>CM067072.1:10761579-12067525 GCA_033980235.1 Diadema setosum | reverse complement strand
AGACATTGTCCCAGTTTTCTACGAAATTATCTGCAGGCATTGATTGTTCAGCCGAGCTATTAAGCCAGCAGCGGTTAATTCCCAGATTTGTTTGTGTTTGTTTGTTTTGTTTATTTTTTCATCATCATTGCGGAGTTATTAAAAAAATGTTTATCAAGGGTGAAGAATACAGATATTTCGATAACTTATGCATTACGGAGGATACATCATGAAGATTAACATGTAAATTACTATTCAACTATTTCGTTGTTTTGTCGAGAGTTCAGTGATCAAATTATAAACCCACCAAAGTATATTTATGTTCATTCACACAATTTCATTGTAGAACTGTGGTAACTGAGTACAATAAGGGGATAGTAATTGCCCGGAGTGGTTTCCCGGGTAGGGCCTAATTATTTTGCTAAATCACTGACCAACACTACCATTATTTTTTGTTTCGTGTTCTGAGCATTGATAGAGTTGGGAAGCGATGACATCAGAGCTAGCGCGTCCACTGTGAGCGCGCCTCGTCTGTTTGCGTTTGGATGTAGTTTGGACCGATACCACTGTTTCGTGCGAACATGCGAGAATTTTACTTTCATGAAATTTCCACGGTTTTATTCAATTTTATGGTGCCATTTCGTACATAAGCTCGAATTATTGTACATTGTTACTTTGTTGCCCTGACATTACAATTCTAATGCCCGAATTTTAATCTAATTAACGCATAGGGTCCTACATCTTTGCCATGGTTGACCCTTCCACTCCCCCCCCCCCTTGCGCGCTTTACCAGAGTACCCATATCATGTAAAAATAGGTGTGTGCTCGCATAACTGACTGTACCATTTTCTTTCCCTTGCGCATGCGTTGTACGTACCCCTTAGCCCAACTTACAAAGCCTTTAGCATTTAATATGAAGCGCGTAGTTCCGCGCATCATTATGCCGTCACTAAATAACATGCACATACGAGTGTATGATTATAGCGGTTTGTTTATACTTCTACTACTTTTCGAATTTGCACTTGAGGCAATCGGAGTTTTTCGTCTACCTTCTGTGATATTTCGAATATCTTTTTCGAAATTCGAGTTGCGACTTGCGTATGTCGACAAAGCCATTTGTCTTTAGCACACGGTAAGATCCTACTTCTCTTTTGGCATTGTTCTCTAACATTAGAGATAGTAATGGTTGATAATCCATGTATTAGCAACACGTCGTATCACTGCTATCTAGAGTAAAAACAATGTACATTATACTTATACACTTTTAATTCTCAACTTGCCACTACGACGACTTTGAAAAAAATTAAGTTATCAGTATACAAACATTTGTAATGCTGAAACCCCACAGAAAGATTTTAAACAAACGTCATTTCCTGCTTGGTAGGCCTCTATTTGAAATATGACAGGTTTATACAACATACCAAATGCCCACCCCCCCCCCCCCCCCCCGAACTTTCTGTAAATTTAAATTTAACAGTCCCAGTCAAAATGTTGGATCTACCATTCCATTTTCCAACTAAGAATAATGGAAATCCAACATTTTTAGTGTTAAAATAGTTTAACAGATAACGGGAGTGACAGCATTTAAAATGTTGATGTACCATGTCATTTTTTTTAGAGTAGGCCTATATACATGATATAGCGTAATATGTTTTGATACTGAAGGATTGCAATGTTTTCATCTGTCAACTACATGGTGCATTTATGTGTGTGTGTGTGGGGGGGGGGGGGTCTCTGCTGAGTTGTCTAACGAGTGTACACGGCTGTAAATTGTTCCTATCAGCGTGATAACTGAAAATAAAATCTTATTTAAGGCTTACAAAAACGCATATTGTTAGGACTGCAATGTATGATAATTACTGAAGATGACTGCAAAGTAGTCTTTGATTAGGATGCAGTATTATGCTTATTAATAGGCAATAGCTCGGAGAATGTTTTCACTGCAGAATGATAATCAGTTGTTGACGTTGTCACGTTAATTTTCACTGCGACTCATAGAAAGAAAAGTACTAGTTGCAAAAGCACGGTGTATACACATTGATAAATGATATGCCTTCTTGTGGATGATTTGTGAAGTCATATTTGTGTTTTATTAAGTTTAACCTCTGATTCTACTTGTTTCTGTTTTGGATAAATACATGTAATTGTGAATATAATGCTTAATAATGTACTATAATAATGTACTATAATGCTTTATCCTTCAAGCAACACTAATAGTTTGCAAATTTATTATTACAGGAAGCAATGTCTACTAGTCTACCAAGTATGACTCTTGCATCCGATGGTTGCTATGACGACACTAAAAGATCGTGCTGTCCATGGCGCATGCCCAAACCCAGGGTTTCTGCCTTCAGGCACGGTCTTAAGAAGACATTTCGAAGAGCCGCTACATCATCGCCAGGTTCTCGGCGCCCGTTCTTCAGGCGACTGTGGATTCGTCCACAAAATAAGATATCTCCCTGTACTGGTGAGGATGAGGCTGCAGTTAGCTCCCGAAATGTCAGAGGATCGAAATCTGTGGGAGCAACGGTGAGACAAGAATTGGGTAGGCTGACATTATCCCAGTCGGACCCCGTAAGAACAGGTCAGTCGAATAGGAGACGCACACACGGATGTTCCGACAACAGTTTGACCAACTTCAGTTTCACCCTTCCCGGTGCAGTGCCCGACGACGACATCATAGTTAGTAAGAGCCAGCCACTGAACTCCAAACTATCTCCGTTGGAGACTAGGCGTAGTCCTAGTGAGTCAGGCCTGGACTCGAAGAACCACTGTCCTGACGATAAAGTTGGGCTTGGTACTGATACAAATGAAGCTTCCAATAACAAAGTTGATATCCTCGTTATCCATCGGAGTGATGATGAGGTCGAAAAAGACTCAAATACCGTTATTTCGAGACCATCTATTAATGACACCTCAGCATCGTCTACCTGCTGTGAGGTTCAAAGTGAATCTGCACAAACAGAAATATTAGGCGACGTGGTCTTCTCTAGAGGAGGTTGCTCCTGGAACATTGACGCTTTTTATGATGAGGAGCGGGTTGAAAGTAGCTCAAACGACGCTAAGGAGGACGTAATCTTCTCCAGAGGAGGTTGCTCGTGGGATATTGACATGGCCGACAAAGAACGCGTAGAAGACGTTGACTCAAATAAACCCACAGCTGAAAGTGACGTTGAGATTCAAAAGGAAGTCCGTAAGCCTGTGATGAAAACTTCCTATGAAGATGAAGGCAACTTAGAGGAGGAGCTCGACTTCTTCTGCGAGTCGAGTGAGGAAGGCGATGACTTCCTCGACAACGACAGCCTGCTGAACGGTTGCCCAAACTCCGAACTCATGAGAAATCTCAACTCGGCGCTCCAAGTGTCAAAGTGCGCCACTCGTCAGCTAGAGAGGGCCCTCAAAAAGTGGTACCGAATCTCACGTGGCCCCTTCTCCCGACAGCCGGGCTCTGACAAGGCCACTGTCATCGACCAAAGGTCTTCGGGACTCCGGGAGGAATGCTCCAGGTACTTTGACAGCATGAACCAGAGCTTCTTCAACTTCTACAAAGTGACGGATCAGCTCGAAGAGGTGGACGAGAAGCAGAGACGCTTCGTGGGATCGATTAAGAGGCGGATGGCTGCAGAGAGGTTTGAGCTCCCGAGACGGAACAAAGATTGGGCTGATTTTCTCATGGACCACCTGAATAAAAGAGGACTTCAGGAGTACAAGTTCAAGGCTCTCCTCGGTGACAGAATTCCTCCAGTCATTGAGGAGGAGGAGGAGGACGAGTAAGGAGAGCTTCAGATCTATGAGGTGGCAATGGATCGGAGCGGTAATAATGATTTTGAAATGGGAGAAAATATCGACCTATTCTGTTGGATGTACGTGGTACGACCAGATATGACGAATCGTGTAAACCGGACCCCTACGCATTAGTGTATGACGTCAGTTGTTGTTGTTGTTGTTGTTTGTTTGTTGTTGTTTTTTTCGAAAAATGCAAAGACCAACACTAAAACATTTAGGATCACGGAATAAAGAGAATGCCTATAATACGAATGAAATTAGAGATTTTGCAGAATTTACAGGGATTGTCCTCCACAGAGAATAGTCGTAGAGAATAATAGTGGAATTTCGGAAGGCATAATTCCGGTCTTAATTCATGTTGAGGAAGACATTAGACTGGAAAACTGGACTTTGCCAGACTTTGAGGGCGCAAAATGATATCCCACATTTCTACGGCACTGTCCCCCACACAAGAGCCCTTCTTTACGCAAGCCAACTCAGGATTGCATAATTCCCTACGTAACTCGATTGTAAGGACAAAGTGTCTGATCCTATAGAGCCTGTATCGCAAGTAGGGGGAGGAAAATTATTTTTGTTGGCTCTCGCAATTTTTTTTTTTTTTGATGAATGTACATTATGTATTATACTGGCTGCACACATGCTTTGCAGAACTCGGATCCATAATGATGCTCAGACAGATTAGAATAAATTGTCAGTCATTATTATCATACACAACCTCCGCGTATACCGCTGCCATAAATCGGTGTCATTTTTCTCGGAGACAGGGAGATGATTTTGTTTTGTCACTGTTTGTATTGCGTTAATCCGCACCACCTTCATGTGGCAAGAGCTGAGAGTAGAACGTGAGCGTCTGTGTACACGAGCATTACATTAAGCAGTTTCAAGGGCCTAAACAAGTAAACAATTAGTGTATACTGTGTGTGCAGTGTATTGCAGTGAATGCAGTGGTTATAAACAGATATCACAATAATGCCATGTGCAGCCTAATCTCGCAATAATAGATAACGATCATCAGAACTCGATGAACAACCAAAAGCAGACCAAAATCATTTAATTGTTGGGTGATTTTCTAATTAACTAATCAAATCATTTGAAAATCTAATAATCGAGTCTAAAGATAAGGGTTTTGAATGTTTCGAGGGTAGGTGGGCAAATGCTCCCACCACCACTGACCTTGTGCATATTTATCATGTATTATAAAATAACTAGATATGTAAAAACTTGCACCCGCCTTTTGAAAAATTATAACACTTATACACTGATGGTAGTTATTTCTGCAATTCTACAGTCTTTACCATAATTTTGCCTGTTTTGTGTATTTTGTTATTTCTCTCTTTTTCGAGGTCGTATGATTGGAAGGGGGTTGTACCTTTCGTCTATAGAATCTCTTCAAGGCGATGAAGAATGGCAAATCCCCTGACTTCTCGCGTTAGGCCTACATGTTATTCGTGTATCATTCATACTCTCAAAGTTTTTTTTTTTCAACCCAATCAATACTTTCACAATCAAAACTGCTAAAAATCACAAACCATTTGAGAACAGGTTCACATTCATTGGGCATTTAATACGGGTATATGTACCAAAAAGTTACAAAATGGCTCAAAAGGTTATGATATCAAAACAACGTATCTACAATCTACATCATGCAAAAGAATGCAAGAATTGCAAGAGAACCAACTCCTCCATAGCTGGAGTGTATTCTTCATCATCACTCGTATCTTTTCGACCGATACACATGTCAATGTCTTGGCTGACGATACTTGATGGGACTTTTCTTTCTCAGCGGAGGGATCTGTGCAACGGGCACGCTCTCTGGCTGTGGCGGGCGTCTTGCTGGCGGGACTGGTTGTACTTCGGCAGCTGACACTTGATTGCCACCTTGGGAGGAGTAGGAGTTTAAAGGGGAAGGCTAGTAACTGATCAGTGGGAATCAGTGGAAATGCTGGGAGATGATTGTTTCAATCCTTATGGGAATCATTCAAGAGTTCATTGTGAATCTATTGTTGTGTGAAAATGATTTGCTTCAGAACGGTCTCATATTCAAGTAATGTGCAGATTAATGCTCCGTCACTGACCAGGGACGCTAACCTGGAAGCATTAAACTGCACATTACTTGAATATGAGACCATTCTGAAGCAAATCATTTTCACACAACAATAGATATACAATGAACTTTTGAATGAATCCCACGAGGATTGGAACAATCATCTCCCAGCATTTCCACTGATTCCCACTGATCAGTTACTAGCCTTCCCCTTTAAAGAAAGAGACAACACGAAGGACAGAGTGAATTCATGTAGAATGTGACAGCAATATGATTTTATGATTGCTCCCTAAAAAGCTATGCTACAGTCATGTCATGGGGCGGATCCGGGAATTACGTAAAGGGGGGGGGGGGCAAACAATATCAATTTTCTGGTTTGTTTTTATAACTATTATAAATATAGAGGTCCCGAACGCGCGCCCGGTGCGCCCCCTCTGGATCCGCCACTGATGTCTATTTCAAAATTGAAGTTTAATGTAATTAAAATGCAAAGATTTGGAGGAATGTACTTTTTTGGGGGAAAATATTTACCAGTGAATAATAACGCCATTGGCTATTTCACAGGAAGTCTTAAGATGTAAAAAAGAATACTAGGGATAGAGTTTGGGTAAGACAGTTGTCTTTTAAAAATTATTAAATAACAATAACAACAAGAAACATGGTAGTTCTCACCTTTCTGCCGAACGGTCGTAGAAGTTCGCTGAGCTGGTTGCACTTCTGCCAGAGAAAGTTTGCCATCACCTATAAGAAGCAATATTATTACAAAGAGATCGGCGAAATATTGACAGTGATAGCCCACCTATGATAGTTTGGCAAAGTGGATATATTATTACTATCATATTGCATCAGCAGTGACGCGGTCGAATTGTATGCAAAATTGCACTATGAGCGAGTTAAAAGCGAGTTGATAAGAAGATAGACAATCAAAAGTTGAAGAGATTTATTACGATTTATTTTCAAAGAGACACAGACAGCTGTTTGCACGTGGTTCCTGCAGTTACAGACCATTATATGCATACAAGTTTCCAACTTTTTCGGAGAACAGTGACACCGGGGTATTCAACAAAATAATTACGCAAATTTGCTGAGGTCACAACCTCATAACTCTCTCTTTTTTGATAAAAAAAAAAAATATCAAGGATGCAGGTGTTCTTCATTCTAATTGTTCGTTTGTTTCCACGTGAAGACGTGAAATTAAGTGACGATTTGTATGTAGATCGAGGGGTTTGTGTGGCATATCACATTACAGTCATACTATCGCGTCACCTATTATTATTTAAAAGAAAGTTGCTCATAAATATCAATATTTCATGAGACGGTAAAGTTCTATAACTTCATTAGTACATAGGTCAGACGTTGATGAAAATTCTACCATTCTTGTTCT
Source organism: Diadema setosum (assembly GCA_033980235.1). Classification (NCBI taxonomy): domain Eukaryota; kingdom Metazoa; phylum Echinodermata; class Echinoidea; order Diadematoida; family Diadematidae; genus Diadema; species Diadema setosum. The sequence goes on along the minus strand of CM067072.1, from coordinate 12,060,332 downwards.
TTGCATAATACTGTACACAATAGCCTTGTGCGCAATACATTGTAGAACTATAGATGATAAAAATCGACTTCGAATCATAATTATGCGTAGACGTGCGGACACTTCGAGCATCGCTTACCATTCGAGTCGTACATCAACATCATTATCCTGAAGAGCGCTGTCCACTCGACCGACGTCACATGGCCATCGTTGTTAGAGTCGACGAGGCTAAAGATCTCGACGAGGGACACCGTTTCAGGAAGACTGAGAGCGGCAACGCGTCCAGTGACAAGAAATTAATAAAATGTCTGATTACTCTATCCTTTATAACGAAATGGTATAATTTTAGGTTGAGATGGGGCTTCAAGTTTTTAATTTTTTATAAGATGATTAAAAACCACTTATGAAATGTGAAAGAGCATGCATTCTAAGAGGAAATCATTGTTTATTTGATGCACAAACGGTTTTGAAAAGACTGAGATTTCCAATACAAAGCGACCCCAATAAAAGGTGGGATCCACCTTTTAATTTGGATTGCTTTGTTTTACTTTGTTTTTGGATATCTCAGCAGTTTCAGAACCGATTTTTATCAAACACAAACTTTGAATTTCTTGTGAAATTGTATGCTCTCTAGCATTTCTTAAGTGACCTCCAAAACATCTCGCAAAAAGTTGAAAACTGAATCCTCATCTCAACCCTTTAAAGGTCCAGCTTACCTTTGGGAGCAGGGATTTTAAAAATGTTCAAGATATCACATTTGATGCATATAGTGTAGGTCTGTTGTATCACAAAACATCCTTCCATATAAACTTTTCGCGATAAAGCCTAAAATATAAGGAGATATCAGCATTATTTTTTCTCAATAAACCATAATTGTAGACGGTTTAATCTCGAGGCATTCTTATTATAACTATTGTTCACATTTTGTGTATTTAACAATACTTTGTATTGTACGATTATACGGATATACGGATTCAAATTTTTACAGTGGTTGTTTCTATCCCTATAACTAACATTTTAGAACTATTCTAAAGTACTAGTACTGGGTTTTGTTTCATCTGCGAATGGTAAATTATGCCTTTAAGAATAGCATGCTTTTACAGAAATTATGTCAATGGTATTTCAGTCAGGGTGCAGAGAGGGCTACCAGCAGACTGTGCAAACCTGCAATTGCTTAAGCTTGTGTCTTTATGACGTCTATCGTGAAACGAGGAATGGATTCGAGGATTTGAGAAAAAAAAAAGATTCCAGTGTATAATTCCAAGGACTTAGTTAACAACGCTTTGTTTCAGTACTTAATAAGGATGTATATACACATATACTTTAGAAGGGGGTCATAATAGTCCTTGTTTTTAGCGCTCAAAAATATGAATAAATCTTAAAAATGACAAGACATTCAAATCAAGAGATATCTTATGATTTGTTTGTAATATCATTTTTCTTTCAATAAAACTTGATACAGTCACTTAGCTTGCATACCAACAAACATTGAAATGCGGCTGCTTAAAGTATGAAAAGCCACCTAATACATAAGTGACCCGGAAATTAAAACTACGTGAAAACAATTTAAAGTCCCTCATCTTATAATAACCTACATTTTGAGGACATGTATTACTGGCAAATTTTTATTGGAGAATAAAAGAGAATGGAGACTTTTACTTACAGCGGCTGCGAGAGTACAGTCATGTCCCGATGTTCATGACAAAAAAAAAAGGAAAAAAGATGGCATTGTTAAGAAGAAAAAAAAATAGAAACCTTTCGCATAATTTTCAATTCGAATAATTATTTACTCGTATGAATACAGATGTTATACAACTTTAAACGCAAGATTATAAGAATTAAAAGGACCGTACTAAGTATTCCATATGCCCAGGTAATGGTAACATAAATATGGACCCAGGCTTTCGGCACATGCAGCATCCCCATCGGTATAATGCTGAGTTGAGCAACATCAATTTACTAATGTATTCAGGGGCGGATCCAGAAATTCGGTAAAGAGGGGAGCCTTTACAAAATTAAAAGGGGGCGCACGCGCCCCACCCCAATTTTTTCTTTTTATTTCTTTTGTTTTAACAAAAATAAATAAATAAATGGGGGCGCGCGCTCGGTGAGCCCCCGCCTTGATCCGCCACTGATGTTTTGGATCTTATCATGTTTTGATGTTTTTTTTTCAGTACTTTGATATTGTACTTCCCTGAAATCAATACACGGAAATACAATTAACTGCTGTTGACAAAAAAAGTTTAACTTGTAACTCGCATGACTGTTAGTGCAACATACTCTCATTCTCTCTTCTCTGCGCAATCTATGGATTGCCCTGTACGTTATCTGCGTTCATCAGTTTTGTCACCGGATTGTCATTTTCCATTCCTAAAAGCTGGCTTACATTTGTAGTGTATATAGTAGGTCCATGGTTGAAGAAAGTAACGGCATGAGGCATTGTTGCAAGTATAAGAAAAAGAAATACTGAGCTTCAGTTGTTTTGTTGTCGCGGTGAGGTAGGGGTATATCCCCCCCCCCCCCCCTCACTACAATCACTCTCCCTCTCCCTCTCTCCCTCATTCTCTCCCCCTCTGGCTAGTGAATATCCATCGAGACAGTTGTAATGGGTGAGAAATAACTTCGTTGTTCATCGGCTAATTGCAATGATTACGTAATTGCCGCCATATAGAGAGCTAACGGTAATCACCCATCCGCCAGTTCATCCACTGTCTTTCCTGGAGAACGGAGGATTTGATGATTCACCTTATGGAGTATAGCAGGTGCAAACATGCAGCTATGTACCACCATAAAACAAAAATAAAAGCTATGATGAAAACGACAGTGACGAAAATGATGAAAATTACAGTTTATGGTAACACCACGGAGAAACCCAAAGCAGTTTGCATTGTTAATCCAAAGTTGTTAATCTTTATCAAAATGTATTTGTAGTCATTGTTATACCACCGTGAAATATGATTCTGATGTGTCCCAAGGCCCATTATCATGATTATTGCCTGATTTGAGGCGGGTGGATACCAGGAAACCTATCACATCGTCTGAAGTATGCATGCTGTATTGAAAAAAAAAGCAAGATCTCTTGAGAACACGTTATATCGACGTGCTTGAACGTTTCATTATCAAAGGTATAGGCCTAAAATCAATTCAAGTGATTTTATTTCCACATAAAGTAATTCAAAGCATTATACATAACGCTTACAATAATGAGTAGGACTTACATGATATTTTATGGAACTCTGAATCACATATATCACTGTATATTGACCAGAATAGGAGAGCAAATGTTATCATCCTGTTCATTGTGCATCCATATCAAACAGTGTTACTGCAGTATGTTCATTTAGTGCATAGATTATAATTATAACATCATATCTAATCTTATCATTTTGATGTATATGAAACAGTACAGAGCATGATACTCATCAAGAGTATCATTGAATGATTGTTTTAAAGGAAGTGTCTGATAGTAATTGACTGACTTGAATTAATTATTGTGTCATGTGCAAAATTATGATAATTGTCACCATTATAACCTTTACATCCATTCCATGTCTTCTAACACCATTCATTTAAACATTCTTCCTGGCCAGGTTTCTTTCCTTTTAATAATTAAATTTCAATAAATTCAGCTTTAGTTTTAACATGCTATTGTGACATTATAGTCGATAGGTCTAGTAACTTGCAAAGCTGATTCGATAAAATCCAACATGCACTGATCTACATACCATATGCAATTCTGGTCAGGACCTGTCGACAAGCAACAGGAGGGATACCTATTGTTTGTTATTTGGCAGTTGTTTAATGCGTAATTCTTCTTCCAGAATATCAAACAATCCTTTGTGGATTATGAATAACATAACCAGTCAACCATTTGTCCTGTCTGTCTCCAGTAAAACATCTGGCATTTGCCGGACGCACAGCGCTGTCCACTAAGTAGTTCACTTGCGGGGGAAAAATTGTTTTCCAGGATATTATGTTTCCCAAAATGTATTTTCTGGAACAGGTTTCCGCTAATTATTCCTGTGCTGCAATTCCAGCATGTACAAATAAATCGTATGCATAGCTCTATGCTCGCAGTTCTTTATATTATGTGCAATCCTTTATAGGGAGCTTACATAATTGTTTTCTCGCATGTATATTTTTACAAGGCCCTCTGGAAAACAGTACATGTACTCAATCACTGATGGGGCCAACCTGCATAAATAAATAGATAAATAAATGAATAAATAAATGAATAAATATATATATATATATATATATATATATCCGAGAAGACGAGGTCATTTCAGGTACGAGAAGGCAAAAATGTCAGTCACAAAAAAAAAAAAAAAAAAAAAATGTCAGTCACGATTGATCTCATTTTCTCAGTCTCTAATTCGGGTACGAGAAGATGAGCTGGCGAGATCTATAATATCTCGTCTTGTTGACTTCTTATGGGAGCCATGATTTGATTTTCCACCCGAGATTGGTGAAAGCCCCAACATTCTTGTGGTCTGTGTGTACTCGATTCTCTAGAATTAAACTTTTTATGCAGGTATCTGAAGTAGAAAAAGCCCCTCACGTTGATTAAGTCTAAGTACAGGTAGGCCTAAGCTTGCAGATCCTCAATCTTTTAGGTCTGTAATAAGAACATTAAGAGCCCAGTCAAAATAGGCGTTTTCTCATCAGCCCGATGTTTCGAAATAGCGCGCTATGGCAGCCCGATGTTTCGAAATAGCGCGCTATGGCAGCCCGATGTTTCGAAATAGCGCTCTATTTTCTGACTTGGGAAATTAACCCGGTCACGAAATACCGCGCTATTTGATAATGTAAATACAAATTAGTAACGACCTGTTTAGTATCAGACTTATTGATTTGATTTATATTTTCCTTTGTTTTTGCACCGATTTACTGTATGTGTTGTCCACACTCTATACGAGCTGTGCTTTTTAACTAGTGGACCCCTAATTTTGATTTTCGCAACAGCTTTTCATTCTTTAATTAAGTCTAAGTACTACTAATCAATATACTATTTATGTATAGTCAACTGTAGTGTACTTAATTAAGGATCGTTTGTAATTTTTCTTATTTTTTATTTCTTTGAAATATGAAAAAAAATTGAAATAAGACTTAACTTTGAAAACATAATTAATCATCAAGATCATGAATGGATAACTGTACAAACCTTGAGACCAGATGGAGGTACAGGCTGGCCTCCTCTGGACGGCTTGGCCGCCACCTCCCAAGCCTGACCCCCCTGGGAGGCACACCCGAGACAGGTAGAGACCATGAAAGCAAGGCCAAGGATGCAAGCCAAAGCAACTGTACGAGCCATGGCGACCTGCGGTAATTACAGTGGCGGTTATCTTGCATGAGTGAATGTTTAATATAAGGGAGCTTTCGAGAGTCCATAATTATGAGAGCCTCCCTGCGATTAATGATGGCCGGCGCCACGTTTCAGAAGGGGGGGGGGGGGGGGCCACTTCCGGGTTTCACAAGCTAACAAGCAAATAAATACCAAACAAACAAACAAAAAACAAACAAACAAACAAACAAAATGAAAAAAAAGACAACCTTCAGCTGACAAGTAAAAAGCAGTCTTCAGCGCATCTTTCTCATTTCACTTCCGGGTTTCTTCAGCTGACAACCCCCCCCCCCCCCCCAAAAGAAAAAAGAAGAAAAGAAAAGGTCTTCAGCGCCACTTCCCGGGGAAAAAAAAAAGGGGGGGGGGGGTCCAAAGTGGTGACAACGTATGGATTCCTATGTACGGTTGCAAAAAAAAGGCCCCCCAACCCTTCCCAGTTTCGCCAGCCCTGTATATTTATAATAATGAGATATAGGCTTATACCATTGTCTTGTTTGATCGTATTTGCGGGTAATGTGACGATACAAAGAATATAACAAACAACTTGCAATATTATCACAATATTATCATGGATGCTCAAAGAATTAATACAGGATGTACTGTGAACACAATACGATTGTTACATAGATTTAATATCGTTTGAATCATTTCGAGACTATAGATTCGTTCTAAGTAAAGTTAGGACAAAGTCATCAAGAACATGACGTCTTCGTTGAAAAAAAAAAAAAAACCGTTAAAGTTCTCCGAATTTTGAGATGACCCGTATGTACGGCCCTTACCTGCTCAATAATGGGGTCCTGAAGGTGATGATGAATATGAGCTTGCCAATCAAAATATTGGTAAATATCCGAAGAAGATTCTTCTGTGGTTGTGAACACTTTTAGTAAAGTCAGACGTGTTCTATCGTGGAGATCCTTAGATCAATGAAAATCTCCAGAGTATAATGAGGCAAGCTCCCTGCATGCATGTGCGATGGGGCCTCACAGGAAGGAATGGGATGATTAACCAGGAAAGTGAATCCTCCTTTTTATGAACCCTTCGAGATTGCATAACATTGTAACGATTGTGTAAACGAAACCACCTGCTCCTTTTTTTTCCGACAGTCATTCAACATTTTCGCCTTTTTACCTCTTTCAACGGAGCGATCATATATAATTATGTTTGAGAATGTATGCTATCTTCCAGAATATATCAGGGATATCCACCTTTGAACTTTGAACTTTCGAACTTTCATTCTTATTGCCCTTTAATAGTATGAGGAATATAAGTGCAATATGGGATAAGAATTACAATTGAGATGGTGAGAAAACATCAGTATAATAGATAAGATAGGCCTATGATGGCCCATCACACTCAAGGCTAAACATTAGCGGTAGCCTCCGGATCCACCAAAGATAGATGTCGGGCCACCATTATTTTAGAAATGATAATGCTTTGGTTGCTCGACTAAAACTTGCGAATGCAGACATTGTCTTTATGTTTTTCTCTTCCAGCAGAGGGGAAGATAACTCGCTTCTCAGAGGCTTGGCGACTGCACGAAAATCAGCTAGCCGTCGCTACAAGGGTTACCAAATCGAAGCTGGCCAAACTTAGTTTATTTCAGGGCCAAATTCGGCCATAACTATTGTTTTTCCTCACGGTAAAATTTCATCACGATATCTAACAAATCCAAAAATAGAACATAGTCAGTGGTATTCCCCTTTGTTAACTATAATAATGAATAAATATGAGGTGTCATAAAAAAAAATCATGTTCATGCCTCAAATTATTGAATGTGTTCATGTATATTGTGAACTTTATTTCATTTCATTTCCAACAAAAGTATGAAGTACAATATTATTAGCATTACATTCGAAATCAATGCTGCTCATTTCATTTTTACATGAGAGAAAACATAGTTTAAAAGAATTTATTCACCGTACATGGTATCTGATTCCCTTTATGACCTACTATTTTTCACACAAGTTATCATGGCAAATTCTTTTAAGTGTTTGACTAAATAATTTGGTTTTCTTATGTTTTTCTTTCTTACTATTGAGTCGCAGTACATGGTATTTGAAGCACTTTATCATACATGCCATTTTTTTTATCATGAATATCAGGATACATTGCATTGTTTCATTGTTTTGCCAAACCGTCTATTATCATGTTTTTCTTTTATTAATGAGGGGATGAAAATTTACAAGACATTGCGGACGAAGAAAATACACGACATTATAGGTGACCAAAAAAAAAAAAAAGCAAGTGATAAAGGCCAACTCTTCACAGCGCATGTATGCCTCATGGGAGGGGGGGGGGCTGCAAGGAAGAGGCACTTTGTGTCTGGAAAAAAAAGGAAACATGTAGGCCTATACATGCACGTATATCCGAATGTCAACTGACATTAACAATGATGACCTCCGATGAGATTTGGCAATGGTTTAAAAGAAATTTCTTTAATTTCAATTTTAACGTTATCAAAAGTGAATGTATATCTAACGTTATTACCAAGGGAATTGAGTGATACTGTCCAGAGACAAAAACTTGTTTTGTATAATGTATGGATGGATTTGTTTTGTTTTGTTTTTGTTAATAACGTGTCGAAAAACATTATTGTTCCATCTTTAAATAGACAATGTCCCTGTCAATTATGAGCTAAGTTATTATTCTTCAGAAAGCTGTTTTAAGAAAATAATGTATCCCCATGTAATCTGGAAGGAACAATGCACAATATATAAAACACAAGTTCAAAGTATTTTCTTTTGTAAAAGTAAAATTCAATCTAAATCATGATGGAATGATATACGTAGTGCCCCGCGCAAGCACTCGATAATATGTACAGATAACAGGGATAAGGAAGAATCAATTGAGTATGACCGATTCGGGTTCATTGAGGGCAGCAGACATTTTAAGGCACAGGGCGCAGCCATAGTGGGTGTATCAGCCGACCCCCCCTGCTCTCCCCCACCCCCGGGCAACATGTTTACACGCACTTGTAACAAAGGTTCGCGCACTAAGCAAGCATTCGCGCACTCAGTACGAGACGCCTATTGGCTAAAGCAGTTTTTCATTCTGCGCGCGTGCTAATGTAGGGAGAGGGGTGGGGGAGTGCGGAGGGGGGGTCAGCTGATACACCCACTATGGCTGCGCCCATGCCAAAAATACACATAGCGCGTCACAGATATTGACCGATTCGGGTTCGTTGAGGGCAGCAGACATTTTATGGCACTGTGCGCAGCCATCTCAGCCGACCCCCCCCCCCCTGCTCTCCCCCACCCCCAGGGCAACATGTTTATTGCGCACTTGTAACAAAGGTTCGCGCACTAAGCAAGCATTCGCGCACTCAGTACGAGACGCCCATTGGCTAAAGCAACCATGCATCAGTTTTCATTCTGCGCGCGTGCTAATGTAGGGAGAGGGGTGGGGAGTGGGATGGGGGGGGGGGGGTCGGCTGAGACACCGCGTAATGGCGCTGCCCATGTTAAATTTAAATACACATAGCGCGTCACAGAATCGGTCAATAGACCTACCTGAAGTTTCTATGAGGTACTAAGTAAGCGTAGATATCGGGGTAGGGCCTACTCAAAGAGGTTTTATAAAATGGGTTTACCGAAACTTACGTCAAAGGGAAGACACGGCCACACAAGCATTACAATTATAAATTTAATAAAGAAGCCAATGCCAATTGCAAGCGCTGAAATGAGTCACGTGTGCTTATATTAATTTCTCACTAACATCCACGGCCGACGTCACAATGTTGGCACTAGCAGTGCGCACTCGATCAGTTGTTACAAGTGCGTCTGGCGCTAGTATACGCGCTGTCAATCTTGTAAACAACTTCTAGTTCGGGCTGCCGGCCGGCCTTTCTTGTGTGCATAACATGTGTGGCGTTATCTCTTATACGTACAGTATGGTAGGTGTCCAACCCACCGACCGGGTCCATAACGACCGACCGCGCATTATAATGGCATTGCGCGTACAGAAAGAAAATGTACGCATGGGACTACGCGCAACGGTGTTCGATTCTTCACTGGGCTACGCTACCGAGTAAAATGTGTATTCCCTCTAAAGTATTCCCTCTAAATTACCGAAATTTAGCAAAATCGAATAAGGTTTATCGTGTAACTACATATAACTAGGCCTACCTTTGCTGACTCGTAGATGTAGAGTATCCTTCCGCAATAAATTTGACGATTTTGACCGCAAAATTGTCACCGCCGCTTGTACGATCGTGCACACACGTTTAACACATACACATGACATAAACATTTTGTCGCCCGCTACGACCACCGTACGAGTTGATGCAGAAACGAGAAGTGAATGTGAAAAAACAAACCGACTCATCTAATTTATTTCAATTACGATGAAAAGTTTCCTAATGAAAATCAAGTCAAATTCATCAAACAGTCCTTCAAAAGTAATATCGAAGGATTCAAAATATATTCAAATATTATTGGGGAAAAAATTACGACTAGAAAAAAACAGCAGCTTGTCGAAAAAACGCGTTTAAGTACGCTTTATACGTATTGTCAATAGAGGGCGGGGTGGTCGGTCGATATGAGCCACGCAGCCGGGCAACTGAGTGCGGAAAAAATGACACCCCACGCGTTCGAAGCCGCCATGCATCTAGAGCGCGTACCTCAGATCGCATTTTCAGTGCGCGCTTGTGAATCCGGAGTATTTTCTCCACACGTGAGTAAAGTTTCGGGCAAATTGTGAGATTTTTCACGTTTCTAAAAAAACGTTAGGTGTCCGATATTATGAACACCCAACCATACTATGTGCTGGCCTTCCGTCGAGTTCGACGTGTTTGGGACGAACATCTTCGGACATCTTGATTCACAAAGGTACGTGAAAAATGTTGTTAGTTTTCGACCCATTTTATAAAACAAATGATGCACAGGATTATTTCGTGGTATTTACAATGTAGTGCAACATGCACTCGGCTTTGCCTCGTGCATGTTTCACAATTGTAAATACAGTGCGCTACGCCTCCACTAATGGTACGTTCCCACTGCCGATCAGATCAACTCGATCAATCCCGATCAAGCTTTTTTAGCCTGGTCGGGCTCGCTCGGCATTGGTATTCGGGGTCGATCTACCTTGATCGGCATCGCTCCTGCTTCCTTCACGATAATTTTGGACATGTCCAAAATATTCGAGTAAGAAGCCCGAACACCAACAGCTCGGGTAGTGATCGAGAAGAGATCGTGCTGATCGGGAATCGGTCGTATAGAAATCTAGTGTGGTCGGGACGGATTTTTCCCCGAGCTCAGTTCCCGATCATCTCGAGTTATACTCGAATGCTACACGATTGATTTCAGATCATCTCGATCCAGGACTCATCAGTTTCATGAATAACTCGACCGCTACACGACCGATACAGGACTGCTATCGATTGATACTCGACTAAACTCGATCATGCTTCGACCGGCACTCGATCAAATACCGAGCACTTTTTGACAGTGGTTGCAGCAGGTGCAGACGTACTTTCTTAGCACTCATTTATTGTTCAGGTATTAAGAAAAAAAAAAACATATGCAGTCCTTGGTCACGTTAAAAAGTTAGATGTCGTCAGTTTCTTCATCCACTCCTGGCCCACTGAAGAAAAGAAAAGGGCCACGAAGAGAGGGAAAAGAGAACAAACCCTAAACAGCAGACATGACAGAATTAGACTCTCCAGACAAAAATACCAGAAGTAAGAAAAGAAACACAACTGAAACTGAGAAAAAAATCGGTATTCTGGTAATATGACTGTAACGTGAAAGGAAATTTTCTAGATTATATACTTTACATATAAACTTAGAAATGTTTCTTGATTTATTTTGCTAGCTTATCTGTTTCAAAGTTGACGTTGGTTACGTTGATATAAAATCTATTTCTTACGCTGACGTGTTAAAACAGTAGTTGTAACGTAGATTCATAAATGCTCAGTGACTTAATTCACTTTTATTTACGTAGATGTTACACTTTTGCTTCGCTTAATAAGGTTGTTTTTTTTTTTAAATGAGAGTTGTATGTACATTGCTTGAAGTCCACTTCGATATCGATTGGCTGGGATGAGTTGACCAAAAAAAAAAAAAAATAAACAGCCAAGATTTTCATCATTTTCTTGCTAGTGTAAAATGTTATATTATTTTATTTTCATGATAATGTACTCTGTTCCACATATCAGCACACTTCATGAATTTAGAAATTAATATGATACATGTATTTTCTTTTACACACTCTTGGGCCTATATAATTTATCAATGAATACATATATATTTTTCAATCACTTTTTCATTCTTTGATAATGAGAACAATAATGACAGAGATAACACGACTCATTTGGGGTGTAGAACAGTCATTTTTTTTTTCAACTCTATATAATGGTGCATTTATGGGCATATAGGCCTATGTTTCATTTTAGACCAAATTAATTTCAGCCCACCTATATGTCATGCACTTATACGCAGCGTGGCGGTGTGACATTTCTTTTTTTTTTTTTAATGAGATATCAAACTTAGATTTGCTATTCTTCACATCCAGTGAAAATATCGAATGCATATGAACGAACATATTATAGGTATTATACATGGTGTATAATTGTCTCTTATTTAAAAAGATATGAGCGACTGAATGAAATCGTCACATTATTCAATAGAAAGAACACCTCAAATTTTATTTGACACAATGATAATCAATCTTCGTGCAGGCGCTTTGATCTCCATGAAAATTTGTGATTTACAAAATCTGTTACTTTCCGCACTGATATCCTACTTGACTGAGCGATAGTGAAGCAGTAAAAACTGATAACGAATGCGTCAAAATAACTACTGAAAACGGATAAAATGAATGAATACAAATGAATGCATTTTTGGTACCTTTTTGAGTGGCTTACAAACAGTAGTGATCAGTCTTTGTCATCGGTTTTTTTTTTTTTTCAGGAAATATGACCACAGAATCGAAACGCCTGCACGAGAATTGATGATTGTGGTTTCAAAATAGGAAGTGTTCTTCTATCAACTATAGGTTTTCCCGGCCAATTTCGCACTTTATCAATTTTTCAGTCCAATTCCTAATTGCTGCATTCAATTTAGCAAAATATACCAAAGATGACATGTTCGGTATAGTTTAATTTTATGATCTCTTCATTTAAATTCATATTGGAGCATTCAAATTACCTTTAGCCTCATTCTAAGTAACACTTTTTCTATTGCCATTCGTAACACAAGCACTATTTGGTTATTCGTTTAACACTTTTTCTATTGAAATTCGTAAAACAAGCACTATTTGGTTATATTCGTTCATTCCGTTTAAAATGATAGTCACGTGATCACGGACATGCTGCTCTCGTTCATTCCAATTCATTTTTGGGCAATCAATTTAACATCTTTTGCAGTCAATTTAGCACGCATGTTTATGGTTTGCTTCTTTCTTTATTTTCTTAACATAGTTATTGTTTTCCAAGCGTCATTACATATCATATTTTCGTACTCATTTCAGAGATTTTGGCAACATTTTTTTTTCTTTAGGGTGCTTGGTGACTCTTCAATTCCGAAGATAGTGCAACATGTGCATGGCCACAACTTATCTCGCCGTTGTGCGCTTTATTCCTTGTGTCGGCCAGTTGTAGGAAGTCAAGGTTATGATCATCAAATATTCCTATAATTCGTTTTCTGTCCCCTTGAGAAATACGTCTATATCTAACTAGTCTTGTGCCGTCATGACTGTAAGAAGATGAAGTTAAACTGGAGTATTGGTACATGTAGGCCTAAAATGTCATGTATGAAAGAAAAGGGGCGTTACAGAACAGCAAAGTTATATAATATGGTCAAAAATACGATACTTTTACTGCTTAACAGTGTGTGGATGAAACAATAAGCCACATAGAAATACGCTGTTAAATGTTATCACCTTTTCAAAAAAAGAAATGACATGACGTTAATTTCAATGAACATGTTAGGAATTTGACTGCCCATACGCGAAATTGAATGACTGAAATATCCCTTTCGCCAGTGCTGGCGAATTTGAATGACTGAAGAGCACGTGCCAATTTGAATGCCCGTTTTACGAATTCGAAAGGCACATGTGCAAATCTCATTGATCGGAATGCTAAATTGAACGAACAACTTGCAATTTTGAATGACCGAATGTGCAGTGATGAGGATTTTCGCTAAATTGAATGAACCTTTCATCAAATGGACTGACAAAAGAGCGAAATTGGCCGGTAAAACCTATACTAAAGATAATCATTCCTGTCGTTCATTCATGCTTTTGCAATTAATAGTCAGTTTGTAGCACTCTTTTTGACCACGCCGTATTCAAGCATAAATACTGAGTTGTCTCATATAACCAAACGAATACTGTAACCAATTCTTCCTTCACCCGATCACTGTACGAACCTGCCGACCCGTTCGATGCAATATCTTACACAGATCGAGTCATGTCGAGCTGGTCTAGGAAGTCTAGTAGAAATCGAGTATTGACCGTGTAGCGATCGTGTATTGATTGTGTGTATATCGGGATGTTCGAGTAGAGATCTGTGTGGCTGTCGAGGAGAGATTCTGGAGATGTCGAGAATGGTCGGATGCGGATCGTATAGGATCGAATAGCGGTCGGGAAGGGATCGTGTTGAAGGACGATCGAGCATTTGGTCGGGATTGCTCTGGCAAAAATAGATGATCGGGATTGATCTCGCTTGATCGAGTTGATCTGATCGGCAGTGGGAACGGGGTATAATGGTGCGTTCCCACTGCCGATCAGATCAACTCGATCAATCCCGATCAAGCTTTTTTAGCCTGGTCGGGCTCGCTCGGCATTGGTATTCGGGGTCGATCTACCTTCATCGGCATCGCTCCTGCTTCCTTCACGATAATTTTGGACATGTCCAAAATATTCGAGTAGGAAGCCCGAACACCAACAGCTCGGGTAGTGATCGAGAAGAGATCGAGCTGATCGGGAATCGGTCGTATAGAAATCTAGTGTGGTCGGGACGGATTTTTCCCCGAGCTCAGTTCCCGATCATCTCGAGTTATACTCGACTGCTACACGATTGATTTCAGATCATCTCGATCCAGGATTCATCATTTTCATGAATAACTCGACCGCTACACGACCGATACAGGACTGCTATCGATTGATACTCGACTAAACTCGATCATGCTTCGACCGGCACTCGATCAAATACCGAGCACTTTTTGACAGTGGTTGCAGCAGGTGCAGACGTACTTTCTTAGCACTCATTTATTGTTCAGGTATTTTAAAAAAATATATGCAGTCCTTGATCACGTTAAAAAGTTAAATGTCGTCAGTATCTTCAGCCACTCCAGGCCCACTGAAGAAGAGAAAAGGGCCCCGAAGACAGAAAAGACAACAAACCCTAAACAGCAGACATGGTAGAATTAGACTCTCCAGACAAAAATACTAGAAGAAAGAAAGGAAACACAACTGAAACTGAGAAAAATTCGGTATTCTGGCAATATGACTGTAACGTGAAAGGAAATTTTCTAGATCATTTACTTTACTTATAAACTGAGAATTGTTTCTTGAATTCTTTTGCTAGCTTGTCTGTTTCAAAATTGAAGTTGGTTACGTTGATATAAAATCTATTTCTTACGCTGACGTGTTGAAACAGTAGTTGTAACGTAGATTCATAAATGCTCAGTGACTTACTTTTTATTTACCTAGATGTTACAATTTTGCTTCGCTTAATAAAGTTTTTTTTTTAATTACCTTGAGAGTTGTATGTACACTGCTTGAAGTCCACCTTAATATTGATTGACTGGGATGAGTTGACAAAGAAATAACCAAGATTTTCATCATTTTTGCTAGTGTAAAATGTTATATTGTTTTATTTTCATATGTACTCTGTTCCACATATCAGCACACTTCATGAATTTAGAAATTAATATGATACATGTATTTTCTTTTACACACTCTTTGGCCTATACTTTATCAATGAATACATACATATTTTTCATTCACTTTTCATTCTTTAATAATGAGAACAATAATGACAAAGATAACACGACTCATTAGGGTTGTAGAACAGTCATTTTTTTTTCAACTCTATATAATGGTGCATTTATGGGCATATAGGCCTATGTTTCATTTTAGACCGAATTAATTTCAGCCTATAATTAATTTCAGCCTATATGTAATGCACAGTACGAAGCGTGGCGGTGTAACATTTTTTTTTTCTTTATGAGACATCAAACTTAAATTTGCTATTCTTCACATCCACTGCAAATATCGAATGCATATGAACTAACCTATTATATCATACATGGTGTCCCGGCAGACAGAGTGCTACAAAACTGTCTCTTATTTAAAAAGATATGAGCGAATGAATGAAATCGTTACATTATTCAATAGAAAGAACACCTCAAATTTTAATTGACACAATGATAATCAATCTTCGTGCAGGCGCTTTGATCTCCATGAAAATTTGTGATTTACAAAATCTGTAACTTTGGGCACTGATATCCTACTTGACTGAGCGATAGTGAAACCGTAAAAACTGATAACGAATGCGTCAAAAATAGCTACTGAAAACGGATAAAATGAATGAATAGAACTGAATGCATTTTTCGTACCTTTTTGAGTGGCTCACAAACAGTAGTGATCAGTCTTTGTCATCGTTTTTTCAGGAAAAAATGACTATAGAATCGAAACGCCTGCATGAGAATTGATGATTGTGGTTTCAAAATAGGAAGTATTCTTCTATCAACTATAGGTTTTCCCGGCCAATTTCCCACTTTTGTCAGTCCAATTCCTAATTGCTTGCATTCAATTTAGCAAAATATACCAGACATGTTCGGTAGTTTATTTTATGATCTCTTCATTCAAATTCATTTTGGAGCATTCAAATTACCTTTAGCCTCATTCTAATTAACACTTTTTTTCAATTGAAATTCGTAAAACGAGCACCATTTGGTTATTTGTTAATTCAGTTTAGAATGATATAGTCACGTGATCACGGACATGCTGCTCTCGTTCATTCCAATTCATTTTTTGGCAATCAATTTAACATCTTTTGCAGTCAATTTAGCACGCATGTTTATGGTTTGCTTCTTTCTTTATTTTTTTTTAAATAGTTATTGTTTTCCAAGCGTCATTACATTTCATATTTTCGTACTCATTTTAGAGATTTTGGCAACATTTTTTTTTCTTTAATGTGCTTAGTGACTCTTCAAGTCCGAAGATAGTGCAACATGTGCGTGGCCACAACTTATCTCGCCGTTGAGCGCTTTATTCCGTGTGTCGGCCAGTTCTAGGAGGCTTGTGCCGAAAGGGTGGGTTAGGTGGTGGCGCGTCGCGTTAATGGGAACACCACCCTTCGTCCAAAGGCCCCCCCCCCCCCCCGGTTTTGCCGAAAGGGTGCGTTGGGAGCGTTGGGTCGCGTCGCGTTGACTGGAACCCCACCCTTCGTCCAAAGCCCCCCCCCCCCCCCCCCCCCCGTTTTGCCGAAAGGGTGCGTTGGTACTTTTTCTCATGTAATATTAAAAGACGAGTTTTGATTTATATTTAACCTTCAAACAACCATTTCCAAGAGGCTATCGTCCGGATCGGTTTACACTCTATTACCACTTGGTCTACAGCCAGTTGGTCTAATAGACTGCTTAATATCAGTTGGTCTAATAACCAGTTGGTCTAGTCACCATTTCGTCCAATTACTGTTTGGTCTAATTGTTATTTGGTTTAATTACTATTCGGTCTACAGTCAATTCGTCTATAATAGCCATTTGGTCTATTTTTGGTCTATTATGAGTTGGTCTAATTCCATTTCGTCTAATCATCAAATGGTCTAAAATAAAACCAAATTTGTCCAATATAAATTTGGTGTACACATCAATAAAAAGCCCCCCCCCCCAAAAAAAAAAAAAAAAAAAAACAGTTGGTCATAATAGACGAAATGATGATTGGACCAAATGGTACCTGATTAGACCAGGAGGCTGGCTATTAGACCAAATGACAATAAGATCAATGGTTATTAGACTAAATGGGTGTAGACTAAATGATGGTAGACAGAGGCAGAAATTTATATTGGACAAATTTGGTTTTATTTTAGACCATTTGATGATTAGACGAAATGGAATTAGACCAACTCATAATAGACCAAATCGGTATTTGATGATATAAATTGGTGTTAGACCAAAAATAGACCAAATGGCTATTATTAGACGAATTGACTGTAGACCAAATAGTAATTAAACCAAATAACAATTAGACCAAACAGTAATTGGACGAAATGATGACTAGACCAACTGGTTATTAGACCAACTGATATTAAACAATCTATTAGACCAACTGGCTGCAGACCAAGTACGTGGTAATATAAGAGTGTAAACCGATCCGGACGATAGCCTCTTTGAAATGGTTGTTTGAAGGTTAAATATGAATTCAAAACTCGTCTTTTAATATTACATGAGAAAAAGTACCAACGCATCCTTTCGGCAAAACCGGGGGGGGGGGGGGAGGCTTTGGACGAAGGGTATGCCAGTCAACGCGTCGCGACCCAACGCTCCCAACGCACCCTTTCGGCAAAACCGGGGGGGGGGGGGGGGGGCTTTGGACGAAGGGTGGTGTTCCCATTAACGCGACGCGCCACCACCCAACCCACCCTTTCGGCACAAGCCGTTGTAGGAAGTCAAGGTTATGATCATCAAATATTTCTATAATTCTTTTTTCTGTCCCCTTGAGAAATACGTCTGTATCTAACTTGTGCCGTCATGACATGTAGGCCTAAAATGTACTGTATGAAAGAAAAGGGGCGTTACAGAACAGCAAACTCGAGTCATATAATATGGTCAAAAATACGATACTTTTACTGCTTAACAGTGCGTGGAAGAAACAATAAGTCACATAGAAATACGCGTTTTAATGTTATCACCTTTTCAAAAAAGAAATAACATGACGATAATTTCAATGAACATGTTAGGAATTTGACTGCCCATACGCGAAATTGAATGACTGAAATACCCCTTTTGCCAGTGCTGGCGAATTTGAATGACTTAAGAGCACGTGCCAATTTGAATGCCCGTTTAACGAATTCGAAAGGCACATGATTGTGCAAATCTCATTGATCGGAATGCTAAATTGAACGAACAACTTGCAATTTTGAATGACAGAATGTGCTGTGATGAGGATTTTCGTTGAAGTGAATGAACTTTTTATGCAGGCTTTAGCGCTTGCAAGCTGTTTGTTTTCACTCCAGTCAACCGGAAGTGACGTGTAGCCGATCGACCGCAAGAATATGCAAAATTTCATATTTTCCGCCGGATGTGAGCATCTCGGCCAAATTTTGTTACATATTATATCTGCCCTACTATGACGCGCGCCTATCATTGCATGTTGAACAGGAAACATTATAAAACAGCATGTGGCCGCGTAGGTAAATTGGCACCTCGTCTACAACCACCCTGTCCACTGTCCACCTAGTCTAATGCCATCTCGTCTAAACTCACTTCGTCTACTACCAACTCGTCTACCAACCATTTTGTCTATATGCCAATTAGTCTAATTGTCATTTCGTCTACTAGCCATTTTATCTAATGTCCAATTTGTCTAAGTCACATTTCGTCTAACACCCATTATGTCTATTGACCATTTCGTCTATTAATCATAAGGTCTATGAATAAAATAGTCTACAGCTCATTTTGTCTAATAGCCAATTGGTCTACAACTCATTGTCTAATAGTCAATTAGTCTAATAACCAGTCAGTCTACTGCCAACTGGTCTACTCCCAATTGGTCTAATCCCAACTGGTCTACACCCAATTGGTCTACTCCCAACTCGTCTACTCCCAACTAGTCTACACCCAACTGGTCTACACCCAACTCGTCTACCGCCAACTCATCTACTGCCAACTTGTCTACTGCCAACTCGTCTACTGCCAACTAGTCTACTCCCAACTGGTCTACTACTAGTTATAGTTTTTTGTTTTTGTTTTTTTGTTATTTAAGTCTACTTCATCCAGTTTCTTTTTTCCCAGTGGAGTAGGTTGAACACTTTTGGTGCCCCAATTGGTTTAAATTTTTATGTTCTAATTATGACAATTTTTTAGGAAAAAAAGATAATGTCACAGTGTGAAAAACTTGCTGTGTTATTTTTGTGGTGGATGTGTAATTTATATCAGAAGCAATCATGCAGCATTTATATGTCCAAACTTCAACACATCATCAATTCAACTTTGATACACAATCATAAGTATGGTAAAAATGAAAAGGAACACATTAGAAGTACATTATCAGTATTCTTTATTCTGTCTGCCACGTATACTGATGTATGTAAACGGTTAAATGCACAAAAAAAAAGATTGAAACATAATTATACACAAAAATATGATTTGCGATGATGGAAAGAAATTAAATCTTGATCTAAAATATGGTAATGTAAGTTTCACTATATACAATTCGTCAGTCGCATTACGAACCGGCGAATGTTCGAATTTGGGTCGATTTTTCAAAATTCACTTTTTCCATTTTTTGAATGTCCATACCAAACTCTACCTATCCCCAAAATGTAAAATTGCAAAATTCACAAAAACACGTATTTTTGGTAATGACGAATTTTCAAAATGTCCAAATGCTGCAATTTGTGACATTACGAACCGGCAAATGTTCGTATTCGCCGGTTCGTAAAATCCCTGTTCAGACGGTAACACACGTGAGGTATGTGGGGCGAATCGTTTGTGATGGAGGATTGTAACTGAGCTAGTTTATCATTATTTAGTTATTTTACGGCCAGAATGTAGACTGGATAGTCATGTCTCACCATTGATTAGTATGTCTTTATATTCAGCATGTGCGGAATAATTAACAACTAGAATAGTCTAATATTGATTTTTGTGCTAATCAAAGGCAGGGTTTAATATGAATAGTTCATGACAGTGAGATGGACTGGACACTAGACAAAGTGGTATATTCATTATTAGCATGACCAGATGGAAATGATCAGTTTGGGTAAATTGTTGAGAGTAAAACTGCATCAGTTGGGAGTACACCAATTGGGTATAGACGAGTATAGACCAATTGGGAGTAGACAAGTTGGGAGTAGACCAATTGGGAGTAGACCAATTGGGAGTAGACCAATTGGGAGTAGACCAGTTGGGAGTAGACCAGTTGGGAGTAGACCAGTTGGGAGTAGACCAGTTGGGAGTAGACCAGTTGGTAGTAGACCAGTTGGGAGTAGACCAATTGGGAGTAGACGAGTTGGGAGTAGACGAGTTGGGAGTAGACCAGATGGGTATAGACCATATTGGGTATGGACAAACTAAGGGTTGGACGATATGATAACTAGACAAAGTGAATGTAGACTAAATGACTTGTAGACGAGGTGGGAGTAGACTAACTAGTAGTAGACAAAATAGATATTAGACGACATGGCAAATAGACATTGTGAGTGTAGACGATTTGGCTATTAGATCAATTGTTTTGTAGACGAAATGCTCCTTAGACGAGTTGGGTATTAGACAGTACGGGTAGTGGGCAAAGTGACTATTAGACAATATGGGTACTGGACAAAACGAGTTGTAGACCAAATGGGTATTAGACGAATCGGTAATAGACGATATGCCAGTAGACCAATTGGAAAATAGACATAGTGGCTGTAGACGAGGTCACTATAAACGTCTGGGCTCCGTCCCCTTTTCCTTGGTGCGACCAAGAGAGGGCGCAAATTTTCTGATTGCGATAATCGAGAGACTGCGCGCGCGCCCAACTCGGGTATCGCAGTTCTCGGCGTATCGCAATCCTCGGGTGTCACGCCCTCATACGGCTTGTCGCGTACACTGAATCACCCTACGAGTAAAAAGAGTCCAGAAGCTAGACTACTTTAAACCCTTCGGCGTCACACGGAAATCGGTACGCTACTGTGATATGGTAGCTGCTACGCGGCGGTTTATAGTGACCTCGTCTACAGCCGGCCACTCATCGCAGTAGCGTACCGATTTCCGTGTGACGCCGAAGTACACAAAGACGACAGGATGTTTAACCAAACCTGTATATTCATGTTTTACATGTGTTAAGATTTGTGTAGGCCTACCATTATCAGATAGACAATCACTTTTTCGTATGAGTGACGCACCGCAATGTTTTTTTTTTGGGGGGGGGGGGGAAACTTCCGGCCGACTGAACACAGCAGACCACACACAGAGCAACTGTTCCAGGAAGTCCGGTCCGTGAGCTGATCATCTCGCCGAAGCTTCGGGGCGGGGACAAGGGACGTGAGCTGTGTGGTGGTGGTGGTGCTTGCCTCATCATCTGCATGCTGAGCACTATTAGGTGAGTATAATATCGAGTATGGAAGCAGAAGCCCGTCAAAAACATGGATATACGTCACACAGTAATTCGAATTGCTACGCGACGTAAATAATTACGTCGTGTCGCAATTCGAATTATGGTAGGGGTCCAACCCACCGACCGGGTCCATAACGACCGACCGCGCATTATAATGGCATTGCGCGCACAGAAAGAAAATGTACGCATGGGACTACGCGCAACGGTGTTCGATTTTTCACTGGGCTACGCTACCGAGTAAAATGTGGCGAAAACAACTAAGTATTCCCTCTAAATTACCGAAATTTAGCAAAATCGAATAAGGTTTATCGTGTAACTACATATAACTAGGCCTACCTTTGCTGACTCGTTGTTAGATGTATGTTAGAGTATCCTTCCGTAATAAATTTGACGATTTTGACCGCAAAATTGTCACCGCCGCTTGTACGATCGTGCACACACGTTACACATACACATGACATAAACATTTTGTCACCCGCTACGACCGTACGAGTTGATGCAGAAACGAGTGTGAAAAAACAAACCGACTCATCTAATTTATTTCAATTACAATGAAAAGTTTACTAGGCCCTAATGAAAATCAAGTCAAATTCATCAAACAGTCCTTCAAAAGTAATATCGAAGGATTCAAAATATATTCAAATATTATTGGGGAAAAAAATTACGACTAGAAAAAAACAGCAGCTTGTCGAAAAAACGCGTTTAAGTACGCTTTATACGTATTGTCAATAGAGGGCGGGGTGGTCGGTCGATATGAGCCCGGCAACTGAGTGCGGAAAAAATGACACCCCACACGTTCGAAGCCGCCATCTAGAGCGCGTACCTCAGATCGCATTTTCAGTGCGCGCTTGTGAATCCGGAGTATTTTCTCCACACGTGAGTAAAATTTCAGGCAAATTGTGAGATTTTTCACGTTTCTATTGATAGAAAAACGTTAGGTGTCCGATATTATGAACACCCAACCATACTACGCGTCGTAATTTGAATTACTACGCGACGTAATTATTTACGTCGCGTAACAATTCAAATTACTACACGACATAATTATTATTATTATTATTATTATTATTATTTATTCGGCATTTGCAAAACAATACAAGTGATAACAGAGAAACAAAATAAACAAACAAAACACGAGAAAACAAAGTGTCAGGCTTTCCCTGTTGAGCTTCCCTAAGGAGCCGGGTTAATTGGAAAAAAGCAATCAAAATCACTTTGACCCTTGGGCCTCTCCAACCAACTTACACGTCAGGGAGTAGTTGAACATAAAAGAAAAGAAACAGTACAATTTTGAATTAAGCGTGTACACCAGGTGGATTATTCTACATTTGTATACAAACTAAAAATATCATTGTGGCAAATGGGTATTCAGTCCACCCCCTCCTGTAAAAAAAGAAAAAAAAATCCAGTAAGCAGTATACAAAGAGTAGAGCAGAGTACATCTCAACAACAACAAATGTCCCCTCTAACTGCACTACTGACCATGTATTCTTTGCACCCAAACCCTATCCCAAGGCCCAAAACCTCCGCCCTCCCCCCCCCCCCCTCAAAAAAAAAAATAAAAAAATCACTGCAGACAGCAAGTGTATGATGACAGCAAGTATCATCAACATACCCCAAATCATCTTCGATGCACAGTAAAAATAAGAATGATTTCAAAACTTAAACTTTATCATGGTCTATGGGGTGCTGTGCTAGTAATATTTAATAATGAGACTATTAAAAGCGACAACAATTGTTTTCACAATCTCCCTGGAGCAAGTGTTATGTGGAGGTATCTCCGACATGTTTGCTGTTAT
Organism: Diadema setosum; assembly: GCA_033980235.1. Taxonomy (NCBI): domain Eukaryota; kingdom Metazoa; phylum Echinodermata; class Echinoidea; order Diadematoida; family Diadematidae; genus Diadema; species Diadema setosum. The sequence goes on along the minus strand of CM067072.1, from coordinate 12,036,947 downwards.
CAAGGCTACTGGGGAAGACAGCGACGTTGTTTGCTTTATTGTTTGTCATTACTCCTAACTTTGAATTGAATGCTCTTTAGTATTAGAATTGAAAATTTCTATGGATACCGCATTGTAGCAATTGCATCCTCGACAGAAGTGTTAATGCAGTTTTACTTTTAAAACAAAAAAAGCACATACTTAAGACACTATGCCGAAGCAAACAATTATTTTTTTCAAGCTCACCTGAGCCGAAAGTCCCAAATGGCCCATGTTGTACTTTTGCCTCGGGTGAGCTGTAATCATTTGTTTCAGTCTTTTTAACTGTGTGAAATGGGTACCAAAATTGTACATTTTCATCTTCTTGTTGAAAACCCCAGATGGTGGATTTTTCACCAAACTGTAGCATCCCTAATAAGGGAATAGGGCCAAGGTGGGGGTGATGGGGGGGGGGGGGGGGAGGGGGGAGATGGTAGGGTGTAGACTGACAAAACCCCTTGATTATACTAAAAGGAATCTTAAGTGCAAATCTACTCTCATTTGAGCTGTAAGTGATAAGCTACATTGTAAGGTAGTGCTAAGCTAAGGTAGTGCTATGTGATTCAGATTTTAATAGATTAGTGACTGTAATTTCGAGTTTGGTTCTGGCAAAACAGGAGTATGAGCTGGAGGAGGGGGAGTGGAGGGTAACCAACGTCAGGCCAATCTTCACATTTTCATCTCCTTAAAAATGCATCACGGTCAGATTTTTATCAAATTTAGCAGGGATTTTCACTGGGAATGTGTATCCAGATGGAACACGTACCATTCCCCACCGGGTTCTCCAAGGGCCACAATGCCCCTGTGGGGAGGGGGAGGCAAGTCCCCCAAATTTAAGAAGTCTTTACAGATTTTCTGTTTAGAACCAGAGGGGATAAGCCACATTGTAAGTTAGTGTGAATAGATAGGCCCTACTTTGTTCATAGCAGATCCCAGGTGGGCTGAGTGTTGGGGAGGGTGGGACAACAATGTGGTCAAATTTGTCACCAACCCAGTGCGTTATCGCAAGAGTGACCATCATACAAGAACCACAGAACTCCCTATTCTAAAGAAATATATTGTTTAGAATTAAGGGCTTTTTACACTTGTAAATTTTTGCTTAGTCCCGTACCAACAGTGGGGCTAAGGGGGGCCTTAGCCCCACCGTTGGTACGGGACTATCCTTAGCCCACTTTCTGTTTACACTCGTTTTTGCCAAAGTGGGCTAGCCCCACCGATAATCCCTCCCGTACTATCTGGCCCTGCAAAATAGCAGGGTTAGCACCGCAATTGCGGTGCCAAGCAAGTGAGTGTAAACAGAACGAAAAAATAATCTGGGGCTAAGCGACGGAGACGAAGTCCGATCCCCACTGACCAATCAGAAACAAGGTAATCAAGTGCTGCCGGTGCATGCGTGTACGTGTACAGTGCACAGCGTAATCATGAATACTGTATTCATGTAGTTTGGAAAGTCCGGGGCTAAGAAATACGAGTGTAAAAAGGTCAGTTTTCTCCTTAGCCCCGGACAAGAGATAGTACGGGACTAATTGGCCAGTGTAAAAAGCTGAAAAAATTGGTACGGGACTAACGATAGTCCTGGGTCAGAGAAAGTCCGGGGTTAAGAAACACAAGTGTAAAAACAGCTTTAGAAATACTCTTGAGTATACGTTCAAGGTTATTTATAGTAGATCCAGGGTTGGGGAAAAAGCAGTTTTTATACTGGTCTTTTTTTTTTTTAAACTGCATGGTCAAATTTTGTAAATACAGTGTACTTGGCAGGTACATATTGCTGTGGTGCAATATGCAAATTGACACCATGTCCCATAGAAGCATTAACTCTCCCCCCTGACTCCCAAGTTAGTAGGGTGAAAGTTTGTACCGTAAAAGGAGGAATGTTTGTGTGCATTTTGATTTCACGAATTTGTGAGAGCCAAGATTTACACAAATTAAAATGCATTTCATGTATGAAAGTTGTTGTCTATACTAATATGAATTGAATGCCAGTGACAACTTGCAAAAATTTCATGTTGAGGAAAAGGCTGTCTTCTCCAATTCGGGAAAATTTCATGCAGTGAAAATATCTTGTTGTGTAGTGGTCTGCAATACTGCATGGAAAGTGAACTTGCGATACTCAGGTGAGCACGAGGCCCCGGGTTTCTCATTTAAAATTCTCCTGTCACCTATTTTTTTTTCCTATTTTATATTTAGTGGAATTTATTACAAGTGGGGTTTTTTTTGTTTTGTTTTGTTGTTTTTTTAGGAGATATGCTGCAAAACCCACAAGTTACACTGAACAGTGTTTATCATGATGACTTGTTACACAATTGCAGGAGGCTCACTGTTCCAGCATTGTAGCTAAATGTAACTCCATTGCAATATCACTTGCTCAACTAGTTCTCCTGTGCAAAATATGCTTTCTTCTTTTGCTCTGCTTCCATAAACACTGAATCATGCATTCTTACCAATGTGAAGCTGCAATGTCATCATCCTTGTTCACTGTGATTTGTTACAAATTTTGAAAACACTCTTATTCCTTATCCCAGTGACTATGAATTCTGTAACTTTATATATATCCAGTTTATAGATGCTCAAAAAAATGCAAAAGTCTGAAAAGTAACCAGAGTTCTCCTTTAAGACGAGACACAAGCATTATTAGGGAGCTTTAGATTTTAGACGCGCGGACGTTCAGAGGGAAAAAACATGTTCTGAGCGTGCACAGAAGCGTGCGTCAAGTCAATCTATTTTTAGTTTGCATCGCCTGAGTTTTTTAACTACGCGTACTGGGCTATTTTTACGTCCACACAGTTTGCAACGTAGAGAACTACTTCATGCACCGATCATATGGGGGCGCGATTTTATTTTTTATACGTTGCGTCCCAGCGTAATCTAAAGCTACTTTTCTACACAACGCAGGGGAGAGGAGAACGTCCAGCGCACTCGTCTCAAATGTCCGCGCGTCAAAATCTAAAGCTCCCCATTATCAGGTCTGGAGTCGGTGTGTAACATGTGGCCAATTATGATGTCAACAGGAACAGTGCTGGGCAATGCTGGCTTGAGTGAAAGATGAGAAATAATGGACTTTTTTTTTTATGCCTCCACCACAAAGTGGTCCCGGAGGCATTATGTTTACGGGTTGTCCGTCCTTCTGTCCGTCCGTCCGTCCTTCCGTCTGTCAATAATGAATTTTGTGGACAGCGTAAATGGTCAATTCCAGCGTAACGGACATGACATTCAGACCACTTTTTTTGTGATTCAAACCATCACACAGTGAAATTGGGAGTCTCCAAAAGATTCTAATTGAGTTTATCAGACACATTTAAGTATATGGAACGTACACTGAAAATTTCATGGAAATTTATCAAGTGGTTGTTGAGAAATTGCATTTTTAGCGAGCGTAACGGACATGACACTAAATGGACAAGGCATTTTGATCTACTTATCATTATTAAAATTCCTGTGAATTTTTGGATAAGATTCAGCTGGTTTTGGTCTTGATTAAACCTTTAGGTCATGCTTTACTCATAAAGTCCTAATTTAGAGTAGTTCTACTGTTCATTCTTTTTTAATAGTTTAAAATATTGCGTAACGGACATGACACTTCGAGTGTAACGGACATGACAGTTTTGTCCACTTTTTGTAAGCTAAGAGAATTTTTTTATTACAAGGTATAGCAGATATTCAATTGTTGGCATAGTAAGTTTAGAACATAGGGACACACATCATAACTGCAATCATGTAATATTTCTTATATTTATATCATTTTAGGGGGGTTAGTCTTTGTATATATTTACAAAACAAACAAATATAAAAAAAAAATCACTCCTGCACCAGCTAGCTACAATTAGTGACAAATTTCCAGTTACTACCACCCACCATAGCAAAACAGGACATATTACAATCTTATACTGTGGTTATTTTTTTCTTAGTGGCCTAATATTTGATACTTAGTATTATACACTAGCGTAACGGACATGACACCCTTGTAAGGTGAACCATATTTTCACTTCTTTGTTTCAAAATAAAAAGATTAAAATAACTGCACACTGCTAACTACATTATGTTCTTGAACAAAACATCAAAAAGTCCTTTTATTGCAGGTTTCAGTGATCTAACAGCTACTCTAAAGCACATGGAGTAAATGCCCAGAGTACCACAATGGCATACATGTACAACACAGAAGATCATGTCTCCATATCTGCGGATAGGCAAAGAAAACAGAACAAACCAGAACCAGATCTGTATGAAATAAAAAGTTTGCATACAACATCATTAAAATGAACTCAGGATTGCATCAACTTTTATGCAATGAAACAGGACCACAAAACTGTTTGGTACCATTATCAAATTAATGTTATCATCTGAAAGAAATAAGGTATGTAAATTTTATTTCTGCAAAGTTCTTTCATTTGGCATTAATGTCATCTTTGGAGTAGAATCATCCTCTGTTATCCAATCTTGGATAGACTATTGTAAAAACTTCCACTGCTACAGTAGTGCCAGTACTTTATCATTGTCAACAAATGCTTTATTTTCTTGGCTAGAAGTGAATGATCAAGCCCCTTTTTTTTCTGAGAATTTTCACAACATATACCGGTAATCCATTTCCATGTAGAGTGGTCACCTGGGCAACAAAGTGTTTCTTGTTTTCTTCACGGCAAATTCAACTCATACAAATTGTATAATCAACTTCTTGCTTGCTTAGGCACTTCTTAAGGCTTGCCAGAGTGGTGTACTGGTTACATTATTCTCACCAGCTTGGGAGCAGGACTTTTTGAAATACTGGATGCTTTCCCAACAAACTGGTTGTAAATGATTATACAGTGTACCTTTCAGTGGATAAACATCTTCTCAAAGCATCTCAAAATTGTGCTTTTTGTACAATGCTGTGCGCTGTCATATATACCGGTATATCCCTTGGCATAGAGGTACATCTAGTTTAGTTGTATTGATGAAATGGATAGGCAGCATTCAGACCAACTTTCTCTGACGATAGAGCTACATGTACTGTCAACACGTTTAATAAAGAAACAATTCCATTCTCAGCCCTCTTGGCAAGTGATATCTCATTAACGTGCCACTGAAGGTGTGGATTTATAGAGTCATAGAGATCAGAGAGGTACATGTATGGATGCAGCACAAACCTTTTTTTTGAATTATGAGACAACACCATCATTGAAGACATTGATGCTGGTGACATTTGGATTCTTTGTTGTATCATCAGTGATCATGTTCATTGGATGCACGAGGATCCATTTGTGCAGGAGTTCCTGGCTGTTGTGTTGACTCCATGGCGAATATGTGTTAAATGTTGTCTACAATGTACTTATATGTAGAAAGTGCTCATTTTAAGTATTGAAGGGAAGGCCAACAGTGAAAACTCCATTGTCTAAATACTCCTTGGAATGACAGCTGCTGTTTATCAGTCAGGATTACAAGAGGTGGGAATGGATCAAACCGGTGTAACAGGGTAGCAAGATCATCTAAAATCAACACTGAGTCTTCCAGTGGCAGAAAGCAAAGTCTGCTTGTTTTTGTTTTATTGAATGATGTGCAGACTTAATTATTTACTCAAGTATAGAAATGTCCTACTATCCTCAAGCAATTAAAACTAATCACCACCCTGTTTCACTGAGCCACAGTGTTATTTCTGCCACTTGTCTAATATGAGGTGTCATGTCCGTTACGCAAAGCGTCATGTCCGTTACGCCATTTACAGGAAAACTAGAAGTGGTATAGAAAAGTGGTTTCCACACATGCAAGGGGATTCAATCCTAACATAGAAAATGAATTTGCAGCAACTTTACACTAATTTCCTCTTGGCTATGAAAACTTATAGTAAAAAACGTAACGGACATGACGCTTCAAATGTTAGAGAAATCACACAACTTTGAGGATCAATGGGTCAAAAACTGATGAATGCTGAGGAAGTTGGTTGTGATTTTCTGTTGATATATACACTGGACTATAATTCAAAAGCTGAACAAGGCCTCTAGGACATATCTGGCCTGCTTTAGACACAGGAACACTAAACTCTTTAAAAATAGCCAAATTTTTGCCTCATTGCAACACATCATACAGTATTTTCATTGACTGAGAAAAATACAAAATTTTGCAATGACAAAGATGAGACTAGTGAAAAATGAAAATATATATGTTACTTTTTCAGAATATTTGAGAACTTAAGTGAAACTCAAAACTTCATTTTTTCACCAAAGTGAACATTTCTCATGGAATTGCCCAAATAAAAAACCTTTTGAGGTGCCGTATGCTAATGGAAATTGGAATGTATGTGTATGAGGGAGTGAAGTTGGGCCTATCAACTTTTGGGTGCACTAGCTCAAGGTCAAAGGTCAAATGCTCAAAATTTCACTATTTCCCCCATGGGCAATTCCACGGTAACTAGGACACAGGTGCCAAAAATTCAAAATGATATTTGTTTCAAACACCATACATTTTCAGACAGTACTTGAGTTGAAGTTTTAAGAATCATTATGTTTTTCAATAAAAGCGGCCATTTTGATTTTCAAAATGGTTGCCAAAATATGCCTATAACTCAATGGTGAAAAGAGTGTATTGTCGCATAACTTACTCTCTGTATATCCACTTTATTAGTACTCTAAACAACAATCTTTCATATGTATGCAGTTACCAGAGAAGTCTTTTACCACATGATAGAAAAAAAAGCTGGTAGCTTTAAAGAATTTGATAAAAACTGTTAATTACTTTGATAATGATGGATGTAACGTCAGTTACCAAAAACAAGGAGTTTTTAAGTTTATTCATCGAAGGAAGTGAGCTGTATGATGTAACTTGGGATTTCTAATGTATGCCCATATGCCTTTATTTTAATACCAGAAATAAGGATACTTGGCATACTGGAGAGTCAAAATGAACACTACAAAATGTGTAACGTCAGTTACCGAAACGTCATACACGAGTATGTAACATCAGTTACCATGACAGTAATTATAACTGAGGCAAATTTTTTGACTTTTGGCCATTTCAATACATCTGGGAAGTCAGCTTACAACAAAGAGCAGTAATCCCTTTCATAGGAAATGATGTCATTACCATGGTATGTCCATGGATATTTTTTTTAATTTTATTTTATTTCTAAATTCATTTATTCATTCATTTACCATGATTATCTTTTTTTTTGGGGGGGGGGGAGGGGGCTTGGGCTTTCGATTTTTGATTCAGCACAAGTTTAAGGTTAAATCATCTGGAAGTTTAGTTTGCCACATGCAGTATATATGCACTCAAATTAGTACATTCCCAGTCCTACAGGATGATAAAGCTACCAAAGTTTGTAGGCCTAATCAGTGACATGATTGCATGTTAACCACATTTTCTACAAAAAAAAACAAACAACAAACAAACTTCTGCACAGCTGTATACCAACAGTTTAACAATCTTCACCAATATTTGCTTTTGCTGGCATTTTTCTTTTTTTTTTCAGGAAGCTTAGTCAAGTTTCTACCTCAAGGCAAATGCACAAACAGATTTTTCTTCTCTTGCACTTAAATGTGTGGTGTAGTTAACATGGCTCATCTTGAGTACGTCAGGCATGTACTCATTATTGTTTGAAACTTAACACTGATGGTTTTTAAAAAAAAAATTGTTCATATGTAGTGTTTATTTATTGATAACTTTATTCTATTCATGCAGGGACATTTTGTAATACAACACATGATAATTATGAACAGGAAGAGTTTTTTATATTGATTTTAGTATTCTTTCGTTGCAAAGTCCGATTTCTTGGTATCTCGAATGGATTTGCAAGCCGTGATATATCAGTGAAAAGGAAAAGAAAAACAGTTAAATTACTTCAATCTAGGAATAAAACAATAATGCTCTTTTGACCAAAAAAGCATTTATTTTTCTTCTTCACAGAGAAATATTAAAAGTGCGACACTTATCATTTAAATCAATTGATGATGGAGATCATCAGGAGTAAAATAAAGAAAAGAAGGAGAAATATATCACAATAGATTTCATACATATTTATGCATATTTATGAGTTGATACATGTTTTTTTCCCCATGACCTGGAAGATATTTTGATATTTTTTCAAGCACAAAAATATCCATGTTTTGTGTAGTGCTACAAGATATTATGGGTGGAGCACTCTATGTAGATAAAAACTTTCCTGTTCATTAACAAACAAACAAACAAAAAAGCCCTTAGCCATGTCAATATATTCATACTTGGAACTGCTTAATCTATTAATGGCTCTGTGTAATCATAAATGTTGAATAAAAATTACGTCTTCAGACAAATGTCAAGAAATATCCTCTTGTGCATTTACATTATTTTTGCCCAACTGTGCTATGGCATGGGGGGGGGGGGTGCCCCCTAAGGGCCCACCCAATATTATTTGTGTCTTTAGATTTTGTTTTAATTTGTTGCTGTAGTTGCCTGGGATTGTCACTGGTACATTGCAGCAGTATAATAACCTGTTAAATAAATTAGTTCTCTGTAAACCCCACGGCAAAGTATGTGTAACGTCAGTTACGTAACGTCAGTTACGTAACGTCAGTTACTGACATGTTTACCTTTAAGTTTTCATAGAACACAAAGAAAATGGACTACTGTTTCATTTCATTGTGTATTTATGACTGATGAACCAAGGTATGACTTCATATCCACCAAATCATTCTGAATGGTCAGAATTATGAAATATCACATAGCTATTCCCAATCATGATTTTGCATGTGTAAACCCTATGGCAAATGTAAGCGTAACGTCAGTTACGTAACGTCAGTTACCGTCATGCCTTCACTGAAATTGGCATGGTGGTAAAAGGAGACAACTAAAGTGCACATTATTTTGCACACCTGTTCCTAAGAACCTAGGTGTATTGCCATATTAAACACATAAAGGCTAAAAGTCAGGGACATGAGATATTTCCATTTACATCTACACCATAATTTCCCATGTCCTTTTTCCGTAACGTCAGTTACCGACACATTTTCACTTGCTATGTGATAAGCAATGCAGTTTGAGAGAAAAACTTTCCACCTATTTCTTCCTGCTCATGAACTTATTCATCAATACTAATTGCAAGCCCAAGGTGCTTTCATTCACAAAACTACAAGGTAAACAATTTCATGAAAATCCTTACGTGTAACGTCAGTTACCGTGGAATTGCCCCCATACTATGCAATGCCTGAAGATATTTTATTGAAATTTAGTGTGTACATGTATTACCCAATTAAGTTTCTCAGGTGAAAGTTTGGGGTCATGAGGTCAAAGGTCAAAAGGTCAAGTAAAAATGTTAAAATTTAACTTTTTTCTCCATATCTTGGAAATAGTTCAAGGTATCTTCCTGGAATATATGCATGTACTAGTACATATTTATGCATGTTCTGCCTGACAGTGAATTTTAGGGTCATAGGGTCAAAGGTCAAGGGTCAAAAGCCAGATGACAATGGTAACAATTTACTATTCAGAAATTGCACTTTTTCCCCATACCTTGAAAATTACTCGATGCATAAACTTATGATAGGGCCAAAGTCAAGTTAAAGTCCTAAAATCCCCAAATAATGCTCTCCCATTCATCCAGTTAAACCTATAAGGTCAAAGAAGGTGAACAATCAACACATTTGTGATTTAACATGTCATTTTAATATTTTGCAAATTATGTGAAAATGTAATCACACATTGTCCACATGTACTATAGACCTATAGGAGAATATTGAATTATGGCGGAGGCATACCAGTCACCTTAGCGACATTTCTAGTTACTCCAGTGATGAATATTAAATGTTTACAATCTGTTTTTATGGAAATTCCCTTTCATGATTCTTCTGTGGATACTGTAGATTGTATGTAACATGCATGTGGCATGTGACTGGCTGATGAGTTTACAGTATGCTGCAGTGATGAAATAAAGAGATGGCAAACACCATATAAATGCCTATTATACGTGAGCTACACAGAAAGAATATCAATTCAGGTAACCACAGTCTCTTAATCAATCAAGATGTCCTGTCACAAATGACAAAATTTATGGAACCCGCAGCATCAAAATCTTCAATAGATATAACTTTACAGTTCTCATTGCATTCAGCATATATGTGTTGGTCTCGAGAATGCTACCAAAGCTTAATTTTTTTTTTTTTTTTTTTTTTGGGGGGGGGGGGGTCACGATGCAAATCACACAATTATGTGTGATTTTTTTTTCCTTTAAAAAGAAAATATAAAAGTATGCAAACTTGTGCAATGTCAATGGTGGAAGCAAAGTCAATGTAAATATCATCCATGCCCACAATGAACCACAGCAGGTGTTGCTCCATGCTCTTTTTTCCGTCTGTGACATGTTAAATTGGCATCGTGACAAAGTACAGCGTGTCCCACAAAAAAAAATGCCAATGGCACTCTAAATGAGTATGGTTTGAAAATTACCAAATCATATTGTACATAATTTTATGATCATAAACATAGCATTTATTTTGAACATATAAATGGCTTAAATTTTATGCGATATTTTATGGTCCATTGAACACTGAGATATGAGCCTTCTTTCAGCACTCATCAGAAAACCTCTCAATCCAAGATTCGTTATTACGTTGAATAAAGTACGTAGTCCAATTACAAAAATGTATGTGTGGAACGTTGTTTCTCCTGCCACTTTGTCAGGGTTCTTGAATGAGTCTTTGCCTCAAGTGGTCCATGTCAGTGTTTTCTTGTGTTCAAACTGTTACTCCTCTCCCTTTTTAAAGTGTTACTTGTACCTGTTTCCCTGTATTTGAGCACATTTCTGAGTATTGTCGCCTTGCATGGTGCTCGTTGAATGAATTCTGCCTCAAATTCATCTTGTACCCTGTTCAGATTTCCATCAGATTTCCATCAGATTTCATCATGTTTCGCTGAATGCACAGGCATAAATGTGCAAGAATTTCTATTCATCATCTGAGGAATGAATGAATCTAGGTCATCCCCAAGTCCTGAACAAAAGAAAATCCTTGCAAATCATTTGCCCTTGACTAAACGTGAATAGATATAATTTGCACCACTTGAATAGATAACAAATCTTTTCAGCTGAACCTGATTACACATACAATGTACTACTTAACACAAAACTTGGATGGAGAGGTTTCCTGATGTGTAATGAAAAAATGCTCATATCTTTGTGATTATTGGACCATATCTCATGAAATTTCATATAGTTGTTGAAAATTAATTGCATTCTATGGATGTAAAGATATAAACAATACAATTTCAGAGACTCCAACCCCAAGCAACTTTTGATCTGGAGATTCTCCCGCCTGAAACCCCTAGCAAATGGGAGACTCCAACTTGATGTGCGCGAAGTTCTTTGCAGCCGGGGTCCAGAGCTAGTAGATAAAGGGCCCTGGCAGCTCTAGGGTTCTAGATGCTCTCTCGTGCTATATAAGGCTTATTTTTCAACATACGATGGCAATATGTAAGAAATCATTTCAAGCAGGAGACACAGAGCCAGGGCGGGAGAAATTAAATCTCAAGTGGGAGAACGGGAGATTTTGCAAAAATGGGCTTTCGGCAGGAGATCTCCCGTCGAAAGCGGGAGAGTTGGAGTCTCTGCAATTTAGAGCTTTGATACATTGTATTATACCCATCTATTATTATTATTATTATTATTATTATTTATTCGGCATTTGCAAAACAATACAAGTGATAACAGAGAACCATTAGCATTTTTGTGGGACACGCTGTATAGCGAAGCATACAACTATTCATTTACATGTGCATAGGTCAACTCTTTGCAAATGATAATGACCCAAAACATTTCAAAATATTTTACAGTGAGAATGCTGTATCAAAAAGATGTGACCTTTATTACAACCAAAACTTCACTTATTTATGAGAACAGCACTTTTGTAACCAAGTCACGTTTACCTTGGCATGGGCAAGTGAATTTGAGACAGCACAGCACTTTCAAGGGAATTAGGTGACACAGTACAGAGTTGATAGTTCATAGATTTAAAGTGCAATCCATGTACAAGTCTCCCATCAAATTGTACACAAATCTTGATTGGGGGGTTCCCTTTATGAAACACTTGCTGAGAAAATGCATCCCTCACACCACTTGTACAATCTTTTTGTAACCTTCCAACAAAATAGGGTGGTGGGGGGGGGGGGAGGGAAGGGAGAGGAATGCACTTGTGCAATGATCTACCAAATTAATGAATTGAATAACTTGTGTACAAACAGTGATAATGTCGCAGGCTCTTCAGATTTAAATGAGTGTGTGGTGGCGATATTTCATACCTGATCTTGACAATTTAACATCTACCAGTACCATTACCTGGTATATTTATCTGATTTATTCCTTAGAATTTAATCAAAACATATGGCATGGCATTGCCCTCTAAGATTCCTACCATATGGAAAATCAAGCAGCAGGTTAATGTCCTTGAACGTCTGTTTAAGAGGCATTCCCAAGACAGCACAGTAGCTTGTATGTTGGATGAATCAAGGGCAAGAAAAGTACTAACAATACAGCATTTGATTTCAGCTCAACTATTAAAGGTACATAATGTACATGTGGAGGTACATTCTCATTGGCCCGAATTCTCAAAGCTGGAATAACTATTCCGCTGAATAATTATTCCGGGAAATAAGTTATTCCACCTTTGAGAATAGATTCCGGGGAATAAATCGCGTCATTTTACGTCATGATCGCCTGATGTGCATAAGAGGTGTAATAAATCGGCGGAATAAATGGTGCAATAAAGTTATTCCACCTTTGAGAATTCGGGCCATTGGGTAATTTTTTGTGAAGCATAACTTTGTGAGATTGCAAATGTCCATTCATACTGCAACAAAACTTTACAGAATTTCACACCCGGGGAATAACGAACAAACTTTGGCAACAAACTGCACATGCGCAAAGGGAGATCCCAGCATGCAGTTTGGTTTTCACAGGTTCAACACCGCGCAAAATTCGTCAGTTGTACACCATGACTACGATCTTTCCTGATCCCGCCATGCATAAGTATGTTCGTGCTTGGTACATTGTACCTTTATCGTTTGTCATAAACATAAGATGCATGGTTACGCAAAACTCCTTGCTCCATTATTAAACTAGATCATCAGATTCCACTGTACCCATGAGTAGAATGAACGTCAAATGAGATTTTTTATTTTTGGGTATTTAATGCCCTGCGCCATTATGATTATAATTATAGTTATGTTGTATCAAGTGGCTTTCCATACTCTGATCAGTTTCCACGTGTTGTGCATGCTATGTGTTACCCGACGTGTGTACCGTTGACTCGGTCACGGCCAATAAACTCTTGAGCATCATATACCAAGATCGTCTGATGTTTCTCCGACACTTATATTGTCACTGCTGACATTGTTCTTCCCACTCAGCTCAGTAGGCCTACATAGGCATATACGTTCTATGATTGGTGTGGTCAATAGGCCGATGTTGTTTGTGTCCTTGTAGCTTTTCTCTCCTGGCTTAGCTTACGTACCCTCTCTTGCTTTTGTTGTCACCATCAAAATTTTGTCTTGTCTCCACTTACAGTGGACGTACATGTAGGCACTGTAATGGACACTTCGTCTCATCTTAGTCATCAATCTAGGGCAGTGGGCATTATTATTTTCCATTATTCTGATACTAATGCTGATGATTAATACTTTGAAAACAATTGAGTGTAACAATATTCAGATGATTACAACAGTGTCAATAATGTTCTCGCCATTGAAGTGGTATCATCCTTTTCCTCATAGTAATATGTGTGCCTTGGTTTGCAGCATTGCACATTACAAAAAGTCTACACGCGAACGATGACAAACAGCTAATGAGCTATGACATAGATCCATCATTTGCATACCACCTATCACAGTGCGTTGAGCGTTAAAGAATAATACATATTCATGATGCAATCACGCGCCGCAAATGCTACGTTGAGCTAATGTATTAATGAAATCTAAATAGTAATAAAGACGCGCGCACCTATTGTCACGTCACGGATTTGCATACGCGCTATGGTAAGTCATGATCACGCGTTGACCTGATGCGACCTCGTAAGGCCAATGACATTTAGCCAATCAGCGTAGCGTATTCAAGTGAGAAGCACACAATTGCTTTAGTGTATGAACATATTGGTGGGTTATTCACTTGGGGCTAAACTGACATGGTTTATGAATATTGAAAAGGTACCGATGGCGAAGTTTCACGAAATTCCTCCAAACTCAGTATGAATACACATGAGTATTTGCTGCAACTTAACTAGGCAGGCGCATCGTACAAATACAACAGGTATGGCAGTAAAATAACCCTCCCAAAATGGCCTTCAGGCTCACAGTTGGCACACCGCTCCGTCAATGTAAAATTGCGTGTTGTTGTAGAGCTGATTGCGTTTGAGTGAGAAATGACACTTAATTTTCAACTCGAAAGGTACCAATGTAGAATTTTCACAAAACCATCTACAAATGACATGAATGAGGTGAATGTTCACATTTCAGTTCACGGCAGCAAACTGACTAGTAATGTCGAGTGCAAAATTTCACACACAAATTTGCAATTTTTCTGGCAAAGTTTCAAGGAGCATGTCATATATCTTAGGAACCTTCACCAAAACTTTGCAAAATTTCTCACTTTGTGAAATTTTACTTCCAATGTGAACGGCACTAGTTGTACACAATAAATTTTTTAGTGTCTTGAAATGGGCCCCCTTTTTTTAATTCATTTTCTGTCTTGTTTTGACTGTCAGCATATATATTAGAAATAGTTCTTTGAAATACAAGTACAGTTGAACCTCTCTTATCCGGCCTCCCTTTATCCGGATCTCTCTATTATACGGACGCAATCTCGCCGTGATTTTTTTTTTGTTTTTTTTTTTATAATTACGGGAGGAAAGGGGGATTCCCAACTCCTTGAGAACTCCTACACAAACACACATGAATTACATATTACTTCCAACATTAACATACACCTCTATTTTGGGGTCTGTTACTGAGTGCAACAATGAAAAGGTTGCAGTATACGCATTACTACATGTGGTACTACAATGGGCTACATCAGTAGGACCTACATGTGTATGTATATGTACATGTATAAAGCATTGAGCCTCCCGTATCCGGCCAAATCCCTTATCCGGATGAGCCCCGGTCCCGACTTGTCCGGATACGAGAGGTTCAACTGTAGATTGAGCAGTGTTAGGGGAAGGATTACACCTTTTGGATGATTTGCTTGAAAGCTTTTCCTCTTCCACAGGATTTTTTTTTTAAAGAGTCAATAAAGGAAAGCAATTAGTTGCACTTCTTGGAAAAAAAAATATTGTGGAAAGTGAGATTACCATTACCAGTGAAGTAAAATCATTGGGTGGTATGGTGTACATGTTATTTGTTCTCAGTCATACAGTAGGAAAAAGCATCTGAGGAAATGTTGATGTATGTAGAGATAAGATATCAGAATGGAGAGTTGGTATAGGCTGCCTTGCTGGTAAAGGGATGTATTTGACCCATTTCTGCTTGTGGCATTATGCGGTTTTCATGTGTAAGCCTTTTATGCTAGAGGCTACAACTGTATTTCATGCTCGATCAATCAACTGTGCTCTCTCAACTTCAAATTCAAATCTCTGACACTTATGAGAGAAAAAATGTGGAAAGCTATAGACATCATATGTGACATGATACGTGTATCAATTTGAAGAGAGATTAGCCCATTGAGGACGGCTTGATTTTGCTACAACACGCATTTCCCATAGACACCTGCCCGAGTATACTCGGGACTTGTCCTGAACAGGTTAATGGTCTTCAAGAAAAGATGTAGATCAGAGTCCTGTGATGAATTATGTGATGTCACAGAATATGAATATTTGCATATGAAATACATATTTATGAATAATCATATTACTTATTAAAAGACACCACTTATTAAATCTTTTTTTTTCTTTGTATGGAAAGACAATCATCTTGAAAGTGATCATGAGGTATTAAAGCTTTCCATTAGTATATCAACTCTTGGGGTATTAAAGAAAATATAAAGTTTTGGTACCTCAAAAGTTTCCCTGAATTTCCTTGTCTTAGTTCGTGTTTCAGGTTAAAGTACCTTTCATGTAACTAACACTGTGAGACTTACTCGCCCCAAAGTGCTCTCATGTCTAAGTAATCATGCGATAATGGTTTCGTACCAGAGCTGCCGCCGTACGGCGGCGAGGTAGTACACGTATTGTACGAAACCATTATTGCATGATAACTGCGACCAGCAGCGTGCAGCCCCATACGCATACAGTAGCTAACTGCGACCAGCAGCCCCATACGCATAGCGTAATGGTGCTTCGCATTGTAGCATTCAGGATCATGATAGATTATAGTATCGCGGGTAAATATCAACTTAAAATCCAAAAATTTCTTCAATTTGAAGACTTACCAATTAAGTTGAAGTATTGAAAACAGGCTTCGGGCAACGTTTGGTTCTGCCAATAGTCCCTTTCTGTTCGAATTGATGACTGAAAGTGACTCTGGTCGAGAGGACCTTGGGAGAGCTACATACATTGAATACTACGGCCAGCGCATACGCACACAAACATCTTATCCGTTCATGGATTTGAAATTTGTGAGAATGTGATGTGTGGGCATGCGCTGGCCGTAGTATTCAGTGTAGCTCTCCCAAGGTCCTCTTGATTACTAAGACGTGAGAGCACTTTGGGGCGAATAAGTCTCACAGTGTTAGTTATATCAAAGGTACTTTAACCTGAAACACAAACTAAGACAAGGAAATTCAGGGCAACTTTTGAGGTACCACAACTTTATATTATCTTTAATGCTTATAAATAAGATATGAAGGAATGGAAACTGTAGGCCTACTATATGTAGATAGCTGTGGACTGGTGTGGTCTAAGTCACTATCCTATGGATAGGACTACAGTAAAGTGAAGTACGCTTTATATGGCGTTGTTTCATTGGCTGTAAACTTCAAAAGTAATTTGAAATCTAAATGATAGTGACAAGAAGTGAGACCAGGGACTGTGGGATGCTACTGTAGCGTACCGCTTATTCAGATAGCTCGCACACAGTCATACTCCACGTCTATATACGGGCATTAGGACTCACTAGGCGCATTAGAAACCAGGCATTCTCCCAATCAACCATACAGCAACCCATTCACAGGGTCTAAAGACTACCAGTTGCAAGAAGGAGGCTGGTGTGGAAACGACAGTCCGAAATACGGTTCAGTGCAGCATTGCTTATGCTGGCCTCAGATTTCTAGGTACTGGAAGCACTAGATCCTATCCAGTCAGCTAACCGTATACACATGCACAACAAGAATAAAATCGCAGACAGACAAGTCGAACGTTGCACTCTTGTCTTTAATCAATTCTCCTCCTTGCTGTCTATGCGCAAGCCCAATTAGTGCGTGTGCGCATGTATGTGAAACGGTAAAACTGTGAGTGAAACAATGAATGATACACTGTATGAATATATCAAACATACATTTCTTGGATCACAATAAATTGAATGTATATGGATATAATTCTCCATTAACACACAAAAAGGTTTGCTTCTTCTGAACAAACAATAGTACACTGTCTTGTACTGCATCATTATACATACACATTTTGTATCCATGCATGTACTCACTACACATTATGAAATGGCAGCTTTGTAATGTCATTCTCCATCCACTGTTACACTGTAGCAATGTTAATTATACACCTTGTGCATTGTTGCGATATCCGTTTTTCTGTAGCAATATCAACAAGAAAAACATTGTTTAAAGGCTGTAATACACATGTAAAAACCCTATACCAGACTTACAGACTTGTGATCTTCCAAGCCTAGAAGCTTAACCCTTCTGGATGCATTCCGATTGCGATCCTGTCCCAAGCTGTGAAATAATACAGTAAGTTGCAAAGGATTGTATGAAAAATGCAAAATAACTTACATCACACATTATATGCCTACATGTGTGGCACTACGCTTGCCTTCGTACATTTAAACAAGGCAAATTATACTTTCCCTAAAACCAGAGCTGCTTAAGATGCTATAATAATGTACACCTCATATCACATAAAAATGTGACAATATTTCAGCCTGTACGTTACCATTATTATAAAACCACATATGAGTGTAACACGTAAAGCACGTACACTGTATCTCAAAACACAAAGACAGTCTTTTCATACTGACATCTCAAGGCATTATTTAGACTGGAACTGTCCACACAGCAAAATTATCACTAATCTTCATCATTACTGGTGTCAAATCCAAGCTAATATCTACTTTTGAATCTTCACCTGGAAGTCTTATTCAACAAACTGAGTTGCTTAACTGTATACATAAAACTTTATCTTTACAGGAGTTGTGAATTAATTCTGAATGTATTACCACCATATAAACCAAGTTCTGAATACTGCTCTACACAACATATCAGCTCACGGCCAAGTGATAACACAAAGAGCCAATGCAAGTCTACAACGCTACAACTACAGTAATTCTACACGCAACGTACAATACTATACACAATGCGTAGCAATCAGTCCTACGTTATATCAATATGCACCGTACATAACCTACACCAGCGTCACTTACGCTAGACCGTTCATGATATCCGGACACACAAAGGCATTTAAATTCTCTTTTATCAAGAATTGTGAACAACGAAATAATTGTAAACTTACGCAGAACCATCCGAGGAAGAACTTCCACCCGGGATTCTGTGACTATCGTGAGATAATCTTACATATTTTCTGCATTTTGGCTAGACTCACGAACGAGCAAACCGTCAGTTCGTGCGCCATCTTTCTAGCCCATTATGGAAGGCCGAAAATCACACTACTATATATTGCGCGCGCGCATACATTTAACACACAATCATCGCTATGTTTGATGCGTTAACACTAGCCTACGTATGAGAAGCCGAAATTGCAAAAACAAATTCAGCGCGAACAGCACATTGCTATATTGTAGTTCCTGCTGTTACAACCGATGGTTTTCTCTCTGCTAAGCTCTGTTACACTGGCCTAGTGGTTCTCCATTAAAGGGAAGATAAACCCCAAGAACAATGTGGATTGAGTGAAAGCAGCAACATTAGTAAAACACATCAGTGAAAGTTTGAAGAAAATCGGACAATCGATGCAAATAAGTTATGAATTTTTAAAGTTTTGGTGTTGGAACCGCTGGATGAGGAGACTTCTACAGGTTATGACATATGAGTGGACTACAATATCAAGAAAATATAAAGAACATACTACAAAAATCCATTTTTCATGAAAATTACAAATTCCATCAACTTGATATTGACATATGTTAAGGGTAGCAATTATTTCCCCTGCTTTCTGAAAGCGGTTGGTCCACTGCTCTTTCATAATTCTAGAAAAGTGAATTTTTGTTGAATATCCTTTATATTTTCTTTGTATTGTTGTCCACTCATACGTCATATCCTCTAGTAGTCTCCTCATCCAGCGGTTCCAACACCAAAACTTTAAAAATTCATAACTTTTGCATCGATTGTCCGATTTTTCTCGAACTTTCACTGATGTGTTCTACTAATGTTGCTGCTTTCACTCAATCCACATTGCTCTTTGGGTTTACCTTCCCTTTAATTTTATAATTTAATACCAAAAGGGAGAGAGCTGTGGACCCGTACCTACCCCCCAACTCCACTGAAAACTTCTGTAGTGAGCTCCCGGTATTTATACCCTCTCGAGCCAGCCAGAGTCACGTGACTAATCCTGTCTTATTAACCCATCATGTATCAAAATGTATTGGAGTACTACAACCCTACTTCCATGGCTTGATATTTTCCGGGCCCTTTTCCCTAGGGCTTCTGGCCTTTTCCCCCTACTCAAAACATTGTTAACCTTGGTTTCTGCACAGGGTGTATCATAAAACTATAGGGTGTTCCAAAACCTTCTATACAATTTCTCCATAGGAAAAGCACAGGGGCAAACTCTATGGGATTTTTACACATGTTCAAAAATTAAGGGCACGAGTTGCATATTTTAAAGGTGCTCTATCGCATTTTCGCCACACTACGTCCAAGTTCACTAGCTATGAACAGCTATTTAAATGACAGCATTGTCAAAGTAATTTCTGCTATGCGGATTATCCATAGATGGGTGATTGCAGTGTTTGTGCATACTATGGCATATCCCGTTGATTGGCAGACATGGGTTTTTAATTACATTTTTGACCACATTTGAGTACTGAACTGAAATGTGTATAACACTACAGGGTGTGATTCAATGCAGGTTTACTTGTACTTTTAGTGGCCTTCAATCTGCTATGTACCAGCACACATTGTGTACGTTGATTGAAAAGAAGCAAATTCAACACACAGCTACATTGTACATTTGTAGATGAAATGGCCTCAGTTTTTAACCCTGTTTTCACTGTCTTTGGCAATGTATCTTGCATTGTACTTCAAGCATCTCCAGATCTGATAACTTTGAGTCTTGCCAAAAGAGGTAGGCTACCGTACTAGTTGAGCAATGTTGGCGCTAAGCTGCTTGGTCTTACAGGGAGGAAATTATGTGATTTTGTCCGTTCAGATTTCTGTTTGTTAGCACGAAAACAACACTTAACCCGTTTTCGAGTCCCCTGAAACATGACACAATCTCTGGAGGTTGTGCTGTGTTCACACCAGACGATGGGGACTCTAAACGTATGCAGCAGAAAGCATCTAGCATGAGTCTGGAGTCTCCATATCATACT
Organism: Diadema setosum; assembly: GCA_033980235.1. Lineage (NCBI taxonomy): Eukaryota > Metazoa > Echinodermata > Echinoidea > Diadematoida > Diadematidae > Diadema > Diadema setosum. The sequence continues at coordinate 12,016,295 of CM067072.1, read as the reverse complement.
GCTTGTTACATGTTTGTTGTGATTGATTCACAGCCCAAATGAGCTGTTTTGATTTGATTGTAATCATTTGATTAGATCTGATTCATTTTCTGTGTGACAGTGCTTTACAATTCCATCAATTCAATTTCAGCAATGTTATCAAAATGCGCACAGTATGATTGTTTTGCACAACTTCAACCATTTTCATCACACTTTTTCAACATGTTTGATATAATTTCATGGGTTTAATACTTATATATTTGCTCAAAATAATTTCCTGAATGCATAACACGTCCCCAAGAGAAATGCATAAAAAGAAGCCATCATATTATTGCAGCACATCCCCTCCATATCATTAGGCAGAGGAATGCTTACATACTGGTAATGAGTCTGTACGTGATAAGCATATTATATGACAAATATCACAGTGGAGTGTTTCCAAGAATCACAGAATAGGGACTGAGGTATGAGAGGGATTTTGAATTACCTTGAGTATGCGGCAGCACTTGGATAATGTTACCATGTACAGTATAGCCTTTGTCAGCGGCCCTCTTACTGTTGCACAGTAATGATCACAAGAGGAGAAAGCAGAGGATTATGGCATAAAAGTAGTCAAAGACCATATTCACATGTGCAGAGAGTGCATTTTTAAACCCTGCAAATGTAGCAATTGAAGATTCAGTACATCATGTCAGAATGGCTCCCTGGGAGATATAGCAATATTGCTCTCATTTCAACAATTTTCTAAATGATGTATGCAATAACTGACTGCATGTTTATTTGTCTTTTGTAAGTTATATTTATTTGAAAGACTATTAAGACTTTAATTACCAAGAGAATTGTGTATTACAGAAGTATTACCTCCGCCAAGGGAGGAGGTTATGTTTTCGTTACCGTTGGTTTGTCCGTTAGTTAGTTCGTTAGTTCATTTGTCCGTGTGCAAAATAACTCAAAAAGTAGTGAATGGATTTGGATGGAACTTGCAGGAAAGGTTTAGAATGACACGAGTAACAAACGATTAACTTTTGGTTGTGATCTAATAATTTTGGGGGAATTTATGAAGGATTTTTGATATTGTGTAGGTAGGTTCATTGAATTTGGGAGTTCAGGCTGCGCGTATTTGAGGTTTGCATGCGCGCACTAAAGTGCGTGCTCTAGTTTCTGCTAGGGCAAGGCGCGCTGTGCAACTGTGGGTTTATAACGTAACAAAGGCTTCTATATTGGGAAATCGGGAGACTTTCAGCACACAATGCTATATTAGTAAGTATGGGTGGAAATCACTGATATCTCTATGGAAGAACAAGATCAGTGAAGGAAATGAGCTGCATGCTTGGCGGAGGTCTGCGCTCTCAGAGTGCTTTTCTAGCTCTGACATACTTTTATTGACCTTTGACTTCTTTCCAATTATGTAATTACATATTCTATATGAAACCCCCCCAAAAAAATTGTACAGCATAAAACTATTGTAAAAAAAAAGAAAAAAAAAAGAGAGAAAGGATGGGGGGGGGGTTCAGTGACTAATGGGTTTCAATAATGAATGATGATTCTAGAGAATGCATTCCTAGAATCATTGTGCTAATGATGCATTTTGGCCGCATGTACTGCAACTGAAATCTCGGAGGGGAATTTAAAGTCGCACGATCCTAACCACTAATGGTACGTTATTATTTAACTCCTCCTCCAAACGAAATTTGTGCATGCAATTGCGCAGTGCCAGACTGCAGTGCTATCCATAAACGTGTGGAACAATTCACATGCAGCCGCTGAGACACGTGTGCGTGTGTGTGTGTGCGCATCATCTTTATAAGTAATCGAGAGAGCTGTTTTTTGTAGAGCTATCTCCTCCGAAGCCGTCGGCTCTGGGCCCCCCAGACCGGTGTCGTCGGCAGCGGGAGGGTCTCTTCTATTCGGTCAGCCGGGTTTCGGCCGCACTCCTCCTCCGTGTCGACGTCGAGAGCGGTACAAAAAACAAAGAAAAACAAAAGACAAACAACAACATGCAGCGTTTGCGCGTACGCACACACACGCCCACGATGTATACGGGTTATATACAGCTCGCGCCAGCTGGCAGGCTCAGGTCGCACACTCAGAACTCTATACAATCTGTGGTCGTTCGCCCAGCTAATCGTTCGCAGAGACATGATACACGCACTATGGGTACCGGGTGCGGGCAATATATCGCGGAGAGTGTGGTACTGTGTATGCATTGAGCCTGTCGCTGTGTTGCGCATTGCATATCATGATGCGTTCTCGGTACCTAGGAAGCTACGAATGCCATATTTTATTTCACGAAACTACAGGATCCTGTGCAGCTCAGCTACGTCATTTAGTTTACTCTCAAGTCGAGTATCGTTGTACTCAGACTGTTTAGCAGTGATCTCGACGGCTAAATATCCTTGCCGATCGTGCCCTTCCATATCAGATATACAGGCCTGTGCCTGTGTATAAGATATAATCGACGATGGTTACACGAAACACTCTGTGCGGGCTCTCATAATTATGGTAATACACGGCGCGGTCATACAAGGGCATACAGTTCGCCATTGGCGTGCCCAAATGAAAACAGCGAATCCTCTTATTTTATTGTATTTTGCACAACTACAGGATACTATGCAGCTCAGGTACGTCATTTAGTTTGCATTCAAGTCGGGTATCATTGTAGTCGGACTGTTTAGGACGGCTAAATATCCACTTAAATTTTGTCCTTGCCTATCGTGCCCTTCCATATCAGATATTACAGGCCTGCGCCTGTGTATTATGTATTGACGATGGTTACACGAAACACTATCTCCGTGCGGGCTCTCACACGGCGCGGTCATACAAGGACATTTACGTACAGTTCGCCATTTGCGTGCCCAAATGAAAACAACGAATGCTGTTATCTTATTTTATTTTATTTTGCACAACTACAAGATACTATGCAGCTCAGGTACATCATTTAGTTTGCATTCAAGTCAGGTATCATTGTAGTCAGACTGTTTAGGACGCCTAAATATATCCACTTAAATTTTGTCCTTGCCGATCGTGCCCTTCTTTTTCAGATTACACGCGCCTCTGTCCATTCATTTACTGCATAACTGCTGTAAACATGAATATTCATAAGACACGTGCGGACGTGGAGGCAAACCTCGCTTTGCCGACCGCCTGTTTTTGAAGTTACAAGTGGAAATAAAATGGGTGGTTCTATAGCCCGTCAAGTTTTGGTGATAAAAATAAAAAAGAGGGAGCAAATGAAGACAAAAATATTCTTCTTTCTCCAATAACGTGGGAAAAGAAATATTAAAGAAAAAATACGAGGCCCTGAGACCCATGGATTCCTACGTACTTATCAAACCTAATGATCTCCTCATCCCCAAATGATAATGATTAAATGATGATGTAATAATAGTATTCATAATACATGTAATAACAATAATGATAATGTACAGTCTGAAGCAGATAAACGGGTGAGGATATGTAAACATATGTGACCCGCGACAACGGTTTCAGGCAAAAGTCGCAAGAGCAAATTCTATTCTAGGCGGGGTACAAACATTTTGACCATTATTTTTGTCGATTTTAGGTTTTTGCAGAATTTGAATCTTTGATATGTTTTCTACATCTACATTAAATTTCACAGCATAACACTAAGTTTTTCCTACTGAAAATAGAATTTTAAACACCCTATGTTGGATCGTACTCACCAGTTTCGATCTTCTTTTGAACGCCGCGCCACTATGCCCAGTGTTGCTGCGGCGCGGTATCTCACGTGCGATTGGATAGTGCGTCGCACACATTTACATAGTTCGGCATTCGGAGTCTACACCTCGCAGCGTGTCGGTAATGTTTTGTCCACTCATGCATGCTCCATTGTTGCTACAATAGATACCAGTACGCTCGGTCTTTAGTGTAAGCTCTTAGTTTGGCTTTCTATCCGAGCTTTCCGCAATGTTCGACAACGGAAGTGAAACAAAAGGTGAACAGCAACACTAGGCAACACTAACTTACGTGAAAATAAATACGATAGAGAACATGGTTTAAGCGTACTAGAGTGGCAAATTGCCACACAAATCATGCAACATACGACCGGAAACTGACTTGTTATTTGTGCGTGTATTAAATATGACAGCAGGTCGACTCAAAAAAGGCAGCAGAAGAGAGAAAAGGAGTGGTCATAATGGCCAGTATTCAAATAATACACTGTCGTAAACGTCAATTGCACTAAACTATTTAAATAAAGTCATGTTTGTTTGTTTGTTTGCTTGCCTGTTTACCGCACAATGCAACATATTATGTACAGCTTTAAAAAAAAAAAAAAAAACTACAGGAAACATGACCCTTTTCATCTTTCTGCCTTTGAAAGGGTCCCAATGATGAAATTTACAAGACAAATCAACCGCTATGAAAACGTGATTTGCGAAGATGGGTATACGAATGTGCTACCCGCTTCCATGACGTATACACACAGGCATAGCGTATGTAATACGCGCACCATACACACGTAACCAGCAGCGTGTACTTATCGTATCCGCCATCTTGAAAGACGTACTGGTAAACAAACCCGAGCAAAACGCATTGTGCATTCGGCTCCATAGCTGAGTTCTGAGGAAGGTGCCCGGGAAATTTGACTCTCTCAGTGAGCCAATCAGAACCTGCTGTGGTTGCTAGAGGCGGAGCTTAATCTCGATTGGCACCATTGTACGGATGGGTGATTCTCACCTCGCATCGCCGCTGGGCATTGTCTTCGAGCATGAGGGGAATCTTCAAAGCCCGTTTTCTCGCAATTTTGTTTGGCTAACAAATCAAAAAGTGCATTATATTTTGCTTTATATGACCACTCACAGTACCGGAGAATACAAGTGTTTCATATCAATGTACTTTGTAAAGCTTAGGAAATGGGCAATGTGATTCAATGAAAAACTGAATTTTCAAAATTCCCGACTTTTGCCTGAAACCGTTGTCGCTGGTCACATATTGTCGTTGTGTGGGATTTTTTTTTTTTTAAATGACGACGTGTTAAAAACTGAATATTATTCATGACATACTCCACTTTTTAGCTTTTTCATGAAGAGAAAAGATGTGTGTGCGTTGGTGCCAGGTGTAGGGCTCATGTATTTTTTTTTTTCAACGAGCATCGAGAGGGCGGATGGCATGGGGAAGGGGGAGATATGCAGGGCAAAATGTCAATGGCACCCCCCCGTGCTTCGACGGGGAGAATCTTTGGGCAAAGAAGACAACCGCGGGTGCTGCTAAGTTGATCTGTGATAACAGCAAGCGGGGTTATTTTTAAAGTCCCATAACCCATGGACTGGCTCCTCAGCTCAGGTGTTAGGAGGGGATGGCCATAAGTAGAAGAGGGTGCAAAAGAAGGAAGGAGAAAATAGTAAAGTTCTTTCTTTCTGATTACTAAAAATGCGGCGAAAATAATATGAATAAATTCAAAAAAAATATGAGGCCCTCAGACCTGTGGATTTCCACGGGTGCTGCTAGTACTCAAATATTGTGACTGCGAGCTGCGGTGATTGGAGGAGAGAGGCCAGAAGACGAGTGGCTCTTTTGGTCTCTCTTCATGCGCATGCGCACTGTGAGTGTGCGTCCATTCGGAAGCTCGTGAGGCTCGGACAGCCATTTTGGGTCGGGTGATTTTGAGACCGGTGTGTGTTCGCTGACCCATTGAGCCAGCGCTATTCTCATGCAGTGTCACGACATTTGGTAGAGAATGGGGGAGGCAGCGTGTTGCGTTCCGTCTCCTTGCCGCACAAACCACTCGCCAGGATTGTAAGGCTTTAAAGGGACTGCACAGTAGGCTACTGGTTGAGGTGGGGATTCATGTTTTGAACATTCCTAAGTGAGATAATGAGAAACCAAAATATGACAGAGCATGTAATGTTAAGAAGGATTCAACATTTATCAGATGAAAATTGGTTTTCAAATGGCTGAGATATCCAAAAAAAGTGATGATAATGAAAGGCGACAGGCCACACCTTTAATTAGGATCTCTTTGTTTCACCTTGTTTTTGGATATCTCAACCATTTCCAAACCGATTTTCGTCAAATAAACTTTTGATACCCCTTAGAATTGCATGCTCTTTGACATCTCATAGAGTGGTTTCTGAATATCTCGCAAAATGTTAAAAGTTAAATCCTCACCTCAACCAGAACTGTACACACCCTTTAAATTGTGCAATTCAAATGATGGTTCAGAGGGTTTGTTTGTTTTTGCTTTTTGTTGTTTTTTGTTGTTTTTTCTGGTGACGATGCTCTTGAGTGATGGAATAAAACAGTCACGTGTACCAACTGACCTCAACATTTCGATTTGGGGATGGAGCTTACTGTGACCTTTCAACTACGTAGGAAAAACATACGCCTCAACTGCACGCACTTCATAAAGTTTTACTGTATCTCGAGTGCTGAATTCGAATTTGGATGATGCACCTTTTGCATTCTTAAGGATTCTAAGATATTCAAGATGGCTGCCAAAAATTGAAATCCCGCATATTTCCATTGAGATGATGTGAAAAACATTTTAAATATTTGATGGGCTTCCCCTGTTTTAGGGGTGCTGACTCTGAATCTGGATGAAGCAACTCTTTTATCCTGAGGTTTTTGAGATGTTCAATATGGCCACCAAACACGTACATTTTGAAATAGGTATTTCCTTATAAAATGTAAATGAACTGGAAAGAATATGATGGTTTTACCCAATTTTGAGTGTGCTGAATCCAAATCTGGCTGATACAAGTCTTGCATCATTGAGGTTATTGAGATATTCCAGATGGCAGCCCAAATAAATGTATGATAAAAATCTTAAATATACATATCTAAAAAATTTCAAAGATTCAAAAGTTGCATCAACCAGATTCAGATTCAGCACCCTTGAAATAGGAAAGGCCTCATTTTTGTATTGATTTAATTCATCATTTATATTGGAAATGCCTAAATTAGAATTTCAACTTTTTGCAGCCATCTTGGATGTGAAAATATCCTCATTGATAGAAAAGTTGCCTCATCCAGATTTGAATTCAGCATCTTGGAAATTGGGTAAACCAATCAATTTATTTTCAGTTTTGTATGATTTATACAGAAATACTCAACATTAAAATTTCAATTTTTGCTGGCCATTCTGGATATCTCAAAACCCTGAGGAAAAAAAGTTGCTATATCCATATTTAGATTCAACACCCTTGAAATAGGTAAAAACCATAATTTTTTTAAAATAAAAAAAGTACATAAATACATGAATTTAAAGGACAAGTTCACCTTCGTAGACATGTGGGTTTTAGTGAATGCAGCAATATTAGTAGAACACATCAGTGAGAGTTTGAGTAGAATCGGACAATCCGTTCAAAAGTTATGAATTTTTTAAGTGTCTGCTCAGTCACGGCTGGATGAGAAGACTGCTATAGCTTGTGATGTCACATGTGTACAATGATATAAAGAAAATATAAAGAAAATTCAACATATTTTCACTTTTCTCACATAACTAAAGAGCACTCGACCTCTCTCTTTCAGAAGGCAGGGTGAATAATATTGCCCTTAACATACATCAGTAACAAGTTGATGAAATGTGCACTTTTTTCAAAAAGTAAAGTTTTTTGAAATTCTCTTTTTATTTTCCTTATTAAATATCGTTGTATGCATGTGACATTATACGCTGTAGTAGTCTTTTCATCCAGCAGTGATTGCGCAGATGCTTTAAAATATATATCTTTGAAACGGATTGTCAGATTTTCTCCAAATTTTTACTGATGTGTTCTACTAATATTTTTGCATTCACTCATTCAACATGTATATAAAAGTGGACTTGTCCTTTGATTTTTTGGCTGCCATCTTGAATATCTTAGAATTCTCAAGACTGCAAAAATGGCATAACCCGCATTCACATTTAGCACACTTGAAGTACGGTAAAACTTCATTTTAGTGTCAAACGTTTCACCATTTATAAGGAAATATATAGGAATTTCAGATTTCAAATTTTTGTTTTTTTGTTGATCAGTAAATATAATGAATTGTCCTTGACCTACCATGACCTATGCCTTTCACTCCGACAAAGGGTTGAGTGGTGGCATCCGCTTCATGATGTCCTGCCATTCTTGGCGGTTGCTGGCTAGATGACTGGCTTCTACTATAGTGAGCATATGTTTTTGCTCCTACAGTCTGTTTTTAGACAGTCTGCGTCCATCTCTTGGGTGGTCTTCCCTGTGGTCTCTTACCAGAAATTCTTCCCTCCATTGCTAATTTAGGAAGGCGTGTTACCAGCATACGTATGAGATGTCCAAAATATCGTAGTCTTCTTTGGGAGATTCTATTTAATACTGTTCTTGTTGCATTCAATTGGTTCCTTATTGTACCTGTGGTGTTCCTTATTCTATCCATTCGTGTTACGCCACATATTTTCCGCAGGCATGTCATTTCAAAAGTCATCAGGCGGTTTTCATCTTCTTTCCCGAGCGTCCATGTCTCTGCTCCATATAGTAATATAGGGAGAATTAGTGCCCTGTATAATTAGGTCTTCGTTGATGACTTAATATTTGTTGAGCTCCATATGGTGTGAAGTTTCTGGACTGCCCCCATGGCTTTTCCAATCCTGTTTTTGATTTCTGGAGCGTTGGATCCATCTTGACTAATAATTCCACCTAGGTAGGTGAAATTTTCCACTTGAGTCAGCTCTTTATCTTCTATACTGATGTGTATTTGTTTGGGCTCTTTGCTGATATACTGCACCTCTGTCTTCCTGATATTTATGTTCAGACCCAAGGAGGAGCTGCTGAGATGTACCTTGTCAACAAGAGTTTGGAGGTCTTTCTGCTATCAAAGCAATGTCATCTGCATAGCATAGGTTGTTGATGACTTGTCCTTGGATATTAGCTCCAATTTTGATGTCGTGGAGGGCGTATTGCATAACAAGTTCAAGTAGGATGTTAAATAGTTGTGGTGAGATTACACATCCTTGTCTTACTCCCACTGTTACCTTGAACCAATCTGTTAGGTCGCCATTTACCCTAACTGCACTTTCTGATTTCTGGTAAAGTGCTTTCAAAATATTGATGATTTTTCTAGAAAATCCAAAGAAGTTGAGTGCTTTCCACAAAGCCTCTTGCCAGACAGAGTCGAAGGCCTTTTCAAAGTCTACATAACATAAGAATAGTCCTCTTTTTCTTTCCATATATTTCTCAATGATTTGTCGTAGAGTAAAGAGTTGGTCTACTGTTTATCTTCCTGGTCGGAAACCTGCCTGTGATTCTGACAAAACTTGTTCTGTTCTATCTAGAATGCGTCTCTGAATGACAAGGGCTAATATTTTGCCAGCATGGCTGAGAAGACTAATTCCTCTGTAATTACGACAATCAAGTTTGTCTTTTTTCTTATAGATGGGGGTTATAATTGCCTTTCCCCAATCATCTGGGAAGGACTCATTTTGCCATATCTTTTGGCATAGTTGATGCAAGACGTCTATCCCGGCATCTCCAGCAGCTTTTATCTCTTCAGCTGAAATGCCATCAAATCCGGTTGCCTTTCCATCAGCTAATCTCTTGATAGCACTCGCAATCTCTTCCCTCGTAATATTAGGTTCTTCATCTGTGTTCTGCATTTGGGGTATACAGCTTGCTGTGTCCTCGTCAACTGGGTTTTGATTATTGTACAGATCGTCAAAGCTTTCTTTCCATCTAGTTTCAACCTCTTTGAGTTCTGTCAAAATTTCTCCATTCCTATCTTTTATTGTTTGCGTTTTGATAGATGTTTTGTTGGTAATGATCTTTATCGTTGAGTAGACCTCCTTTGATTTTGCTGCCTGGTGAGCCTTGTCCACTTTTGCACACATGCTTTTGAGCCAGGTGTCTTTACATCCTTTTAATTTCCTCTTAATTTCATGATTCAAAAAATTATATTTACTCTTTTTTAATGAATCATGTGATTTAGCTTGCTTCACTTTGCTATGTTCATTTGACAGATTAATAACTTCTTCACTGATCCATGGTTTACTTTTATTAGCTTTCCTGTTCCCCAAGATCTTTTCTGAGGTCTCGGCAAATGCTGTCTTTACTTCTTCCCACACAGTTTGTGTGTCAGTGTCTGGCATGTCTAGCAGAGGGGCGAATCTTCCTCCAATTTCCACTTCATAGTTGGCCCTGACCTGTGGATCTTTCAGTCTGAAGACATCATAATGTTTTGGGTAATTGATATTCTTATTTATTTTGAATTTCAGTCGTAGGTTTGCCAGCACTAGTTGGTGGTCAGATCCCACGTCTGAACTTGGGAAGCTTCTAGCATTTGTGACACAGTGCTTGTACTTTTCATTGATCAGGATGTAGTCTATCATATTGTGCGTCTTCTGGTCTGGAGATTCCCAGGTCCACTGTCGATTCTGTTTTCTCTGTTTGAACATGGTGTTGGTGACTGACAAATTATTTGCAGCACAGAAATTGAGTAGCTTTTCTCCTCGTCCGTTTTGGGAGCCATAGCCGTAGTTGCCTAATACATTCTCCCAGTTTGTTCTATCACTTCCTACTTTGGCATTTAGATCTCCCATTACAATGAGCAGGTCATTCTTGTTTGTTTTGTTGACTACGGTTTGCAGTTGGTCATAAAATTCATCTACTTCGCCTTCCGGATCAGCTGTATTTAGGGCATACACCTGTATAATGGTTATGGCCCCAGCTTTAATCTGAAATCTCGCTGACATGATCCTTTGTGAGACGGGGTTGTAGCCTAGTAAAGCACCTTGGGCTGTTTTGTTGAGTATGAGAGCTACCCCTTGCCTGTGGACCGATTTGTTGCTTGAACACAGGATTTTGTATCCCTGGTGTATGAACTCGCCAGAGTCTGTCCAGTGAGTTTCTGAAATGCCGAGGACTTCCCAGTCAAACTTCTTCATCTGGTTAAGCAGGATTTCGAGATTTCCTTGTTGATGGAGTGTCCGTACATTCCATGTCCCGATTCCAATTTTCTTTTCATCGTTAGTAGCACCTTCTTGCCTCTTGATTTATCAGCATCATATCGTCTAATCGGTGGCCTGCTATTTGGATGGCTCAGCCTAGTAGTACCCATTGGTCTTCTAGAATAGATTGAGATGTGATGCGTCATTCTTCTCTACAGGATGTAGGTTCGTTTGGCGAGATGGCTGGTTAGTTGAAGCAGGGGCTGGGACCCTGGTGCCAGTATTTTGTTCCATCATGATGCAGTTTTGCTCAAGAGTTAGCTAGGCGGGTGAGACATTCCTCTCCTAGCCACCCTGGTCTGTTCGTCACCAACTGCACAGGTCAGTTGGGTCACAACCCCCACCACGAGAAGGTAGACCAGGACGTTTACCCATGATTCCCCAAGTCGGTCATCCCCTCACATCACATACTACAGTAAGATTAAATAGAATGCTTTGCTACCGGGGATGGTCTCCTCCCTGTTGTCCATCATATAAGATATGATAAGGGAATACAGGTTTAGGGGGGTCAATGAATTGTAATGAATTATAATTATATGTAATGAATTGTGATGAATTATAAATTTCTAATGATGTATGTGTTTATTGTATTGTGAGTATCGTATTATGCTTGTATGATTGTGTATATTGAAAATTGTATTTATTTATACGTACATGCATGTACATGAATCTACGTATGCAGATATTCCTATGTGTACACCCATATGCCAACAAGAAGAATTTCCTATATGGACAATAAAATGAATCTGAATCTGAACCTGAATTAATGCAAGGCAGGTCGCCAGTTCTAGGCTCATGTGAGATTTTCGGTATGAGGGCCTTCAAAGAAGACTAGGGTACACTTCTTGGTGGAGCCATGGGTTCATGACATCTATTCCAAAAACTGGAGAGGCTACTCATGATAAATGATGGTATCCATGTACAGTATGTATCAACAGTACCTCTCTAGGTTTTTTATGGGTCTCAAGGGTATTTTCCTGACTCAATCCTGCCTGGTTAATGGCAGAAATGTAGAATGTCCATCACCAAAATGTCTTTGCAGGTACAGTAATTAAATCATATGCTCCAGCTCCCAAATCACAGCAAAAGTTTATCGGTCGATAAACATAGTTTTTCTCGATAAACACTGTTTATCACTTGATAAACAGTGTTTTTCGCTCGATAAACAGAGTTTATCGGCGATAAACAGTGTGAGATAAACACTGTTTATCAGCATTATTGGTCGAACGGCGTGCCATATGCGCTTCCCTTTGATTTTGTAAAGGCGCCCCCTCTTTACAGAATTCCTGGATCCGCCCCTGGGTATATGTTTGCGTGTGCTCATGTGTGACTGAATATGATAAGAAAATTTTACAAAATTTATGATTAACAAGCATGTGTATGTGATTGTTAGTGCATGAAATTTGACTGAAGTATAGTATACTAACATGGTCGTACATGATGATCCTACTGCTGAGTCACATTTCTATTTAAATGACAGTGATAATCATATCCAGATTTCAAAGTGAATATAAGTGAAATACAACTATTATTCTCATTTACAAATTTTTAGACAATATGTCTTTCCCTATATACACAGTTACAAATTTAAATGCATTATGATTAACCAGTGGAACAAAATTGAATAATGGAATATCTGAAATAAATGCTTATTGCAAATTGGAATAACACCTGAAGATGAAATATACCCCTCAAAAAAAAAAAAAAAAGAAGAAGATGGAATTAGGAGAGAAAATGAAAATACTAATGGGTGTGAATAATCATGAAAACTCCTTAATGTGTAGAATTTGCATATGCTCATAGAAAGATTTCCAAAAAAAAATATTATCTTACAGTGAAAACATATGCTTGAATAACAAAATCAACTGTGTAACACTTTGCCCCTCATAGAACTTATCCTTAACATTAAGGATTACCATCTAAACATAGCTTCTTTGTTTTGAAATATGGGGACTACACTGTATTTGACAGACATCTAATGGAGAAAGAGTGTAAAAATAATCTATGCAGTATACATTAAGTGGTGCAACTTCATTAAGTGGTGCAAGACTATCGTCTTTAGGGCTGAACACGACCCCCAAAAAAAAAAAATGATTATTGACTTCAGAAATCATAAACCAATGGAACCAAGCAGTTGCCCAATGAGGATTAATGGTGAGATTACTGAGATAGTAGACACAATGAAAATGAAAATGAAGATACGAATGAGAACCTTACAATATAAGGAAGGTTGGCAGGGTTGACATTATTTAGAAATTTAATTAATTTCATGTTGAGTGCTCTAAGACTTCTACAAAGCTATCAGAAGTGTCCAATGTATAGTTTACTTAGTGCATGCAATAATACCCAAAATTACTAAAGCTTTGCATTCCATCAATAATGTTTACTACATATTCCCACTTTGTTAACAAAAATGACTGATTTTTTTTATGCCTCCGCAACGAAGTGGCCGGAGGCATTATGTTTTCGGGTCGTCCGTCCGTCCGTACGTCCGTACGTCCGTACGTCCGTCCGTACGTCCGTCCGTCCCGTTTTGTTTTTGTCGATATCTCAAGAACCGTGTGGTGGTTTTACATCAAACTTGGTATGAGGGTATATCCTTGGGGGATAATACTTTGTGTGAATTTTAGGGTCACAGGGTCAAAGGTCAAAGGTCACAGGTTATTTTGTGGAAAAAAAATTGAAATTTCATGTTTTTCTCCATATCTCGCAAATGGTTCAAGGTATCTTCATGGAACTTAGTATATATGCTTGTACCGACGGGCAGTGATTATCTAGGGAAGTTGGGGGTCATGGGTCAAAGGTCAAGGGGGTCAAAGGTCAAGGTCAACTCCTCAAAATAGCACTACTTTCTTTAAAATGCAATATGCCTGAAGGGTTGTTTTTTTTAAACTTGATGTATGGCATGTATTACCCAATATATATTTTTGGGGAATTGCCAAAAGGTCAAAGGTCAAAAGGTAAAAGGTCAAGTGAAAGTGCTAAATTGCACTTTTTCCTCCATATCTCGAAAGTAACTCAAGGTATCATCATGAAACTTACATATTTATGCATGTTCTACCTTACAGTGATTCTCTATGGAACTGTGAGGTCAAAGGTCAAATGAAAGGTTTAGATAATGCTATTTTCCCATTTGATACTGAAATTATACTTTTTCTCAATACCTTGAAAATTACTCAATGCATAAACTTATAAAAGGGTCAAAAGTCAAGTAAAAATCATCAGTTCCCCAAATACCTGCTCTCTGACATTTTAATCATTCATCCAATTGAACCTAGTTCTAGGAAAGTGAACATTCAGCACATTTGTATCAAACCTGTCATTTCAATATTTTGCCAATTGTGTGAAACTGTCATCACACATTGTCAAGACATTGTCAAGACATTGTACTATACTATATTAGGAGAACCATGCATTATGGCGGAGGCATATCAGTCGCCGTAGCGATATATCTAGTTTTTCAAAGTTTTCTGGCAATGTTTTCCTTGATAGTAAACAAAAACTACGTGAGATTGCACTTTCAGTTCATGTTTTTCTTGTATCAAACATTTGACACAGCCGTAGAATATGGAAATTTGATGAATACTTTCCTTTGCACTTTAGTGAAAGGGATAAGTGCTTGGCCACTTACTTTGCAGTGTTACATTATCTTGTTTACAAGATATATGTAGTACTTTGCTACTGCATTAACTTTCCACTGACAGTATCCAGGGTAGTTTTCTCCTTTGCCATAAACAATCACATCTCTCTCCCTTTCAGAAACTAGATAAATATGACACTGCAAATTCTCAGACTGGATTCGAAGGTAATTTGATAGAATTATTTTTTTTTGATTGATTGAGGCCAATTTAGGCCATTTATTCGGCAAAATAAAACACAATAACATGTAACAATGGCGTTTACAATGAGAGCCAGGCAGCCTTGAATTACATTTCTACTAAGCACCATGTTATGCAGTGGTGGGTCCAGGGGGAGCGCACCAGATGTGTGCCCCCTTTTATTTCATTTCTTTTTTAAACAGAAGAAATAAAAAGAAAAAATGAGGGGGCGCATATGCCCCCTTTAATATTGTAATGGTGCCCCATCTTTGTGGAATTTCTGGATTCGCCCCTGTCATGTAACACAATGTCATGAGGATTGAGTGTAGCTGCTGAAGGAGGCCTATAGTCTCATCCACATTTTTTTTTCTTTTTAATGATTAAAAAAAAAAATATTGAGATGTAGTTTCATTTATGAAGATGCTTCAAGTATTCTGAGTGTATTTTGGGTAGTGTAATATTTCATGAATATACATTTCAACCCATGCCTTCCAGGAACCTGGTATGCCAGGTTCCCCTAACATCAGCTCATAGATTGGAACTAGTATACCAGGTTCCTGAATTTGATACCAGAATGTCTCCTTCACGGACTCAATTCATGTTTGTAATAGTAATAATAATGATAATAATAATAATAACAATAATAATAATAATAATAATAATAATAATAATAATAATAATAATAATAACAATAATAATTGCTCTGGGAGCTGCTGAAGGAAACTAACAGAGCAAGGAGGCTGGCCGGATACAAGTACCTGTGGACCCACAACGGGCGAATCTACGTGAAGAAAAACGACGGAGGCGCAATCAGTGTCATCAACAGGAAAGAGGACCTGTCAAAGCTACAGTAAATATACGAATTATACCTCTGTTTGTTGTCTACCACTATGATCCTTCCGCTAAATGCTGGATAACAATATTTTTCCTTTTAATCTCTTAACAGATGATGACTTTGTTACTTTATTTCAAAAAGACCGAAATGTACCTGCTAGAAACACCAAGTTTGATAGGACTGCAACTAGAATCTTAGCCGACAATCTAGACGAACTTAACATTGAGTTTAACAGCCACGATGAAGCGTGTCAACTTGCTCAATCGCCATACTTTACAGAAGCTACCCTTAGAGAATATCTACGAATGCTAGAACGAGACGAATTATTTTGTTTCCATTTGAATATAAGAAGTACTAATCGAAACTTTGAAAAGCTTCGCTTATTTCTTGATAATATTGATTTGCCCATGTTACCTATCATAGGCCTCTCTGAAACGTGGTCTGTTGAAACTCCAGCGTCAGGTCCAATTAATGTTCTTGCTGATTATGATATTGTCATTAACAACAGATCAAATAGACCAGGTGGTGGAGTAGCTATATATGTTCCCCGAATATATGATTACGCTATAAAGGAAGAACTGAAATATATGAATGATGTAATAGAATCATTATTTATTGAAATTTCAGTCTGTAAGGGCAAAAACATTCTGCTTGGAGTTATATACAGACCTCCTCAATCTAATTATGATGATTTTATGAATATTATGAACGATATTTGTCGAAACGATGCATTCCACAACAAGGATTGCATCATCATGGGTGATTTCAATATAAATCTTTTGTCAAGCAGTAATGCTGCCTGTGATAACTTCCTTGATAACATTTTACAAGCCTCATTTCTGCCTCTTATTTCTAAACCAACAAGAATTACTGGTCATTCTGCTACTCTTATTGATAACATTTTTGCTAACCTTAAACCTTTTCCAAAATCTGGCATAGTGGTGAGCGATATATCAGACCATTTTATGATATTTTGTCACTTTGATATTGGACCAAGGAGTCAAAGTACAATTCAAAGGCATGTATTTCGTCGTAAATTCACCCCTGAAAACATCGCTCTAGTTCAAGAAAAACTTCAATCTGTGGACTGGTCAATTGTGTATGACGCAAATGAAAATATTGACCAAGCATATGATAATTTTCTTTATCTTTTGAATAATTGCCTAGATGCATGCATTCCATTAAGGAAATGTCGTACTCAGGATTACAAACGAATCCCCAAGCAACCATGGGTTTCCAAAACACTCTTACGCTCAATAAATCGCAAGAGTACTTTATATGTTAATTTTATCAAAAACCGTGACGAAACCTCTCGAATGAAATATATCTCATACAAAAATATTCTTACCAATACAGTCAGATTAGCTAAAAAGAAATATTTTGCGGACCAATTGAGTCAATTCAAATGTGATATCAAGAACACTTGGAAAGTAATAAATACCGTTTTGAATAGAGGGAAGGCTGTAAATCTCATTTCTAAAGTTCAAGTTGATAATACTATCATTGAAGACAAGTCTGAAATTGCCGAGATTTTTAACTCATACTTTTCAAAAATAGGTTCAAAATTAGCACAAACTATCACTCCAAGTGATAAATCATTTTACGAATTTCTTTCCTCACCAAACGACTACTCAATTTTTTTCAAGCCAATTGACAGGCAAGAATTAATCAAAATTGTACTTCAGCTCAAAGCAAACAAAGCCCCTGGCTATGATGACATTGGCAATGTCCTTATCAAAGACATTATACATTGTATAGCAGATCCTTTATTGTTTTTATATAACCTTTCACTACAATCTGGTCAAGTACCATCTAAAATGAAACTCGCAAAGGTGACTCCAATATTCAAGAAAGGAGACAAATTATGTATCAGCAACTATCGCCCAATATCTTTGTTAACTTCGTTATCAAAAATTTTAGAGAAAATTGTTCATTCAAGGACTACTACCTTCCTTGAATCTCACAACATCATATCTGACTCCCAATTTGGCTTTAGAGAAAAACATAACACAACTCATGCCATTCTAAGTTTAATAAATACCATTTCAGCTTCAATCGAAAAATCCTGTCATACTATTGGTTTGTTCTTAGATTTTTCTAAAGCATTCGATACTATAAATCACGACATTCTGTTATACAAACTTGCGCACTATGGTATTAGAGGTAAGGCTCTGGAATGGTTCGAAAGTTATCTTTCTGGAAGAAAGCAATTCGTTACCATTGATGGGTATAATTCGTCTACGGTACCAATCACGTGTGGAGTTCCCCAAGGAAGCCTTCTTGGTCCACTGTTATTCTCTATTTATGTAAATGACATTCGATGTTCTTCGAGTGTTCTCTCTTTTATCCTTTTTGCTGATGATTCAAACATATTCTATACTCACAGTGATCCTAATAAGTTAGTAGAAGTTTTAAATGTAGAACTTACACATGTAACAAATTGGATAAAAGCAAATAAATTATCTTTAAATAAACAAAAAACCAATTACATGTTATTTAGTAACTCTGTTAAACAACTTCCTGACCAAGTGATATTTGATAATTCTGTCATTAAAGAAGTCAAGACTACAAAATTTCTCGGTATTACAATTGACAATAAGCTAACTTGGAATTGTCATATTGATAATATTTGTAAGATAGTGTCAAGAAATATTGGCATTATTAATCACGTTAAACGGATTCTCCCCAAGTCAGTGCTTCTTATGTTATATTCAACTCTTATTCTTCCTTACCTTAATTATGGCGTAATGGCATGGGGAAATGCAATACAAACAAAAATGGACAGGGTACTTCTCTTGCAGAAAAGAGCGATGCGTTTAATATGCAATACCGCTTATAGATCACACACTGATGTCTTGTTTAAAGAAAACCGTATTCTTAAGATTACTGATTTATATCGTCTTCAGCTGGGTTGTTTTATGTACAATGTAGAAATTAACGCTACCCCTGCTGTATTTAAGGAAATGTTTCGAAAAAATAATGTTATACATAATTACTCAACGAGGAATGCGAATGATTATCATCTTCCTAAAAATAGAACTAGTTTTGGTAACAGAAATTTCATGTTTACTGGTCCTAAGCTTTGGAATTCCTTTGATCGTTCACTAAAACAAGCTCAGAGCTTGAATAGCTTTAAGTATAAGCTTAAAACTTTGTTTCTTGATAAGTATTGATAAACAGTTTTATGGTAATAAAACGTATATGTATACTTCAATCAATGTTTTCTAGAAGTACTTTCATTAAGTATACTCGGAAGGTTATCTTCTGTTTCATTCATTATTCTAATGGTATATAATGTACACTGTAAACACTTTATACATAAACCTGTGCTTTGTAACATATACATGACTTATTGTATATCCATAGTACGGTTCATAATTGTGCCCTTGTAAATAGTGTATATATGGTGTTTTTGTTATTCCACTCAGCCTTATCTTTGATACTATTTTGTCTATAATATGTAGGGGGACTACATTTAACAAGCAGTGCTTCTAAGTAGTCCCCTCCACATTTGTACATGATGTGATTTTATCTCAGAATATCACGATATTTTGTATATACATGTTATATACTCTGTATAGTATTGATATTATATCCACTATGTGTTATACCCTGTATATCTTATCATATAATGTCCACTATGTGGAATATGAATAAATTTCATTTCATTTCAAATTTCAATTTCAATTTCATTTCATTTCATTTCATTTCATTTCATTTCATAATAATGATAACAACAACTTCTTATAGGGCATTTCAAACGTGATAATAATTTCAATTGGCTTTACAAATAAATTATACCATAATACAAAACATATCAACTAAAATTGCAATTTATCAAACACAGTATATTACTCTACAATAACTATTTCTCATACTTACATAAATGGTCAGAGTTGCCAATACATCTGACATAATTACGTTGATAACTTCAAATTCAACAAACATATGCTATTTTGTATCTATAGATAAGTTTTAAGTTTTTGTTTGAAATTGTATATCAGCATCCGACTTCTCAGTGGGTCTGGCACAGAATTCCATAAAGTAGGTGCTGAAGTGGAAAAAATATTGTACGAGAAAGATTACAGTTTCTGCCGTCAATATGTTCTTTTTCTGACTCACAATTATGTGTATTTTTGTGTAATTTACTGCATACCTTTTCTGACATAGGAGCGTGCTAGTTTTGCTGCAAAACTCATATGAAGTCATACATAGCTATCAAGGCTGATGTCACATAGATTTTGACTTTTGCTGACCCCATTCAAGTTCCCTTTATGTCCAGCAAAAGATTTTACAAGCCCAGCACACACTTTATGAATTTCACTGATCATTCTCTATCTCCATACCTCACATAAAAAAGGGTCTTCACTGCAATGTTCTGGTGCAAAGTTATTGAGTACGAGTGATTATTGGTTTTTGATCTTGATCAAATGTGGAATAAAAGAACTAAAAGGCAATCAGTGAGGATGAATAACAAATTACTGACAGGCACGGCAAAATAAATGGGCATTTTCAAGTTAAAATGCATATATATGCAGCCTTGCTCTAATGCCCATTTGGGCACGTTGAGAGGACAAACTTTTGTTGCTGTTGTTGTTTTGAAATGTCCTTTGGTTATATTGTGAATGGTTATTGCTGACTATTATTTTTTTTATTATTAAATGATGATCATATTGTGATTATCAATTATTGTTATTATACCCCCGCCAAACGAAGTTTGAAGAGGGTATATTGATAGGAATCAGCGGACGGTCGGGCGCTCGGGCGCTCGGTCGGGCGCTCGGTCGGTCGGGCGGTCGGTCGGGCGGTCGGTCGGACGGTCGGTCCGTTGCAAATCTTCCGTCACTACTTCCTCAGTTTTCAACCGTTTCCAATAAAACTTGGCACAGATGTGTGCCTTGGGTTGTAGATGTGCAAGACATATTTTTTGACAGTACCCAAAAGTACGTTGCCATGGTAACGGCATATTATGGGCAAAAATGGGTACAAATCTTGCGTCGCGAACTCCTCCCACAGTTTTTGATCAATTTTTATGAAATTAGGTACAGATGTTCATCTCTTAATATGTTAATGTGCAAGACACATATTTCCGCAGTGGCAAAAAGTGCGTTGCCATGGTAACGGCATGTTATTGGTAAAATATAGGGCAAAATGCTTCATGGCAAAACTGCTTCATCAGTGTTCTTCCAATTCTCATGGAATTCATATTGAATGTCTGTCTTAGGATATAGGTCAGCATGACACATTTCTTGACAGTGACAAAAAGTATGTTGCCATGGTAACAGCTCACATATTATTAGCCAAAATGATGAAAATTTTGTGTTGCAAACTACTTCCTCAGTTTTTGCCCAATTTCCATGAAACTTGGTACAGATGTGTGCCTTTGGTTGTAGATGTGCAAGACGCATTTTTCGACAGTACCCGAAAGTATGTTGCCATGGTAACAGCATATTAATGGCAGAAGATCAAGGAAAGATCTTGCGGATTTAACTACTTCCTCAGTTTTTTGACCAAAGCTTATGAAATGTTGTTTTGACCAAAGCTTATGAAATGTTGTTTGGCGGGGGTATAACCAGTCGCTGTAGCGACATTTCTAGTTGTTATTGTTATTATTCCACACAGGAAAATGGGTGAATGATGCTGACCTCTCTTGGTTTGCTCCTTGATAATACTTGCTGACTACTGCTAGTCACCTGTCCAGGTGACTAGCAGTAGTCAGCAAGTATTATCAAGGAGGCTCATTTTGTGCCCTACACTATTGTTCACATACCGGTAATAATCTTTCAGTGTATGTTTTTTTCTCTCCTGCAGCCATCAAAATGGTGTGGGGAAGATATGGACTCTGCCCTCGTCGCATCACCAGTGGCTGGCTGGCCAGTTGGCATCTCCATCGGTCAAGAATGACTTCAAAGAGAAGTACGACCCCTCTCACCTTGCTCATCCTCCTTGCCGTAGCAGTCTGCGGTGATGCCAAAGCTACGGTTACAAGTAAGCATCACTGAAATTGTGTGGCATGATCGTGGGGTTGCATGATTGTGTAGAATAACCGGTGAAATTAGTTGACTTTTATCTTCAACAATAATTCAAGTCACTCACACACAAAGCGTCAGTAAGCAAATGTCATTTATTTACCCCGATCGTGGGCTTAGTATGTGACTTTCAAAAGACATTCTGATCCATAGAGCTCAAACCTGTGGTCTCTGTGTTGTGAAAGTCATGGGTGCCAATCTGTTACTTCTTTGTGGGACATTTTGCACTGTTCTGTGGGGGGGGGGTGGCAAAATGCTGTAAAAAAAATAGTCTTTTCTCAAATGTGACCGTGCATCACAAAATGAACAAAAAGTCGCACACACTGATTTTGCGTGAGGACTGAAAATAAGTGAAATGGGACAACCGAGCCGTTCTTGACTTTTTCATATTTTCTGAAAGAGCAAGTCTTCTTTTACATTATGCTAAGGTTTGGGATCATACAACGGGCAGGAAAGTGTATTTTTTTAGTTCGATCTCAAAAATTTTTGGTAGAATAGTGTGATTAGGTTTGTCTTTTGAGTCCCCTTTTCATTTCTGAAAAACCTTGTACACACTCTTCACTTTCAACTCTAATAACTTTTGAAAGGATAATGCTACTGCTATGAAAGTAGGCATTAATTATGGACAGAATGTGTTAATAAGACATGCTCAATTTCAATTTAATCTGATAATCCCTTCATTGTTGTTATAGTCCAGTCAAAATACGACAAAAAGTGGGTTAACCCACAACTAATTGCAACAGAAACGATTCCACTTGCATATGAACCGGAGGAGCTATTAAGATAACATATTAAAAGTTCCCTAAAATTCGAGTGGTGGATCAGTGTCTAATTTGCATAAATTCAAAATGGCCGCCATACAACCTATTTATGCCTATATCTCGGGATATGTAACCCACAGAAAGTAAATTCCGGTGTCTAAACCTATGTTTTATAGGTCAAGGAATACAGATATGTTATCTTTATCAACTTTCAAGCATCCCTTTATATAGTTTTTGCATATATTTGCATATAATTACATACAAAATGGCTGCCATATTGCATGTACAAGCAGGTATCTTAGTAATATAGTACACTCAGGAATAAATCGCTATATATCTGGACATAAAACCCGCAGAAAATAGATTCATGTGTCTAAACCTTTGTTTTTTATGTCAAGTAATACAATTATCATATAAGCAGTAACTTTCAAGCTTCCCTTTATACATTTTCTGCATATATTTGCATTTAATTAAATGCAAAAAAGCCGCCACAATGCCTCTACAGGCTTATATCTCCATTTGTAAAAGGTACCCAGTGTTGGTGTCTGTGGTCTTAATTTTACTGCTGAGAATCACTGATGTAGAATACCTTCCACTCAGGAATAATTACCTATATTTCACTAAAAATTTGCATATATTCATACATAAATCTATTCAAATTAAGAGTAGCTTATATCCATAAGCTACTCTACAAAAGTTTCATGAGTTTGTACATTACATGTAGATGACGATCTTGTCATATCAGGGTACCATGTCACTCACTCACTTTCTGAATAAAAGACCCAGGGGTCCAGCCCTCATCCGAGCATCTCAAGTTCCCCTTCCTTGCATGTTTACAGACTATTACTTGGGAGAAAGGAAATTGGAAGACGTTGGGAAACTGTAGGGCCATATCTGGAAGCCTTTAGGGACCTCCAGGGCCCAGGGAGGCATGATGTCCATATATGCATGACACTAGCGATAAATGCACTTACAGTACTAAGTTTGTTGTAAATTTGATCATGTGTTTTCAAAAGGAGGATCAAAAATCAAAAGTGGCCTCCAATAATTTGGTCCCAGCCCAAAGGTGGCCGCACCTAGATCAGATTTGAGGTGCCTTTGGGCATTCTGTGGCCGGGGGATGGTTCCCATTTTATATACCAATATTCTTCCAGCCAAGTTTGATAACAAATTGAACAGTTTTTTTTTTTTTTTTTTGAAGATGAAAGAGTGAAAATTGGTACCTATTTGGCACTAGCCCCAAGAAGGTCACCCCTGCATCTGCCATAATAATCTTGAAAGTATGCTAATACACTCACTGATGTATTTACTCGATGCTCTTCTGGTTTTATAAAAGCAGTAACAGTGCTAGTTATTCAGACCAAATTTTCGATGAATATATTTGTCTTCCTGAAGGTCGACAATGGCAATTCTGAAGAAAGACGAATGTATTCGTCGAAAATTTGGTGTGACTAAATAGCACTGCTGGACTGAAATGCATTACCACCCTACTTCGTCATATTTTCTGTACTGGTACCATATATATATATATATATATATATATATATATATATATACATATAATGTGTAAAATTTTGAAAAGAAGGAAGATAAAACTGCGAAACTATGCAGTCTCCAAGATATTCATCTTTGTACTTTTTACCTAGCTCTGTTATAACTGGTTCTGCTTGTGTGTGTGTGTGTGTGTGTGTGTGAGGTTTTTTTTTTAAATGATAAATTCCTTAATTTGGGGGTTCTGGGACCTTTTGGACATGGCGTCTATTTGAACAACTTGATAGTCTGTCATCCTTTGGATGCTACTTGCCTAGTTTATTGAAGATCTGTCATTACATGGGGTCTTAAAAGAGAATCTGAAAATGTTTTTTTGAAAATGCATGCATGACTGTCGACGGACGCCAGAAGATAAATGATGGCTATTTGCAATATTAGCTTGAACCTTTTTTGCTGTCTTGAACCTTTGGCTAAGATGAATTTAAAATCTAATGAATCAAAGTCATTGGATTTCAAGAAAATTTTCTTCCGTTTCAAGTACATCATTTTCATTTTCTGTCTTGCGATAATACAGATACTTAAGGTATGTAATATGATCTCTGAAAATATAGATCAATGATAAAAGTGTAAAACATGAAAACTCGCTTACACTCAAAGTGTTCTATGCCACAAACTCTGGACTAGGATAGTGTGAAATTGCAGTCGATTAATGTAAAGCAAACACGATCCCGGCTTCATTTCATACTGACGAAAAGAAGAGTGGTAAGTCTCACATTTGTTGTAAACTGTGTTGATGTCTTTCAAGAATGTTATTCATTCCTAGTCACCAATTAGAACAGCATCATCTGACTCCTCAGATATTTTAGAAATACAACATTACAAGACAGATCTATAATGGCCGCATCTGCCACTGATATGGGTTGTGTGCAGTCAAATCTTTTTGCACTGCAACTATACACTACCAGTTTACTAACAGCCTGATGTAACAGATACAACACGAAAATGGTAAAAGTAACATTTATCAGAATTTATAAGCGTTTTATGAGCTTGAAGCCAATGAGAAGGATGCTGTTTGTATTGATCGACTGATGAATCCAGAGTAATAGGAATAGAAATGTTAAGGCATTTCCTTTTTCTTTTCTTTCTTTTTTTTTTTTGTATCTGGCTTTTTTTCTGTAAGTCATTGGGTGAAACCACGCAAAAATATGACAAAATCCACTTCCATACAAATTATCACGGTCATATGTTGCTCATTGATAAACATGCCTTTGCCAAAAGTTTTGCAACAAAAGACACAAGTATCGACTAAACATGGCTGCAAATCATCGCAGGTAAGGAAAAAGATGTTTGAAAAAATTCTGCTGAATGATTTAAGACCAATTTTGGTGTACCGTAAGCACACTTTGAAAGCTATATGAGATAATATGACAAGAACATCATCTAAACAAATGTCCAAACTCATGAAACTTTTGTAGAGTAGCTTATGGATAATCATGATCTTGATGACTTTCCCCTCCCCCCCCCCCCTTTGGCCTAAAAAAAAAAAGTATTGCAACATAGACACAAGCATAAGCAGTAAACATGAGGGTAAAATTACACGATATAATACATTAAATATCATGCAATCATAAAAATCTTTTTAACGATTCCTACTACATAATTTGAGACTTTACTGTTGTGTACCTATTGAGCACACTTTGGAAGCTAAGTTGAGATTATAGTTAAATAAAGATATGTTCTATTTGATGCTACTTACAGTTGTTTTCTGTTCTGAGGCTTTATCTCAAGAAAATGTGAGTTTAATGTAGTACAATACTTTTAATCAATGCAAGAATATAAAACTGGGTGTAAGGATAATCGTTAAAGTCGTGAATGGAATTCTAACAATTTTGCCCTTGAAATATTGGATGCATTAATTACAGTACAATTAACGTTCTGTAGCTCGTATTCGTATATCAGAAATTACATTCACGATAAAAATTTGAATAGATTTATGCTTAAACATAGCTATGCAAATTTTTAGTGAGATATAGGTAATTATTCCTGAGTGGAACGTATTCTACATCAGTGATTCTCAGCAGTAAAATTAAGACCACAGACACCATCACTGGGTACCTTTTAAAGATAGAGATATAAGCCTGTGGAGTTATAATGGCGGCCAATTTGTATTTAATTAAATGCAAATATATGCAGAACATGTATAAAGGGAAGCTTGAAAGTTACTGCTTGTATCATAATTGTATTTCCTGACCTAAAAACCATAGGTTTAGACACCAGAATCTATTTTCTACAGGTTTCATGTCCAGATATATAGCGACTTAATTCTGAGTGTATACTACATTAATGATATACGAAGATACGGGCTTGCACAGGCAATATGGCGGCCATTTTGTATGTAATTATATGCAAATATATGCAAAAACTATATAAAGGGATGCTTGAAAGTTGATAAAGATAACATATTTGTATTCCTTGACCTAAAAAACATAGGTTTAGACACTGGAATTTACTTTCTGTGGGTTATATATCCCGAGATATAGGCATAAATAGGTTGTATGGCGGCCATTTTGAATTTATGCAAATTAGACACTGATCCACCACTCGAATTTTAGGGAACTTTTAATATGTTATTTTAATAGCTCTTCCGGGTCAAATGCAAGTGGAATCGTTTCTGTTGCAATTAGTTGTGGGTCATTTCATATTTTGACTGAACTATTACTCCTGTGGTTTACTTCCTGTTTTTTGTCCCATTCATCGCACAGCCAACACGGCTTGGTAAAGATTAAGTGCTTGAATAGTCACTGTACTTCAGAGCCTCTTTTCTCAGCTCACTTTTGCCGAGTTTATGCTTTCTTTCTAATATTTAGACACGTTAAGAGAGTCCATTTGATTTGAGTTATACATCATTTTAAAGCTTAAAGTCTGCTCTTTCAGAATATGGTCTTAACTAAAATTTCATGTTTTTGCGACTTTTTGTTTGTTTTGTGGTGTAGGGTCACAAATTGTCTTACTAGTCTTTGACAGGAATAGTGAAAATGGTGTTTTTTCCCCACTAAACTTACGTCTTTTCAGCCCTCTGAATATAGCATTGCTTACACTCTGCCTCTCAAATAAAAAGTAGCCATAATCATTCTGTGGGATGGTGTCATTCAATAACTTTGCTCCTATTTCATCAGTTGGCTTTTCATATACATCTATATTTCACTCAGATTAGTCAGCCAAAGTTTCATTAAAATTGTAGTGAAGTGCTTTCCTAGGAATTAGCAACTTTGGTGCGAATACCACAAAAGTGCAACAAAGTTCAGTGTAATAAAGTTTTTATGTTTTGGTTCGTCTTTTCAGCCTTCAGAATATAGCATTGCTACTCTGCTTCTCAAATAAAAAGTAGCCATAATCATTCTGTGGGATGGTGTCATTCAATAACTTTGCTCCTATTTCATCAGTTGGCTTTTCATATACATCTATATTTCACTCAGATTAGTCGGCCAAAGTTTCATTAAAATTGTAGTGAAGTGCTTTCCTAGGAATTAGCAACTTTGGTGCGAATACCACAAAAGTGCAACAAAGTTCAGTGTAATAAAGTTTTTATGTTTTGGTTCGTCTTTTCAGCCTTCAGAATATAGCATTGCTACTCTGCTTCTCAAATAAAAAGTAGCCATAATCATTCTGTGGGATGGTGTCATTCAATAACCTTGCTCCTATTTCATCAGTTGGCTTTTCATATACAGCTATATTTCACTTAGATTAGTCGGCCAAAGTTTCATTAAAATTGTAGTGAAGTGCTTTCCTGGGAATTAGCAACTTTGGTGCGAATTCCACAAAAGTGCAACAAAGTTCAGTGTAATAAAGTTTTTATGTTTTGGTTCATTTTTTCATCGTAAAAAGCAAAACCATAGCCCACAATTTCCTACAATTGCCTTCGAAAAGAATCTGGGTAACTAAATTCAGGGAAATAATTGATAAGAGTTTTACTTCCTCATGTTGAGGAGTGGTACTAAGTATTATGTTGAACTGCATACAGTAGGGTGGCATAATGTTGGTGATTATGTGGGGGTGCTATCAATTTCTACTTTACATTGTACCCATAGCCATCAGTGTGAGTGAGGGCTGCCAACACTGGAAACTAGTTGAGAGTGAGACTCCCATAGTTGAGAGTTGAGAGTGAGACTCCCATAGGCCAATGCTATAATCTAGGAGTCAAAATGAGTGAGATCAATAGAAATGCATGCAAATGAAATAAAGTTTTAGAGTGAGAAAGGACCAAAATTGCGTGAGTCTCACGCTCAATGCGTGAGAGTTGGCAGCCCTGAGAGTCACAGTTCTCACATGCTGTCCATACTTTGTGTGTGTGTGTGTGTGTGTGGAAATCAAATCTGTTGAAAGCGAAGGGTATAGAGTGCTTATTTCACTGAGTTTCAGTAGTTATGTTCAAACGGTGATCCTTACCTCAAGAATAGCTAATCTTGAGGATAAGTGCTATGGGGCACCAAGTGTCGCACGGTTGATTTCATAGCAAAATCACATGTTGTAGTCACACCTCTAAAATGGCAACATCTGTAAATATGTGTAGTTTGCTATGAACTTTCTGTTAGCTGATAGTTTGGTAAGAATTGTCATGTTCCAAACCCTAATTTCCTGTTACACAAACAAGAATGATCCCAAGAAATGCCAGTGTGGAATTAGGATCATTCTTAAATCAATTTTCTTGTCAAAATCCAACATGATACTGTGCTGTAGATCGTTCAAGTAGATCGTTTGCCATTTTGTGTGATTCCTTCTGTAGTAAAGTGTGTCGTAACACATGTAGGTGCCCGGCCCATGCCATGATGAAGTGCCATATGCATGTTGTATAGAGAGAGTCTGGCCAACTCGGTTTTCAACTAATATGAGCTTTGAAGCCTGTGATTGGTCAATAGCTGGTCTTGTACGTACATGTGGCGCCATGTCGTTACCAAACAGAGCCCATATGCAGTGCCCGTTGTTTTATGCTCTACTCAGCTTTCTTTGATTATGACATTTGAGTGCACACTAACCCTCTATTAAAAGTGTAATACGCTGAGTAACAGCATAGCGCCCATTATCGGCAGTCAGCTGGACTCTTTTTATATACTGCAAAGCCACACTGCAGTGCCGTATACAGTATGTCCCCCAAAAAATTACAACGGGGCCCTCCGCAATGATATCTTTAAAGATAGTGAATCAATCTAAATACAAATTCAGGGTATGAAACTATAACTCATTGCCCACATCTTACAGAAAACCCCACTCGATTTGCTTCAGTGGTCAAAGAGAAATACAGAATTTTGTAGAGGATGTCGGGAATCTCTTCTGTCCAAGTTCCGTCTATTATTCACACACAAGATCATCGAAATACTAAACTCGGAAGAATCCGATTTATGACATGCTTTACAACAATCCACATTTCTCTGTGACCACTTAACCAAATCGAATGGGGATTTCTGCAAAATAGAGCTAAAATGTTACATTTCAAGACCCTGAGGTAGCATTAAAAAAATGTAATCATATTGGGCATTATCAATGCGAAAATCTGATTGTAATTTTTGGGGGGACATACTGCAGTAAGTCGCCCCCAAAATTACAACCAGATTTTCGAATTGATGACACCTAATATGATCAACCTGTCTAAGTGCTACTTCAGGGTCTTAAAATATAACATCTTAGCTCTATTTTGCAGAAAACCCCATTCAATTTGGTTAAGATGTCACAGAGAAATGTGGATTGTTGTAAAGCATGTCATGAGTCTGATTCCTCCAATTTTAGCAATTCAATGCTCTTGTGTGTGAATAATAGACAGAATTTGGACAGAAGAGATTCCCGACATCCTCTACAAAATTCCGTATTTCTCTTTGACCACTGAAGCAAATCGAATGGGGTTTTCTGTAAGATGTGGGCAATGAGTTATAGTTTCATACCCTGAATTTGTATTTAGATTGATTCACTATCTTTAAAGATATCATTGCGGAGGGCCCCGTTGTAATTTTTTTTAGGACATACTGTATAGAGAGTCTGGCCGACATACCAAATTGGACGCCATGTCGTTACCGTGCGTATTATGCCTTAGAGTGTCAGCGTGTACGCTCAGACATAAAACTATGTGACCAAGCCGAATAAGGTGTAGTTTAACAATGAGCACTGCATATGAGCGCATTTTGGAAATGACACGGCTTCACAAAGATTACGGAACCAGTTTTGACCGATCACAGCCTTCAAAACTAATGAGCCAAAAAGCAAGTTGGCCAGACTCTCTTTATATTCGGCATTATATTCCACATACTATTAAAGAATCTTGCTATAGGATTGGTTAAAAGCTGATCATGTGATAAAGCGTAGTTTTGCCCATCACATCACCTGAGAATAAAAGTTTATTACACTCTATGATGATAGTAATTTTGTTTCGCTGATCTCTTGGTCCACACAGTCCTAACGAGTGATATAACTTACAATTTTGAGTACGCGCGAAATGAAAGTGCGTTGCACTGTGGTCTGTCATTTGACCTGGGTCAAGTAATAGATCACAGTGCAATGCACTTTTTTTTCAGTGCCACTCGCGGGGCGCGGAGCAAATTCGTTGTTTTGTCATCTACGCGCATCTAAAGTAAACTACGTAGCCTAAGCCCCAAGGATACCCTAAGACAGCTAAAACGGTTTCAGATGTGGAATAAAATGGGAATATCTAGGAACCTAGTATGTGGAATATAAAGCAAATAATCAACTTTTAGTTTCAGGCAATGAGACAAACTATCACTTCCTCAGCGATCTGAATGTGTATGCTATCTTTCCTCAGCTGTGCTTCGGAAAGATAGCTACATCCAGATCGCCTCGGAAGTGATAGTTTGTCCCATCACCTTCACCAACGTTGATTATTTGCTTACTAGGGCCACACTGTGATAGACGAGTGCCCTGTGGAGGGAGATAATGACCGGTTACACACGAGAGAAAATTCGTAACTTGAATCATCATTGTAATGATGATTGCAATTCGTCTTTAGAATTATCGGACCTTACACACGCTCGCTCGAAAACTGTGATTACAATTCGAATTCTCGAGCTAAGGCGCTACGTAATCCTTGGTGACTTGTCAATCAAAACGTACGATCGAGTGCATGCATGCAGCGCGCGTATTATCTACGGAAGTGCTTGAAAGGTCACGTAAGCTCCGCCCCTCAAAAGATGTTTTGGAGGTCAAGCATTACACACGCAAATTTCGCACTGTAATTTGAGTGAAACTTCACTGGAATTCACCTCCGGACTAGAATTTGAATTCGTGATTGTGATTAGCATTCTTGATTCTAATTTGCTTCCACACGTACTAAAAATTCGTCATTAGAATCATTTTTCACTGGAATCATCATTCAAATGACGAATTTTTGACCGTGTGTAACCGCTCCCAGATCCCTTGGTACACTGAATGCTTGCATCTAGCCATCTCACTGTCATTTGTTTACCTTTGCAGCTTCCTCCCTGAATATGACTTGTCACAGTGATAATTTCAAGAATGTCACATGTAATTGGACCGTGACACCAAGGACCAACCCCCCAAGAGTGGCATCATGTGAAGTTATTGACCCACAAGCTGAAATTCCAAACTGGTAAGCATGTGTTGGTTGTTATGTTATTGCATAAAAGTATAATTGTTCCCTCCAGTTATGTTTTTGTTACCGTTAGTTTGTTTGTCCGTGTGCAAAATAACTCAAAAAGCTGTAAACGGATTTTGATGAAGCTTGTAGGAAAGGTTGAGAATGACGCGAGGAACAGATGATTAAATTTTGGTAGAGATCTGGAATTTTTATGGATTTTATGAAGGATTTTCAATATTTTGGCAGGTAGGGTCAAAGAACTTGGGAGTTCAAGTTGCACATTTTTATGCCTCCGCCACGAAGTGGTGCCGGAGGCATTATGTTTTCGGGTTGTCCGTCCTTCCGTCCGTCCATCCGTCCGTCCGTCCTTCCGTCCGTCCATAATGAATTTTGTGGACAAGGTAACTATCGATACCTGTTGAGGTATCCTAATGAAACTTGGCATGTATGTGTATTAGGGGGTGAAGTTGTGCCTATCAACTTTTGGGTGCACATGCTCAAGGTCAAAGGTCAAAAGGTCAAGGTCAAATACATAAAATTTCACTATTTCCACCATATCTATTGAATGCCTGAAGATATTTTCTTGAAACTTAGTGTATACATGTATTACCCAATTAAAATTCTCTGGTGAAAGTTTGGGTCATGAGGTCAAAGGTCAAAGGTCAAAAGGTCAGGGTCAAATACATAAAATTTCACTATTTCCACCATATCTATTGAATGCCTGAAGAGATTTTCTTGAAACTTAGTGTATACATGTATTACCCAATTAAGATTCTCTGGTGAAAGTTTGGGTCATGAGGTCAAAGGTCAAAAGGTCAGGGTCAAATACATAAAATTTCACTATTTCCACCATATCTATTGAATGCCTGAAGATATTTTCTTGAAACGTAGTATATACATGTATTACCCAATTAAGATTCTCTGGTGAAAGTTTGGGTCATGAGGTCAAAGGTCAAAAGGTCAAGTAAAAATATTAAAACTTCTTTTTTTTTCTCCGTACCTTGGAAAATTGTTCAAGGTATCTTCATGGAACATAGTATATACATGTACTGACTGGAAGTGATTATCTAGAGAATGTAGGGTTCATGGGGTCAAAGGTCAGGGGTCAAAGGTCAAGTGCAAGACTTCAAAATTTTACTATTACCCTCATATTTATGCAATGCCAGCAGGGTTATTTTTTTACACTTGGTGTATGTGTGTGTAACCTAATAGAAATTCTCTGGAAAGTTTTTTTTTTCTCTTCTTGCCTCAAAGGTCAAAAGGTCAAAGATCAAGTGAGAGTGCTGAACTAACTTTTTCCTCCATATCGCGGAAGTGGCTCAAGTTACCTTGAAACTTAGTACATATTATGCATGTTCTACCTGAAAGTAATTATCTTATGAATTTCAGGGTCAAGGGCCAGATGAAAATGGTAACAATTAACTATTCAATTCAGAAATTGCACTTTTTCTCCACACCTGTACCTTGAAAATTACTCAATGCCTAAATGTATGAATTGGTCAAAGTCAAGTTGAAGTCCTTAAATCCCTAGATACATGCTCTCCTATTCATCCAATTAAATCTGCGTCAAGGAAGGTGAACATTCAACACATTTGTGACAAACTTGTCATTCCAATATTTTGCCAATTTTGTGAAAATGTAATCACACAGTGTCCACATGTACTATCTAGACCTATTGGGAAAATCATGCATTATGGCGGAGGCATACCAGTCGCCAAAGCGAAATTTCTAGTTTAGGTTTTCATACGCGCACTAAAGTGCATGCTCTAGTTTCTGCTAGGGCGAGGCGTGCCACGCAGCTGAGGGTTTATGACGTAACAAAGGCTTCTATATTGGGAAATTAGGCGATTTTTTCAGCATGTATAATGGGTAGAAATCACTGATCTCTAGGGAAGAGCAAGATCATCGGTGTAAAGTAGCTGCTTGGCAGAGGTCTGCACTCTCAGAGTGCTTTTCTAGTTCATTCTGAAATGGTCAGGAAGTATTAAGCATTAAAGAATAGATAACAAGAAAGACTGAAGTTTGATATTCAAGGATTTATGTGGAAACAGTGACAGTTTCCCTTGATACTGTGAATTACCTGGTGGCTTTGTAAATCACACAGATTGACAATTTTTAAGTCCAATATTTCAAGTCCAGGTTGTGATGTTTTCAGCAGATTGGCAGTTTCATTATGATTGCCTGAAATAACCTAGAAATTCCCTCTCTTGTCTGTGGTAGAATTCTCCCTTTTTTTTTTTTTTCTAGTGTGGATGTGATCTGTGGTCTTCCATCCCACATTTTATAGCCATGTTAATACCTTTCATATAGTAATCTGCGTGTCTGTGTTACTGTGGCAGGTACTTACTGTAAAAGTGGATATTTTTTGTGTGACTAATTTTTCGTGCTTGGCCGGGTGAGAAGCGTTTCGCGTGTTCTTAATTCCGCGGAATCAAGACATCACGCACAGGAACATATGGCAAGCAAAAAATATTTGCATGCTTTTATTTTCGCGCTAGTTTCTGGTTGCGCGAAACGTGCGAAAATTTTCAACACCGCGAAAATTTCCACTTTAACAGTAAATTGCATATTTTGTATCTCACAGAGGCTATGTCCTTGAAGGACTCAGTATTGATGTCTTATGTCTTGCATTCATTACATATTATGTGACCGTGCACCACAAAACAAACAAAAAGTTGCACACACTGATTTTGTGTGAGGACTGAATTAGGTGAAAAGGGTCAACCGAGCCAAGGTTGACTTTTTCATATTTTCTGAAAGAGCAAGTCTTCTTCTACATTATGATAAAATTTGGGATCATAAAACGGCAGGAAAGTGTGCTTTTTAGCCGTTTTTCTGGAACATTATTTGGCAGAATAGTGTGATTAAGTGTGTCTTTAGAGTCCCGTTTTCATTTCTTAAAAACCTTGTACACACTCTTCACTTTCAAGTCCTATAACTTTTGAAGGGATAACTCTACTGCTTTGAAAGTTGGCATTAATTAAGGACAGAATGTGTTAATAAGGCATGATCAATTTCAATGTGATCTGATAATCCCTTCATTGTTGTTACTACTATGGTTTCCATCCTGTTTTTTGTCCCATTTATTGCACAGCCAGCATGGCTTGGTAAAGATTAAGTGCTTGAATAGACACTGTACTTCAGAGCCTCTTTTCTCAGTTTACACTTTTCCTGAGTGTGTGCCTTCTTTCCAATATTTAGATAGGTTAGGAGAGTCAAATTTGTTTGAGTTATACATCATTTTAAAGCTAAAAGTCTGCTCTTTCAGAATATGCTCTTAACTAAAATTTCATGTCTAGCGACTTTTTGTTTGTTTTGTGGTGCAGGGTCACATACAATGTATGATGACACTGATTTCACCATATGTCATTTGTCCTATTCCATGCATTGAAGTTAGTGAAAAAAAAAAGAGACAAATTAGAGAAGCACTCTGAGAACGCAGACCTCCACCAAGCAATTCATTTCCACCACTGATCTTGTTCTTCCATAGAGATAAGTGATTTTCACCCACACATGTTAATGCATCCTGAAAAATTGCCCAATTCTCGCTACGCCAATGACGTAAAAAGTACCCAGATGTGGCTTTTTCGTCAAGATTGAGTGCATTTCCGGGACTGAGGCACTTCCGGCGTGGGGCATATTTTGCACAGCGCTAGCGTGCGCGTATGTGTACCTTACCTATAGCGCTGCGCCTACCACGGATACTCTGTACAGTAGGCGGCTGTAGGCGGCCGAGCCACTATCCAGTGGTCAGGCCTGTCATATACTCGTATCGTACACTGTAGCTATAGCCCCCGCATTGCCCTAGGCCGGCCTTGCATTAGCATGCACCACCGCACGCATACAAGTTAAGCTAACACATATTACTGGTACATCGCACTGCTTGATCATGCTATCGATGTGCACATCACTGATCAGTCATCTCTGCATACGCTGAAGATATGCTGGAAAATATTCACCCACCTGGATATCATCATGGAATGCCCATCTTTTGTTATTTGTTCTCTGTCGAGGTGTCGCGAACACAATCAGGAACGAACCGTGATCTCGAACGTATCCTGTCTCAGAAGCAATTTCTTCCAAGCAAGTATACTACCTGGTACTACTTGTAAGTTGAGCGTGCACTGCGCTGTGGAGTCACCCGCAAACTTCGCCCACGTGGCCATCTCACGTCTCGCATGCCACTAAGGGACCTTTTTCTGTAGAATTTGTTCATTTATTGTCGTGCGAACAACACATGGCAGCTTCGCAGTAACAACCCAAGAAGAATGGAGAAATTTCAAATCATATTAAAGCTAAAATTGAAGTGGAGAAAACATTCAGTACACGTAGAATACAGTCGGTTGTACATGTATGTGTATAAAATAGCATTAGTCATGTATCACGCGCGTACGAACGGAAGTGACTTTGCTACCTGATTATCCCATAATGCACCGTAAATGACGCTTAAATCAACATCTGGGTACTTTTTACGTCAGTGGCGATAGCGAGAATTTCACAATATACAATGTAGAAGCTTTTTGTTACGTCATCAACTTTCAGCTGTGTGGTGCACTTCGCCCATCAGAAACTAGAGCACGCACTTTAGTGCGCATATGAAAACCTCAAAAATGCGCAGCTTGAACTCCCAAGTCAATTGACCCTACTCATCAAAATATTTAAAATCCTTCATAAAATCCACTAAAATTCCCGGATCACTACCAAAATTTCGTCATCTGTAGCTTGTGTTGTTCTCAACCTCTCCTGCAGGTTTCATCCAAATCTGTTCACAACTTTGTGAGTTATTTTGCACATGTACAGACAAACCAACACCAATGAAAACATAACCTCCTCCCTTGACGGAGGTAACAAAATAAAGCTTCAGATTTAGAAGTGATCGTGGTTGGAATTATACATGGCTGTGTGATATGGAAATGTTTGTGTTCATTCAAAACTTTTGACAAGTGGCGGGCAGATGTCATTCTGTACCAGTATTTTCACCTTCGAAATTTCTGAGACAAAGAACATCAATTGCCCATGTTTCGCTAAAAAAGTTTTGCAGCGCTTTAAACAGCGTTGATGTTATTATGTATTATATTTTGGATCAAAAACTTATCCTCTGGTGATTGGTTGAAAGAGCTTCATGCGATTATAGGTATTTTCAGCTATTTCAGAAAGTTGACACTCCATTAATTACTATTTGCAAAATGACGTCACTTTTGTGAAAAAATTTTGCAAATAGTGTATTATTTGCAAAATGATGTCACAAAGCAATTTTGAAATTGTGTGCAGCTTTGCACCATCACTCTGTGAAATGTAAATCAGTTTCTAACAAAACAATTGTGACACCACAAGCAATTTTGACATTGCGCATTGTTCGTACCGTCACTCTGAAAATGTATCAATTTCTATGCGCACTGCTCGTACCGTCACTTTTTCTAACAAAACGATTGTGACGTCATAAAAATAATTCTGACATTGCGCAAATTGCTTCGTACCATGCGTCGCGTCATGCTTGTCAAATGTAACATTTTTAGCAAACATCACAAAGCAGTTCTACATAGTGCGCTGCTAGCTAACTGCATGCTTAATGGTCAATGTAGGATCCCTTCACAACATCGCATCCACCATACGACTTCTCGCTTTGCATTTCCCCCATTTCTCTTTCTTTTGTTTGAATTTTTGATCCAAAATATAAAACAAAAGGATTCTCCGCCTAATTTCTAGTTTCTTGTTCAAACTATAGGCCTCGGTGCCTTCAAAAGAACTATTCACTCCGCGCTTGCGCCCCTCACTTAATAGTTCTTTTGGAGTCACGTCTACCCATAGTTTTAACAAGAAACTCTCAAGGCAAAGTATATTTGTATACTAATGTGACATCACAGGCTTGAAACATTCATGACTGTGTTACTGTGCATTACAGCCATGTTACAGATCAAAGATCCACTGTAACTGAATTATGTAATGATCAACATACCACAGTCATTCTGTCAACTGCTGAATACAAATCTAAAGCCAAAAGAAGTGGAGAAAAAAGAAATTGTCTTCAACATCATATTTTTTCTTATTTGTGTGAAGTAGACTGTATTATTACTGAAACTTACTGCTTTGCGATTTAACTATGTATACATGCAGTGACCTGTTTATCTAAACTGTATGAATGTATGTATGTATACAGGTATTTAGGGGAAAAGTGAGCAAAGAAAATGGGATTCCATCGGGATTCGAACCCGAGACCTCCGGATTGCTAGACCGGTGCTCTACCGACTGAGCTATAGAAAGCCCTAGTGCAGTGTTCGTCCCAGAAGCCCTTAATTCTCAATGCTCGGGTGGTCAGAAGCTATAGCAGTGTGTTTGTGTGTGACACACACGCACACACTTGAACCTGGCATAAACCCGAAGGATAATTCAAATTGGGGATAAATTCGAGGGATCACCGAAGTGATGCAGCTTTTTGAGTTTGTAACAAATAAAGACAGAATAAACTGACCAGAAAGAATATAAATATTTATATTCTTTCTGGTCAGTTTATTCTGTCTTTATTTATACAGGTATTTATGACATTACATGTATAATATGTGACCCTGCACCTCAAAACAAACAAAAAGTCGCCAGACATGAATTTTAAGTTGAGACCATATTCTGAAAGAGCAGACTTTAAGCTTTAAAATGATGTATAACTCAAATCAAATGGACTCTCCTAACCTGTCTAAATATTGGAAAGAAAGCACAAACTCAGGAAAAAATGTAAACTGAGAAAAGAGGCTCTGAAGTACAGTGTCTATTCAAGCGCTTAATCTTTACCAAACCGTGCTGGCTGTGCGATGAATGGGACAAAAAAACAGAAGTAAACCACCAGAGTAACAACAATGAAGGGATTATCAAATTAAACTGAAATTGAGCATGCCTCATTAACACAGTCTTTCCATGATTACTGTCTCGCGGAGCGAAGCGGTTTTGATTCTGGTTAGGAAAATTTGCGTTTGAGTTTGCCTCATTTGTAATTTGAGGACACCATAGACGACATGCGCAGTGAGTGAAAGTTGTCATTTGTCACGTTTCGCGCAGTTTCTAATTGTGCCATTCAGTTAGTTAGCAGCTGACCGTGTCAACGTGAAGACTGGTCGCGTTATGGGATGCGAATGCTGACTCGTCCGTTTCTGCAGAAGACTCATGCAAGTCAAGTTTAGTCCCGCTACAGGAGTAAGTAAATACCGGAAAATGTGAAATGAACATTAAAAACTGAAAGAAAGCAAATAAGAGTATGCTTGAGCGAACTTATGAACTCATTTGAACTCAGTTACAGTGTTGAATTTGTTGCATGCGTACTGGTGAGTTGCAACGTGGTACGTACATGGTTATACAGGTATTGCACGTGAACAGTAGTGCATGTTCATGTAATGCACGTTCATGTCAAGGCATGTAATGCCAGGAATTTATGAACTATGTGTAATTATGTCATTTCATCAACCTGACGTGGTGGTTGTGTGAAGATGCAGTTGTGACAGAAATTGACATGAAGACAGATTTAGTGTTATATAAATGTCGATAATGGTTCAAAGAGACAAAGTTGTTGGTGAATAGAGTTGATAGTGGGAAAAGGTCACCACACGTTAATGCAATGGGTTCTTTGTGTATGATTTATCGACATGCATCAGTGTGGGTGTTTGTATTGCAAGACAAATTGCAAGGTAATTACAGAACTGTGTTTAATGACAGCAGTTCGTACAGTGTTTGTAGCGCCTAAAGTGGAATCTAAAGTGTAAGAGTCTACTCAGTGGTGTGCTGTAAGGTTTAATTTGCATTTCTGGAGTGGAACTAGAATCCATGGTATGGAGGTAACAATGTTGAGTGTACAATATAGTGCTAAGCGAATACAGAAATGCAGGTTGTAGATTTGTTTAAGGTGTTACATTGAGTACAGTATATTCAGCATCAATTACCGAGCTCAAAGTGAGATTATGAGTGTCTACAGTACAATCAGAGTGTAGATGCAAGTGATGTTTGACATATAACATGTAAGAATAAGTACAGGTTGTTTGACTTGCACATACAGCAGTATGTAAGTTCTGTTTCATATCCATATGATTTGTGACTGCAAGTGTATGAAGCAAAATCACTGAGAGTTAAAGGGTGATAACACATGTTATTTGTACAAAATTACATGTTTGTGCAGAAGTACAAATTAGATAGGATATGCACAATACGGCTAAGTACAGTGCAAGAGTGCCAAATAAAGTGCTCAGATTAATCTGCATGTGTACACAGTAAATGAGCACAATGAGTCAGTGTATTACATATTATACAAAGCTGTTCTTTCAATAAGACAGAAAGAATCTGTAATTTTGGCATACAAGTGTAGTAGCAAACTCCCACATACAGCAAGCATACATCTAGCATACAAGTGTATAGTAGCAAACTCCAAGCATTCAATGTGCATGTTCAATTGATACTCCCTGTGTAACAGGAACATGACGATTTATTGGTCACTTTCATACATTGTTGTATGTGACAGAGATATAAATCCAGGTGTTGTGTATAATACAATATACATGTGTACTATGAAGGTAATAAGATACACAGACAACAAGAGAAGTCTTTGAGTCTATATGCATGTTAGGCAATGCAAGGATTTAATCATATACAAGTGTATAATGTACAAGACGTGCATGAATAATGTACATGTGATTTAGAAGTCCAAGTTCAGTGTACAAGGCATGCATGAGTATTACATGTGATTCACATGTCCAAGTTATTGCATGTATTAGCAACAAGGTGCTAATATTTATTTGTTTACGGTTTTGATCTATTCACAGATCGAATAAACAAGCTTCACGGCTTAACTATCTCAATCCACGGCTGGGCTAAACTCGGGTTCCATTCTTCGACTATTCATCAAATTCGATTCCTAGCTGACCTGGAATAGGAGACAGAGGGAACACTGCATGCAGTCATGAGTGCAGAACAGAAAGAGAAGGACCTCAAGATCAAGAGGAGGACTGCCAAGGCAAAGCTGACCCGATTATTGAATGCCTTGCAGAAATTGCTGGACAGCAACAGGAATCTTGACGAGGTCACCGAGTCCTTACAGAATCTGGAGTTAGCGTATAAGGACTTAGAGGAGAAACATGAAGCCTACTGTGAGATCATCGAGGATGACGAGCAGTTTCTCAAAGAGGGCACTTGGTTGGAAGAGTGTCAGTCAAACTTCATGGATATGCAGATAAAGGCGAAGGATTGCATCAAGGCAAAAGCAAGTGAGGCATCTGAGAGAGCTGAGACACAACCGGCTGTAAATGATAGCAGCAATGTAGCCTCACCTGAAAGACCAGATGAATCTAACAGTCCACAAGTAGAGTCTGCATTCAGAGTACAGGTAGAGCGGCCCAAACTGCCACATTTCGGCGGAGACGTGAGAGTGTACTGTACGTTCAAATCGGACTTTCACCATTTGATAGACCGATACAGTAAACGGGACGCGATGGCCATCCTTCGTACAGCATTACATGGAAAGCCTTTGGAGCTAATCAGAGGGATAGGAAATGACTATGATGAAGCATGGGCACTGCTGGACTCCATATACGGCGATCCAAGGCTTGTGGCAGATGTAATCGTGGATGAAATGGAGCGGTTCCCCCCACTCAAAGAGGGAGATGATGCAAGATTCTGTGATCTTGTGCACATTGTAATGAGAAGTTACAACACACTGAAGGAAGTGGGGAGAACGGGAGACATGGATAACAGCCACATGCTGGCATTGGTGGAAAGAAAGATGACCAGCAATGATCGCAAGGTTTGGTTCCGCTATCTGCAGAGGGATAGACAGGAGGCTACCTTTGAGGCACTGCGAACCTGGATGAGTGGGGAAATGAAGATGAGATTAAGAGCATCAGCCCCTCTTCGAGATGCACGGTCTTCCGCTCAACAGAAAGACAAACGATCCAGTGCTTCAGTTAGTCACATCGCTGAAGAGGATAAGTCAGGCAAACAGGCGGACCACAAGTGCTGGATTTGTAAATCATCTGACCACTGGGTTGACCAGTGTAAGAAGCTTCTGTCAAAGAGTCAGTCCGAGAGGTTCCAAATGATGAAAGACAATCATGCATGCTACAGTTGCTTGAAGAGAGCAGGCAGGGATCACAACATGAAAACCTGCAAGCGACGAAAGAGGTGCACAGAGAAATTGAACGGAGAACAGTGCACATCCTTTCATCATCCTCTGCTGCACAAAGAAACAGCCCGTGAGATAGTGGCAAGTGTTTCAGGTAAAACAGCCCTTCTGCCTGTTGTGACAGTTACTATGATGGGTTCCAAGGACCAGAGCTACTCAGCTAACTGTCTACTGGATTCTGGTGCACAAATTAGCCTTGTCAGACGATCAGTTGCAGAGAACCTAGGATTAAAGGGAAAGCCGATATCCGTCAACATCACGAAAGTTGGCTGTGTCACTGAAGAGGTCCAGACGAAGATCTACCGATTAAGACTGCGATCTCTCGATGACAACAGAGTGTACAGAGTGTCGGCTGTCGGACTGGATTCCATCAATGATGACGTAGTACAAGTCCAGACAGATGACTTGTGCAAGACATTCAACCTGGGACAGAACTGTCTACATCGTAGCAGCGGATCGATTGATGTCTTGGTTGGAATTGATCATGCTAAGCTGCACACAGGAGAAACCAGGCAGAAAGGAAATTTGGTGGCCAGACATACCCCCCTGGGATGGGTGGTATTTGGAGCTGACCCGGATCATCAGGCTGCCAAAAACACAGTTTTGAATGTGATGGTTACAGATGCTGTGGACTTGAAAGATTTTTGGACAACAGAGTCGATGGGAGTTTGTCATAGTCCCAGCCAGTACCAACCAGACGGACTGAGTAGACAGGAAATGGATGAGAGTAAGCTAATCAGTGATTCCTGTCAGAAGGTCGGCAAGCAGTGGCTCGTTCCCTATCCATGGCAAAAAGAGCCGGATCTTCTGCCGGATAACAAGGCCCAGGCTGAGAGAATGCTATATGCTACTGAGAGGAAACTGGCAAAAAATCCCAGCCATGCAGACGCATATGACAGACAGATCCAGGAGATGGTTGAAATGAAATTTGCCAGAAAGCTGTCAAAGGATGAAGTGCGATCGTATGAAGGCCCAGTGCACTACATTGCGCATCATGCGGTCGTTCGACCGGAGAAGCAGAGTACCCCCATCCGAATCGTATTCAACTCATCCGCCTCCTACCAGGGACACTCGCTTAACGACTATTGGATGAAGGGTCCTGATCTGCTGAATAGACTGTTTGGTGTATTGATGCGATTCAGGGAACACGAGGTGGCACTCTGCGCAGACATATCCAAGATGTACCACAGAGTGATGATACCTGAAAGGGACCAGCACGTCCACCGCTTTCTGTGGAGGAATTTGAACCAGGATAAGCAGCCAGATGTCTATATCATGAGAGTTGTCACTTTCGGTGATAAGCCATCCCCAGCTATGGCACAGACGGCATTGCGGAAGACAGCGGAGGAAGGCGCTAAGATGTATCCGAAAGCTGCATCAACCATCATGCATGATTCCTACATGGATGACATCTGTGCATCGGTGCCGACAGTGACAGAAGCAGAGGAGCTGAGCAGAAGCATCGATAAAGTACTGACTGATGGAGGGTTCAAAGTAAAGGGATGGAGATCAAACAAGGCGCTCTCCAGAGAACAGGATGGGAATGACAAAAGGCCCAAATTACTGAAGACGATCACTGATGAGAAAGTCTTGGGTGTGGTATGGGAAAATGACTCGGACACATTCTCATACAAAGTCAAACTGAATGAGGATGCAATTCAAGCAATCAAGATGACAAAGAGGAGCATCCTTAGCCAAGTTGCACGTATCTTCGATCCCATTGGATTTGCAAACCCCATAGTGATACGAGCTAAGATCGGACTGCAGAGGCTATGGGAGAAAGGCTTGAACTGGGATGATGAACTACCCGAGGAGAGTCAGACAGAATGGAGAAAGCTGTTCCGTGAAATGGAAAAGTTGACAAATGTCAGATTTGAGAGATGTCTGACACCAGCTCACGCCAGAGGCAAGCCAACTCTTTGCATTTTTTGTGATGCATCTATGGAGGCATTCGGAGCATGTGCGTATCTCAGATGGGAGGTAGACGAGGCGAAGTATGAAGTGCGGTTCGTGACAGCAAAGTCCAGGGTGGCACCGCTGAAACAGTTGACTATCCCAAGGCTTGAACTACAAGCAGCGGTACTTGCAAGCAGGTTGTACACAGCAATCAGAACTGAGATGTCATTGGACCTGGCAGATGTTATCTTCATGACTGACAGCATGATAACACTATCTTGGATAAAGAGTAAGGCCAGGAGTTACAAGATGTTTGTCGCTGTCCGAGTTGGTGAGATCCAGACTGCTACTGACCCGAGTAAGTGGCGTCATATCCCCGGTGAAGTTAACGTGGCAGATGACCTGTCGAGAGGGCTAGATGCAGATCAGCTGACCGCCAGATGGCAACACGGACCTGACTTCCTTCGTAAGCCTAT
Organism: Diadema setosum; assembly: GCA_033980235.1. NCBI lineage: Eukaryota > Metazoa > Echinodermata > Echinoidea > Diadematoida > Diadematidae > Diadema > Diadema setosum. The sequence goes on along the minus strand of CM067072.1, from coordinate 11,972,345 downwards.
GTCAGACTGGCCTGAAGAAGGCAAGGCAAAGGAAAAGATGCCTGAAATGGAGAAGGAAATGAGAAAAGATCAGTCAGTTCTAAACATCACCCAACCACCAGATGAGGATGTTATAGACTGTGCCAAATTCTCCAGCTGGAGAAAATTGATCCGGGTGACGTCATATGTGCTGAGGTTCCTGAGAAAGCTGAAGGCAAAGTGCAAAGGAGAAACTGACGAGAGTGAGAAAGACACAGATTGCACTTTGACACCTGATGACCTGCAGAAGGGAGAGAATTTCCTGATCCAGAAAGCCCAGCAGTCATTGAAGGCCAGAGTCGACAAGGGAGAATTAAAGACCCTCAGCCCATATACAGACGAAACAGGTATAATCAGGGTAGGGGGCAGAGTAGACAAGGCTGAAATGTCATTTGAAATGAGGCATCCAGTGCTACTTCCATACGAGCATTGGATATCTACCCTGATTACACGGCATTTCCATGAGAGCGGTCACAATGGAGTGGCTGTAACGACTGCTAAGGCTCGACGCAGATACTGGATTTTGAAAGGGCATAATTTGGCAAAAACAGTTAAATTCAGATGTACAGTTTGCCGAGCATTCGACCACAAGACTGAGACCCAGGAAATGGCAGACCTGCCTACCGAGAGGCTATCTCCACATACGCCGCCATTTCACTACACAGCATGTGACTATTTTGGTCCTTTCCAAGTGAGGGTAGGACGTAACAAGACTGCAAAAAACTACGGCGTCCTGTTGACATGCTTAAACTCAAGGGCCGTCCACCTTGAGCTTGCAGCAGACTGTTCCACGATGGAATTCCTGCAAGTGCTTCGACGATTCTTCGCTATAAGGGGCCAGCCAGGGAAAATCCTAAGCGACAATGGAACTCAGTTCATTGGTGCACAGCGTGAACTACGAGACATGGTAAGAGGCTGGTCTAAAGAGGAGCTACGAGAATTCTGTGCAGAGAAAGGCACGGAATGGACATTCACGACACCCGCTGCCCCCCCCCCCCCCCCCCCCATCAGAATGGCAGTGCAGAGTCGCTGGTTAAAAGCTGCAAGTATGCTCTGAAGAGGGCAATTGGGGAGCAGATCTTGACACCGTTCGAGCTGTACACGTGCCTGCTGGAGGTCGCCAACCTTGTGAATCAGCGACCGATTGGCAGGATTCCGACCGAACCCGATGACGGCAACTACCTATGTCCCAATGATATGCTGTTGGGGCGTGCATCTGGCGACGTCGCTCAAGGGCCGTTCCGGGAAACGAGAAATCCGAGGCATCGTGTCGAATTCATTCAGCGAATTGTTGACACATTCTGGCATCGCTGGACGAGAGACGTTCTTCCGTTGTTAGCACCGCGACAGAAATGGCACGTCGATCGCCGCAACGTACGAATCGACGACGTCGCGATGATGGCTGACGCGAACGCGGTTCGAGGGAAATGGACCATCGCCCGCGTTATCCAAGTCTACCCGGGACCGGATGGTAAGGTGCGCAATGTGAAGGTGAAAACGCCAACTGCTGAGTATCGGCGTCCAGTTACGAAGATCGCGGTGATCTACCCAGCTGAGGGATACGACGAGTGATTTGTTTGTGATAAATTCAGTGTTAAAGCGATCATGAGGAGAGATTTCCTCATTGGGTGGGGAGGATGTCTCGCGGAGCGAAGCGGTTTTGATTCTGGTTAGGAAAATTTGCGTTTGAGTTTGCCTCATTTGTAATTTGAGGACACCATAGACGACATGCGCAGTGAGTGAAAGTTGTCATTTGTCACGTTTCGCGCAGTTTCTAATTGTGCCATTCAGTTAGTTAGCAGCTGACCGTGTCAACGTGAAGACTGGTCGCGTTATGGGATGCGAATGCTGACTCGTCCGTTTCTGCAGAAGACTCATGCAAGTCAAGTTTAGTCCCGCTACAGGAGTAAGTAAATACCGGAAAATGTGAAATGAACATTAAAAACTGAAAGAAAGCAAATAAGAGTATGCTTGAGCGAACTTATGAACTCATTTGAACTCAGTTACAGTGTTGAATTTGTTGCATGCGTACTGGTGAGTTGCAACGTGGTACGTACATGGTTATACAGGTATTGCACGTGAACAGTAGTGCATGTTCATGTAATGCACGTTCATGTCAAGGCATGTAATGCCAGGAATTTATGAACTATGTGTAATTATGTCATTTCATCAACCTGACGTGGTGGTTGTGTGAAGATGCAGTTGTGACAGAAATTGACATGAAGACAGATTTAGTGTTATATAAATGTCGATAATGGTTCAAAGAGACAAAGTTGTTGGTGAATAGAGTTGATAGTGGGAAAAGGTCACCACACGTTAATGCAATGGGTTCTTTGTGTATGATTTATCGACATGCATCAGTGTGGGTGTTTGTATTGCAAGACAAATTGCAAGGTAATTACAGAACTGTGTTTAATGACAGCAGTTCGTACAGTGTTTGTAGCGCCTAAAGTGGAATCTAAAGTGTAAGAGTCTACTCAGTGGTGTGCTGTAAGGTTTAATTTGCATTTCTGGAGTGGAACTAGAATCCATGGTATGGAGGTAACAATGTTGAGTGTACAATATAGTGCTAAGCGAATACAGAAATGCAGGTTGTAGATTTGTTTAAGGTGTTACATTGAGTACAGTATATTCAGCATCAATTACCGAGCTCAAAGTGAGATTATGAGTGTCTACAGTACAATCAGAGTGTAGATGCAAGTGATGTTTGACATATAACATGTAAGAATAAGTACAGGTTGTTTGACTTGCACATACAGCAGTATGTAAGTTCTGTTTCATATCCATATGATTTGTGACTGCAAGTGTATGAAGCAAAATCACTGAGAGTTAAAGGGTGATAACACATGTTATTTGTACAAAATTACATGTTTGTGCAGAAGTACAAATTAGATAGGATATGCACAATACGGCTAAGTACAGTGCAAGAGTGCCAAATAAAGTGCTCAGATTAATCTGCATGTGTACACAGTAAATGAGCACAATGAGTCAGTGTATTACATATTATACAAAGCTGTTCTTTCAATAAGACAGAAAGAATCTGTAATTTTGGCATACAAGTGTAGTAGCAAACTCCCACATACAGCAAGCATACATCTAGCATACAAGTGTATAGTAGCAAACTCCAAGCATTCAATGTGCATGTTCAATTGATACTCCCTGTGTAACAGGAACATGACGATTTATTGGTCACTTTCATACATTGTTGTATGTGACAGAGATATAAATCCAGGTGTTGTGTATAATACAATATACATGTGTACTATGAAGGTAATAAGATACACAGACAACAAGAGAAGTCTTTGAGTCTATATGCATGTTAGGCAATGCAAGGATTTAATCATATACAAGTGTATAATGTACAAGACGTGCATGAATAATGTACATGTGATTTAGAAGTCCAAGTTCAGTGTACAAGGCATGCATGAGTATTACATGTGATTCACATGTCCAAGTTATTGCATGTATTAGCAACAAGGTGCTAATATTTATTTGTTTACGGTTTTGATCTATTCACAGATCGAATAAACAAGCTTCACGGCTTAACTATCTCAATCCACGGCTGGGCTAAACTCGGGTTCCATTCTTCGACTATTCAATTACTGCCAACTTTCAAAGCAGTAGTATTATCCTTTCAAAAGTTATTAGAGTTGAAAGTGAAGAGTGTGGACAAGGTTTTTCAGGAAATGGAAAAGGGATTCTAAAGACACACCTAAATACACTATTCTACCAAAAATGTTCAAGATAAACTGCTAAAAAACACACTTTCCTGCCTGTTTTATGATCCAAAATTTAAGCAAAATGTAAAAGAAGACCCACTCTTTCAGAATATATGAAAAAGTCAAGTTCAACTAGGTTGACCCATTTCTCTTATTTTCAGTCCACACGCAAAATCAGTGTGTGCGACTTTGTGTTCGTTTTGAGGTGCACGGTCACATATATACATTTATACTTTTGTATATACTGCATATGCACACACACACCCAGCTATTATTTTGTTTTTGTTGTTTTCAGTCGAACGTCATATTCCGTCCGGTCTCAGCAGCCGTGTTCCAACTTCAGTGCTAGTAGCCGCGAGTATCATTTCACTGTTTCTTACACGGTCACTGTTGCCTCTCTATTTTTGGAAAGACCTAATGGAAATGAGACAGTATGCATTCTCTTTGATAGATTTAAGCATAGTAAGTTGATTTCAGCATTATTTTTTTCCTCTTTTTTTTTTCGTTGATTCTGATTAAAACTTTGGTGTTGGTGTGATATCAGTCACCTGTTTTGATTGAAAGTACATCACTTAATAAATATTAAAGTCAACTCTCTTTGAGCAGTTAACTGATAGAGCATTAAAGGTCCTGTTTACCTTTTGGAGCAGTGATTTAAAAAAATGTTCAAGATATTACATTTGATACATATGTGTAGGTCTGTTGTATCACAAAACATCCTACCATATATAATTTTCACAATATAGCCCAAAATACAAGGAGATATCAGTATCTTCTCAATAAACCATAACTGTAGACAGTTTTAGTCTGGAAACATTTGTATCATAACTGCTGTTCACATTCTGGGTATTTAACAATTACTTACATTGTAACATCAATTATATGGATTCAAATTTTTTACAGTGGCTGTTTCTATTCCTAACTCACATATTAGAACTATCTTAAAGCACTAATGCTGGGTTTTTGTTTCATCTGCAAATGGTAAATTATGCCTTTAATAGGTTCACCCATCTTGCAATCAGGTAATCAGATACCAGACTTGGGACTGCTTCATAGGTGGCATATAGTGATGCTGTTTATGTGTGTCAGATCAAAGCAGAAACTTTTAAGGAAATAAAACCCATTGTGTTGATTTAGTATCAAGGTTGAGAACATCTCAATGAATCCCATGCAGAATCTTGACAGCTCTCATAATGAAGCTGGGAACAAGTTGTGGACACTTTTCTTTCTTCTTTTTTTCATTGTACTTGTGAACAAGGTACACATGATCTCTTTTGTAACCAAGATAAAATGTGCCAAAATTTATTCTTTATGTAAACCTGTATAGAGTGGGTTGATGAAAATAAGTGAATTAAAAGGAAATGAAGGTGCTTTTACTGTATATCATGTTTTCTGATAAGAAGGTTGAGAGCATTTGTGTCTTGACTGTGGTCATTAGTCATTGGGATTAGCTTATTCATAGAGAGGTTTTGCAATTATTGTTATCTGCAAAAATTGCAGTCTAATACCATGATAGCAGCCAGGCCACACATTAAAGCCAGCACCTAAAGTTATTGCAATCATTACAACCTAGAAAAATGTTAAAGCTGATCCCATATGAATTAGACCCGTGGTCATCTAGTGTAAACTTTCCACCATTATTCTTTTTATGTGATCTCTCACCACAGCTGACCCACTTCCTCCATATTTCAACGTCAGTATTCTGCCTTCTAGAGGGAGGTCAGAACTGACTGTAGACTGGAGTTATCCTCGGCGGATTAAAACTAGATATTTGACAGTACCACTTGTGGAAATCACAAATGACTACCGGTATGACAATTCAACGGAGCCAGTGCTGGTATGCAATTTTATCGTGTAATTATTAATAATTTTTTTTTGTGTGTGAATGATACATGTACATACACTGAGATTCTGTTTGCACACCAGTCTAATCTGTCTTCATTCTATTCCTTGTTATTCTTCTTGTTGAAATCCTGCTCATGCATCATGCAGAAAGCGCATGACTGTGAGTGAAAAAAAAAAAGTCCGTATTGAATAATTCAGATTTATTGATGCAACTTCAGCAATTGATGCAACAAAGAGTGTCCAGTGGCAGAAAAAACATAAACTTACAGAACAAAAACTGAAAAACCCTGAAGACTGAGGCAGAAGGTAGAAAAACATGGTAATGAAAGATGAGAGTGCATCATCGATGTTCAACTCTTGTAGCATTACAGAACATTTAGGAGATTAATCTTTAAACAAAAAAGTAACCACGTGGGATACCCATACTCAATGATGTGGGCACAAATGTGCCTTTAGCATCAAAGTTGAGACTTAATTTGGTAGTGAAAAATTATCTTTTATTGATACTTTTGCATGCTGAGGATCTGCACGTTTCAGTGCAGGAACAAAGTTCTCCCGCTGGGCAAAATTGCTGGGGCATATTGAATAGCTTCACTCTTGGAGTCCAATTTTTTTTGTAATTTGGTTCTATGAGAAAGGATCGAGTTAAAGGGTGTGTACAGTTCTGGTCGAGGTCAAGATTTAGCTTTTAACGTTTTGTGAGATATTCAGAAACCACTCTATGAGATGTCAAAGAGCATGCAGTTCTAAGGGGTATCACAAGTTAATCGATGAAAATCGGTTTTGAAATGGCTGAGATATCCAAAAACAAGGTGAAACAAAGAGATACTAATAAAGTTGGGGCATGTCGCCTTTTATTATTAGCTCTTTTTTGGATATCTCAGCCATTTGAAAACCAATTTTCATCAAATAAACGTTGAATCCTTCTTAAAATTACATGCTCTTTCATATTTCATAAAAGGCATTTTATCATCTCACTTAGGAATGTTCAAAACATGAATCCCTACCTCAACCAGTACTGTACAGTCCCTTTAAAGACTGATCACCCCATCCCATGTTGTGTTACTACACCCTGCAATGATGCATTGTCTAGGCATGATTTACAAGGTGCAGCTTAGATCTCCTAAAACAATATTTTTCTTGCAATCAAACAAAGTTGACGATCAAACAACGTCAGAATAATATTGGGTGTGACCACGCAACATCTTGCGAGCAATCAACACACGACAACAGTTGGGTATGCGAATGGTTGAGGCCGGGTGTACGCTGTACGGGTGCCTCCAACATTGACTATAAATGTAATTAACGGTTGTCTGCTACGAAAGCTTCGTTCTTGAAATGACGTATTCGGTCACGTTTGTCGAAAGTTTACTTTTTTTAGGGGCAGGCCTTAGGAACTTCAAAATGTGCAATATCAAGGTGGCAAAAGTGGTTTTTCTCTCACTCAGGTGCTTTCTACAAACAATGGGTGAAAGAATATTAAAAAGTCAACACATCTTTGCCCTCTCAGTGCTCAAATTTGTGAATTTTGGGGACTCTTTAAAACCCTATGACAAATTTTTACCAAACTTAGCAGGTAGCATCCTTAGGGCAATATGATTTCAATTTGTTCAAATGGGCACCATGCCCCCCTCAATATCACTTTTTCTCTAGCACGAGAGGTAATAGAGTTGTACTATGATACTATTGATGACTGTAGTTTCAAGTTTGTTGATAGCAGTTCCAGGGGTGCCCCACCTGGAGGAGGGGGGTTGGGTCCAAAGTCCAAGGGTCTAAATTGTTCCTCTTGAAAACCTCATGATGAGTTTACAACTAACTTGAAAGTTGTCATTCCTCTGGGATGGGATCTCCATTGTTTTCCCCGCCGAACGAGTTCGAGCAGGGGACTATGAAACGGGCTCCGTACGTGTGTGTGTCCGTCCGTGTGTCCGTCCGTGTGTCCGTGTGTCCGTCCGTGTGTGCGTCCGTGTGTGATCAAAATGTTCAAAATGCTACTCCTTCGCCATTTCTAACCCGATTTCGATTCTGTTTGCGTTATATGATAGCACTACATGGGAGCTTTGAAACTTCTATAGAGAATTTCAATTGTGACCTTTGACCTTGACCTTTGACCTATATTGTACATTTTGCTTCAAAATGCTACTCCTTCGCCATTTCTAACCCGATTTTGATTCCGTTTGCTTTATATGATGGCACTAGGTGAGGGCTTCAAAACTTCTACACAGAATTTTGACCTTTGACTTCTTTGACCTTTGACCTTGATTTTTGACCTATATTGTACATTTTGCTACAAAATGCTACTCCTTCGCCATTTGTAACCCGATTTCAATTCCGTTTGCTTTAAGTGATGGCACTAGGTGAGGGCTTCAAAACTTCTACACAGAATTTTGACCTTTGACTTCTTTGACCTTTGACCTTGATTTTTGACCTATATTGTACATTGCCTACAAAATGCTACTCCTTCGCCATTTCTAACCCGATTTTGATTCCGTTTGCTTTATGTGATGGCACTAGGTGAGGGCTTCAAAACTTCTACACAGAATTTTGACCTTTGACTTCTTTGACCTTTGACCTTGATTTTTGACCTATATTGTACATTTTGCTACAAAATGCTACTCCTTTGCCATTTGTAACCCGATTTCAATTCCGTTTGCTTTAAGTGATGGCACTAGGTGAGGGCTTCAAAACTTCTACACAGAATTTTGACCTTTGACTTCTTTGACCTTTGACCTTGATTTTTTATGCCTCCGCCACGAAGTGGTGCCGGAGGCATTATGTTTTCGGGTTGTCCGTCCGTCCGTCCTTCCGTCCGTCCGTCCGTCCGTCCTTCCGTCCGTCCGTCCTTCCGTCCTTCCGTCCGTCCGTAATGAATTTTGTGGACAAGGTAACTATCGAAACCTGTTGAGATATCCTAATGAAACTTGGCATGTATGTGTATTAGGGGGTGAAGTTGTGCCTATCAACTTTTGGGTGCACATGCTCAAGGTCAAAGGTCAAAAGGTCAAGGTCAAATACATAAAATTTCACTATTTCCACCATATCTATTGAATGCCTGAAGATATTTTCTTGAAACTTAGTGTATACATGTATTACCCAATTAAGATTCTCTGGTGAAAGTTTGGGTCATGAGGTCAAAGGTCAAAGGTCAAAAGGTCAGGGTCAAATACATAAAATTTCACTATTTCCACCATATCTATTGAATGCCTGAAGATATTTTCTTAAAAAAACTTAGTGTATACATGTATTACCCAATTAAGATTCTCTGGTGAAAGTTTGGGTCATGAGGTCAAAGGTCAAAGGTCAAAAGGTCAAGTAAAAATATTAAAACTTCTTTTTTTTTCTCCATACCTTGGAAAATTGTTCAAGGTATCTTCATGGAACATAGTATATACATATACTGACTGGAAGTGATTATCTAGAGAATGTAGGGTTCATGGGGTCAAAGGTCAGGGGTCAAAGGTCAAGTGCAACACTTCAAAATTTTACTATTTCCCTCCTATCATGCAATACCAACAGGGTTATTATTTTTTTTTTTTACACTAGGTGTATGCATACATGTGTAACCTAATCGAAATTCTCTGGAAAGTTTTTTTTTTTTTTCTTCTTCTTTTTTTGCCTCAAAGGTCAAAAGGTCAAAGATCGAGTGAAAGTGCTGAACTAACTTTTTCCTCTATATCTCGGAAGTGGCTCAAGTTATCTTGAAACTTCGTACATATTATGCATGTTCTACCTGAAAGTGATTATCTTATGAATTTTAGGGTCAAGGGCCAGATGAAAATGGTAACAATTTACTATTCAATTCAGAAATTGCACCTTTTCTCCACACCTGTACCTTGAAAATTACTCAATGCCTAAATGTATGAATGGGTCAAAGTCGAGTTAAAGTTCTTAACCCTATTCTAACTGGGCTATTTGAAACCAAGTTTTTACTGAGGGGGGGTCAATTTGACCCCCCCTTCAGATCTCGGCCGCCGATCGCGCGATCGCCGCAAAATTTTGCCTGAAGATAGAGCTGGATGTCAACTACAAGATTACATGGTCATACAATAGAAAAATATTGCCTTTCTATTTTTAATAAATTAATTATGCAAATTTGTGCATGAAATCATATCTTCACCTATAACTCCATTAAAAAGACTGGAGGATTGCTATATTTTTGTGTCAGAATTCCTCAAGACACATCAAACAAATTTTGTGTAAAAAAATAGCACAATCGAAATCAATTTCTTTTGTTTTTTATTGTTTTGTTAATTTCTTATGTATTTTATTGTTTTTTCGACCTTTTGTTTTCTATTGTTTTTTGCCAAAATTTGTTGCAGGCACTTTTTCAGGCTTATCTACACTAGAATTGATTAATTTTAATGGTTAAAAGTTGAAATAATCTAATTAATATCAATTTAACCAAAAAACACAATTTGCATTGGATTTGCACACGTTATCGTGAATTTGAGCTGTTTTTTGGTTGACATGCATATGCAAAACATTATGTAACTTCAAAACGGTGTACCCGGACGTCGCAAATTTGGTCTCAAAATATGCGGGAGACTTCAATAAAAAAAGTTGTGAAATGACGCGGCAAAATCTTTGCGCGTTGCGAAATCGTGGCGCGAAACGTCGAGGGGGGGTCAATTTGACCCCCCCAGTTAGAGTAGGGTTAAATCCCTAGATACATGCTCTCCTATTCATCCAATTAAACCTAGGTCAAGGAAGGTGAACATTCAACACATTTGTGACAAACTTGTCATTTCAATATTTTGCCAATTTTGTGAAAATGTAATCACACATTGTCCACATGTACTATCTAGACCTATTGGGAAAATCAGGCATTATGGCGGAGGCATACCAGTCGCCAAAGCGACATTTCTAGTTTTACCTATATTGTACATTGCCTACAAAATGCTACTTCTTCGCCATTTCTAACCCGATTTCGATTCCGTTTGCTTTATGTGATGGCACTAGGTGAGGGCTTCAAAACTTCTACATAGAATTTTGACCTTTGACTTCTTTGACCTTTGACCTTCATCTTTTTACCTATATTGTACATTTTGCTACTAAATGCTACTTCCGGCGGGGACATATATTACGCACCGCGTAATTTCTACTTTTCCTTGTTCAAATGGGCACCATGCACCCCCTCCAAATAAAGGAATTTTAGAAAATCCTCTTCTTTGGAACCAGAAGTGCTATAGCTAAGTTGATACTATGAGTTTGTACATTTGTAAATGGATTACTGTAGTTTCAAGTATATGTTCATAGCAGTCCAGGGGTGCACCCCCCCCCCCCCTCCCTTCCCTTGGAGAAGGGGGGGGGGGGAGGTCCAAGTTGTACCCTAACTTTTATATTTTTATCTGTGAAACCCCATGACAGATTTTTATTAAATTTGGTCCCTAGGAGATATACATTGTATCTCATTTTGTTCAAATGGGCAGCATGCTGCCCAGGGTGCCCCCAGGGGGACCCAACCACCCCCCCCCCCAAAAAAAAAAAAATCTTCAGAAATCTTTTGTACAACCAGAAGTGATTGGTGATAGAGCTATGTTAATGCCATATACCGTGCCTCAAGAGTCTGCAAGAATGCGTGGAAGGTAAAGTTGCGATACTCAGGTGAACGCAAGATCCGGGTCTCTTCTTTGGGTTATGACCATATTACGCTTTGTGGGTGAAAGTCTCATCAGAAGGTAGTTTTTCACTGTCTGTGCAAAATGAACTTGAACTTTCACCTGGTTGAAATTCCAATCAGATAAATGTAATTGGCAATCAAATTTTCCACCTCATAAGCTCTGTGTTTAGGGAACCCCTCGAATCAGAGAGCATCTGCAGAGAGTGATCTTTCTGCCTATAAATCCTGGTAGGTAAGATCTGAGATTTCTGAGGAGTTCCCTTGATGCTGGTCAAGGCACTGGGGCGTAGTAGTTCCTTGTAATATTAGTACACAATATATGTAGCTTATCATTCTGCTCACATGACTCTTGAGTCTTGCTTAGCTTGTGTAGGAGAATATCAGTAAAGAATTACTTTATGCATTCCATTTTCTTTGCTTTGTTTTGTTTGTTTTATTTTATTTTTTCAAGAATATTCTTGAGTCACAGTATCATCTGACGGTACCGGTGGGCTTCAGTAACGTGAGATACTGTGTAAAACTGAAGTCTAAGTCTAAATCATACAAAGTCCTGGGACCTTGGTCTGAGCAAATCTGCAAATACACGCCTCCACAAAGTAAGCTACATTAGAGTGCAGTTCCATACTGTGCTCACAATTATTTGAATAAACAGTGTACAATAAGATAAATCATCATCTTTATAGGACGGTTGAGCAGCACATTAAAAACATGTGCTTTTGTCCACTCAATTTTTACCGTTCAATATGAGAGCATATGTGACCCTGCACCACAAAACACACAAAAAGTCGCCAGATATGGATTTTTAGTTAAGGGCAGATTCTGAAATGGCAGACTCTAAGCTTTAAAATGATGTATAACTCAATTCAAATGGATTCTCCTAACCTATATAAATACTGGAAAGAAAGCACACACTCTGGATAAGTTTGAACTGAGAAAAGAGGCTGTGAAGTACAGGGTCTATTCAAGTGCCTAATCTTTACTAAGCCATACTACATGTGCCATGAATAGGACAAAAAACTTGATGTAAACCATTGTAGCAACAACAATGAAGGGATTATCAGATTAAGCTGAAATTACTCATGCCTGATTAACACATTCTGTTCATAATAAATATTAACTTTCAAAGCAGAAGCATTATCTTTTCAAAAGTTATTAGAGTTGAAAGTGGAGAGTGTGCAAATAATTTTCAAGAAATTAAAAAAGGGGCATCTAAGTAAAACCTGATCACTCTACTCTACCAAAAAAGGGGTTATAGAAATACTGCTGAAAACCCACTTTCCCCTTTCAATTTATGATCCCAAACTTAGGGTTAATGTAGAAGAAGAAAAGCTCTCTCAGAAAATATGGAAAACTGGCTCGTTTGACCTGTTTCACCTTTCTCGAGTCCTAACATACAATCAAGGGGTGCAACTCTCTGTTTGTTTTGTGATGCACAATCACATATTGAATGAAATGCATAGGCCAGTGGCATTAATTCCCCATAGACAACCGTTACTGGCCGTTCGATGATACACCATATTGTATCCTGTCTGTTGTGCGAGTGCTTGCTGAGTGTGTGAACGCTTCATACTAACATCGTTAGTGAGCGAAATCTTGCTATTTAGTCATTGCTTTATACGTAGTATGTTGCATGCGTAGGTAGGGGCTACTCCTTTTTCAGTACTGGGTCCAATTCAAAGATAAGTAGAAGTATGATACTTTGTGCAGTTTATGCTTTCTCTACATGATGATTTTAGATAATGTTAATTACATTGGATGGCATTAATTCATGGAATACCAGGAAATGTTGCAGTCATTAAGGACAATAGTGCACTCATCTTCAATTTGTGCAATATTGGCTCTAATTCGTGCAATATTTGTATTTTATTGGATGACTGTGAATTGGATACCAGGGAATATTTCACATGTTTGGGCACAATATTGCACAAATTGAAAATTAGTGCAATATTCCCTTGTATTCCATGAATTAATGCCATCCAATATCAGTAATATCATTCACATTATGTGGAGAAAGTATTTGCTGCACACAAGTACCGTACTTCGACTCATCTTTGATGTTGACTCAGCATGGAAAAAGGAGTAGCCCCTACACAACTAACTGTGTATGATCTAGCGAGATGTAATTGTACGTGCACTTGTAAATTGTAACAAGATTTGCACGCTAGTAGCAAGCATTTGTGCATTCAGCAAGCACTCATGCAACAGACGAGACAAAATACGGTGTATTATTTAACAGCCATAACCAGTATTATGGTAGCCTGTGAGGAATTAATACATTGGTCTATGCATTTCTTTCAATATGCTATTGAACAGTAAAAACTGAGTGGTCAACTATACACATTTTCAATCCAATGCTAAAACTTCCTATATAGATGATAATCCCTGGTATTCTATTCTTAGCCATCCAATATTATTAGTTACCCCTGCTTGTTCATGAAATACAGGCAAATATCTATGGTCTGGTGCCATATTCCATGAGGCCGGAGGCCGAATGGAATATGTCACCCGACCGTAGATATTTCCCGTATTTAGTAAGAACAAGCAGGGGGTAACAATTTTATCTTTTTAAGTGTAAGTGCTAACCTTCTTCTCTCTGATTTCCCCTCGTGAATGATGTTGAAATCGCCGGCTGTCAGCCAGGACCATGTTGACTTAGGCCTACATCTCACGAGCTGATTACTGTATGCGCGCATACAAATACGTACACGTACCCGCCATAAGATACTGCAGTAGCCAGATAGATATACAGTGTAAGTTGCTGTTGTATATCAAGCGTCTAGTGGTCTCAGGTTATGTGCGTAATACGCTTGAGGACCGCGCTCTGTCCATTTGTTTTGTGCAGGATTAGTGTGCACTTTCCTATAAGCGTCTTTGGTACACGTGCAGCTGGCTGTGTAATACAGTATCATGACGTCATATCATGGAATACGGGATATATTCAGTGGTTGATTGACCAATGAGATTACAGAATTCACGATCACTAAAAGATAAAATGTAAATGCAATGACTTGGTCTATCTCCAGTATGAAAATGCAGTAAATTTCAGGTTTGCCAATTCAATGAAAAACAAGATAGAATTTTCTACATCAGGATTCTCAGGGCTTAATGGATTAAAGTAAGACAACAAAAACATACAGAGAAGTAAAACTATATTCAACATCTGGATAACTGATTTCTGTTTACTTTGAAAGCTTTGCGTCAATGTCTTGAATATGTCATCAATTAGGTAATGTACTTTTACCTCAGACTGCACGGAAGAATACAAAATGTTTAATATATCCCATGAAATTCTTATTTTCTACAGTTTTTGTGGTTGAGAGTTTAACAGAGCCCTGGATTAAATAAGTAATTCATATTCCAAATTGACAACTTGGATACCGGTACATCATCTGAGTTTGGATTTGAAATAGGTATGTATGTGGCATTTCCTTGTTTTACAGAGCCAAATGTCGAAATTGCCGGTATTTTCCACAGCAATGAGATGAATGCGGACCAAAGTTTGAGCAGGAACGTCACTGTGCATTGGAATGTAAGTAATGAAGTGGGCTCTACTTCAGTTTCAGATTCCTTTTTGTGAAAAGAATGAATTTAAACTAAAAAATTAATGAATAATGTATCTTTGTCGCCACGACAACATACTTTATATTTCTAATTGACATTTGGAACACCGTTTGACACATATGTGCATTAGTATATTCACATTTGAAAGATGTAGATCTATAGGTGCATTATAAGTGTAAAGAGATTAAAAACATGTCTGAGTGAACCAGATCCCACCTCAGTAAGGGCTCAGTCACACTGCCCAAAAGTTGCGCAAATCATGCAAGAAATTTGTTTGTGCGTGCTTGTCCGTCGAGAATTTTTGCTGATTTACACGATGAAAATCACCAATGAATTATGCAAGAACTACAGAAAGATCACGCAAAAATCACTGACAAACCACGCACTTTCAGCGCATAGGCACGCAATGGCCCCAAATAGGGCGAATATGTTGTTGTGCGCGACGACTAATGTCCACAGTTAACCACACATAATCTGCGCATTATCACTAATGAACTGGGTATGAATCGCTCATGATTTGCACATGAACGCGATAGCGGCAACATTTTTCGCAAATGATCACTGATATTCCACGCGTATTTTGCACATTGTCCACAAAAGAACCACGCAAACTACCCAAAAAATAGGCCACAGCATGCAATAGAACTTTTAACTAAATGTCAAGTGATGGGCGATCAGCCAATCAGATAGCTACATTCTTTGAAGGTGTTGTATAAAAGGTATAATCTGTCATTCCCAAAGTTTTCAGGCAGCCAAACTTATATAATCACCATCTCAGACTGATGACGATACATCTTTTTTTTTATCCCCCAAGGTGGAAATGCTAACTGCTGGACCATATCAAGGACTGCTGGGCTTCGAAGTGAAGACAAAACAGCGTTCCTCGGGAGCAGAACTAGCCCAGAACCTTACCCTGCAAGAGGAATACAAATATACTCTGATTGATAATGGCAACTTTAGCCTTGAAATACCAGGTGAGCGAGCAAAGTATGTACACAGTCGCTATGTATGAAGAGTATATGAAGTGAATTACATGAAAAGCCCTCTCTCCTGTCTTTGTGAGCTTTTCTAGCCTCGGCTCTGAATGGTGGTCCAGGCATTACATTCAGATTCTTGGGATGTCTGCTGTCTGCCCATCGGCTTATCCCATGTCATGTTATCATGATTTCAGAGAAGCTGCTGTATGGATTTTCTCGTTACGTAATTCACGGAACTATTTCGCTATAAGCACTAAACATCGATCCCAAGTTCAATTCAACCAATTATAGGGACAGTTTTGGAGTCAGTAGAATAGTCCTCTGAAGTGTGGAACTATTTTACTAAGCTATTCATGACCACCCAGGTCAAAGACCCACAAAAAGTCGCAGATAAGGATTCTCTCTAATGGACCAAAATATGGCATTATTGTTGACCAACTCAAATTTTTAATGTTTGTCTTACCTGAAGGAGTAATCTTTTCTGTACCTACAATATTGCACTGTCATTCCTCCCTCAGTTCTCCAAGAGCCTTCAGTGCCCCCAAACAAGTTTCTTGTATAACCAGTTTTCTGTATAACGCCACAGGAACCTGGTATACTAGGTTCTCATAAGGGACAGGTTAAACAAAGCTGATGTAGAAATATTAGCAGGTTTTTTTTTTTTTGTGTGTGTGTGTGTGTTTTTGTTTTTTTTAACTGGACCATACTCTTTTTTCTTTTTTTTTTGATAGCTCTGCCCAGTGTACCTAAGTGATCCCAAATTTTGAATCCTCTTTTCTCCCCTTTCTATGAAGCTGCAGCTCCTAACTCTCTCTCTCATTTCAGTCCCTTTTTTTGGGGGGGGGGGGGGAAGGGGAGGGGGATTAGGATGGTCTAATTTCAGCAATTTAGATATTATCTTAATGCTACAGGTTTACTCTTTTCAGCTATATAAAAACCTGGAAATTATTTTGGCCTGCCTTTTGCGAATGGTGAACTGGACGTTCACATTTGATGACATAAATGGTATCCTTCGGTACCAAATGAAAATCAGCCATTTTGTTAAGTTATTGATTTTTTTTGAAAAAGGTATCCCGGGTTGCCAAAAAGTGGAAATTATTTTGGTGCTGGAGCTAGCGGCGCTAGCCACTACACTGCATTGCATCGAAGCACACGCTGTTGCTAGCAATGCATGCATCATATAACATGCAGTGGCATGGGAGTGACTGTGTACACGCACACATAGTGCATGCATTTCTCTGCGGCTGTCCTCGAGTGGACGTGAGGTGGCGCTACACAACGCGGTAACCTGGGGTACTACAGTACCCCAGGGTAACGCATGATGCATCATTTGCGAATGATACTTTGCCTCCACCTTGCCACCTTCTAGAGTACTAGAGTATCTAGAGTTCTAGAGTATCCTAGTCAATATATCCTTCTCAAGTTGATCCGAACCAAATCTGTCCCCACTTTCGTGTTCATTGTTTGGCTTAATATAGCTCCCATGTTTTAGTGAAACACGGCCCAGGTATCAGGGTGCTACATAAGCTCTTGCCCGATTGCCTGGGGCAGGGAGGTGTTTCGTCTCACCTCCCTGGTGAAAGTCAAAGTCAGGCAAGTGTTTTGATACAATTAAAAATATTGCTTGCCCACATTGGGCAGGTAAAAAGGTTTGAAGCCAAATTTTCTTTTTACCCTTTCCTCCCTATAAACCCACAAAATGGACCATACAGAAATCCAAAGATAAGGACTTCTTGTTGAGGCTATACACTAAAATATCATTTCAGCAACTTTCTATCACTTATGTGTAAAATATGCATGAAGAAGCCCCAATGCAGTATGACACCAAATCTCAATCGAACCAAGTTTGCTACTCAAATCAACATGTGCTGTTCATTCAAGTGATTGTGTTTCATTAAGCCCTTGACTTATGGTAGTGATTTTCTTAATAATTTTCTTTTTACTGGACTTTATTTTCATTCAAGGGTTCTGCTGCAATTTGAAAATCTGCTTTGCTTGACCGGGCAAGTAGTGAAAAAAAAAAACCAAAGTTATGTAGCATTCTGCAGGTATGCTATGTGACGTATACAAGAGCTGATAAATCAAGGTCAAACCCTCAAGGTCAAAGGTCTCTGAACTTTAGCTGGATTTGCAATTTTCAGAGCTGTAACATCATCTTGGGATGTCTAGTGCTTGTATGATTTGTTAGGAAGGATTGAAATGGATGATTTTTCCATAAAGTGACAATGAGTGGTACAAGTTCAACTGTCACTACACTTGTGGGAAGGAAGGAAATAAGAATATTACCAGTCATTTCCACAGCTCAAAATATCGGATGATTATATAAGTTTGTGGGCAGGGTAGAAATCAATTCACATTTATTTGTATGAACATGAGGGTGGTGACAGGTCAAGGTCAAAGACCACTTTTCTTTGGCTAAAAATCTTAATTTGGAAAATTTATTAATCAGTGCCCATCGTTCATGTTATTTGGTAAGAAGGAAAAAAATATCAAAAACTCAACAATAATTTTCCTGAATTTGATACAGGGAAGGAAAAAAAAAGTTCAAGTGAAAGATCAACATGAGTTACCAAAACTGTTTTCTCTTTTGCAACTGATTGACAAATTGCCCTACATCGACGTAAATAAGCACTGAATTGATCAGTGTTTTAGTAGTAGCCATGATAAAAAAATCATGGGCGTACATACTCGAGCAGGATTCGAACCTACGACCTCCTGATCACTGGACAGGCGTCATCTCCACTAGACCATCGAGCTTTCGCCCGACAGCGAGTGTTGATTCTAATCCTTATAGCATGCAGCGGGTACTGCTTTGTTATTCAAATTCATGAAATTCTTCCGTCGAGATGTTTTCATTGCAACTGATTGACAAATTGCCCTACATCGACGTAAATAAGCACTGAATTGATCAGTGTTTTAGTAGTAGCCATGATAAAAAAATCATGGGCGTACATACTCGAGCAGGATTCGAACCTACGACCTCCTGATCACCGGACAGGCGTCATCTCCACTAGACCACCGAGCTTTCGCCCGACAGCGAGTGTTGATTCTAATCCTTATAGCATGCAGCGGGTACTGCTTTGTTATTCAAATTCATGAAATTCTTCCGTCGAGATGTTTTCATTGCAACTGATTGACAAATTGCCCTACATCGACGTAAATAAGCACTGAATTGATCAGTGTTTTAGTAGTAGCCATGATAAAAAATCATGGGCGTACATACTCGAGCAGGATTCGAACCTACGACCTCCTGATCACCGGACAGGCGTCATCTCCACTAGACCACCGAGCTTTCGCCCGACAGCGAGTGTTGATTCTAATCCTTATAGCATGCAGCGGGTACTGCTTTGTTATTCAAATTCATGAAATTCTTCCGTCGAGATGTTTTCATTGCAACTGATTGACAAATTGCCCTACATCGACGTAAATAAGCACTGAATTGATCAGTGTTTTAGTAGTAGCCATGATGAAAAAATCATGGGCGTACATACTCGAGCAGGATTCGAACCTACGACCTCCTGATCACCGGACAGGCGTCATCTCCACTAGACCACCGAGCTTTCGCCCGACAGCGAGTGTTGATTCTAATCCTTATAGCATGCAGCGGGTACTGCTTTGTTATTCAAATTCATGAAATTCTTCCGTCGAGATGTTTTCATTGCAACTGATTGACAAATTGCCCTACATCGACGTAAATAAGCACTGAATTGATCAGTGTTTTAGTAGTAGCCATGATAAAAAAATCATGGGCGTACATACTCGAGCAGGATTCGAACCTACGACCTCCTGATCACCGGACAGGCGTCATCTCCACTAGACCACCGAGCTTTCGCCCGACAGCGAGTGTTGATTCTAATCCTTATAGCATGCAGCGGGTACTGCTTTGTTATTCAAATTCATGAAATTCTTCCGTCGAGATGTTTTCATTGCAACTGATTGACAAATTGCCCTACATCGACGTAAATAAGCACTGAATTGATCAGTGCTTACTAAAACACTGATCAATTCAGTGCTTATTTACGTCGATGTAGGGCAATTAATTTGTCAATCAGTTGCAATGAAAACATCTCGACGGAAGAAATTCATGAATTTGAATAACAAAGCAGTACCCGCTGCATGCTATAAGGATTAGAACCAACACTTGCTGTCGGGCGAAAGCTCGGTGGTCTAGTGGAGATGACGCCTGTCCGGTGATCAGGAGGTCGTAGGTTCGAATCCTGCTCGAGTATGTACGCCCATGATTTTTTTTTATCATGGCTACTACTAAAAAACACTGATCAATTCAGTGCTTATTTACGTCGATGTAGGGCAATTAATTTGTCAATCAGTTGCAATGAAAACATCTCGACGGAAGAAATTCATGAATTTGAATAACAAAGCAGTACCCGCTGCATGCTATAAGGATTAGAACCAACACTTGCTGTCGGGCGAAAGCTCGGTGGTCTAGTGGAGATGACGCCTGTCCGGTGATCAGGATGTTTTCTCTTTTGTTTTTCTGTTTCCCTAAGTCTAAGTCCAATAGTAGTCCTGAGGGTGGAATGCTAAGAAATGAATTGGAAAATATTTGCTTTGTGTGGAAAGGGTAAAGGTCTATCCTCAATCGATAGTCATGATCACTTAACTTCCATCAACACACAGATGAAAGATGGTGTTCTTATGGCAGATGTATTGATTACATGAGAAGTAGTGGCATGAAACTTGATTGTGCACGACAGTCAAATTGCTCCAGTTTGGTTGACATGATTTCTCCATATTGAAAGAAACTGCTTTTACATGCAATTCTAGATTCCGTGTTCTTTGATTTCATGTGAAGAATTTATGGTGCAGTAGATAAGATATTGAAAAAAAAAAACAAATGTATCCTCAATGTGCATAATATTTCCTCATTTTTATCTTCTTTCTTTGTTTCTCGACAGACCTACGCACAAATGAATCATATGATATCATGTTAGCTGGTTACAACAAAGTTGGGTTTTCAGTCTCACAAAGGCATCCTGTTGAAGCTGTACAAGTAAAGAGTGGAGCAAGAAGTAAGAAGGAGTGGTGTAATTTATGTCACTCTCTGGTTAACCCTAAAAAGGCGGGGGGGGGGGGGGGGGCAACATTTGTCACAATAAATCTTTGACATAAAAATCTTTGGCAGCAATGTTTCATGACTTTTTTCTTTTTATGCAACTTTTGAGACCAAATTTGTGATGCGCAGGTACGCAGTTCTGAAGTTCCCCAATATTTTGTAAGTGCATGTCAGACCCTATATTGCTCAAAAACATTATTTCATGTACAAATACAATGCACATTCAGTTTCTAGCCAAAATTCATACACATTTATCCTTATTTTTACTTTTATTGAATACTAAAATCAATTAATTTCATTGTGTTTATAATCAGTATAGGCAGAATAGTGTTGCTGATGATTTCCATACAAAAAAAAAACAATAGAAAAGTTGAAAGCAATGAAATATATAAAAAGTATTGAATACAATAAAACACATAGGGAAAAAAAAATTGATACTGCCATTTTTTGGATGTATATTCAATAAGGATCCTGAAAAGAGTACCCAAACCACAAATTAGCAGTTTTGGACCCTTTATTTACAGATTTACAGCCAATTACAATAATTTCCAGCATGAATTAGCATAGTCAATTTATGAAAAATAAATTTGAATAATTGCAGAATAATTACCTGTTCCATTTTTATGCCTCCGCCACAAAGTGGTGCCGGAGGCATTATGTTTTCGGGTTGTCCGTCCGTCCGTAATGAATTTTGTGGACAAGGTAACTATCAAAACCTGTTGAGGTATCCTAATGAAACTTGGCATGTATGTGTATTAGGGGGTGAAGTTGTGCCTATCAACTTTTGGGTGCACAAGCTCAAGGTCAAAGGTCAAAAGGTCAAGGTCAAATACATAAAATTTCACTATTTCCACCATATCTATTGATTGCCTGAAGATATTTTCTGGAAACTTCGTGTATACATGTATTACCCAATAAAGATTCTCTGGTGAAAGTTTGGGTCATGAGGTCAAAGGTCAAAAGGTCAGGGTCAAATACATAAAATTTCACTATTTCCACCATATCTATTGAATGCCTGAAGATATTTTCTTGAAACTTAGTGTATACATGTATTACCCAATTAAGATTATCTGGTGAAAGTTTGGGTCATGAGGTCAAAGGTCAAAGGTCAAAAGGTCAAGTAAAAATATTAAAACTTCTTTTTTTTTTCTCCATACCTTGGAAAATTGTTCAAGGTATCTTCATGGAACATAGTATATACATATACTGACTGGAAGTGATTATCTAGAGAATGTAGGGTTCATGGGGTCAAAGGTCAGTGGTCAAAGGTCAAGTGCAACACTTCAAAATTTTACTTTTTCACTCCTATCATGCAATGCCAGCAGGGTTATTTTTTTTTTGCACTTGGTGTATGCATACATGTGTAACCTAATAGAAATTCTCTGGAAAGTTTTTTTTTTTTTCTTCTTTTTTTGCCTCAAAGGTCAAAAGGTCAAAGATCAAGTGAAAGTGCTGAACTAACTTTTTCCTCCATATCTCGGAAGTGGCTCAAGTTATCTTGAAACATAGTACATATTATGCATGTTCTACCTGAAAGTGATTATCTTATGAATTTTAGGTCAAGGGCCAGATGAAAATGGTAACAATTTACTATTCAATTCAGAAATTGCACTTTTTCTCCACACCTGTACCTTGAAAATTACTCAATTCCTAAATGTATGAATGGGTCAAAGTCGAGTTAAAGTCCTTAAATCCCTAGATACATGCTCTCCTATTCATCCAATTAAACCTAGGTCAAGGAAGGTGAACATTCAACACATTTGTGACAAACTTGTCATTTCAATATTTTGCCAATTTTGTGAAAATGTAATCACACATTGTCCACATGTACTATCTAGACCTATTGGGAAAATCATGCATTATGGCGGAGGCATACCAGTCGCCAAAGCGACATTTCTAGTTGTAGATTACGTTGTGGGGGCCACACGTGCCAATTTTCCTTGCTATCACGCGGTCAATAGCCAAGATCTTGTGGGGGCCTGGAGTCTTTCATTTGATTTTCTTGTCAAATGTTTCCTGATTGAACTGATAGAGCACACATACAGTATCTGAACATCAAACGTGGGGGGAGGTGATCCTTTGTGTCAAGAAGGTAGTTCATGATAACATGAAGATGCAGTGCTGCATATGGTATATGTGATGCCCAGGTCAAAACCCGCAAAGAGGGACAGATTAGGATTATCTGTAATGGACCAAAATATGTCATCAAGGTTGGCAGACTCAAACTTTCATCATTTGTCTTTCTACCTGGGAAAGTAGTCTTTTCTTCACCTCCCGTCAAAATTTGGTACTCAAAAGGAAACTGAAATGAAGATTGTAGCAGTTTTTCTGGACCACATTGTTTTGAATAGGCACTGCTATCCCTTGGAAATTGAGCATGTTGTCATTGATACTTCTGCACAGCATGTCTGAGTGACCCTAATCTTAAAATCCCCTTTTCTCCCGTTTCTGTGAAACTGCACCTCATAACCCTCACAAATTTATTTCAATCACTTTTTGACTGGGTCACCAGTGGTCTCATTTTAACAAATCATATGTCATCTTTAAAGCTTTCTCTTTTAATCTATGTAGAAAAGTGGAAATTCATTTGGCCACCTTTTGTGAGCCAGGTGGTCACATATTTTTGTATGTATCACTGACTGATAGGGACTGGGTAGGACATGACCAAGCATATTTGCAAGTGAAAGGTACCAGTCAAGTCTTTGCTGTGTTGAGCTTAAAGATTCTCTAAAATACAAATGCATGTTGATTTGTGTTGATTTATGCTACCCTCAACATCACTTTTGCAGTGTAACAAATATCTAGAAACATTTCATATATTTTTAACTAATTTTTCTTCTATTTTTCTTCAGATTACTTGGATACGCCCACAAAAAAACAAAAAAAAATCCTTCCAAATCAATATTCCTGTTGTGACCTCATCTGTCAGTCATTGCTTAAGTACTGATATGTTTAACAAAAGACATTGGAATGCACCTTCCCCTCAACTCAGCATAACTTGCATGTTCCCTCGCTATGTCTTTTGGTAGTCCAATTATGTCACAGAAACATGCAAATATATGGAATGTTTCTAGATATTCGTTTCACTGCAAAAGTGATGTTGAGGGTATCACAAATCAACATGCATTTGTATGTCACAGAACCTTTAGATCTCAGTGACTCATAGCTTGATATCTCTGCAAACAGCACCTCCCAAGATGGATGCCTGTTGCTCATTACGTGGGAATACTAAAGTAGACCTGTGTGTCGTCACTATAAATCATTGACTCAAGACCACGAGCCTTGATGATGTAAGAAATAGGTGCACTGTGCAGTGTGTAGAAAAGTGCCTCTATGGATGCGTTCAAGCGCTCTAAATCGAACCAAAGCAAACTCAGCCAATGCATACCGTACTTAACTGTGCCAGATTTGGAGCATTCGAGCGCTCTGTTGAGAAAGCATCCCTCATGAGTCATTTTTGGAGGGGGTCATGCATTTTGCAGCAAGAGGGTCATTCACCTGGCTTGCTTGAATTACTTACAGATGTCTCGAACAAAGAGAATGAACACTTCGCAATATGACGTATGTGCATGTTACACACATTCTTCACATGCAAACTTTTGGTACACTTTTGGTACCCTTTGGGAGCACATCTCGAAGTGGTCCACTTTTGGCTCGATTCAGTACGGTATGGCATGCTTTAGGAGGGTTCGAGTGCTCCTGTGGTGCGGGCACAGTACAGTAACAGTTCACTTTAGGAGAACACACCCTATAATAGAGCCTTGAGGCACATCACAATCAGTACTGATCTCTGAGGACACAACAAATACAATTCTATAGTTTGCATATCACCTTGTATCCCTATCCAAAATATTTATGAGGTGACATTCCATTTCCCTTTCTGTGATATTGTTCGAGTTTCTTTTCATTCCTGTTCTTCTTATGTTGCTGCAGGATATCTCTTCATCTTCTATGTAATTGGTACCTTGGGTGTTCTCATTCTGTTGGTGCTGTTTGCGTACTCCTACCAGCGACTGAAGAACAACTACGACCAGTTTCCGGAGCCAATTTTTACCACGGTCAGTCATATTTTGCCGATTAAACCTCCATCCTGGCTGTACTTATAATTATTCCTCACTGTCCCTTTGTCCACTCCCCCTTCCTTCCCCTGTTCAGTTTTAAAATATCTTTGAGAGTTTCCTTTTTTTTAAGTGACTCAGAGTATGATATTGTATCTCTTACAGTAATATTTCTAAAAAGTCACAGACCTTTCAGCATGGAAATTTGCACAGTAAAATAAAAATTGGAAATTGGATATTTGTGATCATGCATCACAAAACGAACAAAAAGTCGCACCCCTTGATTTTATGTGAAGACTCAAAAAAGGTGAACGGGTCAACTAAGTCAATATTGAATTTTCCATATTTATACCCCCGCCAAACGAAGTTTGAAGGGGGTATATAGGAATCAGCGGACGGTCGGGCGGTCGGTCCGTTGCAAATCTTACGTCGCGAACTACTTCCTCAGTTTTCAACCGATTCCCATAAAACTTGGCACAGATGTGTGCCTTGGGTTGTAGATGTGCAAGACGTATTTTTTGACGGTACCCAAAAGTACGTTGCCATGGTAACGGCATATTATGGGCAAAAATGGGTACAAATCTTGCGTCGCGAACTCCTCCCACAGTTTTTGATCAATTTTTATGAAATTAGGTACAGATGTTCATCTGAATATGTTAATGTGCAAGACACATATTTCCGCAGTGGCAAAAAGTGCATTGCCATGGTAACGGTATGTTGTTGGTAAAATATAGGGCAAAATGCTTCATGGCAAAACTACTTCATCAGTGTTCTTCCAATTCTCATGGAATTCATATTGAATGTTTGTCTTAGGATATAGGTCAGCATGACACATTTCTTGACAGTGACAAAAAGTATGTTGCCATGGTAACAGCTCACATATTATGAGCCAAAATGATGGAAAATTTTGTGTTGCAAACTACTTCCTCAGTTTTTGCCCAATTTCCATAAAACTTGGTACAGATGTGTGCCTTTGGTTGTAGATGTGCAAGACGCATTTTTTGACAGTACCTGAAAGTACGTTGCCATGGTAACGGGATATTAATGGCAGAAGATTAAGGAAAGATCTTGCGGATTTAACTACTTCCTCAGTTTTTTGACCAAAGCTTATGAAATGTGGCACACACCTTGATCTTGGTGGGAAGATGTGGAAGACATACTTTTCGGACGTGTCGGAAGCTGCGTTGCCATGGTAACGGCATATAAATGGCAGAAGATCAAGGAAAGATCTTGCGGATTGAACTACTTTCTCTGTATTCGACTGAAGCTCATGAAATGTGGCACACACATTGGTCTTGGTGGGAAGATGTGCAAGACATATTTTTTGGATGTGTCGGAAGCTGCGTTGCCATGGTAATGGCATATTAATGGTGGAAGATCAAGGAAAGATCTTGTGGATTGAACTACTTCCTCAGTTTTTGACAAAAGCTTATGAAATGTGGCACACACAATAGTCTTGGTTGGAAGATGTGCAAGACATATTTTGCGGACGTGTCGGAAGCTGCATTGCCATGGTAACGGCATTTAAATGGCAGAAGATCAAGTAAAGATCATTCCTTGGGTAAGACTGTCGTCACGGGGCGGGGGTATTAATCACCTTCAGTGATATTTTTTGAAAGAACTATCCTTCTTCAACATTATTCATTATTTTGGGATCATAAAATGAATGGGAAAGTGCACTTTCAGCAGTTTTTCTACAACTCTTTTTTTGTAGAGTGGTGAGATCAGGTATGTCGTAGAGGCCCCTTTTTCATTTCTTGATAACCCTTTGCACACTCTTCTTTTTCAAGTCTGATAACTTTTGAAGGAATAGGGCTACTGCTTTGAAAGTTGGTATTAATCATGGTCAGAATGTGTTAATAGAGCATGCTCAATTTCAATTTGTTCTAATAATCCCTTCATTGTTGCTGCCCCAGTGGTTTACATCCTGTTTTGTTGTCCCATTCATCGCACAGCTAGCATGGTTTGGTAAAGATTAAGCGCTTGAATAGACAGATAGACCCTATACTTCAGAGCCTCTTTTCTCGGTTCACACTTTTCCAGAGTGCGTGCTTTCTTTCCAGTATTTAGATAGGTTAGAAGAGTCCATTTCAGTTGAGCTTTACATCATTTTAAAGCTTAGAGTCTGCTCTTTCAGAATCTATCCTTAACTGAAAATCCGTGTTTGGCGACTTTTTGTTTGTTTTGTGATGCAGGGTCACATTTGTTTGCAAACTTTTGTGTGTAATACCTTAAGTATGTATTAACCAAAGTTCCAAGTGTCTGTATCTTTTAAAATCTGTAACTGTTCAAAGCATGTATTGTATTGAAATGACTTCATCTCCTTAATGTGTGAGTGCATCTCAACTTTAGGCTTGTTTTTTCCTAATTTCATTGGTGGTATTCTTGCTGCTTTTCTGTGATAACCATGTAGAAATGAAGCGAGAAGAAAAAACAGTCAAACCCGCCTTAGTGGTCCCCTGTCTATATCAACCACCTGCCATGTACGGCCACTGAAAATGTTCATCTTGGTTGGGTGACCATTATTAATAGGTTTTACAGTAAAGGGCATTTGGAACTTCAATATCTAGAGAATTTGAAAAAGAGAGAAAAGAGTCAGCATCAGTAAATAGATTTGAAACTGTTCTTCCAGGGTTTTGTGGTGACAACTTTTAAAGAACAGAGAGAGAGAAATCCTTCTTGGCATACTCCAATGCAGTAGTTCTGAGATGCAGATACCAATGAAAAATGCACATGAATATCTTTGTATAATCAAGAATGATGATAAGTTGTACGTACAAGCTAGTACATCAGGGTTTAGTCAATTTGTTGCTGTATTTTGCAGACGGACCGTGTGAACCTGAGACCGAGACCTGAACCAGAAGTGTTTGACCAGCTGGCTGTTGCAGCCACAGCAGATGAGGAGGTAGCAGTGGAGAGCAAGCTGCCTCAAGAATATGTCACCATGGTACCTTCAGGAACTGCAGAGGTGCCCCTTCTGGCTCAAGATAAGGAGGCCAGTCATCAAGCAGATGGGTATACTCGGATGTCGACAGATGGCATTAGCTATGCCCTGATTGCAAGGAACTCCAGAGGAAATGGCTCCACCTCTCCTTACTTACCAGCGAATGTCATGCAGGACTCTTTAGGGAAGGGAAACCCCTTAGGCATGTTGACCACTTCCTCTGGAGGACTGACCATTGATGGCTATGATGCCCAGCATGACATATCTCCAGGACAAAGTACACCTGGTCAAGGTACTACTGGCATGAATCCAGAGGAGGACAAAACTGAACCGACCATGACTCCTTGGTTGCCTTTGAATGGATCACCAACACAAGATGCCCAAGGTGTCATCCTTTCTGAGAATGCTCCTGATGCTAATGATGAGTTTAGTTTACCATGTGCAGCTACCAGCTCTTATGTGCCTTTTCAGCCCAAGGAGAACGAAATGGCAGCTTACAGTCCAGCTCCTGTGATATCATCTGCCCTGCCTTTGGACTCTGGGTACGTGGACAACACAGCAATCACCTCAGGGACCAGTGCCGGTGGAGGAAAACCTTTGGGTGGCAGCAAGATCAGCCCCGACACCTCACCAGTGCATGCAGTAATAGACCATGCCAGGACCAGTGCAGGCCTGAAGTCAGGATGCCACGGATCCAGCGATGAGTTGGAATCATGTCTCCTGGAGGACGAGGACCAGAATGCATCATCTCATGATGAAATTACACCCCTTGTAAATGAGAGGGATCAACATCAAAGTTTACTTCAAAGTCCAGAGGAATATGTCAGCAGAGCCCCGGTAGCAGCTGTTGGCGGCAACAGTACTCCTCCACAGCTGACTGAGAATTGTGATGCAACTTTAGGCGCGGGACATGAAATGCCGGCATTCCCTCGTAGCGGGTATGTCACTCAGGCACCGATCGTACCCAGTCTTCCCAGGAACCCCGCCGAACAACCTAGGGGAATGCAATCTCCATACCATCCACACTCATAAGTTTTCTAATACCACTCTTAACAATGCAATTGCAAAGTGTCAATTATAGATGTGACAATCAAGCCCACAGCTTGTATTGGGCACATCTGAACAGTACTTGGCAGATACAAGAGAAAATGAATAGTAGTACAAGGTAGAGGGAAGCAAAGGAAATAAGTGTACTAGTAAGTAGTAGAACACATTTTGTGTGCTGCTATTATCAAACTTCTGTAACATTTCTGTATACATTAACACATGATGTTGAGAAATGATTTAAGAACTGGCAATTTTTTATCAATGTAGTAATGTGCTTGCTTTGCCCCAAAACTCATTGAAGATTTGTGTAGCAATTGAGGCTGATCTCACAAGATTTTGACTCTTGCCATTCCAGACTGGGACGCACATGCAGTCTGCGCGCTGCACCGCACATGCTCTCGGTCTGATCCCTGCTCAACTTCCTCCACTTGGTCAGACCCCTTGTGGGTCACGCTGGAGGCCTGGCGCGCCCCAGCCCAGCTTGGGTGACTACGATCATATCCGCCGCCCGCCGCATCAGATGGCAGCGGCAGGTCCCTTCCAGATCTTTCCTTCAGTTCCTGGGGTATCTGGCGAACCTGGTCGATGTGTTACCGGACTGTCGGCTACACATGCGTCCTCTGCAGATCCATCTGCTCAATCATTTCCACCCATCACGGGACCCCTTCACAAAAATGATTCCCCTGCCCCCGGCCACCGGCCTGCTGTTCAGGCGGTGGTGTTGCCCGGAGTTTCTGAGCAGGGGCAACCCCCTGCAGCCCCCACAACCCACGCTTACAGTGACTACCAACGCCTCCCACAAGGGTTGGGGCGGTCACTGTCAGGGGCTCCATGCCTATGGGGACTGGTGCCTTTTGGCTACTCTCCCCCACGTCAATGTGCTGGAGTTCCAAGGGGTTATCCTTACCCTCCACCACTTCTTGCCCCTACTCCAGGGCCAGGCTGTGTTGATTCGCACGGACAATGTCACAGTGGTGGCGTACATCAACAAACAAGGAGGCACGCACTCCACACGCTTGAACGCCCTCGCTGCCACACTGTGGAGATGGTGCAGGCACAGGGGGATCTTTCCCATTGCCTCGTATATACCAGGCAGGGACAACCTCATTGTGGACTTTCTGTCCCGGGGCCGGGTCCTCCCCTCCAAGTGGAGACTCAACCCGCAAATCATGAACCTACTGGTGAACCAGATGCCACTGCTGGAGGTGGATCTCTTCGTCTCTGAGCTGAATGCTCAGCTACCCAGGGAGTGCACGAGAGTGCAGGACCCCGCAGCCTGGCGGCTGAATGCCTTCTCCTTCCAGTGGAAGGGATTCAGAGGCTATGCATTCCCACCCTTTCCTCTCATTCCCCGCGTCCTGCGGAAGATAAAACGGGACCAGGCGACCATCCTCCTCATAGCCCCCTGGTGGCCAAGGAGGTCATGGTTTCTAGAGCTCATGAACCTGCTAATGGGGAGCCCGAGGCTCCTTCCCGCTCGCCCAGACCTAATAGCGCAGCCGGTGTCGGGAGCTCTGCATCCCCGACCGAGCTCGCTCCACCTGATTGCCTGGCCCTTATCAAGGAATCCGGAACTCAGGCGGGCTTGTCAGAACGAGCTGCTTCACTCGTTGCCCGCAGCCGGAGGGAATCCACCCGGGAGGCTTACAATTCCCGTTTGGCTGGATACTATTCCTGGTGCCAATCTCACGGGGTGGATCCCCGTTCGGCCCCTTTGAGAGATGTGGCGGACTTTTTGGTTTCCCTTTTCGATGGGTTTAACCATCTCTACCATCCGTGGTTATCGCTCTGCCATCGCGGCAGTGCATACCGGTTTCGCGGATGGGTCCAGTATTTCTACTGCCCCTTCCCTCTCTGGCTTAGTCCGCGCCTTCTTCTTGGAACGTCCCCGGCGAGGAGATTGCTCCCATCCTGGAGCCTTCCTGGTGTGCTGGAGGCTCTTGCCAGGTCGCCTTTCGAGCCCTTAGCTGAAGCCTCCCTTAGGGATTTAACCATCAAGACAGTTTTTATGCCTCCGCCACGAAGTGGCCGGAGGCATTATGTTTTCGGGTCGTCCGTCCGTCCGTACGTCCGTCCGTACGTCCGTCCGTCCCGTTTTGTTTTTGTCGATATCTCAAGAACCGTGTGGTGGTTTTACATCAAACTTGGTATGAGGGTATATCCTTGGGGGATAATACTTTGTGTGGATTTTAGGGTCACAGGGTCAAAGGTCAAAGGTCACAGGTTATTTTGTGAATTTTTTGTTTGAAATTTCATGTTTTTCTCCATATCTCGCAAATGGTTCAAGGTATCTTCATGGAACTTAGTATATATGCTTGTACCGATGGGCAGTGATTATCTAGGGAAGTTGGGGGTCATGGGTCAAAGGTCAGGGGGGTCAAAGGTCAAGGTCAACTCCTCAAAATATTACTACTTTCCTTAAAATGCAATATGCCTGAAGGTTTTTTTTTTTTTAACTTAATGTATGGCATGTATACATGTAACCAATTACATGTATATTGGGTAATACATATCTCGAAAGTAACTCAAGGTATCATCATGAAACTTACATATTTATGCATGTTCTACCTAACAGTGATTCTTTGTGGAACTGTGAGGTCAGAGGTCAAAGACCAGGTTTAGATAATGCTATTTTACCATTTGATACTGAAATGATACTTTTTAAGCCTCCACCAACGAAGTGGCTGGAAGCATTATGTTTTCGGGTCGTCCGTCAGTCCGTACGTATGTCCGTCCCGTTTTATTTTTGTCGATATCTCAAGAACCGTGTGGTGGTTTTACATCAAACTTGGTATGAGGGTATAACCTGGGAAGATAATATTTTTGTTTGGATTTTAGGGTCACTGGGTCAAAGGTCAAAGGTCACAGGTTATTTTGTGAAAAAAAAAACAGCTTTTGGTCCTGTATTTTGCATACTGTGAGACGTTTGAATTGGTGTGAGGGTAGAGTATGACAAGACAAATATTCACTAATATTTTGGGGTCAAAGATCAAAGGTCACAAGTGTCCTTATGATATAACAAAAATAAAATATGTTTTTAATATTACAGATGTTAGACCCATAAACTTTAGTTTAAAGGCACTGATTAACATTGTGTTTGATCGTTTTAAAACATTCTAAAACTGAGCTGCCTGACCAGTTTAATTATGTTCAGATAGATGACAAAACAAACAAGGGATAATACTTTGTTTAGATTTTAGGGTCACAGGGTCAAAGGTCAAAGGTCACAGGTTATTTTTTGAAAAAAAAACAACAACAAACTTTTGGTCCAGTAGTTTGCATACTATGAGACATGAACGTTTAACTTGGTGTGAGGGTAGAGTTTGACAAGACAAATATTTACCAGTATTTTGGGTTGAAAGGTCAAAGGTCACAAGTGTCCTTATGATATATAACAAAAATAAAATATTTTTTTTTAATATTACAGATGTTAGACTCATAAACTTCAGTTTAAAGGCACTGATTAAAGGACAAGTCCACCTTCATGCTGATGTGCATTGAGTGAAAACAGCAATATTAGTAGAACACATCTATGGAATTTTGAGAAAATTTGACAATCCGTTAAAAAGTTATGAATTTTTAAAGTATCTGTGCAATCACTGTTGGAGGAGAAGACTACTACAGTGTATGATGTCACATGCGTACAACAATATAAGGAAAATAAAAAGAGAATTTCACAAAACTTAACTTTTTGAATAAAGTGCACATTTCTTGGACATGTTACTGACTTATGTTAGGGGTAATATTATTTCCCTTGAGTTCTGAAAGAGAGAAGTCGAGTGTTCTTTTATTATGTGAGAAAAGTGGAAATATCTTGAATTTTCTTTATACTTTCTTTATGTAGTTGTACTCATATGACATCACAAGCTATAGTAGTCTTCTCATCCAGCCGTGACTGAGCAGAAACTTAAAGAATTTATAACTTTTAAACGGATTGTCCGATTTTCCTCAAACTGTCATTGATGTGTTCTGCTAATGTTGCTGCATTCATTCAACCCACATGTCTACGAAGGTGAACTTGTTCTTTAACATTGTGTTTGATCAATTTAAAACATTCTAAAACTGAGCTGCCTGACCAGTCTAATTATGTTCAGATGAATGACAAAACAAACAAGAATGCAAAAATAATGAAAGTAAAATGTTTACTATGAAGATATCTATCATAATTACATTTATTCTTGGTCCGAGAATAATTCTAGCACAGTAGTCTATGGAGGTGATTTCAAATTTTTACTTTTTTGAAGTACTAAATGATAAGTTTGAAGCAATATATTTTCACAGCTCATTTTTTACACCTTATCATATGTATATTCTGGTAGCATTTAGGACCATGCAGCTCAGATTTTTTTTTTTTTTTTAACTGAACATAATGTTAGCCAATGCCTTTAAGTGTATGGTTATTGGTTAGAGTATATTAAGCCAAATATTTACCATTAAAGGTCAGCCAGAATCCAGATGATGTCATGGTCACTGTAGTGCACTGCACTCTGCCAGATGGTGGTAGGTATGTTTGAGTAGACATGGTCTAGCAGGGATCCACTGATGTGTGTGGGTTTCTTTATGTCCTGGTGGAATCCACATGCCTCCATTTTCTTCTGGACATGCTGGCTGAGACTTGTGGTCAGAATATTGACATTGAAGTCCCCAAGGATAAGGGTTGGCAGCTGTGTTGCTGTCAATGAATCAAGAAGCTTGATGAAAGCCTTGTTGAACTGTTGGAGGGGTAATGGGGGGGCCTGTAGAGGGTCACCAGGAGTAATGGCTTGTTGTGCAGATGGATGATAACACTACAGATCTCTAGTGATGGGATAATTACTTCTGTCTCCTTTCTTGAGTATTCTAGAGAGGAGTCGATGTATATGCATATCCCTCCTTGTCTTCCTGTGGATCTGTCCTTTCTTAGCTGCTCATACATTGGTAGGGAGTACATGTGCGTGGTGCATTTCTCATTAAGCCAAGTTTCCGTAAGGCAGATGACATTACATTTTCCCATGCCTGGTACTTTGAGCAGCTCCTCATAATGAGCAGGTAGTGATCTGACATTGTGCAGTGCAATTAGAACTGGCTCAGATTTGTCTGCAAGGGCATCAGATATTTCATCTTGTAGAGTTCTCATTGGCATGTCATTTATCATCCTTCTAACTTCAGCTTTCACTGTAGCACTTGCTCTTATTTTTTGGGGGTCAAGATCCAAGAGATGAAGTCCAGCAAGTGTTGGAACTCTACTGAGAGCTACGTAGCACTGACCATCTGAGAATCTTCCTTTCATTGAGACAACAATGTTAGGCACCGTCAGCCCCTGTACTTTGTGAATTGTTGTTGCCCAGCACAGCCTGAGAGGGAATTGGCATCTGTTAACCTCAAGATTTGCTTTCTTTCCTGAGATTGAGAACCGTACTTCAATTTGAACTATCGGTACTGCTCCTTCTGGGTTCACATTGCATGATTCTCTCAATGCAGACCCAACTGATGGATTATCAAACTGGACAAGAATGGCCTTTGGATTTGTTGATTGTGGTGTATGTTCAACAATGGCGATCACGGTTCCTAGTGCTCCGTTAACTAGACCATCATTCACGTCAATGTTTCTGGTAAGCATGACTCTGGCTCCTTCTTTCAGTTCTAGGATTTCAGGTAATCCACCAGTGAAGCGTTCATCGCTGCTCACAGCATAGCTCTTTAAGCAGTGTGGCTTCCTGTCGACTGCTATGCACTTCCTTACTGGGGACTGAAGTGTTGCTAGCTTTCTAGCATTGTGTTCGTTGACTTGGGCATTAGTTGAGAACACATGTAGTGCATCAGATGGATATGCAGGGTCACTTGAAGCTACTATGCATTCTTTGAGGATGGCTATGTCTGCGTCTGTGTGCTCACCTACTCTGATCCTGTTGAGAAGTTCAGCAAAACTTTTGTCTTCTTTTTGGCGCATGATTTCCTCCAGCTCTATGATCAGAAAGTTATCCTTCCATAGTGAACCTGCCAGCCTTGTGAATAAATCTGTTGTTTCTTCAAATAAGAATCTTTGACACACTGGTGCAAGCTGGTAGAGGTCCCCAAATGTCAGAACTGATGTACCCCCAAAGAGCTTGTTTACACCCTTGATTTCTCGTAGACGCTGATCAATAGTCATGAAGAGATCACATCCCACCATGGAGATTTCATCAATAATCAAGATGTCAAGGTCCATGAGTTTGCTGCGTAGAGTGTTTCTTTTCTCATCGCTTAGTTTCTTGTACACCTTGGTCTGTCCCAGGGGAAGAAGGAACGTTGAGTGTAAGGTGCTTGCCTGTATGTTGAATGCAGCCGTACCTGTTGGTGCTGTGAGTAAAACTCGGATTGCATCAGGGTTGGTTCTCTCATCTGTCAGTAATCTTAATGCCATCTGATATATAGCAGAAATTAAGTGTGATTTGCCTGTTCCTGCTCCACCAGTAATACACAAATGTACTGGCTCCCATTGGCAAGGAGATTTCTTACTCTTCACTATGTCAGCACACAAGTTGTAGACATATGTGAAAATCTGGTACTGGATTGTGTTGAGGGAGAATACCTTTTTTTTGTATTGTTCATCAGAAATGTACTGGGGTCTGTGTTCAATGGTAAGAGGTGATGACGAGGCCTGGCTCGATTCCCGCATCACCTCTGATTGCTCTGGGTGTGGTTGCAGAAACCTGTGGTCAGGATGTTCCTCCAATGGGTCAACGTGTGTGTCATCGTCCTCTTGCTGTGCTGCTGTGTCGAGTGTATCCCATGCATGTACTGGTGGCCCAGATTCTTCCATCTCTTGGATAGCATGCTCTATTATGTCACCATGTGACTCCAGCTGTGATCTTTTATCCAGAATTTGTTGAGAAATACTGGAGTAGTGGTCTCCATATGTCTCATGTCCATTCTTGAGATCACCCTCTTCATTTCGCCAGGGTAGGTACATCATCAGCATGTGATGGCAGTATTTCTCATACTCTTGTGTTTCATTGAACTTGTGGTACCTGATGATACATGGCTTGCATCTTTTCTGCATGCAACCCATGCCATTTTGCAGTTTGATGATCGTTTGCTTGCCACTGTTTGTTTCAAGAAGATCTGGCTGGAATTCATCTGCCTCCTGTGGTTCTTCATTAGTACTCCTCTTAGTCGAAACATACCACCTGGCAAACTCTGTGAGCGTCCAAGTCTTCTAGGTTTCTTGGTCTGTTGGCATATTTTTGTGGCATAGTCAGTGCAAAAACATCCTCACTGTCTGCATCTAGATTTTTCAGGATGTCATTTGGTTTGAGGAAGACCACTCTGTTGCTGGGAAGATCAGTTTGGATGAAAATTGTTTGGAATGTTGACCGATGGAGTGGAAGCCCAAGCACTCTATACACAGCCTCCTGAGCACTGACCTCTCTTGCATTGAGGAAGTGACTTGCCACTTTTTTCATCTTTGTCTTTATGTCTGCATCTGACAGGGATTTACTGATTTCTTTCAGTGCCATTCCCATTTCACGTTCATCCTTTGTCACGTAAGAGATGATGTAATGAATGCAGGCATAAGGGTTGCAGACAAATTGCAGGTCCATATTGGCCTGCCATGCTTCCAATATTGTGGTGTTGTATGTATTGATATTGGTTTCAGCTGGTTCTCTTTGGTTTCAGCTGGTTCTCTTTTGTAGACAATCGATTTGCCTCTCGTGTTGATGTGGAGTGCCTCATTGTAGTCGCTTTGACTGACATTTGCATCTCTTACTGTTGTCATTATTTGTGTTGCCTTGTTAGTTATTCTGATGTTTTCTTTTGCGTCTTCATTTCCTGGTATATCTGCAACCACTGTAGCTGAAGCGATTGGTCTGGGATAGTTGAACCGGCACCTCTTTCCAGACTTGCGGCATGAAGGAGAATGTGTATGTCTTTGCAACGTAGAGACAAGATCATGCATCTGTTTGTCATCATCTTGTGCAGGAAGCTTACAGGTCACATACTGATCAATAAAATTGACCACATTTTCCTCTGTGTCATCATGTGGGGGTGCTCCATCCACCCACAGTACACAGTGAGCATGGGGAGAGCCTCTCTGCTGAAACTCAATGCGATACATGTAATTGGTGACCTTTCCAAGGGGTTGCACTTTCGACAGAATCACATCACGAAATAGGCACTGAAGTCTGTGATCAAAGTGTCTTGCAGCAGTAACAGGATTTGATCCTAACAACTTGCATTTCTGATCCCAAGTCATGCTTGATATTTCATCATCTGTGAAATGCTGCCCTTGCTGCTGTCCAATCACTTTGAGTGTGTCATGCCACCGTAAGTCTGCTGCAGATAGGGTGAGGAACCATGTAAATAGTCCAAGTTGTTTCACTGCAGCCAGTATCTTGAACATGACACCCTGCCAGTAAGGTG
Organism: Diadema setosum; assembly: GCA_033980235.1. NCBI lineage: Eukaryota > Metazoa > Echinodermata > Echinoidea > Diadematoida > Diadematidae > Diadema > Diadema setosum. The sequence continues at coordinate 11,935,100 of CM067072.1, read as the reverse complement.
GAGATCCACGAACTGTCTGCAGCATGTTGTAGGCCTTGTCTCTGAATATGAAGTTTTTAAGTTTCTGTTGATCAGTGACCATCCCTGCTGTCAATCTCTCCCCATCTGTTGTACTGATCTTAGCTTTTCGAAGGGCAATAGACACATTGTCCATTACTTGTTTGTGTTCAGTTACATATTGTGCAAAAAACAGGTATTCAATGTTTCTTGCAAATCGTGGATCCTTGTTTAACAGTCTTGCATTGAAATATTTCTTGACTGATAATTTAGTGTTATGTTCCACTTGGAAGCCATAATTGCCTGTTGGAAACAGACTTGGGAATGATTGCTCTTCGCAGTGGTCATCCATCATGATGCTTATTGGCCTTTTCCCTTCCCCTGGGGCAATGCTATATACACTATCAGAGCTTAGTGTGGGGTCACTACCTTGCACACATGTGTCGTATTGCAGGCCTCGTAGTCTATCCCTAGGATCTGTTTCCTCTCCATCTTGTTCATTTTCTTCATCTTCATCTGCCTTTTCAGTGCCTTCATTTTCAGATTGGAAAATGTTGTCTTCTTTGTTTACTTCAGTCAGTTCCTTCCAGACATCTTCATTTTCATCCTTGGAGTCCTCTTGCCAGTTTAAGTTCTCAATCATAGACCCATAGAATTTGTTGTTCCCCTTTAGGTACTCCAAGGCAACATGAACTGAGTTAGGCCGAATGTTCTGATAGGAAACATGACTCTTGAATTCCCTTTTTCTCTTCAACTTTAGCGGAATGATTCCAGCTTGTGATGGAGTTCTTGGTAGACTTGCACAGACCTGTTCTGCTGTAACTGGGACGTTTATGACAGCTCCTCGGATTCCTGCTTGTTTCCCTTTTGGAAGGGCTAAGATTTTCATGAAAGGATACCGTTGTGCTAGTAACCTTGCTTCAAGTTCCGTGAGGTCTTTCAGTTCATCTGGAATAGGAAATACTTGAAGCTTGTTGTTGACACACTGTGGTGGCATTTTATTTTTCTTCAAATAATTATGACATGTTTTACATATCCATTCCAGTCCACCATAGCTCTTTAAGTCTGTTGTGCAGGCATCTAGGACTGATGAATTGGTGCTGTAGGCAGTTTTACGGAAACCAAAAACTGACTTACGATACAGTTGCCGATGGCAACAGGTGCAATCATGTACTGGGGCTTGATCTTTGTGTTTCATAAAGTTTGAGATAACTCTCTCATGTGAAGAAGGAAAGCGTTGAATCTGTTTTCTTTGCTTGTCACTTTCCTGTAGTTTTTCTTTTCTGTGTTTGTCCACATTTGAACGTTGGGCCAGTTTTCGAATTCTGCCTTTCTCTGCTTCTATTTCTTTCATTTCAGTTGTTCGTTCTGCACGGGTAGATGCTTTCCTTTTTCTGTCTTTCTCTGCTTCTGTGTCTTTCATTTCTGTTGTCTGTTTTGAACGAAGTGAGGCTATTCTCTTTCTTTCTTTCTCTGCTTCTTTTTCTTTCATTTCAGCTGTTTGTTTTGATCGAAGCAAGGCTTTTCTTTTTCTCTCTTTCTCCTTTTCCATTTCTTTTATTTCTGCAGGCTTCTTTTTCCGAGCTTCCATTTTTCTCCATCTGTCTCTTTCTTTAACCATCTGCTTTTGTTCAAGTGATTGTTTCATGCGATATTCAGCTTTCCTTTGTGTCTGTCTGCTTCTTTCCTCTTCTTTTCTCCTCTTTCTAGCACATGATGGTTCCGTGTCTTCACTCATCTTTCTTCGTCTGAATTCCTCCTTTCTTTTTCTTTCTTCATTTTGCTTTTGTGACTGGTCTGCAAAATACCCAAATAATAGATTCTTTGGCTGAGTGCGAGTTGAAAGAATGGGTGACAAGGTTGATGGTGTAACCTCGAATAAGTCATTGGGAATGTCCAGACTAGTTGCCAATTGTTTGACATGGTTGACTACCTCGTGGATTGATTGAAATGAAAGAAGAAGTGCCTTGCCACCTTCGCTCAACATTCCCTCATCATCCCGGCTGTGGCTGTCGAAAATGAAGTACTTTGATGATTCCTGGAAGAGTCCAATTGTGTAGCTTGGTGTATGTGTGCCTATGGTGATAAATGCTGTTTGATGATGGAGCGCTCCTTGTACAATGGCGTCACGGAGGGTGTATTGCCCGCTGTCTGCATCTGTTTGTGCTGTGTGAATGGTACCTGCCATTGGATTCCCTCTTTTTAATTGATAAGTATTCAGATGTGTACTGTTGAATTCTGGCAGTTCAGTTATCATCAAATGTGTCATTGAGGTCTCTGCTGTTAGTTCACTGTACATCCTGGCTCCATACTGAAGAACATTATTGATGTCTGTGCTTGTCCAAGATACAGGATTTTGTTCTTTCGCTCTGAGAAGAAACTGTAGGACATTGCATGTGCATTGATTTCCAGCTGCATCACCATAAATGGCATTGCCTTGGTTGTAGTCAGCTCTTGCGACAGTTCTTTTAGTTTGTCTTGCCACTGTGGCCTGGTGCTTGGAGTTCTTCATCTTGTTTTTACTCCTACCAGTCAAAGAAAAACAATGTAAAATAAATTAGATTCATAAGAAAAAAACATATTTTATCAATACTTGTTTTACAATACGTGTAAAATTTGTATTAAAGTTTTTAAAAGTAAAGAATATGCTACATGTATTTCACCTAGGTATATTTCTTATTATTATACAAAAATAAAGTATTTACTTTTAAATTCAGTATGATGTTTATATGTTACCTTTGTACTGTTCAGCAATTTCTGTCTGGTTTCTGTGAAGTTCTTGTAATAATACAGGTTCCTCGTAGCATTACATCACTGAGTTGAGGCTGTGCGTACAGTAAATAAACAAAAAATTGAATATCTTATTTCTTAAAAATATGGAATAAAACATTCGAATGAATGAAATAAAACATTTATCTAAATTAAAGCTCCACACGTACTTTTTTGGTGATGACCTGTTCGGGCAACCAAATTTATCAAATTGTATTTTTTGTGGCCCAACAGTGGAAAATGGTTGCCCAGAACAAAGAAAAACTTACATTTTATGTACATCATTTAAAAATTTGGGTTGCCTGATTGAGCCACCAGATTGACCAGAATCAACCTTTAATTCAAATCTGGTGGCTCGAAGCCAAGTTTTGGTGGCCCTGGACTACCGGGACAGTGCTATTGTAGAGCCTGTTTTAATGCTTATGCTTAAATACATATGAAGTTCACATTAAGGATTTAAAGTGAAAAATATGATTTCACTTCAGTATATTACTCATTCTCATACCAAAATGAAGTATTTAATTTTAGATTCAGTATGATGTTTGTATGTTACACTAGGCATTACTTCACTTAGCGGGGGTATGCAGTATGTTTCAATGATTCTTGTGATACTACATGTACATACCTATAAGTATTCTGGATTCCTTTTTTTTTTTTTTTTGCTGCTGAAGGAAGCTTGCATGACCTGTAGTTTTCAGTCTGTGTTTTTATGACTTGCCATCGATGTTCTTTCCCATTTGTAGCATAGCCTAGTCTCAAAACAAATGAAATACTGTAATATAATAATTATGCTAATTCATATAACCAGTAAAAAGGGCTCAAAATTATTTTTTTTTTTATATTTCGGGGGGGGGGGGGGTAGCAAAAATTTCCAAAAGTGTTCCCATTTTGTTTTGCTCCCCCTAAACAATAAAATGCATAGAAATGAGTGTTGAATTGACTGACCTACTTACGCCAGTTGACTCACATTGTGGTTGAATCTGGATGTGTGCCTGGCCATTACCTTGGCTACCCATGGACTTGTTAATTTTGAGCCCTTCTTAGATATTATTTTATGGGTTAAACCCATAAAATAATGTTGACATCTATTACACATTGATCCTTTAGCTGTACTACTGACTACCTGATGATATATTGAACCAAAATATTTCAGTATCATCAATAAATATCTTGGATTATTGATAATACTGAAATATACTACAACATGGATCGGAACTCTCAATTTCAAAGTATTGGAAGGGATATTATGAAGATATATATGAATATTCTAAAATGTTAGAAAATAATATATCAGCAAATATAGGCTAATATGATCGAGATCTTATTGTGCACATGTTCGGAATTTTGAAATTGTCTTTACTTCTTTTAATAGAAAATGTCATGAAAACAAAACCACAAAAATTCTGCATTTATTCCATTTAACAGATTGAAATTCCAGCAAAAGAGCAGTATTTTCTGCAAGTTTCCAGCTTTTATCGTAAAATATTTTCTCTGAGAAAACATGCTATCATACTGCCCATAAGGTGATCCTTAGCCACTCTGCTGTCCCATTTGCTTTACAAATTCTTGAAAATAAAATTGTTTGTCGGACTGCATGAAACAGTGTTTCCATTCTCCTTTTTAATTGAGTGCAAAATTGCAACAGTAATTCTGTATGATATATTTGTAATTTCTGCAGTTTACTATTAATTGTTTTGCACATGTGATGGCAGAGTGTTACCGGCACCACGACGGGGACGTGGATCACATTCTCCGAGATATGTACATATACACACTGTAATATCCAAGTCCTAATCTCGGATAAGTGATGTACATATCTTGGAAGGTGCCATGGTTTGTTTTTTTTTTCCATCTTTAATTCCCAATGAACATACATTGTAAGCATTGAACATAAACGCTTTTCTTGATGGAACAACTGAATGAGAGTATTAGTACATATTACCTCAAAGACTTGGTCTTAAAGCATTGTATTTGAAGCATATTAGTGCACAAGCTTATGAATTACACATACTTTGCTGATGATATCTTTCCTTCATATGAAGTGGTCTTAAATTTACAACAATCAAATATCACACTTTTTTACACAGGTGAAGAACTGTCATTTAATACACTTTGGGCATAACTCTATGTTTCTGCTTAATCGTCATTGACTTGATTCTTTTTTCTTTTTTTCCTCAATAGAGAACTTTACATTGTTTGACAACAATTGCATTGGCAGTTCTCTCTTCCTTCTTTGTGTTGAGAAGAAGTTTAAGATTATGTGAAGACATAATATGTGAAAAAGCATAATGGTGCTTCCATATGATCAGTGCATCAAGTACCTCTCGACATCATTACTTTGAGCAGGTACAAATCCTAGGCACAGAACCAACTGTGAAAACAGACTGCACAAGATCAATTTTGATAGTGATTCTATGCTTGCAAAGGTTTTATTCCCTCTGACTCACACTACCAAAATCTAAAACTCCCTATACACTTTCTATTTCTTAGAACAGTGCTGAAATGCTCATTTGTCAATTCTTTACATCTTACAGTTTTGCTACATTTGTCTTGATTGGTTGTCAGTCTCCTACTTTAGCTTGCCTTTCTCAGCAGTGTGCTACTTGTATTACAATTTAAGATAGCTAATCTCATTTGCTGTATTGTCAATTTTGTCCACATGTTCTCCAATGAGCTACATCTCATCTTCTTGGTAATTGGCCTTTGGCAGCTTTTTGGTGCATATTATTCACACATTTTTTCAAAATACTTTCCCAGCATAATTGCATGGAACTTACTCTTATCCCACTCGTCATCTTTGAAGTAAAATAAAAGATTAAAAAATATATACACACATACATACATTAAGAAACTGGCTAATCCCTTTCTTCAGTTTCTGGTGCATAATATTCACACATTTGTACAAAAAACATTCTCAGCATAATTGCATTGAACCTACTTTAATGCAATGAACTTATCCTTATCTCACTTGTCATCTTTGAAGTAAAATAAAAGATTTTAAAAAATATATACATAGATACATTTAGAAACTGGCCAATCCCTTTCTTCAGTTTCTGGTGCATAATATTCACACATTTGTACAAAATACATTCCCAGCATAATTGCATTGAACCTACTTTAATGCAATGAACTTATCCTTATCTCACTTGTCATCTTTGAAGTAAAATAAAAGATTTTAAAAAATATATACATAGATACATTTAGAAACTGGCCAATCCCTTTCTTCAGTTTCTGGTGCATAATATTCACACATTTGTACAAAAAAAAAAAAAAAAATTCTCAGCATGATTGCATTGAACCTACGTTAATGCAATGAACTTAGCCATATTTCATTTGTCATCTTTGAAGTAAAATAAAAGATTTAAAAACATATATTCATACATATTGTACATTAAGTAACTGGCCAATCCCTTTCTTTAGTTTCTAGTGCATAATATTCACACATCATTCTCAGGATAATTGCATTGAATCTACTTTAATGCAATGAACTTATCCTTATCTCACTTGTCATCTTTGAAGTAAAATAAAAGATTTAATAAATGTATACATACATACATACATTTTGAAACTGGCCAATCCCTTTCTTCAGTTTCTGGTACATAATATTCACACATTCATGCAAAAAACGTTCTCAGCATAATTGCATTGAACCTACTTTAATGAAACGAACTTAGCTTTATCTCACTTGTCATCTTTGAAGTAAAATAAAAGATTAAAAGAATATGAACATACGTTCATGAAGAAAATGGCCAATCCCTTTCTTCAGTTTCTGGTGCTTAATATTCACACAGTCATACAAAATACATTCTCAGCATAATAGCATTGAACCTACTTTAATGCAATGAACTTATCCATATCTCATTTGTCATCTTTAAAGTAAAATAAAACATGAAAAAAATAATGCACATGCACACGGCCAATCCTTTTCTCCAATTTCCGCTACATAATATTCACACATATGAGCTGTGTTCAATTCACCTGTACATTTTTTGGTTCTTGTACTTGGAATCTAGTTTGCATTCATTGATTGATTTGATATGCAATGTCACGTTAGCCTCATTCAAATTTCCTGGCTGTTGGAAAATAAACTTTGTCATTGAGAAATCGTGGAATATGTCAGTAAACATATCATGATAACAATCCATACTTTCTGGTGCCTAATACTTACATTCATGTGTGTTATAAAATATTTTGTTCTACATCGATACATCAGACCCATCCTCATTATACTTGTCATATTCTTAGTAAATTATAGTTGAACTTAAGAAAACCACTGCACATTGGTCAAGATCGGCTTAAACGTAAAACATTCATCAGAAATTATTTCTGGTTGTCTTCTTGCTTCTCCTCTTCCTCGCTATCCGTTTCTGGGAAAAGCGCTGACATGCTTAACTGTGAACTTTCCACATCCTCCTCTAATTTTGTAATCTTTACCTTTAAGTCATCATTCTCTTTCTGCAGTACTCCCTTCTCTTTCTTTAAGGACCAGTTGGTCTTGGCCAACTGGCTATTATGCCTCCTCAGTTCTTTCACAACATTGTTAGTTTCATTTGCTTTACTGTCGATCTTGTCCACATATTCTCCGATTAACTTGATGCCCTCCTCCTGGCTGAAAGATCCTTGGGCCAGTCTGGTACAGATCCCTGTTATGCACAGCGCTGCACTCTTGATGTCATAGACAGGGTCCTTCTCCGCATGAGCCATGTCTAATGAACGAAAAGAAAGAAAAACAAAATTTTTATTTATTTAATGTGGGACTGCATTCTATTTGAACATTTTGAGCCTTAATTGTTTTCCAAAGACAAACTAAATTCTTTTGTATGGCACCTATTTTCCTGCCCCTATCCTGTTGTATTTTCAGACTACTTGAAAGTGATTTGTACAAAGAAATCCTCAACTTATACCAAAATGTTTATGCTATACTCTCTAAAAAAAATCTAGTGAAAATATTCACTCTAAAAAGAGTGAATACAAAAAAGAGTGAATTTCGAGTGAAATTGGAGTGCATTTTGAGTGAAAATGTTCATTTTCACTTATTTTGGAGTGACGTCAGGGATCACTCGAAGATTTTTTGAGTGATCCCTGAGGTCACTCTCAAACGAGTAAAAATTAGCAATTTCACTCAAAATTCACTCCAATTTCACTCAAAATTCACTCTTTTTTTGTATTCACTCTTTTTTGAGTGAATAGTTTCACTTGATTTTTTTTTTTTTAGAGAGTATGAAAGTTCCTTTTTATCTGTTCTGGGCCTTATAGGGATTGTACAGTACTGGTCGAGGTAGGGATTCATGTTTTGAACATTCCTAAGTGAGATAATGAAAAGTCTCTTACAAAATATGTAAGAGCATGTAACTTTAAGAAGGATTCAATGTTTATTTGATGAAAATTGGTTTTCAAATGGCTGAGATATCCAAAAAAAAAAAAAAAAATGCTAGTAGTAAAAGGCAACATGCCACAACTTTATTAGGATATCTTTGTTTCACCTTATTTTTGGATATATCAGCCATTTCAAAATTGATTTTCATCTAATAAACTTTTGATACCCCTTAGAACTGCATACTCTTTGACATCTCATAGAGTAGTTTCTGAATATCTCGCAAAACGTTAAAGGCTAAATCTTCACCTCGACCAGAACTGTACACACCCTTGAAAAGTTTTGATTTATGTGAACAGAAGTTGACTGCATTTATGTCTCTTTTCAATGGTAAGGGACTTTTCTAAATTGTGATAATAAGTCTTGAAAGATTTTCAATGTTGGAGCTGGTGAAAGTATGTCAATTTGGCATTCATTTTCTAAAACTCCCTACATGTATAATATGAAAATTTCCTTTGATTTGAATTGTAAGCATATAAATCGATGATAAAATGATCACATTGACTTTCAGGTAGCAGTAACCTGTGATTGAATTGAGTACTATCTTTTGCTGTATTAAAAGGATAGTACAGTATTGGTGGAGATGAGAATTTGGCTTTTTTCTTTTTGCGAGGTGCCGAGAAAACACATACGAAATACTACTTGACATATCATTTTGAGAGAAATTCATAGTTTATTTGATGAAAATCAGGTTTGGAATGACTGAAACATAAAAAAAAAGTACATTGTAAAACAAAGCAATCATAATAAAGTGTGGGTCCCACACTTATGAGAATCGCTCTGTTTTGGATATTTCAGCCATTTCAAAACCAATTTTCATCAAATAAACATTGAATTCGTCATGGAATAACATGCTCTTCTATAATTTGTAAGAGGTTACTTATTATCTCACCAAAAACTATTGAAACCTGAAATTGGGTCTCAACCAAAACTGTACTTAATCTCTTTAATGTGCTACATGCAGTTAAATCCATAGATCTATTTTTTATGTACCTAGATTGTATTCAAATCCTGTATGTGCTGCAAAAGACATTGCATTCATGGATGCCTCTTACGTGCTGAATGCAAATGACTCTTGCTAGACCCTACCATGTTGTTATAGGTTGCCAATCCTAGTCCTGTTCTGTAGGGAGTTTAGGACTACTGAAACTGAAGACTACCATCTGTTATTGTAGATGTGCTGATCCAGTTATTGTTCGTATCTACTTTTTTTTTTCATTTAATAGATTAAGATTCTCTTTAAATCTTTTATGTGCTGCAAAAGGCATTGCATTCATGAGTGCCTCTTACGTGCTGAATGCAAATGACTCTTGCTAGACCCTAAGTTTAATCCCACCATGTTGTTAGGTTGCCTATCCTAGTGCCGTTCTGTAGGGAGTAACAATTCTAGTGTTGAGGCTTTTCCTCAGTTCACTGATACTCCTGATACTAGGCACCGTGTTTCTTATTTATCACTTGTGTATGACCAGGAAATCTGTATTCGTACGTCCTACTAGGGCTGTTGGACTTCAGCCACGATCTTCGAAACGTACTAGCCCAGAATTCTTCTGTCAGGTCATATTCACGGGTTATACTCACTTTCAGGATCAGAAGTTGTAGAACAAGGTGCAGGGACTTCACTCCGCTCAGGATCAGCAGTTCTTGAAATGGTGCAATAACTGATAACAGCTCAGGATCAATTGACTTTATGTCATGATCATTCCATATTTATATTGTCTTGGAGAATCCTACACACATTTCCAATTTCCAATCATACATCTTCCCGGTAAAATAGACCAATCAACATGAAGAAGCATTGCTATCACTTCCTTTTGTCTCTTTACTTTATGTAAAATAGGATTCAGTGCTGCTCAGAATTTCACCATGTTCAGTGAGCCAGCCAATCACAGCTTTCCTCCAATCATACATCTTCCCGGTAAAATAGACCAATCAACATGAAGAAGCATTGATTACACTTCCTTTTGTCTCTTTACTTTATGCAAAATAGGATTCAGTGCTCCTCAGAATTTCATCATGTTCAGTGAGCCAGCCAATCACAGCTTTCCTCCAATCACACATCTTCCCGGTAAAATAGACCAATCAACATGAAGAAGTATTGCTATCACTTCCTTTTGTCTCTTTACTTTATGCAAAATAGGATTCCATGCTCCTCAGAATTTTACCATGTTCAATGAGCCAGCCAATCACAGCTCTCATCCAATCATACATTTTCCCAGTAAAATAGACCAATGCAAGTGGCAGCAATGCTTCTTTGTGTTTATTGGTCTATTTTTTCTGGGAAGATGTGTGATTGGCTGGCTCACTGAACATGGTAAAATTCTGGGAAACATTGAAGCCTACTTTGCATACAATAGAATCAAATGCAAGTGATAGCAATGCTTCTTCATGCTGATTGGTCTATTTTACCGGGAAGATGCATGATTGGAGGAAAGCTGTCATTGGCTGGCTCACTGAGTGTCTGAGGAGCACTGAATCCTATTTTGCATATTAAGAGACAAATGCAAGTGACAGCAGTGCCTCTTCATGATGATTGGTTGGTTTTACCAGGAAGATGTGTGATTGGAAGTTGGAAATGTGTCTAGGATTCTTCCAGACACTATAAATGTGGGAAGATCGTGACACAAAATCATTTGATCCTGAGCTGTTAACAGTTGTTACACTGTTACAAGAATTGCTGATTGTGAGATGAGTGAAGTCCCTGCACCTTGTTCTACAACTTCTGATCCTGAAAGTGAGCATAACCCGTGAATATGACCTGACAGAAGAATTCTGGGCTAGTACGTTTCGAAGATCGTGGCTGAAGTCCAACAGCCCTAGTAGGACGTACGAATACAGATTTCCTGGTCATACACAAGTGATAAATAAGAAACACGGTGCCTAGTATCAGGAGTATCAGTGAACCGAGGAAAAGCCTCAACACTAGAATTGTTACTCCCTACAGAACGGCACTAGGATAGGCAACCTAACAACATGGTAGGATTAAACTTAGGGTCTAGCAAGAGTCATTTGCATTCAGCACGTAAGAGGCACCCGTGAATACAATGTCTTTTGCAACACATATAGGATTTAAAGAGAATCTAAATCCAAAAAGAAATAGATCTGAACCATAATTGGATCAGCACATCTACAGTTGTACAATAGCAGATAGTACACGCTGTATCTTCAGTTTCAGTAATGACTCATTACACTTACAGAGCAGCACTAGGATTGGCGACCATACTATATGTTAAACTTGCATGAGTAGGTTTAGCAATAGCTCATTTACATTTAGCATGTAATAAGCATCCATGACAGAAACAGGATATGGGGTAGGCTGAATGCATAAAAGACTAATAGCAAATGCTTTTGCTAGCCTTATGCTTGAAACAAGGAATTGCTTGTGAGCAAAAGCTTTTGCCAGCAAGCACAAGCAATGTCTTACTGGTTGTTAGCAATTGATCTGGTACCAAGCATTTGCTTAAAAATGTATGCATAAAATATAACTCTCTCTTTCTTTTTCTTTTTTTTTTTCTAGCAACAATTGTCTGTGGTTTTCTATGTTCTGTAAAATGAGCTTGAGCTTTGGCTTTACTGGGATGTTTGCTTTTAAACATCATTTTCACGTTCATAAAAGAAGAGCCAGAGTTCTGCAGGAAAAGCATAAATCTACAAATAGATTTCTTCTTAGATATGGAAAGAAATTTTTTGTGCTTCAATGAAAGGGGAGGGTCCACTGCTTAGCAGGCAAAATGTGACTAGAAATGGGTAGGACATCTGGGGGGTGTTTCCTCAATGCTTGTCGGCACCGACAACTGTCGGCACCGACCAATTTCAGCAGAATCCTCGGTTTTGATTGGCTGAGATGCTCTGGTCACCGACAGTTACTATGGTGATTCAAGTTGTCGGCGCCAACAAACAATGATGAAACACCCCCCTGACATCTGTGGAAAGCAAGGAGACCTCTCTCAATGTGCAACCTGGGGGGTGTTTCATCAACGAGTTCGTCGGAGGTTTTTACCAACAAATTTTCTATCAGCCCAGTAACTTTTAACAGTTGTCAGTGTAAATCACTGACAAAAAGTTTGATGACACAGGCCCCTGATGGGATTCAGCCAGTAGGTGTGTGCTCTTGTGTGTGTGTGTGTGTGTGTGTGTGTGCATTTATGACTATGATTTTATAGCTCTTCTGCTATATCAGTAAATACACACACCGTTTCATGTACATGCTATCCTACCCGCCTTTGTTCTTGTGTTCCCACAGGCATGACGTCCTTTTCTTGAAATCACAAACAATAACTTGCGCAGGGCAATCACAAGGTTTAATTACAAGCTTCGGCTTGCTTTTGCTTGACAAGCTTGTAATTGTGCTTGCAATTGCTTGCAAGCAATTGCTACTTTTATGCAAAATAAAATGAAAAGCAGCCAGTGGTAGTCTTGTCAAATATCCTTAGTATAATTTTCAATGTCAGGATTCTATATAGTACTGAAATTTTACTAGTTTTTCCATCGTGTTTGTATGTAATGGCTAAAAATATCTCCGAGAAACATACATATTTGGGGATACAAGATTAGATGTCAAGCATAGAGTCAAAGATAGATTGCTCAAGCTTTTGAAAATGTAGCAGTTTTTGTTGAAAGTTGTCATGATATGCCTTTCTTTACTAAAACTTGACCTTAACAATGCACAGCAAGGTCAATCATTAAACTTTTCAAAATTCCCAAGGAATGCACCTCTCAACAAATTTGTGATATGCCGTCAAACATGTGACTGCAATTTCTTGCTAATCTTGTGAAACTCTTGTCTGGTATTTTTAAGATGAACTGTATATCTATTGACAGAATAATGCAAATTTGCGGAGGCATACCTATCGCCATAGCGATATTTCTAGTTCTTTTGGCTATCGCTTCCGGGCAGCGCCATAGTGCGCTTCACGCCCTGTCTACCCTACAGGGCCACATACGTTGGGAATGGGCTGGTGTGCATCTATAACCTAACCCTTCATTCGTGGCCAAGAATCAGACGGCAGCTTCCAGCCCGGTTGAGATCTTCATCCAACCTCTGGCCGCTCATTCCTCTATTGCAGAGGATAAAGTTTGGTGTCCGGTGCGGGCGCTTAAATATTACTGGGCCCGTACCAAAGACCGACGCTCCGGGGATCAACTTTTCGTAGTTACAAAGGAGCCCGTCTCTCCAGCCTCTAAGGACACCATCTCGAAGTGGATTGTGGCCGCTATCAAAGCGGATGGCCCAGAGGCTACCTCTCCCGGGCGTAGCGCCCCGCGCGCATGACACTAGAGGGATTAGCGCTTCCTGGGCCCTATTCACGGGAGTGTCGGTCGAGGAGATCCAAAAAGCAGCCTATTGGCGTTCTCCCAATTCTTTCATTTCTTTTTATCTTAGGGACATTCCCGCTGCAGTGCCCTCCTTCTCTAGTGCAGCTCTTCTGTCAGCGGCGCAGTCCCGTTGATTACACCGCCTTACAGCCAAGCCTCCCTTGTTAGTCCGTGTCGGTCTAGCATACTGTAACAGATAGGTGGTCGGATGTACTGATGTAGATCATGAGGATCATGCCTGATCCTCATATATATTATGGTTATATGTATGGGAAACTTTTTAAAGCAAGGACCTTAAAAGTCCTGTTTACCTTAGGGAGCAGTGATTTTAAACATGTTCAAGATATTGCATTTGATGCATATGTGTTTGTCTGTGGTATCATATGTGGTTTGACCATATAAAGCAGCTTTCGTCATTGTGTAATTTGTCATGTTTGGTTGCTGTAAATATTGAAAACTGCGCTTTCTTCAAACATTGTAAAATGGGACACTAAAGGTTGAATGTGTGTAATGGTACTTCATATTTTGTATTTGTCACGTTGTCATTTGTGCCAATTATGTAACTGTATTGGAATTCAGGCATGATCAAGTATTGTTATGTGTACTTTAAAGATACAATCTTGCATCACTTTGACTGATATTATAGAGATAGTTGTGATGCTTCAGGTCATATTGCCTGTTGTAAATATCTTGACTTGCCCTCTCTTTAGATGTTGTGGAATGGGAAAGATGGGCCCGATTTCACGAGGGTTGTTTTAATTATAAGACCATGGTACAAATTTAGATCATACTGTAAAATAAACATGAAATAGGCGTACCTTTGACATGTGCATATGAGCACGTTTTGTTACTGGACATCTGTTGGCGTACACAGTCTGTCAGTCATATTTACGCAGTAGAGATTTGTATAAAGCATGGTTTAAATTATTCACCTTCGTGAATTCTAGCCAAGGTGTCATGTGTGTAATGATGAGTGGTAACACCACTTTTCCAGGTGTGCTCATCGCTGTGCAGTCTCAAATTTTGTATTTGTCAGTCAAATTTTTATCTGCAATTTTTAGTGCATCCTGAAATGCCTTAGAGAGTGAAATGTATATTATGCTTGAATTTTCTGTCCCATCATCAGTACTTTGCCAACACAATGCACTATGTAAAAGGCCTTGCATGCATGTGTAATAATTACAATTGTCCCAAGTGTACATGTCTTTCTTCAGTCAAAAATTATATGAGCATTATTTTGAGTGTACTAGCTGTAGTGTGAATGCAAAAAAAACAAAACAAACAACAGCAACACACAACCACCTACAGGTAATTTAGAATCATGTACTGTATACGCCATGTATTTCACGGGTCTAAATTTTCGCGAATCTTGAATACCTGACGATTTTGCGAGTGGATAAATTTGCGATTGTGGAGTCCTGTAATGAACGAAGAAGTGTACACGCGTATGTCACATTCACATCAGGATCAGGATTTTTCATGTGTCTTTAATTTCGCGAATCACATTTGGTATATACAGTAGTTGATGTGATGGTACTGAGGGCTGCAACGATATGACCATGAATCTCTGCAAGACTTCTTGAAGGAACGGTCAATGAAAGTAGCAAGATTATGCGTATTTGTGGTATGCAGAGTCTCTCAGATGCGCACAAGATCTAACTTTATACATTTATACAGTACGTATGAAAGAAGCTGTAGTAATCATCGTGTGTTTGCTGGCTCCTTCATTGTACAGACAGTTCTTTTTCTTTGCTTTTCAATCTCTCTCTCTCTCTCTCTCTATCTTCCTGCTAAGTTCATCATTCTATGTGTGAATTTACTCAAAATATTTCGTATGTGCTATATCTATATTTTATCTCATTTCTATATACAGTTTTCACTCAATGTTCACATGCCTTATATAAACTGTTCTTGTTGCACTCTACAGTGACATGAATGATTCTTTAGAGATACCTTTTTATGTCTTAACCCTATTCTAACTGGGCTATTTGAGACCAAGTTTTTACTGAGGGGGGGGGGGGTCATGCGAAATAGGCCATGCGACACTTGGCGCTCCACACAAATTGTCCATGGTTTAAACCATGGTTTCAATTGTACCACCTTCGTGAATTTGGGCCACTGTGTCCTGCGTGCCTACTTACATATGTGCCAAAGGACGAGAGAAATATGTGAATTTGAAAAGGACCAGATGCAAGCAAGCCTTTACAGGTCTGAAGATGGTGACAATCCATTTGTTGTAAAGTTTTGTGAGGAGAAAGGAAAGAAATGAGAAAAAAAAATACAAGTAGAACACCTGAAATGACCAAGATGAAGTTATTACCTTTGCCTATGCCTATGGCTATGCCTATGTCTATGAGAGAATTCTTGGAGAAAATTTTGTATTGCCTTATATTATCAATGGTCATATAAAAGTACACTGTGGATTGTTTTTCATTTCCCATTCCCATGTGTTAGAGGAGTGGTCACGTGATGTCGGAGTAGCGGCAACGCTTTTGTAGAGAGCTCCCGTTTATATTCCGAATTTTGGTGGAAATACGCTATATTTGGATCATATTTCTTCACATTATGGATGTAAGGAGAAGGGATTATAATTTCCGCTCTCAGACAAGTGGAAAACCTAAGCAACCACCATCAAATACGAGAAAGGAACCGTCATATCTCAGTGGTTGTGTTACTCGGAATTCAAGCACACAGGGAGCTATGCAGACCAGCGGATCTACTTGTGGCGCCACGAGCAGCACCATGGGCGGAGCCTCGCCCGCCAACACTTCAGCTACGTCTACGACTAGCAATGCGTCCCTGCTTGAATCCAGCGACCAGCCGGTCCCTACAGCTGCCGCGCCTCCTCAACTTCTCTCATTCATGAGGGAAATCAAGGACATGTTTCGCTCCTTCACGAGTCAGGTAAACACAAAACTCGACTCTGTAGTGAACGAAATAGCTTCGCTCAAGAATGACCTTGCATGCACGAAAAAGACGGTTTCTGACCTGGAAACGGGTCTAACTGATGCTTCTCATCGGCTGTGCACAGTGGAGAGGGATACCCTTCCTCAGCTGCGTATCTACATCGACAACAAAATCGAGGAATTAGATGAAAAACTTACCTTGAGCGAAATACATGACAGGAAGCAGAATCTCCTTGTCTATGGCGTACCACCTAAACACAACGAAAACATTCATGAAGTTGTCACTGAAGTACTTACCAACTTCCTGAACATCTCCACAACGGAGGCCTCGTCGATACCCATCATCAATGCTCATCGCTTGCCCCCAGCTAATCATGGACCCCATGACTCTGGACGCCAGCCACCGGCTCTCATCATAAGATTTGCACGCATGACGGATAGACACCGGCTCTTGAACGCCTACGAGCATCGCCCCCGCCAACGCCGTGACCAAGGCCAGCAACCCCCACCTCCTGGTAGTGACGCCTCTCCAGCCCCGAACCCCTTCAGTCGAGTTTCCATCCGTACTGATCTTCCCCCAAAGATGAAGCGTGAGAGAGGGAGACTGGCAGCAACAGCATACAACATCAGGAAAAACAATGACCTATCGACCAGGATAAAGGTAGTTGGAACCAAAGTCATCCTCCAAACCAGGAAAAGCACACGAAATGGAGGGAACGCCGACCGTTGGACTGACTGAAAGGAATAACATGTGAGATTAATATCATTCGAATTTGTTTTACTCTTGAATATTACAGCCCGTCTCTAATGTGAATTGATGTTATTTTCGCTTCATTCATATTTTTTTCTCTATCTCATACTTCAAACAGTACAATAAGTATCACATGTAACTCTAGATGCTTATTACTTATTACTTTTATTTTCCTGCCGAAGTATTTGGTGACTCTGAATCTCTGTCTTAATTATCCGTTCTCATGTTTTCACTTCAAACCAGTCGTCATGTGGCTTACCCCTAATTCCCCCTAAATTTAATGGTAAATTATAAAGTAAATCTCCCCTAAATAATATTGCAATATATTGTTAAATTATATATCAAATTATAGTAAAAATCCTCCTTTTGTATACAGTGACTCATCTTATAATTCTGTTGTCAGTTACGAGATCAACTGAATTGTGAATTCAATACATTGCTGTTTGTAAGCCTCACTCCAAAACTGTCACTAAAGTCACTGACGCGATACGTAGCATGTCCTCCACATTCCTCCAATTTCGCATGTTTTTGTCTGAAATCATCATGCTCAAACTTATAATTACCCCATGCAAAAAAAAAAAAATACTAAGTAGTGTATGTTATCTTCTTTTTTAATCTGCCAATGAGGAACTAAATTTTGTGTTATGTTAACGACTTATTTTCATGTTATCAAAACCGATGTCTGTTATGCGTCCAGCTAAATTTACGATTTGTATGTATACATTTCTGTTGTGTATCTCCCTTGAAGAAGGATACTGAAGGCACTTGGGCGACTTACAGTGATTTCCCACATGATTCTTCTTATCCCAATTGCATACAGAGTGCATAGAACTCGTCCATACACCCTCCATTGATATCCACTTGTGTGTATTCCTTAAGATTGTTTCGTTTGTCTTATACTCATAGTGTGTTTAACATATTCTTGCATTATACGACACTGTGGAATCCAAATAACACTCACTCTTTGTGCAGTTCTTAAGGGTCTATACCCCTCAATTGAAGGTCTCGGTGTCTTTTGAATCCTGTTCCACTCCCCCATTGGTATTCACACACTATAAGATGCATTTATTTTATGTATGTATACATGTGTACTCCTAATTGGATTCTAATTGTCGTTTTCCCAATACTCATAATGTCTTCAGTTGTATCCGTTTTCACAATGCCCATGGATTTTTTCCCAATCATATGCAATTGTTTCAACCCGAGTTAGAAAACGACGAGAGAGTCATTACATGTATGTTCTCCTTATTCATCCCTTACAACCCTCCCCCCCCCCACACACTAATCGAGTGCAGTCACCTCAACCACTCACTTTACATGCTTTATAGCCAGATCAAGCTGCATTTTGATCCGAACTGTATACCTCCCCTGTTATGTAACATTGCGCGTGAACTGTTTTCAAATTTTTCTATGTACTTGTTATGTAACAGGACGCGTGAACTGCTCCGCATATTTTTCGTACCTTTTGTGAGTCAATGCCCGGCAAAACTTGACCGAGAAGGTCGTTTGTCTACCTCTAATTCCTCGCAAGTTCACCCACCTTGTAAAAACTGAATTGCATATGCATGCAAGTGTTTAAAACAGTCTAGCAATTCACATGCCGTTTTCTTTTTTTAGCACATGCCTATGAAATATTCGTCTATCCCATCTCCGTCCTCTTCACCCTCCCCAACAAACACTTTGTTTGTTTCATTTCTTTCTACTCTTTTTATGCATGAACGCCTATAATTTCCACTGTTTTCCCCCACCTTGTCAAACAATACAAATTACACATGCAACCAGTGCGTTTAAAACTCCGGGAGGGTTGAATCGGGAGCGGAGGTGGGACATGCAGTACATCCTTTTCTGAATAATAGGATCTGTTTATTTATTCATTTATCCAAATATATGTACAGCGCTTTCCCTGAGACTTTGGAATGATCTGTTGTTGTTGTTTTTGTTTCCTTCCCTTTTGTACGTATGGTATTCAGTTCGCATACAGCTGTTGTCCCATCTGCCCATGCGAGGGTTTTCAGTAGTCCAGTACTATATATTGTCCACTCATTGCAGCAGTTGTCTGACATACGTAATGTCTGCAAATTAATTCAAACCTGTTCCACTCACGTACTGGTATTCTCACACTATAATAGTCATGATGATAATATTCTATGTATGGACATGTGTATCCCCATTTTGATTCACCTTGTCGGCATTATCGATCCCAATACTCATAATGTTTTCAGTGGTATTCTTTTTTACAATGCCCATGTTTTTTTCTTTTTTTAAATCGTATGTATCTGTTTCAATCCGAGCTAGAATACGACCAGAGGGTCATTACGTGTATGTTCTCTTTATTCCCACCCCACAACTATCGAGAGTAGTCACCTCAGCCACTTACCTTCAGATCAGCTATAATTTTAATGTGCATTCTGATGCGTCCTGAATACCCCTATGTAACCCCTGTGTACCCCTCCTTGTTATGTAACATTGCACGAGAATTGTTTTCACATTTTTCATACTTCTTTTGTAAGCCAATGGAGGGTAACACTAGACCGAGAAGGTTGTTAATCTGCCTTGGTTGCACGCAAGTTCGCCCAACCAGTAAGAATTGGATTGTATATCAGGGAAGTGGGACTGTGTTAAATCAGCCTCAGCATTTTACATGCTGATTTTTTTTTCTTTTTTTCTTTTTTTTTTTTTTTGGCGACGCATGCTTAGCATGAAATATTTGTCTATCCCTCCTCCGCCCTCTTCACCTTCCTCAGCAAAATACTTTGTTTGTTTTATTTATATATATATTTTTTTGCTCTTTTTACAAGTGAGCGCCTATAATTCCACTGTTTTTTCCCCACTTTGTCAAACAATAGAAGTTAGTTTCCATATATACATATGCAACCAGTGCGATGAACTCCGGGAGGGTTGAATCGGGAGCGAAGGTGGGATATACATGTAGTACATCTTTTTTCGAACAATAGCCCGGTTTATTTGTGCATCCAAATGATAAATGACGCTTTCCCTAGGACTTTGGAATGAAGTGGTTTTTTTTTTTTCTTATTATTACCTTGTCACCTTTTGTAAACATGGTATCTAGTTCACATACAGCTGTAGCCTTTTGTCAAGGCCCTCTCGCTGTAATGGGCGAGCGAAGCGAGCCCAGCCGAGCGCGCCAGCGCGAGGGCCTTTTGAGATCTGCTTCACACATTATTATTCATGACACGTGAACCCTTCTGAATACTCATTTTAATGGCTTCCGGTCAACCAATGGAATGGCGTGCTCCCCGCATCCTCAGCCTTGGTGGTCATGCCTGTTCGCATGCATCACTGACCACCCGAGGAGGTCTGCCACGGAACTCTACACACTCTGTGTGTAGAGTTCTGTGAGGTCTGCGGCAGCGGCGTGCATTCGCTCTATTCAAATCGGGTTCGAGCAGACAGACACGCTGATTGGACCCCGACTTTTGCTCCCGAAAGTCGGTAATTCAAAGGGCTAACAAAAGGATGCGAAGCAGATCTCAAAAGGCCCTCGCGCAACCCCACTCAGCCGGGCTCTCTTCACCATACAGCGAGAGGGCCTTGACAAAAGGCTAATACAGCTGTTGCCCCGTCTGCCCCTGCGAGGGCTGTCAATATTATTATGTTGTTCACTCATTTCAGCAGTTGTCCGACATGGCTATTGTGTAATGTCAGCATATTATTTTAACGTAATTATTCTGATTCTGTGTGAACGCAGCCTTATGTACAACCTTATGTACGATGTATAATGAATGTTAGACTTCCGGGCCTTAATAATATTATGATACTACATAATGATCCAAGAAATGAAAGGGGTTTTATTTTTTACACGCATTTATTATGCATTCACTATATTTTCATCTTATAAATCTATCATTATTTCCTATAAACAACAAATAATTTTTCCAAATTCGGGAGCTATCTCTATCTCCATGTCCATTTATATGCTTGCACTGGTTCTGTCAAAGTTCTTTTACAGGCTTTGACTATTTGTGTGTACGCTTTCTTCCTGTGTTGTTAATGTGTTCTATGTTGTTTGATTATGTTGCCTAAGGTCTATGTTTTCATGAATTTGCCTACTCGCTGTACTATCCGTGAACCCGGAATTATTCGTGCATCTTTTGTGCCAAAAATTTTCATTCCTCTGCTAACTCGTCAGTTGACATGCCTTCATATACCTTATGCCTCTTTTTTATGGCTAATCGACTTAATGTAGCATTTGATTCCCTTGATGATGATGAACTCTTTGATCTGTTTAGACGTTCCCCTTCGGAATTGAGTCTGAATAAGTCACAATCGTCTGCTTTTTTTGACGATCTTATTGCCAATAATGTCAACTCATCTTCAAAAGATATATACAATGAATTTGATTTTGAATATGACTCCCCTCAAATTCCTTCTAAATATGTAACTGTTGACCAATTTAAAGATTATACAAAAAGTTTTTCACAAAGTATATTTTCCATGTTACATTTAAATATAAGGAGTATCAATAAACATTTTGATGAGTTACAGATATTATTAGATAATCAAAATAAACAACAAATTTCAGTAATAGGTTTAACTGAAACATGGTTATCATTTGACGTTAATTTGCCGTATGCATGATTTTATTGTTAATAATAGAGTAAACAGGACGGGTGGTGGAGTCGCTTTTTATTTATCTAAAAAATTTGAATTTAGTGTTTGTGATGAATTAAATGTAATAAATGAAATTGTAGAGACTTTGTTTGTGGAAATTTGTATTCCGCAAAGTAAGAATATTATAATTGGTATTGTTTATAGACCCCCAAGTTCTAGTTCCAAAGATTTTTTGAATTGTATGACAATTTTATTAAAAAGTCCTCTATTTATTAATAAAAGCACTTTCATAATTGGTGATTTTAATATTGATTTGATTAAGAATGATGATAACACATCTCAAGAATTTCTAGAAATGTTTTTGTCAGCCTCTTTCTTGCCATTAATTTCGAAGCCCCAACTCGTGTTACAAATCACTCCGCAACCCTCCTTGATAATATTTTTTCTAATTCTGTGCAGATTTTAAATTCTGCTATAATTTTATCTGATATAACTGATCATTTCCCTATTATAACATGTTTTGATCTTAAACATTTGGTTAATAGGTTTCAGTTTTCTTCATTTAGACGTAGAGCTTCACCGGAAAATTTGGCTAGTCTTGGTGCTTGCTTAGATAGGGCTGACTGGTCCAGTGTTTATGATAATGATGATGTAAATGCATCATTTGAAAATTTTTCAGGGATTATGAATAAATGTTTAGATGAATATATTCCTAAACTAAAAGATAAGTCAGTTACTTATAAAACGTCTCCTAAATTTCCATGGATTTCAAAATCTGTTCTTCGTGCAATAAATAGGAAAAATAGGTTATACTATAAATTCAAAATGAAAAAAAAACTGAGAAGTCAAAAAGATATGCTTCGTATAAAAACATCTTAACGAAGATTATACGGTTGGAAAAGAGGAAATATATGATTCAGTTAGAAAAATATAAACATGATATAAAGAATACATGGAAGGTATTGAAGCAGGCTATGAATATATCAAAAAAGAAATTAAATATTACAAAGTTAAAACATGATAATAAAATTGTTGAAGATCCTAATGATATAGTTAATATTTTTAACTCTTATTTTTCAATGATTGGGGAAAATCTGGCAGAAAAAGTACCACAGTCAAATACGCATTTTTCTACATTCTTAGGTCAACCTAATTCTAGTTCTATTTTTTTTTTTTTTGTTCCAACAACCAAATATGAAATAATAGATATTGTTACTGCAATGAATAATAAGCGAAGTGCTGGTTATGATGATATAAGTAATTTTATTTTAAAGGGAATTATATCATCAATTGCTGACCCACTTTCACATATTTTCAATAAATCTATACTAAGTGGTGTTTTTCCTGAATTTATGAAAATAGCTAAAGGTTTTTCCTTTATTTAAAAAAGGAGATGAATTTGATGTACGTAATTATAGACCCATTTCATTGCTTTCATCCTTATCTAAAGTTTTGGAAAAAATTGGTGTTTGTAAGAACAATTAATTTTCTTAATTTTCATAATGTTTTTACAAATTCTCAATTTGGGTTTCGTCAGAAACACAGTACCATTCATGCCCTTTTGAAGTTTATTGACCACGCCGCGCATACTATTGATAATCATTCTCATCTTATTGGTATCTTCCTGGACTTCTCCAAGGCCTTCGATACGATAAATCATGAAATTTTATTATATAAATTGTCTCATTATGGAATACGGGGGAAGGGCTTGGAGAGGTTCAGGAGTTACCTACAAAATCGAAAACAATATGTATCTCTGAACGGGAATGACTCAAATCTAGAATTTATTAAATGTGGCGTCCCACGGGGTAGCTTATTAGGACCTTTACTTTTTATCATTTATATTAATGACTTTTGTAAATCATCTGATATACTCTCAATTATACTTTTTGCTGATGATTCCAACGTTTTCTTTTCTCACCGAAATCCAGATACTCTCGTACGCATTGTAAATTCCGAATTGAAAAAAGTTACTCAGTGGATAAGAGCTAATAAATTATCACTTAATCTCCAGAAAACTAAGTATATGCTTTTTAGCAATTCCGTAGAAGCTTTGCGCACAAATATCATTTTTGATGACACTCTGCTAGAACGTATATCTCATATAAAATTCCTTGGTATCACAGTGGACGATAAACTTTCATGGAGACCGCACATTATTAACATCAGTACCATAATTTCTCGTAATATTGGTATCATAAATAGACTCAAGTCTCATATTCCAATGTCTTCTTTGTTGACCTTGTATTTTTCTCTAATTTTACCGTATCTTAATTACGGACTCCTAGCATGGGGTAGTGCCCATCAAACTTTGCTAGATAAATTACTGTTACTGCCAAAAAAGGCACTTCGCATTATTTGTGGCGTCCCACCACGTTCCCATTCAGAGCCACTGTTTAATAAATATAAGATTTTGAAAATTAAAGATTTGTATTTTTTACAGCTTGGTCAGTTTATGTTTAATTACAATGCAAATGCACTTCCCAGTATTTTCAATTCAATGTTTCCACGGAACCAGTTTTTTCATAATTATCCCACTAGGCAATCTAATGAGTTTCATTTGCCCCTCCTGAGAACTTTATTAGCCCAGAGTACATTTATATACACTGGTCCTAGATTTTGGAATTCATTAAGCTGTGAAATAAAAAAATTCCCCTTCTTTGAATTCTTTTAAGCGCAAGTTGAAATCATTTCTCTTAAATCCTCTCTGATATACATTGTATTCTTTATTAGTTAGATCTCATCAACCTCAGGGTTCATCATCCATCCACCAATCTTTCGATCACTGGCTTCATTATTGCATAATAGATTACGTGTTTTATTATGTAATAGCCATCAAATCCTTGCACAGCTGCGTCCAGTACCAGCCCTCTGAAGCACATTTTCAATCACCCCCTGTTCCATTTCCCTAGTTCAGCGTGTAGGCATTCTCTCTTTTTTCTTTTCCTTTCTCTCTCTCCATTCTTTCCGTCTTTTTTATCAAGTCGTGTCATGTCTTTTGTATTTCTGTCTTGTTCTTTTCTGTCGTAGTGTGATAAGTATTTGTAAATAAGTAATTCATAAGTTTGTTCATTTTTTGAGTGGTTCACAACATACAAGCTTGCTTTTTAGTGGACCTCTCAGTTCTTTTTTTTCTCAACTGAAGCATAACTTTGTACTTTTTTTTCCAGTATGTGTTCTTTCGTTATCTGTATCATTTATCTTTTGCAAAGTCGAATGTTTATGTTTATGATGTAATTCCAAATTTACGGTTATGTTTTGTTGGAAAAAGAAGAATGAAAAATAAATGAATTGAATTGAATTGATATTAATTGTACATTTGTGAATATATATGTATCAAATCTAATTTTTCATCAATTCTCCTTGAAGTGTATTGGTACTACACTGTAGTTCATTTAACCTGCTGGACCTCACCTTTCCAATCACCATAGTAACCTGTGCATTATCTTTTTGCACTGATCTCTATGTAACTTAGATGCATTGCATAAATGTAACTAGCAATCAATAGGATAAAAAAAAAAAAATGTGCGCTTCCCACTACATTGCGCCGTGGTACTGAATCTATTCAGATATCAAATGTTATTTTATCAATTGCCTGATGATTGCACCTCGTTTAGATTGCTTGAAACTTGGAGTCACAATAAAGCGCCCATGTATACCTCTAGACTCGTACCTGTGTGAATGGTAATGTTCTATACCCTACCTTCTCTACCTTCTCTTCTTCTCTGCATTCTCTAGGAAGATATCCTTCACAAAGTGTATGTAATATATATATATATAGAGAGAGAGTTTGCAAAAACCGATAAGTCCATTTTTGAAGATTTTGACGTACGGTCTCTGTCATAAAGTACAAAATAATACCTTTTAAATGATATATTGGTCACTACATATAAAGGTACATTTTTGAAGTTATGGTCAAAAGAAGCAAATATTTTCTTATTATTCTCTTTATTTTTCTTGACCTTTAATCGCAAATATCTCCATTTGGCAAATATGGACTTATCGGTTTTTGCAAAACTCTTCATATATTTATATATATATATGACATATATATATGTGATATATATATGTATATATATATATATATATATATATATATATATATATATATACATGTATATTATAGATATGTATTATACAGTCAAACCTTAATAGCGGCCACATGTCTGCATTATTTATCTCTTTGGGTGGCTGCTATAGACAGTCTTATATACACTCGGCAGAAAGAGTGTAAACATGAAAATCAATGTATAGTATACCACATTAAAGAATGATTTAACTGGCTATCAACCTAGTAGGTCAATATAAAGGGAAACTTTACACATGAGTGAACACATTCGGGGTTTGTTTGTTGTTTTTTGTCCTCCAAGGCACAAAAGTAAAAATGTCAAAAATTGACATGTTCTCTTTCATATGCAAATGTCCTCCAAGATAACAATGATAACAAAAGACCAGTGTAACACAGTGAGAGACATGAATGAAATAGCCAAAATAAATTTCCATTCTCTTTTATAAAGTCAAATAATATCAAAGTGGGAAACCAAAGGGGGGAAAATAAGAATTTTATATAAACTTCACTTGACATAGGAAGTAAGTAAACAAAGATGATAAATGAACAGAGTATCTTTATTTGATTCTTCTAATTTTATTTAAAAATTCATGAGAAAAATTCAAGAACCAAATATTATTTACAGTGTTTCTTATTTGAGAAACCAATAAAGATTCCTACCATTTTTGTTGATATTGCTTTTCTTATGTCATTTGAATTTGGATTTGACAGAAGATTCTTCATTTTGATCCATTATTTTTAGCCTTTATCGATCTTTCGGGCTTGAAAAATATTAGAAATCATAGGCTTAAATGTTTGCAAGGTAATTCATGCTTTTTATTGTGTTAAATTTGTCTTTTGTTCTTATTGTTACATGGAAGAGCACTTGCACATGAATGACAACTTGTTCATTTTTTTTTTGCAATTTTTACTCATGCCTTTGAAGAGAAAACAAGTGTGTTCACTCATGCGTAGAATTTCCCTTTTTATTGACCTACAAGATTGCATGTCAAGAGACCCGACACCCACGAGTCATACAGCTCAGAAGTCATACAGCCCATGAGTTATACAGCTCACCAGTCATACAGTCCATTAGTTCGACACTAAGCTAACAAGGCCCACGAGACCGACACATAATGCCGCTGTGTTGTATCTGTCGAACTCGTGAACCGTTTTTCCCCAGTGTCGAACTCATGGGCTTTATTTACCTGGTGTCGAACTCATGGGCTGTATGCGTAAGGGTGAGCTGTATGACTCATGAACCTGTTTTCGATGTCGAACTCGTGGGTGTCGGTCTAGTGGGATGACCCCAATTAAATTACCTTTCTTATGGTATATGATTGTTACGGCACATTTTGGTAAAATGCACATTTTGGTAAATTACCAAAATGTGCAGTTACCAAAATGTGCCGTCACTATGTGTCGGCACAATTTGGTAATTAACCAAAATGTGCCGATAGTGCACCTATACCTGACGGGATCAACTGTTACCAAAATGTGCAGTTAAAAGTGGATTTGCCTGCACATTTTGGACAATCTGCACGTTTTGGTAACTGAACTAAAAACCTATGGATGGGCTTGAGATTCATAATACGGCTTGTTGCGAGTAAGGTTTTCCCAGTACGCAGGAAAATTATCTCGCCCGAAGTTGCCCGGAGCTGCGCATGCAAGTCCGATTTACCCGCAGCCAAATTTTGAGCAGCACCTCGCAGGCAACTCCCACGCAGGTACTTCGCAGTCCCCGTATGCGGTTAGCACGGCCAAGATAATGACATTCTGTCATTATCTTGCCATTCGGCCATTCCTTTAGATGAATTTCTGAGTTGTCAGCCCCCACGTGCCTGGCACGCAGGTCACACAGAATACCCGCAAGAAGAACATAAGTACTTATGTGTTTGTAGCACGCATCCAGCAAGTAAGAGACATATGCACAACTCGCGCAAATCCTTGTCCGCCCTAAAAATCCTCACACGCAACAAGCCCGCGCAGCTTGTACGGAAAGGTGTGACAGGGCCTTTAACATGGCTACGGGTAAAAAGGATTTGCGTGCGCACCTTCCCCGGGCGACTACGGGTGAGATACGTGCTGACACGGCCTGTAAGGCCGTGTCACACCTACGCGGGCTTGTTGCGAGTAGGGATTTTTTTTCTTCACGCAGGAAAATTTTCTGCGGGCGGACAAGAATGTTGTCGAGTTTCGCACTTTTTTTTTTATTTGCTAGACACGTTTGTCTTGCGGGGAAGCAAATTTGCTACCCGGAGCTCTCCGCAGTTGGTCCGCACCTGTCAGTACCTAACGCGTATCTCGCCTGTATTTGCCCGGAGGTGCGCACGCAAGTCCGATTTACCCGCAGCAAAGTTTACAGCATGACCAAAACTTTTTCCGGGTGAGACGTGGGAATTGCCCGCAGAGGTACACGCAGAACGCCAGTAGGAGGCCCTTAGAGGCAGCACCTCGCAGGGAACTCCAACGCATGTATTTCGCAGTCCCCGGATGCGGGCAAATTAATGGAATTCTGTGGTACTTCTGCCATTCCTTCAGAGGAATTCCTTCACTGAGTTATCAGCCCCACGCACCTGGCACGCAGGTCACACAGCATACCCGCACGAAAAGCAATCGCAATAGCTTACTCGAGCCTTCAGCTCGGGTGAGCTGAATATGTGTCTTCCCTGTCTTTACTGCTGCAGCAGGACCATAATCACCTTAACTCCTTGACCGTATTATGAATCTCAAGCCCATCCATAGGTTTTTAGTTCAGTTACCAAAACGTGCACATTGTCCAAAATGTGCAGGCAAATCCACTTTTAACTGCACATTTTGGTAACAGTTCAATTCAATTCAATTCAATTTATTCATTTCATAAAATCACATACAAATTATTTACATAAATGTGTGAGTCAAAGGAGGAAATCACGCAAAAGCCCAGGGCTTGGAAATGGAGATTCCCTTTACAATACAGTTTAAAATCACAGTTTTGAATGAAACATATACGTATATACAGTAGACCTCGCCTAAGTCGACATCGCATAAGTCGACAACTCGCTTAAGTCGACACAATAAAAAAGTCCCGATTTTTGCCTTTGTTATTCCTTGAAAATTTCCTCGTCTTAGTCGACATTTGTAAGTCGACAACTCGCGTAAGTCGACCTGATTTTTCAGTGCCAACTGAGCTGAAATACGTGTTAATTCCCTCGTCTAAGTCGACATAATTTTTCGCTCAAAATCTTATCGCCATTCTCTGAAAAAGAATTGTTTTCCCGCTCCGATTCGCTGCGTTTATACTCGGTAATTCGCTAGTGTACGGCGCGGTAGCGTTCGCGCCATGCGTCCATTGTCTTGTATGCCAGAATATAGAAAGGACATACACTCCTTTACACTGGAGCATTACATGTAGTACCCAAGACAGTTCCCTTTACCCCTTTTCTCCCTCTCGTTTTTCTCAAAACGCACAAATTTTGTACACTTGTATGTCCCAGTAGGTATTCATTATCCGAACATGAAATAGGTGTTTTTGTAAATCCGAATATTCTAACGTTGATTATTCCGAAGCGGTATTAAAACCAGGGCCCTTTCTGAAAAGATTTATTACAATGCAACTAATAATGCAACTCAAAAAATCAAATGCAGGTGTATCAAATCACACGCAACTTTTGCATGCAAACGCAAGTGCGTTGCTGAAAAGACTTGCGTTTGATAATCATATGAAACTAGAAAATTATTGTTACGAACCTGAAACTCAATTGCTTTTAAACGCAACTCTAAAAATCAAATGCAAGTCCATCAAATCACACGCAACGATGTATTTAAACGCAAGGGCGTTGCAGAGAAGACTTGCGGTTTTTGTACGAAACAATAAACTGCGTTTAAATAAATCTCTATACATCTACGGAATACGATGCGTTATTGTTGAAAAGGCTTGCATTACTTTTTTTTTTCATTTCGTAAGCAAAATTAAAAATTAAACGCAACTCTGAAAATCAAATGCAAGTCCATCAAATCACATGGCATGCTGAAAAGACTTGCGTTTGATAATCACACGAAAACAGAAAATTATAGGAAACTTAAACTCAATTGCGTTTAAACGCAACTCTAAAAATCAAATGCAAGTCCATCAAATCGCACGGAACGCTGAAAGACTTGCGTTTGATAATCATACGAAACTAGAAAATTGAAGGGAACTTTTTTTTTAAACTCAATTGCGTTTAAACGCAACTCTAAAAATCAAATGCAAGTCCATCATATCACACGTAACGCTGTATTTAAACGCAAGTGCGTTGCAGAGAAGACTTGCGGTTTTTGTACGAAACTATAAAAAACTGTGTTTAAACGCATCTCTAAACATCTACGGAACTGTGTTATTGTTTAAAAGACTTGCATTATTTATTTCGTAAGCAAAATTACAAATTAAATGCAACTCTAAAAATCAAATGGAAATCCATCAAATCACACGGAACGCTGAAAGACTTGCGTTTGATAATCACACGATACTAGAAAATTGTAGGGAACTTTTTTTTTTTAACTCAATTGCGTTTAAACGCAACTC
The DNA here is from genome assembly GCA_033980235.1 of Diadema setosum. Classification (NCBI taxonomy): domain Eukaryota; kingdom Metazoa; phylum Echinodermata; class Echinoidea; order Diadematoida; family Diadematidae; genus Diadema; species Diadema setosum. The sequence goes on along the minus strand of CM067072.1, from coordinate 11,904,827 downwards.
TAAAAATCAAATGCAAGTCCATCAAATCACGTAACGCTGTATTCAAACGTAAGAGCGTTGCAGAGAAGACTTGCGGTTTTTGTACGAAACTATAAGAAATTGCGTTTAAACGCATCTCTTAACATCTACGGAAGTGTGTTATTGTTTAAAAGACTTATCGTAAGCAAAATAAAAAATTAAACGCAATTCTGAAAATCAAATACAAGTCCATCAAATCACACGGAACGCTGAAAAGACTTGCGTTTGATAATAACACAAAACTAGAAAATTGTATGAAATTTAAACTCAATTGCGTTTAAACGCAATTAACTCTAAAAATCAAATGCAAGTCCGTCAAATCACAAGCAATGCTGTTTTTAAAACGCAAGAGCGTTGCAGAAAAGACTTGCGGTTCTTGCCCGAAACTAGAAACTGCGTTTAAACGCATAAAAATGTACGGAAGTGCGTTATTGTTGAAAAGGCTCGCATTATTTTTTATATCGTAACGGAACTTTCGCCGTGACCGAACTTAGTCTGCACTTGCAGGGGAAAAAAAATCGCAACATTTTACACGTTTCAAACTACCGAAACGCTCGCTGCTTCACAAAATGTCAATGAAAAAAATGATAACGAATTATTGTTAAAGTTCGCTATGCCGAAGTTTTAAATCTCAGTCCAAAGTTAAATTAGTCCAACAATGGTAAGAGGTTTGTTTTTACGAAGGTTATAGTAGTCCGAAAGATGTCGTTTTCGGATGAACAAACTTTTCTTCTTCTTTTTATTTCAGACAGGCCCGCGCCGTACAGAGCGGTAATGTTGCGAATCGGAGCGCGAGAACAATTCATTTTCAGAGTATGGCAATACAAATTTAAGCAGAACAAATACGGCGACTTAGGGAAGGAAAATCACACATATTTCAACTCAGTCGGCACTGAAAAATAATCTCGACAGAATCATAAGAAATCACATGCATATCTTCCCAGCAACGCACTTGAATTTAAATCACAAAGTTTAATGCAATTCTGGGGAATTTGCCTTTGATATTTCAAATCAAGTTTAAAACATTAAATGTCTGGAAACGGGCCTAGGTTTCCGATCCCGCTCTCTCAAAATCTCTCTAGATATTTGGGAATTGTGCGTTGTCGTTACTAACCCGCGCAAGATTTATGCATGAACTAAAACATTATTGTTGCTAATGTCAGTAGGCAAGTTTTGGCGGCAAAAGGAGTTAGATATGGGTAGCGATCCGCATCGTGATCCAAATCTTACTCTGTACAGGGGAAATTAATTTTCATTTATAAGTCGACAAAATGTCGACTTACGCGTAAGTCGACATTCGCGTAAGTCGACGTGTTTTGCTCAGTCCCGATTATGTCGACTTACGCGAGGTTGACTGTATATATATATATATATATATATATATATATATATCAAAATAGAACTTAGATTAGAGACCCGAAATCAACAATATATTATGATGGAAACAGGAAACAGGAAACAAAACAACGACTGAACTAATACAATATATTACAATACAATACAATACAAAACAAAACAAACATGCAGGGTATTTGTCAAAGGTTTGAATGGGAATTGCACAATTTTCATCATTCATTCATATATAATAAACAATCAGTACAAAAGAAAAAGCTGCTCATATTGAGTCATAAAAAGATTCAATGTGTTAGCAGTTTTCAGTTTCATGCTTAACATATTCCACAATTTAGCCCCTTTGTACTTTATTGAGTTGGATTGACTAATTTTTAGACGATAAAATGGTGAAACATAACATTGTTTATTTCTAGTATTGAAAGAATGTTTCTTGGCATGGGTAGAAAAATAATTTGTACAAAGGCGAATGGCTTTCTTTTGGAGGACCGTTGGCCGATCTAATTGTCTCTGTCTGGTCCCTGACCAGACGAGATTACAATAGTCTAAGTACGGCAAGATAAAGGCATTGTAAAGCATTAACAGTGTATTTTTCGGGATTAACGAGCGAAGCTTGAACATCATATCAAGTGCAACACTTATCTTTCCATGGACATAATTTATACGGTTATTCCAGGACAACTTTTCGTCAATATACACCCCTAAAAAATGTATTGTGGCAACCTTTTCAATTTCACTATTATCAATTTTTATAGAATACTTGTAGTTTGGATAAAATTGTATCTGTCTTCTGGAAGATTGAAAAATCATATATTTCGTTTTATTAATATTCATTTGTAGTTTATTTGCCTTGAACCAGTTGCATAAGGATTGCACTTCTTCATTAACAATTTGGTTAAGCATTTTCTGATCAGAATGTGAATATATAATATAATATACCTGATCCCGTCAGGTATAGGTGCACTATCGGCACATTTTGGTAAAGTACCAAATTGTGCCGACACATAGTGACGGCACATTTTGGTAACTTGCACATTTGGTAATTTACCAAAATGTGCCGATTTACCAACATGTGCCGTAACATATTGATACATTGACTTTTAGCCAAATATTCTATAGGAGAAATATAAACTTGAAAAAGTGTTTACTTTCTTCTCCCTCTTTCTTTCTTTTTTTGCCGAGTGTATATAAACATAATGTGTGTGTGTGTGTGTGTGTATGTGTGTTTGTGCCTGCGTGTGTGTGTGCACGTGTGTAATAGATGGATTAACGATTGATATACCTAAATGGCAAGGGGGGAGTCATGATTCATGACTTTTATTGATAGCTTTACAGCTATCTAAATCGGACATAGTTACTGTAACAGACCAGACAAGACAGCAAACGGGGACACATATCAAAATGCAGTGCACATTACATTATGAATGATAGAAATTAATGGTGATCAAGATACGTAGCTGGTGAAAAGCTAAGAAGCAATTATTCTCGAAAGCACTTGCGTGCTGTCTGCTGATCTGCCTAACAAAATAATGATATATTAAACGGAAATCTTACAATAGAATCAATACATTCAGATGAATTTCCACCATGAGAGAGTGCATGTTTATGTGTTGGCAACTTACATTTAAAATTTGCATTCGGATTGGTACACGATGATTACAAGCCAGTTCTTAATTAGCCTCCTTTGCACAATTTTGTACATTTTTTTTTTCTCAGTTGGTTTGACACTTCACTCGTTTTCAGGGCGCTATATGTATATATATATATATATCTCGTAACTTGTAACAATTCATGGAATTCATGTAAAAAAAAAGAACTTTCATAGAATATTTGTGACCGGCGACAACGGTTTCAGGCAAAAGTCGGGCATTTTGAAAATTCATTTTTTCACTGAATCACATTGCCCATTTCCTAAGCTTTGCATTGATATAAAACACTTGTATTCTTCGGCACCATAAGTAGGCATGGAAAGCGAAATAAAATGCACTTTTTAAGTTGTTAGCCTGACAAAATTGTGAGAGGCGCACACAGTTATTGTACCATTGCATCACATGTATTTTTCTTTTCTTTTCTTTTCTTTTCTTTTCTTTTCTTTTCTTTCTTCTTCTTTTGTTACTGTTAACGCTGATTTTGTTAATGCTATTGTGTTTTCTAGTCTATTTGTATGAGTAGCAAAAGTGCGCTTAGAAACGTCAGTATGAAGCGCCATATAAATGCAATTATTATTATTATTATTATTATTATTATTATTGGCTTGCATTGAATGCATCAACAAGCTTTTTTTTTTCTTTCTATTGATATTAACGAATAATGAAGGTCCTACAATAAAGACTTTGATGAGCACTTATGTGCTGTCGGGTGGATGTTGTGTGGTATAAGTGTCAATTTCACTTTAGTTTACTTTCACCAAGCATTGGAAATAATGTAGTGTATACAACAGAAAAGAAGGCACAAGATGAAATTTAAAAAAAAAAAGTTCATAAATCATACAAAATGTAATTAAAAATAATATGATAGCATGAACATGGGCACAGATAATGCAATTAATGGGAAAACAGCAAAAGACAAGGTCGGCGGAACCGGAGAGGGGGAGGGGCTGCCCCCCCCCCCCCCACATTTTTATTTTATTTTTTTTTTTATTTAGGCCCCCCCCCCACTTTTTTTTTTTTACCCTGGAAGTGCGTAAGCGGCGCTAAAAATAAATAGATAGAAACCTTGAAGTGTGAGCACGGTAAGGTTTTGTTTTTGCGCTGTAGTTTTGTTTTGTTTTTGTTTTTTTTGCTTGTCAGCTGCTGAAGTAACCCGGAGGTTGCACCAGAAGTTGCGCAGAAGGCCTTTTTTGTTTGCTTGTTAGCTCATGAAACCCGGAAGTACCCCCCCCCCCCCCCCAACATTTGAAAACGTGGCGCCGGCGGTGAGAGAGGAAAAAGCGCCTTGTTAATATCTGACCCATGTGTTATAAATTAACATACATACCTTCCACATAATACAAGATATTCATGGAATTCATGCGTATATCAAATATTGGTTAAGGTGAAAAAACAATTTGAAGCAAACGTTACCAAAAAATACGATGATATGAATGATAACAATACAAATAATATGTCTTGCTTTGCTATAGTAGTTATATCAATAATCTTATAATATAAATTTTTGTATTTAAAAATAGAACTATTGCTGGTTTTTAACGATTCAGTTTCTCTAGGAATAAAATTCCATGTGTATACAGATCCTGATTCTAATCATAACTGAATTATTCAAAGAATGAGATGCGCATGGTAGTATATACCCAAACTAAGAGAAGATTGGCGTTAGTCCGGGAAATTTTCCTAGATTGAGAGGGAAGTTTCGAAAGAAGTTTTCGAGAAGTTTGCGGTTACACTGCCAAAACTTCGAGATCTTAAACTTCGCGAAACTGAATTTTGCGATGTTTTGCCAGTCATAGCCATCATACAGCAAGAGGGCCTTGGCAAAAGGTATAGACCGCAGCTAATGATTAACGTCATAAAATACTGAAAAATATGATGATAATTAATTATGCATTATGAATTCTGTATTAATTAGAATCATTATTATTAACATTCATTATCATCATTACTATAAACCATCAATAATTATATTCAAGGTGTAGGTACCTATACATATACCTATATTATTATATCAATGTCGGACAAATTGTATCATTATTACATATTAACGATACAATTTGTCCTAAAGATTATGGTTATCATAGTAATACATTATCATTTAATATCAGCATTCCAGCAATTGTAGAGACCAAAAAAAGCACATTAAAATAAACCCTCTTGTCTGTAGGTAGCATATAGATATACATGTATATACAAATTGTAGTTACCCGCGTCACACACTCAGTCTCCATCCATACGCTCGGGGAGGGGGGGGGGAGGAAGGTTGTTTGTTTGTTTGTTTGTTTGTTTGTTTGTTCGCCAAGTTGTTTGTTTATAGCTCAGATAAAATCGAAATCGAGATTCTTTGTCTACACCACTTCTTGACGCAATATCCGTGCTGTAATAATACGTGTATTCACGGACTCCAAATCTCTCAGAGCCATATTATACGCTGCATGGTTGCCTTGTCAATGATGTGATTGAATTTCTTTTCCTCTAAATGATGTCCCGTGTTGTTCAGGTGAGTGACGAAGGCGGATTCCCCGCTGACCCGGATCTGTGATGCTGGTATCAAAAGACGTTGGTGGAGAGGCTGTTTGGTTTTACCATTACAGTGGAAACTCGATATAACGAGATGGTCGGGACCGAGTCATTTTCCTCGTTATAGCCGATATCTCGTTATATCAGTAGGCATAAAAAGAAGGCATAAAATAATGACATTAATTTGCACATGTGGGACTACCCATCATATTTCAATCAATACTGAAAACTTGATATTGTGTGTGAGGGAATTACTCACCTTTATGGGTAAGAAGATGTTTTTGCCAAGGAAATCCAATATCAAGAATGTGTTTCTTATTAATTGTAGATGTTTGAATTTGTAAATTTATATAGCTTGCGATTGTATCAAGATCATCTGTGGATTGGTATGTGCATGGTTATCGTATGGGTGTGTGTTGTGTGGAAAGCTTGAATATGGTCTGCACAATGCTATGTATGTATGTGACACATTCTGTATGTGCATTATGACTGCGTGTGTGTGAAGACGGGGAATTCCCTAAGTAGAAGGCCAATCACAGCATCAGATTGCCTCACACCTGCTAAACGTCATGATGATGTCATGTATACATATGGCCGTCCCACCACATTTTCTGCATGACAGTGTGCGTGCACACACACACTTCACACGTACAACATGCAGTGCTAGCTGGAGTGCATTGAACAAAATGATTACTGCAGTATGTGTGTACAAGACAGTTTTTGGCGCATCAAGCTTTACAATCTCGGAAGATAGCACAGGCGAAGTAAAGCTTTACCGAAGGCATTTTGCTTTACCTCGCTATAGCAGGTTTGATTTACTATGTTTTTCTCTGTTTGGAAGTCACAGAATTTATCTCGTTATAGCCGATCTCGTTTTAAGAGTAGCATTTTACATAGACTTGTGTGGAAGGAAATTTGGGACCGAGAAAATTTCCTCGTCATAACCGATATCTCGTTATAGCAGTGTTCGTTATACCGAGTTTCCCCTGTATTGTCTTGGGTTACAGTCCTTACCTTTGAAATCTGTATTATTTACACTGTTCCGTTTGTGCTTTGGAATTTTGTCTGTTGGTTTTTGTTGTTGTTTTTTTTTGTTTGTTTTTTTTTTGGTTTAGTTTCTGCCGAAGCGTGTTGGCAGGGCCTCATTAACAAGGAAACCAGAATGGTTTGAAAAATAATGAGGCAGTAATGAAGCAGTGTAAATGAACGCTGAAAACCCTTCCCTTGGGAGACCTCTACACAAACTTCATGGGAAAAATTCAAGAACCAAATATTTACAAATTTTGTTATTTGAGAAACCAATTCAAATTCCCACCATTTTTGTTGATATTGCTTCTCTTATTTCATTTGAATTTGGATTTGACAGAAGATTCTCCCCTTGGGAGACCCCTACACAAACTTTCACGAACATACAAATAGGTGATATTCGGCAAATGTTTACTCGACCCATTATAAACAACAAAGGCAGGAACATCGCCCCTTTGTAATGCTCGCCAGCCAGACAGAGCTTACTCCCAGAAGTGACTCGGACACGAGTCACCGAAAACTCTACTCTGTGATTTTCACAATCGTACAGTCAAACAGATTTGTCGATACGCGGTAATGTTCATAATCATAATACTTCATGCCTGATGAATCAAGTCTACATCGATGAACACCGTGTTTTGCCACTAACAGAAGTTTATTTCATTTTTTTCTTAATGACGGAATTTATTCAATTCCTTTTTTTTTTTTTAAATAAGAACCTTATTTCATTTTAGAACCAGCAAACTTATTCCATTTTCGGATTCACGTAAATACTTTTGAAACAACGAACCTTGGGACCTATTTTGTTTTCAAAATTAAACTGAACAAACCTTCGGAGTGACAACCTTTGCATTTTGGACCAACGAACCTTCGGAATTTCGCTGGGTGTTTGAATCAAGGAATATCCTGCTATAGTTCCGAGCATTGAATAGTAACTTGTTCCTAATGGTGACTGCAATATTTTCATATGGTATATTGCAATGTTTGCAAAGTTGCGTTTTGTTGTTGTTGACTTTTTTTTTTAAAGAAATCCCAGGCCTTCGCAGTTTATGTTTCATTGTTATACACGGAAATTCTCACAACTCGTTCCTGTACAGTAGCCAAAAAGCCAAGGGCGAAGTGGTACGTATGCAACTGCGACTTCATAAACGTACACGTGTGGCTGGAATGAAGCGCAGATTGAAGTCAAATTTGCCAGACATACAGCTAGCAAGCAACGCCCTCTCGTCGGAGAGAGAGGGAAAGAGATGGGACATGGGGGCATCACTATCATTGTGTGACAAAAATACTGAGCTATAGCGGTCCTGGAGAGAGAAAAGAACTAACTTGGAACTAGCTCTGCTGCAGGACACGAATGAAAGCGGACGACAGTCACACTGTATAGAGATGCGAACTAAAGATGGCGCTATACTCGATGAGTGTTCGGCATGCACATTGCACACAGTCTGTTTATGCGCAATCGACTCTATCCGATATCCGTGTACGTCCATGCGATGTGAACGTATATTTTGCCGCATCCAATGCATGTATATGTTGCATGCATGTGTGGTACAAGAGAAGAGTGTGAGAGCTAATGCCTGAGTACCACGAATCCACTTTCCCTCAAAATCCATGGATTTCCGTGGTAACCGGCTCATAGATGTCACATTTTGGGATGGAGCACTTGTGTCGGTGAGCCAAACTTCATTTTAGAGAATTGTGTATGTGTATCAGAGAATACTGTGGACTCGAAGCTGTCTAAATCTGTGTTATAATGGGTATTTACATTGTATTGTCCCGTCTCCCTGTCGCCTTGGAGACCTCTGAATGGAGCGAGCTTGTGTATGGCAGCAACACACGTAAAGCTAGGGTGATATCTGGCGCGGTACCCTGGGCTCCACTCTCGTGTTGTGTACCCCAGTAACAGAGCCGGGTCCGCGTCCGTGTACGTGCATCGAAGAACAAGGATGTGAAACCCAATGTCTACCTGTCTACAGCTACATTGTGGTGCTTTACTGAGAATCTGTGGCCCGTGGTCTCCTATTATGATTAGTCCACTGGAAATATAATTGGTTTACCCATTCCACACGGATTTCTACACATTTGATTTGGCAACTTTTTATGAGAATTTTATTTTGTAAATGTTCTGTGACATTTCTTGGATCTTGATTCATGGAACACTGTCTGTGGGACTGAGTAAGTGAATTGAATGCTGTCTTCGTGTAAAGTTTAGGATTCTTTTGATTTTATAGTGCCAGAGTGGTTGAAACTTGTACATTTTTGTAGATTCTAAGATAGATTCTCGTCAAAACATCAACAGGTTCTACATCATCCCCTAGAAAATAGGTCTAGGTTCTGTGATCTACCTACTAGATTCTAACGTTAAGTCCCTAAAGATCTGCCAAACTTATCTCTCTGTTCCCATTTCTAAGGAAGATAGACCACCTCAGTGACCTACCAGTATAATTGTACACTGTAACGTTGTTAGACCTACTACATGTGTACGAACAATACGACATTGGCTAGACTGAACAAAATATGGTTGTAGACTTATTGTATGTAAATGCACACATTGTAGAACTCTAGATCTCGATCTAAGTAGTAAATAACAACAGAGAGACTCTTAACGTTAAAGCTCTCATTCTACCTAACGTTAAACAAACAAAAAAAGACAGTCTACATGTATTTGATTTAGACCTGTCACATACATGTACAATGTAGTATGAAACATGGTTTTTAAGTTTACATTCCATGCTCACTTTATGATTTTCTGTAGGATTTTGGTTTACTATTTCTATCTTGGGCATGTTACAACTTGCACTGCAGCTCTAAATGTGTTGTAACGAAGGTACAAAATTTGTGTGGTGGACTCATAATCTGACTCTATTTCGAGATGAATAAAAAAATGTGAACTTTTATTCACAGTTACTTGGATATATATAGTATTATAGAAATGTAGATTCTGCTGATGATAGGCTATACATTGTACAGCATCAATCATTCCTTGGTAATGCATACTTGCCAACTCTACCGCATTTGGCGGTAGACTACCGCTTTTGAAAGATTTCATTAGCATTCAAGCTAGTGCTGCTCGCATAGGCATCCTGGATTCTACCGCTTTCTCAAATGAAAATGTTGGCAAGTATGGTAATGAAAGATGACTGCTGTCAGTGCTGACAAATAGTCATAAGTAATACCAAGATGCAACTGCAGGTTGGTGGTGATGATACAGTGTATCTTTTCTTGTTGTAAGTTGTAGTGGTCGTACCTTTTCTTCATTTTCCTGGTTATGGTTAGCCTCCACAATCACCTTGCACTTCATACGTGTACTAATGGAATCATAAAATGTTACTTTTCGGGGGATCTGCATTGCATTTTGCAGCAGAATTCAAAGTATTTGCTAGTGATGTGCCCAATAAATTAATACCGGTAATGAATTTAAAACCATGAATAATGGAATGATTTTAAATTTAACAAGTCACTAAATATAGATTAGACCCTTTAAACCGAAATGTGTTGATTATGTCCAGTTATGTCCAGTAGGCTGTAGGCCTCAGAATGACTTCTTGAGGACATAAGTCTGTTTTACTGCTTGATTGTACATACATGTAGGCCTAAGCCTACATAAAAAAAAAAATAAAAGAGAGCGAGAGAGAAAAAAAAGAGAGATTAATAAATTACAGTATTTAAATGCTAACTAGCATGATAGGGATCACAGACAGTGATTATAACTCAATTGTAAGTCTAATAACATAGGTTTTGTGTGCCATCTCCTTGATCTTACTCTAGGAGACCTTGAGGTATTATTATGCCTTTGATGAAGCATTAAGATCCTGTCGGCTTACGAGCAAATGAGTGTGCTGTTTTGGTATCAGACAGCTTTTATAATGATGATAATAATTAGCAACGCTTGTAGCGCACATCCATACTTACAGGGTACAAGCATGTGCCTATCCGCTTTGTGACACGAATGCTCTGATAGGCCAGGGAGGTCCCACCTCCCTGGATAGGCCTCTTCTGGGTTGGATGACATGGGCTGTATTTGGAACAGCTGTTTCATACATGCGCAGTACAACTCTCTCTCTTTTTTTCTTTTTTTCTTTTTTTTTGCCTGATAGGCACATTGAAGGAGTAGCATTGCAGATCTAAAGCTGCCTTTGACTGAAGGCTTGAGGGAGGCATGACTGCTCGCTATTAAGTAATGTACAATGTTCTCGACTCTGTGGAGACAGCTTGTAGCCAATGTCCATTGTACAGTAGACGATATGGATGTTGTTAGAATTCCTCTTCTACTTCTATGGTAGAAGAGGAATTGGCTTGCTGTATCATCTGGATGAGTTACAAGTTGTACCAGACATGTGAAGGGAGTAGATCTGGCATAATATCATCGATACACACAGATCGAAATCAAATATGGACACTGCCCTGGGGAGCCCCTGTCTGGACATTGACAGAGACTGATTGTGCTCCATTGGCAGTCACATCGCTCTGTTGCTTGTAGTATCGGTCCCTTTTCTTTGATCAGCGCACTCCAGGTCCATGTTATGCAGTATGTTCTTTCCCCCTCCACGCCCAAGTGCAGACCTACCAAGTTTTATACCCCAGAACTGACTGCCCCCACTGACATCTACAATAGACATCGATCCTCATTCACACTTTTTTTTAATCATTTTCTGTTTTAATTTATATGGAATGCATACAATGTGAGATGTCCAATGTCTACTAAAGTTATAAGAGTTTACTTTGGGGAAGTTGAGCAATGAAGTGCGCTCAAGCAATTTTTGAAGAATACTAAAGAAAAAATGTTCTGGCATGTACATGTATATTTGTAGTAATGATTAATGCTTCTTGAAGCCAAGGGGGGGGGGGGGGGAGTATATACCCGTACAAGTAGGGTAGATGTGTCGGTATGATCTAATGTGATTTTCTATTGATTGATGATGATATCCATAATTTCCCACTGTATATGGGCATTTCCACGGTAACTCACGTTACATTTTGAACTCAAAATTAGGTCGTTGAGATCAATATCCTTAAAACCTAATTAGTGATATGAGTTACTATATGTGAATGAGTATCATGCACCTCCATCCTACCTCACAGGAACATTACATCCACAGACTCTTATGAGAACTATGAGAAAAAACACTACAAATGTCGGTAACTCACGTTACATAATTTGGACATGCAAAAATTTGGCATGTCTTATATTCAAAAGTTTCCTCAAACAAGAAACAGAGAGACTTTAAAGTCTATTGTGTCAAAGTCATGGACTAACAACATACATCACCGAGTATGGTAAAAATTCAAATTGTCTTACACTCTCCAGGTATCGTCATGTGAAGCGGTAACTCACGTTACGGTAACTCACGTTACAGTTTGTCCACATGATCACAAGACAATTTTTTGTCTTAATAATCCAAAGAAAACTTACCAAGACAACTTTTTTTCACAAACAAACTCCGTGAATAAAGAATCTAAATTGATTTAAACATTGATCTGACAGTAATTAATCCCATTTAATCCTTGAGATTACTAAAAGGCAGGAAACTTTACATTTAGAATACCAACTTGAAGATAAATTTCATTTTTAATTGAGTCATTTTCCAAGCTTTCATTTGTACTGAGACAAAAATTGTATTCAACAAAATGATATGAAACAGAGTCTATTTCATTAAATTACACTCTTTTCCAGTTAACAAATGCACCAGAAACTGAGGATTTAATTGAGAATTTGATTTGTTTTTTTTTTTACTAGATTTAAATGGATTTCAGGCTATCTAGATAAAACAAGTCGTCCACAAACTATTCCATTTAATACACTGAGTCACGAGACTAGAGACCTGTACATGTAGTCTGTGGAGAGTTTAAAGGTTCAGAAATGAATATTTCAATAAATCTTTTAACTTTTAAACAATGCAATTTATATTCCAATTATTTGATAATTGTTTGAATTACTCAATAATCAATTGTATGTTTGATTTGTTTACAAATTCTTATACTAAACTGGTACAGAAATTAGACTTGAATTACAGAAACTGCAGATAAATTTTAGTTATCTGCTACCAGTAAATAATGATCAGTTTAATAAAACATATGAATAAATGTTTAAGCCTTAAAAAACAATGGCTTTGGTCTAAGAAATGTCAAGTAGCCATTATTTAAATTGTACATACATGTAAAAAGTATACCAGTATTTTCTAGAGTAATCAAGCAGACTGAAGCAGTAAGTCCCAATGAAAAACATGAATAGTAAATATTTTGTGATCAGGATGCTAACTATTAATATCGCAAAATGTTGATAGTTTGCTTTAAGGTACATGACTGTCCAGCTCTTAAAGAAAATGTCTGATAATGAGGTTCACATTCAACAAGTTTTTGGTAATAGATCAGCATGTAATGTAAATTATAGTAAACATGGAAAAGTTTCATGGTAGGATTTTGCAACAATATAGCTAAAACCTCAGAGTAGAATAGTATAAAACACATAAGCGTGTCAAATTCACAATGTTCAGTTCTCAAAAATCTCAGAAAAAACAGCAGGAAGCGAGCTCCAATCTTAAAATTCTGTTCACATGTTAATGTTTCAGCCTCATAAACAGTGGCTTTGGTCTATACAGGTAGGTATAAACTATGAAATGTCAAATGAAAATCACTTGAATTACAGAAACAAGAACTTTTCAAGAGTAATCATGCAGTGATTATCCCAATCAGGAGGCTATTAATAGTTATCACAAAATTTTGATAATTTGCTGGAACAAGGTCCATGCAGCTTAAGAGGAAATGTCTTTTAACAACTTTCGTAACAGATCAGTATACATGCACTGTAATATTAAATAGTAAATTTGGAACCTGTTGAAGCACATGTGATGAACATGTGTAATTAATACTTTGTACATGTAGACCAGTTGGTTTGGTGATAGAGAGAGACCAAGAGAATAGCAATCTACTGGAAATAGAATCTTAATACAAGAGTTCAGTAATCATGTACTCATTGGTTACTTACAATCACAACCTTCATATCATTTCTTGGTATTAAAGAAAAATCATGTCGGTAACTCACGTTACATTGTGGTAACTCACGTTACATGGTAACTCACGTTACAATTTTAAGACCTCTGTTATGAGAATTTGAAGCAAAGACTATAAGTCCCATCATATTTCTTGGATGTGTGCTGCATAGTTATTTGATAATCCAAAATACCATGTCTCAGTTGGGCATATTAAAATTGCTAGGTTAAAAAGTTCATGTTTCGGTAACTCACGTTACAGCAGCTTCTCGAGCTATGTAAGAGCACGCTGGTGTCCGAAGTACATATCTTATATCGAGGTCTCCACTTTATTTACTGCTAGATTAATATATTTTTGATTTGTAATACCAAACAAAGTTGATTTGAGCCTCAAATATAACAAATAATCACAAAGAGCAACAAAAATGCATTTTTAGGGATTTTTAGGTCAAAAAATGCTTTCTGGTTTCAAAAGGTATAAAAATGCACAAAAGGGAACTTTTCTTAAGGGTAAAGTTGGTTTCACACACTTCAAACTATGGCTAACAAAGTAAGATTATTAGTTGTCCTGAAATATGCGGGTAAAATTTTGGTGGTCATGTCGCACAACTCACGGAAATGCCCATATGCTGAATATTTTGTGAGGTTTTTATTTTCACGAATTTCGCGAGTCAGGTGCTATTCGCGAAATCAAAGATACACCAAAATAATGACTTAAATGTCATGATCAGTTTTAATGGAAAATATGTGCTTAAATTGTTTGCTTGTTTTTAGGTTTGCACGTGAAAGGCTACAAGTACATGTAGGAACGAGATTGGATGTAATGGATGGTTGACCCCCCTGCCGCCACCATGTCAGGGTCTGTCCATAGTAGCCCCCGGAAGTCGGACGGGGGCACCAGCCAGCAAACTCGCAAGAGCAGCCTCAACCAGTCAATCTCGAGCTCGGAGCCGGCGCTCATCAATGATGTGGCCCCTGTCAGGCGGCTCACTGCCTACCAGAAGCTCATGGAGGAGATGAACAATGACCCTCGGGCCCTGAAGGAGGTGACCCTCGGCAAGAGGATCGCCTTCTACAGAATCAGAAATGAGCTTGGCAGCGGGAACTTCTCTCAGGTCCGAATGGGGCTGCATGCACTCACAAAAGGTAAAGGCACCTTCTACTTTGACTTTCCTCTACGAGCTCATACAATAGATGTGAAATTGTGCCATGTTGTGTGTCAAACCTTTGTACTGTATGTGACACTGCCTTTCAAACAAGTCTCTGAGTTGCAAATGAAGCATTTCTTATAAAATTGTGTACTTCTTTTTTTAGTAGGAAACATACACAAGTTGTATTGCCTTTACCCAAAGGGGCTGCCTTCTGTCACAATCACATTTGGTCTCTCCTTGTCACACAACCCAACATTGTGACATGGAAAACAGCTGAATGAATTATTAAAGAAAGCAAATCTCCTGCACCTCAAACCTCTGGAGATAAAACAAAACACACACAGAGACGCACAAATAACGACGTGTGTTGTCAAGAACGTCAGAGAGATCACGTTCTTGACTGTGGTGTGTTTTCAAGGTCGCCTGTTTCCTGCCTAGCCAACCATGTACAATATATCTCAGCATATCCAATTATGTGTGATCAGTGGGTAATTACGGCTCGTCCAAAGCAATTATGGCTGTGACATTTAGCCCCTGGGCCCCGTGGTCCCTTCTCCAATATAGCTTTTGCGATACCGAAGCCAAATTCCGGTGGATACAGGCAATGGTAGCGCGATTAAACATACGGCATCGCATGTTTCCAATAACCTCATCTCTCATTTTTTCTCACAGGGAGGTGAATGTGCTTCGACAGTGAATTTCTAAAGGACGAAATCCCTGCATATTCTTTGTGTTTTTGTTAGAAGAGATTCCGCTTTGGCCCCATGCCAGGCACAACGGTATTACAAATTTGTAAATTTTATCTGTGAACACTTAAAGTCAATAATGACATACATGTATGATAGAGATAAATCCCAAAATTAGATTTTATTCCTGCACCAAACTTCTGTTCTAGAACAATACCTGGTAATCTTTCAACATTGGATGACCCTGTGAACACATACTTTCTTTTACTTTCCCTTTAATAGTTACTGGTATTATACCAATAGTTATTTTCAGTGTGTAATGTGAGTTTGTAACAACAGTGTACACACACACGTATCAATGTCTTCAGAGGAACTCGAGTCAAAAAAAGAAGTGTTCAAGCAATCACATTAACACACATCAGTAAACTCTGTTATGCTACCCAAGTGAAAAAATTTGTGTTACTGGTAATCCTCTCTGATTGAATTATAAAGTACAGTACTAGTTTGTATTAAAAAAAAAAAAAATTGTTTCTGTGACAAGTGTCACCTAGTTTTCTACCAGCTTTGTGGCTCAAGAAATATAGTGAGATATATAAAATGCTCTTGAACGGCTGAGGTGGTACCAATGTGCACATGTACATTGTACACCGTATTGTAAAAGCATCCAAACTAGTGTACAATGTAGCATTCCAAGGAATGCTTTCAAGCACTTGTTGAATTCACACACATTATGCTTTCTGCTTGTCCTGCATTGCTGTGTGCACATGATTATTCATGCAGATGTTGAGTGGTTCAGTGCCCTGACCGTGACTCATTGAGTCTCCTGAATATTTTGTATGATACATGCGTTTCACAGTATTTCATGGATGATACATATTCTTGTGAAAAAAAAAAAAAACAATTTTACCGTAACCGGTAAAGAAAAACACTTTTACACTCAGAACACTATGGACTGCAAAGGCCCAAAGTATAACAGTTCATAATCATGATGTAGTGTAAATGGTGAATGTTCTTTTTCATAGAATTATTGCAAAGACACTTCCAATGCATGTGGAGTGCTTTGTAAATGTCTTGACCAATTCCCTTCGAAATGTAAAATTTCTCATATATATTCCTGCTATACCATTGTCATTCCCATTGTCATTTGACTCTTTTAATCTTTAAATTGAGTTTATTGCAACAATCACTGAAGTTTTTTTTTGTGTGTGTCTTTTAATTCTCCCTCTCTTTACAAATTACAGGCACATACTTGGTACAAAGTAGCATGTCAAAAAAAAAAAAAAACCAAAAAACATGTAAAGACATATATGCATTGTACATGCTGCATTCACTTTATGGTACAAAGATGAACAGGAGCACTACAGTGTATGTTTGGGAGTAGGGACAGTGTATTTATTCAGGTTTTTACTTCCTCCCCTGCTTTTGCAGACCACACAATTTCTTCAAAGAATTTTAAAACAGAAAGTGGATGTTGTCCTTGCAAATTGTGCAAATTTCCAGTTAGGTACTGCAAAGTCTGTTTCCTCAAGGTGTACAACTGTACATTCACATACAGTGTACATACAGCACAGACTGTACAGTATAGCAATTGGCAGCCAGGGCATTTGATAAAAGAGATCAAATTGGGAGAGTATGGCCTTTTATTGGGCAATAGTGATTTTAGTACTTTTACAGGAAATGTGTACTTGATAGACTTTTTGTGTAGAATTTGTGTCTGT
The DNA here is from genome assembly GCA_033980235.1 of Diadema setosum. Classification (NCBI taxonomy): domain Eukaryota; kingdom Metazoa; phylum Echinodermata; class Echinoidea; order Diadematoida; family Diadematidae; genus Diadema; species Diadema setosum. The sequence goes on along the minus strand of CM067072.1, from coordinate 11,887,720 downwards.
ACTTGCAAGATAGACAGATTTCCAGCTGAAGTGGTTCCTTTTTTTTGGGGGGGGGGGGGGGGTAAGCACTGAAAATTAATATGAATACATACATGTACTATGCAGCTTCAAAAAGATGCTGCAGGATTCAGTTATTTCTAACTTTATAGGTACAGTTGTATTTTCAATATCTTAAAATGATATCATGCTGAGCACTGTAGAATGGGCAACTTTGGTGATTATTATGTATTTATATTTTATCTTTCAATTGAACGGCAAAGAACATTCCAGATAATTCATATGAGGTACCACCTTTATAATGAAGTCTTTTTTTAATCTTTTAGAGAAATTGAACATTTAATACATATATATGCAGAATTGTAACCTCAAATGCTTGTATTAAAGTACAAGCAACACAGTACTGTGTTTTTTGCATGGTCAACACAGTACTGTGTTGCCAGGTTCTATATCCCTCTATATGAATTGCTTGAAAACTTGTGGTAATGATGCTGAAGTTAAAAAAAAAAAAAAAACAAGAGAGAGAGAGAGAAAAAAAACAACAACAACATACATTATTATACAGTACAGAGCGAAAAAAGGTAGAAAGATGGGAAAAACCGGAATGGCAGAACATCTGCATGTGTGAAAAGGGTTGTAAAATGACAAGACATGCGTAGCATGGATGTGCTGCCAAGTACATGTATGTTGTAATGTAACACAACTCTTTCTTTCATAACGAGGGAATTTCACAGCACTTGGGTGATGGACATCAAACACACTGTACAGATACTTATTCACGTGTAGAACAGTTTGCATTGACATCAATATAGGGTTGTTTGTTCTCAGCAGAAAGGTTTGCTCCATCATGCATGTAATGGAAGGAGTGTAGTAATGTAAAGAATGGTCATCTAGGATGACGATACTCTTGGATCAATATCCATCTACAGGCTAGGATTCCTCAATGCTATAACGGCGCCCGTAATCAAGTTGCCCCATTTGCGAGAGCCGAGCTGCATGCAGCATTATCCGAGGAGCGGGGATTGTGTGGAGGATGTGTTTTTGCGCACAAAAAAAGGTCTACCAACTGTGTGGTGGTGTTTGACTTGGGATGGCTGTACAATGCTTGATGGTCGCTCAAATGCTGTGTGCCCCATGCATTGTAGAGATTTACGGGATCGCAGGAGCTCGGGCCGATGACACTGTGCCGCGTAGATTGGCATACATGTATTTCTCACATGCTTTTAGAATAGAAAGTGGTTACTCGGTAGGGCAGGATACAACCTGGGAAAATTATAGTTGCATTAATGTACACATATCAATGCCATCGTCCTGTGGTATTGGATTTTCAACTATGTACATACACGCTGTATGTACATGTCGATACATGTTTAATAACATTAGGCCTCATTGTGTGTTTCATTTGTCAGTGAGCATCAATTGGTAGCCTCAAGAAAGATGGGTGTTTTTCAAATTATAAGGTTAATTTGTAAAAGAAAAAAAAAAATCAGGAGTGATGTTGCTGCTTGTCTATTCCATTAGGTAGTGTTTGATTGTTTGCTTTTGTGTTTGTTTTATTGGCCTTTTTTTTTGGGGGGGGGGTACACATGGAACAGCGATGCTACACATAGGCACAGTACAATTGCACATTCCGTGTGCAATATTACCATGACTGATGTAATGTCTGGGATAATACATGTATAACCGCAGGTGATGCAGTTGCTTTTTGAAGACAGTCATGGTCGAAGATATTCTCAGGAAAATGAACTCCAACAAACAAAGCCTGTATTTCTCAGGTGGATAGAAATACATTACTTGTACAGGTTGCATATTAGCTACGTAGATTTCATCTGCATGTAACATTTCTTTTTTGAGGGGACCTTGTTTATAAACAAGCTGTGCTTTCTCAAGGTCCCCACGCAACATTCCATGTACAGTAAACATCAACCTTGTTCAATTTGTTGTAATTATACAAAACAATTTACTTATCCCCACAAGGGGTTTGTGACACATATGAATATAATAAAAAATGAATTCAATTGAATTGATTTCAAAGGGCGATAAAATCCTCTCAGAGCAAACCTGAGAACGAGCAAAGTTTTCATCATTTTTGACTGTGCAAAATCCATTCAGCATTGTTAAACTTGTAATGTTTTGGAAGATTTTTGTTTCACAAGTGGTGTGTATCGTTATACAATGTAGATTTTATTTTTTGGGTGACAAGTCAAATGTCATGAACTCATAAATTTTTTAATGATTTAAAAACCTTTTAAAGTCAAGCACTCTTTGGGTGTGTTGGGTGTGTTTATGCTCAACTTTTTGGGCCATAATAATCAGCGTTTTGAAACTCAATTTAATAGTGCAAAATGTAATGCCTCCCTATGCGCCTTGATATAAACAGCATTTCAAAATGCTGATTCTCGCATTTCTCTCCAACCACCTTTATGGGAAGCATAAACACAAATCACACATACTGTAAAGATCTCATCTCATCTCAATGCCTTTCTGATTCACATGAAAATGCTCACACCCTGGCCAGCCACCCTTTCGAATATTGCACATTGTTTGCAGTAAGGACAGGTATTTGCACATAAAATATTGTACATGTTTGCTTTCTAGCTCAAGCTCCCTACAATATACATGTAGGTTGAACTGTACATGTACATATACAATGTACAGACAGAGCCATTTATAAAATGCATTTTTTAACATGTTGCTACAATGCAATTTATTATTTCGTCAGCATTGTCAACAAAATAATACTTGTTCTTATCATTGTCTGAAGCCCACACTGTAGTACTAGTGAATAATCAAAATGATATTAAGATATCAAAAAGAATGTATTAATTATTGTAGACATGTGCTAAACATGTACAGCTGTAGCCAATAGAATCTTGAACAATGCACTCACTCAATTCAGAAATTCAAAGAAAATGTGTGCCCCAATTTGACCTACACATGTACTAAACATACCTGCTTAAAGGTCAACATATACATGTACGGACTGTAGCAACCACAAACACTCTTTCATGAACTCGAAAAGATTGAGCATAAACGGTACCCTCGTGAATTGCATTCGTATAAGCAAATTGAGCATTAACGCACTCTGTTCAAGTCAAAATATTATTCATGTAGTAAAAATGCTTTCCTTAGGACACTAGAGTTTAAAACAGTCTCACAGGCTTATGAAGTCTCAGTCAAGCTTTCAGTCAAGCCTGACAAGCTTTTTCTCCTTCATCAAAGAAGAAAACAACAAACACCAATCAAAACATGTAGATTTCCAACCACATCACATTTTAAGAAAAAAATGAATGTTTTTAGTTCTTAGAACAAGCAAAATGTCATATATTTATTAATATATCGGATGCACCAGATCACACAATTTGTATCTTGAAATTGCAATCAGCTCTTCACCGTCTGAGGGGCCACACCCCCTCCGTGTATGCACAAGGTGGGAGATTACAGATACGTACATGTAGTCTGTATACAGTGTACAATAACATAGATATTTTACTGTATCTTTGACAAAACATGCTATGCCACAAATGCCAAAAATCTTCATAATTGCATGGAGGCCGTATTCTGGCGACGCATTGCATGTGGCGCCCACTTTTAGCATTTCCTGTTTGGGGAAACTGCACAAGTATCATGTGTTTAATGCTCAGGAGACAGTGCATTGAACAGTGCGCCCCCCCCCCCCCCCCCCATGCCATCAAAAATGGGATGCGTGGGAGTATCAGACCCTCTTGATGGAAGTGAACTGTAGGTCACACCACATCTTATTCTGGTTGCTATAAACATGTAAGGGAATATTGGATGAAGAAGATGTGTACCTCTTTTCCATCTCTTCCAAAAGCACCCCACCCCCTTTGACAGACACCCACACGCACACACATACTTGAATAATAACGCAACACCATCATGCACACAGGCACAGTGTACTGGAATGCACACTTTCACTCACACATGTACAGGATATATATGAGTTCATGCCTGGAGCACTGCAGCAAGAATGCTAAAAATCCTCCTGTCCTGTGGTTACAGGAAGACAAGCTTCTTCTCTTCCCTCCATTATGAATACAAGGATAGGAGAGATACTTATCTGGCTCGGATGTGAAACTTGCCTGGCCATGAAGGCGCTTTAATGCCGACGGGCACTCAGCGACTGGTGTTCAGTAGCTTCCCAAGACACAATGTGGGCTTGCTTTGTCCTTGATATAAAAAGTATCCCAGATGGATGGTTGACGATCATTGCTCTACAGCAGTTGCAGGGCTGCCAACTCTCACTCATTGAGAGTGAGACTCACTCATTTCGGTCCTTTCTCACTCTAAAACTTCATTTCATTTGCATGCATTTCTATTGATCTCACTCATTTTGACTCCGAAATTATAGCATTGGCCTATGGGAGTCTCACTCTCAAGTAGTTTCCAATGTTGGCAGCCCTGCAGTTGCACATTACTGTGGTTGCTCCTTTTTCTTAATTGTTTAATTTTGTTAGGCATTTATTGTAATTCATTTTATAGACTTGTGGACATGAAGTGCATAATTATGCTATTTTTTATGAACATCCAGTCTGTGATGTGAGACTTCTTCTTTTCTTTTCTTTTAAATCAATCTCCAAAAATAAAACTCTATATCAGGTTAATTTCTCTCCAACTACAAAAGTAGGTTAAAGGGACTGTACAGTACTGCTTGACGTGGGGATTCATGTTTTGAACATTCCTAAGTGAGATAATGAAAAGCCTCTTATGAAATATGAAAGAGCATGTGATTTTGAGGATTCAACGTTTATTTGATGAAAATTGGTTTTCAAATGGCTGAGATATCCAAAAAAAAGTGCTAATAATAAAAGGCGACATGCCACAACTTTATTAGGATCTCTTTGTTTCACCTTGTTTTTGGATATCTCAGCCATTTCAAAACCAATTTTCATCGAATAAACTTTTGATACCCCTTAGAACTGCATGCTCTTTGACATCTCATAGAGTGGTTTCTGAATATCTTGCAAAACGTTAAAAGCTAAATCCTCATCTCGACCAGAACTGTACACACCCTTTAACCACTGGTGTGATGCTAATGATTTGTCTCAGAGCAATGTTTGATGTATTGTGCAGGAAAATATACAAGTAGTAGCCTGCATATACAGGGAAAATACTACAATACAGTGTACATCAAGAAACATGGTTGGTATTGTACATATAGTTTAATTGCAAATGGAGGCCATATTCTGGAAAAAAAAAATGAAATGTGACCTAATTCTGATATTGCAGTGTGATATTATAACATACAATATGTAAGGCCAAGTAAAAAAAGAAACCAGTTTCTCGTCCTCGCGCGCATCGATTTTGGCCGCCGCATCGATTTTTTTACTATTTACTATTTTCAAAATGGCGCTGAAAATACCAAGAAATTCATAATTCTCGTCCCAGCCCGCTCCCCGCCCGCATCGATTTTCAGTTGCCGTATCGACTTTTTTGATATTTACTATTTTTTCGGCCGTGTCTGTAACTTGCTAGCTGTCCAAATCGGGTCCCCAGGCCATCGCACGCATGAACACATTCGAATGTGTAGAGGCCCGTACACTCTGCTCTGTAACGTTGCATCTGACGGCGATGTATTTTGAAGAGAAAATGAGTGCGCTTTTCCAGCAAATGTGGAATTATAAAATGGGTGTATCTACGAAATAAATAACTTTTCCACGGATTCTGGTTTGTATCGTATTTCTGCGGGATACTTTTCTTTACGACGTAAATTCACGGACACGGCCGTGAATCGTAACATCTCTAGTGTGGTATACAGGGCAGGGGAAGCTCGGTATATAAAACGAACACTGCTATAACGAGATATCGGTTATTACGAGGAAATTTTCCCGGTCCCAAATTTCCTTCCACACAAGTCCATGTAAAATGCTACTCTTATAGCGAGATTGGCTATAATGAAATAACTGCTATAACGAGATAAATTTTGTGATTTCCAAACAAAGAAAAACATAGCCAATCAAACCTGATTATATATAGCGAGGTAAAGCAAAATATCTTCGGGTAAAATGTCTTCGGGCAAAATGTCTTCGCCTGTGCTATCACGGTCCGAGATTGTAAAGCTCGATGCGCCAAAAACTGTCTTGTACACACACATTTTCTTCATGACAGTTCACTCTACAGCTAGCACCGCATGTTGTACATGTACACTTTGTATGTGTGTGTGTGTGCGCTCGCACTGATACATGCAGAAAATGTGGTGGGACGGCCGTATACATGTACATGACATCATCATGACGTTTAGCAAGTGTGAGGCAATCTGATGCTGTGATTGGCTTTTTACGTAGGGAATTCCCAATCTACACACACACATGCAGTCATAATGTACATACAGAATGTGTCACACACACACAGCATTGTGCAGACCATATTCAAGCTTTCCACACACAACACCCATATACCATAACCACATACCAATCCACAGACGATCTTCACACAATCGCAAGCTATGTAGATTTACAAATTCAAACATCTTTTCTACAATTGATAAGAAAAACATTCTTGATATCGGATTTCATTGGCGAAAAAACATCTTCTTACCCATAAAGGTGAGTAATTACCTCACACACATTAGCAAGTTATCAGTATTGATTGAAAGATGATGGGTAGTCCCACGTGTGCAAATTAATGTCTTTATGTTATGCCTTCTTTTATGCCTACTGATATAACGAGATATCGGCTTGAAACGAGGAACACGACTCGGTCCCGACCATCTCGTTATATCGAGTTTCCACTTGTACAATCATCATCCAAATGATGAGTGATTATCAAATGTCCTTTTAGAACATGAAGAAACATCTTTGTTTAATGCTATAATGCCATAAATCGTATCATTTTGACATCCATCTGCAATTGTACAAGCCAGTTTCCAGTTGAATGTGCTACAATTGTACTGTGAAGAAATGCATAGACATACACTGTACCAGCTGTGTGGACACAAAATGTCACAAACACAATAATAAATAAAGCAGTGTTTTGAATATCATGGACTTCATTTCAGTCGTACATTTGTTGAAAGACATGTTTTATCCCTGTTTCAATTAATAGCACAATACATCAGAATTGCAAGTACACTGGTATCAGAAATGCCATTACAACACTAAATACCAGTATTAAGATGGTCATTTTCCCTTGACATCTGTAATGGAAAGAAAAAGCAAATGTATTTCTGCATGCGTGAAGTTTCATTTCAAGTATGGTACATATATCAATTTGTTTGAAAATGTTTGAGAGTGCAGGCAAGACATACACTTGGGACCTGGTCTCTCATAACACAGCTACCACTTAACAGAGTGATATTTCATTTCATAAATTGGATATAGAAAACAGTAAAGCCCTCTCTCGTTACTTTTCTCAGAATTACCGGACGAGAAACACATATTACTTTCATTTTGACAATCCTCGAAAAAATAGTAAGATATCAAATAGTAAGGACCTCCCTCATCGCCTTGCTCAAAAAACCCGGACGAGAAACTTCTTTCTTTTTTTACTTGGCCTAAATAGGAAGACTACAAAGTAAATTCAATCTAAGGGTATGAATTAGTACACTGTATGTAATCCAGTCAAGTGTACAATTGTAGCTCTGAACAAATAAAATTTATTTAAAAAAATGGGCAAATATTATGAAAGAATATTACAAAAGCATGGGCCTGCCAGATTTCAGTGTTAACTCTTTCAGTATTTTGTTTAATACTGTAGCAAGCATAAATTGCATTCGAAGATTGTGGTCCTTTCAGGATTTGAGAGAGCTCAGCAGTGGAGTAATAAATTTGTTTCTTTGGCATTGCTTGTGAACAGATTTGACCCTTGGTGTCAGACAAACATTATGTAATCAGACTTTTCAAGCTTGCACTCATGAAGAATATGCTTTACTCTACATTGTGGGCTGAAATGACAAAGATACATCGTACATGTATTGTAAAGAGCATTGGAATAAGGCCAAGTAAAAAAAGAAAGTAGTTTCTCGTCCGGGTTTTTTGAGCAAGGCAATGAGGGAGGTCCTTACTATTTGATATCTTACTATTTTTTCGAGGATTGTCAAAATGAAAGTAATATGTGTTTCTCGTCCAGTAATTCTGAGAAAGGTATAACAAGAAATGGCTTTACTATTTTCTATATCCAATTTATGAAATGAAATATCACTCTGGTAGCTGTGTTATGAGAGACCAGGCCCCAAGTGTATGTCTTGCCTGCACTCTGTGCATTTTCAAACAAATAGATATACATAATATGTACCGTACTTGAAATGAAACTTCATACATGCAGAAATACATTTTGCTTTTTCTTTCCACTACAGATGTCAAGGGAAAAACGACCATGTTAATACTGGTATTTAGTGTTGTAATGACATTTCTGATAACAGTGTACTTGCAATTCTGATGTATTGTGCATTTAATTGAAACAGGTATAAAACATTCTATCAACAAATGTACGACTGAAATAAATTCCATGATATTCTAAACACTGCTTTATCATTGGTGTTTGTGACTTTTTTGTGTCCACACAGCTGGTATATTGTATCTGCATCTCTTCACAGTACATTTGTAGCACATCCAAACTGGAAACTGGCTGGTACAATTGCAGATGGATGTCAAAATGATACTGATATGGCATATAGCATTAAACATTAAAAGATGTTTCTTCATATTCTAAAAAGACATTTGATAATCACTCATCATTTGGATGATGAATTGATTGTATCACACTACAGGTGATACGACTCACGGCCGTGTCCGTTAATTTACATCGTAAAGAAAAGTATCCCGCAGAAATACGACAAACCAGAATCCGTGGAAAAGTTATTTATTTTGTAGATACACCCATTTAATAATTCTACATTTGCTGGAAAAGCGCATTCATTTCTCTTCAAAGTAGAACAATACATCGCCGTCAGATGCAACGTTAACAGAGCAGTGTTTGGGCCTCTACACATTTGAATGTGTTCATGCGTGCGTGCAGACCGCTGACAGACCAGGGGCCCGTTGCATAAAACTTACCGTTGAATTTCAATGGTAACTACCGTCAAGATTAGGCGTCACAGCCAATCAGCATCAAGGATTATAAAATTTACCGCTAATTTGAAGACTCACCGATAGAAAGGAGCGGTAAGTCCAGCAGTAAGGGTTTTATGCAACAGGGCCCAGGGGGATGTGGACCCTGGCAGCTAGCTACAGACACGCATATACGTAATACGCGGCCGGCACGGCCACTGCACTGGCACCGTACCTTCCAACACTGCACAAACGTGCTCATAGTCACAATGGCATGAAAACGTAAACTCGATACAATCCTCACAAGCATTTGTACAGTACAATTCATCCCTTTAATATGAGAAACGGGGAAAAATACGAACAATGCGCGAAATATAAGTGGAGTACTAGTATCAGCGATCGTTCGCAAAAGTTCACGACGTACCGAGTGCGCTATACATCACAGCCCAGGCCCACGCCTGCGCGCCAATCCAACTACAGTTCGACTGCTTTGTGGGTCATTCCTTCTTGCCGAGCTCGCAGTGTGATAAATGCATGCGTTATTACATACGCACTACGGAAGCTACAGCTGTACTCCAGCTAAGATAGGAGGACGCGTACACATCACGATTGGTAGGTGAATTGTCGATTTTGTGTTTTCGGCGGCCGAAAAAATAGTAAATATCAAAAAAGTCGATGCGGCAACTGAAAATCGATGCGGGCGGAGAGCGGGCTGGGACGAGAATTATGAATTTCTTGGTATTTTCAGCGCCATTTTGAAAATAGTAAATAGTAAAAAAATCGATGCGGCGGCCAAAATCGATGCGCGCGAGGACGAGAAACTGGTTTCTTTTTTTACTTGGCCTAAGTCATGAAGAAAAAACACTTTTTTCAGGTAATAGGCAAGTAAGAGCCACATGATAAAACTAAGAAAAAACAAACAAAAACAAGACAAAAGAGAAAAGGATTCCTGTGAAGAGGAATGTACAGTACCGGTACATTTGCATGTACTGATGAAGTTTAATATCAGATTGCAGACAATACTTGTACAGCTGTACTTTGCATGTAGCATCATAGTGTACAAAGTAGGCCTACAGTACATGTACAGTGTATATTACCGTAAATCAATGTTTAGCGTGTCCGTCTTAGAATTTATCATTTTATAAAGTCATGTTGTCAGCTGGTTTTGCAACCTTGACTGGTATTAATGACATAGTTTTTGGTTGTGCCAAACTGCTTCACATCAATAACCAATTTCCATTGGTGTAAAAACGCGGAAAACACCTGCATACCACCCGCAGCGATTCTTCTACCATCTCTATTGTGAATATTGGCAGTGTATCCCTGGTGGACACTACTGAAAATTTGTGTTGAGGCACGTTCACTTGTCACATGTGAGGATTAGAGAATGTTGGTACTTTTACCAGTGAACAAGCTGATAAATGGACATTGTAAGCTAGTTGCACAGATCTACACATAATTGCAGCCATGTACAATGTGTGTGATAATTAGAATGGAAGTAGGACAGTAATACTGCATTTGTGTTATGTGTAAAGTAGCTCTGAGAATCACCCGTGTCGTGTCTACATTCTTTGATTGGGTCAGGATGTTCTCGGGGTACATGACGTACATTATACATACTTCTTGCATGACTCGATGAAAGCTGCATGAGGTGACTGGCAGCGGGCACGTATACACCTCACTGCCGTGACTATGGCAAGACCCTTGCATGGGGTTTCGTTCACAACCCCACGCCCCCCTCCTGTGCCCAAATTAGTGGTAACCAATACCCTGTTTGTGTTCCTTCTTTCATCGACCTGGACTAAGGAATGATGAACGGATGGTACTGGAGTGAGGGCACTCTAAGGGTTTAGTCTTTCACCTGGTTAAAAGCTATCGTCTCTGCCTCCAGTGTGTTTCCGTTGCGTGGAGACCAAAAAAAAAAAAAAAAAAAGAAAATGACAGTAGGTTACATGAAACATTCATAGTCTGACTCTTTGCAAATCTTGCACAAAAGAAAAATGGTTTCATCCAACCAGTCTGCCACTTCAGTGCTGTCTCATGTTGTGGACCCCTTTCTGGCACTTATAAGCTTTTATTTTCGCTGACAGATATTTTTGCGAATGAGGAGCCACAGACATTTTCGTGAGATGTTGTTTTTGCAGATTCACACCGGGGCTATCATAAGTGCACTGTTACCCTGACAGCGCATGGTGCATTTTCATGTGTTATGAAATTCATGGTCTTTACATATACAGTGTATTGTACAGTGATTCATTGAAATGCACAAAAATTAAACCCTCATGAAAATATCAGTGCAGTACCTTTATACAGTACTTTTTTATACAGTAGGCCTGCCTTTATGCCCTTCACAAGTTCTGAAATACATGTACGAGCATGTGGTGTAGAGATGTTTAGTTTTAAAAAAAATGACAAGAAAATAAAAACAAAAAAACAGGATTGCTTGATCAAAATGTCACTTCATTTTTTAGACTACAGGCCAGTCCTAGAAACTAGCATTACAAAAATGGTGTAGTATTGTAGTGCATGGATTTTTTCCCCCCTTAGAATGCATTTTTGTGTAGCTACAGTACAAGCTCAGCAGTAAAAGCAGACATGTATGGAAGATACATAATGTATGCTGAGAATAAACAAAAACCAAACTCTGCAGTTTTATGCAGATTTATTGCAAAGTATGAGAAAATACATGTACTGGAATACATCATTGCATATATTCCATACATGTATTACAGTAAATAGATTTTTCAGAGAATCAAACACAAGAAAGCAGACAAGGTTTCCTATCACACCTGTTACACACACACACACACACACACACACACACACACAAGCACGCATGCAAGGAGGCCTTTTATGATCAGCCCATCTACTCGATGTGACAAACGGTTTGACATGTTGTTTATGTACATCCCCTGTGTGCACATTGGTGCCTTGTATTATTTTCCCCAATGCAGTGAGGAGTCGGGCAAGGCCTATATTGTTAGCTTATAGAGCTCCTGCGCATATTACGCGGAATGGAAAACCCGTAATCAAATTTGAGAGACTGTCATATCACCACAAACGTGTGTATGCATTGCCTTCACTGTACATGTCATAATCCATTTTGCTTCCATGGCAACAGTTGGTTGATGCGGTGGGCATACAAAGCATTCAAGTACACATGTGTATGAACTGGAAAAAGGCCGTGGTTGCACAGATCTAGGCACAGTGTGTTAATTTGACGGTGGAGTCCTCCTTAATTTTCTCCCCATTTATCATGTTGAAAGTAATTCAATGACTGGCGTGTATGAGTTATTGAAACTGACAGTCCATTCAGATGCCACGATGGAAAATGTCATTCTTTACTACAGAAAGGACTTTGCATGATATCCAATGCTTGTTTGTTTTCAAGGTTTGAATTTCCACATAATATGTGGATCTTGATTACATGTGTCCATGAAAAGAATGGCTGGTTTGTATTGTGAATGTAGGCTACATGCACAATGTGATGTGTGTATTATATCAATGTATTCACAAACTTGCTTGTGCAACTGTCTATTGTATGACGACATTTATAACTCTGTCAGTATCAATAATCATTCAAAAAGACTTCAATAGTATGTGCATGTTTGTTTGTTTTTGTATGGCAGGGTTTCTATGAACTGTCATGCATCATCTTTCATACACCATATAGCAAGTCTAGTTTTTTGCGAATCGGGCATAATGAAAAAGCACCTGACTGCATTTAATGAAAAAGCACCTGACCTTAAACCTCTTTCAGAAAGCAAGGGAAATTATGTTACCCTAATCATGTAATGTACATGTCAGTAACAAGTCAATGGAATGTATACTTTTCATGAAAAATGAAGTTTGGTTGAATTCTTATATTTTCTATCGTTGTCCATAATGACATCTTGAACTGTGGTCTTCTTATCCAGCGATGACAGCACAGAAACTTTGAAAATTCTTAACTTTTGTATTGATTGTCCAATTTTCCTCAAACTTTCACTGATGTGTTCTTCTTAATATTGCTGTTTTCACTCAAGTCACATTTATGTTTGGGCTTTGGTTCCCTTTTAAGGTTTGAAAGATATGAATATCCTTCTGCCATCAAATTGTACTGAATAAACTACACTGACTCGGCTTTAATGGTGTCTCTGTCTTCTCATCCTCCTGGTACCTAAAAACCCCAAACTCCACAGAAAAAGTGGCAATAAAGATCCTCGACAAGACCAAGCTGGACCAGAAGACGCAGCGTCTCTTGTCCCGCGAGATCAGCTGCATGGAGCGGCTCCACCACCCCAACATCATCCGCCTCTACGAGGTGGTGGAGACGCTCGCCAAGCTCCACCTCGTCATGGAGTACGCGCCCGGCGGCGAGCTCTTCACCAAGATCTCCAACGAGGGCAAGATTGCCGAGGCGGAGTGCAAACCCATCTACGCTCAGGTCCTTGCCGCTGTCGTTCACATGGTGAGAGCAAACTTCGATGTTATTTTTACCCACCCCGTCCTGTCAGTTTGGCTCTTCTCCGCTGTAGACACAATCGTGAGCATTGAGACAAAATTTGTTCTATTTTGAGTGCTGAGTAAATATGTAGGCAGTGACAGTGCGCTTTTCTGTGTTGTGCCTTCTCAGTTCCTCAGTATGTACAGTAGTGTAGGAATTGTATGGAACTTGAGAACTGTATGAATCTCTTGCAGGTTGTTCCTAGAAACAATGACACGTTTAAAATGCAATTCCAATCCAGTGTTCAAGGTGACTTCAGAAGATTCAGCAAAAATCAAACTGACCCAAGAGTGGTAGAATTTTTCATCAAAAGCAGACAAAGGTAGAAATCTAATTTGAAGTTTTATGTACATGTTTTCATGAACAGTAACAATGGTCATTACCACGTCCTAATAAGTTAAAGGGGGTGGTGGTAGTGTTACTTCTCTACTCTCCCACTGATCATTTGTCCAAGACTTCAAAACAAGTTCCTTTTTAAGACATATTAACCTGTTGAGGACGGACTGATTTTACTACAACACGCATTTCCCATAGACATCTGCCCGAATATGCTCGGGACTCGTTCTCAACGGGTTAGAATCACAGAGAGTAAAGCTGTTTTCTTCACATCAAACTGTGGTAGGGTTGTAATAATCTCGCACTTGATGATTAGATCTGAGGCGTTTTAGTGACAGTGTTATCCAACAGATTTAGATTTTTACAGTACTCTTGTGTACCCTCCCTTCACCTCTAAAGGACTCTAACTCTGTGATGCGTGACACTGGTGACGCAGGCAAGGTGTCAAATTGAAACTGATGAGCCACTTTGTGTTTTAGTAAACACTTCACAAAAATAAACTGTGTATTCTTGACAAACCTGACCTTTGAACTTCGGTTTATTAATACCTTTTTTAGGAACACATTGTAGATAATGACTATGGATGATGATAATTATATTAGATTTCTTTAATTCATGGAATACCAGGGATTATTGCACTCACCTTCAATTTGTGCAATAGTGGCCCTAACTCGTGTAAAATTCCCTGGTATCCCATTCATTGCCATCCAATGACAGTATTTATGGGCTCTCTCTGTAGCTCTAGTCATTTCCTCACCCTTTCCAACACATCTGATATTAACTAGTTGAAGAGAAGGGCAGGTGTGTATGGGAAATGTGTGTTGTAGCCAAATCAGCGTGTCCTCAACGTGTCAAAGGCAAGCCTACCAGATACAATTGTTGTTTGTAGAAGAAAATAAAAACAGTGAGAGATTTGATACAAATGTACAAGCCAAAGTGTCAAGCAGACTGCAGGAAGTTGATATGTTTGTGGTCCACCAATACCTACATTGTACTGACAGGAAACACTGTGCAGCATACAGTACTTTAAACAGCCCTTCCATACTGCACACCTGGCTGTGAAAAAAACAAAACAAAACATAAACTATGCCATAAAATTATCTGCACCCCATGTAATCCTTTGCCTTCTGTCATAGGCCAAGGCTTGCGGTGATAAGCAGGAAAGCCTTTGTGTCCTCAACCTTTTAACATTTGTAGATTATGTTCATGTATAAACATGATCAGGGTGCTACACACCCGCTAATCTGTCTGCTAGCCTAGGGCAACCAAGATTTGCTCACAGGCAACTAGATTACTCTTCACATACATGTAGGAGGATGTTTGCCACCTAGGACCCTGTTTACAGTGCGAGGCCGGGCTCGGCCGCGGCTCGGCCGTGGCCGAGACCGGCCTAAATTGCGCGGCCGAGCCTCGCAATTTTGTCCGTTTACACTGCTGGGCTCGGCCGCGCTTTTGATTCAAACCTTTCAATATTTTGTCGTAGTGGCGCTCTGCTTGTAAAAAAAAAAATGTAATTTGGTATTGTCTGGAATTCCGTGGCGACGAAGTCGCCGTTCGGGCAAAGGCCTTTGCCGAAGGAAAAAATCCTTTGCAGGACAAAACCACCTTAAACTATACTAGTTTTCCACGTTGAGGGGGTTAATATCGTGAATAGCGAAAGATACAGGCAGAGGGTTTGGAAGCCAGACTAAAATTGGCCGCGTAATTGGCCGCGCATTTGGCCCAGTTTACGTTTACACCAAGAAGAGGCCGGGCTCGGCCGCGGCTCGGCCGCGGCCGAGACCACCTCCAGAGTGAGGCCAAATGCGAGGCCAATTTTGGCCTCGCATTTGGCCTTTTGCGCGTTTACACTGAAGCGGGGCTGGGCTCGGCCGCGGCCGAGCCGCGGCCGAGCCTCGCACTGTAAACGGGGTCTTTTAGGTAACCATCATCTGGAGAGGGTCAATATGCTTTCCTGTTCAAAGAAAGAGAGAGGAGAAAGGAAGACAATAAGGATTCTGAACAAACAGGGAACACAAGAATGGCAAGAATATAGTATGTAAGATAAATATGCATTCTGATATCACATTCCCTGCAAAGATAATGAGGAAATGGATAAAAAAAAAAATTACACTTTAAAGGACAAGTTCACCTTCATAGACGTAAGGATTGAGAGAATGCAACAATATTAGTAGAACACATCAGTGAAAGTCTGAGGAAAATTGGACTATCGATGCAAAAGTTATGAATTTTCAAAATTTTTGTGTTGGAACCGCTGGATGAGGAGACTGCTACAGCTTGTGAGTCATGTATGCGTACAACAGTATAAAGAAAATGTAAAGAAAATTCAACATATTTTCACTTTTTTCGCATAATAAAAGAGCACTTGACTTGCCTCTTTCTAAAGGCAGGGGGAATAATATTACCCATAACATTTGTCGGTAACGAGTCGGGGGAATGTGTACTTTTTTCAAAAGATGAAATTTTGTGAAATTCTCTTTATATTTATGCCTCCGCCACGAAGTGGTGCCGGAGGCATTATGTTTTCGGGTTGTCCGTCCGTCCGTCCGTCCGTAATGAATTTTGTGGACAGGGTAACTATCAAAACCTGTTGAGGTATCCTAATGAAACTTGGCATGTGTGTGTATTAGGAGGTGAAGTTGTGCCTATCAACTTTTGGGTGCACATGCTCAAGGTCAAAGGTCAAAAGGTCAAGGTCAAATACATAAAATTTCACTATTTCCACCATATCTATTGAATGCCTGAAGATATTTTCTTGAAACTTAGTGTATACATGTATTACCCAATTAAGATTCTATGGTGAAAGTTTGGGTCATGAGGTCAAAGGTCAAAGGTCAAAAGGTCAGGGTCAAATACATAAAATTTCACTATTTCCTCCATATCTATTGAATGCCTGAAGTTATTTTCTTGAAACTTAGTGTATACATGTATTACCCAATTAAGATTCTCTGGTGAAAGTTTGGGTCATGAGGTCAAAGGTCAAAGGTCAAAAGGTCAAGTAAAAATATTAAAACTTCTTTTTTTTTCTCCATACCTTGGAAAATTGTTCAAGGTATCTTCATGGAACATAGTATGTACATATACTGACTGGAAGTGATTATCTAGAGAATGTAGGGTTCATGGGGTCAAAGGTCAGGGGTCAAAGGTCAAGTGCAACGAGTTTCAAAATTTTACTATTTCCCTCCTATCATGCAATGCCAGCAGGGTTATTTTTTTTTTTACACTTGGTGTATGCATACATGTGTAACCTAATGGAAATTCTCTGGAAAGTTTTTTTTTTTCTTCTTTTTTTGCCTCAAAGGTCAAAAGGTCAAAGATCAAGTGAAAGTGCTGAACTAACTTTTCCTCCATATCTCGGAAGTGGCTCAAGTTACCTTGAAACTTAGTACATATTATGCATGTTCTACCTGAAAGTGATTATCTTATGAATTTTAGGGTCAAGGGCCAGATGAAAATGGTAACAATTTACTATTCAATTCAGAAATTGCACTTTTCTCCACACCTGTACCTTGAAAATTACTCAATGCCTAAATGTATGAATGGGTCAAAGTCGAGTTAAAGTCCTTAAATCCCTAGATACATGCTCTCCTATTCATCCAATTAAACCTAGGTCAAGGAAGGTGAACATTCAACACATTTGTGACAAACTTGTCATTTCAATATTTTGCCAATTTTGTGAAATTGTAATCACACATTGTCCACATGTACTATCTAGACCTGTTGGGAAAATCATGCATTATGGCGGAGGCATACCAGTCGCCAAAGCGACATTTCTAGTTTCCTTATATTGTTGTACGCTTGTGACATCTAAGTTATTCACACACTGCAGTAGTCTTCTCATCCAGTGGTTACTGCACAAAAATTTCAAAAATTCATAACTTTTGAATGGATTGTCCGATTTTCCTCAAGCTTTCACTGATGTGTTCTACTAATATTGCTACATTCTTGTAATCCTTATGTTTATGAAGGTGAACTTGTCCTTTAATACCAGGTGTATATATATATACAGTATATATATTTTTTTCTTCTTCTTCTGTTTCAGGCAGGTGTTTTAAATCTGGCAGCTCCCCGTTTCTTTCCTTATCCCATTGCCTTTGGCTGCTTTCACATAGAAGTATTCGGTATTCGGTATTCGCTATTCGCTATTCGCTATTCGCTATTCGCTATTCGAGCACCGAATACTCCATCACCCGCACCGTCAACTCACCATCCCATGTAGTGAGGATTTCTTCCTCCTACATCGCAGCAAATCTTATAATCAATTTCTAAACTGCATCAGAATGTCGGTCTACATGCTTATATTTGCTAACGGGCAAATCCAGACCAAAAGTGTCATTATTTCATAAACGAGAGACGGTATACGCTGCAAGAAAATCGAACAAGCTCGATTCCCACTTTGCTATACCTTTCGCAGGTATTCGGTACTTTCGAATAGTGCCCTCTTATGTGAACCGGTGTGAGGAAATCCTGTTGTTCGATTCAAGCTATTCGCGTGCCCTCGAAAAACGAGCCCGAATACCCGAATAGTATACTTCTATGTGAAAGCAGCCTTATGGAGATATTTTAGCACCAGGAAAATAAGCTACAGCACCCTGATGATGTAAAAAACAAAAAACAAAAAAGAAAAAAAAAAGAAAAAAAAAAACAACAACAAAAACTGGGGAATGTAAGAAAATCCACAGAATTAAACCGTGTTTTAGGATAAGTTTAAGTACAACCCATTCAAACTCATCAGCTCATATGGATATCTTCTGCGTAGATTCACCCAAGATCTACATGTAGGATGTCTTCCACTCACCTCGCCTCCTTGCACTCACGCAGTGATATGATGAGGAGAAGGTGAAATTTAAACCTGTAACCACTTGGGCATGCATGCATACCCACTAGACCATAAAGCCTTGACTTTGTTCACATTAATGTAGAAGAAGATTGATGTACAATGGAGACAGTGGGGAGACTCCGTGTTCGCTTTAAAGATATGTGAGGACAAGAAGACGATGCCCTGCCTATTTGCATGCATATGTACATTACTTTGCAGCATAGAGAATTGTACTTGATTATTGAAAAAGTGCTGGCCTTGTTCACACAATTGAGATAATATACCACACAGTGCATTCTCTCCTTCTTTCTCTCTCCTTTTTGATATCATATGTGTTCCCTTCCTCTCTCCTACGCCTATTTATTCAATCCATCTCCCCTGCACCCTGTGCAAGCTCAAAATATGAGAGCGCTGGGAACGTAATACAGAGTATATAAAGTATGAATGATATGATCCCGAGTGATAGAGGATTGCAGAGGTGTGCAAACCTGGCTGTGACCAGGTCCTCTCTCGCTGGCAGTGGGTCCACTGCATGGGGCGAGCTGATGCCTTAAAGGTCAGGTCAAGTAACAGTAGAAGACGTGCAAGTACAGAAGTGTGGCCCAGTCTGATGTTACTCGGCATCTTGCTTCTCATGCTCGTTTGTGTTACAGTAGGAATCGTGGTGATGTACAGTATTGTTTATAGATCATGAGCATCGCGGAATATTGCTTAAAGCTTTCGGCGCCCTTTGGCTCGAGAGGAAGCTCATGGAGCCATGATGTATTTATATCACCAGGTTGCTTTAACAGCTAAGCTGTCTGTGCCTGGAAAACTGTGCATTACATGCATTTTAGTCTTCATCAGCGCATAGGCACCTGCCAATTAGCACCAGCTGCATTAGCTGTTCTGTCGTCAAGACTGGGTGATACATGAAAGATAAATTAGGAGATTTGTGATAAGCGCCCCATAGCATGAAGACGCCTACCAAGCTAACGAGCTATAATTCCCAATTTAATTAGAAGGTGACGATACTCAAGGCACACCCAATTTTAAGAGTGAGAGTGAGAGTGATCGATATAGGGTACAATAAAAGCATGTTTTACTGCCTAGTGAACTCTTCAAATGGTTCTGTACACACTCTCTTTGGGTCTTGCATTGATATGGAAATACCCAAATCAACACTTAGTATTCTGTTATCGTTCGATTTTCATTGTCTCATTGTACTGTTCATGCAATGCTGCAGGAAATTTAAAATTTGAACATAGATGTCAACTACACTTTCTTTGGCCAAGCATTCTCAATCCATTCTCAGTCCATTTCCTCAATCCATTTCCCCTGTAACGTGTGTGGTATGCAGTCTACCTCAATTGATGTCACTTCAAATCCAGTTAAAATCAATACTCTCCCAGGTCAATGTCAGCTTGTAAATTGATATGGAACTGCATGTATTTGTGCATCTGTGTGAACAAGGTACAGTATATTATAGCTTTTTCACTCAACACTGTTAATGACAAAAGAAAAATAATAATCAGTTAAAGGACAAGTTCACCTTCATTAACATAAGGATTTAGAGAAAGTAGCAATATTAGTAGAACACATCATTGAAAGTTTGAGGAAATTCGGACAATCCGTTCAAAAGTTATGAATTTTTGAAGTTTTTGTGCAGTCACCACTGGATGAGAAGACTACTGCAGTGTATGATGTCACATGCGTACAACAATATAAGGAAAATATAAAGAGAATTTCACAAAATTTCATCTTTTGAAAAAAGTACACATTCCCTTGACTCGTTACTGACATATGTCATGGGTAATATTATTCCCATTGCCTTTAGAAAGACGCAAGTCAAGTGCTCTTTTATTGTGTGAAAAAAAGTGAAAATATGTTGAATTTTCTTTACATTTTCTTTATACTGTTGTACTCATATGACATCACGAGCCTCAGTAGTCTCCTCATCCAGCGGTTCCCACAAATTGTTTTTTTATTCATAACTTTTGCATAGATTGTGCAATTTTCCTCAAACTTTCACTGATGTGTTCTACTAATATTGCTGCATTCTCTCAATCCTTATGTTTATGAAGGTGAACTTATCCTTTAAAAGCTGCCACCCCTCCTTACTATCCCCATCTTCATATGAAGTTTGTAAAAGCAAGGAGCTTTGAACACAACTAATGTGTTTGAAGCTCCTTGGTAAAAATGACCATCAACAATTCTGTTAATACATATAGCAACAGAAGAGTTTGTATCATTTTCATACCTGGCATATTCACCATTTGTATACCGCACAATGTTGTGATGAGAAAATGTTCATGCGTTGTGTGTACATGTACATGTATACAGTGCTCACAATATTTTTTATGTACTTAATCAAATGGTGAGATTTTGAATGGAGACCTCTCATGTAATACTAAGCACGATGTATGCCATATTGTGCTTTTCATTTCAAACTGACTGGGATTCTTATTATATCACTTTGAAGTGCTTGTCATTCATTCTTTTTGTCCTTGAGGTATGAGCAGATAGTGTTTGGATACTACCAACAAAGTTCAATGTACAACAGCTCCATACCTAATTATTCATATTACAATGTACCATAGGCAAAAGGTTTCCACTCGCAAAGTATTTATTGTCTGTTTTTATTGTGTGTGTTTCCTCATTCATTTCAGCACTCGAAGAACATTATACACAGGGACTTGAAGGCAGAAAATGTATTCTATGCAGCTAATGGACTTGTGAAGGTTGGTGACTTTGGTTTCAGCACGTACTGTGCCATGAATGACACTCTCAACACCTTTTGTGGATCACCCCCTTATGCGGCGCCCGAACTTTTCAAGGACGAGAACTACGTCGGGGCGCCCGTTGACACGTGGGCCATGGGGATCATGCTTTACTTCATGGTGACGGGGGTT
This sequence comes from Diadema setosum, assembly GCA_033980235.1. Lineage (NCBI taxonomy): Eukaryota > Metazoa > Echinodermata > Echinoidea > Diadematoida > Diadematidae > Diadema > Diadema setosum. The sequence goes on along the minus strand of CM067072.1, from coordinate 11,866,183 downwards.
ATGCCCTTTCGTGCCGATACCGTGGCAAAACTGAAAAAGTGCATCCTGGACGGCCACTTCACAATCCCCTCATATGTGTCGAGCAGTTGCCAGCAGCTGATACGAAATGTGCTGAAGCTGAACCCGACAGAGCGGTACAACATCGAGCAGATCCAGGCATCGCCATGGCTACAGGGTCAGGAATTTCCTCCACCGCATCCGTCGTACCACCTGACGCCGTGCTTCCGGAGAGACTCGGCCAGCAGCGAGGAGCTCGACGTCTTGGATCAGTTGAAGGCGCTCGGGATCAGCGACGATCAGTTGGAATCCACGCGAGATCAGGACTCGCGCAATAGCATTACGGGCACGTATCGCATCGCCCTTCACCGAATACAGCGCAAACGACTGGAACCCCCTGTCCCTCCTCCCGTGGAGACCAAGGGGAAGTCATCGCGCCCCAGTAGCAGGAAGAAAAGCAAGGACAGCAACAAGAACAACAAACCTTCAAAACTGTGCTCTATATTATAGCATCATTTTATCTGATGCTGTGACCAAGTATATTCATTTTTGTTTGTTTGCAGAATCAGGTGTACATAATCTAGAAGATATAAGTTATATATGTTGATACATCAGGAAGAGAACATATTTGTCAAGACTTTATGAACAGCGTAATTATGCAATAGTTTACACCATTTGTATTTGATTGGTGGTGGACGCTGCAGTGTGCATGGGAATCGGGAAACAAGGGACACTTGTGGCAGTGTTTTTAACTGGCACGCGCATTCTTCCCCTTCGTATATTTCTACTGCGGGATAGACTTTCCCAAAATGTATCTAAATGTGCAGTGCGTGTTTCCTGGAAATTGTACTCAACCATTCAGTACTTCCTTCCTTCAGTTCAGTACTCTTGTGGTGTTTTATGTCTCAACAACCAAATTGACGGCTTTTATAGTCAAGTGGCAGTTCTGAAGCAAGGCACGTGTAAGCGAGGCAAATCATCCCTGGGAGTGCAGAGCGTTGCACTCATTGGATGTAGTGGGATATCTTGCAATGAAATCAGTATTCACTCTCTTGCAGAAAGTTGGCTGTCTCAGGCTTTGTGGTGGGGGGGGGGGGGGGACGGGATGGTATGAGAGCTGAGTGGGGAAGAGATGAAAGTTGTTGAAGACAACAAGAACAAATGCCACTTGATTCCAATGATTTCTAGTCATAATAAATCAAAATTTCTATTACCTTGATGAATAAATGCACTTGTCAATTCTCAACTGTGTTGAACATTCTCCCTGACTGTTCATCAAAAGCAAATTTGTTCTTTCTTTTTATGGGGGGAGGGGTGGGAATTTTCAATTAGCATAATAGAATGACGCCCACTAGTACTGTAGTAGAAACAATGTTCTTATCCTTACAAATTTGTTGAAGGACCAAGTCTTTCAGTATCAAAACAACTTGCCCTCTTAAATTATCATACCTTTTTTTTTTTTTTTTTTCTGAACATATTTTTCAGGTTTTAAAGGTTTGATAAGCCCAGGAGCAAATGTGGACTGTAGTCCATGCCCATGCACTGCACGTACTTGCTGATGAGGTTCTGAAATTGGCAATTACAATAATGTCATACATTAATGTTACAATACTTTGTATTGACAATGTATTTTCTATGCATATTATGAAATAAATGAAGTGTATTCATTCAGTCATGCAGGTGACCTTGAGTTAGCAATGTGTTATGGTATTGTATATGGGGACTTTCCTTTGCAGCAGCATGCAGAAATGCACCTGAATTGTAAAGAAAGGAAAAATGAGGTGACTAGCTTTTAGAGCCTTCATGACAGACACTACCATACTTCTGTTTAAAGTACTAGATCAATTGCAAGAAATACCTTCCCATAATTATGAGACATTTGGTTTCTGTGCATTTAATCTCTGTGTTGATGGCTTTAAAAGTTGTATAAAAGAATTTGTGGATATTTCTCCCTCCTGACAGAACATTAAGAAATTTGGGAAGTTGCAATCTCATAAAGATTATGTTTAGTTTAACAATGTAAATTAGAAGTTACCAATGACCTAATTCTATACACCTCATATTACAGATGCTGTGAGATTTGAATTAGCAGCATAATGAAACCAGTCATGCTTGTCATTGAAATGTACGTTGTACTTTTAAGCCTTTTTTTATTTTGAAACTACCCCCATAGATAACCATGGATTGAAGGGGGGGAAAAAAAAGTGACAGACCGAACAAAACAAAGCTACAAATGAATGGCACGAGTCTGTACCACTTTGCACAAAGCCTACTCTTTATACCAAGTGTCATGTGTATGAAGCGTGATGAATGGAAACATAATCCCTTTGCTAGCTATTTCAAAGGAGACTGAAAGAAAGGGAAGAAGCTTTAACAGGGTGTTTGTTCTTTCTTTTACTCTTTTAAGTAAATTATAGACGTCTCTACTTCATTTGTAAATGTCTCTGTAGTCGGCTGGGCACCTCATAATATGAAAACTGCAACACTCTCACTGTCTCCCTTTCAGTGGGTAAAATTACTATTAAACAGAGTGCATTTATGTTCAGCTTTCTGTCATGTTTGACAAAAAAAAAACATTGATACTAAAGTACATCCATGTATGTGCACACTGTATGCCTTTGTCACTTTTATCCGTTCATTTTTATTTTTCATGGGTTTTTTTTTCAATATCTGCATTCATTTGTCTCTCCGTCTGTCCTTGCAACCCTGAGAGACACAAATATGACTGCAAGTGTCACATCAAGGTCTTTGTAAATCCTAGGGGTGAACTCGTTGTGTGCCACATTTGCACGCCCGACTTTGCAGATGCCTTGCCAACTTCGCATATTTTGCCCAAATGCAAAACTGCGCACTAAAAGCGATCACAACAATCAATAAATCACATTATACCACAGTGCATTGAAAACATACCATGCACAATTCCATTCCTCACACATGTTTACATCATAGCAAACCCTTGCAATCTTCTCTTACCATTTTGTGGCATCGCATTTTATGTATAGTATAAATGCCTCTATAAAAACGAGTTACATTGCTTTGAAAAACAGAATTTTTCCAAAAGCACTTGGCTATTGCAGTCCAAGAATAATGTGGCACACAGGGAGTTTTCACTGTGGCACACAATGGCCCGAATTCACAAAGGTGGTACAAATGAAACCGTGGTTTAAACCATGGACAAAAACTATGGCGCGCCAAGTGTCGCACGGAATATTTCATTACGAAATTGGTCATTTCGTCGACAAATTGACCGTTTCATTAACGAAATTATCATTTTGTGGACAAAATGTTCATTTAGTTACAAAATGTTGTCATTTCGTTACAAAATAATCATTTTCATCGACAAAAAGACTGATTTCGTAACGAAATATTCCGTGCGACACTTCGTGAATTTGGGCCAAAGAGTTAAAGAATCCAAGGGTTGGCAGAATCCTTGAAAACCACGGAGGGGCATGTTGTTTTCAGACAGAAGAGGGACATTGTGTGTGACCACATGATCGACCAGTGAAGTTTTTGCGAGAAATATTGACTTTCCTTTATTTGGAAGGACTACAATTTCTGCTGCCATTAGTCACAGGAGTCTCAGGAAATGTTTTCTAAGTCATGAAAACAGTTACTAACTGATTGTTGTTGTTTTTTTCTGTTTTTCAAAAGACGGTGTAGTATCTATGCGACATGAAAATACAGCCATTATTTCAATTTGATGTTTACATTTAATAGTTCTAACCCTATCTGCTGTAAAACAGTGTTTTTAATTTGAAATAAGTTTCAGTGTGTGCATTCAGTTATGGATTATATCTGCATTAGTGCTACAGTGTATGCCATAGAATTTACATCACAGCAAAACTCGCAGTTTTTCTCTAAAATTTGCCGACTACATCTCTGGCATAAATGCTTCTACAAATATAGATTGTTATATGGCTTTGAACAGCAGACAGTTTTTCAAAAAGCGCTTTATGCGTTGCAGTCTCAGAGTAATGTGGCATCACATCACACAGGGAGTTTACACTGTGACACACAAAGGGTTAAGGAATTTACAAAAGAGATATTAGCAATGTATGGTCCTATACTCCCCAGATATTTTTTCCCATAATATTTTGTTCGATTTGTTTCCCAGAATATTTTGTTCGATTTGTTTCAAAAGATCTTGTGTTTGCTGTCATGCTCAACTGGTTCTGATTTGATTCACAAAGAAACTGCTGCAGTACATGATGAAATTAGATATTCCAACATAAGCCTTTGATTAACTATTCAATAGGAATTCCATGACTGCCAAATGTGTATAGCTTTTATCTTTGCGTCCAAAGTAATGTATACTTCCTTTCAGCTGTTTTTCTTTTTTTGTGAGAAGACGAGTTCATTCACATTTCATGTGCTCCACAGAAGAAGACAGAGAAAATAAAAGAAATATGAAAGACATTGAAGTTCTTTGCTCAGTATCTGTACCTGGAAAGTTGGATTGTGAATGTTGCAAAAGTTGAGTTGAATAAGCACTTTTATATCAGAGACACATATGAAGAGTTTTATCGCAAAAAAAAAAAAAAGTTAACTCCATTCTTGTCAATTTGAGATATTTGTAATAAAACTTGTAAAAGACTGAGGAAATGATAAGAAAATACAGTATGTTTTTAATCATAACCTCAAAAATATGCCTTGTTATGCAGCAGGTGAGGTAGCAGTGGAAAGGTTTTATATTGCTCTATCTCTCATGAACTTGCTGTAAAAAGATTCAAAATTGCACTTGGCACGTTTTTGCGATCAAACTCTTCGTTTGTATCCCATCAAGCTTTGGGGGATTTTTTGCTGCATAAATTATCCTTGTGAAATTCATTTTTTTTTTCATTCAAGTTTTTCCATTTCCAACAGAAATACAGCTGTATGTTCAAATATTTTAAACAAATTGAATACATGTACATACTAGTAAATTACATCACAATACATAAGATAAGATAAGTTTACAGAATATTTGATTTTCTAACAGAAACATATGTAAATGTTAAACAGAAATTGAATACATAAATTACATCACAATTCATTTAATAAAAGATAAGTTTACAGAATATTTTAAGTATACGGACATGCTAGAAATGGGGAGAAAGGCTAAAAAGTAGTGCTTGTAGGTTGAATTTCCCCATACAAATCATTGCATTGGCACCTCAGTCTTGTCACTGGAGTCTTGTCACTGATGATTAAGAATCCGTTTTGATTATAATTATAGCAATGAGGGGGCCACTGAAAAATTCCCAAAAATGAAACCAACAATGATGTGTGAACAACTAAGGGGTCAAATCAAGGAGATGTGTTTATCTATAATATGGAACATCATTATAATGAATAGTTCTGAAAAGAAAAGAAAATATAGAGATTACTGCCTCAAACCACTGAAATATTGTTTTTGGCACTTGGTGGGGTACCCACGTGTGTGGACGTGTGTCCTTTTTCTGTACCCTTTGTGTGTGTGAGAGTGATAAAATTGTATTTCAAACGGGTATCGTGCCCCAATAAGCGTCAAAGGAATTTTGCACGCGTGTAGAAAGATGCCGCACAATCATCCACAATTGCATTGGACACTTGGATGTGCATGAATATACATGTATATATATATATATATATATATATATATATATATATATGCATATTAATATACGTGTGTATATATAAGTGTATATTTATATGTGTGTATATATATATAAATATATATATATATATATATATATATATATATATATATATATATATATATATACCTGTATATATATATATGAATTATATGGATACATCCGTACATGCATGTAATCATACAAAAGTATATGTTAGGAACAACTGGTTATAATATCATTCAGTGCCTTTTCATTGCTGTTGTTCAACATTATTATTGCGTTACAACATAATATTTCAGTGAAGGAAAGGTCAACATCAACGTCATTGTAATAACTTCGTAACTATAGGAGCCAGGCATTGTAGTCGTTTATGTACACAGAGTCCAATTCCCTTTCTCTGCCCTACCAGGCCATTAGCAGGTACCATTTCTCTCACACACACCAGACACAGGGTCTAGAATGTAAGAAAAAAAAAAACACCAAAACGTGCATAAAAGTGTAATTATGTGATATAATATAATAATTTCAATCTACTGTGACAATAATGTCATAACTCACACCAACTGTTGGATTAACATATAAATGGATTAGGCTGTGTGTGTGTGTGTGTCTATGTGTGTATCTCTATGTGTGTGTGTGTGTGTCTGTATGTCTGTCTGTCTGTCTATCTGGGTCTATCTGTTTCTATGTGTGTGCACAAGCCCATTCTGTAAGAGATCTCTATTGAGGCTGACTGTCATTAAATTGGAGTGGCGCTGCAACCCTTGATCCTTTAGATATGGGTGTGGTTCACATTATACAAGTCATTATTGGTACATAGGTATTATATATGGCAAATAGGGCCCATACTGGCATCCATTCAGCGTTGCTTTTTATTATCAAGGTCAGTGCAAGCATTGGCTAGTCCCATTCTTATCGACAATTACCATGTGATTGCTTTGGGATACCGCTTTAGAGGATAGCAATCAAATTACCAGCTCTGAAACAAAATGACAAGGCACATTATTTACTCATTTAATACTTTATACCCCACGATGTGCATGCCACGCTTCAAAACCTGTGGAGATACTCGTGATAAGCAATGACGCGCGGACCCATGATCTGTTCAGTGTATTGAGTGTAAGGGCACGCTAGAGGTGATGGGAGAACTTGCGTGTTTTAAAGGCATAATTTACCGTTTACAGATGAAACAAAAACCCAGCATTTGTGTTTCAAAATAGTTCTAAAATGTGAGTTAGGGATAGAAACAACCGACGTTAAGAATTTGAACCAGTATAATCGATAACAATAGTTATAATAAAAATGTTTCCGGACTAAACCGTCTACAGTTATGGTTTAACAAGAAAAAATGATATCTCCTTTTATTTTAAGCTTTATTGCAAAAATTGTATATGGTAGGATGTTTTGTGATACAACTGACTTACATGATAAGGCATCAAAAGTGATATCTTGAACATTTTTAAAATGTCTGCTTCCAAATGTAAACAAGACCTTTAATATGTCACGTGGTTTTGCTAAATGATAAGTTTGCTGGCAAGATGTTTTTCTCTTTTTTTTTTCGTGAAATCCTTCATTTAGTTCCAAGTCGTTCTTAGGTATGATCCCTTGGTATTTGTGTGTGACCTCTTCCCAAGAGCAATAATTCCAGTCTTATACGCATATAATGGTCAAATGGGTCTTTATGTCTCCACTCCGAACAGCCTGCCGAAGGGTGCAGGATGCATTTCAGTATATAGTAATTTGGGTTGTCCATCCCACTGTCCGTTCCAGATTTCGTCCTCACGAAGTAAGAAAACCCGGTCAATGGATTTCGTTGGTACCAGGTATAGGTGTGCTATACATGAGGCCTAGATGAGCTATTTGGATTTGGGACAAAAAAAAAAAAAAAAAAAAAAAAAAAAAAAAAAAAACCCTCAAGGTGACAGGTCAAAATAACGGGACTTTGGCATCTAAGAATGTCAAGTGGTATAGTAATTCTGTAGGAAGGGTAAAAATAAAAGAAAGAGAACTATGCTTTCACGGAAGACATACTGGTAAAAGATTAGAGGTCATGATTAAGGGGACGGCTAGTAACTGATAAGTGGGAATCAGTGAGAGTGCTGGGGGATGATTGTTCCAATCCTTGTGGGATTCATTTAAGAGTACATTATATATCGATTGTGTGAAAATTTGCTTCAGAATGGTTTCATATTCAAGTAATGTGCAGTTCAATGTTTCCCGGTTAGCATGCCTGTAGAGTGACGGGGCGATCGTTAACGGGCTGTTAATTTGAATATGAGACCATTCTGAAGCAAATAATTTTCACACAACCTATATATTCTTAAAATGAATCCCCCAAGGATGGGAACAATCATCCCCCAGCATTCCCACTGATTCCCACTGATCATTAACTGTTACTAGCCATCCCCTTTAAGTTTACCGTTGTGCCAAAATGAAGGTCTGCAGAAGGGGGGGGGGGTGGCATTTCATGAAGCAGTTTGTCCGACAAGTTTGTCGGACAAATTTACTTTCAGCCAATCAGATGTAAGGATTTCAGTAGCTTAGAACACTTTGTCAGAAAAAAAAAAATCTGACAGATGTTTCATGAAATGCCCCTAGATCCAGCCATAACTTCCGCTAGGAATGTCTAATAATGGTTATGTAAGTTGGTGGGTAGAAATGCATTATAATGAGTTGCATTCGCTTTGTTTTCTTACTTTGGACAAAGATATTTCGTCTCGCAGTCTGCTTCTTTGCGTGATTATTATGCATAATAATCTGTGTTCCGTGTCATAAAGCCAACAGTATAGCTTCATACTGACCTGTGCTGTTTATCATACACATCTGCTGTCTGTTGGACTGTTGGAACGGCGAGATATTACCAATTTCCATGCACTGTGTTCGATATGGGGCGATCTTTGAGACGTCTCCCATTAAACCCTTTGCTCAATGACAGTGCATGGGACGCATTATTGGATTGGTGTGGCCTCGTCAAAAAGCGTTCCTGTCAATGAAGTCTGAAAACCGTGACTGATTAGCTTTCGAATGGCGTCCTCCCGGAACGACGTTTGTTTTTAAGTGCCTGGCAGGGAGGAGTCTAGCCTACGTCTTGCAGACGCCTGTGCGGTATAAGGATGAATCGTCTTTTCATGACATTTAAAATCACTGGCACTGACTAGTGATTAGTTCAGGCCATAAGCCATAGACCTCAAACTTCACTTTTTTCACTTTTTGACACTTTTTGATCACGTTGACGACTTAAAAATTGTCAAAAATCTGTCAATGATTTATTTTCTGGTTTTTATGATTTCAAAAAAAAAATGCTATCTATAGCTCGATACATCCTTTGCAAACCCGTTCGAGAGGCGGTAACTAATGTCTCATAAATAAAATTCATAACTTTTAGCTTGAATTGTCAATGTATGCGACGAAATACCTTTCAGTATAATAAAGTATTATATAGAGCAGCGCAAAAATGCACAGCGAGTTGTTTCTAAGCATGTTTCTTTGTCAATTATCTTTTTATCGCGTCCATATTATGAGATATAAAGCAACGTAAAATTGTTTAACATTAATTATCAAACTTTTTTGTTTTTTGATTGGTTGATTTATTGATTGTTTCCCTGATATTTTGAAATCAGAACATGTAAAACTAAATGCTAAATGCTGAAGTGGGTGTATCGAGCAATGACACTGAATGAAATCGACTTTCACGCAATAATTGTGCACATTTTTATGTAACATGACTGCGTGCATCAAAACAAGGATGTGCTATACGCTCCTCGATCAAACACGAGAGAGTGTGGAGGGTGGCATGTGTTTACCATTAGCCACAGGCACCGGTATGCTTCACGAGTAATGTACCACATGGTAAGCATTTCGTGCTTCAATAAGTGCGATGCCAAGCTACCGACGAGGTCTCTTAGAAAGTCATTTGGATGTACGGTATGAAACTTTGTAATGGTACAACGGGATTATGCTACTAACAAAGCGAAAACACCCTGGTTATCAGAACGGCACTGGCATTATACAGTAGCTGTATTTTGCGGAAATTAAGATGATGTTTGTAGGCAATGGGTCACTTATTTCTTAATGAACCGAACTTTGTAATTTCCGTCGGTACTTATAGAAAGAGATCGCTTAAGGTGTAGAGTGACATATTTTCTTCTAAGTTTTTGTTTGTTTGTCGTTTGTTTGTTTCGTCCTCTTTTTTTTTTTGTGGGGGGGGGGGGAGCAAACTCTTACAACGCCCTCCATTCGGATAATGACCGGTGGGATGATGACGACTTGTGCACATTGTCAAGACGCCGATGTTTGGTTTACTTATGGTGTACCGACCAGGGGAATATTCTTCGTCTCTTAAAGACAACAGACCATCGTTTCTCTTTTCATTAAAAAACAAAAAGTTTCTCTGTTTAAAAAACAAACAAACAAACAAACAAGAAACGTACAAACACAAAACACGAGACGAGCAAAAGTAGGAGGACGGTAATCCTGCAGTCACAAAACAGTGTGATGAGAGCCAAAAACTGAATCGCGTTTCATTATTGCATGAGAACTAATAATTCGGTGATACGACATTTGCTCCAACGACAATTGTTCCGGTCTTATTTTCTCCAAGGACTGAGGATTAGGGTTAGGGTTGTGTTAGGGTTTTAGGTTTGGTTTGATGTGAGGATTAGGATTATGGTCAGTGTTACGTTCGTGCTGGGTAGAACTTAAGTTTGGCTTCGGGCTTAGCGTGCAGATATTTCACTGTAATACGGGGGCAATTATAGGTGACACAAAAATCATGAAACCTTATTATTCACCGCAATAGATCCTCGTAAATTCCACACTTTTCTGTCCCCCTGTGGCAATAATATTAACCTCCTGGAATTACGTCATGTATGCAGGACATGAACTATGCAGGAAGGGGGTTGAGGAGAAGGAAAGGGGCGGAGAAAATAAATTGGTATATGGTTGTACTGTTTGGCTGATGTTCACTCCTTTGAGCATCAGCCGTAATAATGAATCAATGGAAACTTTTTGGGACTATATTATAAGACACGTCAAGTAGTTCCTTCAGCGACAGAACGTCATAAAACTTTCATCCGGCGGCGCAATAAAGTCATGGGATGTTCTTTATGTTGAAGTACAAAGTAAAGGAGTAGTATCATGTTTAGCATTGAGCTGTCTGTAGGAATAACGTAAATGAGCAATGTGCTCCTGCTCTGTTTTTGATCGATGATAATTTGTAGCAACTTTTCTGTTTCTGTGCATGATGGTGGGGGTGGAGATGGTGCTCATTTGTAAAAATTGCGATCCTGTTATCCTATCGGGAAGCTACCTGCCAAGTTTGGTGGAAACCCGTATTCGGGTTTACAAGGAGAAGATGAAAAGGTAAAAAGTTTACGCACGTCGCACGACGTACGCCGGACGACTAATGATCGCAATAGCTCACGTTGGGCCTTTTTATCAAGTGAGCTGAAAACGACAGTGTAGAATTACTTGAACCAATCTCGTCAAAGAGAACTCCCGGGACCAACATTCTTAATGTGCAAATTAATCAAGTCTTCATCATGAAGGCTACTCCATCTCGGGCTACATTGTATAGGAAGAGTCATTTGTAATAAAGTCACGTGGGTTTAAAATCATCGCAGTAACCTTATCCCCACCCACATCCCTTTTTGACTCCTTCTCTTTTATCGTTATGCATGCCTCGCTCCTTGATTCCAAACCACATTGACTTTGAATGCATTCATTTTGGCAGGCGTATGAATATGACAGGGGTAGATGAATGTATTTTAGTGTGTGCGTGTGCGTGTGCGTGTGGCGTTGATCTGCAGTGTCAAGGGTAGTGCTCGTGGTTAAAGTTAAGGTGCAATGCTAAGCCCCCCCCCCCCCCCCTTCTGTCGCTGAGAAGGATATCGGGGTGGTCATGGGTTTTCTGTGTATTTGTGTGCGTGTGTGTATGTGAGTGTGTGTGCGTGTTTGTCGGTTTTTTCCTCCCTGAGGGTGTTTAGATCTAAAACTGTGTGTATGTTTGTTTGTGTGTATGTGTATTGTTTGCAATCCCCCATTGCCACCCCCCCCCCCCCCCATTCCTTGGTCCCTGGACTACGTCTGTTTATCACTTTGATCTGTAGTATCCATGACACACGCATCGATTTTATCGATTTTAATCCAATCCAAGCCAGGCTTTAGACGCAACATGCTTCCTTCGTTGTTGTTTTTCTTTTCTGACTTCACCTGTGCGCTTTATACGCACTCTACTTCCATCTTTCATTCTGTTAAAAAGCATCACAGTTTGTGCGTTACACGTGTCTCCGCGTTTTGTATCGATTGCCGTTCAATAGTTTGTTGTTGTTTCTTTCTACCATGCATGCATCTTCTTCACTATGCTTGTGCGCTTTATACGTGCATCTTTTATCAGCTGCCCCGCAGGATGACAGAGGTCTGTGCATTCGTTATCAGGTTTAATCTACAATTTATGACTGCAAAAGAAGTGAATGGGTTGGCTTGCGTCATACACTGTACAAAGGTCGATCAGAAGCGCGTAAAACCATTTTCGCAGTATATTGCGGTATTGATAGCGCAGTGCTGTATACCCATTTTGTTAGGAAGATTTGAAATCGTACCGCCTGTGAGGTGGGTTCGTGTTCTGCATTCCTGAAGAGAAGCGGCACTCTTCGTACCGGCAGGGTAGAGCTAAATAGCCTGTAAATGGATTGCTGGCGGTTAATTGCATCTAAAATATTGATGACCTGTCTGCCTCCTAGCTCAGTTTTGAGCACGTGTGCACAACTTGTTTGGGATGATGTTGCTATGTAGTCGGATGTGGTTGGCGGTCGTGATGTGCGCATGGGTTATTAATTCCGTTTCGGCGTACTTTGCGTTGCGCGTTACTTGTGACCTTATGCAGTGTATTCAAAATATAGTATGCGTGTACACACACGGCAACCACCGCAAGTTTTCTGCAGAAATTACAGAAACCAGCATCAGCCTTTAAACAATAAAGACAATTGGGCAGGCATGCCTGTGCTGTCATTACACTGTGGACGTCGTCTGATGCTGCAACTGTATAAAAAACACAAACAAACAAACAAACAAACAGAAGCATCACACTCTGATTGTACAAGCACACGTAGTGATTTATGTCTGTATGTATACGTGTGACATTTTGCACACCACAACGAATTCGTTATTTATATAGGCCTAGATGTACATACACTCATAAAATGTAGGTATTTTATGCCAGTGTGTAATACTCTTCAAACTATTGCGCACAATAATCCACGCACATGATTTCCCCCGTGCACGTATGTGTGTGTCAGTGTGTGTGTGTGTGTGTGTGTGTGTGTGCGTGTGTGTGTGTGTGTGTTTATGGGTACTATACAGAGAAGGGGAATGCTACATACAGTGACGTTCGGCAACGAATTTTGACAGCAGAACTTGCATAAAAGGTATACTTGTTTTTTGACAAAACGTTAATTGCACGCAAAGGAAATCTACCATAGATGTGAAACACGTACTGTTCTTCTGAAAAGATTGCCCAGGATACTGGGTTGACAAAATGAGAAGATTGTTGTCGCCATATTTTTAATAAATTATAGTCTGGTGGCTGTCTGTTGGTCGTGGACATATTTGGCGTTGTCATGGAGCAATATGAAATTATGTGGTTATAAAATGTCTATGTGTTCCATGTCAGCATGTTGGTAAAGAAAACGAGGAAGGAGCAATATGAGTTCCAGCATCATATATGTTCTGTATTTAACTGAAAGCATTTCGGATCTCTCTCAATCTATATCCAGGAATAGTGTATGATAGATTGAATTTATTCACACGTTTACACGATTTTCAAACGCAGAAGTACGTATGAACATACGTATTCAAATCCTATTATTAACTAAAAATAAACTATATTACATAAGTAATATTATATACAAACATGTATATTAATAATAATAATAATATATATATATGTATAAATATATGTATGTATGTATCTATAATAGTAAAAGGCGAAGTTGTTGTTGTTGTCGGGGCCTTATGTATTTCCTGTTTTATTCCGGCGTTGCTGGTTTGTCTATCTCCTCCCAAGCCGTCGGCTCCGGGCCCCCGAGACCGGTGCCGTCGGCAGCGGGAGGGTCTCTTACGTGCCTTGGACCGGGTTTCGTCCGCGCTTCGCCTCCGTGTCGACGTCGAGGACGACAAAGAGAAATTAATTAGATAGATGCATAATGCATTTTTGTGCGTGACGTCAGAGCCGAGCGTTTAAATATTCACCGATCGTGCGCTGGACTCTTGCTTTCTCGATCGTCCATCTTTTAACTTGCAGAGACAGTGGGGATACTAAAGTCAAAAAGATGATGGCGTGCAGCGAAATCTCTGTCATATTCCGCCGGACACGCACGCACGCACACAATGTACTCTCGGGTACGGTACGGTATGCCAGTGTGTGGACGGCCTGCGACTGTGTATGTATTGACGATGGTTACACGAAACACTAACTGCGTGCTCGTGATATGGACACTCATTATGTCATTGTTAGTATACAAGGGCATTTACGTACAGTGACGTTCGCCATTGGCGTGCCCAAATGAAAACAACGAATGCTGTTATTTTATTGTATTTTGCACAACTGCAGGATACTATGCAGCTCAGGTACGTCATTTAGTTACTCTCAAGTCGGGTATCATTGCACTCAGACTGTTCAGGACGGCTAAATATCCACTTAAATTTTGTCCTTGCCGATCGTACCCTTCCATATCAGAGTACACGCACCGCTGTTCATTCGTTTACTGCATGGCTGCTGTAAACATGAATATTCATGAGACGAGCGGACGCGGGGGAAACCCTCGCTTTGCTGACCGCCAATTTTTGAAGTTACAAGTGGACATCAAATGTGCGGTTCTATGGTGCATGAAACCAAGTTTTGGTGACAAAAATAAAAAGAGGGAGCAAATGACGATAAAAATATTCTTCTTTCTCCCATAACGTGGGGAAAGAAATATTAAAGAAAAAAATACGAGGCCCTGAGACCAATGGATTCGCACGGGTGTCTAATGACTATGATCTCCCCTCGAGATCCCCCAATAATGAAGATGCTTATAATGACAATATAGTAATAATAATAATAATAATAATAATAATAATAATAATAATAATAATAATAATAATATTAATAACAGTAATAATAATAATAATAACAATACTGTACAGTCTGAAGCAGATAAACGGGTGGTTTTGTGATCTATCAAACCAAGGTTTGGTGATAAAAACAAAAAGAAGAGAGCCAATGAAGACAAAATATTTTATTTCTCTCAGCACAATGGCAACAAAAAGACCAGGGGTCTAATTATAAAGTAGTCCTGCTCAGCACAAGACTACGTATGTCAGTGCAGTAAAGCAGTTTTGCTATGGACAGTTTGCGCAGGACTGTCTTCAGAAAAGGTTTTTATCAAGAGTAGAAAAATGGGGGAAACAGATTTACAATTCTTAACAAATCAACAGTTCCAACTCCCTTTGTTGATCATCCCCATATTATAATTCTACTCTCTCCTCTCCCCTAAATAATAATAATGTTAATAATGATAATAATAGTGACAAAACAATAACAATAATACACTGAAATAATGGTAACAATACAATAGGCCAATGCAAATTAATGGGGAGGGTGCTATGATCC
This sequence comes from Diadema setosum, assembly GCA_033980235.1. Taxonomy (NCBI): domain Eukaryota; kingdom Metazoa; phylum Echinodermata; class Echinoidea; order Diadematoida; family Diadematidae; genus Diadema; species Diadema setosum. The sequence goes on along the minus strand of CM067072.1, from coordinate 11,850,940 downwards.
AAAACTAAGAATGGGCAATAGAGACACAAACAGATACTGGATTGTTTTAATGTTTAAAATGAAATATCAATGATAATGAAGCTACATGAAACATCTATCAGTCGTAGAGTAACCTTGACATGACGGGAAAATACGTAAGATATTCACTATCCTTGAGCGATAAACTTTTTTCCTTAATTCCCTTGATCATCCCTATGTCAATTATTTAGATAAAATAATGATAAAACCGAATGACTATGATCTCCCCTCCCACAAAATGACAATATAATAATAATCATCATCATCATAATAATGATAATGATAATGATAATGATTATAAAAAAAAATGAACAGTATCAATGAGATAAACGGGTGGTTCTAGATCCATCAAACCAAGTGTTGATTATAAAAACAGACATGAGGGAGCAAATGAAGACGAAAATATTCTCTCTTTTCCCTCATAACGTGGTTGAAGAAATATCTAAGAAAAAATACGAAGCCCTGAGACCCGTGGATTCCCATGGGTGCCTAATACTTATAAAACCTAAAGACTATGATCCCCCTCGCCAAATGATAATAATTATAATAACAATATAACAATAGGGGACTAATAAGAATAATAACATGATGATAATAATGATGAAGTATAGTCTGAAGCAGATAAACGGATGGTTCTATGATCTATCAAACCAATTTTTGGTGATTAGGTGGTGGACATGGGTAGAAGAGAGCACAAGTAGCGAAAGAATGAGAAAATTTTTCTTTTTATTTCATCAATGAAATGTGCAAAATCGTAGTCCTTCATACAATCTGTATAATGAGAAAAAATAAAAACCCCTCAGACCCGTGGATTTCCACGGGTGCTGCTAGTATATATATATATATATATATATATATATATATATATATATATATATATATATATATATATATACATATACTATACACTTGTATATTTTTTCGCCTATCCTTCAAAGCTGTTTTAACATCAGTTATTCGCGTAATGAAGAAATGTGTAAACAATATCAGTAGAGCTAATGTTGGCTTCGTAGAATACATGTTACAATATATTCAACAAAGGTAGATTTCTGAAAAGCTGTTATAGTTTGATGTTTTAAGAAAGTCACTGATACAGTCAATGTCGGCCATATGGACATGAATGGTCATAATGCGTCATCTTACAATTATTATAATATGCAATATTTTCTTGCGTAATCTTAGTTTGATTTAATTCATCACATAATCATGGCAAATTTTTAAGCATTGACTTTAAAAGGGTGGTACAGTATTGGTGGAGATGAGAATTGGGCTTTTAACTTTTTGCGAGATACCAAGAAAACACTTATGAAATAGTACAGAGCATACCATTTTAAGAGGAATTCAAAGTTTATTTAATGAAAATCGGGTTTGGAGTTACTGAAACATCCAAAAACAAAGTAAAACAAAGCAATCGTAATAAAGTGTGGATCCCACACTTTATTAAAATCGCTCTGTTTTGGATATCTCAGCCATTTCAAAACCAATTTTCATCAAACAAACGTTGAATTCCTCATGAAATTACATGCTCTTTGATATTTCATAAGAGCTTTCTCATTATCTCACCCAAAAATGTTAAAAACTTGATATTAGGTCTCAACCAAAACTACGACCCTTACGAAACTTTAAGTACAATCATCGATCATTTGAAAATGATGATACATACCTCGTTACAAAAATCATTTCTAAAGGATAAATTTCACATAATCGTATCATACAGAGACTATAATTATCAACCCTACATACACATACACATACACACACACACACATACACACACACACACACACTCATACACCCATACACACATTCATTTACAATGATCAAAGTAAAAGTGAATACAACTGTACAAGCACCAATTTAAAGGTAATTGTTGCTGGGGCTTGTTTTTTCCGAAAATAGAATTTGTCAATCTAAGAGAGAACACACACAATAAACAGACATGATAAAACACGCTCGCACACATACACATCACTCACAAACATACAAAAACACTCAAACCACACTTATACATGCACACACACACACACACTCACACACACACACGCGCGCACACACACACACACACACACACAACAACAACAACAACAACAACAACAAGCCAACGAATCTCAAGGCGATTTTGCTTTGCATTCCGCTGCCTTTGAATGGGACGGCAAGGATATTGTCTGATTAGGGCAGTAACGTATACTTAGCATATAAAACGAGATTGTCTTGTCGTTTTATTATGAAGGATATACGGATTGTACGAGAATGACATAGCATTTCAATCAGACTGGTACTATACTATGTAAGTTGTCAACCGCCGCTCAATCCGGTGGGCTGTCGTATGAATTGCAATGTGCTGATTCAAAGAGAGCTTTAAAGAGCGCCATTTCTGCGGCGTCGGACTCGGATCGAAGAGCAACTGCGCTGGATAATGAGAGCATACAGGCACATTTTAATCTCGGCCTCTGGTCCCCCTTTTGATTTCTCTGTCAATCGAAAATGCTTGATCAATTTGAGTTCAATGAAAACGTTAAATCAAATAAACAGAAAGTAAAAGACCCATTACAATCTTTCAAGATATAACAAAGTTATTGGTTGAACTTGTTAACACGTTTTGATTTTTCTTAGAAACAGAGATGTCGCTCACTCTGAGATTTTCGATGAAGTAAAATGCTGATGCACCTGCCTCATAAAGGTTCCCTGAAATACAAATGCATGTTGATTTGTGTTGATTTATGACACCATCAACATCACTTTTACAGTGACTCGATCCCTCGACCCAGCATAACTTGCATGTTCCTTCGCCATGTCTTTTGTTATAGTCATATTAATATCACAGAAACATGCAAGTTATGCTGAGTCGAGAGGAAGGTGCATTCCAATGTCTTTTGTTAAACATATTAGTACTTTAGCAATGATTGACAGATGAGGTCACAACAGGAACATTGGTTTAAAAGGATTTTTTTTTTTGTGGGTGTATCCATGTTATCTGAAGAAAAATAGAAGAAAAATTCGTTAAAAATATATGGAATGTTTCTAGATATTCGTATCACCGCAAAAGTGATGTTGAGGGTATGATAAATCACCACAAATCAACATGCCTTTGTATTTCAGGGAACCTTTAAGTCATCCGTTACCCTGCAAAAAAAAAAATGTAAGGCAAAGCTTTTATTTTGTTTTTATTTTCAAATGAAATCATTCCGAGTAAACCCGATGTCTTCAATTCCTATCCGTTGTAGAGTTCATTTTGTTGTTTAGCAATATTTCAAAAAACGAGGTTATACCTGGTATTACAAGGTTTGCTTTATCCAAACGTTTTTATTTGAAAACCAATTGTTGTGAGCTTAAGATTCCGTCTAGTCGTCTCATTTGCATAATAATGTTTGCAAATGATGTTACTGGTTCCAAAAACAAGTCCAACCTTTAGAATCTCATCATTTTCCCGAATCATGTCCGATTTCACTGAATCTCCTTCTATCACGTTTGTTAGATATTACTCTGTTTCATTTTTATCATAGAGTGGCATTTTAATGCACCATCTTTGTTGGTCTTTTTCACATATTCCAAACCACAGGAAAGTACTGGCATTTAAAGTAAAAGATGAAAAAGCTGGTGTGACTAAAATGATAAATCTTAACTTCTTTACAATCTATACTTATACGCTCTCTTGAACAAACCAACTGTCGACTTAATAGCTACGATAGTGTGATCTGCGCGTGTAGAAACATTGATGAATTCAAGGTGATAACAGAAGACCGGCCTCTGATTCTGCTTAATTATGAGTTTAAGGTCACGTGTCAAAAGTTGGCGTTGCATCTTTAAAGAAAAACAAAGGGTTCCAGCCGTAAAATCTGTCGCATTACCACAACAGAACACCCGGTTTGCTGCCTGCTCTGCACCCCTTGCACCTTCTTCCTGCTCGCCGCCTTGTGATTTCTTCTCATTGCTTACATCCTCCCTCGCATTCTCTGTATTGAATCGGCAAGTAAATTGAAGGTGAAATGAAAGACATTTTTATCGAAGGGAAACTTCTCGGGGATGTTTGTGCCCCCATCTTGGCCGCGTCTGATTAATGCAAATGCCAGATCAGTGAGCCGAAGTAGAGTGGGCTCCATGCCTCGAGCTACGCGCCATTAGTCACTGTTTCACTTCAGCCTTTTACACGCGTACCGCGCAGGATGCTCTATAGTTTGAGGGCAAAGGCGAACACGGTCGGTGCGTGCTTTAAGGGCTCTCGCAATTTCTCGTGAATTGCATTGCTGGTTCATCGAATGTCGGTCGTGCGGAAGTGCTTCTTCTGGCGGGAGTGTGAAGTGTCGTCTGCCAAGAGTTAAAGCAGTATGCTTCACCTCTTCTTTAGCCAGAGCTAGGAATGGGAGCGTGTTCTCACACACACAGATACTTCTTCCCTTTTTGGTGGAGAAATACCGGGCCTCTTTTGACAGAAAGAAAGAAAAATAAGACACAAATAAAAACACTCTCACAAATGCAAAAATGTAATTGTAAATTCATTTCTGGTGAATACTCTGAAACATACCAATCTAGTAATGTTGGATGTACAAAAAGCTGAAAATGGTGCATTGTGGCAGGAAACGCCAGCACTTACCGTTCAAATGTACTGTATAGTATGCAACATTATAATTTCTTCACCAAACTTCCGCTATTTTTTTTTTTATAAGTGATGAGGGGATTTCTGAAGATACAACACGTATGATCGCATTTTCATTTACAAGGAAATTAAAATACACACAGTCGTTTACGCAATGTTTACACAATGATATGCAAATAACACACTCGTACATTCTCAACTTTAACCTCTTCTGTCGATCCGTTCTCTCGAGAGGGGCCACATAATAATTTGCAGTGCATTGTTTGCTGAGAGGTTAGAACGTGACGCGGTAGTGATGGTATATAGTGTGTATTGATGAGCAGGATTCAGACAGCTGACCGACCCGAAATGAAAAAGAGAAGTTTATTCGGGTTCATTAGCTGATAACAGCGGGGACTTCAGAGTGACTCCCATAGATAGAAGTATATTTATAGCAGTACAATTACATCCCTTAATAACACAATAAGGACTGTCATAAAAAGAACAAAAGCGAAAATACCGCATCATTAATGATTCAGGAACATCCATCCAGAAATCTGCTCGATAAAAGCGTAATTATCATTCTCTCTTTTTTTATCTTCATATATTTCTTTCTGCTTTAGGGAAGACCATAAATATTTAATACCTTAAGTCCGATGCATCATAAAGAAAAAATGTCAACTCTTAGCATGTGTAATTACTCCTGGTTTCGTGTGACGGATGGCGCAGAGTATGGAGCAGCATTCGGCGAATGAATCGAGCCATAGTATCCCCGGGGGTGATTGATGGTGTTCCTATCGCATTTCGTGTATGCTAAGTGGCTGCTTCCTGCCTACATACATTCCTTATTGATGGGCCCGGCACCTGTCGCGGGGCTTCGATTCCCGCAGACGCAAACAGCCTATACCACCACTCTACCGCGGGCAGGTAACAGATGCTTGACCCAAATCCGTTTTACCTGTATGGATGGCGAATTACCTGGCGCCATATATATACAACGTGGAAAAGTGAGACGTTCCATCGATATGAGCAGAAGACTGCATTTTTCTACTCCGATCCGGAGACTGCTTTTTCTACCTTATAAGTAAAAAAATAAATAAAAATAAAAATAAAAATAAAAACCCGCGGGCAAGACTCTCAGCATAGTATGCACAATCAAATAATCACTGACTTCCAGAGCTTCGGGGCGATCATCGGCCTCACACTCCTCTCTCCTAAATTACTAAAGGTCATTCCAAGCGAGTAGCTCCACCGAGACGGCAAAAAGTACGCAGTTTTTTTCAAGTCATGTTCTCTTCTCTCTATATGTATCTACCTCTCCCTCTCTATATATATTCATCTCTCTTTTATTTGACAAAAGTAAGTCTATCAATTGTTATAAAACTTATATATTCATCTATGTTCTCTTCTCTCTATAATGTATCTACCTCTCCCTCTCTCTATCTATTCATCTCTCTTTTATTTGACAAAAGTAAGTCTATCAATTGTTATAAAACTTATATATTCATCTATGTTCTCTTCTCTCTATATGTATCTACCTCTCCCTCTCTCTATCTATTCATCTCTCTTTTATTTGACAAAAGTAAGTCTATCAATTGTTATAAAACTTATATATTCATCTATGTTCTCTTCTCTCTATATGTATCTACCTCTCCCTCTCTCTATCTATTCATCTCTCTTTTATTTGACAAAAGTAAGTCTATCAATTGTTATAAAACTTATATATTCATCTATTCTCTATATAGCAACATGAAGATGTAAAAGTTAAAAAGATGTAAACGGCAGCATTAACGACACCAGAGATTTCATGGTAAAAACAAAAACAAAATTCGACACAAACTTTTAACGTCTCACAAGTTTGGTGTCGAAGCTATCTTGACCTGCGAAGGCTTAAAAAAAGTTACTATTACTGCATTCTTCGGACAGGGAACCTACAAAGTATAATTATTTGTATAAAACAACATATGTGAATACTGAATACATTCTGACGTCTTCGCAATATTATTTATTTATTTTCTATATGACCCTGTTGTGCAAAAGTAATGGTAACTTTTATGGAGGAAGTCCAAGCCGCGATGCTTTCAGCGCTGTACTTTTGGTCCGCAGAGAAACGTATCTTTTCAAAAGTAATAACTAGTCATAATCGAACGTGACAACTGTACTCTCCCACCCACTATCACCGATAGGGTAACTAGTCGTCGTTGTTGGTTTCGTATTCAAAGCAAAGCACTTTTTCCAGGTTGACATATCGAAATAGCGTTTTGAGAGTCACGTGCGCTTTAAAATTCTTATTCATACATTGTCTAAACGATTAGAAAAAAAAAAAACATTTTTTTTTCTTTTGTTGTGTGTACACATTATCTCTCTGCGCCTTTAACAGCTTGCTATAGGCACATAGTATAGATGGAAGCGGCTCGTCATAAATACTGATTTGTTACAGGGGCACAAGGGCATAAGGGCACACTTAATCAAGTCATCTGGCATTGAGTCATTACAAGATGGAATGTAGGGATGATTGATATAGTCCCCCCCCCCCCACACACACACACACGCTTCCACGTTTCTAAAAATGAGTAAAAGAAAGCCTTGTTATGTTTTAAGGACGCTTCCCTGCTACATGATCAATGTTTTCTCTTCCATTTTTCATATTTTGTAGAGCAGCAAAATATACATACATGGATTATTCGGCAGGATCTCTTCCAGTGTCAACTCGATGAATACTATATACAAATCCCCTGTTCCCCGGGCAAGTCTGCACATGATCGTTTAAGCAACACTATTGAAAGAACTGGTGAAAATCTTGGTGATAATCTAGTTTCAACGTGGAAGTAAAAACATTCACAAATGCATGCTCCTATTGGATGCTGCGTCTGTTTTCAGTCAGTACCCTGGTTCACTAAAAAGGAAATGCAGTTACTTGGTATGGGAACATGGCAAGATAATTACATAACGAGATGAGGGTAAATTAGTGTATCTATAGTTGTTTTTTCCCTTATGTATTTTCTATTTATACGATATGTGTGTATGTATATGTTCCGGAATTCATATAAATGTGTCAACGAAGCTTAGGCACATGTTCTTTACATGATCTTTAAAGCAAAGGATGCGGTTCCTTTGAAGTTGAAGATAAAGCATGTAATGCGATGAGCGCTCACCCACGTCAACTGAACGGGCACAGATCCGTCAAAAGAAACGGCGCGCGGGGAACTGAAGATGTTTGCCCGAACCTTATAGACGGACGTAATTGGTGTCGTTGTGTTGAGACGTTATGCAGGGCCATTCTCTCTCCCCTTTCCCTCCCCAATACCCCACCCCTCTCCCTCTCTTTTTTAGTGTGTGTGTGTGTGTGTGTGTGTGTGTGTGTGTGTGTGCGTGTGTGTGCCTCACTCTGTCTCTTGATTTGACTGATGCATACTAACGTCTTTGTTACCTGGCGGAATGTTTAGTTCCGAGTGAGGCTAGGCACATTGAGGCTGGTTCTTGTGTCAAATGGCGTCTTGGAAATTGCCTAAATCATATTGGCCTATGAGTGTCCTTATGGCTAACGTGGAAGGGTGTAATAGAAACGAAGAGTAAACGAGTTAAAGGACACTTGAAGGAGGCCTCTGGATGATTTTCAGACTTTTGCATAATATGAAAAACTATAAATTGGTTATAGTGGGTACAGAGTTACAGAATAGTGATTGGGATGAGGAATAAGAATATTTTCAAAATTTATAACAAAACACAATGAACAAGGATGATGACATGACAGCCTCATTGTAAGAATGCATGAGTAGGGGCTCAAGGAATTACATTGCTACATTTCTGAAATATGTGATGCTCCTATGTCATCATCCTTGTTCAGTGTAATTTGTTTTGAGTTTTTTAGACTATTGATTTCTCTGCTCAAGGAACACAATATAAATTCCACAAATCTATACATGGAGCTGTTGATTTATGTACTCCATGATGTGAAATTATGAAAATTGTCTGGAATGCCCCTTTAATCAATCGCGCAAAACATCAAGCACACACACACACACACACACACACACACACACACACACATACACTCTCTATCTCTCTCTCTCTCTCTCTCTCTCTCTCCTTCTCTTTCTCATTGTTTTTTTCTCTGTATTCAAGTGTACCGAGTGCTTACTTGACATGTCACAATAATTCAGTGGTCATTCCGAATACTAATTTTAGAGAATAGCTGATAAGCCGTGATTCATTAACAAGTGCTCACTGTTGCTTCATTTACCATAATATGTAAGCTATAGACCAATACCAATGAAATTCAAAATTCTTTTATATATCATTTTGCACTCACATTCATAGCCAGAATATTACATAATTTGACGTCCTCAACGGAAAAAATAAATCAACTCGCTTTAGACATTCTAAGCCCATGTGTGTCCATTTTATATTGGTGTCACAGTTCATAATACCGAAGATTTGTTATATAGGACGCACCTTTTTTTCATAATTGGCTGAACGACCCTTCGGAATAACGAACCTGCGTTTTCGGATGCACGAACTTTCGGAATAACGAAAATTCGGAATAACGCCGCAAAAATGCTCGGATTAACGAGCCCTATTTCATTTTTTGATTAACGAACGCAGTATATAGGTATATGGAATTATGTGTTTCGGAATAACGAACCTTCGGATAACGAACATCAACCACATTTGGTACGTTCAACTCCTCTATTCCCTTTTGCATAGCGAAAGTGTGGGAAAGGAACCTCCTGACTCTCGGCGAATATAACCTTTCAGAACCGCAAGTAATGAATTGAGACACCGGTGGTATCGTATACAATGTAAGTTATATCGGTAACGTTTGGCCCTTGATTTAAGAGTGAATTATGTGGGCGCATTAACACCATGTCCTCTAGACCACGAGTTGACATGCCCGCTTTTTCCCGACCCACATTCCGTCGACGCGCAGTAGACATACGCTATAGGAGTCCAGGACGGCACAGCTTTAGCGATGCCGAAAGGTTTGTTAGTAGACGCTAATTGCTGGCGACTTTCGGGTGTATAGAGTTCAGTCTTTAGGCGTCTAGCCAAATGAGAAATGGGGGCTAATAACTATGATTAAGTTCGTTCAACCTTCAAAGTGGCCAGCAGGTAATATGATCACACGGAAAGCAGTGGATGGTGAGATTTGGTAATTGGAGTGACTAAATTTAGACAAACGGAAATTGTATTATCTTACGCAAATTTGCAATATTGGCAATCCTGCGAAATATTCCCACGATGTAAGGTTGCGGGACTCTTCAGTGTGTGAATGAATACAGCGTATACGTCTGAAACCTTACTCATAAATTCAAATAATTACAAACTGTCAGCAAATAGTCACTCGTGATCTATATAAGTTACAGGATCATGGGAAGCAAGGAAAGAGAGAAAAAAGGTGCTGCAATGGTTGGAAACGACCCAATGACAAAATTCACTTTGCACTTTTCATATTTATTATCAAATAGCAGCCAGCGATGAAAATGGGGCACATACACGGAGAGCGGCGTTACACAGGAGCGTTCAGCTTGCTCGTATGCATTCGATATTGGATTAACACACTCGAATTTTGCTTTGTTTGCATATATTATATCTTTATATACATCATTCTATCTTTCTTCTCCCTTCAATATGCAGACAATAATCCTTCAAAGAGGTTCTCCCACAAATTATAAACTCACCATCACCACGCATTGCAGAACACACCATGGTTGTAGAACGCCTAAACAAAACCAAAAAACAAACAAAAACAAAACAAAACAAAACAAATAATGTCTGGGAAGCTGCATTGCATATTTCCATAATTCATCACTATAGTTGATCAATTTAATCTCCATTATAAGGAAGCACGGCTTCTATGGTGGGGAGGGGGGAAATGCAAGGTCACACTCTCTCATGATATGTCGGTGTGTGTCAGCCTTCGTAAAATAGATCGATCACGTGGTTCTGTACACAGACAGAGGTCGCTTCACTGCGTGACAGTTTTGTTGGATCAACAGACCTTGAAAAAGCAAAGGATCATCTATAGGCAGTGGATAGTTAGTGTCGGAATTTCAGTTAAAGTGTGTTGTTTGTTCATTGTATTTCATTGGGTGTGTGAAAACGATCTAATCAACGTGTTTGTTAGTGTGTGTGTGTGTGTGTGTGTGCATGACTGTGTGCACATGTATGTACAAGGAAAAATGTACTACGTATGTGCAGTTACCTCCATATGCATGGTATGTGTTTTTAGGTATACCATGGAGCTACGAGTAGCTCCATGGGTATACAGCTGTCTATTGTATATACTCAGTATTATTTGTGCAATAATATATGTACATGTATGTATATACGCGTGTGTGTGTGTGTGTGTGTGCAATTAATTTCTGTGTATGACGATTGCAGTGGGTTTTTTTTCCAGGCGCACACTGAGTATTTTATGACTTATGCTTGTCTATCTGCTACTGGCTTATTGAATGACATGAATTTTTTGTTTTTATATGTATCATCATACTATAATTCGAGCAACGTTTGTCTGTTTGTCTGTTTGTTCCTCTACTCCTCCCAGGTCCTTGGTCCGATATCCATCAAACTTAGTGGGTGGATGCAGGTTCACCGCGAAATTGCCCTTAAGGGCTTCATTTTTGAAAAGGTGAAGGTCACTGGGGTCAAAGGTCAAATAACTTCTAATCTTCGACAGCTGCAATAATCAGACACCCGATAGAGGGCGCTATAGTGATTTCTAACTTTTCCTACCTTGGCTGCATTGGTAGATGCGGTGGCACCTCGGTATGACATATTTCCCCCAGAAATATCCTCAATGCGGATTACCCAGTGACCTTGACCATTTCTGGGGAATCCCCATAGAGGATTTCTTGCACTCCACGGGTACATTGACTAGTACATATAAAAACAAACAAGTCATGCCATTCAGTAAATTATGTAAGTATATGCATGTATCTATCCTTTATAATAAATAATGACTAAATGTGTGTGTACATGTATGTTTCAGAGCATGGTATTATTTGAATGGAAGTGAATAGTTACCTCTGGATGAAATGAACTTGACTATAATAGTCATATTCCTGTCATTAGTCACGTCATATTATGACATGACTGTAACCATGACAATGATCATGACTAAGACTGACATGCTATGACTATGAAATGACTATGACGTTGACCATGACTATGACATGACTCTGACATGACTATGATCATGACTAAGACTGACATGCTATGACTATGAAATGACTATGATGTTGACCATGACTATGACTACGACATGACTATGACATAACTATAATATGTGTGTGCGTGAGTGAATACATGTTGGTGAGTATGTGTGCATGTATGCATAAGTCAATGAATGCGTGTGTTTTTGTCACTGCACTTTTTATTTGATGGTATGTTGTAATAGCCCCATGTGCTGACTATTACAAGGAATATAAGCCTACGAATATGAAAACAGCATTTAGATTTAAAAAATGACGACTGGAAAGAGTCTACAGCGCTGCTTCCATTCTCACGAAAAAGAAACAGTGCGAACATTGAATACACATAAACACACACACACACACACACACACACATCACATCACAAATAAAAGAAAAGACTAAGCACACATTCTTCTTCTTTCTCTCATTCTCTCGCTCTGACGTGGAAAATTTTGTAACTCTTCTGCATGAGCTTCCGAGATCACCAAACCTTGTTAAACTCCGCTTATGAGGACGGTCTCCTTTATTTGTTTTTAGTTTTACAAGAAATGAAGTGTCATTGCATTCAGTTGATGAAGCTTGAGCTTACTTAACAAAGTAATTGAGTAATAGCCTTCAAGTGACAGTGTCAATTTGTGCGTCATCTTTATTGTATTTTAGCTTATCATTTTCTTCGAAGGAAACAAAAATGAAGGAGAAAAGACAAATTCGTGGGCAAAGTCAAAGTCAATAAGACCTCCTCAGTTGAATGGGAATCACGTTCTCTTCCATGGCGCTCAGATAAGCAGGATATATGAGGTATGGCTTTTATTCATCGGAATGTTCACCCATGGCATTTCCGGACTTGCTAAAACAACAGTTACGGTTGGAATGTACACCCCAATTGTGAACAAGGTTTTTGTTTGTTTATTTTTTTTAATGAAAGGTCAAACGTATAGGTATGTATTCCTTTATTGTTGCGCTTTTCACGAGAATGCAAGGAAATGGGAAGTCATTTAGATTGAAAATGGGACTGACTCGGCCTAGAGCGTAGCGGGGGAGGGGGGGGGGGGTTGAAGCAGACATGGCAAGCGCGCGGAAAATAAAAAGAAAACTATCGAGGGAATATAGCTCTGCTGTTAACATGGCGGAAGCTGGTCCCCATCTCGCGAAATGACCTTTCTGATGGTAATTCCCAGCGAAAACTGCGTCGAGTTGAAGTCGTTGCAAGGATGAATGACCGTATTAGCTTTCCGGAATGCTAACATGTGTAATTTCCTTTTTAAATACAAACAGACAAACGCCAACAACAGAATGAACAGTGAACGATGAACGGCGCACAATGAGAGGACGAAGAAAATGGATGCAGATTGTCTCGTGTCTACACGACTTCTATAGTGTGTGTGAGTTGGAAAGCTGCTTCCGGCAAGACTGTGATTGCGTTAGCCTGGTTTGGAGGAAACTTGGAAAGACGGGAGAAAGAATAAGGCTTGAGGAAGTCCCAGGTGTCAAGGTCCTTAAAATGCATGAAAGATAAAGGTCTCTAGATTTTCTTTCCGATGGCTGAAATTAATGATAAGACGGCTGCGCTTAAAAGAGGATGCTAAAAATACCCGCAAAAAAAAGAAATAACATCAATGTTTTGCGTGATAATGCTTCTCACTGACACATTGATATAATGAAGTCTATACAATGCTCTTATAACCCTGACATTTTATTATTATTTATATTCTAACGGTGCAAGTACACTCCTTTTTTAATGGAGCAATAAACTTATAATTTCGTTTTACTCCTAGCATTCATCATCTCCTACTCTCTACATATTATTATTTGACATGTATTATATAAATCATGTGTGTGTGTGTGTGTGTGTGTGTTTAAATATATCTGTCGTTATCAATATCACTGATGCAGCTCTCATTTCGTGCATATTATAAGAACACAATCACATCCTCACACACAGTAAACACACACAATTATATATATATATATATATATATATATATATATATATATATATATATATATATATATATATATAGTGTTTGTGTGTGTGTGTGTGTGTGTGTGTGTGTATTTGATTTGATATATTCTCTGTGTTCTGTATGGTATTTAGTTTACAAGTATATTCTCTGCAATTTCATCGATATTGTACAATATGACATTACACTGTAATATAATGATTATTTTCAAAAATTTTCGTCGTATAAACATCTATAATATATTCAAACGCGTTACATTTTAATTTCCACGCAGAATGATTGCCAATAATAAGCACAAAGCTTGACTGTTTGGAAACCGATAATGAATAAGTTACATTAATACAATAAAAGAAAACAACGGGGTCCAACATGGATGCTCGTGGAATAAAGGGTTAAGGAAAGAGAGTGTAGGGAGAGCGAAAAAGAGAAATAGAGGGAGATGTAGATTTAGATATATAGATAGAGAGAGGGGGAAAGAGAAAAAGACGACTGAAAAGAACATTTATACTTCTGAAAACAAATACTTTGTAGGAACTGACGTCTTTCTCTGGCTTTTTCGATAGTCATCATTATCGCAACTATCACAAAAACTACAAACAAACAAACAAACGAGACCGACAACATTAACAAAATATAAATGAGCTTTATGGACTCTCACAATCTGTATTCCCGCCTCCTATCTGTTATTGTTGCTCCGACAAAATGTATGAGTTGGAATATGATCCACCTGTCCATGGGGATTTAGAGTATCCCTACCATCCGGTTGGTGACGGCCGAAGGAGATACCGGAAATTTCTCCGTTGCCTTATCTAACTTTCCTCACCTTATTTCTTATTCACAGGGTGTTCGCTCTCCCCATCCCCCCCCCCCCCCTCTCTCTCTCTCTCTCTATGTCTCTATTCCTCTTTGGATTCTCTTCGAATGCGGTCAATGGACTACGAAAGGCAGAGTGTATAAGCAGACCAGCCTCAGAGTACCCTAACGGAAACCATTATGTCGTTGCATTTCCAAAATGCATTCTTTTTTTTTTCCATTGCTCTTCGTACTTCTCCGTACGCATATAGCTGCCACGAGATTACTGCGAAGAGACTTGAGTAACGAGCAGATTATATTTTACGTTCAGTCCATACAGTCCAAACTTGACTCACAAATTACGTGTATAAGGTAATACTAACATACTCGCTATTATACGACCATGCGAACGCACTAATACCATAGTATAAACTTTGGATTTTTTAATGATGGTATTAGTGGAAGGGGACATGTTTTTGTATTGACGTTTTCTGGTAGATTGCAGTGAATAGAAAATATAATATATACTTGAGCCTATCTTCGGGGAAGAGCTTTTGTTTCGAATATGCGACACTCAATCACCGATATAATATAGATATGTTGATTTATCCACGTATTAACATTTACGCATTGACCTCCCCCTTCTGCAAGTATTTGATTTTCAAAGTCTTAACAAGGGAAAGCCCCCTGAAAATTCGACAATGAATATAACTTATTGCGCAAAAAAAAAAAAATGAATTTTTCTCTTGACCGAAAATATATCCACGTATAGGAATAAAAATACAAGGGGGTAATCTATTTCTCGGCAGCGTAAGAAGACAATCCTCCCCCCCCCCCCCGAAAAAAAAAAACAGCGCAAATTCCACAGAGTGGACTGACTTAAATCTATTACCATTCAAAACAATCTAACACAAATGATACCTGTGCGCGTACGCGAGGCTTACAAGAAAGTCAACGCTGTTTCCAAGGCGGCATCTTCCGAATAAATGAAATTCTAGAGTGGCGATGTAGTTGTTGTTCTAGCATGTATATAGCATGTTGATATATCTCCTGTCTTTCCTTACGCTTTACCGCAGTTGCCACAGAGCTACGTCTGATGTTACTTTTCGACTGCAAAACCACGATTCGCCGCTCTCGTCCGACCAATCATCAATACAGGAGTCTACACTCCTGGCTCAACCAGTGGATGCTTTCTTAGCGAGGAGAGAGAGAGAGAAGGGGAGGAGAGGGTAGAGAGAGAATATATTCAATATGCGAGCCGTCCATAATCAAAGACGTTGGGTGGGCCACGGATGAAGGACGGATTGTAATATAGCTTTTAGCAGATGCTATATTTGGACTAGACCTATACCTTCTGCACGCTAATAGAAGATTCACGGCACTGCGTAGAGACATGGGATGATTGCAATCCTGGGAGGACAAGCAGTTACGTTGGTAGATAGATATATGGATAGATAGATAGATAGATAGATAGATAGATAGATAGATAGATAGATAGATAGATAGATAGATAGAAAAGAGAGAGAAAATATGATATTAATAGTTATATATACATATAATATAAATATACACATATATACATGTTTATAAAGAGAGACAAAGAGGAGAGAGATAGATAGAAAAGAGAGAGAAATATACACTTTAGTTATATATGTGTACATATATATATATATATTATATATATATATATATATATATATATATATATATATATATATATATGTATAGAGAGAGAGAGAAGAGAGATGAATAGAAAGAGATCAGGGAGGAATAGATAGAAAGAAGGGAGATGCATGGAGAGATTGATGAGTGCCACAGTAAAAGTATTATTTTTCACATCAATATTCATGGGAAATTCTTCCCACTTCTGCGCGTGAAACGAAGTGGTCGTTAAACGGCATGCATTACGATTCCCGCGAAGTCAACGCAATGCAGCTGGCTCGCTTGGATGAATTCTTGAGCATATCGCTATCACACTGCGTATAATTAGAGTTCAGCGCTGCACAAGCATGGGTATACGAATACAATCTCTTGTTTCGTGGAGGAGCCGTGAAGTGTGTGGTTTTTTTCTTTTAATTACAGTTCCGTAGCCACGGTTGTCCGTTACCCCACAGCAGCTCGTTAAACTGTATTCATATCTACTGCAGACGCACGAGTCAGTTGAGGCGAGAAATAGAGACTCCGCGAAATCAGGCTAATGTGCACGGGACCGGATGACGGTCATAGTAACTGAGTGACTTCGGCGATAATGCGCAACCCAGTTTCCCCTTCTTCCGCCAGGTATAAAATGAATCGGCCACGTCCGCATCTCATCAGTACATGATAAGAATGTCGTTCCGCCCAGTCAAAGTTTACAGTCGGAGTAGTATCAAAGTTTGGATCGAACCGCTGTAATGCATGAGCATCTGCGCTACATTAACTTTGACTGCATGGCAAAGCATGCTGATAGATCGGTGCTGGTGTTGCCGCCAGGAATGGTAATCAGTCAGTGTTGTTTTTTTAGTTAGTTATAGGTACATCATTCTTCATAGAGGGTATCGTACATTTTGTATGTAGAAACAAATATCGTATCTGCGCCTCTATAACTCCTTGTTATTGCAACAAACAATTACAATCTATTAATACTTTCCTGGGACTCACCACGGACCCCCCCCCCCCACCACCACCACCACCACGGCACACACACAAAAAAAAAAAAACAGGGGGGGGGGGGGAGAAAATCATCTCGGGTTCCCGATTTTATACACGGACATTGTGTGCGTGCCATCCTTCAGAATGTTTATCACATTACTTATTAACCTTGAACGCCAATCCAACTTTTTTTTTTTTTCCTAAGAAGTGAAACGAGCTTTAAGTAACGATGAGGATTAAACCAAGTACGGCTAACCTTGACATATTCACTGTCAATTATACCGGAAACGACCTAACGTAGCCTCCACTCAGTACATTGTCTCAATATGTGCATTCTGCTGGAAGAAGGGCGTTAAGTGTAGCTGTCTTGGGGTTATATATCCCTTATCAAGATGCAAGGCCCGCTGCATACAGTGCGCACGTGGCATACATTGGCTTGGTGCTCACGTAGAATCTAAGCACTGTTCTTACTCCCGCCGTATTATGATTAGCGCTGCGTCCACACTGCGACGTTTGGTAAACGCAGTTTACTACAGTACTAAGGGGAACGGAACCACGGGTACGGGGGATGTGGTGCCACGTCCCCCCACCCCCGCCCCACCCCACACACACAAAGAGACACGCTTTTGACTAAAAAACAAAAAACAAAAGGAGAAGAAACGTCGAAAAATAATCAAAAAAATGACAACAAAACTCAGGACTCCCCGAGCGTCCCGCCTGGTGATTCTTCCCGTCGGAGCTTGAGGTGGAGCTGGGGTTAGGATTGGAGTTGGTGGGGTCGAGGGGGAGAAAAATACAACTGACCCTTGCTCTTCCATTGGTCCGAAGACCCCGCCCCCTGTTCTATACACATAGACCTACACACACAAAAAAAAAACCCAACAACTAAAAAACTATTTTAAAAAAAGAAATTTCGCGGGTCCTGTAATATTCTACATTCTAACTGTACATTGTGTATACTATTTGACAACTGTTAGCAACTGAATCTTCAGAAAACACTGACCATTTATCATTCGTATTGGCCTATACACACAGGACATCATTATATAGGTCCTAATACTACTATTTTGACGGTGCTTGCATGGCATCGTCGGAGAGTGACCCAAGACAAAACCTTACACAGCACAACAGAAAAAAAAGAGAATTCTATGCATTCTCTACAAAAAGAAATATCATCCGTGTCTTTTTTTTTCATTATGACTTCAATCTTAAATCAACGATGCTGCTTATTCTTGACCTTTGAAAGAGAGCTAAATTTAAGAGACCCCTGCTCACATCTTTTAAACATGTTATCAGTACAAAGGAGGTACAAATAGTTGCCGCAGTGCAGTTACGTCCTTAAAAAAAGAAAGAAAATTAACTAAGGACATCTCAGAAGCAAATATTGAAAAAAAAAGAGGATAAAATCCCATTTTTTTTGCTCATTTTCCACTAATAAAAAAGAGGTTAACATGAGACGAAACAACACTAACAAAAGGGCCAGAATTTCCTGAAGACAAAATTCACGTCATGAATGTGTCGATTGATCTCGAGTAGCGTGCGCCATTTCCAAAAGCGCGCTAGAAGAAAACGTGACGTTCAGAAATAAGTCCATGGCCGAGTTCTTCAAACGACAATTGCCTTGACAGCCATTTCCCTGCGTGCCACATTTACCAATTAAAGAAACACCCTCGTCACAACTAGCCTAACTAAGCATGCAATGACACAATGTCCTTTTGCCACATCCTTATTTCAACCTAATGATATAGCATGTGTAAACTGCCTCATCATTTTAATTTTTCATCACGTTTAGCAGAGAAAAGTGCAAATCCGATTTTCCTTAAACAAGTAGCAAAGATAATTTTACCAGTGAATGTTTGCGATGGAAACATATGTCCTTCAATGCTCTTGTGTGTGTGTTTGCCTGTTAAATTGTATGAGCATGGTGCTGTGTTGTGTTTTATTAGCATTTTTTATCATGTTTAAAGATTTTGTATCCATGAACTTGTTCAAAATTAATGTTTAGCTTGATAGAAATGAATTGCTAAACTTTGTAAATGTAATAAAATGTGCAAGAATTTGAATATTTAATTGCTTTATGTACCATTATATATATACATATACATATATATATATATATATATATATATATATATATATATATATTATATATATATATGTGTGTGTGTGTGTGTGTATGTGTGTGTATGTGTGTGTGTGTGTGTGTGTGTGTGTATGTGTGTGTGTGTGTGTGTGTGTGTGTGTAGATTTTCGTTTCGTCTATAAGACGTGGAGGTCGCTCTTGTGACTTAATTTGTTGAGTGAATATCAAACAGGTGAATACACCTGTCCCTGTGAAGAACTCAGGCATATAAGCCCTCCAGAATTGGTGCGACGAATACATAATTAAAAAAAAAAAATGGGAGTTGCCCTTATGACCTTACTTTGGGTCAAGATGAGGGAAGGCAAACGACGTGGAAACAATGGACTCATTTATCGCTTCAGCAGACGGTCATGTCTTTTTGGCGGGCACGCAAGCGAGGCCGCAATCCGCGATGACGTGGAGCTGACGTCATCACATAGTTGGCGCCACATAGTGCGGCCTGTATGCGGTTTACAGTGCAGGGCGACAATAATATCATATGTATCTTATCAATCTATTGACTTTGGCTATTAATACACCACCACGTACTCCGCTTGGTAACATGGTAATTACTGGTATACCCCTTGCAGCTTTGTAAAGCTTGGTGTACAGATATAACATTCTTGGCAAACTATATAATCAGCTGCAAAATTGAATTCTACGTTCATAAGAAAATATTTTACACAATGATATTATGGTGGTATATATTATGTGACGTTTTACCTTTATATATTGGGGCACCTTAGTATGTGTGTGGCGAGTAATACTATGATTACTTGGAAAAATACTAATATAAAACAAGGATGCAAGTGTAGTATAATATGCATGTTACTTGCACCTGTTTTCATGTTTTGCCTATATCGTGAAAATTTTCCTGCTATACATAGACATGTGATAAAACCGACAGTAAACAATTTATTATGGTTCATTTGTCCTTGGTGCCAGCCAGACAGGATCGATTTATTATTAATGCTTGTCTGACGGTCTTTTTTTTTCCTAATGCAAAGTGAACTCATTTCGATTCTTTGACACACTACCAGCTTATGGTTTCATGGTTTTATTTCATATCAATGTAGTATGTCGGGCGTTTTGATTAAAATGATGAGTCGTTCGTTGACCCCATGCGAGGGATCCATTCCACGCCGAAGCAAAGAGACTGCGAAACCACTAGAAAGCTTTTCTCTCGAAAATGCAATATCAGCAGCTTTGTCGGGCGGGGGTGGGGTGGGGGGGGGGGGGGGGGGGGGGCTTTATTTCCACAAGATTATTGTCATTCCCAATATGGAATACAGGCATTTTTTTTTTAATGGAAACAGAAATACGAGATCACAACAAAAGACACGCAGTATCAAGCTCAATTCCCCCCCCCCCCTCTTATTAAGAGAGATTGAAGTTTCAGTATGATTACACGATGAGTAAAGATAATGGCCTGAGAAAATATTCGAATAAAGATAAACAATGTCAATAGCTATATAAATATGTATGTATATATATATGTATGTATGTATGTATAGATAGATAGACAGATAGATAGATAGATAGATAGATATAGATATATATCTTCGCATGCAGTACAGATCAGCTCTGGCTAGAGAGCTATTGAAGAGGAGGAGGGGGGAGGGTCGAGAGAGGGGGAGGGGGATTCATTACAAAAGGAGAAAAAAAAATAACGTTACTCTAGTATTCTTTCTCGAATAAACCATCACATTGGCCCAGACAGAAATTCCTTCTTTTCAAAAAGAGACGGTGAGAATCTATAAATTGTGAGTATGATTCATTGCTATGTTATTAGTGCCTAACATTTTTTCTATTTTCTTCTTTTTTGTTCTTTGTTTTTTCTTGTTGGCTTTTTTTTTTTTTCGTTTTTGGTACTGTCTGATTGATTCAAGGCGAGATAAAAGGAATGATTTTCTGAAAAATGGTTGCCTATACTGTCGGAGAAAATAAGAAATATTGCCCGAAATAAGTGCAATACTGCATACTCCTCCCCCTTTATCAAATGATAATGGCTCCCCTTCAGGAAAAGGTATTATCAGAATAAGTTATGCCAGCAAAGCCCGTGAAACTGACGGTTTATTACACAATTTTCACATCCTTGTGTTGTCACTTGAAGTTAAAAAGAGGAATATAAAATGTCGTGTGGAGACAGGTTTCCTGCTGACGCTCAGTATATTATATTGGAGGACGTCGTAATAGCTAAAATCTCGTTGTGTCGGCAAAATGTCTTTCAGCTAGCCGAGGTCGGACGGTCAGGCAATAAGGGTTTAGGCAAATTTCTCGGTCAGTTATTACACGCGAATTACCCTTAGTTTACTTGGTTGATTTAATCTAGGCAGCATCGTGGGGGAGAAAAAAACTCGGCACTTTGCGCATGCATATATTCTGTTTTTCTCTCTTTTTCTTTGCATAAGTGACCTCGTCCTTCTTCATCAAGTCAGATGAAAAAACGAAGTGCAAAGGAAAAACAAAAACAGAAAACGTCAGGCTCATTCCTTCATGATGATAGCAGCAATTAGCAATTATCATCATTATCCTTTTCATCACTCTAATCATCAACAGCATCATTAACATCACCATCTTCATCCCTGGAAAGTGAGGGCACAATAAAGTGATAAATATGCAAAGCTTACCCCGTGAACTCTCAGCTTAATGAAAAGATACAGCCTTGTGATGTTAGAGTGGTTGTCGCATTTTTTTGGACGATATCAAACACTGTATGGAAGATCTCTGCACGATGGCATTTTGCTTTTTTTGTTTTGTTTTGTTTTTCATAAAATCACCATAGTATAGTCAATATCCTTTCCCATGCTCCTGTATGTTGGAATTTCAATGCACGCGTTATAATAATCCGTTAAAGCCTTGTTTTTTGTTTGCTTGTTTGCTTTTTGTTTGTTTGTATTTGTTTTGTTTGTTTGTTATGTCAGTGGAGGGTGAATTTCTCTTATCATTTTAATAGACAATAAAGTACCCTGTATCCTTGTATCCTAAAAGTTGTATAGTCAGGTGATGACCGTCAAAAAGACCTCGATCCACATACAAACATCCGGCATAAATGGTTTATCGTTTACTAGCAAAAGACTTTATGACTGCATCTTGAAATTTGATATGGAGCATAATTCAAAGGAAATGTGCAGCATAATACATTACATAAAACTACAATGGAATACAATTCTTAATCAAAAACGACATCAACACGGTATATATCACATCCATACTTCAAAGTGCAAGATTTTGTTTCTATTTTTTTTTGTATATTTATACTTGTGACTCAGCGATTTGAGGCAAAATGTAGAAAATCTTCACAATCTTTAAGCAACAGTTCGACCAGGATGGCAGGAAATGAGTGATATTTGAACGATGTAACTATACATAACACTTTATATTGTTATTTCGAATAAAACCGCAGTATATCATAAATCATGCCATTTCTATGTAATTATACAAAAAAAAAAGAGTGAAGCATTCGGCAAAATATAAGAATGACATTACTACTACTACTACCACTACTACTGATAACAACAACAATAATTATAACACTAATAATAATAATGATAATAATAATAATAATAATGATAATAACAAATAACAAATACAATAATAATAGTCTAGAATGTACAATACCAACATCTATCATTACTCCAATCCTACCATTCCATTATTGGTATTGCAGGAGAATATAATTACTGCATCTATCACTCCGTCGAACACACAAATTTAAGATAAGCGATAACCACATAAAGAATCATTTTTGCCTCACACGTATAATGTCAAACGAATCTAATTATTACTGTGAACATATATATCTATTTTTTAATCCCCCCCCCCCCTCCCCTCTGGTTGAAGTTTGGATGAGGAAATTGACGAGTGGTCATGAATGTCGAAATGCCATCTGTAGATAAGGTCTCTTGGGCACTGGGAATACGGTGTGTTAGATTAATGCATTTTATCACTGGCTGTAAGCTTGTCCCTTCTCAAGAATGTGACATTTTTGTCGCATTTTGCGCATTCGTCTAACAGGGAAGACATGTAGGGAAATAGACTCAGTAAAAAAAAAAAAAAAAAAAAAAACGAAAAAAAAAACGAAAAAAAAAAACAGAAATGGACAAACAGGCATATTTCAGATAGACAGACAGACAGTCACAGAGACAGGGACAGAGAGAAGGGAAAACAAGATTGAAAAAAAAAAGACCT
Organism: Diadema setosum; assembly: GCA_033980235.1. Classification (NCBI taxonomy): domain Eukaryota; kingdom Metazoa; phylum Echinodermata; class Echinoidea; order Diadematoida; family Diadematidae; genus Diadema; species Diadema setosum. Next base: position 11,827,456 of record CM067072.1, on the reverse strand, counting down.
ACATACTCATAAACAAAACATACACACATACACACACCCGCGCGGCACACACACACACACATACACACACTTCTCATAAAACAAACATTTTTGAGAGCGCTTTCCTCCAAAAGTTCTTTAAAAAGGCCTGAATGTATTTCCATGTGAGTGTAACTATTGTGTTCGAGTGCATTTGCGTGCAAGTGCCTATGTGCATGTTCAATGTAATTTATAGCTATAGCTGTATAGTGTGGCGGGAGAACACAGCGCATGAAACAATACAGTTGCATTATAGCAATGGCGTCAACAGCTCCTGAAACACGTAATGATAGTGATCGCAGACACCTTGTTACGTAATGGACCTGGGCAAGTATAAAAGAATTATGTCATCGTAACAAGTAAGAACTTTGTAAACATGTCATCAATGTCCCGTGCCATGGAGATGTAAGAGCAAACAGTTCATCAAAGTTTCTTTGATTCTCCCTTGTCATAACAAGGGAAGATAAGGATCGCGGATGATATATATTGAGAGAAAATCAACCGGATTATGAATAAAGTCTTTACATAGGCATATTATTATAATTATTGAATGAATATTATGCTCATCAAGACATAATAAAATTCTATATTCGAAAAACTCAGTTTGTCCAAGAATTCCACTACCAAAAAAGAGAATGTATATATATATATATATATGTATATATATATATATATATATATATATATATATATATATATATATATATATATATAATGTGAGAAATAGTTCCCTGGGTCCCGAACGTACGCGGTGCCGCATTGTTGGATGCATATAGTTGAAAGAAATTGGACTGAGGCGGGACGTTGCTCTCGATCTTAGTCTCCCTTTTATTTGTCAAGCTTTCGGCCCGTCATTGGGCCTTCGTCAGGACCTACCAACAGAACGATTATTATATGAATAACCTGATGTGTCATATAATATATAATGAAATTTCACATATTACCAATCTTCTAAATCATTTCCTTTATATACACAAATCAATCATTCAGTTCAATACAAATATCCACTCTAATCTCAAATCATCATCAGAATAACATCATATGTCCAAAAATATATAAATATATAAATAAATTCTTATATCATAATTATTTATATATTTTTTGGACATATGATGTTATTCTGATGATGATTTGAGGTTAGAGTGGATATTTGTATTGAACTGAATGATTGATTTGTGTATATAAAGGAAATGATTTAGAAGATTGGTAATATGTGAAATTGCATTATATATTATATGACACATCAGGTTATTCATATAATAATCGTTCTGTTGGTAGGTCCTGACGAAGGCCCAATGACGGGCCGAAAGCTTGACAAATAAAAGGGAGACTAAGATCGAGAGCAACGTCCCGCCTCAGTCCAATTTCTTTCAACTATTATATATATATATATATATATATATATATATATATATATATATACTACCAAAAGAGACAGAAATATATGTATATGTATATATATATATATATATATATATACTACCAAAAGAGACAGAAATATATGTATATGTATATATATATATATATATATATATATATATATATATATATATATACCTCTTTAAATCTTATCTCCTCTCTTTTTTTCTATCTTTCTCTCACTATCCATGTGTGCATGTAATAGTTATATCTTCGTCACCCTTCTCTCGCTTTATCTTTCTATCTTTTCTCGTTGTAGTCGTTGTTGTTTGTTTGCTGGGTGCTTGGTGCAATTACTCCTTGATGCCACCACAGGGAGGTATTATTTTTTCACGGGTCATTCATTATATTAATGACGAGGAGGGCGGCAGACCTAAATCACCATTTCCTTCTCCCGTTGCATGATCAAACGTGAGCGCTTTAAATGAGAATGTGCTGGTGTTCACGTTTACTGGTGTCTCACTCACGGCTTATACATTCATCTCTCATGTCCACCCACCTATCTGCTCGTCTATCTATCTTTCCGTCTACCACCTATCTATCTAACTATATATCTATCAATCTGTCTCTCTGTCTAGTTATCTATATATTTGTCCATCTACCTATCAATATATTTACCCGTCTATCTATCCAGTATTTATCTATCTATCCGTCTATCTAACCAGCTATCTGTCTATCTGCCCGTCTACCTACCTATATATCTATCTATTTATCTATCTATCTACCCGTCTATGAATCAATCAATCAGTCTATCTATCCGTCAATCTATCCAGCTGTCTATCTATCTATCCATCTATCTATCCTGCTGTCTATCTTATCTATCTATATCTTTCTATCTATCTATCTATCTATCTATCTATCTATATTCCTACCTATCTATAATCTCTTCTCTCGTTATACCCGATCCTGTATATACGCATAATACGCAATGTATCCGTCTGAGTGTGTAATTGCAAGACGCGTCAAGCCTGTTTTCAGCTAAATTTGTTTTGCAGTAATACGTGATTCTCCCTTTTCGCTTACCATCAAATGTTTTAACAACTTAATATCTAAAATTAACTTTTGGATTATTAGTTCTTTGTAATCATAGCGCCGTACATACGGGCACAATTTTTCGTCGAACAAAGAGAAATGACTGAAATACCTCTGCAATTTATGCACTTTTCTACAGACGTAAATAAACTATAAAAAAAAATCAGGCTATCAGTTTTGTCTTGGCTTCAAAATTCATCTCAAAATATGTCTTTCACAATTTGATTAAAAAGTGTATGATTTCTGAAAAAGTCAAAGAAATACCAATAATATTTTTTTTTGTAGTCTAGAATTGTTAGGCTTCAATGTGATTACGATTATTTTTTCTTTAAAAAAGAATAGATAAGCCCTTAAAAAGAAAATAGATAAAGCCATAAAAGAGATTTATAAGATGGAATCTGAGCTTCAGCAAACAGCTGCTGTATAGTACACTCAACTTGTCTGTCCCCACCTTGGCGCAGAAATCAAGCATAGTCGTTCTGCTGTCCAATGAATGTTGGTATTATCGATTATTCGTTAACGACGCACCAGCACCTTTAGGGAGTCCTTAACCGTTACCTTTGGAGGCAATCAGTTACAGGTCGAATAACCTTTTCCAGCTCTCCTATATAGAGGAACACGCTTGCGCAGCATTTCACCGCAAACCCGCAAAGTATGCTCTGCGAGCGCGCATGCGATATTTCGCCATCGCGCGCAAGGTGTCGAAGTCTATTTCGTTTAAAATTGGCACGCGCGAAATGACCTGACTTTGCGAATCATGAAGGCTGTTTTATTATGAAATGAGCTAAAATTGCATTAGATGAAACTAAATTTGTTGCTGTCTGACCTTCACAAAATCATTTCGTTTGTATCGATAAGAATTCTGGAAAAATACATTGAAGCTCTACCTCTGCCCCAAAACAATATACCCGGTACATAAAACATAATAGACACGCAACCGATTGAGAATTAAATAAGATTTTGAATGTTTATGATCGAAACTTAACCGATGAAAATCGTTGTATACTTATGACAACTATATAGATTTCATGGTGATAGAATAGGTCCCCAAGATAAATGACCTGACGGAACGGATGCTATTGAATATTTCGTAGTGCAGAGCATGACATCGCCAATCATTATATTTTCTTTCTTAAGAATATTATTGATACTACACTGCAAAAAGTCCGGTGTTAAATAGTGAACACCGACCTGGTGTTAAATTTTCGGTGCTCATTTATGGTGTTGAATTAACACCTACGGGTGTCATTTCCAAATTTTAAACTGTTTTTTGAAGAGTTTCTTAGTAACTGCACTTTTTGTTGATTTTTAATTTAAACAAGACGATCAAGAATGTTACATTAAAATACTAGATTTGTGAAAATATGTGAAAATAAATTTACACCAAAGTAACACCAGCTGGTGTGGTCCCTTATTGAAGCTGGACGGGTGTTAAACCATTGATATTAACACCAGAAAATATCAAATCAACACCATGTGGTGTCATTTTTGAATTAACACCAGTACAGTGTCAAAATAACACCAGGTACAGTGTCGAATTAACACCACGAAGTGTCAGGTGAACACTTTTCAACACCATCACAGTGCATTTCTAACACCTGTGGGTGTGGTCCTTTATTGAAGTTTTATCGGTGTTAGATGTTTTTACAGTGTATGAAAGAACTGTTCACTTTGACACATCAACCTCCAAATTTAGATATACATTAGTGCCACGTTAAGTTTTCCTCGGAGATCTGCCCCTACAACGGTTTATGTAATCAATATTTAGTTGCTTGTGTTTAAAGATTGTTTCTTTTTATCTAAATGATGAAATCATGATAATACTAATCATAGTGATAGTCACAAACAACTGCAAAAGTGCTTCATCTGGTAAGAATAATGAGGATGATGATTTTATAATCATAATGATAATGATGATGATGATAATAAATACGATAATGAAGATAATGACGATAACAACCATGTGATATTTTCTAACCTTGGGGTCTCCTTTTGACTGGTAGTATTGCTATTATAGAGCGCCCTACTCTGATCATTAAGCCAACGTACCAGACATTCATTTTTATTCATTGTTTTTTTTTTTCATTTTGGTCCAAGAGGACATCTTGAATCAGAGTGATGGACGCAGTCGAAAGGATTTGAACTCGGGATCTCAGAAACTGGTGTCTTTTCCACCGCACCACAGCACCTCCTTTCTCTAACATGTCTAACATAAAAGAAAAATGTGGATACTTTCCTAAATTAAAAAATAACTGTGATTTGTAACATTGGCATCGTCCTCATTCATGCTCTTTCTTTCTCTAGCATTACCATTGATTTCTTTTTATCATCAGTATCATTATTATTACTACTACTATTTATTCGGCATTTCAGACATGCGTACATGGGTAGACACAAAAACAAATAAAAAACAAACACTTTTGTTTTCTTTTCCTGTAGCTGTTATCCATATCACTTTAGACAACAGAGAAACAGCAGAAGCATGTTGTTATATATGAGTACACTCTCATCTTTTCCGCCATTTTAAAAAAGGAAAGACGAAGTAGCAACTGCAAGGGGCCTCCATGGCATGATCGGTGGAATGCACTGAGGAATTTTGCTTTTAGCAAATAAATGATGAAGTGCGGGATTTTGGAAAAATACCGCGGGGATGGATTTGGAGCAATCGCTTTCCATATGATGGCATTTCGGCGCGTCAGGGAATGAAATATTCGTTGGCAGTGACGGGGGTGGTGGGGGTTTGTAGTTTTCCGAGCTTTAGCGGTGGGAACCGTGGGCAGAGACACCTCGCTTCAGTATTCATGACTTGTAGCGAAACGGCCGTGTGCCGCATCGTCAATGAAGCATTGGTTGTTGGCAAACTCAAGTCATTTGTAGTCACGTTTTGTTTGAAACAAAAAAAAAAGGAGATAGAGAAAAAAGACTGAAATGTCTTTGGGCACGGAAACGTCGTCTGCATGAGCGGACTACAAACGAGTAGTGCTTGCGGCGTGCTAGCAATACCTTAACCCTTACCCAATGAGTTTGATGACCCTGAGTTGTATGCAATGATTAACCCCCCCCCCCCCCCCCCCACGCCCGTCCCGCGAAAAACCCCAAAGCAAGCAAACCAAAACAAAACATAAACGATGCTGCTTTCTGCTTTCACAATATTCTCTCAAGATGTTTCGCCAGAGAGTATAGGTTTGCTCTGGTTGACGTCCAATTACCTCATTTGACATTCCGACCAGATACAGGCTCGTTGAAGATGATAGCTATATAGTCTCATGAATACCATATCTTTCACACGTTTCAAGGTCAACCCCATGTCTATAGAAAACGACTTAATCTGTCAAGTGAAAGAAAGAGGAGGTTTAAGAGAGTCATAATTTATATTAAAGCGCCACTCTACGTTTAATATGTTCTAATACTACGACTAATAATGATGATGACAATAATGATGATTATAACACTGATGAGGATAATGATAATGATGTTAATGATGATAATGATAATGATAATGATGATGATGATGATGATAATAATGATAAGATGATATCAATATCAATTACACTAATAATAATGATAATGATGATAATAATAATGATAAGATGATATCAATATCAATTACACTAAAGATAATATCTAATTATAAATTGCAAAGCCTGTATAAATTATGTACAAAATATTCTTCTGCTCTTCTAAAGCTTCTGATGTGCTTGGCAATGATCATAAATGTGTTTTGCATCTTGATTTAAAGACTGCTAGAGTTGGGGATGAAGAGTAATTAGTTTAGAACATATGATATGGGATAACATCAAATTCGAACCAAGAACAAGATCTTTAAATTTTGTTTGCTTTTTTTTTCTTTTATAAAATTGTGATATTGGTCGCAACCACGTTTGCAAATTGGATGATGATCACTACTTTCTTGTACAACATAATTTTTATATAAAAACAGTACAAAGATAATGTGTACTTGTTCAAGCACAGCATATGCAAAGCGTGGCATACCTGTATATCACTAAACTTGAAAGAATAAATGTTTCCTTTTAAATATCCTTTTAGTATTGTTACATATTCAATTCAATTCAATTCAATTCAATTCAATTCAATTCAATTCAGTTCAATTATTTTTATTTCTTTTTTTTTTCGACAAAAACATATAGACATCACTTTCTATATTACACTGATTATCAATCTCTTCTATGGGGTGCTATGGGCAAATGATGGGCGATCGGCTTTAGATGCTCCAGTTGCTGATATCCGTATCTAACGGCTGAGAGAATTCGCTCAGTCATGTACGGTATCCTAGTGATTGGCACATGAAGATTGCTCTTTCAATACATTGTAACGGTACTATTTAGGTTGTACATTTGCCTTGGCTTGCTGAAATCAATATATTTCAATCACTCTCTTCTTCTCTCCCCCTCCTCTCACTTTATTTATCTATCTTTCTATCAGTTTATTTCCTCTCTCTATATCCATTTCTCAGTTATTTTCACCTTTTCATCTCCGAAAATTCCCTCTCATACATCTCCTTGTCTTGTCCATTCCCTCCTCCCATCATCTTGTTTGAAGTCCTATTTCTGCTTCCTCGATACATTAATCAAAAATAATGTTTGGTATTTCTTTCTTTTTTCTCCTCCAAACAAAAAGGGTAGATAACCCAATATATACCGGAGAGATCCAAACCTCAAACACGGACTTTGCTGCCATCTCAATATTCGCGCGACACCCATACCAAAGTCAACTCGGTGAGGGAAAAATGTCTGACTGAGATGGATTCAGTTTGATGTATTGCAGTCAGACTTTTTTCTTCAATCTTTTGCATTCGTCACACAAGCAAAAATATATATTTTTATCACTGTCGCAATAAAGGGAGGGTTGAAAATCCCTTCTACAGGTTTGACACACAGGCAGCTCTCTTGGGAAATGTCCGCTCTTCCCGTATAGGACAGTTGCTATGAACTTTATACACAATACAGCGTACGTCTTTCCGTTGTCATCTGGCTATACGGTTGATTGGCCTTTCCTTTCTTTTCTTGAACAACAGAAAACATCTGCTATCATATTACTGATCATCATGTTAGCTCACCAGAAGCATGCAATTCTATCGGTACATTAGTGACACGTGCGGGATTGCTAAAAGTTTAATCTTGATTTGATTCGATTTGATTTGACTTCACTTCACTTGATTGCGTGTCTTCCTTCTGTGAAGACTATCACCTTAAATGCATCCGCGATCATCAATTACTTAATGGTCATCATATTGGCTCACCGAAAGCCAGTTCTGTCAACACGTGTGGGATTGCAAACTTAATCTTGATTTTATTTGACTTGATTTGATTTGATTTGATTTGATTTGATTGTGTCTTACTTCTGTGTATAGACCATCACCGTAGATACATCAAAATAATATTGTTGTGTCAACGCAAGCAATACATACAATCGTGCACCAAATTGCCGAACGAATCTTAAAGCAGTTTAATAGATCAGAAAAACTGACGAGTTACAGTTTCAGCAAAATATGATGTGCCCTCAGTTCTGAAAGCAAGTAGACAGGGTGATAGGAAAGAAATTCTTCGCAACTACGTCCTCTCGATATGTGTTTTCCCCTGAAAGGCAAAACACTGAGTATTAACGACTTATGGCGCCAAGATATTGACGCACTATTACGTACCACCGTGCAGCTTTTACGCACTACATTGGGAGGGAAGAGGGAATATAGAGCATTGTGGGCGTTAGATGGCGACGTGTGTGCACCTGTGTACAAAATATGCGTGCGTGCGTGCGTGCGTGCGTGCGTGTGTGTGTGCGTGTGTGTGTGTGTGTCTGCTTTAAAATGGAAAGGAAGGACAATATCTATATGTGCAGACTTTGTGACAAACAATGTACTATAGGATCAGCAACCCATAAATTATTGCAGGTATACATTTAACTCTCCCACTGCTACCAAACCTTATATCATAATATGGAATATGTATACCATCATGATTCCAATGGAACCGAAGGGGATCTGATTTGTCATGGAACGATTTTAACGAGACACGGTCAAACATCAAATCCTGAGCAGTAGAATACACACACCGTCCATTGAGCAGTCAGACAACAGCTAGAGTAAATCAGAATGCAGCAATGATTTTTTTTTTCAAGGAAAGGTGGCAATTTAAAAGCAAGATCACACCTCTTCACCAACTTTAAGCCGTACTGATATATATTACTCATATATCACAAGGTTATTCCACTCAAAGAGTGACGTTTATTTCCCGCCATTTGGCAGGGGCTGGCTTGGGAGCTGCATATAGTGTAGACTTTGATTCTCGTTTAGAGAGGTTGAGGGAGAAAATCCGAATAGCAGTTTAAAAAAAAAGCGAAGAAGAATATAAAAAAAAAAGAAAGGAAGGGAGGAAGGGAGGGGAAAGGGGAACATAAAACATGGCTAAATAAACGGGCGGGAAAAGGGCAGGAAACGAGAGAATCCAGCGAGTAAATCAAGTAGCTCATTATCGTTAAACGTTAGAACGGGATAAACGATATTCGCGCGGTGCCTTTCCCGACGAAGATCAATCTTCACACGGGATATAGCTGCGGGGATTCAAACTAGCACGTAATACATCTCTCATTAAACACTTTTAAAGATAACATCCGTGTCAACCGATACAACACTTCTCTCATTAGCCTTCGGGACGATATTTTGACTTAAAGATCCCTACTTTGTCATGTTTGTACAGTTTGAGCATGTGTATGTATGTATGTATGTATGTACGTATGTATGTACGTATGTATGTACCTATGCAATCTATGTATGCGTCTGTGTCTTGTGTGTGTATGTGTGTGTGTGTGTGTATGTGTGTGTGTGTGAATGTGTGCGTGTGCGTTTTTCTTCTGAGGGATTATTCACGTCAAGTTCGGGAAACGTTATCAAGCACAAAATGAGTAGAGAAGGTATTCCTACCGTAAGATTACAAGTACCTGCATGATCTCCCCGCAGGCCTGAAAATGAATCTTGATTTTCGTCATACCTGGTGTCAAATTAACTAGGAATCTTTACCTTTAAGGATGTTATGAATGTATATGTATATATTTTTTGCATATTTTACCGTTATTATCACCAAGACGTATCATGTTGGTATTTCATAGACTTATTACAAGTCCGCTTTGACATTAGATTATAGGAATAAATAATATTGATAAATAGATAAAGATATATCATGCAAGCGTGTATATGTTCAAATTTTAATGGCATGACGACGAACATTTATTTAGATACGCAGATCGTGTTGCACTAATTGCACCAATTTTGCATGTCTGTCATCAGTAAACAGCAGCTATAGATACATACAATCATGTAAAATGCATAGCATCTAACGCGGTCAATACATCTTTATTCCTAATTACTGACACGATTGATGCGGCCAATCCCGTACAGTTGGAAGGAACTTTCAAAGCTAATCACAATCGAAGGCAGATCTAGGACGAACAAATATCATGCATTTCCCCCACTCGCTTCCCGTCGGATTGTCCCACGGATGATCAAAGCTCACTGCCGCCTGACTTCGCTGTGGTGACGAGGGTGGGAGTAATTAGGTCGTAAGCAAGATTTAATGTTGCTATTTCTTCGTTTCCTTTCCTGTCTTTTTTCCCTTGTTATTGTTTTGGTCTGTTGTTGTCTCTTTTTTTGGGGGGGGGGAGGGGGTCTCTTTTGGGGGTCAGGAAGCCATATGGACTTTTTGAAAGCGCGACTATGGAAATAGGAAAATACACAAACACAACAAACAAATTATCACTGAAAAAAAAACCTGTCAAGAAATAAACAGCGTTTTGTCTCTACATGTGAAAAGACTTTGCTTCTACCAGTTCGGGGGGGGGGGGGGGGGGTGGCTGTTGGAAAGAACACAGTGTCCCACAGTATGAGAAACACAGTGTGAACACAGTGTGAAGAAATCTCTTCACACTGTTTAATTCGAGTATTTTAACAATGTGAACACAATGTGAGTCATCAATTCACAGTGTGAAACAAAAGCATTGCTACGTGAACACACTGTGAAAACCACAACATAGTGTGAAATCATCTTCACACTGTTAGATTCGAGCGTTTTCTCAGAGTCAACTATTATGAACACACAGTGGGACACTGTGTTCTTTCTAGTGTGGGGGGGGGGGGGGAGGGGCTTGGGGCCGTGGCTTTTCCACTCCTCGCCTTCCCAGTTTTTGTGATGGATGTGATGTTAACGCGCACAATGTATTCTCTACTTTGGCACCTTGTCACTAGTCCTCTTTACCTACTTGGCGGTTGATGTTGTCCGTCCTCATTATCGCTGCGTGTGCAATCTTGATTTGCTGTTCACTTTGTTCTTCGGCTTTCTTCCCAATAAACACGTCGTTTGCTCGCGTCTCGTTTCGCGGTCAACAGCGGCACAGAACATGATGGTGATTTGGCAGAAATTGGGCCGTTGACTAAAGTCGTCACGTCTGGGAGAGTATAGTGCCCACATTCTGGTAATACATGTAATACGTGACACCGGCCTCTCAATTTGCAGACAATCATGGAGGCGGTTGCGGGGATAAGGTGCGATGAGATGAGGTATTGGTGGGGTGGGGTGAGAAAGCGTTCTTTTATTTGTTCGATTGCGCTTTTATTTTGGATGTAGGTGTGCTTTGTTTTAGATGTAAGTGTAGCTGTCGAGCGGTATCGGATGGAACGTGTGTAAGAGTGTGGCATGCCGAGCGCAAACCAAAAGCATCCTGCCTGTAAAATAAAAGGGAAAATGGATATAGGTGGATGTTGGTGTAGCTGCCGAACAGTACCGGATGGAACGTATGTGAAAGTGTGGCATGCCGAGCGCTAACCAAAAGCTGGTAAAATAAAAGGAAAGGAAATCAGGAGTATACATAACCCAAGCTGTTGTACAACGTGGCGATCGCTTTCCTGTTTAGAGTAGCTCGTCGCCTAGCTACTCAGTATTTCGAGGGTGCATCGAATACGGGTTAGAGTGTAGGACGTCAGAAAGAAGGCGGTGGTAGAGGGGATGGGGTAGCAACCATACAGACCGATGCAAGTGAGAAGGAAACTACTACCCGTTATCTTCGTCATGTTATATTGTATCAATGTCCGTGCCATGGCATGTCAGGGAACTGAGAACGATATCAAAGGAAATTCTTTTCGTGGTTCTTATATTATTGTCCTATGGGAGCACTCATGTCGCAGTACGAATTTTCATGGAGGTTCTCTCTTAGGTGGCTTTATTGAACAGAGAGTAACTCCATCTCAGTGCAGTCCCCTCGTATTTTGTTAAAAAGGAGTGCCTTCGTTGCTTTGGCACTGCCATTGTCCCAACGTTAAGGGGTGGGGATTTCATCATAAAGCCTGCACAGTGGACATTCCCTCGACTTGTTGCTGACATAACATGTTAATAGTAACATTATTCCCCATGATTTCTCCAAGAGGCAAGTCATGTGCACTTTTATTATGCTACAAAATGAAAATATGTTGATCTCTCTTTATAATTTCTTTCCCGCAGGATGCCTGTTGGCGGCAATGAAGGAGTGAATGGGTGGAAGTGTTCGAAAGTCTTCATTTCAACATAAGCCGCTTAAGAAATCTCTCATGTCTATTCGAAATGGAGAGTTTATTTACTCGTTTCGAAAACTATGCATAATTCTTTATCCTTCAAAAGGCTTTGATAAATCTGAAGAAACCCATCGCGACTGCCCCCATACTTCGTGCCTTTCCTTCATCATGAGAGTATTATCTGTCTCAAAAACAACTGGCCCTAAATCAAAGTCTCCCGACAATTCTGCACAACCCACATTCAGATTCGCCAAACCCTTTTCCAAGCAGCGCATAACATTATTCAGAGCGATTAGTGAGCTAGTCTACATAATGAAATGCATTGGTAATTCAACTGTCTCCATTTACCAAATAACTGCTTATCAATTCTTCATGATATTCTATTTTGATTCACCACCTTTAACAATGATTCTACTGTATAATGATCGTTAAAATGTGTAACGAGATCTCAACGTCTCGCTGTATAGGGCATTTGGAGTTTTTATTGGAAAGAATCGCATCGTTACGCGAAATCCGGAGTTCAATTGCGCAACATTAGTTGTCTGTCTCCCCACATCCTAACAATCCATCTTTTTTCACTTGCCGCCAACTCACCGCCTGTAGTCCTTAATTTGACCGGGAATTGATGAAAGGGATTCCTCCCGCTCTACCTCAAAGCGAGACGGGAAAAAATCGAGGAAGCAAATGCGAAGAAATCCGACAAATTAAGAGAAAAGCTACACCGACATCAGACCGTATTTGCGTTTAGAGCAAAACGTCGAATTACCCCTTTGGGAAGTCGGGTATAACTTTTAAGGTAAGCGCAATTTGTGTTTGGAGGGAAAAGAGACGAACGTCATTTTCCGTTGACTGCATGCGGCTTCCTTTGAAACGATGCTTTATTTCCTCTTATCAACAGTATACAAATAAACTGGTATCATGACCGTATTGGTCATCATAATCAGCTATCGTGCTCAGATTAAAGGAAAACTCATGTCAGACAGCCGTAATAGTCCGACGACGCCAGACAAGACCTCGACAAAACTTTCAAGTAAACGGCTTCTTCGAATGATAAGTCGGAATTATAGGTATCATCGCGTTTTTTCCGGTTTGATAGAACATTCAAATTTTATGCATACCATTATCGCAATATGGTAATTCTGACGAGGAAAATGCATGCCCAAAACTCGCCCGACATAGCGACAGATAATGCGTGTAATTTTTATTACAAGTATCAAAACGCATTCAGCTGGATCAGATGCATTCAATAGCTTATTACTGGGTTCTCATCAGGGCTTAGATGGATGGATCATAGTACATTACTGGAGCTGTAGAACTTGTATATAGTAGTGCAATCCTACAATAAAGAGAGCTTCATAGATCTTACTTTGGCATATCTTATTTTGATTCCTAGATTCTTGAAAGAATATTTTATGCCTCCAGTGGAAATCATAAAGAACCATAGGAACTTGGTATACAGGCCTATTAAACTGATGGGCTCTCATCTTCGGCATCATGGAATCAGCTGTCTTGAAATGCGCTTCAACAGCAGCAATAACGAGTCACGTTTCGAATGTGAAAGACCTCTGCAGGTCTACATAATTATTATGCACGTAACAAGTAAGATGGTAAGATTCGTCGGTAAGAGTGCATGAACTGAGCGTCAGTTTTCATGTCGTTGACAGGTGCGGTTTGCTTCGAAGTGCGATGTCCCGCGTCACGTGACTATTGCGTCGTCGTGTTGGATGGTAGCTCTGTGGGTTGGCATGAAGGGCGGGGAGGGGCTAAGACTACACACACCGTCTTTATTCGTTCGTGCATACATTTTACTTCTAGTGTTTCTGTACGACTATAGGATTACATCCAATCCATGTCTGTTTATTTGTCTGTGCCAATAGGTGGGTTGCATAAATTGTGTTCGTAATACACAGACATACGCAGTACGCATAATTATGTATCTGCATCATTATGTGTCATTACAGAATGTTGTCATTTCGTTATTAAATGATCATTTCGTCGACGAAATGACTGATTTCGTAACGAAATAGGCCATGCGACACTTGGCGCTCCATACAAATTTGTCCTTGGTTTAAACAATGGATTCAATTGTACCACCTTCGTAAATTCGGGCCTTTTTGTTTTGCTACATAACGGTCAGTTGTCATCTTTTTTAGCATTATTATTTCAGCTAAACAAGGACATACGTGGAAATATCGGCGCACTTATCTCTTACGTAATCATGCAACCGACCATTATGGCCTGTAACTGTTCACCGGTCACGAGAAAATATTTTATCACACCTTGCTGAAGAGTGATCCAGGTGATACAACTTTGTGTAAACCTTCGATGAAAGCAAACGTATACCTCTCCTTTCCTTCCCCCTCCCCCCCCCCCTTTTTTTTTCCTACTCCTATCTCTACCTCTTGGCAAGTCATCCCTCCCTCCTTTTTTTTCGTGTATATGTATTATTTATAAGACTGCAAGCAGATCAAGCTACGCTTAAGCTGTAGCCTCTTCTGTATTATTTATTGCATAGGTTATTTTTTTTACACTTTGTAAAGCAAGTGGACACAAAACTACTTTGTAAACAACTTATGTATATTTTATATGACTATTATGTATGGTACCAACAACGTGTGTATGTGCATGTATACAACGATAATGCAGGAACCAATAAATCAAGTTAAATCAAATCAAATCAAATCAAATAATGGTAATGCATGTAAGATGACAATATTATGTTCATACTATATGCAATATTCATAGGTATGGTTGTATATATAGGATATAGAATGTATATATCATGTGTTTGCCTTCATGCCATTGCAATGAAGCGTGTTGTGTACCTGTATGCGTCATTTTTATGTAGGCCTACGTGTGTGTGTGGGGGGGGGGGGGTGGGAACACTTTAGTGTTTCTGGTTTGGAACTACATGTAGTTACAAAAGCTACGCTAATTGTGTAGACATAGGACACACGACGTAAATCATATAGACGACGATTGTCTGCGACAATTATTGCAGCTACCATGGTAACACGACGTGGCGTCAACGACCAATCAGCTCTGGCGAAGTCGTGGCTCTAGAAGCTGCATTAATATTGTAACTTTTACCAATGTTTACAGTAATTGCCAATGCCGCGTCACGAAACGAGGTCCAGTCTTGTCTGAAAGTCTCAAAGTCCAGAATTTTCGATCGGCAGTATGATGCACGTCACTGCATGACGTGAATACGGCGGGCGAGTAATCAGTATGGCTGGTATACTTTGACCTCTTACACGCGATAAAAAGAGACAGGTAATCATTCTTACTGAGGAGAGCCCTCATGTTAAACCTGCGCAGCATTCGCCTCGTGAGCAAAGAAGGGTCGCTATTTATCGACAAGATTATCAAATTTGTCGTTTATATACTTTGAAAACGGCACAGCATTAGATATGAATAATGATTTATAGTCGGTATTTCTGAGAATTCAGAATGCTTCATCACACACGACGCAGGAAACATTTCTGTAAGACACCATAGAAAATACTCACGATTTAAGAAAAAAAAAGAACTTCAGGAATGAGTTACTTTCCGTTGCAGACCATCTCGAGGGACTGTTAATATTCGAATTGGATGCGCGGTCCCTCTGACGTAATTCCTCTTGATGAAATTATCGTGGAGATTGAAAAGTTAGATGAAAGGGAGATGATGGAGTAAGAAAAAAAAGTTTGTTTGCACTCTATCGCCGGTCTTTAATGATTTCACGATATCGAATTATAAGATCATAATTATATCTTTGCAAATACGTTATAAACGAGTCTTGTCAAGTTTTACTAATGATATAATATTGCATCGAGTCAATCTTACCGGGTGCTTTACCTTTCGTTAAAAAGTTCCCATGCTTTTATACAAGTTTCCAATGACTGGCGTAACCTGAGATAACCTGAGATTTTTTACTTATGAAAATGTTCAAATCTAACAAACATTGCGAAAAGTCTCCAGGTAAAATTTTTAATGTGATCTTAATTAAGTCTTCTTGATTTTCGTCGTAGAAACGAATTTTCTTGAAGAGGACCAAAAAGGGGGATATGAGGCACATTTCATATCTACGTGTTCAGGTAAGTGTCTATACCTTGACGTAGTAATAACTACAATGTGTGTGTCGTATATGGGCATGCAGTGATGTATAAAGCATCCCTACACTCGTTTGTTTTGTATTGCATTCTGTTTTATTTTATGTAAGTTGTATCTGGGACATTTTGGCGCCACTTTCACCGATTTCCTCCTTCCGAACGCACGCACTCTCGCCGTGTCGTCTGCAAAATACGGTACTTTCAAGGAAGAGATTATCGGGCGCAGGCGGGCCCGCCGTCCAGGCACCGAAGGAATGTAGATTTGACGCAATTTGTGCGAAATGAAACGCGGTAAATTGCGAAACGGGATGCGCTGGGGCACCCACTCGGTGCGCAATGATTGGGTCTGCTACACAAGCATTATCTCGAGACTCCTCCAGAAGAAGCGGGGAATTCAGCAACGGGCGGGAAAAGATTTCCTGATGAATAAAGCAGACGACGGGGGTAGGATATGCGTTGCCAGGAAATTTACGTTATCATTATGTTTTCGCGAAGTAAGTATAATAAAGGGTGATGCTGTTTGCGCCTCATGCATTTTTCACATTTAATGGAAGAACATTTAAAGGAAGAATATCTATACAAACTTTATAGAGCAATGTTGTACATACATGCACACACACACACACACACACACACACATTATGTAGGTACATTCATATACACGTATGTAACGGAAAATAAAAGTAGCTGGATATCTGGATATAGCTGGATATAGTAGCTAGATATCGCGATGTAGATGCATTATCGTGTGTATGTTTGTGTCAACGTGCCTGAGGACTTCTTTACGAGCACTACTCGAAATCTGTTCGAATTCTCGTACAACTGAATGACAGATTGCTGTCTTGGATGCCCGTACATGGATCCTTTAAGATCTCCCTTCGCCCTATTGGACCCCAGTCGATGGGATGTTGACCATTGACCTCTGCCGCTAAGCGCGGTATAGTCGCAAAGTGTCTGTACAATTATAATCACTGAAAGTGTAAGGGGATTTAGTTAAACCACGGCGCTGGATTTGTATATATAGGTAGCAGGTAGATGTTCTATTAATACTACGGGTATATCCGTGTAGGGCGACATATTACTATGTCTATAGAAATGATAATACGTCTTTACCTGGGTAATGAGTTAGAATATCAAGGTTAAATTTAACAACAGCGACACGCACCTTAAGGTTATCTCCGGAAGATATGAACTTGTTGAATTTTACATCCCGTCCTCCCTATGTCTGTCACGGGGGCACAGCCAGTTTGAACATTATAGGCACAACACAGTACACGTTCCAGATTTTAGGTATCACATTCTACATCCGATTATCATTTCAGTGTCGTGTTGCTGTTGATGTCAGGTGTAATATCTTTACGTGGGGAAAAAATGCAAGTAGAGATTCACAGTAAAATTAGCATCGCACAGACAGAATTACAACGCAAGCTTGCACTCACACACATACACACCTACACCTACACACAAACCCATTCAATTATCATATGGGCGCCTATCTGTACACAGGATCTAATACTTAGAATGCAATGTTCAAAAAAGAATTCGAGTGAATTATTAATGTTGTGCAGCGACGATGAACGCTGACATAGACACGAATACATGTAAATGTAATGATGTACGCGTGTGCAGTGAATTGTATCGGTTTATTAGGGACACAAAGGTAGTTTGGGGTTGGGGGGGCCTTATCGCCGAGCAACAAGCATGCCGAACAATGATGTTAAGGTCAGATGAATGTCCTTGAAAGCACTTTCATCACATTTTCACCTTCAGGTAGTCCCACATGCCAGCTGTGATAATCGGACGCATCAAATGGGGTTCCCGGAATCGACGATAATTTCAACGCTGGTCGCCGCATAAGGACTCGCGCGGAGTCGTCAACCATTTCGAGGCCACGGAGACGATTTAATGCGCACATGTTTCGGTATTCGAAGCATATGCCCGGTAAAACGCACTCGCTTCGGGGCAAACGGATTCGAAATAAGGGTTTGTAGACCATCGGTGAAACTAGATGGGAGTGAAAGTATGGAGAGAATAGAGATTGAAAGAGAGAAAGAAGAAGAAGAAGAAGATGGGAGGGACATCAAGGGGAGATTTAGTTGTTAAGAAAAAGAAGAGAATGGATGAATGAAAGATGAAGAGAAGGAGGGACCGACAGAGAGACAATAAGAGGATTCATGGAGGGAACAAAAAAGGATTGACAGTACAATAGAAAGTGAGAAAGCAAAGGGGAGAGAGAAGTCAAAGCGATAAAAAGAACGGAAAAAGGAGAAAAGATTGGGAGTCGAGGTGACAAGATTAGAAGATTCCTCAATTCAATTCAATCCGAATGAATTTATTAGGAATTTTCTGCATCGAATATTACAAAATGATATACAGTTATTTCCTTTTGTTTACAAGACAATAGAACATACAGTGTGTACATCCGAATATACAACTGAGATATACTGAGATAAAAGAGAGAAGAGTGTTCAGGAGAAAAGGTCGGGAGTAAAGAAAACAAATGAAAATGACAAGGTCACTGCGAACTATTTTTATCCGGACATGATGGGTGGAAAACGAAGTGCCCAAAGTAGTTTTTTTTTTTCATTTTAGTGCAAAGCATGCGACAAAACAAAACAAAAGGGGGGCAGAAGATATTGAATGGAAAAGCCAGTGTGTGTTAGTGCGTATGTGTGTATGTCTGTGTGTATGTGTGTGTGCGTGTGTGCGTGTGTGCGTGTGAGTGTGTGTGTGTGTGTTAGGGAGACAAAGGAGCGGAAGAGAGAGGCGGAGAGGGCATGAGAAAATGCAAGAGTAAAGATGGCAGAGATTATCATATTACAGTGTATTATAAGAGAATACAGTCTTGCAAAAAAAAAAGACGACAAAATGGTGTAACGCACACGAGAATTTTTATACACTCTCACACATAATATACATACATTCATACGTGTAAATAATTATATTCCACTATAGAGTATTCATATGAATACATGTATTCATGTACTGGAATGGGAGCGACCATCACGGTAAGTATGAATGACAAGTCTTATTGTATACGTAATGATCCACTTAATCCACAGCCGAGGGATGTAGGAAATTCTGAGAAATAAGGGTAAACAACAGATGAAGAGAACAACCAAAGGATAAGGATAAGTTTTTACCGAAAACAGTATTAATACAGATGATTCATAATCACGTCATTTCGAAACAACATCTTGACAGCAGATATATATATACACTTATTATTGATCATTATGCAGTCGTATGACCTGTAGAACAAATTGACCATCGAACTCGAGAAGTCACTGTCGGCATGGTCAGGATCATTTTGTTGTTGTTGTTGTTGTTGTTGTTGGAAGATAAACTACGGAAAGAGATAACCCTGTACAATATGAGAGGAATGCACAATGTTAACGCCAAACCAAGAAGCTTTTGCATGAATAATGTTTAAAACGTGAATGGACTTCCGTAAAAAAAAAAAAAAAAAAAGGACGTGTTGTCAAGAATATCGGCAAATCAATAAACGTCAATATTGATCGGTCGATGGTAACTATATTTGGCGGTAAGCAAGATGTAAAAAAAGATAAGAAAAAACCGCCAGAATGCTGTCGTCAAACCAGCATTACCAGTGCCATCCAGAACGCATGAGTGCATAAGATTCTGCCATCGAGGAGAAGTCGCATTAATGAAGGGAACGAGGGATACATACACAATGTCACGTGCACTGATGGGCCTACTTGCCAGAGGAGCATTTCGTTAAATGTTTCGTCAGTGATATTCACTGACAAATTTGCTCTCAGCCAATCAGATGCAAAGATTTCGGAAGCTTAAAACAGGTGTAAGTGACTGACAAAATTCATGAAACGCTACCTATAGTCTGATAGTCATGATATTCCGGTTACAGCTCGTTATTCCGAAGGTTCGTTATTCCGAAGGCTCTTAAGTCCGAAGATTCCTTATTCCGAAGGTTCGTTTTTCCGAATTTCATTTTCGGATGAACAAATCTTCGGAATAACGAACCTTCGGAATATCGAACCTTCGGAATAACGAACAGCACCCGATATTCCTATATGTGCTTCTTCGTATTAGCTCCGGATTCTCACAATCAAAGACGTCCTGTATGATAGCGTCAAAGAAAGACTTCGCTGTTTGTTTGTGTGTGTGTTGTTGTTTTTTTTTTCAGGGATGGGGGGGGGGGGGTAAAACAACTTCGAAGGGGAGAGAACCATTAAATTCAATATGCAATTTGAGTTTCGAAAGAGATTCCGCCAGATATAAGGCATAGCAACGCTTTTCGTGACGCATATTCCCACATTGTAAACAACTTATTATAGGCTCTACAATCCCTACAATCCTCTCGAGCTTGTTAGCTTCGTAGCAAGGTTATTACGTCAAGCGTCACCGCAGCCTTGACTTGAAATAATGATAACAATTACAAGTCACACACGTCTGCCACTCATGCAGATAATCTTGAACTAAATTCCCTCTGGGAAAACTATAATCACACGTCTTGAGGAAGTATAACGAGGACTTTATGTTTACCCGCATGTATTTACACGAGTGTGTGGGGGTCTATTATTCTGTGATCTTGATGTGTCGGAGTCTTCACACCGTCATGAACATCTTTCAAAGACGATCAGCTCTTGGGTACCTACGCAATCATCATCACATCAAAGATATCCAAACGTGACATAGGAATTGCCACATGGTGAAAATTCGTACAATTTTTGATAGTAAACGGCTCTTCTTTGTTGTAGCGGTGTTTTGTTCTAAATCATTGAATAATGTTGACAAGCGGGATTGTTTTGGTAAATAATGAAGGTGCACATTGTCATCTTTCTCATCCAAGGCTGCTGAGCCCCTCTTGTACACGCTATGGTTAAGACAGAAGAGGATGCACACGAGTCGTCACCTGAGGGAGGAAGAGGTGTCGATGGCTCATATTGCTTAGCGCTGTCGGAAATGTCGTCAAACGGTGTACGGAGTGCGTAAACGCCATGGGAAAACAGATCATCGTGACAATACAAAATGACCCGAGTTTGAATCCCGAGTCTCACTGAGCAATGTTGTGTGTAATCATTCCGTCCCCCTAGGCAAGAGGCAAAGCACTCTGTTCCTCGAATAAGACATAGAAAAGGAAGTCCTACGCGTGAGAGTCATAACTCGTACACATAAGACATCCCGCTTTATTCATTCAGGGCAGTGAAGTGGTTCATCCTCACATCCAACTAGACCCCGCGGAAGACCAGCTACTGCAACTGACTATGTGCTACCCAGCCGTTTTCTCAGATGGAAAATGAAACAAATAAACAAAAACAAACAAGCGACCAAAATTTGGCAGAGGTAGAATGACCACCAGTTGGGAGATCGGCACCTTATTCAACATGCTCGCAGACAACGCACCGGCGCACATGGCTGCCAAGATGGACCTATGGCGATGACGAAAATGGTGTCAACAGGGTGCAGTGGCAGGCGCAATCACTAAACCTTTATAGAGAATCCGTGGGGTTTCATCATGATTGCCCTCACCAAGGAAAGCCCAACCATCCGGGAGCGTTTGATCTGCTCTATCTTCAGGGCCTTGGGCAGCATCACCAAAGAAAGACTCTTTGCATGGTGTCATGGCCGACTTTGCCAAGGAGGTTTCGCGCCATCATCAGAGCCCCATTTCATAAAAAAGTTGATATGACAGCAACTCATATTGGAATGGCAATTTCCATGGTAACGACAAGAATCCAGCTTCCTCATTGGTGTTGCATGCTATTGGAAGTTGCCATTAGATCAAGAGTTGCTATCCTAACATTTTTTTTTATGAAATGGAGCCCAGAAGGCGCAGGTATACCAACAAACAAAAACAAAAAAACTTTACATGACAATTGCCTTTGACATTAATGAAAAAAAAACAACAAAGTTGTTGAAAACGGTATCTATTTTCTTGCCATGAATTGCCTCCTGTCTACCGCGTGTGTCTGTATACTTTTGGCACTGTGTGTATAATATATTACAGCCTCGACACGAACTTGTTTGTCTGGTGGCCTGTTCGGGCCACTAAAATCTTTCAATCTGATATTTTGATGGCCCGAAAGAGATATGCAGTGAACCGAAAGTAAAGCAAAATTAACAATACATTTTGAATTTTAGTTGCCCAATCGGGCCAATGCATCATAATATAAATTTGGCCGGCAACGGGTATCTTCTGCTTGTTGCATAATTGTGAACAAAGACGTCCCACAAGTGACTCTGAAATACCATTTGTACTATGCATGTGTGTGTGCGTGCACATGTGTGTGTGTGGGTGGGTGCACGCGAGAACACATATTCCCTTACCGTTACTGATACTTAAATATATTTAAATCAATACAAGATAATGAAAGTTGATGCCCCCATCCGGAATCAATGTCATCGAACAAAATGGACTCGTGGCAAGCATTGAATGGCGACAGTGAGATATCCATTATAAATCTAATGGGATGGACTGCTTTTAATTGTCACGTTTTGTATTAACTCATAAAAGTCGTGAGAAATTTCATCGAGCCGAACGAAGTCAATTCAAGTGTTTACTAAAGTACCCATTCAAGCTCTATATTCAATCATTTTGTTATAGTAGAGTTACCAACCGAAGACAACTACATTGACATGTCTTCCAAATATTGTAACTTATTTATTCAAATAGGCCTATTACATGCCCATTTCATTTCATGATTCCTTCGCAGAGCAGTTTCGACAGCATGTTATGATCTTTCTAACTTGCAATTTGTCTGACTCTTAATTTCCTGGTAACAGATGCTGTGAGATTTGCTCTGTTCAGGGCCCCCTCCTCCCTTTCAAAAATAAAATACTAGTAGATTTATAGAGGAATAAATAAATAATGTAAACATGACTCTCCCTACTTCAAATTTGATTATCCTCTGTACAATCATAGATTGTATAGATTTGTTTACGCGATAATTGACTCTCCCGGCGCATGGCTGGGATGATGCGTGAATGAATTATCCATTAGTCCCTGTGTGGTTTTTCGAGTCCCTTTCCACGCAAACCGAGCCAACGATATCCAACAGAGTGTCACACCCGTCTTGCAAGGTCTTACCTCCCATAGAAGAAGAAAATGACTCCTCTTCGGTTTCCAAGAGCTTGATTAAGTCAAAATGAGCACGTTTTTTTATCAGTTCACTCGGCCAGCACATCTCTTTCCCATAAGGTACTACTCATCACAAGGTCATATTCATATATTCACTCTTTCTCCTTATGAAACTTATGGAATCTTTTCGTCCATATTTACAGATTTGGCGGGCCTTTTCACGAAGGAGAGGTTTCACGCAGATTTGGAAACTGTGTCGACGCTGTTTCGGTTTTTTTTTTTTTTTTTTTTTTTTTTGCTTGCTTTTCAACTACGTGATTTTTTTTAAAGGTTTGACTGTCATTATATTCCTCCGATCTAAGTAACTGGGCACCAATTACGGCATGATTTCCAACTGTAAAATCTCGTTGTATTTGACTTATACTATGTACATACATGCAGACAATGGTGTCAATGAACCTTTTAACCACTGACAATTCCCTACTGGAAAGAACAGTGTGTCACAATGTATTCACACAGTCGGCTTTGTGAAAACGCTTGAATTAAACAGTGAGAAGATGATTTCCCACAGTGGTGTGGTTTTTCCACAGAGAGTTCACTTAGTAATGTTCTATTTCACACTGTGAATTAATGATTTACAACGTGTTCACATTGTTTAAACACTCGATTTCACACTGTATGTTCACGATGTGTTTGGACTGTGTTTCACATTGTATTTCACACTGTGGGACACTGTGTTCTTCCGAGCAAGATTTTTTTTTTATATCATTCTTGTGTTGTTTTGTGTTTGTTAGACATATTTTGGGGGGGAGGATGATAACTTAAGATCTACATAGGGATTGTAACAGGTCTCAAAAAAAAAACTAAGACAGAACGAAAGAAAAATTGAGATAGAGAGTGAGATATCGTTCTATTCTATATTTTCCTCTTCTGGTCTTTTCTTCTTTAGCGTCAGTCTTAAATGATAGTGGCATGGCACCGTGATAGTTTAGGAACAGGAAATAACATGGAGCGACTGATATGGAGAAAGAACTTTGAAAAGAAAAGCGGCTATATTATAACAAAGTAGAGGCTTATCTGTGGGGTTGTGGAGATTCAGCTCATAATCATGAACGCCTTCAATAATATAATGATTTGATTTTAGATGGGAAAGCAATTTTCATAGATGAAGGTGACCTCGTTCCAAGACTGACAAATTCGAAAGCATTATACTATGTATAGGATACATCAAAGTCTTTCCCGAGTTTGCAAGTTGGGGCATATATTTTCTGGCAGCAATACGGCGTGTTAGCAGGTGAAAGTCTTACATCGGAATCAGCGACGGATGTTGTGAGCACTGCCCGTGTGCCGATGTTACCTCTTTCTTGTAATGCGGTGGAGAGGGAAAAAACATAATGTGACATGTCTGGTGCAAATGAGCGGCATGAAAACCTGTACTGCCCCCAGCTTCCGTCCAGATTTGTGTTTGTGGCTTGGGTACCATGTCTCGTAACCACGAAGTAAGAAGCCTATGCGCAAAGACGTCTATTCTCCAACCCCCCCCCCCCTCCTTGCCGTTTTTTATGCTTCTTCTGAATTATTCAGCAAGCTATCGATGATACAGGCGATGAACGACCCCAGCGAAGCGAGTCAAGATAAACTGTATACCACGTGGGAAACGTTGGAGTCTCTCTGAAGGCACAGCTTCGACTGCTGCCAAAGCTAATGAAAGTATGGTGCATGCATTCCGAGAGAGTTATGAATATTTTACAAGTTAGGGTCTGCCTGAAATAACAAATAAGCAATGACACAATTCTTCGACCCCCTTTTCCTGACATACTCAGGAAGAACTTCAGCCAAGAAAAACACTTCACGATTGAGGAAGAGCTTCTTATTCCAGTTTTGGTAATAAACCTCTTCTTTTTTCTTTTTTTTTTTTGCATTGCAGTACATAATGTGTATGATATCCTGCAAATTTACTGCGATTTCATCTGTGTATTGTAATGTGGTTCCACTCCTCCTCCCCAATTTTTTTCCAAGATCACTCTTACTCAAGTATATGATGACGTATAGTCCCATTATCATTGTTGACATGTTTCCGATGCGAGTTGATCATCCTTTATATGGTCCTTTTCAGTCTGCATCGTATCCATCCTTCACTCAAATCGTCTTAATTCTCTCTAAACTTTCCCGAATCCTCCTCTTTGTTAGCTGCTTTTTGTCTTAAACTAACTTGGGAAATTTCCTTCCTAGTTACCTGCACAGATCAAAAATCTAACGACTAGTTCTTACCGACAGGTAAAATTGCCATGAAATACACCTGCAGCATTACGCTCATGCGGATCTCTTCTTCTTCTTCTTCAATGGCGGATCATGTTACATCCAACCAGATGCTCTCCGATTTTCGATTGATTCGATAAGAGTGTTTTTAAGATTTTCCCCTTTTTACTCGTTTCGACTTTGTTATACAAAGTAAACTTGTAGCTTTCATCGCGAATTACGTCTATTCTATTATGAAAACATGAGAGCAATTCGGAGAGCTATGACTACACTGATAGAGAAGTGCGTTCAGATCTATCTTTGGGATCTTTGCGTTTAATCATGACAGGCGTACGTTTACAACAAAAAAAAAAGTATGCATACAATGTCGACACATCACCTATTCACATTACGATGACTACATTAAATCTGTAAAGATACTGAGTAGCCACTTTAATTTGATATCATTAATGTTTCATACGCTATCTTCTTCCGGACGACTTTAGATTAAACAGAAAAAGATTTGGAAACGGATCTCTTAACATGCTTAGTGGAAGCTCTGCACAGGCGAAAAAAAAAATAGAATGGATCTCAGAGCTTGTCTTTCTGGAAGGAAGTAGAAAAGTCACAACAAACAAGTCGTGCTTTGCGCCGCCCCGGTAGAAATACTATGAATAAACAATTCTTGACGGCCGCTGTAACTGCATCAACATAATCCTCTCTTCAATATCATCTTGGTTATATTGGCGGGAAATCGTTACCACTTCGTCCACATGTCCAATAAGAGTTCATCGGTGGGGGATTGCCTGATGGCCATATCACATCGTCGCTCTCGCGCCTTTTCTCGGCGTCGCCATGGAAACGGCATACCAACTACGCGAGGGAATGCCCATCCATCATGGTATATGTGTCCCGACCGCCTCCCAAACACAATCTCACTTCTTTCTCGTTGCCTATCACTACCACCATTACTAACACCATCATCTAAAAAAAATACATCGCTTAAAGTGTAACTGCATCGACCGAAACATTTACGTACAACTGCGCAAATATATCCTCAGAAAATACAGTGTAGTTTCAAACATTTTGTCGCATAATTCTGAGAGAAACACGCGTCGTACCATCAGCGTCGGCAATTTCTACTTTTGAAGTTTATTTTTATGGCTCGCATGAGCTAGAGTATATAATTGGAATCGGAAGGGAACAATCGATTTCATTATATTTGAAGAGTCGAAAAGAATAGCAAGCGTGGCATAATACGTAACCATTAATTGATTATTCGGTGGTTTTTCTTCTAGAAACGATAAACGCAAGGTGCACCATACGATATGACAGCCGAAGACGTACACATTATGTAGGACAATAATGATAATGCAGATTATATACAGATATATGTAGTATATATTACGTAAGTAATAAACTATGTAAATGATTGATAGCAAAGCATGCTAGCTACGCCGAAGACGGTTCGTTCGGTTGCAGTCGTTACTTTTAATTCCTCAATCCTTTCTATCTCCCATCATTCCTAAATCCACCTCTATCAACAACCCTTTATATCAAGCTGCACTAGATTTTATATCAAATTCTCCGTTATATTTCTCCCACCTCTCATAAATACACTCGTTTATATATGCATCACCTTACTCCGCTTCTATATCTAAAACCTTTATAAGCCTCTTCCTCCTCTCATTGTCGTAGATTAATTTATATCTCTTTCTATTTCTATTTCTATTTCTGTGCTTATTCAATCATCGAAACTCAATTTCCAAACAATACGTTCTGTCTGATTTCTCTATCAATTTCTCTAAAACCTCGCCTCCCAGCTCTCATCTCTCTCTCTCTCTCTATCTCTCTTTTGGTCTTTCAATATATTTCTATGTCTCTATCTCTCACTTTCTCTCTTTCTCTTCATTTCTTTAATGTCGCAGCTCTTTGTCTGAACACACCAAAACTTTCTATATAAATAACTACACACTCGCGTATATACGAATTCCGTCAATCCATCGCCCATTTCAACCCTTCTTCGATCTATTTACTCCAAAACCTTCTTTTTTTGCTGGAATTTCCCTGCCTATATCGCGGTGACGAAGCGTCGGGGTGCATTATAATCTGTGTCGTTCGTAAGCTCTCTCCTCGCCCTTATTAGATCAATTTCAGTCAAATGAGAAGTGGAAAACTCATTGGATTCGTGTTGCTGCATCGCGTTGGAAAAGATGCGACACCAAACCTGCAGTAACCACCAATCTGTGGCAAATCTCTCTCTCTCCCTCTCTCTCTTTCTCTTTCTCTCTCTCTCTCTCTCTCGCTCTCTCTCTCTCTCTCTCTCTCTCTCTCTCTCTCTCTTATGCCAGGATTTTGGAAGGTGATGTTTCCACTGATTTTCTCCACAAAAGGTTAGTGTAGGGTTTTCTTTTTACTGAAGGGACTGTAATGCACAAGCTAAGCTTTTCAGCAGTCCCCCCCCCCCTTTCTAACAGCCTAACTGTTTGCACATTGTGTATACAATGTCACGTTATTCCTTTTACGATTTAGTTTTGAATCTTACAATCATTATCATAGCAATTCACTTCCAGATGTATGTATTTGAATCAGTTTGTATTTATGTAATCATATGTTATGTTTATGATTTTTTAATGAAAGATAAACAAATGTAATGAAGTGAAATGCAAACTAATTTTGATGAAAGGAATTATCATCACAGTCATTAACTTATGTTTTCTCTCTATAAAACAATATCAATAGAAACGCCATAATAAGAGAATGATAAAATAGTAATTTTCAATCTAGAATTAAGCATGAAAGGCGTCCATTCATAACGGCAATGAAACATGTTTAACAGAGATAATAACCTTAAAGGGATGGTATAGTATTGGTGGAGATGAGGACTGGGCTTTTAACTTCTTGTGAGATACCAAGACACCACTTATGAAATAATACAGAGCATACAATTCTAAGAGGAATTCAAAATTTATTTAGTGAAAATCGAAAATCGATCATCAAAATTAGTTGGAAACCTGAAGCCTCATCTCAGCAGAAACTATACCATCCTTTGAAGATGTGATATATGTATTCTAAGGCATCTCGCGAAGTCTTCATAATCTTTCCATCCAACGTCCAAACTACAGACGTAAAAGTTTATTTTAGAAACAAAAAATTATGATAAAATCGAGAACATCTTGAAATAACGAAATAATGTGCATCTTATGTTTGAATCGCCTGTTGAATTCGTGCCATTTTCATCTGTAATGGTTGACTAATTTTAAATATTTTACAGTACTGATACTTTTCCCTCCACATTCGTCACCCAAATCTTTTGTTATCACCCACTTTTGGATACACATACACAATTGATGATAAAACTGATAGCCTGAAATACAATTTGATTTGAGAAACCTCGATTTCCAGTCGAGCTAATAATGTCAACAAAAGCTGAAATTTGAGTAAATTGAGCTGCTGCGCTTCAAGGCCAATTTAAATTATGTGCTGGTAATTATTATTAGCAGCATTGTTCTATCGTCATTGTTCATATTGCCAAAAGGACTGCGTCAATACTTCACCAGGTGCGGGCGCTATAATGCACTCTGGTAACCATAAAGTAACTGATTCGTCACACTTTCAACACGTGATATGTTTCCATGCTTTAAGCTCTTCAGGTTCTTGAATATAACTATTTCCGAAACCTCTCAGCATTTTACTATATCTCAAGGTCATGATCAAAAACTTAAAAGGTATTGGTCCTAAGTTTTGCATGAACATCATTAATGTTTAAAATACTGTCAGATAAAGATATAGTTCCTGTAGCTTTACATGACTATATTATATTGACCGGCATGACCGGGGTCCTGTTTCATAAAACTTGTCATCAGTAACAAGTTGTCATAGATGTGACAAGCTACTGAAATCCTTGCGGCTGATTGGCTGAGAGCAAATTTGTCATAGAAATGTGGCAGTTGTCACTGATAACAAGTTTTATGAAACGGGCCCCGGGATTTTCGTATCTCAATACGCCCGACTGAATTTATGCCACATCGCAAGTAAAAATAAAAAAGCTAACATCTTAACTACGTGTAAAATGAGGAACATGCTCATAAATCTCATTCTGGTATACTATCAACAAACTTTCAACAAAGAGGACTTTAAAACGTTAGCAACTTTACACATGTTTTTTTTTTTTCATTGACCATTGTCTGTTCATGGACAAAACAATAAAACATGTGAGGGATTGCAAACACTGATTTAAATTATGAAATAATCGCATTGGCGTCGAAGATAATTGCAGCTGAAATTGATGGAAAGGAATTTGATTACAATCATCTAGCTCCGCGTATAAGTTACTATTACTATGTGATATGTTATCGAACTCCCTTTCTCTCACTTACTCTCTCTCTTTCTCTCTCTCTCTCTCTCTCTCAAATCTACGTACGTAAAACTAATTTATATTGCTATTTTCTTTTCGCCACAGACTCGTTCTCACTACAGAAACGAATGAAAGTTAGAAATAATGGATATGAAAAGAGGTGCACAGAAGCGGTTCGTAAAAACAGGAACGAAACATGCTTCGATTTTGTCATGCCAATTCCAGGACACCGCAGAGCCCCTAATTTCCCCTGCGATATAGGCTGAATGAAGTTAAGGGTCGCATAAAGTGTATCAAATGTCTTCCCCAACTGTTTACTGCCGCAGATACCCCGTTCCCATCCTATATCTCTCAAGTGGTATCTTGTGCGAGTCCATAACGAATTTCGATTTGGCAGCTGAAAACTGATTGCAAAATGTCAATCATCCATTTCTATGAAGAGATATCATCATTTCTCTTTCCTTTCCATTCTTTCTTCGTCTCTGTCTTTTTCTCTCCTGTATAAAGCTAATATCTATCATGTGTACACTGTGTGCGAAATCTGGGATGGACACTACTTTTTGTTTGTAAAATCTTTGAATATAAAATTCCGGTGGTCCTAAAAAGAAATGTATAGTGGAAAGAAATTATATATATTACTATTATTATGTATATATATATATATATATATATATATATATATATATATATATAATCATAAGAAGAATGAGTCTCAAATACGCCATCTGTAGATCCAACAAGAAGGTTTTTATTCACAAAATTTTCAACCCGCCTCGGGCCTTCGTCAGTGTAGTGTATACTGACGAAGGCCCGAGGCGGGTTGGACTCAAAGTCAAACACGTGGAAAATTCCAAGATGAACGTATATATATATATATATATATATATATATATATATACAATTATAACAATTAATTTTGGATTTTATCTGCCCGATCGGGCCACCAAACGATTTGGGAAGTTTGGTGGCCCGACATCAATCTTTAGTGTCCCCGGGCTATCGGACCACTTCTAATGTGGAGCCCTGTGGTATATATATCACTTTTTATCTGGATCTATCTATCATCTAGACATTTTATTTTATCCGCGTATTGGCAGTAAAAAGTAATAGTAATAGTAAAAGTAAACTTTACATTACATATCCCTAATTTTTGTGAGATTGATATTATGGATTTTAACGTTAAATCTGCGATTCTACACTCTGCCCCATAATGATTGTTCAACATGACTGTGTTGAAGGTCTGTTGAAGATAAGGATACACTGTTTTTCGCGACTGTTTTGCTGTTTCTCTTTGAATATTCGTGAAACTATCTAATTTATTGTATGGTCTCTTTCTCACAGTGAGGTTTGAGGAGAATTATCTTTCTCACTTATAAGTACCATATTATAGTCGATCTAGTGATTATCTACCATAGGTGACATCAACGTTACTCATTTCCTCTGGGGTCTAAATATTACATTCAGCTCTTCTAAAAAGAGCAAAAACACGTTAAGAATTATTGTCATACGGCCGTGATGCAGCTCTCAAACTGTGGAATGACCTACCATTAGAATCCAGGAGATCCCTAACTGTAGCATCAAGACTAAAGACACACCCTTTTCATTTTAGAACTGTAAATTATTATAAAGTATTTCAGAAGCTTTTGCGGCGCAGAAGAATATATTATGTACATGGCTCATGGACTTATCGGACAATAAAAGGAGTGGAAATTTACTTTTCCTCTTTTCGATGCCGACACAATGCTTGGATCCATTTTTGTTCCTTTTGCAAAACAAAAACCACAAATAAAACCACCTGCCTAAACTAAAGGAGGTCCTGGCAAGGTAGTTGTAGTGTATTTAAAATATTCGTCGTCTTTCGCAAACTCTCCGAGTTTGACCACGCTCCAAACACAACTTAATTCATTTGAAATTAGCAATACGTGTACCTTTGTAGTTATAGTCATCATTATCATTAGTGTTATGCATTTAGAAATGCTGTACATAATATATGCTGTATATATGTAACGATAGCAACGTCAACGAAGTACCAATACAGCATGACAAATGACTAAAGGATATTGGTTATGGTCACTCATTCACTACTTTAGTCATGATTACCAGTGGCCATAGGATTATTTCCATCCGAGACACGACTACGTTTTTTCATCCGCTGGATCTCTGTCGCCCCTCCCGCTTTCCCCCGCTCACTGTCGCAAAGTAAACAGACTTTGTCGTTAATTGCCCACGAGAGGGACAGCGAAAGTATCCGTGTGTCCACACGCAGTCCCCGGAGTGCGTCAATAAAGATTTGATAACGTGTCTCCGTGCACGCAGAATATATGAAACTCTGTCCGCAACCCACCGAGTTTAAAACCCGTTACTCAGACAACCATGCTGGCGTCACACAAGTCTAAGACAGTGTACAAATTTTGAAACAATGATATCTGATCAAACGCGATGTAAAGTTATAGTTAACAATAATATCATACTTACGCACGCACGCGCACACGCACACACACACACATACACACACCCTCTCTTTCAACAGCCTCCTCGCTCTGTAGCACCGCACAACGCAGCAGTTCTGCGGCTTTGATAATTTACCAACTGATTTAAAATTCAATAGCTCTTACTGGAAATGTAACAATAGCTTATGCAAGCAAAGAGGTAATATGAGAATATAAAAGAAACATTTTTTAGATTAATGATAATCGTATAATGATTAATGCAAATTTTGAAATTAAAGGAAATCACAAAAAGAAATGAAAATGAGTTTTGAAAAAAAAGTTAAATATGAAAATTGTCCACTTAACTACAACATATAATCTAGTTAAAAGATGTAAAAGGCAAATTCAGTGTAAAGGAAGAATCGATAATTTTGTTACAAAAATGAGATATTCTTATTTCAGACATGTTGAGAATCATATTGTTTTTAAGAAAAGAGATATTAGATAAGGTAGGTTACAAAAGGTTACAAAAGGTGGAGTAAAAATGTAAAAATTATCTAAAGGCAAGTTACGATTTTGTAAATGGAAGATTTAAGTTCGGTCTAGAGCGTCATATTCATAGGGACACTAGACATTTTAAACAGTTCACGCAGTCAATTGATTTAAAAAGACAGAGATGTGCTACAGTGCAATGCTTATAGTTTTGATCAAAAGAAAATACCGTTATAATACCAAAGATACAAAAGTTTCGTAGTGAATTGTATGCACAACCTCCATGCAACGATATGTTTTGTATATTGCTCTGTATTACTTTATATGGAAATAAATCATTTTAATTTGAATTTGAATGTGACGATAATATATTTCATCACAGTGTTTTCTTAAAAAGAAAGATCTACCTACAAATTAAGATTTTAGGAAATCATGTGAGTTAAAAGTAGAATGTTGGGAAACCTTAAAACAAATAAAACTCAATATAGCAAACTGGGGAATAATGGTTTATAAAGTATTGAATGTTGTTGCCATTTTGGCCGGTATTAGATGTTACGGTCATCCTTATTGGAATAGAAAAGGCAAAGTTGATGCCATGTTTTTTTTTAAAGTATGTAAGGATGGACATCAAATGATAGACTTTCAATTATTTATCTTCACACTAAGAATTATGTGGATATAAAGATTTATACATGATTCCAACATGGAGAGGAAATTACCTTTTTTGAGGTAGGAGTTCTACTCATAATTTTCAGCATTCCTTCTTTCGGAATGAGTAAACCATTTATGACAAGTTTTATAGGAGTGGAAGTCTTGCTTGAAAAGGATAGTTCGAAAAGAAATGAGATCATATCCAATAATAAGTTTTCTGGTTTAGACGAAAATAATATACTTTGGTGAATATATTTGACGATTAAGGTTAATTTCAAGTTTAGGGATTTCATAGTAATAGAGAGCAAGATAATCAAACTTTGCCAGGAAACATGGGAAAGGTCTTTTGAAGAAAATAAAAATAATTCGGTGGGAACACTGATTTAAGATTAAAAGTAGATTTTACATTTAATAGAAGACTTATAGAAGAGAATAATACCCGAATAAATTACACATATTAA
The DNA here is from genome assembly GCA_033980235.1 of Diadema setosum. NCBI lineage: Eukaryota > Metazoa > Echinodermata > Echinoidea > Diadematoida > Diadematidae > Diadema > Diadema setosum. Next base: position 11,793,655 of record CM067072.1, on the reverse strand, counting down.
ATGGATTGAGTGAACGCAGCAATGTTAATAAAACACATAAGTTAATTTTGAGGAAAATCGGCCAATCCGTCATTGCAGAACAACGCAAAATAAAAATATCAAGAGAATTAAACACAGTTTCATTTTTTTTTTTTTTGGACAACAAAAGTGCACTTATAGACTTACCGCTTTCAAAATTAGGGGTGATAATATTGTTCTAAATATATCATGTCAGTAACAAGTCAAAGGAATGTGTACTTTCCAGTTGTGCAGTTTTGTGCAGAGAAGTGACAAACAATACGAAAATGATAGACCTTGGGACTTCAGTTAACCTTTGAAATGATAGAACGATGATCATTTTAGAGCAGTTGATAGAGTAAAGTTTGTATTCAACATAGAGCGCTGAAATGAATGAGCTGCCGATAATTTGCAACGAGTACGGAAAAGTAGATTTGGTGGTTATACTGCAAATTAAAGCGGTTCCACAGAAAACCAAAGATGAAACTATGCGTTCTAAAAGTATTTACACTAACCCATATCACAGAACAGATGATGATTCCTTTGTGTGTGTGTGTGTGTGTGTGTGTGTGTGTGTGTGATTGAAATAAGAAGAGTGTTTTATCTTCTGGAATTTACGAGTATATTCCGAGGCTTTAAAGCTCCCTCAATAACGCCCGTCAATAGCATTTCAAACTCTGCTCATAGAACCTGTCTATGAATGCTCCCCTCTTTATAGTCACAAGTCATTATTAATATATAATGCTATCCGTCTGTGTCAATGACCCCGATGTCTCGCTGGTAGCACTCTAAAACAGGAGAGCTGGAGAGAGTAAACTATAACGATGCATCTTTACATTAATCCGATTTGTAGTATCTTTTTTTTTTTTTGTGCAGGAGAGCTAGGTCCTTAACCTGTGCCAAAGAACGCCTGATATCCTCCGAGGACCGTGCACATGACGTCAAATTATTGCTACGCATGAGCTGTGAAATGGTGCCATCAGTAGATCATTAAATTATTATGACGATTATTAAAGGTTATTATTAAAGTCGATTTTCAAACAGAAAATTGGCTTACAGAAAAGTGCACAATAGGCAGTCCAAGCAAGTACCCTGTGAGGGATAAACCTGAAATACCCTCTCAGGGCTATTCAGCGGCTCAACGAAGCGTTGCGATCGTTATCTCTATTCTCATTGCCGGTCGTTCCGATTTATGACTAGAAATTCTGCGGATTTTGCTGGCTCGTGCGAGCGCTGCACGCTCGCCATAAGCTGGGTGGCCCTGTACACCCACATGCAGGCCGGACAAGTCGCAGCGTCACATACCAGCCGGGGAGATACCGCACAGAGTCTTCACATCCACCAAGTATTGTAAAGTAACAAGTCGCTAAGATGGATTGCAACAATTTGCACAAATCCAAACTAATTTAAACTACACTAAGTACACGTCGTTGCAGGATGATATATACACAAAAAATAAACATAATACACAGTTCCCCCACACTCATGTACGCACACAAGCACAAGCACCCACAGCAAACACAAGGGTGTCAACAACATCAAAAGCAAAAACAAAACGAAAACTGGCATCATTCAGAAAGTGTTGAATTCGAGTATCTTATATGTTATCAAGATACAGTTGTGACTTGTTTCTTGAGAAGAACGTATAACTATTTTTTTCTTTTCAAATCATTTCATGATGTATCAATTATTAAATCTGTATTTAATAGTCACATCTTGTATCATCTGAAGTGTGGATATTAGTATAATATACGCATCTATAATATAAGAGCAAGAACATCTTCTATTAGACGATCGAACGCAATTTCAAAACCCAGTTTTGGCAACTGAATGGATTTCGTTCTCCTACCTGCCCGTGGCCGGTACACTTGCCGAACTGTAAAGACGATGGTATCACACATCTCCTCAACTGGAACTACAGCTGTATTTTCAGTTATGATTCTCTCACAGTCCCAAGTAGATATAACACAAAACGCCATCTTAGTCTTCATAAAATGTTATCGATGCAGTCATGGCAGCGTATATTCCATAATTCAGGGAGGTGGAAAGAGAATTGAATAATTATGCCTATAGTCGATAGTTAGTGCACAGGGATAGACTGTACCATGCTAATGTAAGGTCTCAGTGGCAGCTGACTGGTATCAGGGAGGTGAGTCTCACCTCCCTGCTGGTATCGAGGAAACCCCACTAAGGAATTAAGATTTAAAAAAAAAACAACATCACTCCCCCACCCCACCGAAGAACCCTGGCTGGTATGTGTACGTAACTTTCCACAGCAGACACTCTGCCGAGCGAGACTGCCTTTTCAATGTCACAGCACTTTCCCAACGACGCAGGGACGTGATCAGTTCACATTTGATTTTTCTAATAAACTGCGTTGATACCATCTTTTAATGTCCCCTGAAGTTCATACTATAAAGATGTAAGCATCGATTTCATTCTACATAATTCATTTCCAAAATTTACAGTTGTGATTACATGTACATTACATCAAATGTGAGATAGTGAGGTTCCTTCGTACAGCAGCGAACAGCGGCAACCAAGCAAGCAACGCGAGCCAGAGAGCAATACGATAACCATTCCACGTGGGCTAACAGCACGGAGGCACGCGGTGTGTGCGCGTTTTTCTCTGTTTCAGTAGCGATAGCCTGACAAAATTCAGACCGGATTGAATGAGACTAAGTGGACAAAATTTTCGAACATGTTGTGCTATGACAGAGAGCGTGTGAATTTTGCTCCCCGCGGATTATCCTGCAAAAGGGTCTATGAAAGGAAAGACTAATAATCTTCACTCTGAGGGAAAAGGAGCGCAATCCGCGGGGAGCATAATACACCGTGTGTGTTTAAACACACGCATGTGGAAGCGGTTTTGTCGGTTCCCATAGACTTTACACGTGAAGGCGATTCGCTTGGCACTGAGCCAGGTTCGGCGAGCTCGCTCGGTTCTCCCGTTTTATCCTCTATAGGGTATTTCGGCGTTATCCTTCACAGGGTATTTGCCTGGACTGATAGGTGTGTTTCTGTTCTCTTGTCTTTGATAAGTTATTTCTCTTTCTCTTCGCGAAATGTACAGTGTAACCAGATCTTTCTTTAGTGTGTGTGTGTGTGTGCGTGTGTAGGTGTGTGTGTGTGTGTGTGTGTGTGAGTTCGTGTGTGCCTCTGTTTGTGTGTCTACATTATATTTGTAAATATATGTAATATATACATTACATTTACAGATACAATAACATAGACACACACACACATAATAACATATTTTATATAATATGCATACGTGTATACACCCACCAACACACTTTCTCTCACACATGCAAACGCGCAAACATATCAATATATGAAAACTTAGTGAAATTGATGGAATTCATATTAGCAACCACCCTCAAAGAGAGAAAGAAAGAGAGAAGAAGAAGATAGGGCGGGAGACATGCAGGGAGACAGCATGGAACGGATCGAAAATTTCCCTCAAGGCAGCGCGGGGAGAAGAGAAAGAACAACAAACTCAAGAGAATCTAGTCTCTAACGGACAAGAGTTCAAACGGACGAAACAAAACAAACATCGGAAAAGATGAGCCCATATAATTCTGATGGGATGACAGATTCGATGAATTTTTCCTTTATTAAACCACTAATCAAATTAATCGAGGAAGTTGAGAAGTAAATCGATTGTTTCAAAAGGAATGGTATGAACGCGGTTCCCTCAATAACAACAATGACAAATCGAAGATTCCAGAAGAAAAGAAGCTTACATTTAAATTGTCAAACATGCGAAGATGGGAGAAGGGGGAGGGAGGGATATGGGCATGCAGGGATTGGTCATTTATTAATTCATCCATTGTAGATCATTCATCATTAACAATAGAATGGTGTAAGGAGTCTCACTCGGGGATTTCTCTTGTTAAATTATAGATGATTTTGTCCGCCCATCAACAGCCAAGAAAATATACGAACCCTTTGTGGAAAGCGTTTACTGCTTCTTGCAATACAATATGTTGCAGCTGGCAATGACATTCCGTACATAAAAAATCCTTCTACAGTCGCAAGACAAAAATAATAGTCGCAAGACAAAACTTGTAGAGAAAACTTCAGATACATCACAAAAGACTCGTGAATAACTTTCTACCAATGAAGCTATTTGTAGGTTTCATTTTTTTTCTTTTGGGAGATTAGAAGCTGCACCATTTGGGAGAGGGCAAGGGAAAGTGGGACATTTAAAAAAAACCCACCAAAAGATGGAGAAATAGGGAGGGGGAGAATTCTTTATAATCTTTCTTTGTCTTATTGCAATCTCTATATATGCTCATATTTTGACTCTATGAGGGACGATCCTACAATCCTTAATACTAGTCATTGCTCCGTATTCATCATCTCTTTAATGTCCATAAACTCCCATAATCTCTCTTCAAGACGGTATCACCATTTTGTGAGGTCGATTTGATTCGTATTTACAAATGACTCTTCTAATGGATTTGAATCATATCTATCATTAATCAAATCCATGTAAATGGTTTTCTTCGCGATTGTTTTTTTTTACTATTATACAATGCATCGCCAAGTGTTTCTTATATGCATTTTGTCGTCGTTAGTCTCAGAAAAAAAGAAGATTATGAATATAACATCACTACCATACGATAAACGGCGTTTCTATAATTACATTCCCTTCATCGCTCCCCATCAGGGTAAATTGAGTCTATGAATCCGGGTTTTTGTTGTTGTTGGGTTTTTTTCTTCCTCGAGACCTGAGAAATCGTTTAATGATGATGGCTACGGCGTTTTAAAATCGACTTGCGCTCTATGTATGCATCCTCACGTACAAGCCAGAGGTAACTTAGGGTCACTCGGACATGGTCGAGCACTTTAGGAATGGAAAGTTTTGTACTGGATGATTTTTTTTTTCTCCTGACATTTTTAAACCATGCCTGCGGACATGCAAAAACTGCAGGTTCATCTTACCTTTTAAAGGGACGTTTGTGTGTATGTATGTGTGTGTGTGTGTGTGTGTGTGTGTATGTGTGTGTGTGTGTGTGTGTGTGTGAGTGTGTGTGTGTGTGTGTGTGTGTGTGTGTATGTGTGTGTCTGTGTGTGTGTGTGTCTGTGTATGCGTGTTTGCATGTGGTAATGTGTGTTCTTGCATTGGTTGTTGCTTTTGATTTTTTTCTTGGGAAGGTGAACCTTGTCTTGCTGTTTTTTCCTCTTCTTGTTCAGTTTCGACAGAGATTTGTCGGCAATTTATGCGTGAAATCCACTGTATACAGAGAGTCTTATTTCCAACTGAAGGACGCCCCAGGTAGCCTTCAAGGAATGGAAGGGAAAAATCATTTCAAAAACGACAAAAGCTACTTGAAATATTGCTGTCAAAACAGGATGTGCATGGCAAATATGAAAATATGTATATCTATCTAGATTCGCGCTCGTTTATTGATTTTTTTGCGTACGTCACTGCACAGTGATCCGGTGAAAATGTGGAAGATGTACTTTCTTTCATCTAAATTCCATTCAGTCCATCTGCTGTATTGCTAAAGGGTGTTGGAGCTCACTTGACAACCACACTATTAATAATCTAATGAATTTGTTATTAACATTTCGTGTGGTTATTTTGTTTTCAGTAGAATACGCGTTAAGTTTTTGCCAAGACCATCTGCACCCTGTGAGGAATACATGCTTCACTTGAAATTTCTTTTGTGATTAGTTTTTTGAAAGGTTAGTTTCAGCAGACATAGCAGAGGAGTCAAGTAATATGTAAATTCTTCTTATAAGTCATGGTATATGATAATAAAATGTGAAAATGATGAAGTATCATAATAACATGATAAGTTGTTATATAGTGTGTCACCCTCAGGAGCTGCCAGGATGTTTTGCTGATGCAGAGTATAATCATTCTTCCAAAGATAACTTTCGTTCCATGTTCACTCTGACTTGGACAAATGGGCTGAAAGTTTTATATATATAATAGAGAGAGAGAGACGGACCAGCTAAAATTTTAACAAAACTAGACATAAGGTAAGGAAGTGTCATCTTTTTAACGTTTTCAGCATGTGCTTTTTAAAAAAGTGGTATTTGGCACAGTCTCATGTAAAAGTACAGTCAAACCTGTCTACAGCGGCCACCCAAGGGAAACAGAAAAAGTGGCCGTTATAGATAGGTGGCCGCTATAGACAGGTAATCCAACTTTGTGCGCATTGCTTACATGCACATATCATCGTTGTATCCTTACATGTACATTCATGTGTGTACGTATGCACACACCGTGTGTTTCATGCATTTAACCATGCCGGTGTATATGAAATTGTTGCACAGTAGTATGTGTTTTGTCGAGAAGAAAGCTTTATACTAGAGCATTATTATGACTACATGAGGGATGAATGCAGCGGTGGCAATCACTGAACGTTGCCCGCACGGCTACAAAGCAGAAAAACACGCTGAATTATTGGCTCGGCTATGGCTCCATTGCATTTTTCACCGCTATAGACAGGTTAAAATCTACCGCGGGAAACAAAATTTGTGGCCGCTGGCCGAGTTAGACAAGTGGTCGCTATACACAGGGTCTTTAACATGGCTTTTCTCTCGGGGGTTTTTCAGTGGCCGCTATAGACAGGTGGTCGCTATAGACAGGTGGCCGCTAAGGCAGGTTTGACTGTAGCTGAAACTTTGATATCACCTCATTTCATCGTATCTTGTCGGCTTTCAAGTCTTCACCAGAGTTCCCTCCTTAAAATGAATGCTTATCGATATGAAATTATACATTTCATAACAGAATATTCTAGAGTTTAACGGTTTACATACCCTGCTGGAAAGAACACAGCGTCCCACAGTGTGGACACAGTGTGAAATCATCTTCACACTAGTGTGGACACAGTGTGAAATCTCTTCACACTAGTGTGGACACAGTGTGAAATCTCTTCACACTAGTGTGGACACAGTGTAAAATCTCTTCACACTGTTAAATTCGAGTGCTTTAACAGTGTGAACACAATGTGAGTCATCAATTCACAGTGTGAAACAGAACATTAATATGTGAACACTGTGTGAAAACCACACCACAGTGTGAAATCATCTTCACACTGTTAAATTCGAGCGTTTTCACATGGTCGACGATGTGAACACACTGTGAACACACTGCGGGACACTGTGTTCTTTCCAATAGGGATTACGTCCCATCACGCCGAGTATATTGCGGTTCATGAATAGATAGCGGGAAATAATGTTTTGTTTTAATGATCGCCATACAAAACTTGAATGTGTAACACACAATGAAAAAGCATTACTGTTCTTCGTTCCTGTCTGTTGCACCTTTCGTACATGACAGCCGTTACCCTGTCTCTGCCTGCTTTATTTCTGTCCATAGTTGCATTCCTCCTGAAAAGTACATCGCCATTTCTCAGGACAGAGTAGTGCCTATCCTGTATGGCCCCGCCAGCTCGCCGGCGTGGGTTTAAAGGGAGTCGCCGTGCAACGACAGATTGAATAGTGATTACTTGCCGTTTCCTTCGTCAGGGCTCAGGGTCCATACCAGCACCTTGTGATGCAGTGAGGTCCATTTGATTAGATCTGAAAACAAAAACAAAATGAAAAATACAGTTTTATTCCTTGACCGCTCTCTTAACATTCAGCCGTTTTGTCTTCGGACTATAAGTACGGAGTGAAGCCATGATGGATCTTTACTGTCTTTTCTATTTTCTTTTTCTTTTCTTTATGTTTGGAAGGCTTATCGGGAAAGGAGTGAGCAGAATATTTTACCCGGCGGCTGCAAGGAGGCTATACATGAAATTATGTACGATTTCAACGCCAAGTCGCCCTGGCATTTTTTAAATTGTGCTACCATCCTGGACGGAGCCGAAGATTGATACGGAACGAGCAGCAGCCGCCGCGCCGATCTCTTCTACCAGGCGTTTTGATCGATGAGACCGGTAGAGAAGCCATCACGTGAGACGGAGCAAGAAGTTGCACTGGTGAAGAAGAAAAAAAAAAGAAGGTGGAAAAAGTTGACGTGAATAGAAGTGGTTTTGCGAAAAACAACAACAGGAACAACAAAGGAAAACGTATCTTGAGATAATAATAGACGTCCGACAAAAGGTGAAGGTAGTGTTGAGAGAGAGAGAGAGAGTTAAGTGGAAATGAATAAGGAAGAGGGAGACTGAAACAAGTTGGATTTTGCGGCTATGTGCTCTGATGGCAGAGGAGGAAGAAGATACAATGCTAAAAGAGAGAGGAGGAAAAAGTGAGATGGAGGAAGAGAAAAAAACAGTGACTAAAAGATAGAGGGAAAAATAAAGAGGAGGGTTAGAAGGAAGGAGGGGGTAGCGAGAGGATTTCTTTCTGCTCCTGACGATGCTGAAGGGAGGAAGACCAGAGAGCGAGAGATGCCACGGAGAGAATAAAAATTTAACGAAGATGACAACGGGGGAAAAATGCAAAGAAAAGAAATTAGAAAGGAGTCATAAACATGGAGACACAGAAAATATATCAATAGGAAATGATCAGCAAGAAGTGAACAAAAAGGGAAATGAAATTACGGGAACGGAGAGGGATAAAAACGGAATGAAAAGAGGACAAAAAATAAATGGTTAGAAGCATGCAGGAGAAGGAAGGGATAACGGGAGATGACATAAAGAAAAGTAGAGAGGGAGAGCCGAGTGGGGGAAATTGAGATGTAAGGAGACTGAGCTGTGAGCTTTAGTATGCTAGCTCAGGGGATAAAACAACATCCCTGCCACGTTCATATGGAGGTTGCTGGAGCTACAGATTGAGGGAAGCAATGTGGATGGGGGGAGGGGGTGATTTGGTTGGGGGAGGCTGACTGAGAACGTGGCCTAGTTTTCTCCTTAATATATAGCAAGAACAACAATCAGTTATTGACAGGGTGGAAGAAAAAAAAAGGCCATACAGGAAAAAAAAAAAGCTTGACGAAATTAGAACCGCGGGACGAATGCAGTTTGAATAACCTAGAAGATTCCAATGACTCAGACGGTGTCACATCAATGACTGAAGACAGGCGTTGAAAAATGCAACATGGACAGAAATAATGGCAACATTGGATAGGCGCCAAAGATATGCAGTCATAAGAAAACTTGAAATGTACATCCAACAAATTACACGTCCGTCCTCTCTCCCTCTCCCTCTCCCCCTCTCTTTCTCTCTCTCCCTCTCAGTCCCAATCACTCACACGCACACACACACGCACACACACACACACACACACACATACACACCCACACATCATAACACACAGACACGCGGCGCTATATACACTTTGACCATTTTATTCACTCCCCCTCTCTCTCTCAAAATTGATTGGAACACAATTGGAGTTATTCGGCATTCTCCGTTCTGTTGGTATGAGTGGTACATACGGCCAAAGCTGGAAGATAACTTTCCATTTACGTTTAAATCAGCAGTTTGCTTCATTGTCGTTGTTGATGTTATCTATTTGACCGTCCCCCCCCCCCAAAAAAAAAAAACCAATAAAATAAAACAACGACTCTCTCTGCATGGGTACCATAATTTCTCGGAGATGAAAAAGTTATCATTTGCCGAAATTTTACGTAGATGGCAAAATAAATGTCATAACTTCGAGATTCTTAGATCTGAAATGATAAGCATTCATCATAATGCTACTGATACGAGATGGGGCAAATTTGTTGACAGAGATGGTTCGCGGATGAGAGGAAATAATTCATTTGTCTTCCTGGAACACGTGGGGGAGAAATGTCGCATAATGGAAAGGCCAATTGATAAGACGTCGGATGTAATTTGCAATGGTATTCGAATCCTAGTCATAATCCGTATGCGGTCTTTGATGATGCGAAAAGAGGATTTTTGCGTTCCCGTCTGTGGAATAAATTTTCATTTATTCTAATCTTTCTGTCCCTGCTCTGCCTTTCCTCGATCAAGATACATCAGTGAATCTTTATATCACTGCACGCGCGCGCACATAAGCCACAAAATGCCCGGAGCAAATATATACCTATATATCTATTCATATATGTCTGCCTGTCTGTCTTTGTATGTCTTACCCTCTGTCTGTCTGTCTATCTGTTTCTAGGTCTCTTTCACTACTGTCTTCGCGGACACCTCTGTTCAGCGGCCATCCGCCATGTCTCCAATGATTAATATTGCATGATTCATCATGAAAATCAGACAGCAAGTATACTCATTGCTCAATATACGGTACATATCTACCTGCACTGTATCTATCTATCTTTTTAATATAATATTACATGTTATCGCACACTTTTCAAGAAAATGAAACTCCTTTTTTTTTTCCGATTCTTCACATCCAATTGATTCCAAATGTTCGTCTTCCGTTTTCTATCAACAAAAGCAAAAAATCAAAACAAAACACTGGACTATACTTTAATTTGGGATGAATTTCCTATTCTTTTGAGATAAAACTTTGACTGGCTCGCTGCTTTGATAACATTGTTATATACTTCACTGTAGAAGGATGGATGGATTTAATAAGATGTAATTTTCTTATCTATTTTGAACCTTTTTTTTGCACATTAGAAATGTTGTATTAATGTCAAAAGAGAGAAACGAAAGACATTTTTTTTATCTTAACTATATACATACATTCTAATCTCAAGCTTTGCGAACATCTTCTTATGTTAAACGTTAGCTGATAAAAAAAAAGAAAGATTTGACATAATTGGAAATGCTTAAAAGAGCAACGTATTGCTTCTATACCAAATATTGGATTTTGTGGTACTCACATGCCGACCCCATTCACTTAAAGTAAACCCTAATACCATTAGCGTAAAGAAAAGGAAAAAAAAGGGGCTCGCCAAGTTGTCTCGAAGAAAGCTGTAAAAGCCTCCCATTTTCCCTTTTGTCATACATCGTAGGGAGGGAACGCCAGGGAAATTCGATAGAGGCGAACCACGCACAAGAAGTGGTCACTTTCACGGGGAATGCCTCCGCGGCGCTTTCGGCGTGCCTGAAATAGCCCCAGGCCACTGCAGCAGTGTGGGATCACGGCAAATTTGAAAAGGTCAAGTGCGACCGGAAAGGCCATGGGATCTCTATTTCTCTCTTATCCACCTCGAAGAGGGCAAGGAATTCGACGGAAAGTGGATGTTGGAGAACCTCACAGTGCCTTTCTTCTGCACGTGTATGGATCGAGATTTTTTTAGTATTGGGACATGCCAAATAGAAAGGGAGAAGGAAATATTTTACCGGCTTACCATTTTACCTTTTAAATGCATTCTCTTTTTCCCCGCAAACTGTTTTGTCTTGCATTTCCATTTAAGACTATATACAGCCGATTTATAGATCCACTACAGAGCAAAGAGGAAAGCTACAACATTGTAAAGCCACATTCCTTTTTACCCTCTTACCTAGGAAATGAACACAAAGTTTTCATATCATACTGTCATATCGGAACCTGCCTCTTCAGCATAATCATTGTTTACGAAAGGCTTTCAGCATTGCCAATTTGGGCTGTTATTGTAGAGTCATTATACCTATTTCCAATCAAAGGTTTTTGATTTGCCTTAGATGTTCTTTTACCATGTATTCTGTTTCTTGATATTTTGGTACGTTTAAAGGTCAAATGGGAACAATTACCCAAAGCAGTCACTCTTCTATTCCCTCGGTCAGCCTTCAACCGTATACAACATACTCAAATTGGCAACGTATCGAGTGGTACATCCCACGAGGTATTTACCTCGTGAACACACGCTTGCCTCAATTACAGTACAGGTGTTCGACCCCTTGGTGAGGAAAGTGCAGGCATTATGGTTCATCAGGTCGTAATTTTCGTGACCTACATTGCAGTATAACGCCATAGCAGCTGAAAAAGGGGAGATTTGGGACGCTGAAGGAAAATGCGTTCTTCTTTTTTAGTACCTACTAGATGTGTCGGGAAGGCATGGAGGAAACTAAAGGAGGCTAAAGCTGTAAATTCAAGAATGACTTACGTCTATTTTGTCCAATGTGAAATAGTGATTATAGCAACAGGAATAAATTTGATGAAAGACACGATTACTGCTATTAAAAGGGAGCGATTGTAAATCTAGTCATCTCTGCGTTCTTCCATTGTACCTTTGATTTTATGCATGTGTATTTGCTATATCAATGTGATATAGACTGAAATGTATTAAACGGCAACTCTTTTTTCTTGTACATATTTTTTCTTGACTCGACATGACGCCCTATCGGAAATGATGAATTAGTCCCATTTAGCAATACATACATCACCATGTCAGTACATATCGAATATATTGAAATGTACGGCAGTCATTCCAGTATTTCTTCTTTTTTACGGATTTATACACTTCAAATTAGATCAGACCCCCAAAATGAATGGATAGTAGATGAATAGATAAATGAATGGAATTTATGCAGGGAAATTCTGAGATAGGAATATATTATAAGGATGACAAGATGACGATTTCTGCAGCAGATTTGCCCATGATTTGTTGGGGAAAAGAATTTCAACCTAACCCATTTGTCGAGATAGTGTTCAAACGTTGTTCCGACGTGAAGGCGATGCTCCATAATCTTATCGTGGATAAGGGGATGGGGATGAGGAAAACGGTAAGAGAAAACAATAACGCTTCTAATGATCTGGATTAGATGGTTGTCTGATATGTATTGCTATGACTGCCAGGTGAGACCACGTGTGTGAGTGTGTGTGTGTGTGTGTGTGTGTGTGTGTGTGTCTGGGTATGTGTGTGTGCGTGCGTGCGTTGCGTGTGTTCGTAAAGCCTTCATCTCGTCAACATGCATCGATCTATTAGTATTTCATGAAAATACTTTCCCATCTACTGAAGATAGCCAGTGACGTGCCATCAAAGGTGCCGCATTGGTCTACTCTAACTTTTGCAGTCTGTTCCGGTGCTACATACGTCATGATCTCTAGTATTCGTCTTTGACGTATGTATACAGAACTATATTTGTCAAAGAAAAAATTATAACGTATATGCTCCCTACCTCACACAAGCTATAAAACATTATGTAAAATGAAGAGTTTCACCTCAAAAAGAGCTAACGCTATACTTGTTAGATTAAGATGTTGGCCAATAAAGATACTTAAAACAAAGAGTAATTGAAAAAGTGACAAAAAGAAAATGAGGGATAATCTAATTATAACCTCAAGAATATTCCTTAATTCTTATGTTACAAAAGAGGTATTAATGGAAAGGTTTAATTTCGTTCTGTCTGATGATGGACTTAGTTTAAAATGTTTAAAGGGATGGTGCAGTATTGGAGGAGATGAGAATTGACCTTTTAACCTTTTGCGAGATACCAAGAAACACTTATGACACAACAGAGCACACCATTTTAAGAGGAATTCAAAGTTTATTTGATGAAAATCGGGTTTGGAATGACTGAAACATCCAAAAACAAAGTAAAACAAAGCAATCGTAATAAAGTATGGGTCCCACACTTTATTAGAATCGCTTTTTTTGGATATCTCAGCCATTTCAAATCAATTTTCATCAAAATTAAAAAACGTTGAATTCCTCATAGAATTACATGCTCTTTCATATTTCATAAGAGGTTTCCCATTATCTCACCAAAAATGTTAGAAACCTGAAATTAGGTCTCAACCAAAACTATACGATCCCTTTAAGAATGGCTCTTAGCCAATTTTGCGATGAATTTCTTCAAATAGTCCCAATCTGTTTTATCCAATGCTTATCATTTTGATTTGAGTGAATGTGCAACTTTTTTTAATATGTAGGCCTATAAATATGTCCTATGTGTGTAGACCTATTGTTCATGTTTTTGTATGCATGATTTAATATGTATGTCTATTCATTCATGTATGTATGTGTTGTTCGTGTCTGGCGTGTGTGTGTGTGTGTGTTTGTGTGTGTGTGTGTGTGTGTGTGTGTGTGTGTGTGTGTGTGTGTGTTTGTGGGTACGTGTGTGTGCAGGAGGCACGTTTGGGAGTGAAGCTGAATTACGCTCACTTCTCGGGAATGCTTTTTAAAACGGCAATTGTATGTCTACAGTGATGCTGTGCAACGCACTATAATAAGTACAGCATAAGTTAGAGACAGAGCTCACGGCAAGGATTACAAGATGATCACCTTAGTAGGGCCTCTTCCGCGTCTGCCTTGGAAACGCCACCAGTATATTAAGCATTGCCCATTTTTCTGTCCTGTAGAATTGGTTTTTATTGCCTCTGTCTCCGCTTTTCCCCCTGGAAAACGAAAACAGGAATCGTATTTTCCTCTCACCCAACCTCTGCGTAATACCTCCATTCATTTTCTCTCCCACCTCCCTCTCACCACCTTCCTTTAAACACTCACTCCATCTCTCTTCCTCTTTTTATTTTCATCCCACCGCTCTCAAACTGATCCTTCTGTTTCCACTTTTCTCCCTCTCTCCCTCCCTGCCAAATTTCCCCCTCCTTTCTCTCTCTCTCGCTCTCTCTTCTCTTCTGCCTTTCCATACAAAATCTATTTCTTTCTCACTCTCCCCGGAACAAAACTATTGCAAAACCCCGGGGCTATAATGACGGGGCGCCTCATACTGTATACTGATAAATAACGTAGCTCCCATATAGTTTCTATTTACACCTATCGACAAGATATTCTTGTCTGGATGGCTAATGATAAACAGAGGAAAGATAACAGGAGGACATAAAGGAATGGGAAGGGATTGGGTTGTGAACATAGGAGCTCGGGATGGAGGGAGGCGGGCGGGGGGGGGGGGGGGGAGACCTGTTTGAAGTGTATTCCAAGATTTCCGGGAACGAAGTGAAAGTCCAAATGCGTGGCATGCCCTGATTGTTGACAACATTCTGATCACATCAGATGAGACTAAACTGCGCCCATGTGGTGACTGCTATGTTATCCGGTGTCTGGGCGATTTGAACGCATCCACTTTCGAGCTCATGTGGCGGTTTAAGCTGCATTCTCGACGCCATTAAACTATTTGTGTAACACTTCGAATAAATCCCTCTTTGTACGGGAAAAGTGCAATTTTCAAAATATGTCACCTTTTGAAGTCAGTATTTTGAGAAAAGTACTTGTAACTACATCTTCCTTTTTTTCCCCATGTGGTTTTGTTTTCCTTTATTACTTCTTAACTTACAACAGCTTCTTGACATCTTTTTTTACGATGTTCCATTACCTCCTCACCTTGTGGCGTCTTTGTAACGTGAGGCCCCGACTATTTGCTTCTGATTTTTTTTTTTTTTTTTTTTTTGGGGGGGGGGGGGGAGGGTCGCAACACGAGGTGCCTACCTCACGCCCTGTACGTCAAGGACTGCAACGAGCAAACCGAATCCATTTGTCGAGGCCCGACAGGTAGTTGTGAAAACAACGGACACGCATGACAACAAACAACAATAACAAACATCCATCACTTTCTTGTGATCTTTTCCTCTCTTGCTTCCGTTCACACATCCCACGTGACGGTGACCTTTCACCCACAGTTTGGACAAGCTCGGGGGAGAATAGCCATCGTTTACTGACACCACATGCCGAAGATTCCCAGATCTTTTTTTTTATTCATGTTTTTATTGATTTTCAAGGTTCGTTGCATTACATAATTATTAACATAACAATAAACAAATCACATAAAACGGAAAAAGTCAAGTCTTCCTTTTTATATATCTTCCCTATTATCAGTTGCTTATACATGGTTGTTCTTATAGCATGACGAATGGTAGTTAAGTGATTGATAGCAGATTTCACGTCTGCCATGGTTCTCAGCAAATTTCTTACATGATTCCTTTTTGTCCCTGCTTGTTAAAACTCGTCTGAACATGACATCTAGACCAAGCAACCTGCCGGGTTTGATGCTGAAAGAAGTGAGGATAGAAAGTTTCAAATCAAATTTCACTTTAATTTAATCTAATTCAATTTTTTATGTGTGTTCTATTCGCCTCTTGATAGTCACGTCATCCATTCTGATTGCTCATTTGTTATTATGGATCTGATAGTCCATAATATTATCTCCCGCGCATTTTTGGCAACATGTCATCAAACCACGCTTAAAATATAGGAGAGACGCTGGGTCTGTATTCATTTGAGACTATCAGAAGACATAGTGAGGACTCATTGTCTTAAAGGAAGGAGGAGGCAGTATTTCAGGCATAACCAGTCTGTCGGTTGATAGGACACAAGAGAACAGAGTAAAGCAAACTGTCGAGATCTCGGCGACGAAATGCCAAGTTATCTCTCTCAACATTCCCTGCCAGTAGGCGATAGAAGCTCCCTTGTTTGTTCAGCGACTGGCGGAACTCGGCCGTTTTCTGAGGTCCATCCACCGGTAGACAAATCCCTGCCAACACCTGTACTGTGGACACATAGCTAGACTATTACAACATCAGCGACTAACAAACAGTTTACTTGCTCTCGGGCGCTGCTGTGTCTTTAGGCAAATCTTGGCTATCAGGAAACTGGCGGGAATGTATGGGTAGGGTGCGCCATTGGGTGGCGAAATAAACACCTGTTTCGAGAGGGTGTTGTGAAAACAAATTGCCCACTCAAAGACATCCACTTGCCGAGGCAAAAATGGAGGGAAAATGTCGTTGTACTTTGTAACATTTTTACATCTTGGTTTGATATCCTACGAACTGGAGTATACGTCCTTCCAAAAAGAAACAAAGCAAGACAGGATGATATTTCTATTTCTGTTCTAGAACTTCTGCCATTTAGATATTTTCCTATCATATCACACAGCATGGACAGTCATTCACAGAATAAACGGCTTTATCATATTATTAGGTCCAAACAAAGGGAGAATATATATTTCCGAAATCATTTTTTTTTAATTCATCACTGTTCACTGGAAACAAAAAAAAATAATAACGTCCTTGCAAATAGAACATATTACAAACGACGCTAAGATTTCAAATAAATTCAAGAAACCATGGCATAATAATCCGTCTGAAGAATACAACACACAACGATTTTAAAGCCGTGCAAAAGTCATTTTCAGATGAGGTATAATCACTCTTCGAGGTCACATCTGACACATACATTAAGAGCAGTCAATAATTGCTCAGTGAGTCGTTTCGGCGAAGACTGCGGTAATTTGTTGCCAAACACGGATTCTGGGACATAATTATTCAACTGACTAGTTATTCAGATCAGTGGATAACTCGCTAAGTTACAAAAGGTTGTAACTGACATTTTAAGCTTGCACCCCCCCCCCCAAAAAAAAGTGATCATGAATGAATAGATAAAACTCACCTGAACCTTCCATTGCTTGTAAGTCGTCGATGGATCATGCTGAATCAGTCAAGATCATTAGATGGAAACTAGACGTCGTCTACATTACATAACATAAACATCCATTTGTCGTGTGTCAAAGCCACTGAGGGTCAGTGTCAAATTGCGATGTGTTTTCTTCGTTATCACGTCTCATGTTATTTTTCATCCCCATCTTTGTCACTGAACTTGGGACACTGTGACATAGTGGATAAGACTCCCATAGCTAACTTTCAGTTTGAGGACTCGACTTATGGTCCTTGGACAAGATGCTTTCAGTCCACCATGTCCCTCTCGACCCAGGTGTATTAATGGGTACCTGGCAACGCAAGGATGAAATTAAGACAGGGTTCTCTGGTGGAACAGTGTCAGCACTGAAGTTGCTATTCCTTGGATTGAGAAGGCCATTATGCACGGACAACGAAATCGAGACCGACACCCACGAGTCATACAGCCCACGAGTTCGACATTGAAAAAAGGTCCAGGAGTCATAAAGCCAACGAGGTCAAACAGCCCATTAGTTCGACACTAGGTAAAAAAACTAGTTCGACATTTCAACGCGGGGCTTAATGTGTCGGTCTTGTGGGCCTTGTTTGCTTAGTGCCAATCTCATTGGCTGCATGACTCGTGGGCTGTAGAACTCATGGGCCGTATGACTTATGGGCTGTATAATTACGTTCTTATACCACAGGAACCTCCGTATCAAAAGTTTACATTTAACTTGGGACATTGACGCGTATATAATCTAAGACCGCTTGCAGTGTAAAGAATATGTTACACTTATTTCAATATTAATGATATTACTCTGTGGTTATACGTGTATGCGTTTCATTTCTCTGAATCAAATGAAATGATTGAAAAGCGAATGCATTCTCACGTCGAAAACTCAAACCACGGTATTTGATAACCAGAAATCAGAAAGCAATCTATAAGTTGAGAGGCGTCACAGCAGCGAGTTGTTCAGTGCCCCCTAAAGAGGTTTATATTGGGGAACCTTTTTGGCGCCCCCTCCCATCGCGAAGCAATCTCGCACTTTTGTTTCGTCTCTTCGGCGTTGAAACCGTCGCGTTGCATGTGCTTGCGAACGCCCATGTTGACTCACAACCCCCAATCAATTCCCAAGACCCTGATTGATCGCTGCAATACCACTAAGGTGAAGGAGCTCGAGTCTATTTTGATTGATTCTCAACTTTAGGAGATCGAAAGTCATTTTTCTTCAGTCTATTATGGCTGTCTGAGCGCACATTCTGCCCTGGATTATATCATGTTACGTATATACTAAACCACGAGCAGGAAAGCGAAACAGAAACTGTCTGCACGAGGCATCTGATATTACGCTTTGCAATTCATGTTGACTACTCTATACTAGGTAGTTCCCAGACTATTTGACATTTATACCTGCATGCTTCATTAACCTTCTAGTCATTACTATGCAGTGTATGGTGTTTATATCAGCGTTTACGTTTGTATATTATGATAAAATGCAGACGGCGGCAGTGGTACATTCAGTTTGGTGGTGGTGGTGTTTCTTCTTCTTCTTCTTCTTCTTCTTCTTCTTCTTCTTCTTCTTCTTTTTCTTTTTTTTTTCTTCTTCTTCTAGGTAAATCTGCCTCCTTCAATCAGCTGAAGATTACTGCGTTCTTATCAGCCAATCTTAACAAACTGGAGAGGGGAATCATTCCAAGTTGGAAATCATGTTCCGCTGAAAGAATGATAATGAATATGAGTCTTACGTTGCAATGATGGCACCTTCCATACGTTAAGAGATTGTATAGAAATTTGACAGCAGCAAGGAAGAGGGTCTGAGACCAATTGCGCCAAGGATGCTGTTCGTTATTCCGAAGGTTCGCTATTCCGAAGGTTCGTTAATCCGAAACAGACAAATTCCCTACACCTAGAGGTTTGTTAATCCGAAAATGAAAAAGGGTTCGTTAATCCGAACATTAAGTGGCGTTATTCCGAAGGTTCGTTATTCCGGAGATTCGTTAATCCGAAAATGAAATTCGGAATAACGAACCTTCGGAATAACGAACCTTCGGAATAACGAATCTTCGGACTAAAGAGCCTTCAGAATAACGAACCTGCGGAATAACGAGCTGTAACCTGCGCCAAGATAGTGTATGATATCACGCTCATTTCGTGTACGTGCATCGTGTTAAGTGTTATTATCTCCCAGGCTGAGTCAAGTTCACAATAATAATGACAACTTAGTTTAAGTACAATAGACCTACTGATTTCGGATGACTAAATCAATTAAGGGATTCTAAATCTTCATTCTGGTGGTATAGATAATTCTTGATGATGACATTGACAACTACAATCATGAAAATTATCTGGGTAATGACATCACTGCTACTATCTACTACTACTGCTATATACCACTACTACTACTACTACTACTGCTGCTGCTGCTGCTGCTGCTACTACTACTACTACTACTGCTGCTTCTACCGCCACTACTACTAGTACTACTACTACTACTACTACTACTACTAGTCTACTACTACTACTACTGCTGCTGCTGCTGCTGCTGCTACTACTACTACTACTACTTCTACCGCCACTACTACTAGTACTACTACTACTACTACTACTACTACTGCTGCTGCTGCTGCTGCTGCTGCTACTATTACTACTACTACCGCCACTACTACTACCAGTACTACTAGTACTACTACTACTATTACTACTATTACTACTATTACTACTACTATAACTACTACTACTACTTTTACTACTGCTGCTGCTGCTGCTGTTACTGCTGCTACTACCACTATCAATCATTATCATCACTATCGTTTTTGTTATTATATTAGAAGTATAAAATAGGAGAAGTAGCAGTAGTACAGCAGTAACAGCAGCTGGAGCTATAGGGTGTATAGTACTGTCACCATATTGGGATTATTTTTAAAGAAATCATTATGATTATCAATAAAAAGCCGAATTGGGATTAAACGAGGGCTATCAGTGAACGAAAGGTTCGGAGTAAGGTGCACTCTAAAAAATGAAGTGGTAAAACAAAATTTAAAAAAGAAAAAGGAGGAGAAGAACCTCTGAAAAAGAAGAAATTTGAAGACACAGCAGGAAAGGAATAGAACAGGAATAGGAAAAGGAGAGTAGGACTCGTGTGACGTAATTATTAATTAGATGATGTGTACTGAAGATTGTCTTGATTTTTTTTTTTCACGATGGCCTGAGATGATTGTGATTACAAAAACAAAACAAAACAAAACAAAACAAAAAACACTCCAGACTCCAGACTGGAGCTACGACGTATACTAGTACGTAGTCACAAAAGTCAGAATCTCCCTGCACGTCGCACTAGGTGGCGCTACACACATAAAAAAAGACACATCCAACAACAACAACAACAACAGTCGTCGTAGTCTAGTCATCATCATCCCTCAATTCGTAATAAGTACGTGCCTCTAGAGATTAGAAAAACAAGAATAGTCCGATAAATGGAACGAAATGCGCTACAGTGACCAGGAACTCATGACGTTGGCATGCTCAACACCAACGTTTGAAGCAAGACTCTTCTACAAACAAGTCAGCAAACGACGGCGAGAGGGTAACCGCTTCCGCTGGTCTTATTAACCAGTGCTTAGTCCCATATGTGCAATATTTTGTATGTCATTCATTTCTTTTGCAAAGATTCTCATTAACTCTCATGTGCCATGGTGTAAATCCCCTGTGTGCCACATCATTCTGAGACACCAAGGTTGTCATGCTTTGGGAAAACATTCTGCTTGTCAAAATCCATGTAAGTTTTATAGACTTCTGTTTAGCTGGACCTGTACTTCTAGTGAGAACAGAAACACAGAGAAAATGCCAAGCTTTGCTCTGATGTAGGCCTAGATATAAAAATTAAAATTGTATTGTATGACAAATCTGTAATTGCTTTTCTTTCAAATGACCATGAACTACATTATTGTAAAAAGGCATGATTTTGCACACAAAATAGTGACAGAAACTTAGAATTTACACACAGGCTAAATTTATATGTGAGACGAACAAAATCGCGAGAAACGCTCTCATTGACATTGTACTGTGGCCTTTGGCAATTTATTGATCGGTTTGGGTGGCGCGGGTTTGTGCGTTTGAGCAGAATATGGGAAGTTGGCATGCCGTTGACTGAGTTGGGCATGTGGATGTGGCATGTAGAGAGTTAGTGTTGATATCCGTTAATCACCCTCCTGATTCCTCATTCACCTTATTACTGTACAAAAGCAACACTTAACTTTTGTGCCAAAGCCCCTTCTCCTGATATAATGATATGACTCAAAAGGTTGGGGACGTAAAACGCGATCTGATGTGTTTATGTGTAAGTTAGAGTCCTATTATGGTCTAGTCCTATTTAGAGTATGACTAAAAAAGAGGTTCTGAAAAAATAAAAGTCAAAATTATACTGTCCACACTCTGTCTCTAGTGTAGTAGTAATCTACTCAGTCGAGGTAGATGATGAAGTTGTTAAAGATTTGTATTTTCTACTCTTGTACCTTCAGCGTCCTTGCACTTGCACTAATTCAATGTGCATGATTTGACTGAAAGATCGGTTCGTATCTAGGTCGTTAGGGATATGTTCCATGGAGACTGTCTGGCTTCACAGAATCCCCTCCTATATGGAGGAGAGCTGATAAAGTAGAAAAAAAAAAAAACCTCCACACAGACAGATTTTTCTGTCTAGTGCATGATCAGACTACGACTCAAGAAAAGCATTACGACTGTATTAAAAAAGCTGCACCAAAGTTCGACCTGTGCCAGAATTCAACAAAAAACAAAAGCAAAGTTCAAGCAAAACTGAAAGCATAGGTTTTGCTTTGAAGTTGGCGGTCAATTTTGGACAGCAATGTGGTTGAATCATGGGCGGCTTGCTTTAGTTTACTTCTTATATTACAGTAGACCTCATATAGAAACCAGAGTAGAAATTTGCAGTCCAAAAATGCTGTTAAACACGATTAGATTCAGGAATGGTTGTGGACCATGTTCATTGAAGTCCGGTGTGTTGTATAAGACAAATAGTCTATGATCTTCACTCGTCCGGTGGACCAAGATTTCGCACTTGTCTTGGTGACAGATGAGGCCCACTATTCAACTTGGCTTCACCTAATTGCAAAAGAAATGTTGATCATTTTCACATATTCAAGAAAAAAAAAAAGAATAATGAAAATGGGATGTTAGGGATGTAAAGACACATCTTTCAGAAACACACAAATGGAAGGAGATCATTGTCTCTGTATGTTAATGCATTTTGATTGAAGATCTCATGGCAAACAGTGTCAGAGTCATATGACCTTTACAAGTCTTTTTGACCAAAAATGACAAATTTAAGGTTCCCAGGGAATTGCATACAATTAATTATGTTATGATGAATGCTAGTGTATCTTTGCCAGTATAGGTACAATTTTTGCTAGACTTTCACTCATTTGTCAACTGGTTTCACTATTTTCATTCAAGAAAACTTTTTCTCCATGATGTTACATTATACATTTGAGTAGCAACTTAATTTCTATCCAAGGTTAACATACTCATGAACATTTTCATTCTTTGTATTTTGTGCAGGCTATAGGGAGAGATTATTTCGCCAGAAGAGTAACTTTCTGTTCTACTTCAGAATTCATGAATCAAGTAGAACACTAGAGGTGAGTTCTAAGGGTGGGAGCTCATTATGTGAACATTTAACAGTCCCATAGATAGCTCAGAACAAAGATATCAAGTTGAGAGGGTATGGACAGTTCATGTGTCCTTTTTACAATTTACTGTTTTATGCAGGTGATGATATTCAAAAATATACACACACAAAAAAAAATAAAGAAAAAGAGAGGTTTTACATGTACCATATCATATATTTATGTGAATACAGGGCATTCAAATGAATAATGAACTGTGGTCTAGAAACATAGAGAGGAAAATTAACTGAAACAGTCAAATAGCAATCATAAAGTGCCATCATGGGCTATACTACTAGAACTGTAAAATTGTATTCTGTCATACACCCACAATAAACTACCAGTCTGTTTGTCTGTCTGTCTGTCTTTGTCTATCTTTCTCCCTGTATGTCCAATCTATAGCCCATTGGAGCTCTGTTACTAGAAAGATGTACCATTCAAGAAGAGGCGATGGATGGTGGACGCTATGTCTTTTCCCTGAGTGAGTAGAGCGGATAAACAAAAAATATAATTTATGATGTTGTGCTTGCCAAGTCTAAGAAATACTTGTGCTCATGTGAGTTCATGTATCTAGCAGACACAGCTGTTAGCATGTCGATTTTAGTGTTTAAAATGCTATTTCTTGTTGGTTTTTGTTCTGCTGTGAGGTTTGTGATTGCTGCTCTTCATTCAGTTTATCATGATCTTTGTCATGGAATTTTCAGGTCCAGAATCAGTTTCTGTGAAGAATAATGGGGGGGGGGGGGGGGGAATTAATAAAAGATAACTTTTGCCATATTCGTTCGTTTGACTGTATTTTAGAGCAAAGTGATGATATGTGTAGTTAGCTTTAATATGGAGAAATTCAACAGTTCTTTTTCACAAAAACCATCTGTTCCTTTAATTCACTTTTTGCAGCATATCAAGATGAGAGTGAGAGGAAACACTTCTTTGCCACATACTCTCCATTAGACTACAAGAAATGGATAGATTTGATCAAGACATCTAGGTAAGTAAACCTTGGCCAGTAGTTTCGCTTTGAGAGAGCATAACCACTGGCTGAGCAGATTAATTTTGAATATACCAAGGTAATTTATTGAATTTAAACAAGTTAAATAGTCATGCCTTGATACATAATTTGGCCAAGAAAATGAAAACAAAAGGGACATTAGATATGAAGTATAAGCCTCCAAGATTGCAGAGAGAGAGAGAGAAAAAAAAAACCAAACACAACAGATGTGTTTACCACAGTAACCACATGAAAATTAAACGCTGATTCTCGGCTAAGAAGTAAGATGACTATTAAAAGTACAATTTGAATTGCTGTCGCTCAGCAATGTACTCTGTTTGGACCTTGACCATGATACCATTCTATGTTATTGTGGTGTCCTTGTTGCCAGGAACAACCATTAGCATTATCATTCTTTAATTAGAAATGTACTCTTGAGCTTTTTATATTTTCAGAATGTGAGGAAGCAAGGGTTTAGGAACTGATGAAAGGTTATTGATATGGATTGAGTAAATACAAGAGAAAGAATGAAAACAAGGACAAAGAGGTGGATAAAGGGGAAAAAAGAAAACAAAAGTAAGGAAGGAAGCAAGGATAAACCAGAAAACAAAAAGGAGACAAACAGAGCTACCAAGTCTCACGCATTCTGCGTGAGACTCGAGCATTTAGGGCCTGTCTCACGATCTCACGCAGGGCACCCATTTTTCTCACGCATCGGGTGAAGTCTGCAATTTGTGCCAAAAATAAGGAGTATAGCTCAAAGGATTCAAGTGATAGTTGCAATTGAAGGTATATTTCCCTTTTGTCTTTAAAAGTTAGTAAAAAATAGTCACTTAAGTACAGTGTATGCACCACATCGCATCATTAAGAGCTAATAATTCAAAAAAAAAAAGCTCCCTACCATGGGAGGGGTGACACCCTCCTCGTTCGCGCGCGCATGCGCGCGAGCGCCGAAACGCCGAGTCATGAAAATCTCACTCATGAAAGTTTTTTGAACTTGGCATCTCTGGACAAATGTGGAGAATATCCAAATTTATTCATTCAATCATGTTATCTGTAAGGTAATAATTTCAGCAGGTAGTGACTATTGCATGCATGTTTGAGAAATTTCCAAATGTTAAGTTAAAGCTCTCCTTACTGCAACCAGCTGTCTATTTTTCCTATTTCAGCTATGAGCGATTGAAATCTACTTTCCTCATTCTTCAGAGAGAGTTGATCAGGGTCAAGGATGTGGTGAGTCAAAGTGTCATTCTACACCATAATGTAGTCAAAAGTGACTTTATTCAAGTACAGTCTAACCTTGGTTATCCGGCCATCACTTTTCAGGATCTCTCTGTCATTCAGACATGGACCGGCACATGGTTGTCATTTCTTTTTTTTTTGGTGTGAAACTTTTACTTATAGTACGAAGGAATAAAGACCAAAAGGATGGTGTATTTTCTCCCATATCCCATTTCATTTTAGCATCATATGAATAATGGTACATGCTAATATCATTTACAGCTGTATATCATTGTAATGAATAGTGAGTTAGCGATACTGTATATATACAACTGTATATCCCAACACAACTCGTTTCAAATTGCCATGCTTGAGCACATCTCACTAATCCAGCAATATCACTTACATTCTACCTGGATGGCCACCGGTTCCAGCATGGTCAGATAACTGAGGTTGGAGTGTTGTGTCAAATCAAATGGACAGAATAATAACTTTTTCATCCAAAATTAGATGTTACAGAAAAGTGTTAAAGTAGTACACACTGTATAACCAATGTAGAAAGTACTGCATCCACTCATTCAAATTAGTTGAGTAGAAAATGTCATCAATGCTCCTTTTCTGTTATTTTTTTTAACAGAAGAATTTTAATAATTGTTTCTCAGAGATAATTTAGCAATTACACTCTCACTCGTAAAAGTCATCTTTGCCTGGTTATGCAACACAACATAAATTAATGCGAAGGATACATTGTATAAATGTTTCTGTTTTCATCTATGAGAATGTTAAAACAGGCAGTTTAGTAATGAGTCGTGTCAACATCAATGGAAGACTCGTAAGACCATGGCGTGATCATGACAACTGATTTGATATTTGTTCATGCTGACTAATATTCCTGTCATTAGACGAGAATTGACAGTTTGACGTGCCATAAACTCCTTATTTTAGGTCTTATTTTGCTGAAACCCCTACCATCGTGTTTGTGTGATATCACCCAATTTATTTTAACCCTAACTTACCTGGGCTATTTAGCAAGCTTGAATTCCTGGGGGGGGGGGGGGGGGGGGGGCATTATGGCCCCCCCCCCCCCCCCCCCCCCGGGCCCCTTCAGCCCCCCCACCCCCCCCCCCCCCCCCCCCCCCCCCACCCTTCAGCTCCGGCCGTTGATCGCGAGATCGCCACAAATTTTTGCATGAACATAAAAGCCGGATGTAATCTACAAGACTGTTAAGTTAAATTTTCAAAAATTTGCAATGTCTATTTTGAATTAATTAATTATGCAAATATATGCAAAAAACCTTTCATCTGTAATTGGCTTATAAAAGCTTATGGAATGCTGATTTTTGGTGTAAATATTCTTAGTGACATTCCGAACATTTGTGCATAAAAAAAAGTTCAGTATCAAAATTAATTTCGTATGTTTTTTATTGTTTTATAATTTTTTTTAATGTATTTCTTTGTTTTTTCGCACTTTTGTTTTTGTTGTTTTTTCAGCAGAATTTGTCATACACATCTTTAGAAGCATAATTATACTAAAATAAATTGATTTCAGCCATTGAAAATTAAAAATATGAATCTTTATATGAATTAATTGAAAAAACACAATTTGTATTGACTTTGTACACAAAATCACGTTTTTGAGCAATTTTGGGGTTGACGAAAATTTTTTGAAGGGGCGTGGCTTCGGAACGGTATGCCCGGGCGTGACAAATTTGGTCTCAAAAGTTGCGCGAGACTTGAAAGTAAAAAATTTTGCGCGGCGGGATGGTCGCGGAATTCGTCGAGGGGGGGGGGCATTATGCACATAATTGCACATAATGGCAACATGAATCCAGACAGCATAAACATACACTGTATTCACAACAAATGGATGTTTAAAATCTGTTGTAGAAACTTCAGATTCCAATCGTGTTGACCAAAATTTTATCTATTTATAAATGCATTGAATTTTTTTTCCCCTAAAATCTAAGCCATGTGGGAAAAGTAGTACAAGCTTGACACAAGATAGAAATGAAATTATTCAATTCAATCAAAATATCAGTCAAAATGATCAGAAGTCATATGTGACCCTGCACCTCAAAACAAACAAAAAGTCGCCAGACATGAATTTTTAGTTAAGACCATATTCTGAAAGAGCAGACTTTAAGCTTTAAAATGATGTATAACTCAAATCAAATGGACTCTCCTAACCTATCTAAATATTGGAAAGAAAGCACAAACTCGGGAAAAGTGTGAACTGAGAAAAGAGGCTCGACTGAAGTATAGTGTCTATTCAAGCGCTTAATCTTTACCAAACCGTGCTGTCTGTGCGATGAATGGGACAAAAAACAGGAAGTAAACCACCAGAGTAACAACAATGAAGGGATTATCAGATTAAACTGAAATTAAGCATACCTCATTAACACATTCTGTCCATAATTAATGCCAACTTTCAAAGCAGTAGCACTATCCTTTCAAAAGTTATTAGAGTTGAAAGTGAAGAGTGTGGACAAGGTTTTTCAGAAATGAAAAAGGGATTCTAAAGACACACCTAATCACACTATTCTACCAAAAATGTTCGAGATAAACTGCTAAAAAAACACACTTTGCTGCCCTTTTATGATACCAAATTTTAGCATAATGTAAATGAAGACCCGCTCTTTCAGAAAATATGAAAAAGTCAAGTTCGGCTAGGTTGACCCATTTCACTTATTTTCAGTCCTCGCGCAAAATCCGTGTGTGCGACTTTATGTTCGTTTTGAGGTGCGTGGTCACATATAAAGGGGATCAATGTATGAGCTAATGTTGCATATATATTTACTTTGAAAAATCCATTAGATTATTTTAAATGATAGTGTACCATTTTATCTCAGCAGGCAGCTGTATGAAATACATTGTAAGTTAATGTGCAGACCATATTCAGTTCATTCTCAGCATTGAGAACAGTTACAGTCTGAGTCATTATAGTCAGTATAAAGGGAAATGTTGTGTCACCTCAACTTCCCACATCATGCTAAAATCTGTGGTGTCATGCTCAAAAACCTGGCACCCAGCTATTTTGGACTTCTGTTGAAATTGGAAACAGTCATAAAGGAAATCCTGCCAACCCATCACTTCCAGGAGGAAAATTGATGCGGGTATAAATACATTGTCATTAAATAGGCACCTCTGAATTGCACTGCAAATCTAGCATTGTAAAAAGAATAGATGGATGTGGTTAAAACACTGAAACCTGCCAGAATTAGAATGAAATTGTAGAAAGAAAATAAATAAATAAATCTGAATAAATGTCAATGTGGTAGAGCAGCAGGAACTTGAATCTTCAAGATGTGAGGCCAGTTTGAGAATCAGTCATGAGGTTTGCAAACAAGAGGCTTTGAAAATTTTGCAACTGAAACAAACAACTAAACATGAGCAGTTATAAAGGGCTAATTACAAAAAGGTTTGTTTGTTTTGTTTTGTTTTGTTTTTGTTTTTACTATACCTTGTGAAATACTAACAAAGAATCATAACAAACAACACCTGACTGCAGAAATGTGGTTTATGAAACTTGATGGGTCATAAAATTAGTTATAATTTCCCTGTATTGAATTATGTCACAGGAGAGGCATAAGAATGCATCGCCCAAGCCAGTGCGCCCTGCCCCTAAGCCCCCAAGCCACCCACCAGTCTCCAAGGCCCAGCTCCTGTCTCCAGAGGCAGCAGAGAACAGACCTCACGGTAATGGAAATTATTTTTTTTTACTGGAAACAAACATATTATAGAATAAACTGGGCAGTATACAGCACTTCCATTATCAGGAACATGGTTATGCCGAAATTCTTGTTACAACAAAGTCAAATTTCATGTCCCAAAATATTCATATAGTCTTCTCTTCAGCTATAACAAAATTTTTATGTAACAAAAGAAAATTACTGGTCCTGGGGGCTTCATTGAAATGGGAGTACTTTAGCAGTATCAAACAAGTAGAAAATAATTATTCTTTCAAGTCATCAGTTATTATTGAAAGATTTCTTTGATGTCAATACTTCATTTCTTCCTATCTGTATGGTTTAAAAGTATTCTTGTACTCAAGAATATTGTACTAGTACTCAAAGCAGCTGAAATAAATTCTCATGCAATATCTGGGGTCAACAAAGATGCATGGAAGTGGTCAATGTTTCTTGCATCAAAATTATAAAGTAATGAAATATATTTTGCCAACAGAGATCTACTGTGAATTTAGAAATAAACAGATAATTGAACTTTGTGTGACTGTACAATCACACAAACATCTGTGTATGCTGTACATCTCAAAACAGTTGACATAATGATACCCTATGCATGGAATATATCAAGATGAGGAAATATCTATGAAGCAGATCACCCCCAAATTAAAAACAAAAAATATAGCAAATATTTTTCTAAGGCATGTTAAATAAGTTTTCATAGAAATACTCTTAAACTCACAGTACTACTAGACAGTCAAGTTTACCAAAACTGAGTGTGCACAAAAAAATTAGTCATGCAAAAGTTTCCACTTTTATTTTATTTGCATCATGGTATTGATAATTATATGATATGCCGGTTGGAGACATTTGCCTTAAAGATAAGGCATAAATTTCATCGCAAGGTGGTTGACGGCTCGGGTCAGAATTTTACATACAACATTTTATGCTTCTTTACAGAATCGTCAGAGAAAGCCAGGAAAGATGAAAAGGGAGAAGGTGTCCTTATCGATATCGCGTGACCAATCCGTAGCTGGCTCCAGACCAATGCTGACGATACTTGACATCTCATACGCGGACACTTAGTTCATGATGCGCTGACTTGTGCGTGCTTGAGATGGAATTCACATGGACAATGAATTGAAGACGTCTCTACATACGTAGAGCATGATATTATGGTTACTTAGCTGTGAAACATTCAATATCTTTTACATGTATTACCACTTTTAGTGGCTAAACAGGCATCAACTGATACAGTTCTAAATGATTGGGAAAATTTTGACAGAATAGCTTGTCATAATCTGAAGAATCACCTCCTTGGAATAGTATCCATGTAAAATTTATTTCATATATATCAGAGCTTGACACTGACTTTTCTGTCTGGTGGTCCGTTTTGGCCCCTAGAATCTCTAAATCTTAGATCTTATTGGCGTGAAAAGATAATATGTAGTGGCCTTAAATAAAAGCACAAGTAAATCTACATAAACAAAAGCAATATATCCATTTTTAATCTTAGTTGCACGACCTGGCCACCAAGAGATAAATTTGGTGGCCCGACAGCAATATTCATAGTGGCCCTTGCTCATGTCAAGCCTTAGTGGTCACAAAATGTAGGGAATAAGAGAGAGAGAAAATAAAAAAGTAGGAGAGAAAAATCGAAGTGCATTGTTACATCAAGCAGCCTGAAGGCCAGTTTACCAAGAAGAGTCTGTGAAAATGACATTATTACTTTATGTCCAGAAGATTAATGCAGGATTCTTACATTGCACATTGATTCTTTGGATAAATTCCATCCAGGTTGAGCAAGAGGTCATTGAATCATGTCACCAGAGGATTCAAAATAAGGTTTTGTGTGTCTCCGCATTACATGCGGTGCAAAGATGGCCATATTTTTGTGTTTTTCCCACCGTAGTTTATGATTACAATGATATGCACAATGTGACAAGTATACATTATCATCTTATTTCTTTCTTTTCAAAATCACTGTTCAGTCCTCATAGTATGTGGTTGGAATTCATTCACTCGGTGGTTATTTAAGCCAACATCTTTCCGTGATTTGCATATGTAGGAAGAAAAAAGGATGGATTTTGTATGCAGTGCTTAGTGTATGCACTATTATTTATTGACCGATTCTGTGACGCGCTATGTGTATTTTTGGCATGGGCAGCGCCATTACTGCGGTGTATCATCCGACCCCCCCCTCCTCTCTCCCCACCCCTCTTACGCGCGCAGAATGAAAAACTGATGCATGGTTGTTTTAGCCAATGGGCATCTCGTACTGAGTGCGCGAATGCTTGCTTAGTGCGCGAACCTTTGTTACAAGTGCGCGATAAACATGTTGCCCGTGGGGTGGGGGAGAGCAGGGGGGGTCGGCTGAGACACCGCAATTTGAGCTCATGGCTGCGCCCAGTGCCATAAAATGTCTGCTGCCTTCAACGAACCCGAATCGGTCAATATTCAGAAAGGTCACTGAACATGCATTCATGATTTAAAATGATCAAAGGTTTTGCAGTTTTATCATATCAACATCAATTGCATTCTACTTTTAAGCTCTCTTTTTTTTCTAGTACTGTATTTCTTTTCCCGTATAATATCTATTCATTTACTTCTTTGAGGTGAGAAATCTGCTACCCAAATGTAGGTAGTGTTTGAAAACTTGTATTGTCATCTGTTAACAGTGACAGTTATAAATGTGCTCTGCCGTCATGCTGGCATACGTAACTGCAATATTCATAGCAGATTTTGAGATGATTGCCACTGTCCACACATCATTAACAGTTTTATGTGTGAAACTTGCAGTCATGTTTTATTTTGGCAGAGATGTCCAGAGTAGCAGGCAAATGATAACTTGCCGATGCCAGGAAGTTCTCATTTTGCTCATGTGCCTATCTTGCAGGTGATTTTGAACAAAGTTTGAAATTTTATTGTAGTGTTGTCTCGTAACTGAAACTATCACACCGGTGACTACCGTGGCACATGGTGAATACATGTTAGAGCATGTGATGGATGTACACTGAAGATTCAACTTATATAGAGATTGGAGATAATGAAATACAATGTGTGTACCTGATACAAAAAAAGCCTGTGCCTTGGTCCCATTGGAACAATTCCTTTGCGCATTTTTTTAATTGATTATTATTATCATGTATTTTTTTTTTTAGGCTATTAACATGTCAAAGTATATCCCTGCATTATACATACCAGCAATGAACAAAATTTCTGGACCTAAGGCTCTGTAAATAACAAGCTTCCACTTTAATCAAATATTTGTACAAATAACTTAATTTGTGATTCTCTTACAATATATTACTGTAGTCAATTTTATTGGGGGGGGGGGGGGGTTAAGGAAAAAAAAAGTAAATCAAAATTTTCAGCATTGTTTGAATGTTATGATTTCAAGATTTTGAAATATGTTTGAATTACATTAAAAAAAAAAAAACAAACAAGCATTTTAGATAAGGTATGTTCAGTTAAGGTACTGTACCTCAATGTCGCTCTGCAGCTATCAAGGAGCCTCGGCAGATATGTACAGCTGTGTTGGGATGCCTTAGAGCTTGTTCGACAACATGAAATCCAAGGAACCTTATTGCCAGAGAAATCCATGAGTTCATCCTGAATTGTTGCTGCTCTTTTATGATGCTTATTATATGAAGAAGACCAGGCTTAAAACTGAGCTATCTACAAATCTTGCTAATATATTTGTAGGGTCTACCTATTTGTGCTTATTTTTCTTTTTCCTATTTTACTCTGTATAGTGCTATTGATTTCCATCACCCTCAACCTACATGTTTATTTCACTGCCTTTAAGAAAAGTTTGAATGTACTTTTCACCTTTATCCTTTTTTATTTCATTTAGAAAGTGGAGTTTCTTTGTGGTAAAGAAACAAAAGAAACCTTGAGAATGGGAGCTGCCATAATACCATATAGTTTGAGTATTATAAGCATCATTACTTGTGTTTATACTATCCATTATCCTGGATTTTTTGCTTAGGGACGCGTATAAGCACACCATCAGGATAGCAGTTTTAGTAGCCATTTTGTTTGTTAAAATACTTCAATCTGTCGCATGCTCACCCTATCTTTCAAGGAGATATTCGACATCAATATCGCATTTGTGTCCCCAGGTCATAAGTTGGTGGAGAAAAAATGTAAATGTGGAATATACTTTGTATTTCATGGATGCTGCATTGGTGCTGCAAAACCACTGTACTTATTGGCCCGAATTCACGAAGGTGGTACAATTGAAACCATTAAACCATCGACAATTTGTATAGAGCGTCAAGTGTGGCATGGCCTATTTCGTTGTGAAATCAATCATTTCGTAACGAATGGACAACATTTCATTGGACGAAATGACTGATTCCGTAACAAAAAAGGCCATGCGTCACTTGGCGCTCCATACAAATTGTTCATGGTTTAAACCATGGTTTCAATCGTACCACCTTTGTGAATTTAGGCCATTATGTCTTCCATGCGAGCTGTTGGTTTATTCTGCAGTGAGCCCTCTGGTGTCAGACCTTCCACCCCCCCCCCCCCCCCAGCATACCATCTTTGGGATGCCACTGTGATTGAACACAACTGTTTCACACCTGGCTCTATAGGGGTTAGATCGGGCTTCAACATTGAACATTACAACATGTATGCCTCAAGAGGTCAAGACTTGGACGAATGCTGTGTAAACGAAAATGAAATTGATGGAGCACAGCTGAAAGGCACTATATAGTAGGATATGCAATAGTCTACTGTAAAACGAGGAATGTTCGCATGCATTTTAATTTCGCGAATTTCGCGAGCGCCAAGATTCGTGAAATTACAATGCATGTGAAATTTCTTGTCTACACCATATGCATTTAACGACAGTGGCAATTCGCAAAAATTTCAAAAAAAGGCTGTTGGCTCCAATTTGCAAAAATTTCGTGCCGCGAATATATCATGTTTTACAGTATCTGAGAACAAGAACCTTTTAAAAAAAAAATACATATTTGGCCAAAGTATTTAGCCACAGGGAAAATACAATGTAACTTTTTTGTACGAGCAGAACTCCTTTTGGTCATTCATCTATCTGTGTCAGTATTCAACTTGGGTTGAGTTGAAATGATTTTATCTAAATCTCAGTAGACAGTTGGAATCTTCATCACTTTGGTGATTAGAATGCACGTCTGGTATAGGGTGCACATTCATGTATTCCCTATGGAATTGAATGTATAAAAACTGTCAGAAGTCATTGTATGTGGCAAAACCTTTCCCTGCTTCCCTGTAGCTTCTCCAATGTTCCCAGCATCAGCCTACTGGATGCTTGTGAAATCACTGTCACTTTGAACCGTGGTGAATGTGCAAATCTCAAATGCCTACTCCTACACTAGGGGATGAAGGGTGTTTGAAAACTTTGTAAATGTGCCAAAGAAGAGAATGTACCCTTAAGCAAGTACCATGTTGTACCTGTATCTTTTAATGCAAGGTAGACTGCTTGTCACTAGGTCATCTTCCAGTGTTTTGCCAACTTGCATTGTTGTTGGGTACCATCTCTTCATACATCTTTACTAATATTCCTGATTCCTACACCATATCAGTTTTATGTTCACTTTGGCAATATACAATTGCACAAGCATCTCCAATTAATGTTGGTGTTGTTACCAGCAGGTATCATCTTCCATTACTGGTACAGTTGAAGCCAATGAGGGTTCACTCGAGTAGATATTATCTGTAAAACCCCTCGTTCCAGTGTTAGTGTCATTACAGCCTGGTGTAGTTATGTGTAAAACGTGTGTATACTTCACCCCCATTAGACAGCACCGTTGTAAGATGATGCCACTGCTAGACACCAACAACTGTTGCGATGGACAGTTGAATGTTACTGCTTCACAAGTGTGATCATAATGTTCATGCTGTGAAACTGACATTTTCCAGTAGCCTTGCTGCTGGCTTTATTGACTTTGGTGGCACAGCATATGGACAAGTGCTGTTCTACGAGTGGAACATTGTACATTGTATATACATGTACCTGCATCTGCACTTTGGTCCAGTATACCAGTATACATTGTACATTGTACCAGCAAATCACTAAAGTTTGGTAGAAGCCTAAATCTCCTATTGAACTTTTTGTTCATATACTCCAGCCACTTTAAAAATGAAAAAATAAAAAAATTACAGGAGCAAGCAGTTATTGATTTGTTTACATGGAAATGGCTATAAGCCTTGTTTCTTTCGTACTGCAAATTTTTTTCACCCATCTTTGGGGAAAAAAATGCATGTGCTGAAAGTTTATGTTGAAGTTGAAGTACTGGGTGAGCAAAAATGTGCCTATACTGTATTGTGAAGATTATACAACAGAAGCAAATATATGTCAAAATAAAATTATTTCATACAAAGCAAGCCTGTCTTGTGTGTGATGTTTCAGGAAGTAGTCAAGTTGCAGAATTACTGCTCTAGTACGATCCTCAACATTACTACAGTGCACTCCCGTTGTATCGAACACGGTTATAACGAAATTCCGGTTACAACGAAGTAAAAATTCAGGTTGCAAAATTATCCACTCTTTGTTCTTTATTGTTTATTTGTTCGGTTATAACGAAATTTCAATATAGCAAAAGAAAATTGCTGGTCCCGAAGCTTCTGTTATAATGGGAGTCCACTGTACTGTATGTTGCTCATAAAATATTTCAATGACAAGTCATTGGGAGCGCTATGGGAAAGGTTGTCTTCTCACTAAACTACTGTTGCAGTTAAAGGTACTAGCACACATTTGCAAACCCACGAAAATCAAAACTGCATAAAACAGGTCCAATATGACTTCAAGTACAAGTTATAACAGTAACATACCTCACCTGTCGCTCTTTTGTCTATACCATTCGATAAAAGAGAGAAAATCACCATTTTAAAATCAAATTTTCAAACCGGGTCAACCCGACCCAAAATCGAATTACGAGCGCGGGCTATAGCTACGTACATTGTACATGTAACACGTATGTGGACTGGAGCTAGCGAGCGTTATACGCATGCATACGGATTACGGTGCATTTTCATTTATTTTTATGAAAGTAATGGACTAATTGGAACGAAATTTTGCACAGGTGCTACTGCAATCATACCCAAACTCCATGCTAACTATGAGACCAATTGCTGCAGGTTTACAAATGTGGGCTAATACCTGTAAGTTGGGAATGAAACCAAAGACCTCAGAGACTGAGTGTAATTGGAAAGAGACACACACACATACACACACACACACATTGTTACCCTTGATCATTTTGTGGGCAAGTTTATAAGAATTTGCTAGTGCAACGTACAAGTGTACTGTAGAACCTTGTCAGTGGGGAAAGAAGAAAGAAAAATTGTCTCTTGAATTAAACTGAGCTCTCCCAATGTACAACACAGGTCCATCACATCCAATACTGCACCACACACCAGCAGACGCTTGACCATGCTACCTTACACTACACCACCATAACTTCATACTGTACATCCTGTGTAAGTGTATACACTTGTATAATCTGCAGCAAAACTTTACACCATATGTGAACTGATTTTGTAGTTACGCTGTACAGGTATTTGTTTTTCTAAATTGTGGCTGTTGTCTTTTTCTCAGGAGTGGACCATTTCTTTACAGTGCACTCCTGTTATAACGAACGCGGTTATAACTAAATTCCGGTTACAACAAAGTAAAAATTCAGGCCGCAAGATTATCCACTCAATGTACCCGTGGTATTTTTATCCTTTGTTCAATATCTCGAAAGAAAACCGCCAGTCCTAAGGACTTTGTTATAACGGGAGTCCACTGTAGTGTACATGTATTACAATTCATGGATGTTTCTTTTCACATAGCCTACATTGTAATATGTAATGAAGCATGTCATTCACCTATCCCATCCCATTTAGTTCCTTGGGCAGAAATTCACTTAGTTGTTGCTAGATAGGGCAAGCCTACGGCAGGCTTTGTGGTTGTTTAATGGCAACTTTCGTGAACAAAACACATAGATTTGAATACGAGAATAAATTAATGTAATGCAAATCATTTCTACATTATTTGACATCAACACTGATATTATTTTGCACAAAAAGTGCAAAAATAAGTTGTTTTTTTTCCTCTCACTCTCTCTCTCTCTCTCTCCTGAAAATTCATGATTTGGAGAGACAAGGTCTTGTCACCCAAGGGACAATTGCTCATGTTACCATAAGTATGTTTGACAAATCTTTCTTTCTCATGAGCATACACACGAACATACAGGAATACTCGCAATCAACAACTCCCGCTGACAAGCATTATTACACAGTCTTACACAATCATATGCAACGAATGAGAACTGAAGAACAGCATATTTACTGATCCCAGGGCTGAGAAGCTTTATTTCAATCCATGACTAAGTTCTTTGTGTGTTGTGCTTTGACAATAGATTGGTGAGTGACGGAAAGTCCCTCGACATATCCTCCTGTTTGGAGAGCCATGATGTTCAGAGGTACTCGAAGGAAGGGAACATGTCCAGATGAGACAGATGTGTGATGCAGCTGTACTCCAGATGCTGTGTGGATATACCAAAAAGGGAGAACACACAAATCAAAGTGCTGTAAAATATGGAAATTGTTTGCCTATATATTTTCCCTATTCAGTTTGGGCTCCCTTGTGTTACAGCAACATGATAAGATATGCATTTATTGTACACATACATAAGCAAGTAAAATACCACCACACAATGGAATTCCTAAAGACTGATAAGGCTCCAAGAAACCCAAAACCTACAAACAAAACAATACATACAGTTTGATACAAAACAAAACTCTTATACTTTGCACTTTTCATCATATTGATTCATAATGGATTACAAATAGATGTAGACCATAATCTACCTTTGTAAAATGTATCCTCCCTGTAGGGAGAATTTAACTGTGTTATTGCATAACATTTTTTAATCACGCTCTACCTCAACACAATATCACCACATTTTTAAACAGACTACTCTTTTCTTCCTGTACAATTGTAAATTTCAGATGATTCTTACTTCACCCAAATGTTTTTAATTTCATGAAGGAAATAAAACAAGAGAAATGAAAACTGAAGCGAAAACTCACATAGGTGTAGCCTCTGGTCCAGCAGTTTCTCTATCTTAATCTTCTTGCCTCTCTCTCGGACTCCAGCAGTGTGAGAATATCTCCCTCGCGGACTGGTCCCTTTACATTGCGGATGATTGACCTGTTTGAGTCGTCCAAGAATTCCACACGAACCTGTGTGCACTGTCCCTGGGACCCGGTTCGGCCCAAGACTTTGGTGACCTACCACAAATAAAAAAAGGAGAACTCAATTCATTATCCTGGATGCGTGATTGCAACAAGTGAATATGAATGTCAAAGAAATGTACAGGTTTAGAAAACATGGAAACTACCCAATAAGGTTAGAAGTCTAAGAAACAAGGATTGTGTCTCAAACTCAAAATACAAAACTGATTACTACAGAAATAACTCTTGTACATACCTCACCAGACTGCAAAATATGCATGGTTTAATCAAGTGATTTTTTTATTATTATTATTATTATTTTTTTTTTTTGCATTGATGTGTTAGTTTCATTGTCATTATGTTTACCTAAATCATGTTATGCCAGATTGTTGGTATATACAGTATGTGACCCGCTACAACAAAAGGATCCTAAAGTCGCTGACAGCTTAGCTGAGAGAATCGAGTTTGAAGTCACATCATCAAAATTTGTCAAAACAATCGGATTTCTGCTTTCGGCATAATGTTGTAGTCTAATGTTTTTTGCAAAGACCATAAAGTTCTCTCAATTTCCAGATAATTAAGACTTTTGCATAAATATCCATGCTACCACAATCAATCAAAAATGCCTAATTTTCTTTTAACTAATTTTTTGGAATGCGCATCGGTTGCTATGTGAGGCTGTATCCTAGCAACTATTGGTGTTTGTGAAAGAATCACTAGTATGTTATGCCATAAAACACCTGTCGTGTGTGTAATTTGTATTTAACAAATTTACAGCTATTTTTAGAAGCTCTTCAAGGTCAAGGGTATAACATTCATGATCACATTAACATTTAATCTGAAAGAAGAACACAAATAGTTTAGAACCTTAATATGGTAGGCTGTCAGCTTTCATAATTCTTGAAATATTGTTCTGTGAAAAGTCTTTCAAAACACATATTACATGCAGTGCAATGAGGAAAATGGAGTGATTTATTGTTTTTATCAAATTTTTGGATGAAATTTCAAGGTCGTTATTATGTAATAAAAGTGTTTTGTGGTATATATTACTAAAATATGTATAACAGACTACCCCTACGGCAAATATCACAGGGCTAGGGCTTTTCATCTTGAAAGCGGGGACATTTGAAATGTCCTCTAAACCCAATATGCGATATTACATGGGAATTTGGTCGTTTACGACCATTTTCAGTGGGGTAAATTTGCCATTGAACATTTCGGTAGCAAAATTTCTTTGGTAATCCAAGATAATGTAGGTAAATGTCTATCAATACACAAAAATTGATGCCATTCTTAGGTGGGACGAAGGGTGATCCATGACCTTGAATTTGGCACATTTTTCATTTTTGTCAACTTTGAGGGCGCTCTCCGTAAAGACGGTGGGCACGAATCCGCAGATTTTTTTCAAAATTACTGAGCAAGTCAAAGTCTTCAACAGCATAATATTTTGGAACCTAAGGTGATGAAATGTGGAAGATATTAGCCTCTAAATATACATTGAAATTTTCGAAATTAGCATTTAACACCATTTTCGGTGACCCCGTGCACGTTAACGAAAAGTCAATTTCTTCAAGTTTTTCTTGCAAAGACTATAAAGTTCTCTCAATTTCCAGATAATGAACACTTCTGCATAAATATCCATACTAAAACAGTCAATCAAAAATGCCTAATTTTCTTTTAACTAATATTTTGGAATGCGCATTGGTTGCTATGTGAGGCTGTATCTTAGCAACCAATTGACCTTGGGGCAAAATATTTTGGGATTTTCCGTCAGACACTCTGGGGAACATTTGGTGCGATTTTAAAGAAAATCGGAGGGGGTCGGGTGACAACTTTTCTGAAAATTGCATGATTTGACGTGGATTGACCCGTTTGATAGTTTATGTGTTAACCATGATTTGAGAGATTGCTTTTGTGTAGACGAGTGTGGTCCTATGTGGTATAAATGCAGTGAAAATTGCATATTAATGTGAGTGTTTTTGTGTGTGTATTCAGATAAATTTAATGCATATGTGAGATCTGTGTAGTTAATTGGTTGAGAGGGTTTTAGTATAATACAGTGAAACCCCATTATAACGAGTTCGGTTATAACGAGGAACCGCTTATAACGAGGTGATTGCGTCGGTCCCGTTTTCCTTTGCGTGTAAACCTATGGCAGAACGAATCGGTTATAACGAGTTCGGTTATAACGAGATTCCGGTTATAACGAGGACAATTTCGGTGCATCATGATAAAGAAAAACATAAGCAATTTGATCGGATATAACGAGGTTCCATTTCTTGACTAAATTGCCGCTTTCAAACAAGCGACAAACTAAACCCTGAAAACCGAAATCACGCTATCCACGTCTTTTTCCGTTTTGCAGAGAACCGTTCCTTCCATGTTTTCTTCTAAATCACGCGATAAGACACAGGAATGTCTTCCGATGTTCCTACTAAATCATTAAACATAATCATTCGATTTTCTTTTCCACGAGATACGCGTGCGTGATATTAGGGCAGACCACACCGCAACGAGAAATAAAAAAAGATAACGCATTCAAAAACTTTTCATGTAGCGACACTTGTGGCCAAAAATGGACAGTTGGAATGCGTGTGCAACTCATTATTACATCCTTTCCATTTTTAGTTCCGACTTCCAGTTCTTTTGCTGCTTAGCAAATATGAGTGTGGATGATTAAAGCCGAAATAATTAATGAAATCATCGCGATCCCGTCGGGTAACAGTGGCGTAAAAATAGTTGAATAACGCATGTTAACCTCCGTAATCGGTGTTCAGAAAAAGAAACGAACGCATTTATTAATTTGAATAGATCTGGATTTGTTCATTATCATTAACAAATGATAATTTAAATATGAGTGTGTATGATTAAAGCCGAAATAATTAATGAAATCATCGCGATCTCGTCGGGTGACAGTAGCGTAAAAATAGTTGAATAACGCATGTTAACCTACTTAATAGGTGTTCGGAAAAAGAAACAAACGCATTTAACAGTTCAAGGATGTACAAAACGCGAAGAGATTTTCGAAAGAAAGTAAAGAACGCATTTTTAATCCCGTCGGACGCAACGATCATACATTGTATAAAATTACAGCCGAAATGATTCATGAAATTATCGAATTCCCGCTGGGCTCCAACAGCGTAAAATACCTCTCAAGTTAACGGTAAATAACGCATGTATGTTACTCTGAAATTATCGCGATCTCGCCAGGTGACAGTAGCGTAAAAAATAGTTGAATAAGCATGTTAACCTAAATCAGAAAAAGAAACATACGTATTTATTAGTTTGAATAGATCTGGGTTTGTTCATTATCACAATTTTAACACTGCATTTCACAATGAAGATTTTTCTTTCTTTCAGAATGATCTATGAGGTACAGATTTGCGTAAAAAGGATCACAACGTAACCTTCCACATTCAATCCTGTCGCATATTTTTCAAGAACGGATATCCAATTGCGAAGAAATTTTCGGAAGAAAATAAAGAACGCATTTTTAATCCCTTTGAGCGCAACGATCAGAAGATTATATTGTACAAGATTACAGCCGAAATGATTCATGAAATCATCGCATTCCCGCTGGGCACCAACAGCGTAAAAATACCTCGCAAGTTATGGTAAACAACGCCTGTATTTTACTCTATTTGCGCTGGTGTTAGGAAAAATTAACAAACAAGAATTACAATAAAGAATTATCTCATTTCAACATCTACTTTTTCGTCTAATTCACAAATAATTTCCCTTTATTATCTCAATAATAATGATCCATAATTGTGTAATAACAACGCAAAGGATGGGTATATTCCGATGTCGTGCTTATGTTTTTCTTTGTTTTTGATGTGTACGGTTATAACGAGGTACCGGTTATAACGAGGTAATATCGCCGGTCCCACAGACCTCGTTATAACGGGGTTTCACTGTATTAGGCAATTGTGTGTGAATGTGTATGTACAGTGTAGGTACTCACTGAACTTCGTCACTGGGGAAAATACTAAGAAAGATATAATATTGGCATATATGGATTTATTTATATTTTCTTATTTAGACCTATATTCATGAAATGCATAACACACATCTATTTACACAACAGTTAGATAGAATTGCATAATAAAGCCAAGAACAAAAGTATAATTGAAGTTGGTTACAGAATTGAAAAACTGAATGCCTTTAAAACTTTGCTTAAATGTACAAATTAAATACTAATCTACAGTGTTAAATGTTTAAAATTGTTCGATATGGGGCCTACAAGGTATCTCTGTATTATTGTTTGTTTTTTTTCTCATGAAGCTTATCAGCTCAGCATGTTAATTTACCCATTTTGGTTCTAAATACACATTTAGATTTAGAACTAGGTGCCTACGTTACTTACAATTTTCTATTCTAATAATCAGGAAATTATATAGAAACTCTATAAACCCTTTATATTTTTTTTTTATGTCTGTTTACACAAGGTGAATGGGTGCATAAAGATCAGAGTAGGGCTTATTCTAGATCTAGGCCTACATGCTATAGACCTGAACATGGGCTTATCTGTAACTTTAACGTTAGACATGTGCATGTGGGGTTTGATGTCCACGAAATCCATTCACAACTTTTTGTCAGGAATTCTGAGCTACACTTGTAAGTAAATTTACTTGTACATTGTAGGCCTACATAAGTTGATAATAGTACACCGACAAACATAACCTCCTTGGCGGAGTTAAAGTTACAGGGCTGCCAACTCTCACGCACTGAGCGTGAGACTCACGCAATTCAACCAATTTTGACTGTCTCACTCTGATAAACGAAATCTCACGCTAAACCCCAAAAATGGAATGTACATGATTACAAAAATAAATATATCTCTAAATTTTCTGATATTCCGAAAATCGATATGCCCAAGCCCAAAATTTAGAGATTTTCCTGCGCTGGTATAAAGCTTAACCAATAATAATCGTTTTCCATTCACGCGCAAAGACAAGCTATTGGATTACGATTGGTTTCTACCTATACCACGTGAACGTAGCTTGTACTTT
The DNA here is from genome assembly GCA_033980235.1 of Diadema setosum. Taxonomy (NCBI): domain Eukaryota; kingdom Metazoa; phylum Echinodermata; class Echinoidea; order Diadematoida; family Diadematidae; genus Diadema; species Diadema setosum. The sequence continues at coordinate 11,750,707 of CM067072.1, read as the reverse complement.
TGGCAAATTACAGTACATGTATGGCTATGACGTGTGCTTTACATCGCTTTACATACACTGACTGTGTACGTAGTACGTATATACGTACGTACGGCCGCACAGCAGGCCGCCAGGCGCTAGCCAGGAGGTCGCTCCGCTCCCTCGCAGTGTCTCTCACTAAAGGTTGGCAGCCCTGAAGTCATCAATTATCATTATGGGATATATATATCGTGACTTTTGTAAAATTTGGGACGCGGAATTCGAGGTATCAACGACACAACCTTTCGAGTGACCGACGGTAAAAGTTCACATTTTACGAGCATATGTGACCCGCTACAACAAAAGGATCCAAAAGTCGGGATAAGACAATTTTTTGAAAATGGCATGACATTTTTCCCTTAGTCTTCTACTTTAATTTCATATGTAGCACAACTTATAAACGTACTTGGTTGCGGTGATATCGATTATTTTATTAGCGCATGTCAAGTGGTTGTGGAAATCAAAGTTTCGAGAAAAACGCCCTCAAAGTTTTCCTTCCGATGTTACCATGATCAATGGAAGGCGAGACAGTTTTCACCGCTAGACAATAGAAGGTATGCTCCTAGCGACTTCCACGATGTACATTCAAGATTAGCGCCAGCAGTCTACGCACAACCAATCAGTAATCAGGATGCCACGCACTGACCAATAAGATCACTCCCTCGTTGCTAGGGGCGGAGTGTAGCTGCGGCGCTAAATCCAAATCTTCGGACACGTTTCAGTTATGCACTTGTAAATGTAATGACTCACCCCACTACCCCCGGACATGGGTGCGTCATTTCCTCGTTTGGTCCGTCAAATTTGTGACCCAGGTGTTCGTCATTTTACCAGCTTTGTCCGTCAAATTTTTGACCGAGGGGTGCGTCATGGTACGTCACTTGGCTATGGAAAATAACACGCATTATTCTGAACCGAAGGGTGCGTCACTTGCTAAGGAAAACTGCACGCATTTTTGCACGCTACCAGTACCGTATACACGTACCGCGAGTGAAATTACAGTGAGTGTTTTCCCGCGGCAAGTGAAAGTCGGGAAGCATTTTGGAATAAGAGGGGAAAATGCTTGCCAGAATCTGGCAAACAAATAATTTAAAAGCCACCCTTTCTCCTCACATTTTCTAAATAATGTTCTGTGGTGACAAAGGCGAATTTTTGACAGTAAAAGAAGCGGCAGCAGAAGAAACTGCCTGCCGCATGCCATTTTCTGCTCGCGGGATTGGCCTGTCGAGACGCGCGACACTGCAGTATGCATCCACCGGACTAGCAATGGCCGCGCACACACAGCGCATCTGCACACATGTGATTGTCATGTATGGATTGCATGCACAGAATACACACTACAAATGTACGGAATACTTAGTATCGTAGCATGCAGCAGCGTGATGTACGGTGAATGACAGTACGGTGCTTACAGGGCCAGGGTAAGGAAAACTTGCCGAAACTTTGACAAATTATGTTTACGAACCAAAAGAAAATGAAATTGCTTGAATAAAACGTATGCAAAAATCGTTTCAGTATTTTCGGGGGTGCGTCAAATGTACCAAGGATGTCCGTCAAAAAAGTGACTGTGGTGTTCGTCACTTTCAACGTGTTGTCCGTCAAAAAAGTGACTGTGGTGTTCGTCACTTGCATCGTTTTGTCCGTCAAAAAAGTGACTGTGGTGTCCGTCAAAAACCCCGTGTGGTCAGTCAAAAAATGACCATGACGCACCCATGTCCGGGGGTAGTGGGGTGCGTCATTACATTGACAAGTGCATTACGTTGAAAGTTGGAAAATCAAGCCTTCATGGCCCACAAAAGTGCGGATTCCTTGCCTTTCCTTTGATCACTTTTTTGATTTAGGTTTAGCATCGAAATTTCGGCTGATGATGGAAAAAACACAAGACCACAAAATTATGTCAAAATCAGAAATCCGATTGTTTTGACCAATTTTGATGATGTGACTTCAAACTCGATTTTCTCAGCTCAGCCGCCAGCGACTTTAGGATCCTTTTTGTTGTTGTTGTTGTTGTTGTAGCGCGATAGCGGGTCACATATTTTATTACGTAGGTCTAGATCTAGGCCTACACCTATTGACCGATTCGGGTTCGTTGAGGGCAGCAGACATTTTACGGCACAGGGCGCAGCCATAGTGGGTGTATCAGCCGACCCCCCCTGCTCTCCCCCACCCCCGGGCAACATGTTTATCACGCACTTGTAACAAAGGTTCGCGCACTTTCAAGCATTCGCGCACTCAGTACGAGACGCCTATATGGAGTATTGGCTAAAGCAGTTTTTCATTCTGCGCGCGTGCTAATGTAGGGAGAGGGGTGGGGGAGTGCGGAGGGGGGTCGGCTGATACACCCACTATGGCTGCGCCCATGCCAAAAATACACATAGCGCGTCACAGAATCGGTCAATAGCACCCGAGCCTGAAGGAGGCATGCGTAAAAACGCATGCATGCAAACCGTTCTCATGCCATGCATGCCTATGGGCTAATGCGTCAGTCTGTCATTACACACGTAAACGTACGTCGCACTCGCACTCTCTTCCCAAACCCTACTCACAATTTACACCCTTTTCTGAGAATCAGCCTTTCGAGACTTGATTAATATCAAAACATGAGAACATGGTGACATCTAAAGCTACGAAATTGTTACTCATTTTTGCATCAGTATGGAAAAGAAGGGATAAAAGGACCTTTGCAAGTTTGACTGGCTTATCCATCGTGTAGTTCTGGCAGCTCGTGTCCGCTGAAAAGAACGAAAAAGAGGCCGTCACCGATCAAGAAAGAGTAATATTAATTGTGCCTAACTGGAAATAATCCAGTAATTGATTCCTTAAAATTGAATTTAAACAACAATTTACCGCATAAAGAAATTGAAATGCCTGAAAATTCTTAATTTTAGTATATATTTGGCATCATACTAAGTCGAATAATGCTTTAACAAATAACCTTTGTGAACGAGGATGTAAGGTTGCCGGAAAAAAAAAAAAAAATGGCGACAGCGTCAAAAATCATTCAAAGAGTGCGGAACTTTTTCGCTGGGGTAAGATGCTTTCCGTTTCTGTAGCACTCCTATGATAGCTTTTTTTCCTATGGATAAAGGTACATATAAGACTTATCACGTTTGATTTGTAAATTGAATTGGCAGATAATTTATAAATGTACGATTACTTGATGCTTGCAATTGGGAGAACCTCAGTCCCATATGTTCATATTTATGTAATGCGGTCAGTCTCATTTACTACCCTTACCGTACGCCGCGCTGTACGCGTATACGGGGCTCATCAGGAGTTTGTCGGACTGTCGGACGTCCGAAGCGAAGATCAATTGGATCTTAGATCTTGGATAGGTAGCCTCCGGAACATTCCACTAGGGAATTTTAACTGGAGGTGTGGCTTTAAGTGGTCATTACTTTCGGTTAGCTGAATTTGTGGTTAGTTGGTTGGATAGTCTGATAGTTTGCGCTTAAAAAAAGCATCAATTGTAAACTTTACATGTATTGTGTTTGCAGAAACTTCAGTAGAAGGGAGGTCGTTCCATTCCCTTACAGTTCTTGGGAAAAATGAATTTGCGTAAACATCAGTTCTTGTATGATTCAACTGGAATTGCCTGTCGTGTCCTCTTTTTATTGTGTGGGTCTTTGACTTTGGGTTTATGTAGGACCCTATTTGCGATGGTCAATACGCAGTTTACGCCAGGGTCCCATGTTATTTGTAGAAGCAGGTTAATCTATTTGCCACCTTTGCCCGTCGTCTCTCTTGAAGTGGCGACCATTCAAGGGAGTCCTTACTAAGCGCTGAGACACTTGTGTCCTTGCCATAAGTTGATGTGGTGAACCTGGCTGCAGTGTTTTTGGAGGTGAAAGGGTCCCGACCCAGCCCAGGCTGACATTGCATAAAATCCAGATGAGGCCGGACTAGTCAGTGTCTTGTAGTTGTAGAGCTTTTCTTTACTTGATTGTGAGGTATGGTGTCAATACAGTGGCATGATCATATACTCATAATCGTATCTTTGTCTGTCCAGGGTTATTCACTACTATTCTAAGTCTAGAAATGATATAAAATACAGTGTTCAACAGAATTTGAGTGTTAAAATAGATTAGTGTTGTTTTCTTTTCTAATCAATATTAGGCCATTCAGCTGAAAAACAACAAATTTTCAATGGACATAATTATTTTCACCTTCCTACCCTACCTTGTTACATACTGTCCAGCGTTTGGAATACATACATTCACCCTAAATTTTTCATTTTGGCAAAAATTCTAATCGCTTCTTTGAAGCAATTTTGTTGTTTGGGGCAAAGTTATATTCAAACAACTATTCTAAATTACAAAAAAAAAAAAAAAAAATTGTACCAGTATTGTATTGTATTGTATTGGGGGTAGTGCACATTGGAAACAGAAAATAAAGCAACATCCCTGAAATGTGCCCTTATGCTGTGTGTGGAAATGCCCAATTCTATTTCTTTCAGTGAAATCTCATTTCACTGCAAGTGCAACTCTGTTATGTCTGGCCTTATGTGAATATTATCCTTCCATTCTATTTCCCCTTTGCCTACAGAGAGACTTACAAGCAAAACTAAACAATCGCTATGCATATGGACAGTCTCCACGGTGAGTTACAGGAATATGACTACATTGTCAATGAGTCAAGTTCAATTACATTTAACATAGTTTATTGTACATTTTGGTGAAGAAATTGCAGTGCAAGTAATAGAATTTATTCCCACAAGATACTGTTTTTTACAGTGGGATTCTTTCATAACTTATTCAAAAAGACTTTCGTAATGAGGAAACAGAAAAATTGATTATCAACAGTGTGCCCAAAGGATTGTTTGACAAACCAGTGTTCTTTTGATAATTCACTTCATTCTTGTGATCATATTTTGAACATACAATTGCAACATGTATGGGCTATGTTTGTTAGGGTTCTTTTATGACATGGCATTTTTCTTCCCACTGATTTATTTTCTGCATGTAACTGTTATACCTATTTTATGTACCCTGTTATTCTCCAGAACCCAGCCAGACCCTATCCTTCCTGATGGACCATCCCACAAACTAGCAGCTAACTACTACTGCACAAGGGATGGGCGGAGGGAGACATTTCCTCCAACACAAGTGTTCTCCACCACTCAGAGGCTGCCAGCTCCTCAGGCAGAAGAGGGGTAAGAGTGAAGAGTATGCGATTAGTTTCATCCTCACAAGAACTTTGATGTGTGAGGGCGCTGTGGCATAGTGGATAAGACTCCTCACTCCCAATTGGAGTACCAGAGTTTGATTCTCACCCAGTGCATACTTCCTTGGACAAGATGTTTTTACCCACCATGTCCCTCTTGACCAAGGCGTATTAAATGGGTACCTGTCTATGCTAGGGTAATGTAATAATGTCAGGACCCTCTGGTAGAGCAGTGGCAACACTGAAGAGGCTACCCTGGATAAATAAGACCTTATTATTGTTGTTGTTTTTGTTATTATTATTATCATTATTATTATCATCATCTAGCCAGGCATGTGCCATTTAGATTGACACCATTTGTGAACACAAGACTTATTTCTTGTTTACAGTGCACTCCCGTTATAACGAACACAGTGATAATGAAATTCCGGTTACAACGTAGTAAAAATTCAGGCCGCAACATTATCCACTCTATGTATTTCTATTGTTAATTTGTTCGGTTATAACGAAATTTCGATATAACGAAAGAAAACTGGAGGTCCCAAGGACTTCGTTATAACGGGAGTCCACTGTATTAGGAAACCTTCTTCACAAGCTTATTACATGTATCCGTGAAAGTATTTGCATCAATATTCACTGATCTCATTTATGCATACTGTAAAAGTCAGCAGAGTCATGATGATGCATTTTGTTTTGTATTTGATTTTTTGTTTCTTTTTCTTTTTCAGGGAAACAGCTGTTGGAACACCTGTCAAGAAGCCAGTAACACCTGGATTGCCTCCTCCGGAAATGAAACTCTCTACTGATGAACCATACTTATGATCAACAAAACAACAACTTATGAAGAAGAGATGTCTTATTTTAAAACCAAAATACTTGTTTGAACAGATTTTTTCATGTGGCAATCAGTTCATTTCTGTACAGGAACCTCATCTGTCCTGTACAAAGTCACTAGAGATTTGATAATTTTAAAGGAAACGGGATAAGTTTACTTGATAAATATCACGCCTACCAAAGTTTGAGATGAACCAACCGGTACGCCAGTATAACCCTAAATGATTGTGGGAAATCACGTACGGATAACATTGCCTCAGAGCAGATGAGAAGGGCTTTTTTTCCCTTTATGGATACTCAGCAATAATAAATTATTGTGCTAAGTTACTGGAGACTCAAATATGTTTATTCTTACAATGTACTGAGAAACTTTTCAAAATTAAGTTTGCATTTTCTTACAATGACTTATGGGACTGAAAAGTTGTTACAGAAACAGTCATCTTTGTTTGCCACATCACACTGTTCAGAAGGTCTGCAAATGGTGAAAGTGGAGTAATTGTTCATGTAAATACTAAGATACCTGAGAATATTAAAACAAAAAACAAAAGAAAAGTAATGTATATGTTGTGAGTCATATTCAAATTCCAGAATGTCTTCATGTTTTGCTAAGTGTACATGTGTCATCTTGATGAAGAGTTCTGGTGAGTGTGTGACGAGTACAAGTGTGTATTAAAATGCATGAGTTCTGATGATGTTGCCATTAGCTTAATTCATGAATGGTGTGTGTGTGTGTGTGTGTGTGTGTGTGTGTGTGTGTGTGTGTGTGTGTGTGTGTGTGTGTGTGTAGGGAAACAAGCATAATTATATTTATTACATGTAGTAACTTGTAAAGCTTCAGGAAGTATGTAATCTATATTATACAGTCAAACCTGTCTATAGCGGCCACCCAAGGGAGACGGAAAAAGTGGCCGTTATAGACAGGTGGCCGCTATAGACAGGTAATCCAACTTTGTGTGCATTGCTTACATGTACATGTATCATCATTGTATTCTTGTACATGTACAGTATATGTGTGTACGTATGCATACACCGTGTGTTTCATGCATTTCGCTATGCCGGTGTATAATTATGAAATTGTTGCACAGTAGCATTTTTGTTGTCATGAAGAATCGTGCATTATTATGACTGAATGAGGGATGAATGCAGTGGTGGTGATCACTGAACGTTGCTACCAAACAGAAAAATACGCTGAATTATCGGCTTGGCTATGGCTTCATTGGGTTTTTGGCCGCTATAGACAGGTTAATATCTCCCGCGGGAAACAAAATTTGTGGCCGCTGGCCGCATTAGTGAGGTGGCCGCTATACACAGGGTCTTTAACAGGGCTTTTCTCTCGGGGGGGATTTTGCAGTGGCTGCTATAGACAGGTGACCGCTAAGGCAGGTTTGACTGTATATATATGTATGTATATATATATATATATATATATATATATATATATATATATATATATATATACACAGATGTATGTACAATGCTATTTCCAGCCATAAGAGGAAATGCAGAGTAGATGATTGGGGGAATTTTGATAAAAAGCATAATATTCATAAAAAATGCAAATATTGCCTTTTTTTGAAAAATTATGTGTTAATATGGGCTCAGTGAAGCATTGAATTGACAGGAGCCCAAAATGCATCTTATACCACTAAATTCTGGATGTTCATGAGAAAATACAACTTTTCTTTTGAGAAAATACAGATATACCTACATTCCCCCAATTACCCATTTTCTATGCACATCTAATATATACACCCATTTTTTTAATGTTTTATTTTTTGCATTGCTGGCAATCTCCCCTAGATTGTATTGATGGTACAGTCCTCAATCTACACACACTACGCCATCTGTGTCCTACTGTGGAGTAGTCCTTCGACCTAAGATCACTGATAAGGCGTTGAAAAGCATTTTCAAAACCTTATAAGGGGAATCAAAAATTTCCCCTTTGGAGTGAATTCCCCTTAACCTTGTTTTCAGACATATATTTGCCCTATGGACCATTAAAATATATGTATAAATGTACATATATGTATATGTATATATGTATATAATATACATTTTGTGAGTATGAATTGATCTCGGTGCAGATTTGTATGTTATTGTGAAATCTATATTGGATCTTGTGTGAGTCCCCTATGTATGCAAATTATTCGACATAAAATTGGGCATGATGTACATGAAGGAAGGTTATAAATGATATTCAAAAAGTTCCCAACATCATGAAACTAATTAATTAAGTGCAACCACATGGAAATTAAGTGAAGTGATGATATCTTAGCCTCAAATGTCACTCTGTGATCTACCTGCGATTTTCCATGGAAAAAAAAAAACTGTGCTAAAATATAAGGTGAAAAACAGGCACTTGTGTCTTTGCATCAAATTGTCTGATTTGTAGTTACAGGTGAAAACATTTTTGTGAGCACAGCAAAAAAGAAAAAAAAATATTGTTGATAATCATTTCCCTAGCTTTGTGCTGCATCTTAAGGGCTGTTACCATTTTTTTTTTTTTGCAAGTGTCATAAGGTAGAGTGGAAGTTTATCCCCTATTTGGAATCCTTGTTTCTTCAGAATTGTTCTTTGTTTTGGTGTAAGAATTGTCAAAAAGCTGCTTTATTGCCTGGTGCAAGAACACACAAATTCCATTTACCTAGATGTACGTTAATCCAAAAATGCAATAGGGTTAGTTAATCCGAACATTAACTCTGTGACACTATTCCGAAAGTTTGTTAATCTGAAAATGAAATGAGGTTTGTAATCATGATGGTTCAGTATAAGTGAAACAAGGTTTCTCAATCTGAAAATTAGAATATGTGCTTACTATAATAAAGAGTCCGTAGAATAGTTACAAACCCTATAATATATGTTTTCAGATTAATGGACCTTCACAATAGCGATTTTTTTTTTTTTCATTTTTTGGATTACACAGCATTGGGAATAATGAATGTTTGGATAACAAGCCTTATTTAATTTTCGGATCTTCTTATAAACTAATTGTTCTATCTGTGATATCCATAAATTGGCAAGCAAAAATTTGCATTTTTATTTGGACAGTTGTGTGTTATTGTTTTTTTTTCTTTTTGTTGTTGTTTTCTGTTGTTGTTCTTATTTTGTACAGAGTCAATGCGTTAGTTTTCCAAGTTCCATCTGATGTATATACTATTCATGTAATAAAATTCAGAATTTTTAATATAGAGATAGCAAGATGATAGTTTCTACATCTAATTCTCCAAGGACTTGATGGGTTAGAATGAAAATTAGGAAGTTGTCATTCTGGTCCGTTTTTAGGAGACTGGGGAAAGGTATAATGCAATTTTTTGGTATGCAGAGGGGCACGGAACGTTTTGTGTGTGTGTGTGTGTGTGTGTTTTGTTTTCTTTTTTTTTAAGTGCAAATTTGTGCGTGTATGTATGTGTGTGTGTGTGTGTGTGTGTGTGTGTGTGTGTGTGTGTGTGTGTGTGTGTGTGTGTGTGTGTGTGTGTGTGTGTGTGTGTGTGTGTGTGTGCGTGTGCGTGTGTGTTCTTAAATCGGGGATATTGTAGTGTTTCACGCCAGGCAACCAGGGATATATTCCACATCGGGCATATAATCGCCCGTTTGTTCAGAATGAAAAAGCGCCCTCTCGCATGGCCTTTCTGCATACTCTAGTATTCAGGATCTGGATAGTTTTCACACTTTTCAAACTGAACGGGGGAATTTGAAAAGTTGTGCACGTATGCCCTATCCCCGACTCTGGATTGTTGTGTATGCACCTATACACTACATGCAGCCTGATTTTTTTTACTTACTAAGCTGAATTTAAGGGGATGGTATAGGTTTGGTCGAAGTGGGGCGAGATAATTAGTAATCACTTATGAAAAAGATATTAATGAGCATACAATAATATTCTAAGAGGACTTCAAGGTTATTGATGAAATTACTTGTGTAATTCCTGAGATATCCAAAAAATAAATAGGTCCTAATAGAAGGTGGGTCCCATCTTTTTTGGAAATCTGTGGCCATTTAAAAACCGATTTTCATCAAACTTTGAACTCCTTATAGAATGATATTCTCTTCATTCATAAGTGCTTTGTAACAATAATATACCTCGCAAAAAGTTATAATCTGAATCCCACCTCAGCCAAAACTATCCCATCCCTTTAGGGCCTTAAAGTGTCGTTTTCTATGGTTTCCAATTTCAATATAGTCAATCTTTTTTTCTTTCTTTTTTAAACATCAAAAGTAATGGAATTGCAGCCCGCTGTTACTTTGAACAAACCATATCTCCGGCTGAGGCATCTCACGAGATGTGTGTGTGACAGTGTGTGTCTGTGTGTGTGTGTGTGTGTGCGCGCGCGCGTGTGTGTTTGTGTGTTTAAAGGGGGGGCGGTGGGAGTGGGGGACTGCAGCCCGTGACACAATGGAGGATAAAGACGCGTATTTCGTGCCTTTTAATTCAGGTAGCATATCACTGCATTCTCCATGTATAAAATTGGCAGTGGTTCCTATTTTTATTTTCACATTTTGCAATAAGCCCCCCTTCCTCGAATGAAAAACAACACAAAAACTCTCGTAAAAGAGAACAAATATGATTCAAAAACTTCTCAGGACAGTACAACAGGACAGTATGATTTTGCTGTCTAAGTGGAAATCTCACTCTCCATCTCCCTTAATTGTATCATATCTCGATCCGCGCAGTGAAACAACTTAACAATTCATTAAGAATTTTTTTAGTCTTTCGTCTGACTCATTGTCATACATCACTTCGATCCATGTGTCTCATTGCACTCGTAATTTGTTTGTGAAGCGGAGTGCATGGCCAGCCCGATATGTGATGAATTTATAGGCGGGATTGTATACAGGACAGTCGATGTTTCATTGCAAGTGGGGGTGATGACTCGGATCACGTGAGTGTAAATGGTGGACGTGGCGGTGGTGATATTATGGTGATGATTGTGAAATTGAAATTCTTATCTCATTCTTTCATTTCATCTCATCTGAGTTATTGTACTCTCGTCTTGGGCCATTCAACTAAAAAGAATGTGAAACGCGTATTCATTTATTTTGTTGCACAAGAAAGCTATTAGTATTATAACCTACTCACATTACTTGTCGCAAACCTTTGCATTATTCCAAAAAATGAAGATATATATTTTACCAATTCAAAATATTATAGTCTGCTTCCAAACAGGAATTTTTATGCAACAGTATTTATTTTGCGCATTACCAGCCCCCTTACAACAATGTTTTCATCTCAACAGCAGTATTCATTCTTATAATGCAAGAAACCAACAAAATTTTCATCCTCCCCTCTACCGAACCGAATTAGCCAAGTCAACAATTTTTTTTTTCAATCAAGGTACACGTCCTATTTTGTTTACCAAATGAACTGACAAACTGCAAATCATTGCAGCAGTTCAGAAACAACTTACGCACATTAATATTCCGTATTTAGCAGCAACAAATAGTTTTGTATATTCTACCAGTATTTTACTCTTTTCTCTTTTCCTTCTTCAGCCTGATTTGATTGTATACCATTTGTGTTCTATATATTTTGTACCCGTACATTTTAAGTTGAGAAAGTCTTGTATTTACTTCGGGGCTATTCCCAACAAGCCTGAAAGGTCCACAATGATTATGTTTATACTACGGACTACAACTACAACTGTATATTGATTGTTGTTTTTAATGTGAAAATAAATGAAAATAAATGAAATGAAAAAAAAATGATTAGGGCCTAATGGTATAATGAATATCTACATATGTACTTTTTTTTAGATCCACTTAAAAGTCTTCTTTTTTGTCTATTTGCAGCAAGTCTTCAAGAAAAGTAAAGCTCACAAAATGGTTTACAGACCAGCAGGATTACATGCATTTGAACGATCGATAGCAAAATGTTTTGGTAAAATGTGGTTTATTTTCTATAAACCACTAAATATTAGATGTATAGGCCCTAAAGCTACGAGTATTGTTCACGGGTAGTTCTATTGCGCTGTGTTCAGCCGTTGAACCAGCGGGTAACTACAGTAGTACACATGTAAAACTGGATATTTTCGCGCGACTAATTTTCCGCGCTCAGTCAGGTAAGAAGAGTTTCGCGTGTTTTTAATTCCGCGGAATCAAGACCTCACGCAAAAATATTCGCGTGCTTTTATTTTCGTGCTTGTTTCTGGTTGCGCGAAATGCGCGAAAATTTCAACACCGCGAAAATTTCCACTTTTACAGGGGTACTTAGTAGACGGACATGTTGGCGCTTGCAGGCTTCGTTGTGTACGTAACCACCTACTACATCAGCTCAGTATTCTCGGACCGGTGGTATGGGTGCGAAGTTCGCCAACGACTTGACATGCTCGTACTTGTGTTGTTTCGAGCGAGTGTATAAATACGACGTTAAATACGACAAACCCACCAGTTACCAAAACCCAGAATTCTTGGCAAAATCAAGTCTGTTTGGTGGATACTGCAATCTAATACAGTCATCAATATGCCACCTAAGAAGAGAGGAGCTCCGAAAGCGTCGCAGAAAGCAGCTACAAGTGATGAATCTGAAGCGAAAAAACCGCGTCGAGCCGCTGCAGCGAAATCCGCAGCCTCTGACATGGAGGTGTGGTACGATGCGGACTGGAGCGCCGTGGGAGAGACAGGTTCCAAGGGGCTGCCACCTATGTTCAAGCTCTCCGGGCCAGGTGTGAAAGGATCGAGCAAAGTGGCTGGATTCGATCTAGACTACACACTGATCAAGCCCAAGAGTGGCAAGAAATGGCCGACAGGTAAGTGTGCAATGGAATAAAACTCTGAACGTGTTGCTATTCATGATCAGTAGATCAGTTTGATTTGCTCGTTGTAAACTACTCGGGTACAAGCAGTACACAGGGAGGTGAGGTGGGGGTTTAGGATTGAACGGAGCTCCCAGGTACAGGTGGGCGTGTCCGTCTAGGCCAGGGAAGGGCCAAGGGAGCGGGAGTGTCGTGTCATCGATACGTCAGGTGGGATGGATGTGTCAACTTTTAGAAGGTGGAATCGAAGAGATAACGAATGGCATAACTTCTAGATGATTTGTGCACTGCAAACACCAGTACAGGCATTATAAGTTGATTATTAGATTGAACCTGCAATTAAGAGAAAATGACAAAGTTATCCCCTATTATATGGATGATCACTGGATGTGGTGAAAGAGCATGCATGCAGATAAACTGTGTGATCCAAATGAGAATTAAAGACCAATGTTTTTATGATTTGACTGCAGTTTCAGCCTTACATGTAGGAGAAATCAGTAATATAATTTATCTGACAGTAATATTTAAATTCTAAATTCATGCTTTTTATATGAACCATTTTCATAACTTTATTTACTGGTAGTTTCATAAAAAGGACCTTAAAGACTAGGACATGTACCGGGGATACAATTAGCTTAACAACATGTGAGGTTGCATTTCTGAAGGCTACTTTGAGGTGTGCTCAGAACATAATTAAATCTAACAACTCTCAGACACTTAAACTTTCAGAGTTATCTTTGATACATAATTGTTTGATACATAATTGTTTATTTTTGTGGTATATTACATTTTCTTCTATGTGCCATAAATCTTATTTCATCCACAACAACTCTCTCTCTCTCTCCCTCTCCCCCTCTCTCTCTGAGCAAACTGCTGCACTTTGCATATCATCAAGTAGTCTGGAAGAAATATATGGAAAGGTAGTTTCTAAGTTTCAGAATTAAAAAATAATAGAAAACAAAAGCCAATTTATAATTACTTTTGAGTTGTTTACAAAGATGGAGTCAAAAGGGGCCTGAGCATTTGATCCTAGCAGAATCTTCATCAGAGACAAAATGACAAATAGGCAGGGAAAGCAATCACATAAGGACTACACACAACAAGCACAGTCAGGGGAGGGCTAGGGACACGGAACAAAGAAAACAAAAGGGACTGGTTGGAAGTCATGGGCAAGGAGCCGTACAAGTATATAATAATTTAACAAATTCTAAAAAAGCGCATTTCAGACTTGAAAAGAATTTCAATGCGCTTAACAAACAAACAAGTTATACCATGATACAAAATATAACAAAAATTTATACAATTTACCAACAATATATTACTTTACAATAACTATTTCTTAAACATACATAAAAGGTCAGAGTTGCCAGTACTACTGAGATAACTACATTAATGACTTCAAATTTAACAATCATAGGCTACTTTATATATAGATAAAGGGAGGGGGATGGGGGGGGGGGGCAACCTGTGAAGGACAAGGATGAATAGGGAGGCAACATCAAACAAGATATTGAGGAACAGCTCTAGGGATAAAGAAAAGAGTGAAATAGCTACTAAGTGAAGGGGTGGGGGCTGAACAAGCAGTGAGCCCTAACCTCGTGTTTAAAAAGATTTTACCTTGCAGGACCATAGTCCCCCGTTTCTGCTTACCTCATCTCTTTTCTCAGCTCTTGATGTATAGGGACTACAATTGTTAAATCATGAAAGAACAGATTATGATTAATACTAATTGCTATTTGTGCCATTTCTCATGAATGCGATTTCTAATTGGCCACCCACACTAGGTCCATCGGACTGGATGCTGCTTGACAAGGTAGAATCAAAACTAAAGGAGTTACACAAGGATGGATACAAGATCGTCATCATAAGTAACCAGCGTGGAATGGAGAAGGGTCACACCAAGCCAACTGACTTTCAGAAAAAGATCAATCAAATTGCCAACCATCTGCAACTACCTATTCAGGTAAATTGTGAATTTCATATGAACTCTTTTATAGCTCATCCAGTCCTGAGGGAAGTTTGATGCAGAAATTATCATTTTGTCATCATTACCTGCTAGATTGGCAAATTTGGATTTTCACTGTATATCTCATATATTTTAGAAGATTGGATGGAACAGGTCATTTCATAATATCTGCGTAAGTCATGGTTAAAAAAAAAAAAGAACTTCAGAATTTGTCCGTTACCAGGATATACACAGAAACATTAATTGTCTGAATATATAATTAAGAATCCGCGTTCAATGTTTAATTGTATGATCCCTCATAAATGAAAGCTTGGATTATATGCTTATCATGCAAAGATTGATTTTCATTTCGATCAACACCTTTCTTATTTTTTTTTTTGGTCTTAAAAGAGGTGGGAGCAAGTTGATTTTTTAGCCCAACATCAATTGACCTACTTATCGATCGTCACTGTCAAGCAACTGTTTAATCTAAAAAAAAAAAATAAAAAAGAAGGAGAACATTTTTTTACTTTGCTCCCCAGTTCTACAGCCAACATTCTTTGCTCCCAAGATGATTATTTTCTTCCACCTCATGTGATGCCATTGTAAACTACAATGTACTATTGTGTTCTAGATACTTCTGATATAGTAAGTTTCAAGCACAACATAAAAACTGCTAAAAAAGAGTGAAATTTTGGTGGATATTCATCCAGGAACAGCTGAGATATTGCCCAAAATACAGAGATGGCTAGATGAATGCAGCTTATATGTGGGACCTGAATTATGGCATAGCATGTAATCCCCCTGGAGCACCTCCATGGTGCAAGTATATTCCTACCTTTACATTTGTATTTGTAGGAGAGAGAAAGAGAGAATGTTTGTATCTATATTTTATTTTGTGTATGTGTTTATGTCTGGGTGTGGGTTGGTATAAATACTTGTATGTGTGCCTCATTCAAATCACTCATGCATAACTCCACTCTATCATGCTGCATCTACAATGATACAGGGAAAACCTTGTTATCGAGAGGTTGGGCATCATATACATGGCCTTCGCTACATTTTGAAACTTAGTGAGGGGGCCCACTTTATTTTTCTGGTGCCACTTTCCGGTTTCATCAGCTGACAAGCAAAAAACAAAAAGAAAGAAAAAGAAAAAGGCTGTTTCCTGCACTCCATCAGCTGGCACACTTCAAAAACTTAACTACAAAAGTTGGGGGGGGGGGGGGGATGAGCCACCCGGGCCCCCAGGTTCCACCAACGCTGATATGCCAAAACCCTTCTTGGACGAGGTGATATTACAGCTCCCAACTTTAAACATTTCTTTGTTGTTGTACCCTGATATACTGAGAAACCTGATGTAGTATTATACAGTAACAAGATAATTGTGATTTTCATCTCCTCATTGTAATGAGGTTCAACCCCATGTTTAGTGAAAGTTGCTGCTTCCATCTTTTATTTTGGTATTATGTTGACATTGCAAGTAACCTGAACTTAGCTGTAAGTGTGCTTTTTGAAGGGTTAATCTGTTTTGTTCATTTTATAGTGCTTTGCTGCAACTGGAGAAAATCACTACCGCAAGCCAGCCACTCTCATGTGGGACTACATGGTTAAGAAGGAAAATGATGGCGTGAAACTCGACATATCAAAGTGTATGTATGTCGGAGATGCGGCGGGCCGGCCCAAGAACTGGGCCCCGGGCAAACCGCGGGATTTCTCTTGCTCTGACCGCATGTTTGCCATCAACATTGGAGTCCAGTTCTATACACCGGAAGAGTTGTTCCTCGGCGAGAAGGCAGTCCCATTTGATTGGCATTCCTGTGATCCCAAGAAGGCACTGGAAGAAGCCAAGAATAAAAAGCCTGCAAGTGACTACCACAAGAAGGTAAGGCTGCAGAGACAGAGGTGTTCAAGGGTCTCAGAATGTTTTTTAACCCTATCTCTGTCACGGGCCGATTAAATCGGCCCAAAAACTGCAATAGAAATGCTTCGGCCGATATTATCGGCCCTATTTTGATTGACAGATTACTTCAAAGGCTATGACACTACCACTCTATAAACTCATTTGTGATTGGCTGACAGTGTAAGGAAACGATTTCCAGCGTGAAAAAAGCTTCCCCACCTTTAACCAATCAGGACAGCTTTCTCAAAGTCCAAGAAATTGTGGTGGCCCCGCCCATGTTCATTTGCATTCAGACTGCAATGTTTTGTGTACAGTTGTGCCATGTGTGGAGAACTTACACGAATCTGTATATGTGGGACTGTAATAGAGATCGCCGCGAGCGATGAAAAGATCGTACACGTGGGTCAATTTTCATCTATTTTATCTAAGTCAAAATAGTAAAACATGAAGTGAAAACATTCAGATTAGGGATTTCAACATCTCTGAATTCTGTGAAGGGGTATAGTTTCAGTAATATCGGCCTCATAAATGATCTGAAGAATAGATGAACACTGCATATTCGGTGCAGCAGTTGCAACTGTTTACTCAGCACTAACAGCAGTGCAATGGGTCTCTAGTTAGCCGGGGCCAGCGGGGCAGGTGTAGGGAGCAAAAGGGTTACAGTAGCTTCCTGCTGGCGGCCTGAAGCTGTACAGTCTTGATGTTGGGGTATGTTTGACTGTTTATTATTATTACATGATGAAACCTTCACTATGCGAAACTTCAGTTCAATGCAGGTTTATCATAAAGAAAATGACTGCTGTGATAGTTAATTCTGTTTCAATAAGGAAAGTGCAGAAAGTCATAGACTAGCATGTGAAATCTTATGATGATCAACTGGAAGGCATGGACACTCCAACGTCTGAATATTTTCAATAACATTTTTAGGTGATCCGAGTATCCTCTCGGATCACCTTCTGTATCTGTACGGATTCTTTGTTCTTCTTCTTAGGTGATCCGAGTATCCTCTCGGATCACCTTCTGTATCTGTACTGATTCTTTGTTCTTCTTTTTATTTTCCTTTATTTCTAACCAAAATTTGTGCAGCGGTTAGCTCAGAAAGTGCATTGCCTATCAATGTCAAACTTATACCATATATGTATCATGTCCCAAAGACGACAGATCAAGTAAAATCATAGTGATCAGTCGACCGTGACGTCACTATGACGTCATTATATGAAAACACATTTTCATTCATATCTCACTAATGGAATAGAATTTTGCAATGAAATTCAGGTCACATACATTTCAAGTTATGCGCATTTTACTCATATTCTCAAAATTCATATTTCCTCTTAAAACGTGCGCGTACGCGCGCGTTGAAATATTTGTATGCTCAAATCGAGCTCAAATTTTTTTTGCACACGTTTCAGACCATTTGGAGCATTTTTTGAAAAATTGAAAAAATTGGACGGACGCGTACGCGCGCGCACATATTCGCACACACAGCTCATATGCAATGGAAATTTCCCGTTTTTTTACACTTATCGGATGCCTAAAATGTCAAGGAATGTTTCTACCAAGTTTCAAGCCAATCCGGCTCAATATGACGTCATACGGACCCGTCAAAGTTGAAATTCCGCGCGCGCGTCAATGACGATATACAGTGCAACGATGCCCAAAAAACGCCAATTTTAAATCCGATTTTACTCGTCAGGATGGACGGTGACCCCCCATTTTCTTTACATATTCTGAAAGCTGATGAGTTGGACATGTTATTTCATGGGTTGGCGATGCTGGCAAAATGATTAAAAGATATCAAATTTCTTAATAAAGTAAAAAAAGTAAATTTTCAAAATGACGTCATCAAATTTCGAGTTCACTCGAGCGTATCTCACTTATCCTTTGCCCATTTTCACCCAGATTTCAGTATGTTGTAGCTTATTAAATGATCTTTCATTAAAATAATTACAACATTTTGATTGGATGACGGCATCACCTCGTAAAAATGGATTGAAAGTAATATTGTCAAATTTGACCAGTTTACGTGTTATCTCTATGGGAGAGCAGTTTTTCTGGCAGTGAAAATTGACATGACTCTCTTTTTCGAGCACTAGCTCACTTATGCTTCGGTGAATTTCTCCCAGATTTTAGTATGTTGTAGCTGAGACTTTGGGCTATCTTAAGTGTGCCCTCTATTTTTTCATACGATGTCGGCATCACGTCGAAAAACTTCGTTGAAAATGGCACGAGGCTTCGATGCAGCGTCATTTTGCTTAATACACAGGGCCTATGGAGAATGAAATAGGTCATTGCGTAGCGCATCCGACTCGTAATCCTAAGGTCCCTGGTTCGAGGCTCACTCCTGCCAATATTTTTTTTAAAATTTTTTTAAAACACTTTTTTCTTCTTTTTCTTTAGTTAATCTTAATCTCCCTTTCCTTACTTAATCTTTTTCTGATTTTTTTATGCTTCTCCTTCAAATTTCTATAAAATAACATAATTTTTTCTTTATTTTTCTTTCTTTCTACTACTTTCTGTGCAATAGATGAACAACAACAATGGCTATCAATCCCATATTTTGCACATGTCTAGTACATGTCACGTACATTATTTCATAATATAACAACTACTTGATCGGACACCATCTTGGGTATGTAAATTAGGGTCAAAGGTCATAAATGTTTCATCCTGTATCTTGGTGAATACATGTCCTATCTTTCCCATATTTTGCACACTCAAAGACCATGTTACAAGAATCATTTCACAAAATAAATACTTTTGGCTCAGATGCCATCTTGGGGGTGCAAAGTGGGGTCAAAGGTCAAACATACTTCATTCTGCATCTTTGATAGTGTATACGGAATTCAGTACCCAAGATGGTAGGTCTGACTCCCTTTTCAAAATGAGAATCCAAACATCACACGACAAATGTCCCTAATCTCAGGTGAAAACTCGAATCATTGATTTTTAAAAAAAAATCGGATCACCTAATTTGTCAGCCTTGACAAATTCCGAGTCTAGTTCTTCTTCTTCTTCTTCTTTATTTCTGGACAAAATTTGTGCATCTATTAACTCAGAAAGTTCTCATAGTATCAATTTCAAAATTATACCATATATGTATCGTGTCCCAAAGTCGACAAATTTTATAAAATCATAGTGATCAGTCAACCGTGACGTCACTATGACGTCATTATATGAAAACACATTTTCATGCATATCTCATTAATGGAGAGGAATTTTTCAATGAAATTTACGTCACATATATTTCACATCAAGCGCATTCTAATCATATTATCAATATTCATATTTATTATTAAAAAGCGCGCGTACGCGCGCGTTGAAATATTTGTATGCTCCAATCGAGCTCAAATTTTTTTTGCACACGTTTCAGACCATTTGGAGCATTTTTTGAAAAATTGAAAAAATTGGACGGACGCGTACGCGCGCGCACATATACGCACGCACAGCTCATATGCAATAGAAATTTCCCATTTTTTCACACTTATCGGATGACTGAAATGTCAAGGAATATTTCTACCAAGTTTCAAGTCAATTCGACTCAATATGACGTCATACGGACCCGTCAAAGTTGAAATTCCGCGCGCGCGTCAGTGGCGATATACAGTCCAACAATGCCAAAAAACCGCCAATTTTGAATCCGATTTTACTCGTCAGGATGGACGGTGACCCCCCATTTTCTTTACATATTCTGAAAGCTGATGAGTTGTACATGTCAATTCATGGGTTGGCGATGCTGGAAAAATGACTAAAAGATATCAAATTTCTTAATAAAATTAAAAAAGGGAATTTTCAAAATGACGTCATCAAATTTCAAGTTCACTCGAGCGTATCTCACTTATCCTTTGCCAATTTTCACCCAGATTTCAGTATGTTGTAGCTTATTAAATACTCTTTCATAAATGTAATAACAACATTTTGATTGGATGACGGTATCACTTCGTAAAAATGGATTGAAAGTAATCTTGTCAAATTTGACCAGTTTACGTGTTATCTCTATGGGAGTGCAGTTTTTCTGGAAATGAAAATTGACATGACTGTCTTTTTCGAGCACTAGCTCACTTATGCTTCGGTGAATTTCTCCCAGATTTCGATATGTTGTAGCTGAGCCTTTGGGCTATCGTAAATGTGCCTTTTGTTTTTTCATACGGTGTCGGGATCATGTCCAAAAACTTGGTTGAAATTAAAGCTTATCTTCGATGTATTGAGATATTCCTTTCTTTTTGCAACTTTCTTTACAATAACTCAAGAAAAACAAGCTCTATCAGCCCAATAATTTGCACATGTTTAGTTCATGTCACGTACATTATTTCATAAAATAACAACTACTTGATCAGACGTCATCTTGGGTATGTAAATTAGGGTCAAAGGTCATAAATGTATCATCTTGTATCTTGGTGAATACATGTCCTATCTTTTCCATATTTTGCACACGTAACGACCATCTTACAAGGATCATTTCACAAAATAACCACTTTTTGCTCAGATGCCATCTTGGCTGTGCAAAGTGGGGTCAAAGGTCATATGTACTTCTTTCTTTATCTTCGTTATGACGTGTTATCTCTATGGGAGGGAATTTTTGTAGATGTGAAAATTGACATGATTGTCTTTATCGAGCACTAGCTCACTTATGCTTCGGTGAATTTCTCCCAGATTTTAATATGTTGTAGCTGAGACTTTGGGCTATCGAAAGTGCGTCCTCCATTTTTCATACGATGTCGGGATCACGTCCAAAAACTTGGTTGAAATTAAAGCTGATCTTCGATGTATTGAGATATTCCTTTCTTTCTGCAACTTTCTTTACAATAACTCAAGAAAAACAGGCCTTATCACCCCCATATTTTGCACATGTTTAGTTCATGTCACGTACATTATTTCATACAATTACAACTACTTGATCAGACGTCATCTTGGGTATGTAAATTAGGGTCAAAGGTCATAAATGTATCATCCTGTATCTTGGTGAATACATGTCCCATCTTTCCCATATTTTGCACACGTAAAGACCATGTTACAAGGATCATTTCACAAAATAACCACTTTTTGCTCAGATGCCATCTTGTCTGTGCAAAGTGGGGTCAAAGGTCAAATATACTTCATTCTGTATCTTCGTTAGTGTATACGGAATTGTGTACCATAGATGGCAGGTCTGACTCCGTTTTCTAGATGAGAATCCAAACATCACACGGCCAATGTTCACTAAAAACAGATGAAGCCGGTATGGTCATGCCTATTGGGATCAGGAGACTCAAATCGTTGATTTACGAACAGATCGGATCACCTAATTTGTCAGTCTTGACAAATTCCGAGTCTAGTATTTTTATTCTTCTTTATTTCTGGGCAAAATTTGTGCAGCGGTTAGCTCAGAAAGTGCATTACCTTTCAATGCCAAACTTATACCATATATGTATGATGTCCCAAAGACGACAGATCAAGTAAAATCATAGTGATCAGTCGACCGTGACGTCACTGTGACGTCATTATATGAAAACACATTTTCAATCATATCTCATTAATGGAATAGAATACTTCAATGAAATTTACGTCACATACATTTCAAGTTATGCGCATTTTATTCATATTCTCAAAATTCATATTTTCTCTTAAAACGTGCGCGTACGCGCGCGTTGAAATATTTGTATGCTCAAATCGAGCTCAAATTTTTTTTGCACACGTTTCAGACCATTTAGAGCATTTTTTGAAAAATTGAAAAAATTGGACGGATGCGTACGCGCGCGCATATATTCGCCAACACAGCTCATATGCAATTGAACTTTCCCGGTTTTTTACACTTATCGGATGCCTAAAATGTCAAGGAATATTTCTACCAAGTTTGAAGTCAATCCAACTCAATATGACGTCATACGGGCCCGTCAAAGTTGAAATTCCGCGCGCGCGTCAATAGCGATATACAGTGCAACGATGCCAAAAAAACGCCAATTTTAAATCCGATTTTACTCGTCAGGATGGACGGTGACCCCCCATTTTCTTTACATATTCTGAAAGCTGATGAGTTGTACATGTCAATTCATGGGTTGGCGATGCTGGCAAAATGATTAAAAGATATCAAATTTCTTAATAAAGTAAAAAAAGTAAATTTTCAAAATGACGTCATCAAATTTCAAGTTCACTCGAGCGTATCTCACTTATCCTTTGCCAATTTACACCCAGATTTCAGTATGTTGTAGCTTATAAAATGGTCTTTCATTAATATAATTACAACATTTTGATTGGATGACGGCATCACCTCGTAAAAATGGATTAAAAATAATATTGTCAAATTTGACCAGTTTACGTGTTATCTCTATGGGAGAGCAGTTTTTCTGGCAGTGAAAACTGACATGACTATCTTTTTCGAGCACTAGCTCACTTATGCTTCGGTGAATTTCTCCCAGATTTTAGTATGTTGTAGCTGAGACTTTGGGCTATCGTAAGTGTGCCCTCCATTTTTTCATACGATGTCGGCATCACGTCGAAAAACTTGGTTGAAAATGGCACGAGGCTTCGATGCAGCGTCATTTTGCTTAATACACAGGGCCTTTGGAGAATGAAATAGGTCATTGCGTAGCGCATCCGACTCGTAATCCTAAGGTCCCTGGTTCGAGGCTCACCCCTGCCAATATATTTTTTTATTTTTTTAAACACTTTTTTCTTCTTTTTCTTTACTTAATCTTAATCTCCCTTTCCTTACTTTATCTTTTTCTGATTTTTTTATGCTTCTCCTTCAAATTTCTATAAAATAACATATTTTTTCTTTATTTTTCTTTCTTTCTACTACTTTCTGTGCAATAGATGAACAACAACAATGGCTATCAAACCCATATTTTGCACATGTTTATTTATTTAGTCTTAATCTCCCTTCCTAACTTTATCTTTTTTCTGATTTTTTAATGCTTCTCCTTCAAATTTCTATAAAATAACATAATTTTTTCTTTATTTTTCTTTCTTTCTACTACATTCTGTGCAATAGATGAAGAACAACAATGGTTATCAATCCCATATTTTGCACATGTTTAGTTCATGTCACGTACATTATTTCATAAAATAACAACTTCTTGATCGGACACCATCTTGGGTATGTAAATTAGGGTCAAAGGTCATAAATGTTTCATCCTGTATCTTGGTGAATACATGTCCTATCTTTCCAATATTTTGCACACACAAAGATCACGTTACCAGGATCATTTCACAAAATAACCATTTCTTTCTCAGATGCCATCTTGGCTGTGCAAAGTGGGGTCAATGGTCAAATATACTTTATTCTGTATCTTCGTTATAGTGTATACGGAATATGGTACCAAAGATGGCAAACCCGACTCCCTTTTTTTTAAATGAGAATCCAAACATCACACGGCCAATGTCCATATTAACCACAGATGAACCTTTACGGTCATGCCTATTGGGATCAGGACTCAAATCATTGATTTTCGAAGAGATCGGATCACCTAATTTGTCAGTGTTGACAAATTCCGAGTCTAGTTTATCCTTAGGTTATCTTATCACTATGGCATTATTGTAGGACAAGATTAATATACATTTGAAAGAAAAAAGCACAATTCAATTTATATTTTCAGCTTGACAAGATACAAACACGAATTGTCTATTTTCAAGCAGGCCAACATCAGTCACAAAATCAGAAATTACACAAAATGTGTGAAATCTAGGTTGTAATTGCCACAGACTTTTGTTCATAAAATGAAAAGTACTGATGCTACTGATGAAAAAATCATACCATCTGAAAGCTGAATAAATTCTCTACAACATCTATGAGACCTTTTTGTGATGCAAGCTCATGTATGGAAAAATGAGGTGGTAACATGTAGAAATAAGTCTGCATTGATAATTATGTGACATAAGAGGGCGTCCTACTTAAAATTGAAGCGCGCCCTCACTCAGATATGGAAAATGAAAGTTTAGACCATAAGCTTTCAAAGGATGTATAACATGACACATTTATGTCAATAATAATAATCAGAAATGGCCATCAACAATCTTGTGTCTGTGCACTTCAAAATGTCTGAGCAGTCTGGCTACAGCGTATGTGACAGATATAGGGTTAATTGGAGGAGGGAGGTCTGTGGAGGGATACTGAACTGTCAATTGCAATAATCTTGAAAATTACATTACAGCATTGTTGAAAAATTTGAAAATAGTGCAAATAAAAAGACAATACCTCATATTTTGCAGGTCTTCACAGAGCTGAGAAGAGTAAAAAAGAAGGAGTCATGAAATTAGCTGGGAAGCACTGCATTTGTAGGGCTTATGTTTATGTTGAAGCATTTTAAAACTTAAATATGAAATATGATAATTTTAATTTTGGAAGAAACACTTGAGCCTGTGATAGTTTTAATAGCAAAGATGAATGGATTTACATGGAACATATAGAATAGTGAAGATGAATATAAAGCTAAACCATATTTATCATTCTCATTTCATCAAAAACTATTTATCAATTGTTTGCATTGGAACTTGTGAGTGAAGACACTATCATTTCTAATATCCCATTACTGGATGTTATTGCAGAGCAAAGACCTGGTCTTGATGGTGGGACCACCCGCCTCAGGAAAGAGCTTCTTTGCCAAGCGGTTCCTGGTCCCTCATGGCTACACCTGGGTGAACCGGGACACCCTGAACACGCCTGCCAAGTGTCTGAAGGCCACGGCCGATGCGATCCAGGCGGGGAAGTGTGTGGTTGTGGATAACACCAACCCGTCTAAATCTGCCCGTGGAGACTACATTGACCTGGCGAAGGAAGCAGGTCAGAGGAGAAACCATCACACAAAACCATTTCCTTCTGTCCCCTTTTCTCCCATCTCCACTAGTGCAACTTCAACTTCCAGCTCTCTGCTGCTCCTCACTTGTCGCTATTTGCCTTCCTCACACTCTCCCTATGTCGCTTCGATCCTCAGCTCTCCTCTTTCTAGGCTTTTCTTATGTCAAACCTCAATCCCTACAGGCTACAAGGATTACATACACATGGTGCTAGGTGTAGTGCAAACGTTTCTCCCTCATTTACTTCACCATCCAAACCTTCAAGCAACACATCAAATCATTTCATATGTTGTGCTCTTCAACTAACAAAAAACTTCCAGAGCAACAGCAATAACCAAAAGACGTAAATACAAAGATGAGCAGTGCATGCATGGCCGAAGAACAACCTTTGTGATTGACTTTCTGATATGTAGTTGATAAAATTTAGCAGAGATGCTATAGTCAGATTCATTTCAGTTTACTTTGATGGTATAGTTTGCAAATAATACACATCAGTAAAGGCATGAGCAAAAATCACTCACACAAAGTTCTTGGAACAGTCCAACATGCCTGAGGTGATAGCTGAGAGTGTTTGGACTGTTTCAGAAGTACACCATATATACCTAGTGTGGGTAATCATACTACAGTGATGTGTATTATATGTTTTATAAAATGATGAAGCAGATCTTTGTAGTCAAAAGAATTTCAAATGTATAAGCATTTTAGATTCTGCAGCAGCCATTTTCACAGAGGTGTATAAAAATAAAATGATAAAATATCGCTTGGTCACCATTGATAGCGATATGACGGTGCTAATTACCACTCATTATACTTTACATATGTCCAGTCATAAGCAAAATTATGTTTTAGGCAAAATGAATATTGTACATTATGAATTTAAGTATGTTATAAATTTAAAAAGTTAAACTGTGTGGAAAGCAGCAGCAGCATTTTGTGCAAGTTTATAAAATGAATATAAACCAAGGACTTGACAAATGCAAACTATATTTCATTATCATGTTGTGTCCTTTCTCACCATCAGGCTACACTGTTCGTTGCTTCATGATGCAAACACCACTAGAGCTGGCCTTCCACATGAACATGTACCGACAATCGCTGACAGAGGGCGACACACGACGCATCCCAGCGGTGGCCTACAACATGTACAAGAAGAATTTTGAGATGCCGAAAACCAGCGAGGGTATCGCGGAGATCCGGGAGATCTCATTCATGCCTCATTTTGAAAGTGAAGCGGACAAATCCATGTTCTTGAAATGGACAGATATGAGCTGAACAGTTTTGTGCCACTGACTTGTGATCTATTTCATAGAATACAGTGCACTCCCGTTATAACGAACACGGTTATAACGAAATTCCGGTTACAACGAAATAAAATTTAGGGCCGAAACATTATCAACTCTATGTATTTTTATTGTTTATTCATTCGGTTATAACGAAATTTCGTTATAACGAAAGAAAACTGCCGGTCCCGAGGACTTCGTTATAACTGGAGTCCACTGTACTCTTCATAGTGATGCATGTAGGTCTGTAAAACTCTGTCTTTCAAAGCTTTAACCCTAACTAGGCCGGGGGGGGCCTCCGAGGCCCCCCCTCGACGTTCCGCGCGATGTATCGCTCACGCGAAAAGCTATCGCCGTGACGTTTCATGACTTTTTTCTGTTGAGTCTCCCGCATCTTTTGACACCAAATTTGCGATGCCCAGGCGCGCGGTTCCGAAGTTTCGCATAAATATGTATGTGCATGTCAGACCAAAATTTGCTCAAAAACGTGAATTCGTGTACAAATTAACGGAAACTGTGCTTACAGTCAAATTTCATAAAAGCATGATTATTTTAGGGTTTTATTGATTAAAATCAATTAATAACATATTTTCTTGTTCGGAACAATGTCGCGGACAAGTTTTGTCGAAAAAACAATGAAAAACATAAAGTCGAAAAAACAAAGAAATACATAAGAAATTCAAAAAACAATGAAATACTTAAGAAATATTTTCGGATGGCTCAATTTTTTTCCCTTATATTTGCTTAGGACACTAAAAAGAATATTTACACAAAAAAATGTGCCCATTTTGAGCTTTATTTAGTGATTTATACCAAATTGTCTGATTTCATGCATCATTATGCATAAATTAGCATAATTTAGCGTAAATGATAATTTTCTAAAATCTAACTTCGTAGTACTTTAGATTACATCATAGGCAATGTGTGTGCCAATTTTCGTCGCGATCACGCGGTCGACGGCCGAGATCTGGAGGGGGGGCCTGGGAGGCCCCCCCCCCGGCTCTATGATCTACCTAAATAGCCCGGCCTAGTTAGGGTTAAATTTGTGGAATTTTTTTAATGTCTTTCATATTCCTCTTGCACTTTGGAAAACCTTGCAAAAGCCTTTTAACTCTGTATGTGCCATGGTGGAAAACCCCTTTGTGCCACGTTATTCCAAGACACGAAGGTAGTCATGCTTTGAGAAAGAATTTTGTTTTTCTAATTTGTATATTAACCTCTACAAATTTCTGTTAGGATGGGCATAATAGTAGGCAAAGTTAAAGAGGAATGCAAACTTTGTTTCGATATAAATTGTATGAAGAATCTATTTTCAATTTCTCTTTCGAATGACCAGTTGCTACATTACTGTAAAGGCATGACTTTTGCACATAAAACCGTGACAGAAACTTTAATGTACGAGCAAATCTAGTTTGGAACACTGCTTCATAGTCATTCACCACATAGAATGCAAGCCGTATATGAGAGGAACAAAAGCACGAAAAACGCTTTCATTGTGCCTCGGTATTAGCAATGATTAGCGATTTATCGATCGGTTTTGGCGGCTTTGTTTGTTGAGCAGAATATGTGAAGTTGACACTCCGTCGACTGAGCCGGACGTGCGAACGTGGCACATAAAGAGTTAATAATGTTGTGTCAAGATGAAACTACTAGAAATCATTATGCGCCTCAAAGGGTAAAATTTGTCTTTTATATTATAGAATGTGATACAAAGTGGTACTTTGAGTGTGAACAATTCTTCTGTATGTGAAATATATGTGCCAATAGATAGATTTTTATACCAGTTATTGATTGTGCTCATTGTTAGGGAGCATGAGGTTCATTCAAAATGCTGTTTAGTTTGCAAAAAAGAAAGTACATATACAGTACATGTATATAGTACACTGTATGGTGAATTTCAATTTTGTTGCCTGTAGAAAGTAAACAAAGAATGTTTTGTATTTGATGGTAATGACATTTTTTTTTTTTTTTTTTATTAATGACTTGGTGATTTCCTCGTTTCCATATCAAGAAATGCCTTCTAGTACTGGGTCTTCTTTTTGCCAGAATGTCATGGTCATCTGATTGATTTTGAAAGCAATAGTTAATGATGAAAATATCCAAGTAATAATATTGTGACATGATGGGCAAAGAGCTATCATAAGGAAGAGGTCATGCAGGAAACTGTGAAGAGATGTGTTAAGGGTGATGGAAAACTGTCATAAGGGGTATCAAGATATCATCCATTATGAAGGCTAGTATGCCAGCACACAGGTAATATTATACAGCCTGTACTCTCATGGTCAAAGGATTGAGCGTGAAATCTCTCCAATGTCCAAAAACTTGTGACTCTGCTATACATGTAGTTGTAAGAACACTATGTTTTGAGCAAACCTTCATGTGTAAGATCAAGTCAACTTCTTCATATGTTATCTAACTTCGTATTGTTTTTTTTTTTTTTTTTTTTGTGCAGCTGTCAGGTATATACTGTAGGTACTATTTTAGTAATTTGTACTTAGTGGATACAACAAATTTTGCAGATGTGTGCAACAGACTGCTTCTGTTTTCTGTTGTTTCAACGGATATGGCGTTGCTGTCATATAATGTGTCTTTTCACTTTATACCTACATTGTATTCAATTGCTTGTTTTCTGGGATTTTCTTTTTAACTTCTTCTAGAACATATATCTTTTAATCATTCATACATATATATCATATGTATGTATATGATATATATATATATATGTGTGTGTGTGTGTGTGTGTGTGTGTGTGTTAGAAATCCAGAAAAGGATTTATTTTATTTTGATAGCAGGGCTTCTGTGTCGGATCGATCTCAGATATGAAAGTGTAATTCTACATTTCTTTATGAAACTTAATACAACTGTGTGACAGTACTACACCATATCATTATTGCATTTGTTTAACCTTTTTAACAAGGTCCAAGCTTGGTGCTGTGATGTGGACAAGATACCAGATAATCAATTTCAAATTGAAACACTTTTTAAATTAGTGTTTGAAATATCATCAAGAGTAATGTCAATAATGTCAACAATAATGATGATTGTGATAACAACAGTTTGACCATCTGTCCTGCACTAAAGAATCCAGCTGGATTGTACGATGACATTATGCAAAATAAACCACTGGGGATAATACTTTGAGTTACCTACACAGATTTGAGACACCACACTTTGACGAATAGCTTGCCTTTATCTTATGATATGAAATAAACCTGTAATACTGTAATATTTGAAAATGCATATTTTTGTCCTTTCTTGGTGGAAGGGGATTTTAATAGTCACTGAAATATGAAGATTTGTAGTTTTGTAAATGAATGTTTGGATGAAATACCTTTGCACTTTCAATATACATGTAGCGTGAATGATTATGGCAATTCTTGAGTAGCCATCCAATGTAGTTCATCAGACCACATGATGCTGATGTTTGAAATAATTTGTATGTGTAAATGAACATGATGCACATTATCTATCCATATTTTGATGCAATTGTGAAAAATCAACAATAATTCACATGCATTTGTACAGCGCACTCCTGTTATAATGAACATGGTTATAACGAAATTCCGGTTACAGCGGAGTGAAATTTAGTGCCGCAACATTATCAACTCTATGTATTTCAGTTGTTAATTCATTCGGTTACATGTACATGTATAACGAAATTTCAATATAACGAAAGAAAATTGCCGGTCCCGATGACTTCGTTATAACAGGAGTCCACTGTACTATGCTGATAACTGTGTTGTAAGGGATAGATGACACAAATACAAATGTATTATATCTTTTCTTTTTTATGCCTCTGCCAACCAAGTGGCCGGAGGCATTAAGTTTTCGGGTCGTCCGTCCATCCGTCCGTCGCCCGTTTTGTTTTTGTCGATATCTCAAGAACCGTGTGGTGGTTTTACATCAAACTTGGTATGAGGGTATATCCTGGGGGGATAATACTTTGTTTGGATTTTAGGGTCATGGGGTCAAAGGTCAAGTGAAAATGTTAAAATTTAACTTTTTTTTCCATATCTCACAAATATTTCAAGATATATCTTCATGGAACTTAATATATATGCATGTACTGACTGACAGTGATCATTTAGGGTATTTGTAGGTCATGGGTCAAAGGTCAGGGGGTCAAAGGTCGAGGTCAACTCATCAAATTGTCATTATTTCCCTCTCATCTATGCAATGCCTGTAGAATTTTTCCTTGAAACTTAGTGTATGCATGTATTACCCCAATGCAGATTCTCTTGGAAGTTTCTTGTCAAAAGGTCAAAGGCCAAAAGGTCAAAGGTCAAGAGAAAGTGCTAAATTTCACTTCTTCTTTAAACTTATAAAAGGGTCAAAAGTTGGGTACAAATCCCTGAATACCTGCACTCTTATTAGACAGTATAGCCATTCATCTAAATAACGCTAGTTCAAGGAAAGTGAACATTCAATGCATTTGTGACAAACCTGTCATTTTTAATATTTTGCCAGTTATGTGAAACTGTCATCACACATTGTCAAGACATTGTGCTATAGGCCTATTCGGAGAACCATGCATTATGGCGGAGGCATACCAGTCGCCATAGTGACATTTCTAGTTTTTTTAGATAGACGTTTTCAGTTGCAGAAAGTACATCCAATTGTCTATCAATATATCTATCTGTTAGAATATGTTGATTTTGAATGTCATAAGTTATAATGTGTCGGCAGCACTGTACTAAAAAAAAAAAAAAAGATTGTGAAGTTGATTAAACTCTCAGACACTGAATTCTGATATGATGTCATGTTGTTGATGTTTCTTAGTGTTGGGTTGCTTATGTTAAAGATAAATGGTAGATCAGAGGGGACTAATACCCAAACATTTATGTGAATTGAGTGAATGCAGCAATATTACTATAGTAGAGCACATTACTTAAGTTTTAGGAAAATCAGACCATCAATTCAAAAGTTCTGAGGCCATCGCTGGATGAGAAGACTACAGTACACCTGTACTGTAGTTCATTTATCTAGCATAATACAGCTGTATTGGAGCATTTAACTTACCTCTTTTTAGGAAGCAGCCCTGGAAAATAATACTATACTACCAATAACATCATGTCAGTAACGGCCCAAGCAAATTTGTATCATCATGATCATGTGAAATTTTTAGGTATTATATATTTTTGTTTTGTTATGTTATCGTCCTGCAGTGATAGCACTAAATTTTTTAAATTCATGACTGTTGAACGTATTGTTAGATTTTTGTGCAAACTTCACTGATGTATGCTACCTGCACTACTGTAATTTGCTGCATTCACACAATTGACACATTATTCCCCGTTATGCTTGTGTGGTATGAACTAGCTATCACACCCCCTTGTGGAACTTGTGTTAACAGTATAGGAAACTGTGCCCTGTGTTCCTTAAAGGTGAAAATCCAGTCCAAATAAAACTAAGTCTTATAAGAAAGAGTAAAATATTATGAGTTCAATGGTAAAATTTTGATCGAAATCGGGTGAAAAAAAGGAAGTTATGACATTTTGAAGTTCATGAATTTTTCAGGAAACAGTTAACGGTCAATGTGAATATGCAAATGGCAAAGTGAGCATGTCATTCCCTCATAACGTGCCATATAGTTTGTACGTGTACATAAAATTTTGAAATATCCAGTTTTTCATTCAAACGCAATTATATGCCCGAGGCTCAAATCCTGGTATATCTAACTAATCACTATTCTGAAGTTATCCAACCAGGAATAACATCATGTTTCAGACTGCAATGACAGAAACATTGAATTTTTGTTATTTTTTTTTGTACATGATCAATGGAAAATTCTGAGGTTATGACATGGATATTAGCTCTCTCATTTGCATATATCCACTGTACAAGAACTGTTTTGCAGAAATTAGCAAAACTTTAAAATGTCATAACTTCCTTAGTTTTCATTCGATATCTGTCAAATTTTTACTGTTGAACTCCTGTGATTTTACTCTTTTTTTATTAGACTAACTTATATTTGGACTGGATTTCCCCTTTAAGTTGACAAGTTCACCTTCATTAACATAAGGATTATGAGAATGCAGCAATATTAGTAGAACACATCAGTGAAAGTTTGAGGAAAATTGGACGATCGATGCAAAAGTTATGAATTTTTAAAACTTTTGTGTTGGAACCGCTGGATGAGGAGACTACTAAGGCTCGTGATGTCATATGAGTACAACAGTATAATATAAAGAAAGTGTAAAGAAAATTCAACATATTTTCACTTTTTTCGCATAATAAAAGAGCACTTGACTTGCCTCTTTCTAAAGGCGATGGGAATAATATTACCCATAACATATGTCAGTAACGAGTCAAGGGAATGTGTACATTTTTCAAAAGATGAAATTTTGTGAAATCTCTTTATATTTTCCTTATATTATTGTTGTACGCATGTGACATCATACACTGCAGTAGTCTTCTCATCCAGCAGTGACTGCACAAAAACTTCAAAAATTCATAACTTTTGAACAGATTGTCCGATTTTCCTCAAACTTTCAATGATGTGTTCTACTAATATTGCTTCATTCTCTCAATCCTTAATGAAGGTGAACTTGTCCTTTAAGCCAAATTACTGGCAAACAGATGAGTAGCACTTAAATTAAAAGTCGAAAAGACATGAAAGTTACAGAATTTTTAACTTAAATCTGATTAATAGATCTTAATTGCTACAGTATTTGAGACAAGGTTAAAAATGTAATACATGTAATTTTTGTATGGTCTTAACCAGTTGAGGACGAGTTTATTTTGCTATACTATATACAATGTAGCAACACACGTTTCTCATAGACGCCTGGAGTATAAATATTGGGGTAGTCTTAATGTATAGTCTGAATAGGTTAATGAAACTCTCACTACTTACCATTTATGTACTGTATACACCTGTGTAATATCTATAAAACATGTTTGTATACATGTCTGTCTACAGTGACTTTGATATACATGATTGTACAGTACTAGCATTATATACATGTACTGTCATTGAATATAATTAGATCATTTTGCTACTTTTAAATCAATCTGCTGAATGCAAACGTTATTCTCTTTACTTTGGGGTACCGTATATGCATTCCATCATCTTATAGTCAGTTATCTTAGAATAATCTTATAATCAGGGAGGTTGGACCTCTTTCTATCTGCCTGCAAAATCTATTAGATGGTTGTGTGAATAATCTGTCTCAAAAGAGCGCTGTCTTCGAGATTTTATGGTCCATCGTGTGACGTGTCCACTGGACATGTCACGTGACAATTAGCTATGCAAATCTAGGCGATCGATGCACAGTCCATTGCAGTAGTACAGCTAGCTGGCTAGCACAGCAGCCGAGATATAGCGAACCGTACGAATTGTGGTAGACTGTGACAGACTTCGGGGGTGGAAACGTGTTTTTGACTCCGTACGGTAAACATTTTATCGTCACAAGGCATCTGCAAGACAAAGCAAGATGTCGGTGGCTCTAAAAAAGGTGAAGGGAAGCCTTGAGAGGGTTTTCGAGAAGAATTTGCAGGATCTTGTTCGAGGAATCCGCAGTAACAAGGATAACGAAGTGAGTATTTTCTGACTCTTTTTATCTCGTTTTTAAATCAATTTAATTTATTGTCAAAAGTCAGTAGAACTCCTACCGATGTTCTTATGGCTGGGTTGCATTTTCATCACTGTGTTCATATTTTGCAAATACCGTACTTATTTTTCACCACTGAAAATAAGGGGTCGAAATGTTAACTTATCAAGGTTATTGAAATCACTGTATAATGATAAAGGGCATCGCATCGCAATCTGTACGCCTGCGCTGCGCGCCTGCCTGCTGCTTATACTACCAATGATATATACCATGCATGCATGCGCATGCATCACAAGTTAAGGGAATAAGGGGGCTAGCCTAGAGGGCCGTTTGGCTGAACCCATTTTGTACAGAGAGGCAGAGCCCTGAGACTTTGAGGGCTATTTCGTGTAATCACATGCTTGCACAGTACCGGTAGGAAAATACTTCGGCTTCGGCCATCTGTCTGTACTTTGTAGTTGTACTAGGCCCTTGGCATAGCCAAGACTCAGAGGCTGGGCCTGGGGTGTGGGTGTGTTGCTCCAACCAGTTCTCCTACACAGTGTGTAGCTGTCTGCAGCAAACAAGTTACAGTTTTACACTACGGACCATGGCCACTGTACACTCACTGTTAATTGTTAGTGACTATCAATGAGTATGTATGGTAAGGGTACCACCTATCGGCAGGGTACCTTGACATCGGCACCCTGCATATTCATGGCTGTTTGCGTATAGAACGAAATTACGCGTGGGATTAAGTGTCATTTGCTATGAAAACAATAAAAACGAAGAAACAAAAATCAAACTCACAAACTAACAAAGCGTAGATAGGCCTACTAAACACGTTTCAATTACACATCCGCTCAGTAACGATGCATGGCTGTGGAATTCACGTGATGGAGGGAGGGGGTGCCGATCGTAAGGTACCCTTTTAAGCTGCGCTAAGAAAATGGAATGCACGCACTTAAATTGCGGCTTTGCGCTGTTTTAAAACGGAGATTCAGAATCAACTAGATGGTCACGACATTCAAAACTTCAGTATTTATGGCATATTTGAGATAAGAATTAGGCGAATTTGTGTTATACTTTTGGAATAACTAAGCTACAGATCCTTAGGGTGATGATAGGTGGTACCCTCAATCATACATGTAACCATATATCATAATTTAAGCTAAAGGAAGGCAGTGTATACAGCCACATGTGTGTGTCTGTACCATCCAGCCAGCCACACTCGTGTGGTTGTAGCCATGGCCCGAGTCGCTGGATACAGCTACAGCCACACTCCTGTGTACTGTACATACATGTATCCATACCATGGACGGAGTTAAAGGGAAGGTAAACCCAAAGAACAATGTGAATTGAGTGAAAGCAGCAACATTAGTAGAACACATCAGTGAAAGTTTGAGGAGATTTGGACAATCGATGCAAAAGTTATGAATTTTTAAAGTTTTGGTGTTGGAACCGCTGGATGAGGAGACTACTAGAGGATATGACGTATGAGTGGACAACAATACAAAGAAAATATAAAGGAAATTCCACAAAAATTCACTTTTCTAGAATTATGAAAAAACAAAGGACCAACCGCTTTCAGAAAGCAGGGGGAATAATTGCTACCCTTAACATATATCAATACGAAGTTGATGGAATTTGTAATTTTCATGAAAAATGGATTTTTGCAGAATTTTCTTTATATTTTCTTGGTATTGTTGTCCACTCATACGTCATAACCTCTAGCAGTCTCCTAATCCAGCGGTTCCAACATCAAAACTTTAAAAATTCATAACTTTTGCATCGATTGTCCGATTTTCTTCAAACTTTCACTGATGTGTTCTACTAATGTTGCTGCTTTCACTCAATCCACATTGTCCTTGGGGTTTATCTTCCCTTTAAAGCGTACGGTCTCCATGTCCATACACACGGAGAAGCTGAATATTGTGTATGGGGGTACCACTGCAGTGCGCTGCGCTGTTGGCCACATGAACACCACGACCACCTCGCTCGCAAAGCGATGAAAACATAGACTACACCCTCATGCATCATACTTTCTAATGTTATTTTCTTGCAAATAACAATGTTTATTTTTTCACTCAATTCTCATCATATTTGTTTGATACGATGGATTTAAAATCACATAGCAAAGTTACAATTGATTGGGGGACTTCCAATTGAAATCGCTAAGGCAGGTCAGAGTTCTAACGTTAGTGGTACATCTATATCGGACTTTGGCTGCTAGCAGGCAAGCGTCGCTCTGAAAATGACCTATTTTTACCTTAACTTCTAGGCAGCATAATTTTCTCAAAATGGTTTCCAATTAATTCTCTTCGTCTTTACTCCTCATCTTTTCGATCTTGTGACAAACATTCATCTATTTTTAGTTTCAAAGATCCTACTTTCATTCCTTTCATCATTCATTCATAAGGAGGCAGAATAAACAGAAGAAGAAGATACTGAAATATTTCTCTTGTGCAGTACGTGAACAAGCATTCATATTTAAGTCTCCAGTGTACAAAAATCATTAGCCCATCATGCACAAGGCTGCATTAATTTCCAAAAAGATATTTCAGGTATTCTATTGTGATCTGAGGAGTTATGCAAAAACTAATTCTATTTTTATACACTTTTGATACGACAATGATGAATTTGTACAAATGTTTGCACTGTAATTTCAGCGTTAATATATTATACTCATAAACCAGTGCTTATTGGTATGTTCTAGGTGTCAGTGGCTCATTGTTAATGATGCATTCAATGAATCATTTTATATCTTATCAGTCCTCTATCATAAAAGAAAAATGATTATCTTTATGTTTTTCCTTGTTGATACTTGTTATGTAAATTTTGGTATGTACAAGTACATGCACATGTACCGTAAAAGAGCTGTAATTTACATGTACAGATACTTCCGCAAATGAGAAGGACACAGACATTTTTGCAAGATGTTTTTACGATTTGATACTGCAAGGCTATTTTAAGGGCATGACACTTTGCTGTAAATGGCAATATAAATGCACGTTGTTAAATTCGCAGCCTGATAGTGATTCGCGAGATTAACAAAAGTTAAACCCTTGCGAAAATAACAGCCTTTAGTATTGCCTGAACATTTTCTCTCTTGCAAGATGAATAAAAACAAAGCTACTTGGACAAATCTTGCACTACAATAACATGTAGGTAAAAATGCAATCAGTGTTAGTGTGAAATTGATTAATTGGAATGTTTTTAACCCCCAATTACATTTTATATGCAAACGACTGCCAATGACTTAAAATTTGTGGCCATGCATGATGCGTGTGTGTTGTTTTATTGTAGATTTTTATACACAAATTGGTACTCTTTTCTATGAGGTAGTGAAAGATGAGCAAATCTCTTTAATTTTTTCCTCGCAGATTCAATTACAGGCTGTAATGTGCTTTGTTTATTTCATTTATTTATTTGTATTTATTTTTTTTTTTTTTGCAGGCCAAATACATCTCATCATGCATGGAAGAAATCAAACAGGAACTGAGGCAGGACAACATTGCAGTCAAGGCCAATGCAGTAGCCAAGCTAATTTATGTGAGTATCACTAGCAGTAATGAAACTGAAAGAAGTCAGACAGGTCCTAAATGTTAACCCACATGCCAGTGGTTGTGCTGCAGAAATTTCTAAAGCATCCTATTACTGACAAACACTGCCCTACTGTAAAGAGAAAGTGTTCTTGTTGTGATACTGTGTGAGTATAGGTATCAGCACATCTCACTGTATTTTAGAACTTGGCTTAATGTGGCAATTGATGGCCAGGAAATTAGAAAATAATCTTGGCAGCAAAGTATCTAAAACCATCAGTGTGTGAAAGGTAAAAGCAGTATTAAGGTACTATGAAATGTTGCAGGTGGAATTGCAACTAAAATAACTGAGTAAAGCAAATAATAGAGAATACAGGTTGTACCAAGAAAACTCAGATTTATTGTCTACAGGTACACTGTATTTGTGAAAATGACGTCATGCCATGGTCATTTTAGATGACTTCAAGATGTATATCGTTAAAGTTTCAAAGACAGCTCATTGTGTGGCTGCGTTATTATCAAAGCTTTTATTCCTTTACATTTGTAAGATTTTGGGATCTGGATAATTTCTACTATGAATTCTCTATTAAAGTATGCTTTACTATGCATTGTTTGCAAATAAGCACCCCAGCGGATTTTTTTTTTTTTTTTGATTAGCACTGATAACTGGAAACTAATTGTC
Source organism: Diadema setosum (assembly GCA_033980235.1). Taxonomy (NCBI): domain Eukaryota; kingdom Metazoa; phylum Echinodermata; class Echinoidea; order Diadematoida; family Diadematidae; genus Diadema; species Diadema setosum. The sequence continues at coordinate 11,712,290 of CM067072.1, read as the reverse complement.
AGTTAAAATAAATAACCTATAAATCCCCATTTAGAATCCCTATTGTGTCACCATGGTCTTTCTGTTGGTCTGAGGCACATTGCTATGTTTTCACCTGAGTGGGCTTACTAACTTCACAACTACATGTAGGTCAAGTTTGGATGGATTTTTTAATGTTGGTGAAAAAGCTTAGCAAGTGAAGGTACATGTACATACAAATTGTACATGTACATGTTGTACTAGTAAACTGCTTGGCACATAAAGAGTTGAATAGCAATTCAGAAGTTTCTGATATGAAACAGTTTTATCCTCACATTCGGTTCTCACTGGCTGAAATTACTGAAATTTGCTTGTATTCTGGATACAGCTGTAGTTAATTCACCAGGCAAATTAAAAAACAAATTACATGAATTTACAGTGGTTTAGCCTAGCTCATCAAGGCAGTGCAAACACACATTTTATATATGCAGATGTGATGTGCAAGTAAAACATACACTGTAGTTCTAATATGGATTAACCCATTATTTGCAGAAACATGCTTGTCCATATTAATGTACTGTCTCTATGGGAAATAACAACATCTAGGAGACAGCAAGATGACACAGTGGTTTGCTGAATCTGCACAGGCACCCACCCTATCCAATAGGCAACATCAATTTAGTGTCCCCCAGCATAGAGTGCAGTATGCTTTGTGGTATTTGTAAAATTAGGAATTTGATTTCGGGCTCAGACAGAAATTGGGTTCTTCCACCATCCACTGTGTACATTGTAATCATGTTTATAATGGGCAAACTGAAAACATCTGCCTCTCAAGAACGAACCACAGAGATTTATACTGTAGCTGTTGAAACCAGACAGAAAAAAGGAGAAGACATCGTACATATTACTCCTACTGTAGATTTTAACCTCTTGCTGGTTGGCTCTGCTACTTATGATGAAGACTCTACCCTACATTTGTATAATGTGTATCTAAAAGTCATGACCTCTACATGTTCTCGTTTCAATAGAAGACACTACAGAAGTGTACATCTGTCATACCCTGATATGCAGAATACAAGTTATACATGTATACTTATTCTTCTTTTTTATTTTCTTTGACAAGAAGAGGGTGGACCTTTATATAGCAGGGACATTGTTCAGTGGTCAATGTTCATTGTCCATGTTCCCGTTAACAAATTTCAGTGTTCACGTGAGCAAAATCAATTTCTTGCCATTTCCTGTCAATTTTTTGTTTTTCATTTTATCTGTGTTTAGAGGACAGCAATGTTGCATATACAAATGAAAAGTATGCATCCATGATGGACAAGTCAGATTGGTGTCTTGTTCTACAATAAAGTGTTTAGTAATATTATTGACAGTGCTGAATTTGATGGCAACTAAAGGCTGCATCACCGTTCAAGGCACATCCAGACATTGGCACCAAAAAGAAGAAGAGGGATGTAATTCCAGTCAAGGAGAGTGTAATGCAAAGAATAATTAGAACTATTCCTTCTCGCCATGTACATCGTGTACAATGGTAGCTTGTTATGCAATAGCCGAGAATTGGATTAGAGACATGTAGCACTATTGTGTGATGCCTGCAGGGTAGATATTGCAATCATCGCTATGGCTACACAAACCTACTACTACAGATGTATTACTATTTATAATAATTATAATTACTTTTTCACTATAAATGAACTTGTTTGCATTGTGTTTGTTTGTAAGGTTTTCTTTATATCTCTCAAAAATTGGTATGGAAAAAACAGCGATTAGTAAGTGATAAGAAAAACCAAGTTTTCGCTTACAATTGCAGAATGTAACATGCCTGCAGGGTAGATATTGCAATCATCGCTATGGCTACACAAACCTACTACTACAGATGTATTACTATAATAATTATAATTACTTTTTCACTAATGAACTTGTTTGCATTGTGTTTGTTTGTAAGGTTTTCTTTATATCTCTCAAAAATTGGTATGGAAAAAACAGCGATTAGTAAGTGATGAGAAAAACCAAGTTTTCGCTTACAATTGCAGAATGTAACATCGTCTGTAAGATTACCTAATTCATTTGATGATATCGAGTTGCTCCTTGGCACATTGCATAGTCCCAAATATGATTGCAAATCTGTGTCAGTTAAGCAGGTGATTCACTGGGTTGAAAAGACCGTGATTTGGTTTTACTGGCATAAATACACAGTAGGCTGTACCCTGAGTTTACCTCGCATTGATTTGTGTTGAAAATAGTGTGACTTTTTGATATTGCCTGTGAATACATTACACTGTAATGTACACAATTGTATGTTACAATATACAAATTGTCTTGCATGCATTTGTACATTGTATGTCATCAGAATGCCCATATTTGTTGGGGGGTTTTTTCCGATGAAATCTGATATTTGGTGATGTTCATTTCCTGTTGTTGTGATGAGAAATAGCAGTTCCCTCAAATTTCTTGTTTACTTTTCTTGAACATGTGAGCCATCAGAAGAATCATATTTTCTACCATGGTACATACAGTAGTGTACAAAACTGTACGTCAGTAAATGTCCTATTTGAAGAAGGCCCTACCCCTTACCATTATCACATGCTTTTGTAGAAGAAATGTACTTCTGCACCTGAGGGTTTATATTGTAGGCCTACATGTACATGTACAAGTATTCTACCATGTGGCTGTGTGTGTTGGGGGGGGGGGGGGGGGTGGGTGGGGGGGGGGGGGGTTCTGAAGTGAAATATAATGTTGCATGTACCAGCAACAGCAACTACATGTACCTGTCTACTGAAAAAAAAAAAGAGAAAAGAGTTCAATGTTTGTAAAGCAGGAATTATAATTTGTAAATCCTCAACTGAATTTTGAATACTGGTGGATAAAGGAACATGCAATTTTATTCATTTTTTTTTTTTTTTACCTGCGCGCAGAAACGATACTGAACATTCACACTCCTTGTGAGGACCAAGAAAATGAGAGGGGAAAAAAATGTTGCTTTGATATCAAATGAGCAAAACAAAAGCAAGAGATAAGGGAGCTGAGTATTCTCCTGACTTGCAAAATTCACCGAAAATATATATTTCTGAAGACATCATTGGATCTGTGTGCAGAATGTGACCTACATGTAGTACAATTGTAGGCTTAAGTTTGATTGATGACTCATGAGGTGAACATGCCATGTACAACACACAGTATTCAGGGTCAGAGTGCAGCATTAGAACAAGAAAGGCCAGCTTCGTTTCAACCTGTCCCAGGAATACAATGTAAATAACTGTAAAACATGATATATTCCGGGCATTAATTTTTCGCTAATTGGAGCCGACTGCCTTTTTTTGCGGCATGAAATTTTGGCGAACTGCCCCTGACATTGAATGCATATACTGTATGTAGACAAGAACTTTCACGTGCATTATAATTTCGCGAATCTTGGCGCTTGTGAAATTTGCAAAATTAAAATGCATGCGAACATTCCCCGTTTTACAGTAATCTTTGGTTTGATGTACATACGTAATGCTTATAACTTTTCTTACTTTTCATAAGTTAAGATAGAATGAAGGTAATTTCGTATACATTCTTAAATATGAGCTGGAAAATTTTATTTGTATATTTGTGGCTGTCTTGAAAACCTCATCTTTCTCAAGATGGGTCAAATGATGCATCATATCATATCATAAGTAACATACACTGTACCATGTACAATAGTCCCTCTGGAGGCAGACAAAAAAGAAAAGTTAACATCAACAACAAAAATTGTTGACCGAATGAATGCCAGACTGTGATGGAATCTGAGCTTGCGTCAGCATCAGTCCCCATTTTGTCTCAATTTTCATGCACCACAAGGTAATAACTCTGACCTTTCAGGGCTGAAATTGATATTGCTGGTGCTGAAATCTATGATGCTTGGTTTGTGCAAGTAAATTGGCTGTCCAAAAGACACCTGCTCAGTCACCATATGGTTCCGATGCAGTATGAGGACATGTGTTGAGGAATAACATACTTTTCTCAGGATTTGAGTTTTGGGTGTTTTTTTTTTTAGGTGATCTGTGAAAGTTCCTTTTTTGTCAGTGTTACTGTTAGCAGTGCATACATGTACATTGTATGTACTCTACTTTGAGTGGTTGAAAATGTTTGTTTAGGTGAACATATTAAAATTTGCTGTGGTTTTCCACTGGAGTGTATGCATGTTGTGCATATTAATCATGTCTTGAAACTCACAATTGTGTTTAATTCAATATTTGTGGTGTACAGTATCTACATTTGTACATGTAAAATGCAATTTGAAGAAATTGTGTTTTTTTTTCTGTTCTTTCTGTGAACACAAACTCAAGTTGCAGAAACGTATTAAACTGTATTAAACGCTCTTTTAAAGGCATTGTTGAAAATATTTCAAGCTTCATGGTCATGTACAATATATAGTATTGAAATATTGCATTAAATTTGTATTAAAATGTCACATGTACATGACCTTAAACAATCCGTAGTCCCGAGAGTGAAATGAAATGGCAAGTGAATTAGTGGCTACTTACTGTACATGTACAGCTACTGCATCCAGTCAAATGATTACCATTCATTCCCCAAGGGAATGACAGTATTAGTTTTAATCTGTAAGTTTTAATCTCAAAGTTTTTCAATTAACAATGTGCCAAACATTGTGAGTGTGAAGAAAAGATTGTGATTTTTTTTTTAATTATTATTTTAGTGTAGATTGGATTTACTTAAAAAAGAAAAGAAAAAAGAATTCAGTACCATCGGCCAGGTTGCTATTATCTGTGGTAGCCTCCATTTTGAAAAATTGTTAATGAATGTTTAGCCCAGGTATTAAAGTGCATTATTTCCCAATGTCATACCAGAGATTGGATATACAGTAGGCTAAAGAAAAAAAGTGCGAAAAGAGAGTGCAAATAGTATATTGTATCATGTGATTTAGAGTAAACAATGGTGATTTAGAGTAAACAATGCTGGTTTTGCCTCCCCTGAGTACCTGATAAGAAACCGTCTTTGTTGACGCTCGTGTGTCAGGTCCTCATGATAATACTACGTTGTACATGTACATGCAGGCATGTGCAATCCCATACACGGTGGCCTTTATTCAGGCATGACTGCGGTATATACTGAGAGATAGGGGGAGGAGGCAGTATGGTAGCCCTACTTCTGCACATACAGTGTATCGACCACCCTTTTTGAAACCGACCGCGTATACATTGGCACACAGAACGCTTAGTACGCACTTCACTGTGCGCAGAGCACATAAAAATGGATTGGCTTTGACCGTTGATGAGGATGGTGTGGGAAAACGTGAAAATTCATGAGTTGTTCATTAATGGTTTTAATCAAGGACAAAATTTGGAATGAATATTTTCACCGATTCGTAATGTAATGTCTATGGAAGTTTCTAAAAAACTTTGTACAACACGGTGTTCAATACAACTCGGTTTGCGTGCATTGTCAATGCAAAAACAATGGTCGATCTCAATAAGGAGCTTTACCGCGGGGAGCTGAAACGAGGCCACGCAAGTTCGACGGCGACATTTTTGCACAGAAACTTCAAATTGAAAAGGGAACAACGGCATTTGATAGTGCTGGATTTTCTCAATCACGTAGGTCAAGTTTTTTACGTGAATTTCAGTGTTAAATATTCTTATCAAGCAAATAAACATTAGGCGGTCGATGAGTAGTAGGTCCAACCATATAAAGTAAAGCATTTCATGCATGTTTCACCTATTTGGTCTTAAACCACAGTACATGTACATAACTTGTGTCAGTCATACATGTAAAAAGGGGGGGGGGGGCTTCCAAAATGAGCAGAAAAGATTTTGATAATGATTTTGATAATGGGTTATGTAATGAGTCGTAGTACATGTACATGTAGGTTCATCCAAAATTTAAAGGCTGAGATACCACAAGAGAGCATCTATAACCCAGGAGCTCCCACGAACCTGATGATGATGTGGGCCCTAGACCCCAGCCGCAAGCGGATATTGTGGGTCCATGCGCAAAATGCTGTGTGTGTGTGTTCGTGCGATCAGCAGGTGAATCTCCCATTTGAAAGATACTTTGGGTTCGAGTCTAGATGCAATTGCTACAAAATACAGTAATTCCTCCATCTCTCATTTCATGTGATTAATTTGCATCATGGGTCTTCATTCCTTGCCACAGCTGAACATGTTGGGCTACGACATCAGCTGGGCGGCGTTCAACATCATCGAGGTCATGAGCTCGCCAAAGTTCACCTTCAAGCGGATTGGCTACCTGGCCGCTGCCCAGAGCTTCCATGAGGGGACGGATGTCCTCATGCTGACCACCAATATGATCAGAAAGGTATGTCCTCCCCTTGTCCATTCCACAGTTTTCACACCATCATCCACCTACATAGCTCAGACATACCCATGTTGTCTATGTTTTCATTCAAATGACAGAAGAAATGATAAATTGTGGAGGATTGTCATGTTTGGCAGCTGGAATTAAATTCCACAGACTATATTTCTGGGGTTTGGTGCCATATATATTCTTAGTATGTTAAGATTTTGCAATTCATTGTTGATAATGATATTTCCTGAGGTAGGCTGAAATATTCACTTTAAAGAACAAGTTCACCTTCATAGACATGTGGGTTGAGTGAATGGAGCAATATTTAGGAGAACACATCAATGAGAGATTGAGGAAAATCGGACAATCCGTTCAAAAGTTATGAATTTTTGAAGTTTCTGCTCAGTCACGGCTGGATGAGAAGACTACTATAGCTTGTGATGTCATATGAGTACAACTATATAAAGAAAGTATAAAGAAAATTCGATATATATTAACTTTTCTCACATAATAAAAGAACGCTTGACTTCTCTCTTTCAGAAGTCAAGGGGAATAATATTACCCCTAACATAAGTCAGTATTAACAAGTCAAGGATATGTGCACTTTTTTCAAAAAGTCAAGTTTTGTGAAATTCTCTTTTTATTTTCCTTATATTGTTGTACGCATGTGACATCATAAACTGTAGTAGTCTTCTCCTCCAGCAGTGATTGCACAGATATTTTAAAAATTCATAACTTTTGAACGGATTGTCGGATTTTCCCCAAACTTTCACTGATGTGTTCTACAATTGTACTTACTGTACATTGTTGCCTTCACTCAATCCACATGTATATGAAGGTGAACTTGTCCTTTAATTTCAGCTTTTTGTCATGAACATTTGGTTGGAGAATTTCCAAAAATTTAATTTTTTCTATTCAAAATTTGTTTGAAATATGATACCTCATCAAAAAATTTCTGCTTACCTACCCCCTCCCCCTAAATTGGCCAATGTTCTTTAATCTGTTTCTGATTTTGCGTAGAGTTAATGAATTCAACCCATTCTATTTAATCATTCTTTATATTAAAGATGAGCAGTGAAATTCTGAGTTGCCAGATTAATGATGCATGGTGATGATTTCTGCAGCCAGATTGCCTCTGGAAATCCGATCCCTTCAGTTGACGTCGTTCAAACCATTACTAATTGAAGAGTATACCTTCTAATCAGTTAATGAGAGCACGGGCTAGATAGAATCCCAGAAGTGGACGCCGGAAAATCCACTCAAAGCAATCTGCGAGCATTTGCATGCTGTCAAAAAGAGCCCCAGTGACTATTTAAAGATTACAAGTACAGCAAACTGCAAGTTCATTGTAGAGGAATATTGCATGAATAATGTACATTTTTACATTAGACTTCCAGCACATACTGCTCAGCCTGAGCTCATAAGAGAATTGTGTGGGCCTCACCTCAAGTAATCATTTTTTTTTTTTTTTCATCCAGCCTTGCTTGGTTTGATCCAGGCCTTCTAAAGAGCAAGGTCATTATAATTTCATCTGCTTCTCTTGCTTGGCCTGTGGAGATTGGGATACAGCCTGGTTATTTTTTTTTTTCTTCTTCTGGTTATTATTCTTGTGTGTTTTCATGACAGGAGATGGGAAAAAAATGTGGCAGACATCATTTACTGTCTTCAGATGCACTGTACATGTATGCTTGCAGCACCATGTTCAGCTCGTTTACATCCTGTGTGTGCGCTCAGATCTATGTCGAGTAGAGTGAGAAGTGTAGATATGCCCTTCAGATATTTATGGGTAGGATACTTGAGGGAGAGATGTGCAGATGCTTTATCCAGACTTGCTGTCTCTCTATCTTTTTTTTTTCTCTCTCTCCTCCTTTATTATTCTTATGTTTGTCCTTCTGTCTCTCCTTTCTTCTCTCTTCTCCTCCTATAGCCTCCTTCCTCTTGGCTATGCAGTTGAACGCTGCAATATGGAGAGTTCTAATTCGGTTTATTCATAAATGTATTACAATTTACATGCACATACTGAATGTACAATGTGCAACACATATGCAATTGTATGCATTGCATCTTTGGTCGAACCAATCGTGCTGAATTACAAACTTGTATCATAGTGCATTCCCAATCGAAGTTGTACTGCATCCTGTACATGATTTATAAATGTTTGGTCTACTCATAGTTACAGTGTATACAAAATAGAAATGATATCAAACATAGTGATCATAAGAGCTTTTTCTTCAGTAGAAGGCCTACAATTTTATGTGCTTCTAGTGCAGAGGAGTATATTGTGAGACTTCTTTCTGTCATATCCTTTCTGATAAACCATGTCTCTTTCCTACCCAGGATACATTTGTTGGAATGTATACAGTAACCTTGAATGAAACACTTTAAATGCACTGTGCTGTAATTAGTAGGTGATTTTACATCATGACTACAGTGTACACAGCTCTGTATCATGTACAGATACAGTATGTATTGTGGACAAGCTGTCAGCATGAGTAAAGTGCATCATACCAGCAAGAACAGACCAACCTGATCTCCCAGGAAGTATTGCAGAAGGAGTTCCTATCCACTGTAGTTTTGATCTGTCTCATTATCCTCAGCAATTCCTGTTGCCAGAAAGGATTCTTGTTGTCATGAATGATATCAAGCCACTGTTGTCATATATTTTTTGCCATTAGCTGTGTGTGAGGTGATAGATGCAATAATATTATGCATGTAACGGTGGGCATGTACTATAGATTTACTATAAAGGCCAACCCTATAAATGAATTTCACGTTTTCTTACTGGTCAGTCTTTGCACTAAATTGCATTGACCTATTCACATTGTACATTGTACATTTTACTGGGTGTGTACTTTTTCGCACTCATGTACAAACATGTATTGATACTGAGGGTCATTTTGTGCCCTGTCATACATGTACAATGTACATATAGTGCAAGTATTCTGCCCTTAAAGGCATTATTTACCATTTGGAGATATGAAACAAAAACCCAGCTTTAGTGCATCAATATACTGTAATTCTAAAATGTGAGTTAGAGATAGAAACAACCAGGGTAAAAAGGTTAATCAGTCTATTAGTGTTAAGTATTATTAAATATACAAAATTTGTACAGTAATGATAATAAAGTTGTTTCTAGAATAGACCATTTACTGTAATGGTTTATTGAGAAAAATAGTTATATAAATACAGTGTATCTCCATACATTTTAGGCTTTATTGCAAAATCCTTATAGTAGTAGGATATTTTGTGATACAACTGACCTACACACATCAAATGTGATAACTCGAACATTTTTTAAATCACTGCTCCCAATGGTAAACAGTACTGTTAAATGAGACCCAGTGATTAGCTTCTAGTTGCCTGTATTAGACCACTATACATTTAGAGCACTATGAGTATCTTTTTAGGTAGAATGAGCGCTTTATAAGAGTCTCTCTATTATTATTATTATTATATTATTTGTAATGCTACACAATGGAAAAGTGCATTGTCTTACATGTGTACCTCTCAATATTGCACATTGTACATGACAACATATTATTAACACATGTAATCTGTTGTGATAACGTAAAACTGAACAGGACTTGCATAGCCAGAACCAATATGAGACGGGGCTGGCCATGACAGGATTGTCATGTATCTTGACCTCTGACCTGTCACATGATCTGGCCAATGACATCATGGCACTGGTAAGTACCCGCGCAGTGAGGGGGCAGGGCGGACTGCCGCTACCCCCACAGAGTTGGCCACCTCCTCTTCCTCTTCCATGGCGTAACCCCTCGTGTGGACAATGACACTACCGCCCCCCTTTCGTACAGTACATACCCCATCTGTCACTTGTGCTGGCCGTTCCATGGTATCTCTCTGGTTCAAGTAGTACACAGGTGGTGTTGGTCGAGTAGTGGTACGCGATGTGGATCATAAATGGAATAACCAATTATGTGCTCTCACCCCTTCGATACATGTACTGTATGTACTCTTTTAGAAGTGGCGTTAAACCTGACTTGGTGTAGATGCTAAACAAAGCCTGCACACAGATTATGCCCACTTTGATGTTTTATTTGGGAGGCATTTGGAGTTGGCAGAGTGAGGTATGACTGCAATGTATTCTGACCAGTCGTGATCTTTTGACAATGCTCGCAAACCCGTGTCTGTGAACACAATCTTCTCATAATTTTCCTCCCCCCCCCCCATACAAATTTGTGAAGTCCATACAATTAGCCTAAATCTGAGATGTGCTCTTACAAGCCGATGTCAAAGGGTACAAGTGAGTGTATTTTACATTGAATTTTGGGACATGCAGTAAGTCGCATGATCACTGGTACGTTGCATTGCCAACATAACCTCATTTGCTGGTCTGCCAAGTGTCCAATTGACCTCCTCTCATTCCTCCTGTGTACTTATTATCAATATCATGGTTGTTATTGGTGAAAAGTGTAATTGTGTTATTTCTGTTCTTTGTTTCCCTTCTCTCCTTTCTTTACCTCCTTTCCATGGTCCCACTAATTTCTCCCCCCAAAATTGCCTGCCATCATTTGCTGTATAATTCAAACAATACTAAAAACCACACCAAACACCACTTGATACTTCCAAATATTCATTTGTCCATGATGCATATTATGACCCAATATTTCATACATCCCTTTAAACTATGTAACAAACTTATACATAATGTTTTTCAACCACCATTTGCCCACTTTGAATTTTGTATCGACTTTTAAAACACATTGCTTTTGCAATCATCATCATCATCAAACCAATGCACTGAAATCATTTTGAATCATCATTGAAAATACATTTCCCATGTACCATGATTACATTCTTCATTTGCTCCCTTCCCATCATGTGCTGTATGATATGATTTCATACCTGTCCCTGCTCGTATCATGTTGAAAACATCCCACCATGCTTTGTGTTTTATTTTGATTTATTTTGTTTTTACCCTTTGTGCTTGTTTCCTTTGTGTAAACCACTCACCGATCTCATCCCACATGAACAACTGCCCCAAATGCCACTTCCATATAAATATGATATCATTTTCCATAATTCGTTCTGCAAATCCCCACAAAATTGTTTTCCTGGCCAAACCCATTTTTTTTTCCTTCACTTGTCTATTATTTTTTTCAAATACAAAATTAACAAATTTTGTCCCTTCTCGATATTTCATTTTTCTGCATTTTCCCACATTCCTTATTCTGGAAAATGAATTTGCTATCATGATTTATTTTTTGACTTTTTTTTTCCCCTTGCATGGTATACTGTTAAATTTACCCTTTAATGAAATCACCTCTATTTTTATTCCACTGATTAATACCATATTTCATATTCATTGAACAATTCAAAATATTCATCCGCTCTTTCATACCCACTGAACCATCTTGCTTCACACGACATGCTAATACTCCCTTCACGGTATCATACCACATTAATTCTGGTGTTCACCTGTCATGATAACACTGCGCCCCATCTGCCCTGGTCTGTTGTGGATCCATTTTTATCCCCCACTGTCCAATTTTCATTTTGTCAATTGATATTTTTGCCTTCATCTCATCCCTCGCCCTTCTACACTGGGTTCACACTGTGTGACACCTGACCGTTCAACATTCCATCCATCAATTTTTTTCCCCATCAATATTTGCCACACCCTGTTTCCTTCTTGGGATATTCACTGCCTTGCCCCCCCCCCCCCCCCCCCCATGCTATCCCGCCCCACCCCCCCCCCCCCCCATTCCCACCTCCCTCCAACTTGCACCCATGTAGGACATTAACAGTATCGGCCAATATGATGCGGGCGTCGCCATGGCGGGACTTGCATGTTTCACCTCCCCTGACCTTGCCAGAGACCTGGCCAATGACCTCATGAGTCTGGTGAGTGGTGTGACCCCATTTGACCTTTTGGCCTCTGTTCCAGGTGACCTTTCACACCCTTTTTACATGTATGATGCAAACAGTCTTATGTACTTGTTATTCCCTGTAACTTCCATTTTAGTATTGTTGCGATTTGATGTTATTGATCTACCAGTGCAGTCTATCTTTTGTCAATTAGTGGTCCATTTGTCATTAATTGTGAAAATTCAACTTCAGCAGGCTACTTTTCATAGAAGACCTCTAATCTTCTGTCCAAATACTACCAGAAATGTTACATCCACCTTGCCGTGCCAGATTTTTTTGTATTCTGAATGTTTGTCCTGTGGTGTGTTGTTATTGTTTTAAAGTGGGAAAACTAATTCCATGCGTAGTGGTAAAATGATGGAGCCAAATTTGTGCACTATTCCCTTGCCCTCAAATCATACATTGTTCTATCATGCACCATTGCAATAGGTACGGTTGTGTACCTGAAGGAAAATCAAAGATCAGGAGTGATTTTCATTTCAGTGGTTGAAATGAGACCAAAGCAACAATAAAGTTACGGTTCAAGCAAAATTAGACAGATATTTTGAAGTTATAACGGTTTGAATGTTGACTCGTCACCAAATGCTGCATTACGCTGGCATCTAAAATTCACTCATTCTGTTTTTGTTTGAAATAGTTTTAGTGCTATTCTATAAGAAAAAAAAATGTCTAGAGGAAGTTGATCATGTTGTACAGTGTACAAAATCAAGAAAAAAATATATATACTGATCTTTCTGTGTGGAAAACAAGTGAAAACTTTTAGAAATATGTATGCAATATTACAGTCATGATCTACATTGTAGACACACAATTGTTTGTGCTGTGGTGTCCCAACAGAATGCCATGTACGACTATACACAAGGATGAATTGTTCCAATTTCCCTAGTACTGACCTCATTTCAAAAAGTTAGCAACTTTCACTTTCGATCACATTAAAAACCACCTCCAAACCCAAAGATTAAAAAACAGGAGATCCAACTTTGAGAAGTTCAGTACAGGGACAACCACAGGATGAAGCATCATCATCAATGAAGAACCTCTCTGTTTGAAGTTGCTTGCAAGGCAGGATTAGCAGTGAATCCCTAGAAGTAAGAATATTTAGACAAAAAAGTTGCAGAACGTTCGGATGAATTAAAAAAAAATGCAGTGAAAATGATTTGCCTTTGTCTGGAGCTATCATTAAGTTTGCTTATCAGGCTGGATGGAAATATTTTCTTCTTTTTACAATCCTGTTGACCATTTGTACATTATTTTTTCTTGAAAGAGGCAAGCAGAATTTCCTCTCTGGTTTTGAACTGTAGAAGTGAATTACTTTGATGAAAATCTGAAGTACAAAAAATGTAAGTACCACTCTAGCATAAATGAAAGAGAAAATCATAGAAGCCATTGTTAAGATGTGCTTTACAGACACCATAAATTCAGAAGTCTGCATCTAAATTTTGGTTTTATTAAACCATTTCCAAGAAGTGGTATCTGAAATCCCCATTGCAGACTTAGCATGTGGCCAAACAGGTTCATGCGGGCAATGGCTTAGAAACACTGTGTTTCATGGTCTCCATCCCTCCCAACACTTGATTGCTACAGGCTTGTGTGGTTAGAGTTTAGAGAGTTAAGAATTAAGGTTAATTTTTCATCATGAAAATATGACTAGTTTAATGAATCTGATTGAAATTATTTCAGGAGTGTATGCTGTTCTTTATTTGGAAGGCACACTGCAGATACAGCATTTAGTCCGAGATTGTAATTTACAGGAAAATTGAAATTTAATGCTACAGACTACACTTCATGAAGAAAACTTATTGAGTAATCAATAATTATGATTTACTATGATATTATTATCATTACTCTCTTCTTGTGTGTATGTTTACAGTGTGAAGTAAATAAACTGAAAAATGATCAAACTTGAAATCAAACAAAAGTGAAGCTTAGAATGTAGTAACAAACTGTACCCTTTTTTTGGTACACAGTTAATCTTTCTGCTTCTCAAAGTTTTACAGGATGCAGAATTATTATTTTTTCATGAAATCAGTGCTATTTACCTAGACAACCAATTGCAAAGAGCGCTTTAAAGGCATTGTTTACCATTTGTACATAACAAAAACCCAGCTTAGTTCATCAAAATAATTCTAAATTGTGAGTTAAAGATAGAAACAACCACAGATGTAAAAATGTTAATCAGTATATAATCAATGTGTAGTATTAACTATACAAAATGTGAGCAACATTTTCATGTATAATGAAATTGTTTCTAGAATAAACCATCCACAGTTATGATCTTTTGAGAAAAACAATGATATCTTCTTATATTTTAGGCTTTATGGCAACATTTTTATATGGTAGAATGTTTTGAGATAAAATGACCTACACATATACATCAAATAAGATAACTCAAACATTTTTAGAAATCACTGCTCCCAATTGTAAACAGTACCTTTAAGAGTAGCATGTACAACATGCAGATGTAAGAGTAAATGTAAATCCTCAGTGCATGTCACCCCCTTTCCTGTCCCAGTTTATCCCTGTGTGACATTTTTATATTGTGTATATTAAAAAGAGTGGTGTATTCAGTCTTGTTTGTGATCACATGGTGGTTCAAAAGAGAAACTGCATTTCATCCCTTGTATGTGCCAACAAATGATTTTTATCTAGAGGTGCCCTGCAAACCCTTTTATTTCCATCCCTTCCCAACTCTTCATATTAGCCTAGATAAGAATTTGATAAATTGATAATGTCATCATTATTGTGTGTGTTTATTTGCTCTGCTGTCATATTGTTTGCGGCATTTCTTTTTTAAATTCAGTTCCTTATATTCTTGTACTTTATGCCAGTGTGGAGATTAGATTTCAACATTAATGTTAATTCATTGACGTGAATAGTGGAGATCCTAGCTTAAATGAAATTATCTAAAAAATTTGCTGGATTATTGTTGTAGAAAACATTTTAAAAAGTTGCTGCACAAATTATAGAAGTGGCTCAAGATATTCAGCGTTAGTTTATGGGATAAATGAAATATTTTTCTTGTAAGTTCAATGCTTGATTCTTTTCCAAAATGGGTACAGCAAAGGTGTCGTGGCTCTGAACAATTTATACTTTGACAAGAGATGTGCATTCCAAATTATCAAGTATAGAACAGGAACATGTCTTCTACTTGATTTTGTTTTTGTTTTTGTTTTGATGTAGACAGTGTTATGCAGTGAGTCACCATGTCTATATTGTAGGTGTGTGATATATGACTGACATGCAGAATCACCTCCCACCAATCTTCCTGCGCAAAGGGATAATGTACAGCATGAGCGTTCATTGATACGGAGTTCTACAAATCAGGGATCTGAAACCAGTAGCAACAAATTCAAACTGAATCATACATAGATGGGTAGAATAGATACTAAAGGCAATGCATGAGTGACATGTGAACTTACAATCAAGAGTAAAGAGATTGAAATTTTATGCCATGTACAATTGTTATGTAATGTGATTGATATGTGAGTGAGAGATCTCTCTGCATGGATTCATATTGGTTCTTTTCTGTCTGCTGGGACTTGAAGATGGCGTCTACCAAACCCTACATCCGGAAGAAGGCTGTGCTCCTCATGTACAAGATATTTCTCAAGGTACTGTAGTTCTTCATAATGTTTCTTTGTTCACTCATCAAGGTAGTCCTTATTGTATCTTCTATTTCTGTCAGCCCTGTCAATCAAATCAAATATAATATAATCAAAATATTAATGCCAGTATACAATGCATCAGAGATACATGTGTTAAGAATACATTGTATCTTATCAATGTTTTTGCAGAATGATGCTTTTCAGGGCACATGGTATGAAAGTGCCCAATAAACCTGATTTTGATTCATGCTCAACTTTAGATTGTACTCTAAATATTTTCCACCTGAACGATACGTGACAGTCAACAACTTAAAACTCATCCTTCAGGCATTTAAATCAGATTTGCAGCTACTGTGTTTTGTTTTGTTTTTCCCCTCACTATCACTATGAATATGATGTGTTTTGGTACCTCATCAGCGGTTTTGATTACACTAGCACTTACACTTTAATGAAAAGAAGGACACAGACCGCGTGATGAATGCTGCCATTATGAGGCCTGGCATGTGTGATATGATACTGTTGTATGTACAGTGTATGTACTTGTATACCTACAGTGTAGGTATGTCACAAGTTTCATTTGTCATGTTTGATGGACTCTATTGCAGTTTCCAGATGCATTGAGGCCAGCTTTCCCTCGACTGAAAGAGAAACTGGAAGATCCAGACCCAGGTACAATTTTATGATCTATTGATACCATGTGATATGTACTGCAACTGAAAGCTTCTCAGTGACATCGGTACACCTGAAATCAATGGACATCATACATATTACTTTCTGATAGTTTGTACAGTGCGGGTAAAGTTACAATCACAATACACTGTCACCTACGGACGCCAACTCATTACTGAGATACATTTGTATTGGTGTTTTAGTCAGGCATACATTGTATCTCATGGTGTGTACAAGACATCAAATTTCAAGCTCATGCAAACAAATGAACTTTAGATATTTCAAGCTGTCAGTGATTTTGCTCTTTTGTATTAAAGGCATTATATACCATTTGCAGATGATACAAAACCCAGCTTTAGTGCTTCAAAATAGTTACTAAAATGTGAGTTGGGGATAGAAACAACCAATGCAAAAATCATAATCAGTATAATCAATGTTAAGTATCGTTAGATATACAAAATATGAACAATAGTTTTAATAAGATTGTTTCTAGAATAAACGTCTATAGTTAGGGTTTATTGAGAAAAATAGTGACATCTTATATTCAAGGCTTTATTGCAAAGTTTTTATATGGTAGAATGCTTTGTGATACAACTAACATAGACATATGCATCAAATGTGATAACACGAGCAGTTTTAAATCACTGCTCCCAATGGTAAACAATACCTTTAAAGTCGTACTAAATTGTCTCCCCCTGCTCGCTCTATTCCTGGATTGTGACAATAGGAGTGCAGTCGGCGGCCGTGAACGTGATTTGTGAGCTGGCGAGAAAGAATCCCAAGAACTATCTTTCCCTGGCGCCACTCTTCTTCAAACTCATGACGTCATCCACCAACAACTGGATGCTGATCAAGATAATCAAACTGGTGAGGAGTCCCCCTCATGGATATTTAGTCTACCGATCTCAGAAAGTATTGGTCCTCGCTCTCAGGGCTGTACATAGAAGGGGCTGTGTTGGAGAGAAAGTCTGACTATATTTTTATCAAGATATTGAATCTGTAGGTAAAGCATTTCCTGCTTTCCTGGCAAAAATGTGAAATTGTCGCTCAAGTATGGACTCCATTTCAAAGCATAAAGAAGGTCCATGAAAGGTGATGACAGTGAATATTGGTTAAAGGGGAAGGCTAGTAACTGATCAGTGGGAATCAGTGGAAATGCTGGGCGATGATTGTTCTAATCCTTATGGGATTCATTCAAGAGTTCATTGTATGTCTATTGTTGTGTGAAAATGATTTGCTTTAGAACGGTCTCATATTCAAGTAATGTGCAGATTAATGCCCCGTCACTGACCAGGGACGCTAACCTGGAAGCATTAAACTGCACATTACTTGAATATGAGACCATTCTGAAGCAAATCATTTTCACACAACAATAGATATACAATGAACTCTTGAATGAATCCCATAAGGATTGGAACAATCATCTCCCAGCATTTCCACTGATTCCCACTGATCAGTTACTAGCCTTTCCCTTTAAGGTTTACCTCATGCAGATGTGAATGTATTATTGGTATTTGATAGTATGTATTGATTACATACAATGGATACTGATATGTTGTAGAGTTTATCCGTATGTTTAATATATACCAGATACTGTTCGATGATTTTTTGCAAAATCAGTGAGCAAATTTCTTGTTTTTCGAGTTGCTTGTTGTGCTAACATGGGAAAATTCTGTCCGATTTTCTAGTTGGAAGATGATGCGACCAGTTGTTGATTCTTCTTTGATTTCAAGGAATCTGACTGCTTTTCATCTCTCCAGTACCACCAAATTTTACTATACAACAAGAATAAAGATGCTGCCCTATCAATTTCTGTTTTAGTTTTGTTTTGTTTGTTTATGTTTTGATAATTTTTTTCCTTCTCTCACCAGTTTGGCGCCCTGACACCTTTGGAACCAAGACTAGGGAAGAAGCTGCTGGAACCACTCACCAATCTCATCCACAGGTAGTGCCATACTAGTCTCATGACAGTGCTGCTGGATATATGGCTGTAGATAGCCTCAGAAATACCTTGGGGGGGGGGGGGGAGCATTTCATGAAGTGTTTGTTCTCAGCCAATCAGATGCAAGGATTTCAGTAGCTTATAACAGTTTGTCAGAAGAAATATCTGACAAAACGCTTCATGACATGCCCCCCTGGAGAGAGTTTTGCTTTCAAGACAGTATTAGTCTGACAGAAGAATACTCAAGTGTAGAAAAAAAAAATGCTCTGTGAATGATTATACTGCAATTACATAATTATTGTATGTGTTGAGGATACATACTCGGCAAAGTGCCCAGTGTTACCTGTCTTTTTTTTTTATATGACAGCCTGTTTAAAATTGTGTAGTGCCCTCTTATGTCATAGTGCTGTTGTATCATTTGGCTCAAGATGCGGATACACAAACCTAAAGAATGCATTCACTTGAATGTATGGATCATGTGAACCTGAATCAAGAGCCATTTAGAGTCCTGCTAGTCTAAACTCAAGACCTTCAACTGTAATAATTCCACTTCATGTTCCAGGTTGTCATGTGGGAATACAGTATACAATGTACATCATATGAATAAGATGGTAGAGGAATTGTAAAGTTTCCCCATGTTCTCACGAATCAGTGATATTTGTCACAGCCACGTGGAATCACTTTAGGGGAGAAAATGTGTCCTGTATCAAATTATAATCTTGTAAAGCTGGCAATTATGACTCAAAAGGGTAGAGGACTTGAAGTTGTTTTTGAAATCTTTGATCCCCCCCCCCCAAAAAAAATGAATAAATAAACATGATTTAAATGATATTTTAGTGTACAGTCAGATAGGAGAATGGTGAGATGATGGCATCATTGCCTTTTCCAATCCAGGCATCTCTCATGAAAACAAAACAAAACAAAACAAAAACTGGATGCTTTCCTTATGTCTCAGCATCAACTCTACCTACATGTGAAATCTGTGTTAGTAAAATTGCCTTCAAATGAAATGAAATTGATGTTTTTGCTTTTATTAATCCACAGCACTTCTGCTATGTCACTGCTCTATGAGTGTATCAACACAGTCATTTCAGGTGAGTAGGAGATACAGTCTGTATGTCATCTTTCCTTCCTCATTCTTAAAAATGCATAACAAATGTAGAGATTTGCTACAGATTGTATATGTATGAGCATCTGCTCAATTCTCGCTATCGCCAATGACGTAAAAAGTACCCGGATGTGGCTTTTTCGCCAAGATTTAGTGCACTTGGTAGCAAGGGCACTTCCGGCGCGGAGCATAATTTGCACAACGCTAGCGTGCGCGTACGTGCACCTTACCTATAGCGCCGCGCCGGCCACGGATATACTAGTACAGTAGGCGGCTGTACCGCCCGAGCCAGCGAGTGGCCAGGCCTGTCATACTCGTACACTGTAGTCGAGTCCCCGCCGGCGGCCGGCCTTGCATTTTGATAGCATGGACCACTGCACGCGATGCAGCGCATAAGCTAACACATACCGGTACAGCGTACTGCTTGATCATGCGATCGATGTGCACATCACAGATCAGTCATCTCTGCATACGCTGAAAATATGCTGGAAAATATTCACCCACCTGGATATCGTCATAGAATGCCCACCTTTTTTTATTATTTGTTCTCTGTCGAAATGTCGCGAACACAATCGGGAAAGAACAGTGATCTCGAACTTATCCTGTCTCCGAAGCAACTTCTTCCAAGTAAGTACAGTACGTACAATGTACGTAGGCACTAGGCCTACTAACTCTAGTGCTACTACCACAAATCTCTTTGTACTACCACTACTAGTAAGTCGCGCGTGCACGTACTGCGCTGTGGAGTCACCCGCAAACTTCACCCACGCGGCCACGTCACGTCTCGCATGCCAGTAAGGGTCCTATTTCTGCAGATTTTTTGCATTTATTGTTGTGCGAACAACACATGGCAGCTTCGCAGCAACAACCAATAGTCGTATTAACAGCAATTTCTTAAGAATGGAGAAATTTCAAATCATATTGAAGCTGTAATTCAAGTCCAGAAAACCGGAAGTACACGTAGAATACAGTCGGTTGTGTGTGTAAATAGCATTAGTCACGTATCACGCGCGTACGAACGGAAGTGACTTTGCTACCGGACTATCCCATAATGCACCGTAAATGACGCTTAAATCAACATCCGGGTACTTTTTACGTCATTGGCGATAGCGAGAATTCCTTTTAATGAAACTTAATGCAAATTTTACATATTAATAGGAATCATGCAAGGCCATTGGTTTCATAAAGTAAAATCTTCTAGTAAAGGACTCTGTGTGAAAGATCTATTTAAATTTGAATGATTGTTGAATGCATATACTTGGCTAAGAAATCAGAACATGTGATAATTCCACATTGCTGAATAGTCTCATACATTTGAAATAATGCATGGCTAACAGATTGACCAACATAGTGTGATACTGGAGATTGGGCTAGCGTAGTTTCAGTTGAGTAAAATGCATATTGGTAGAATGTGATCTGTGAATATTCTTTACCTGAAAGAAGAAGACCTAAACCTAAACCATGCAATATCAGAGAATATTTGAAGAGTTTGTTTGCAAAAACCGACAAGTCCATTTTTGAAGATTTTGAAGTACGGTCTCTGTCATAAAGTACAAAATAGTACCTTTTAAATGATATATTGGTCACCACATATAAAGGTACATTTTTGAAGTTATGGTCAAAAGAAGCAAAAATTTTCTTATTATTCTCTTTATTTTTCTTGACCTTTAATCGCAAATATCTCCATTTGGCAAATATGGACTTATCGGTTTTTGCAAACAAACTCTTCACTACCTAAACCTTGCAACTGGTATAAGTGTCATTTAAAGTGTGTATGCATTATAAAAGTTTCTCTGAAATATGTTTAGCAAATTTACCTTTCAGGGCTTGCGGAGATGGCATGTAATGGATGAAGAATGTGTGTGTATGAATGCTCTGGTTGAGCTATAAAGTATATCACTGATCACATGAAAACATGATGAAGCAACAATCTATGCTCTTGATCATGCAAAGGTGGTTTACAATCTCTGAGTCAGTAGATGACCATAAATTTGATATTCTACAACTGTATTGATTCCATATGTTTATTGTTGGTTGAGGACGTGGTGACATTATATATTATTTGTTTAGCCATTATCAGTTTCATTAGCCTTGGGTGTACTGTGTGCTATGGGATTCACCAGGATGTAAGTCTATGGTTGCATGCCATGCAGTGGGACTTTGGTGATCTTTCCTGATGTTTAGTCAATCATTCATGGCTTCAGTCCTATGTTATGTGAGCAGCTTATCCAATTGAACAGCAGTCCCGAGTATACTCGGGCAGGTTTCCGTGGGAAATGCATGTTATAGCAAAATCAGCAGAATACATGTACATGGTGCACTGTGAAGCCTTCTACCACCCAAAAACCAGCTCATCCTCAACATCAGGATTAGTATTTAGCAGAGACATGACCAATGCCCGCATCTGCAGTTACAAGGAGCCACTTTGTTCAAAATCTCTCTTTAAGTTGGCTATTATGAATAAATTAATACAAGTTTTTAGGTGCATGACCCCAGGTAGGTACCTGCCAGTAGATGCATACAGTGCAACAGACACATAATGAGTTCAGCTGATTGAGTCATTCAATGCACAGTGTAGAAAGATAGTTTTTTGACCTGCAGCTCTAAAGGAATGGCAAAACCTTTCCCCGCCCCCACCAATGGCATAAATCAAAACACTGCCCTTTTATTGCAAATGAGCTCTACACTCATGCAAATAAAGATTAGAAGGCGTGGATTGTGTTGATTATAGTATTTTGAGCTAAGGGGAAATGTCATACCTCTTTCTAAATATCACATGAGATTGATTTTCTAAAACCAATCGCACTCTTTCATTCTGTGGAGTGCAGGTGATATATGTTCTCAGAGTTATCAGGAAGAGTTATTTTTGAGCTGTTTCATCAAAAAAAAAAAAAAATGTGGATGAGGGTACATCCTTCTTTATCTTCTTTATTCTGTATCTTGGAGGAGGATGTATTGTGTGAGTGGGCCTTTAGTGTGGGGGCTTTTAAAGTGTTATTGAAGCTTCGACATTTTGTTTCATTCCCCCACTTCCATTCTTCTTTTCTTTTCCTTCTTCTCCGTTTCTCCACCCTTCCCTCCCTCTCTCTTTCCCACTGCCTTCTCTCCTTCTCTCTCTCTCTCTTTTTATTGGACTATCCCTTGATAACCTGCAGTTTTGATTTCGTTGTCTTCAGGAATACCCGACCACTCTGCGTCCATTCAGGTATACCATCTCACATTATTCAGAATGAATTTTGCATTTTACACATTTGTTTTCTCTCAAGGTAGTTTGAAGGCCTTTCATATTTAGTGTGTGTGGGTGTGTGGTGTGTGTGTGCAGTTTTCATTTGTAAATGCCTTAGAAAAGTTTGGACCACTGTCAACTTCCCACACGTGCAACTGCAGTCCCACACTTTATTTAAGATGTGTGTGGTAGCTGGTTGGGTACTAGAATTATCTATGAATCAAGACAAATGGGTGTGTGTTCATATAAAAGTCTTGAGATGGTTTGTGGATAGAATGCACTACGTCACATATGATTGTATTAGGTCCGCTTTCCTGACAGAACCTGTTCTGTAATGAGGAAAAAAAAAAGTGTGTTGCAGTTGACAGATCCGTGTCAAAGGCATTTACAAGTGTGCACCCACATGTGCATGTAAGCAGGTGTGTGTTTATGAGGTGCCGCATGGTGTTGGTTTTTTGGAAAACAGAGATTAATGGCTATCAAGAATCGAGGGAAGTCACTATTTGGATGGGAATCGAATCGTATCTCTAAGTAGGGGCTAATATCATTACCTGTTTATCATCAGAAATAAAGGAAAGCAATTGAGGCTATTCATGACATACAAGTGTTAGACCTGGTCCAGTCCTGTGTGAAAATTATGCCAAAGTCTTACTGTAGTAGGTTGCTATGTGGCAAGTGTCTACTGTGGCATTAAAACCACATGTTGTCAGGACTTTTTATCTGAATTGAGTCAATTTTAGTCCAAATCTTTCTGAATTTTCATCAAATTTCCAGTGCATCCAATATATGTGGGGCTATTGATCAGCATTTCCCTTTACACTTTAAACTGTTCTGTGGCAGAAACTAGTTCAAAAACTTGGGAGATTTTTGAACAAAGATCCTGCAAGAAAAGTAAAACATGAAATAATTGAATCCAGCAGACAGTCCTCAATGGCTTACAATGTGTGTAGTCTCCAATTTCTCTAAAATGTGTGGCGCTTTAACAAAGTTTCTTGGTTTGAGAGGTGAAATGTCCAACTTAATTTTCTAAAACATATACCTCTCTGGACTGCAATCTGGAGTCTTGATACCATCCATAAACATTTGTAAATCTTTATCAAGCAGAGTTTTAATTATTCTTTAAAGGGCTGCCAGTACATTTGATGCTTACATTTCAGAATTTCTTGTCATTGATCTCTGTTTCCAACCCAAACTTTCACCAGATGCTTGCATTTTGAAATGCGAATGCAAAATATTTTGTTGTCTTTTCCCTTCAGAGAGCTCACTTCCTTTAACTCTCATGCCACCATATTTTTTTCTTTTCTTTCTTTTTTTTTTTTTTTTTAATCAATGACATCCATGATTTGAGCATGCTAACTAATCTTTTAACATGCATTTGTTCCAACTCTCACCCATAATGTGAGTTAGAGATCAGCGAGCCCTTTTTGCTAAACTTCCACCGAGGGGCTGGGGTGTCATCTGACCCGTGGTAAGCAGAGAATGAAAATAGGTCTTCCCAAATGAGGTTTTGCAGATTGAATGCTGCAACTTTTACATGACGCCAGGGCACTGGACATGCAGGAAGTGGTTGTGGGTAAATGCTCATAGACAACTCTAAAATGTGCTACCTTGATTAGGGGGGAAAATGATCAGCTCAGAGGAGAGCTCTCTTACACTTTCAGTGACTAGTCAGATTTTTTTTTTTTTTTAATGTAGATGAGCTTATAGTGCAGTACCAAATGGGTAAAAATTAGTTTTGTTGCATTCACTCTGCTCACAAGAAATTAATTTGTTTTTCAACTCGATGTACATCAAATTTTGCTTCAAATCAAAACCAGTATGAGTTGCTGAATAATTCTTTCATTTTGGTTTATTTTAATGCTTTGATATTAATCAAAACCAAGAGTTTGCATAGTAGAATGCTTCTTTTTATGAGCATATCATTTGCTCATACACCTGTACAGATCTTAGCACATTTTAGTAAGATTTGGAATGTATCCATAAAAGGAAATCCCCTCGCCAAAGAAGAACTAAAAAAAGGTAACAGCCTGTGGTATGCAGATTCATTACTGCTAAAGCAAAGAAAAGAATCCAAACTTTATAATACTACTAACAACCAGCTGCACAAGTCAAATTTTCTGTATGAAGTTGTTATACACTTGGCATGCCTTCGAATAACACTTCACTTGTTTCAAAGATGGTACATGCTGTACCTTAAAGCACAAGCATAGCAAGCTCTTGCTTCCAAATAATAGCAATATCATTAAAGCTGATTAACAGTGCCAAAAGTTTTGATATTGTGTTAAAGCTACTTACAAACTGTTTTAGCAGTTTGATAACTTGCTTGTTGAACCACCTGCTAATTCCAGTAGTTTAGGGGCTGATCTTGTAATGCATTCAGATATGGAAGTATGCATCACAAATGTATAATTAAGGTACAAAATTAAATCAATTCATCTGGACCACTGTTTTTAATTGAATCAGATCTTACACCAATCAATCACAAATGTATGTAAGATAAACGTCCGTTTGATGTATGATCTCCAAAAAGACCTGAAAAAATACCAAGATCAGGATAGTATTGAAGAAATTGTTCATGCATGAACCATCAAAAAGTTTGATTATTATGATCTTATTTCTTGTGGGCAGCCTGAATCTCAAATAAGGTATCTGGAGTGGGTAAAGCACTTTTGACAAGACTGACCTGTGGTTGGCCCAAAATCTCACAGATCAACCCTCCCTTGGTAGAGTTACATCTGTGATACCAGAACACCAGAGATTGTCTGAGAAGGAGTGTGGTCAGGGGGGTTAAGGTCAATAGTATTACCTCCACCTCCCCATCAATTTGATTAATCTAGTGGAGTGATTCATTCATTATGTGATTTGATTCAGTGTGGAGTGAAACTTTTGATACCAGACAGTAACTAATTACTAGAAGCCATAAAGATGAATAGTATTGAACACGACTCGTTCATGTTCACAATTCAAGCTGACAAATCATTGCAATGTTGTAGTGAGCCAGAGTGTGTTAACACTTTCACCATTACTAACTGAGCTGTGAAACATGTACATGTAGTTCTGTCTTTTGCAGACAATAACCTAGTGTGATAATGATTTTTTTAAAATTGTTATCCATTGTTTTTTTGCTCTTTTATTCATGAGAAGTATTGTAATCACTGGGGAAAGTTGCTCGTTAGATCACGGCATATACACATGTTTGTTGTTTTATAGAGATTAACTATGTAGTTCCATAAGAAATCTGTTTATGTTGCCAGCTGTAGATACATGTATACTCTGTACATTTCCTGAGAGGAACTAAACAGTGTGTGCAACATAAATGTTACAGTCACGCCTGCTTTATTGACCACCTGGCTTTACATGTCAAGGAATCTGTCCATAAAATGATACATGTAGTTTACAAGAGATTTTAAAGGAAAAGAGAATAATACAAAGCACTGGAAGAAGTAGTAGTAACTCTTTAACCAAAGGCAAAAAACTCGCAGGTGTGTACTCCAGAAAAAGGTAAATTGCTCAACCTGTCAATTTAGACTGGACTTGGGGATGAAGTTGGTAAAGTTTGCCTCATTTGGCAATGTGGAACTCTGTGCATTAAAAATTTCAGGGTGATGAAATGTTATCACCAAGACAACAACTAGAAATGCTTTTAATGCTTCAGCCTATCAGCTTTTGCTGTAGTAGTAATAATAAATGCAAATCACCATGAACATATCTTTATATGAGAAAAGTTTTTGAAACCTGTGTAATGATTGTTGTAGTCAAAACTACAGTTTTGCATCTCCGATGCATATGACTACATCGTTATTGCCGAAAATATTCCAGAGGGAAGTCGTTCATGTAGTTACTGCAATTTTTCCCCCTTTTTTAAGGTGCTTTATGAAACAGATTCCCCTGGACTCTAGTGGCAATTGCTCCCCCCCCCCCAAAAAAAAAAAAAGTAAAGAAAGGAAGGTTCCATGCATGACTGACATGCACCACGGAAGAGTGGGCGGAGTCATAGTCTTGTTTCATGCCATGCATGCTGCATGACCGATACAAACGGGTCTCCATGCATGTTTAGTAAAACCTTGGGCCATGGCACAGTCATTCACTCACTCACTCTTTTTTTTTTCTTTCTTTCTTTTTATCCTCAATTGATATAGTCTTTGCCAAGGTGTAGTGATCATCCATTTTCAAGTTTGCTGCCATTTTGTCCAATGCCACATGGTCTTCTCTACATGATGTCAAATATTTGTGCCTGGAGTATACATGTATGAGTGCATACCCCGACCCAGAACTGAATCCATATCCTCAACCATACTTTTAATCTGCACTCTGAATCCTTACACTTGATCCAGATCCAGATCCTAACAAGTCATAATCCTCAATGCCCTAGACTCATACAAAATCCAGGTGTGCAAGGGAAGGACAAATTGGGAAATGGACCAAATGAGATAGACCAGGCGGGAAAGACCAAATGGGATCTAGACCTAACGGCACTCTCCTAGGTTCCATCAGTTGGTCTCATTGTAATTTCCTCTCTAACTCAACTATAAGGTTTCCAGGAATGTTATGAGCTCTCCCCCCAATTCTCTCTCTCCCCTTCTTTATATGTATATGGTGTTGGTACAGATTTATATGAGCATACTGGCGATGACATGTGGACAGTAGCATGCATTCTGGGATTTTATATTCATGTGCCGTTATCATGTACTCCACTGGCAAAACTGAGGAAAGTCCAAGCAATTTTAGACTGTCTTCCCTTGTGTGAGGTTGCCATCAATAAGCTACATCTGTAATAACACAACTTGAATCTGTGTCTGTCAGTGATACACGTATAAGCTGCAATGTATGTTGTTGTATATGGGAAATGTTGACAGCAATTTAAACTCCATGTTCATTTGAGGAATGATAGTCATGAAATTAGTAGATTAGGGGAAAAAAATTACAAAAAGAAGAGGGAGAGTTCACTGTTGTATATAAACAGTATTGAAAACAGAATTTAAAATTCAGCTTACTTTTTTTGTACAAGCACTGAAGAAAGATATTTCTCTATAAGCAGACTTGTGTTATAAAAAAAGGTAAAAAGACAGGAGAGAGTTCACTCTTTGTTTACAGAAGCACTTTTTCCAAGAAAATTTAGCTTTTAACATGAAAGTATTGAATGAAGATTCATATTTCTCTTTGAGCACACTGGCTGTAATGTAAAGCTACTTTAATTCTATAAAGTTTGTATGTTTGTTTGTTTGCTTTGTAAAGGATGTCGATTATTTGTTTGAAGAAAAAAAAAGTGTTAACTCCTTTGAGGCAGTGTTTTGTATCTTTTGACCAAGTGAGTGTCGTCGGTGATATTGATGACATGCCTCTTTGGTTTTTGACTGCTATTCTTGCAGCTGTGTGTCCAGAAGCTGAGGATATTGATAGAGGACTCTGACCAGAACCGTAAGTAACCACAACCTCGCCTTTAAAACCTTCAGCACTATGCATATCAGAGAGAACTCGGTTTCCTGAAATGCATAACTAGAGAGACACTCTTTATTTACAGACAAAACCTAATAAAGCAAAAATATTTTGAATTTAGCTGAGCTGCCAAGTCTACCTGATTCTCCCAGAAGCTTCCAGGAAACGTCAATATCTTGTCATGTCCAGATATAAAGATAATAGAAAACTCTCCCTTCTGGAAAGAATTATTTTGGTCCATTGAGATGCATATATCATGTAACATCTCTCTGATTGCTGAGAAGAATTTCCCTGATTTTTGGTTGGTGAAGCTGGCAGCCCTGCTGTAGTGCTATATTTGTATGTAAATGACATTTCTTTTCTTACAGTGTCATATGATCAACTTCAAAGAAGCTATGTGATCTATCACAGATCATGCCCCTTAACGTGGCCATGCTCTCATTACCTGTGATGACCTTGTTTATAATCAAAAACAATATTGATTGTATTTTATTATAAATCAAATATGGCCAATATGACACTTTTAGTGATAAAAAGCAAGCAGGAGGTCCCCATTCTGATAATGACGGTAATAGTAAAAGATAGGGAAATCACAGGCAGAAATTTTTAGTTTTCATCCTCTCTTCCCTTAGCTGACATTTTGTAGCATCCCAAGATGGGAACCTCTGCTCATTTGGGAATGTGAATGTGAGTGTGTGCTGCCTTGATATACAATGTATGATACACGTAGTTGACCAGTGTGTGTGCATGTGCGGGATTGTGTGCATCTTTGGTTTTAACACCAGCTTTTAAAATGTTGTTACAAAAGAGTGATTATTCATGCAATTGTTACACGGAAAATCAGATTGACTCTCTTAGACTAAATTGTAAAAAGACCCTACACCCCCCCCCCCCCCCCCCCTGTAATCAAACAAACATTAGGGGAAATGAATGCTTGAATGATAAACTTTCTGTGTTCCTGTAGTGAAGTACCTGGGCCTGCTAGCAATGAGCAAGATCCTCAAGACCCACCCCAAGTCAGTCCAGAGCCACAAGGACCTGATCCTGGACTGCCTGGATGACAAGGATGAGTCCATTAGACTCCGGGCCCTGGACCTCCTCTATGGCATGGTAAGCGTCGTGACCCTTCAGATCGGAAATTATCACCTTGTCGACATTACAACATATATTGACAACTCTGAATTTTATTGCATATCTGATATTGGGGAAAGATTGAATAAAACTGGATAGATCATTTAAACAGATAGAAATTAGCAGAATATGCTTATTTGAAGACGTCTTCCCTGTGATAGATTAGAATGGTTGATGTACTATTGTGCTGTTGTCATTTTCACTATTGTCGTGACTTCTAAATCAGTAGTTTATGAGGTGTATTTACCCAATTCACCTTTTGATTATTACCAAGGAAAAGGGACCTTTGCATTTATCAGTGTGTGTGCCATTCACTCCTCCTTTTCAAAGAGCATTTATGTTATGCAGATAATTTAGAGTGTGCACATGCTCTGTAATTACGATAGGAAATCCATGCTTGCATGTGCAATTGTGACAATATATTTTGATCCTGTTTCATTCTTCAAATTGTGCATTTCATTTAATCCCAAATCAAATTGTTCTGTATGTTAACCTCATCATCATCTGTACCTGTAGAGCAGTAGTGTGTTTCGAAATTTGGTTTCTCGGTATCAATTATGAAAGCAACTTTGTGGCAATGGAGTTTGGAGAGTCGGGGCAGACCTGTAGACCAATTGTTTCACCCTAACCCTCCAGGTTTCCAAGAAGAACCTGATGGAGATTGTGAAGAAGTTGATGATTCACGTGGACAAGGCAGAGGGGTCGGTGTACAGGGATGAGCTTCTAGCCAAGATCCTTGAGATCTGTAGCCAGAATAACTACCAGTACATCATCAACTTTGAGTGGTGAGTTGCCTTCAGTGAAAACAAAAGATAGCATCAGTTGTCTGCCTTGGCATTTAATGTTTGCCTATGTACTGTATAATGTGTGGTGAAATTGTGGCATACTGATACTTTCACAAATTGCTAATTGTCATTTTGTAATTGTAATTTTGGCATACTGATACACTATACTTTCACAAATTGCT
Source organism: Diadema setosum (assembly GCA_033980235.1). Lineage (NCBI taxonomy): Eukaryota > Metazoa > Echinodermata > Echinoidea > Diadematoida > Diadematidae > Diadema > Diadema setosum. The sequence continues at coordinate 11,682,059 of CM067072.1, read as the reverse complement.
AATGATTTTTATTGTCAGAGAACACTTTCACATGTTGTTCATTTTCACGGTTACGAGACTGTAGTAATCATTATGTCACCTTTCACAAAATACTAATGAATAAGAATGAGCAACGAGACAATTCTAGTAGTGAATGTTTTCACTCTGTGATTCCCAGAACATACATTGTAAACAAGAACTGTGTTTTGTATTCGACGTTCTCTATTAGCATGTTGTTATGCCTCAGACATCGCTACATCATTGCCAACACAGCATGCTTACTACACCTGCAGTGGTTTATCAACATACTAGTTGCGCATGATCCAGCACTGGCATGGCTTGACCTTTATTTTAGAAGTGATATTGTGTCACATTGTTGTTTTTGCACATTTTTATTTTTGCAGTTCAAAGGCAACTCATTAAATTTTGCGAAAATAAAACTTCAGGGAAAATTTCAACTGGTGCAGTATGCTATACTTACAACATCCTTTATATGAAAACTTGATTCCAAGCCAAGTAAATTGTTGTTGATCGTTGATATGTATGGAGGGGCAGGGAAGAAGCTTTTTGTACTTGTGTCAATGTGACTTGATTCATGTTCATTATTCGGCAGGTACGTGAGTATCCTGGTGGAGCTGACTAGAATCGAGGGCACTAAACATGGGAACCTGATCGCAGCCCAGATGCTGGATGTGGCTATCCGGGTGAAGGCCATCAGGCCCTTTGCTGCTAGACAGATGGTAGGTTGTGGGGTTCAGGAGAAAGATGGAGTGGAGGTCCCACCCGATTCTCAGTGATATTTCAGGTGACATGGAAAGATTAACGTATGAAAGATTTGACTCTGATTGGCTCACCATTGACCCAAGTTGCAGATGTGGGCAGGTTCTACGTAGACGTGTGCAAATGGGTTAATACCAACTCAAAGAAATCCTGTTCTTGTTCTAGAGGAACCAGATGTAAAGTGTATCTTGGACATTTTCATCCATTGGTGTATTGAATTTGCAAAATGTATGTTTTGTGAAGTGATTTTTTTTCTCAGTGCAAGTTACATACATTGCTGGTCATACCCCTCCGCCATCACTTCCAAGTTATGTGTGTCCTGTACTCCTAAAAGATGCATTTCCTTTGTGTGCTGTCATAACCTTTGACACTGGGTTATAAAAATCAGTTTGAAAACAGAAGTGCAATAGGATTTTAATAACAAAGTTTTAAAGCTGTAGGATGCCTTATAAACTTGCAAAGTGCTCACTGAGGCGAGTGATGCATGTTTAACCCAGAATCTATTTTAAAGAGTGAAAGTTTGAATCAATTGTCAAAGATTTTATAAACTGGATCTTCTGTAAGATAACATCTACTAGATCATCATTTGAATAACTTTTGTGTACAGTCATACCTGTCTTTGAATAGTGACCGCCTGCATGTACAGCCACTAAAAAAATTTGCCCTGAGAGAAAAACCTTGTTAAAGACACTGTCTATAGTAGCCATCTATCTATGGTGACGACTTTTTTCATCTCTCTTGGGTGGCTGCTGTAGACAGGTTTTACTGTAGTTGATGGAAGTAAATGGACGCTTGCCTACAATTTCATATGAAACATCTGTGGCAGTTATCGGGGATTTGAATCCTAAACCTTATCACAGGCCATGCTACTGGAGAACACCCACCTATTGGTAGGCAACGCCACCCAGAGAAATGGCATCTGTGAGGTGCTCTACGCGGCCGCCTGGATCGTCGGGGAGTTCCCTGGCTACCTGTCCCAACCAAACGTCACACTGGAGTCGATGCTGAAGCACCGTGTCACCAACCTGCCCGGACACATCCAGGTGCGTGCATGATACCCTCTTGACATGCAATATTACATAATTTTTGTCCCCCTCCACACCCCCCCCCCCCCCCCAAAAAAAAAAAAAAAAATGAATCTTTCTAGTAATGTTCTCCCTCATACAGATGAAGCTATTTTTTGATAATCTCCAGTCAGTCTATTGGGATTGAAGATATATCAATGATTTTAAAGATTGTGATGTTATTTGTGATGACGCTGATGATGAGAAAGATGAGCATGATAATAGATCAATGAGGATGCTCTTCTGTAATGAAAGTCATTTCGCTATGAATGACAATGAAAGTAGCAAACATGCTTTATATAACATTAATAATGTTGTGCCAGTGAAACTAAGCATTACTTTCCGATTTTCACTGGGGATGGGGAACTTGTCAGCAAGCTTCAGGTGTTTTGTCCTCACATTACCATGGCTACAGGGCATCTATGTGCAGAACATCTTGAAGCTGTACAGCAGCATCCTGACCAAGCTGGAGGAGGATGAAGACAAGGAGGACATCCAGCGTGTTACTCAGCTCCTCATTGACAGACTGCCATCCTTTGCCGAGAGTGCTGACCTGGAGGTCCAAGAAAGGGTATGGCAGCTTACTTTATGTGCTATGTATTTCACTATGTTTTTGGGGGGTGCTTTTTCAAATTTATACTGTATTTCCAAATGATTTTATTACTGAATAAATGTATAGATTCAACAGTGTGTGAAAATAGTAACTGTGATCCAGACAAGAATGCACACTACATTTCACTGCTTGTCGTGAATCTCACCACTCGTGAAAATGTTGGGAAGTCCCGATACATGAGAAATTAGATTCCCAATGGTGTAAAAATAGAAAATTGTCAAATTTTAATACGATTGAAATATGTCCCACACTCCAGGCTTGCTGCACACTCCAGCTACTCAAGTACGTCAACAAGCTCCTGGAGAAGGACGAGACGGTGGCTGCGGAGCTGGCTGACCTCTTCGCCGGCGAGCTGAATCCTGTGGCACCGAAGGCCCAGAAGAAGGTCCCAGTCCCAGAGGGGTGCGTAGTACAGATTTACATTTGTCATGAGTTTGGCGTTTTACTGTCCTTTGGTAAAGAGAGGTATGGAGCACCAGTATTTATCTGTGTTATACAGTGTATGTATACATGACATTCTTTGTTTACGTTGGCATTCTATACTGCTCATGTCGCTTCGTCTATTGTATTAGGTGATCACTGTTTGTAGGGTGAATATGATTTTATCAACAAATGACTTGCACCATGAATAAGAAATAAGGATAAGACAATTTTATGAAAATTGCACATAAATTTTTCCAGTTGATATTTGATATTGTGAATAGATGGTTAAGAACCATTGCAACATATTGTAGGTTTTCTTGTTCATCGCTTTTCATTTCCTAGTTTCATATTGGTTTTATAAGCGTGACTGCTTTTTATGTTGTTCCAGACTTGATCTAGACAAGTGGATTAACGCTCCCCCATCGGACAGCTCGGATGAGGAAGTGACCATTGACACCATGTTCATCCATGATGCTCACAGGTAAGTTGCTGTCCTGTATCTGCACCTCCTTCCAATTTCTTTTATATCGAAATACAAGGTAAAAATTCTAATCACATGTTTATTAGCTTGGTCAGTATCATTTTCCTCCAATCAAAGTTATTTTTATTTGATATCTGTCTAATTTCTATATCCTTTACCTAGTATTTGAAGGGCTGTCACATTATATGTCTTGTTTTTGGCCTCCATAGCATTGTATTTGCTGAATGCCCTCTAAACTGCATCTGTACTATCCCATTCAGCATGATTAGTAATAATATCATAACTTGGAACTCTAGGTTTACCCTCTGCTGCCCTTAGAGAAAACCACCAAGTGTGTTGTGATGTCATGGCTGATATATACTTCTTTTTTTTTTCTTTTTGCTGCAAAATTACCCCAGTATGTATGTAATTACCTCCGCCAAGGAAGGAGGTTATGTTTTTATTGGCGTTGGTGTGTCTGTTTGCAAAATAACTCAAAGAGATGTGTACGGATTTGGATGAAATTTATAGGAAAAGTTGATAATGACACAACAAACAGATGATTAAATTTGGTAGTGATCCAGGAAATTTTATGAATTATTGAAGAATTTTTGGTCTTTTGGCAGATAGAGTCAGTGAACTTGGGAGTTCAAGCTACACGTATGAGGTTTACATACGCGCACTTAAACGCGTGCTTTGCTCAGCCGAGGTGCCATGCAGGTGGAAGCTGATGACGTAAACCATAAGGCTTCTATATTGGAAAATTGGGGGATTTTACAGCAAGTGGAAATGAGCTGCTTGCTGGAGGTCTGCACTCTCCAAGTGCTTTCCTAGTTCATAATTGTGGCGTATTCTTATTGAATTGTGTGTTGACTCTTCCTCCTCATTGTAGAGTGAACCACCAGAAGGTGGTGTACGAGGAGCTGGACGAGGACGAGCTGGAGAGGAGGCGGGAGGCGCGCCGGGTGGAGCAGGCCAACAACCCCCACTACCTCAAGGACAACCGCACCCCACGCAAGAAGAAGCTGAAGGACCTGGCCGCTGAGAACGAGCCGCCCGTCAACAGCATCCCTGTGGCCCAGATCGACCTCAACGTGCCCCTCCATGTACCAGGTAGGCATGGGAAGAGCGTGTGGGGTACACACACTCTCTCTCTTCATTTAATTCCTCTTCCTTTCCTCTCTCGCCACCCTACCCCTTCCCCCATCCCCCTCCCTCTTCCCCAAAGAAAAGGAGAAAATGCAGTGAAGTACTGTAAAAGTAGAAATTTTCATGTTTTGGGTGGCATCAAACTAGTATGAAAGTAAAAGCGTACACATTTTTTTGCTTCTTCTGCTTTTATGTTATTTGTAGCTTTCTTCCAGTTCGTTAGTCCTGTAATAGGAGTGAATTTGTTGTAATGCGGACCAGTAATCTTATACTGCAGTAGGTGCTGCAAAATCCTCTGTGGCAGTTGTGAGATGTTTTGAGTGTTCTCTCAAAATTAAAAGCACGCAGAATTTGTCTTACCTGGCCGAGTGTGAAAAATTGATCGCACGAAAATTTCAGCTTTTACAGTAAAGCAAGTGCTATACAGTCAATTCAAAGGACACATTCTACTACGTACTTCCAACCCGTATGCTTCCATAATCTTGTAATGTGTTGTGGAATAAGTCAAGAAACACATTATAGGGCTGGTTTCTATAGGCAACAAAATGACAGAGAGAAAGAAGAAAGAGAGCATGCTTTCTCATTAACAAGATGTGTTGTTACCCCTTTACTTTAATGGTGATGATATAAAGTTGACAGCAGCAGTACTCATCAGGGCATCCCCCACTTTTTGTCCATCTGGATTTGTTTGTAGATTTTATTTTGAATGAGGCAGGTTTATTTCTTTTTCAATACAAATTTTGGTGTGGAAAAGAGGGATTTTTTTTGTTTTGGGACTTTTTTTTTTTCAAAAAACTCTTGCTAATGTATTTCTGTACATGAAAATTATTCCAATTATCTAGGTTTTTAACATGCAGTTTAAGCTTTGCCTATGAAATAAAACATTGGAACATTTTGTGCAGTTTTAAATTTATTTAAAATGTACTTGATTATCCTTTGTTTGGTATGATGAATCTTCCATTTTTGACTCCCATTCAAATTCCCTTCAAAGAACTGTGTCCTAATGGATCATGAATGTGGTACACTGCTTACTCTGTTTGACTTGTCATGATTCAAATGAGACAACAACCTTAAAAAAAATGCACAATTGCTCTTTTCTCAGGTAAGTTAATACAAGGGTAAATGATACATGCATGTCTTATTTGACTGAATGAAAGCAGAAGATGGGTATGAGGCAAAATTTTGCTTCTGCAAAAAGAATAGGGGCAGCAGAAAAGGTGCCCAGCATGTATCACAGTGATTCGTATTTGATTGTAAGGTACAAAGACATAAAAAATCTGAGGGAGATGACGTCGGTAGGTGATGCATTGTGCTCATACAGAAATATGTAGCCACCGAAAAGTGTGTTGGTGTCTCTACCAACTCTGGGCTATATGCAGTTCTTCTTTGCTGATGCTGATGCTGATGCATGCATACTTTATTGTGAGAGCTGTTCATTTTTTCCCATCCCCTTTTGTTTCATAGGGTGGTGTCACATTGTGGCAAATTTGGCACAAGATGGCCATATGAAATAAGGGATTTTCAATTTCGCACAAAGTTGGCCCCGAACTTGATTGAAAGCTAATCAAGCACTAAAGCAAATGTGATGCCTACTGAAAGTTACATGATGACACCCAAACCATTTAAAGAAGTCTACATGAAAATCTTTTTTTATGAAATGAACCTTTATAAAATCTTCTGACCATTTTTTTGCTTGCCAAAGATTTTACCGCCACTCACGAAGTTGCTGCCGGAGCCTGAGAAACTCCATATGATGGCTTAAGATCTCCTCACAATGACAGGAACTTTATACGATCAGAGCCAAAATTTGAAAAATTCCTGCATCGGGTGTCCATCTTTGCTTACCTTGGGACAGTGTGACACGTGCATTACTATTCAAAAGTGAAGGGAAAGGTTTGAGGAAATGTGTCCAATCTGGTCTGTATCTGGTGAATGATTGCTCATGAGATCTTATTTTAGCCTTCTACAGTATACTGCCTGAGTTTTGTTTTGTGTTCGTAGTGCTAGCATGGTGACATTACCTTCAATTTCCCACTGTCCCTTTACCATGCCTGCTCCTTTCAAATTTCTCTCTGGCAGATGTACGTACACAGTTACTTTTCATGGACCCTGTATTCGTTTAAAGTTCATATAACTTTTCTCCTTTTGTGCGGAGCAAGGGAATAGGTACAGGTGTAGTGTGCTGAATAATCAATTTAAACAGAAATCATTATTCCATAGCAATATATGGCACAATTTTGGCATATCTTCAAAGTTATGTCTGCTATCTTTGCAGCATTGTTTGACCAAACTGCCCTCTGACTGGTGAAGGTCCCCTTTCATATGTTTGTTTTCCAGCGGAATATCTTGAGTAGATCTACACGTGTGGTAGAGAAAAAGAAGGCATGAGTGCCAGATACATTAAGATTTTTTTTTTTTTTTTTTCGTGTACCGTAAATGCAAGATGCATAATTGATGTGCTTTATTGTGAAAGTGGCACAATTTTCACACAGCTGCGTTACAAATTTACTGCCAGTGCCAACTAAATGTGTCACCCATAGTGTATGTTGCCATGGTAAGTGAGGTTTACTGGACAACGCTGGCAGCACACCAAGCACTCATACTGTATATGCCGAATATTTCGGGAGGTTTTTAATTTTTGCGAATTTTGTGAGTCTGGTACTATTCGCAAATTCAAAAAAACACTGGAAAATATTAACTCTGATATTGACATGAATGTGACATGCACGCATACATTTATCCATTCATTACTGTACTCCACAATTGCGAATTTAACCACTTGTGAAATTGTCGGGAAGTCCCGATTCGTGAAAAAAGTAGACTCGCTAAATATATGGCGTATACAGTATGTTATCTTGTTCTCAGTGTATATTAGTATTAGTTTTGTCACCTGTGCTCCATTTGATACTGTACTTTGTCCTTGTATGACTCATGGCAAAAGTGCATACGAACAGTTTTTCTTTTTTTTTTTCAAGTTCTTTGTCTTGATTATTTGCCTTTTTTGAAAGTATCTCCTCTCACAATCCTCTGTACTTGCATCATTTCTTTGATGATTATTTTTTCCTCGAAACCCTGCCCTCACTCGGCCGGCTAACAAACATGTAGGCATGACCAAGGGTCGGCCAAGGCCCCCGGCATACGACGATATTCCAGGTGAATCAGAGACTCCAATAGCTGCACGCCGCTAGCCAAGCTTTCCTCCATGCTGCCTTTTACGTGTCCAAGCATGCTCTGTCTCTAGGCCTTGAGTCCCCCCAAACAAAAATTGACCTCTTGGAATTAATGGGTCAAGGGTCACGAGTCAAAGGCAAACCAATTCTTTTTTGAGATGCAGTCTCGTTCAGCACATTTACCTTTTCGACACTGGTTTTATTGCAGAAATATTTAGCCTTCCAACACTAAGAGTTTAGTCAGTAATGATTATTCCTTCGGTGCCCAATGCTCTTTCCAAGCCACTTTATTTTAGATATTTCAAAACTTTCAACTGTGCTGTAATCATGCTTCTGACGATATACCGAAAATATGTTACGATTTTTGACTACATCGAAAGGTGCACATATCAAGCAGCCTCATTTTCAAATATTTTTTTTTAATATTTTGAGTGATTTATACCTGTGTATTCTTTGCTAAAATGTATAATTAATGCAAATTCTATTTTTCCTTCTCTCCTGCCTCAACATTAAAGTAATTCCCTTGAATTTCATGTGCAATGTATATCTAATGCCCATAGATAAAAGTGCTCAGAGGTATAAAAATCTTGTAAGCGCACTCCCCTTACAGATCTTTTACCCTTCCATTTCTTCTTCATATCATTTTATTTTAGTTCCTTTTCCTCCTAATGTCTAGCCGCATAGCTGGGTACACTTGCCTGTCGTGTGCGCTTTGTGTAGTCAAAGTTATGAAGAAAATGCATACAATAGACCAGTTCGCAGTTAGTGATGTTTCAAATGGCCCCCACTTGTAAACCATCAAAACAAAACAGTTGGTATCACCCACTTTTTGTTATCCAGCCTACTTTTATCTTAAAAAGCCCCCTCATATATTAAATGTTCTTTCACTGCAATGTAAAGAAACCTGCTCAGGTGTTGCCCATGATATTACAACTTTGTATCTCAATATGTCATTTTTCTCCAATGTTCTTTATCTGCTCATGTGCAGAATGTAACTCCGAACTGGCTTATTGCAACCGTAGAGAATAGGAGGGAAAATGAAAAGCCCAAATCCAAACATCAAGGCCTAGATTCTTTATGTTTGATGCATTTTGCATGCACCTTTGTGTGTGTTACATATTCCAGTGTAGTAGCCCTCAGTTCACAAGGAATGTAGTAGCCCTCACTTCAGAAGGAATAGTGTTGGGCCATCAATGGTCATATTTTTGAAATAAAAGCCCAAATTCTAAAAGAAACAAAACAAAACAAAGCATTATCTACGATACTGAATGACAGTGTAGAATGAAACATTCTTTTCTGTGCACAAACCTCCCATGTCATGGTGTCACTAATGCCATAAAACTACAGTTGTAGGAACAAATCCTTTAAAAAAAATCCAGAACTTGGATCATTATCTGGCGCCCCACCAAATACTAATCGTCTGCTCCCTTTACCGCAGTGGACATACCCTGAAAATTTTATAATCCAAATCTGTTCTCAATCTTGGAGTAATATTGCTAAAGAGATGAACAAGCAATTGAATGCTGAACGCTAGCAAAACCATCATTGGCGGTGGAGGTAATGAAAGGAAAAATTGTGGATATCTGTCATGACATAAAAAATTTACATCCGTCTTGGAATTGATGTGTGCTGTTTCCACACCATCATACTTGTTTGATTCGTAACTTGGACACACTTGTGCAATAAAGCTGAAAGGACCTATTATCTGCAGACAGCAGACACAGTCACACAGCGATGCATATCATCTGTATGAATACAATCCTAACTGTTCCAGTGTGATATGGGCACCACTTCATAAAGCTGTTTGATTAATACTCTTTTTAGCTGTCCCATTGTGAATAGGGCATTATTTGATTAAGCTCTTTAATTAATACAGTCATTGCATAACTGTTCCAGTGTGATCTAGGCGCCATTACATGAAGCTGATTACAGCTACTGCAGTATATCGTAAGGTGTAATAATTGCATTTCAGTGGCAGCCGTTCATCAACCAATGGTATGGGAGTATTGGAATCATCTGATCATTGCCATGGTAACTGCAATTATGGCATCTTTCAAACATTGCAAACCCCTGTCTGCCAGTGGCAGTGATTTGTGCTGTGCTGCAAGAATGAAAAGGAACCTCTTCTCCGATTGTCGGGAAGGGGGTCGCATGTGGGGATGAGTTACCGCATTCCAACTGCATCACACAATTTTTCCAAATGTAGCTCCATATGAGAAAGCATGTTTGCTCTCTGATATTCAGCTTCAAGAAAAAAAAAATAAGAAAAAAAATAATGCTATGTTGCTAGAATATTTGATGAGAATTAATCATACTGTTGATTGGTTCATTCGAAATCTGTAGACTGTGGTCCCAGACCCCTTTAAAAACTGAATATGTGGGGTCATAGGTTTTTTTGTGGTCCTCATCAATGCAGAGCACTTCCTTCTGCACTCTGCATTTAGTCTGCCCATGATAGCTGGGTACACTACTTTTGCTGCGAGCTATGAATCTTGTATAAGTGTCACAAAATGGCAACTACTTTTTAAAGTGAATATTATAAATGCAGAAACAGACAAATGAATAATGAATGAAGGAATAAATGATAGAATATATACATGAATAATGTTAGTTAAATAGATTAGAGAATTAACAGATAGATGAATGCATAAGTCTGGACATGAAGAGAATTGTAGATGATGAATTTAAAAAAAAATGGATAAATAGCTATTAATAGATGAATTATATTTTATTGAATGAGGGCTGCTATCCATGGAATCACGCTACCTACCTACTGTGTATCCTTGCGCATGTGTGCAAACATTGGTTCCTGTGAACTTGTCTCTTTGGCCATAATTTCAAGCTGTGGAAAAGAGAAGATTGATAATTCTGCTGTGGTTACATGTGTCTTGTCAAATTACCACATTTTACATGTACGTACATTACTTTTTGCTTTCAATGTCCAATCCACTGTAGGCTGCTGGCCGAGATGTGTTCATGTGTGATGTTGAGGAATTCTCCACAATTGCATCATTACCACCTCCAACACATTTTCATCTGCTCTTCCAATGCCAGAATCTTTTCCTAGCTTTCAACTTGGTTCCTTAATAGCTGTAGGCACTTGCCAATGTTTCTTTGATGGTATCAAAAGCATATCAGATTTCTAAAATGCCTATCTCCTCTCCCTACAGCTGTATGACCGGGCATTACAAAAGCTTGATAAAATCTGCTGCACAGCAGTGTTCCAGTTTTTGGTATATTTTTTAAACTCGGCAGATTCTAAGCTTTTAAATGATGTTTAATTTCTCCTACTTCATTCCAAAAAGCAACCTTTGAAATAAAATTTAAAAAAAGCTAGTCTCTAGATTAGCAGTTACTTCACAAGAAATTAGCCATGCAGTTGAGATGCACTCAAGCATGCTTTTAATCTAACATACAAATGCAATGGGTCAATTCAAAATCTGTGATAACCCGCTTCATGAAAGAAAGAAAAATCAAAGCATGCATAAGCAGGGAAGAAATTGTGATGTGACGTAGTGAAAATATTAGATATATATTTATGTATATTTTTTTCTGTCAATACCACTACACAGCGGCTCTCTTTGATTTTTATGTCTGCAACTTTATCAGGGTAACATGATGGTGGGTCATTAAGTATGCAGACCATTTTGATATTTGTATTGCTTTGGCTGTACTGAACACCAGGTACAGGTGCCCATTGACTGGATAACAAAGCAAGTATTGTATGGATAGAAATATGTAGAAACCAGAAGGACAAAATGTAATGAAGTTAGTGGTATGTGTAGTTTCATACGTTCCAGCACCTAGCAACCAGTGTTCGAGATTTTTTTTGTTCTGAAATCATTAAGATATGACATTTTCCTTCTTTGTTTTCTAAGTTCTATATGATTAATCATGAAACAAACATAAGACTGTTAGGTAGTGCTTATGTATCATTGTTCAGACAGTGGAAACATCAGCAGTGGAAATATTTTTACACTTTATAGTTGCCCACTGCATATGGTGTGTTAGCCAATTAGCAGTAATGTAAAATTTGGCTTTCATCCAGTGTACAGTATTCTAATGAGACTTCTCTGATTATTCTCCGCTCAAGACTCAGAAGATGATCTAGACCACAGGAGCCCCCTCATGGATGTTGTGCCACAAAAGCGTAAACCTGCCTCAGTTTTCTCTCAGTGTATGCAGCTGGAAATTATTCGTTTGGAAAAGAAAAATATATTATGTTTAAGGGGTTGACTGGTGCAATTCAATCTGCTTTGAAAGAAAGTATGGGTCTTGAGGGCATGCATGAAAAAAAGAAAAAAGAAAAGGCAGTTTATTCTGTGTTTTATATGCCCTATATTCATTCCATTTTTTTTTTTCTTGTCCTTACTTGATTGGAACAGGAGTACAACTTTTGACGTCTCTAAAATATCATCAAAGCCCTTCTTTCTGTTATTCTGTTAAAATTATTCTTGTACAGCTGATACTTATTTCCACTTTCATAATGCCTAAAAAGGGAGTCTTTGCCTTTTCATCAGATTTTGTGTCACTCTCTTGGTTTAGTGGGCTTCTTCTTTATTTCTCTGTAGTTAGTAGTTAGGTCTTTGCTCACCTTGAAAAAAAAAAGAGAAGTTTTCTCTGCGGCGAAACTCTGTCAGGACTCAATCTGTGAGGCATGTGCATTGTGGAAAAGTCTTCAAGAGGAATAATGTTTAGCAACAAAGAAAAGAAAGAAAGCAAGAAAAGATTTTAGGGTGATGGTCAAAGGTCACTTCACTTCCTGTTTTAACTTCACTCAAAACATTGAATGCTGATATATTATAATAGGAAGGAAATGTGAATACCCAGAATAATATCGGATCAAATGGTGAGGGTGAAAAATCAGAGGTTCCTAGCTTTCGCTAAGATGTCATTGTGCAGCCATAATTTCAGCTTGAAAAAAACAACAATCCAATGAGAATGTCATGAGGTAGGGGATACAGAAATCAAAGGAGCAGCACAAGTTTTTATTTAGATGGATTAAAGGTCATTTTGTCAAGGTCAAAGGTCATGATTAAAAAACTTCATCTATATGTGATGATGGGCCAGACTGTATACTTTTAATAAGACAATCACAAAAAGAAGATGGAGGCATGTGGCAGTCCAGTAACTCTCGTTTTAAAAACTAGACAAAGGCATATATTTAAACATTTTGTTATACCGGTACCATGTTTTTGTGACATCATACAGTTTACCTTTTGACTCATTACATGGTTCAGTTTGATGCTTCATGGAATATTTCAAGCTATGGGAAACATCTCTCCTTTTCTTGTTTACACCCATTTCTTCTGTCATTTGTAATTTAATGTCCCTGGTCGTATTTGATCATGTCAACACCATTCTTTAAAAAGTTGTGATGCAGGCTTTTGTTTTGATCAGATGAAAGAATGTTGGAATTCAAAAAAAAAAAGAAAAAAAAAACACGCCCCTGAATGTTTGGTAGTCCTTCTTGTCAAGGATATGATTAGCTGCAATGTCTTTTGTTCTGGTGTTAGATCTGCCACTTGCAAAGTGCTGTCGCACACCTTGTGTCACGTTACCGTTCAAAAGCATGCATGCCAAATATTTCAATGTTGTGAGAAAAAGTGTGTGCTTTGTGTTACTGTATAATCCTTTGTCTCCATGTCATGTAGTAGCGTATGTGATGTTATCATTCAACTGTATTAGAGTGTGATAGCATACTCTGCTTTAAATAGACTGTTGTTGTTTTTTTCTCCCCATCGCTATTATTATGTGTATGCACATATATTTGTCAGTGTAAATTTTGCAGTTTGTGGAATGCAAAACCAACAGTAAATACTAGATATATCTACATGCAATTGTTTCTGTCTGTTTTTGTAATGAATATTCCATTCTGTGATAGTGTACATTCTCTTGCTGCTGGTGGAGGATTCAGTACTTGGCTTTCTTAGCCCATGGGTAATGCTCTTCATGCTGGCAGTAGTATACACTATAACATGCTCTCACTTTGCATATTGTTACCATAAGCTTCAAGTGAATGCTAATTTGAAAATTCAGATCTGACGGTTTGTGAGAATTTGGGATGTAAGTCTTCATTTCTTTCATGTGAGTCTAGATTAGTTTCTGTTTGGGGAAAGTGTATCCCTCTTTCTGCTCCTTTATCACTCTGCTTTGTGGAAAAATTAGCAGAAAAATTCAATTTCCTTGAAATATCCCAAGTTTTGATTCTCCAAGATACCCTTGGCTTGAAAATCCAGTTACAGTGTATGACTGCAAACAATTTTTCCTGTGTAGCTTGAGTGTAAACTACACTGTTTGTACATGTTATGTATTGACTTACGATCTCAACCTGTGGGATTTGGGTGACGTCAGTTCATTCTATTAAAAGTGAAAAAAAAAAAATGGGGTGACTTTAGGTGCTGTGGGCCTACTTTGATCCCATTGGCCAGTGCCAGGCTTGCATTGGGCCTCATGAGCTGTTGTACACATGTATATGGTGTATTTGGGTTGTGCTGGACCCATGGGAACTGTGTTGGACCTAATTGGTCTATTCTGGATGTAATGGGCCAAAGTGAGCCTGTCATTAGACTTTAATATATGGAGCGGTGTCATATCAACAAAGATTTTTGTGTGTAGGTACTATGAATAGATTTAAAGGGGTAAATGAGAGCCCGTTTCATATCCCTGTTTCTTGAAGAGTTTTGAATTGTAGCAATCTATAATGATTGTCAGCACCGTAGCAAAATAACAACAACAATCTCCTGCTTTTAACCACTGAAAGTATTGCAGGTTGTATTGGGAAGCAGTGTCTTATAAATGATTACAGAGAGATGTCACACGAAGGAAAGAAAAAATCAGAAACGATGTCCATTCTGTTGCATTAGCAAAGTGGCATGGAGTTTCTCCCTTTGCTGTTGTATATCATACTGTACGAGCTGAAATTTTCGCGTACAGATATTTTTGCGAATTGCTACTTGGAGGACATTTTCGCGTGTTGTTAATTTCGTGGTTGTGAGGGTCTAACTGAACTTACTTATTTGCGCATTGTTATTTTTGCGTGTTGTTATTTTCGCGGTTCAAAGGCGATTCGCGAAATTCGCGAAAATAAAACCACCGCGAAAATTTCAGCTCGTACAGTATGGTGCCTGCTACGTATCAGCTGGCGATTTGAGTTTGAAATACTTTGCCCTTTATATACATTGCATATGGTGTGTTGTGCTATCATCCCACTGGAGATATTTGCTTCTCATAATATGCCTCCTACTGGAGCATATTTTGAAGTTTGCCATGGCAACATAGGGGACAGAGTTTGCATTCTGTTGATTTGTTTTAGAATCATGGTAGTCTTTGATTTAGTGTGTGTTTGTAGGTTCTTCTTTGACATCCAGCATGATGGCAGGTGTAATTCAGACCATGATCTGTTTGATGGTTTTCAGAAAGAAGCAGGCCAGTGAGGATGGTGACTGAACTTTCTGCTCTATCTTTAATTCTCATGTCTGTTTTGCCTCCCTCTTCTGTGTTCACATTTTGCCTCAGGGGTCAACGTCACCGATCAGTACATGCAGCATACCAAGGGCTCCTCTGGCAAGAAGAAGCACAGAAAACACAAAAAGGGCAAGCGAGGGCGCCACACCTCCGTTTCCAGTGACGACATTCCTGTGGCACACCGCGTCGACATTGTGGGAGAAGAGATGCCAGAGGTCTGGGCCACAAGTTTTAATCTGATTATCCCAGCTCCACATTTTCTTGGATGGGTTTTATGAATTCAACATGCCGTGTGTATTCTGTATTCCACTGTGTTAAGGCATATATATGTATTGACTAAATGTAGTATACAACAACAACAACAACAAAGCAACACTACAGTTTCTGCCATGAGCTTTTGTTGTTGTTGTTTTTTTTTTTCAATTTTGAGGTTTGTTAGGTTGAGCTGAGCTGCAGCATTGAAAATTTAGCTTCTCCACATGCAATGACACTAATATGAAATTTTTTCGTAGTAAATCATTGTTACTGTGTTTCCACACAACCTTTATGATAGAAAGTACATTGTCATTACAGTTACACAATATCATTGAGATTAACCATAGAGATTAACAAAAAGTATTTTATGAACACTTTTGGACAGAGCAATAAGTATTATTTTAATTATGCATTTTCGTATTCAAAATGGAGTTTTTGAAAAAGTTTTTTTTTTTAAGATTTTGCAATGCAGATACTCACATTTCAATTAATCTGTTGATCCTGTTTTGAAAGAAATTAGTGATAATCAAATTTAGAATCACTTTATTCCCTTAAAAAAAAAAAAAAACCCAAAACCAGATAGACAAAGGAGAGAAGCAATTTAGTGTATGATTTCTGCCTTTCACATGTCTATCACCCAAGTTACAAGTTCAAAAAGAAGCTTATGGGTAAATTTCAGCATGTCCAAAGGTCAGACGGCTTGCATTCTTACCAGACTTGTCTGAGATAGTATAATGACTCTGAATGTATGCTTTTACTGTATTAAAGCCCAAAGAAAGTTCTGGTACGCCTGCAAAAGTTGTCAAATTTTGCTCCAAAATGTGAACGTATGCCTAGGAAATGTGCGGAATAACGCTGTAATAACAAGATATTCGATGGGTAACGACGAAAATGGGAAATATTAACCAAAAACGTTCAGTCTCAGAACTTACCCGAACGGGGTCAGGCTAGACTCGGACTCGGGGATAACTCGGCCTCGCTTTGCTTGACGGCGGGATGAGTTGTATTGGTTGTCCCCACTGATCTCCCCTCTATCAGTGGTTGTCCCTCTGGATTGTACAGCGTTGTACTATGCATATGGGAGCGGCCTATATAAACTACATTGTAGCGTTCTGGCTACTCGCAGTAATGGTCCGAGTTGTTACAACGCGCGCATCAAAAACCTCTTTGGCGCGCATGCAAAATTAGTGTGCGCCTCTCAAGCGCCTCTAAAAACAATCAAAGACGCTTGATAAACAACAACAAAAACTTCAAAGACCGCGCGTCTCAGCAACCGAGGTGATGTGCGTATACTAGAAAGCAAAGACGCTAGAAAGGCTTGAGGACCGCGCGCTGTCCATTTGTTTGGACAGGATTAGCACGCACTTTCCTGTCTACTCATCAAGGCCTCGTTTGGTACCTGTAATATAGAGTACTGATGAACATGGTGATCACGAACTGTGTGTAAATTGTCTGAAATAGGGTCGAGTTTTCCCTGAGACCGAGTTAGTCTGGAGCCTTCTGGAATAAAAGTCGGTGTACCGACTTTTATTATTTCTCTCAAAATACTCCAAAACGACTCATCATTCCGGCAAACCGCGTCAGCCAGGTAAGTTTCTTTGTAGACTCTTTCGATATATTGCAAGCAAATATGAAATGGTGCCAGACGGGTTCTCAGGCCCTTACCAGAACTTTGTTTTCACTTTAAAAGCAATACT
Source organism: Diadema setosum (assembly GCA_033980235.1). Classification (NCBI taxonomy): domain Eukaryota; kingdom Metazoa; phylum Echinodermata; class Echinoidea; order Diadematoida; family Diadematidae; genus Diadema; species Diadema setosum. Next base: position 11,665,002 of record CM067072.1, on the reverse strand, counting down.
CTGTATATATGGTAAGATATAAGATTTATGATAGCAATTTACTGAGGAAAGTGTTCACCATCTTCCTGTTTGGTTACAGGGAGCTGTACTCTCAGACCATGAGGAGGACAATCGCCCACTGGACGATCCCCACCGAGCACTGGACATTGATTTAGAAAGGTAAAGGTAGCCCTCTTTGGTCTGCTCTTTGCTTCTTGTAGAATATACATTGTATGCAACATGACTGAAGTCATTTGATAAAACTGTGGTAATGGTTTTGCATCTGCAGTGAGGATTATGCTTTAATAGTGAGTTATCATATTAGTACTGCTAGGACACATCACTTGTAACATCTTTGATTTATGATCTTTCTTTGTGTTGTTATTGTTGTTATTGTTGGTGGTGGTGGTGTTGATGGTAATTGTCATTGTCATCATCGTTGTCACCTTCGTCATCATCATTGTAATCATCATCATTATTGTCATTGGCATTATTGCCTTTTATAGTAATGATCAATACTGTTGCTGTGACCATAGTTGGTAGTTATATTCATCATCAATTTTAATTTCATTATAACCCTTACCTTCCATAGAGTATGTCATTGCCATAGTTGATATGGAGAGTTTGATTGCAAAATGACTTAACTCCGTTCTTGTTGATTTGAGATATTTGCAGTTAAAGCTGCTAAGAAAACATTGAAAATAATTAAGAATATGGATTATCTTCAATCATAATTGCAAGAATATTCCGTGTTAAATTCCAAGTTGAGGTATCACGACTGTGAAGGTTAAATTTTGCTATACTAGTTTTTGATGATGGGCTTACGTTAAGATGTTTAGATATAGCATTTAACCACTTTTGCTATCAAACTCTTCATATGTTGACTGTATCGACATTGATGCCTTGGTAGGCCGCTGGATGACTCGGACCGCCTACCAGTGAGGAGGCATCGCAACGTGGGTGGGGAGCTGAAGACCACCCATGAGGAGGCAGAGGTGGGCAAGGCAGAGGAGCGGCCGAAGAAGAAGAGAAGCAAGGACAAGGGGGCGGAGAAGGAGCGCGGGAGGAAGTCGGAGAAGGACAAGAAGAAGGTGGGGCCACGTCATGCGAAATGGACGATCCCTTCCCAAAGCATGACTTTCCTTAGACAATTGCTGTAAAAGTGGAAATTTTCACACATTACGTTCAAGATGAAGCTATTTTGCTATGATTGTCTTGGTACCGATATATTGTGATTATGACTAAAACTGCCATGTTATAAAAAAAAAAGAAGAAAACAAAAAAAAAGATAGAGGGGTGGGATATGCAGTAGATGCAGGCTAGGTGTAAGAGTAAGAAGTGCACTCTGATTTATACTGATTTTGATTTGGAACAGCCCTGGTCAGGGATGGTTATCCTTCCTAAACCACAGATTCATAATCCTCTCATAAAGTAGGCCATGTTGTGGTCTGAATATGGACAAGAGATTCTTGCCTGTGTGACTCTTGTAAATGTAAGAGATTTCCTGTATTTCCTCACATAACGGAACTAGTGTAAATTAAGTGCATGAAGTACGAGGAAGAGACATTAATTGGAAGAATACATTGCTCGATACTATAGTGGCATTGTCAGTGCCTGCGATATAGCAATGTAAACAGAAGAGAGTGGATTGCCATCTAGAGAATACATACTTGTAATTAGAATAAGATATATTCAAAGAAGCAGTATAGCATCAGAATGAAGTTTATTCTCTTACAAACTATCCAGTCCCCTCCCTTCTTGTCCCCCGAGATTCCAGTTGCTGGTGTTCCTCCCCCCCCCCCCCCATATTCCAGTCATTCCGCTATACTGTACCTAATGCCGAGTTAATGTAGTTTCAGAAACTGTCAAAACAAAGCAGAAATTTTCTCAAACTGACAAAAAGGAATAAAAATGTCATTTTGCAGAAGAAAAAGTCCAAGGCAGCCAAGGAAGAGGTAGAAGAGGCGGCTGAGCCAGACCTCATGGGAGCGGAAGAAGAAGAGAGCAAGGAGACCCCCGCTGAACCCGTTACCAATGGCAACGATGCTGTGGCCGCTGCAGAAGCCGAGGTCAATGCAGCAGCTGTCCCCGAAGAGCAGGCCCCACCAACACCGGCTGGTCCTGCGGAGGTACCGGCGGTAAGTTAGCAACATTTTATGCGCATTGTCCAAAGCTGCAAGAGTCCAAAAGTGCATGGTTAAATGTTGCAAATGAATTTTGTAATTTTTTCTTTTCTGTCTTCCTTTCTTGCCTTTCTGTTTTTGCATTCCAGGAATTGATGTTGATATCAAGGCATTAGCCCTTATTTAGTGAAAAGTAAAACAAAACAAAAAATAAAGGAAAGAAGCTCTTACAACTGTATGGCAAATCATCATATGGATTTTCATTGGAATTGTCCATGGGCCCATATTTATGGTTGTAGCTCAATTTAAAGGGATCGTATAGTTTTGGTTGAGACCTAATTTCAGGTTTCTAACATTTTTTGGTGAGATAATGAGAAACCTCTTTTGAAACATGAAAGAGCATGTAATTCCATGAGGAATTCAACGTTTATTTGATGAAAATTGGTTTTGAAATGCCTGAGATATCCAAAACAGAGCAATTCTAATAAAGTATGCGACCCAAACTTTTTTTACGATCGCTTTGTTTGACTTTGGTTTTGGATGTTTCAGTCATTCCAAACGCGATTTTCATCAAATAAACTTTGAATTCCTCTTAGAATGGTATGCTTTGTACTAAGTTCATAAGTGTTTTCTTGATATCTCGCAAAAAGTTAAAAGCCCAATTCTCATCTCCACCAATACTTTACCATCCCTTTAAATTGAAATTATACCATCGATTGAAGATACAATTGTAACTCTGACAAATTTTCCGGAAAATTTTAGAAAGTTCTAAATTTCATGTGCCATGCCAGATGGCTGTTTGATGTGAAAATTTGATGCTTATGACTTGCAGGACTAAATCCTGTTGATACATTGGGAGTAATTGCAAAAGGGGACTTCTACCTCTTGCAGGTTTTTCCCAAAATACAAATTCCTTTCACCTCCAGCCCTCTACCCTTACCCTATCCTTTGTCATTGCACTGCCCAGGTGAAACCTGATAGCCATGCATAAATCATTTACCATTGTACTGGTTTTGTGATTACAGTTTATTTAGTGATGCGTAGTAATGTATTCTTGTTGTAGTAAATACTAGTACTAGAAGTATTTTCATAATACTTGTGGTGTAGATTAGCATTGGTCTTGGTAGTATTACTCTCTTGTTTTCCCTTTCTATCATTGAATGTTTGAAATGGCTGAACTGTGGCACTGTAAAATAGTAATGTCATGTAAGAAAGTGGAGCTCTTAGCAGTGCACGTCATTGATAAAGGAGATCTTTTATCTTATTTTTTGTTATTGTCTTTTTACAATAAAAAAGTACTATTATGATATAAAAATATTTGATTTTACATGGGCTTGACTTTTTTACTTTTTTTTTGGCCAAAAATAGTGTTATTCCCAGATTGTCTTACACACGTCTATTGCAGGAAAGGTAAAAATACAATGTACTGCTTTTCCACCAAAAACAAACATCTCAACCCTCAACATACTGCAGTTATGTTGTTTACAAGGTTGGCATCCTTGAAGGGCATAGGCTTTAGTGTGTTTAATACTGTACATGGCACAAAAGACAGGATAATTGTATAAAAGACACTGCTCTGTGCTGGACTTGACTGTGGTGAATGGAGTAACAATCAAAGAAATAGACTAGTAGCAGTTTCATTGAAATGGGACATAAAGTGAGAAAGTAGTGGAATTTTCAAGTTTCCTGTGTTCTCAGGAAACAGTTCCCATGGTCGCAACCACAATATATCGTGAGTTGACAATGTAAAGGGCGTTAAGTTTCCACTGAAGCCATAGGCCCGAATTCAGTCATTTCATTGATGAAATAATTATTTTGTAACGAAATGACAACATTTTGTAACTAAATGAACATTTCGTCCACGAAATGATAATTTCGTTAACGAAACGGTCATTTTGTCGACGAAATGACCAATTTCGTAAAGAATCATTCCGTGCGACACTTGGCGCTCCATGGTTTTTGTCCATGGTTTAAATCATGGTTTCTTTTGTACATGTACCACCTTCGTGAATTCGGGCCATAGTGTCCAAGGCACCTTAACGCCCTTGCCATTCTCAACTGATGATATGCAAACTTTCAAAGTGTAGATGAGTCATTTTTATCGCTGTCACGGCAAAGTTTATATAAAAATATGCTATAAATGTGGAATATTTTGTGGTGTGGGAATTTTCAGGAAGATCATGCTCTGCAAAAGTAATTTCAAATTAGTTTATTTCCACAACTTCAGTTAAAAAACATACAGATAGACAATCAAATCAAACATATACATATACAAACCAAAAATTATTTCGGATAAGTACATAATCATAGTTATTAGAGTGTGTTGAAGATTGACATAACAATTAAAATAAATGGTAGAGGAAATCAGCAGTAGGCCATCGGCCTTTCGAGGCTGATCCCATGAACAAATTTATAATATTATTGAAGCTGTATGTCATTATACACTGTATCATAAATTGTCAAAATAGGAACATGCAAATGCCTTTGAGAGAAATATGGAAAATATTTTCATGTGCAAAATCATGAGCAAGTAAATTTCACTGAAATTGAATCAGTGAAAAAAGTTCACATTCTGACAGAACTTTTCCACTTTTTCACTGCCACAGATCATGTCTTTGAGTGAATAGTTTATCAGATGTAGATCCTCTGATCCTCTTTCCCACTCCCCCAGCCATCATCATCGCTACATTATCACAATTCTGCAACAGTTTAATATACCAGATTCAATTCATCATTTCAATTTTGCTTAGAGCAGGCAGACACTTCAGCAAAAAATTTGATGAAACTGATAGCATTCTCTGAGTGTAATTTCACAGCTTATATTTGAATCATTGTGTGAATGTGAACTATGGCTTTGACTTGAATCTGGTGAGATTTTTGTGAGATCCTGGTTGTACCGCATGTTGATAGCATGTTGCGCATGTCTGGCACGTCCTCTCCCACTCTCTGTACGTATCCCTTCCCCTGTGATCCCATGACCTACAGGTGGATGATTTGAGCTTCTGGCTGTCCCAAGACACAACCACCACCACTACCACCACCACCTCCACCACCACCTCCAAACCCTCCCCCGCCCAAACCCCCACTCCCACCCCGGCCACTAACGGGCAGAGGGCCCAGGAGGAGTCCCCGCAGGAAGAGGTATGTCTCACAGCAGCAACAAACCCTGTCGCCATCCAGATTCAAGAGATTATTGGCTTGCCATTTTTACCACCGTAACATTCCATAGCTTTCTGACAAGCTGTGAGTGTTGACTGTAAAGTACACTCCACAAAATACAAATGTAGCCTTTCTCATCTGAGTTACTTTCAACTCTTTCATCATATCATTTACTGCATTTGCCAAAATGTACATGCATAGTGCCTGAAAGTTTTCAAGAACAAACTGTAAATGGCTCTCTCGTAAAACACAACATTACTGTGACCCTGATTGCTTCGAATGAAGGTTGATTGTACGTCAGAGAGCCTGTGATAATTTGTGTAGTGTTTACTGCTTGCATCCAAGAACGCCTGTTCTACTGTATGTAGCTCCTGGTATGCTTGCTTCTGTTGCATTCCAAGTGTTGTGAGTTTCTATTGATGTGTGTTTTTATTCTTGTTCGTGTGATAGTAAGTCATTTCTGATATCATTATCTCGAGATTTCAAAGAATACTTAGCTGCAAATTTGTCATTGTTATCCAAAAAAAAAAAAAAAATGCATGGTTGTATATCTTGTCAGACATGTAGCTTAGCAATCTTTTGTGCATATTTTATACTTCTGTTTGTCCTCATTGAATTTTGCTTCCTAATATTAATGTTCCTTGTTAGTAAAAAAATGGTCTACATTTCGTGAATACCAGGGTATTAAAACTAACAAGAAAGCCAGACATGGATATGATTGTGTAGTATAAACAAATGTTATCAGGTGTGACTCAAAGAAAAACAAAAGATATCTAAAAATTACAAAATATGTCTTTGTTCATTATGTGTAACATTAACCCAGCCAGTGCAAATCTGCATTGAAGTGTGATAATGAAGACTACCAAATTTGACATTTATAGATATGAGAGCATTGTGAAGGTCTGGAACTCAAGACTAATCTTGAATTGTACACAAGTCAATAAATCCCACATTATATGACTACAATTCACAGAAATCCAAGAAACATCGGAAGGAGAAGAAGACGAAGAAAGAGAAGGAGAAGGAAAAGAAGGAGAAGAGGAAAAAGAAGTCGGCGAGCAAGGAGAACTATGAAGCGGTGGAGGAGGTGGAGGCGTCGCCCGAACCCACTCCAGAAGTTGTCATTCCAGTAAGTCACCGGAACAATGCAGTGATGATGAAAAGTTGTGTCTCTTTGGAGTAACAAAAACATGACTGGGAGCTGTGAGGTTGAATGTCTTGAAAGATTAGGGTGATGGGAGATACGCTTTTGAAGCACAACTTCTTGTGAAATTTGTTTTTTGTGTGTTATGATGTGTGCAAATTGTTAGATGATGAGAATAATGCTGATTTTGATTTTGTTGCTACAGGCGATGTCCAGCTACAGACTATTGGCAGAAAATGAGTCCATCAAGATGGTGAGTAGGGTCATAGTTTCTGTTTGCCAGTACATTGAATTATATGGCTTATGATTACATTATTCATGTTTACACCATATGTGCAATAGGATGGTAAGGTAGTCCTGTATACGAAGGGGATTTAACAAGAAGGGGGAAAAAGAAGTGAAGGAAGTTTCCACTCAGCGAAGGTATTTCATTGTTTAGTTTTGAATATATACATGTAGGATTTTGGTATACATATCAAACTATTGAATTGAATGCAATGAGTTCTGTTTGTCGTATTCTAAACCTCAAGGTGTTTTTAGTTCCCATGCGATTGCTTGTCAACTTTATTCTCTCTTGTTTTCAGCAAGTTACGGTGTGCAAAAGAGTTGTGTTTGGAGAGATTTTTTTTGGTTTTTTTGCCAGATTGCAAATGGATTTTGCATAGAATTAGCGTAGAATATTGCTGATGAGGATTGCATTCATAAGGATGTTATGCAAATACTTATTAGAATCATTTGCCCCCCCCCCCCCCCCCCCCCTGCAGAGTGATGTTTTGTAGGTTGCAATGAATGTCAGCGTGCACTTTCAGAATTCCATTCATGAGATTTTTTGGGTGGCTTACACATTCGGCTGCCACCATAAAAGCACTCGAACAAGTAGTTAAGCCACAAGTTGCATTCTGCAATGAAGCATAGCTGTGTGATATATACTGCTGCATTGAGAGCATTACCCATTGTAACACAGTCAAGTTATCCTCTTCTATGGGCGTGTCACTGCCCCCTTCCTGTCTTCCATCCCCCCTCCTCCAGACATATGAGACAAGAGTGGACCCCAAGCAGAACTCCCAAGTGGTCATCTCGGTCATCTTCACCAACCTCACCCCATCCCACCTCAAGGCCCTCGAGTTCAACGTTCTCGACTCCCTCAACACCAAGCTTATACGCGAGGTCAGTCGGTCATCCATTTAGTAGTCATGTTTATTGTGGTGTAGTTTGAATTCAGGCTTTTATTTTTATTATTTTTTTCATTCATTCATTTGTTTTTTGCTTTTACCATTTTTGTGTGCTATTCAGCTGTCAGAAATATTGTTATCATGGCTTTTGACTTTCTGCACTTCATGTGAAGTGGCAATTTTCAGATCAGTAATGAGAGACTTGGGATAGGTTTCTGAGCAAGGAGCAAGGTCACTATCAAAGATTTTGAGGCTGATGGTCACTATCAAGCAGTATGGTCACTATCAGAGGTTTTAAGGCTGATCGTCGCCATCAAGTCATCTTGAAGACAAGAACAATATACAACACATTTGTGTTATTGAAGGCAATATTTTCACAGGTTAATTTCATGAATATCAGTTGGCTTGTTAAAGTAACAAAAGTAAAAACGCCTCGAAATATACCACATTTGCAGTACTTTCATTTTGTTGGTACATGAAGACAAGACAATTAATAGTGCACCAGGTTTGAATGTGTACACTAGATGTATTAACCCGATGAGGATGAGTCCCGAGTATACTCGGGCAAGTGTCTATGGGAAATGTGCGTTGTAGCAAAATCAGCCCGTCCGCATCGAGAAATGTTACTTTTAAGTTCTAGATTGCCAATTCCCTCTCGCATGATGTGTGATATTGCTGTAGCTGTTGCATCAGTTTATTTGCCGTCGACCAAGAAACTCTCTTCAGATTATGGTTAACATTCACGCTTGTGGTCACTGTTTCTCCAGGCGGGAGCGTCACAGCACGACGGAGTCAAGGTCCCATTCCAGCTGCCACCCGAGGCCTCCAATGAGGGCCAGTTTGCCTTCAGCATCCATGCCATCACCATGCCACAGAAGCTGAAGGGAACGCTTACATACATGGTCAAGGTAAGCTGCTTGTTGGGTAGTTAACACCCCTCCCCCCCCCCCCCCCCCCAAAAAAAAAAAAAAAAAAAAAAGTGATGGTTTAGTCTGTCCATAGTGTGTATGTTACACACTAAGTCTAAAAATGGTAGAGAACACAATATTCAACAGAATTTTAGAGCTATTATTATCTTTTCTAATCATTATTAGGCCATTCAGTGGAAAAATAACGAAGTTTCCATGAGCGTTCAGTATTTAATCTTCATTTGTTAGTGCACAGATGTCTGTCCAGCGTTGCATACATTACTCTAAAATTTTTCATTTTGGCAAAAAATCTAAAAGATTGTTTGAAGCAATTTTTGGCCAAAATTATTTTTCATTAAGTGTTCTAAAAGATGGCATTGTATTGGGGGGTAATGGACATGGGAAACAGAAAATAAAGCAACATCCCTAAAATGTATCCTTTAGCTGTGGAAATGCCCTATGCATTCTGTAAATAAATAAAGTGAAAAAAAAAACCCCAAAGAACATAAAATCTACCGATCTCATATCACAAGAAATTAAGAAACTGGTGATTAATGTATACAGTTTTTCTCTTTCTCTTTCTTTTTCTTTTTTTTTTTGGTGGTCGATAAGAAATCTATTCTGTCTAAAACCTTAAAACATGTTCTTCCTTCCATAGGATGATTCAGGAGCAACGAGTGAGAAGATTGACTTCAAAGTGCTTCTACCGGTCTCTTCCTATATGCTGGCCACACCCTGCAGCCGGTAAGATGTCCACCTCGTAGGAAGCTCATTCTTGAAAGATATTTGATATGGCGATGGAACAATCATGTCAAGTGTTTTATATGTCAGTATAGTGCTGCAGATTCATGCTGCATTGAATGTTGAGAAGTACAGACATGTGTGCTTTGCAATTATGACAATCTGATGTATTCCACGCTTGAAAATGACCTCCTAGTGGGTCCTGGTGAAATCAAGTTTTCTCTGCTGAGAGTGGTGTCAACCTCTCGTAGTAGGTGCCACTTTCTGTTCTGTAAAATTATATGTACAAAGGATGCACAAGAGGGGCATCTCTCATGAACTGTGACTTATATGTTCAGTCCTGATTAATATTAACCCATTTAAAGATAATATAAAGTTTTGGTACCTCAAAAGTTTCCCTGAATTTCCTTGTCTTAGTTTGTGTTTTAGGTTAAAGTACCTTTCATATAACTAACACTGTGAGACTTACTCGCCCCGAAGTGCTCTCATGTCTTAGTAATCATGCAATTAACTGCGACCAGGAGCCCATACGCATAGCGACCAGCAGCCCCATACGCATAGCGTAATGGGGCTTCGCATTGTAGTATTCAGGATCATGAAAGATTTAGTATCGCGGGTAAATATCAACTTAAAATCCAAAAATTTCTTCAATTTGAAGACTTACCAATTAAGTTGAAGTCTTGAAAACAGGCTTCGGGCAACGTTTTGTTCTGCCAATAGTCCCTTTCTGTTCGAATTGATGACTGAATTTGACTTGGTCGAGAGGACCTTGGGAGAGCTACATAGTACACTGAATACTATGGCCAGCGCATTGGCACACATCACATGTGCACAAATTTCAAATCCATGAACGGATAAGATGTTTGTGTGCGCATGCGCTGGCCGTCAATTCAGTGTAGCTCTCCCAGGTCCTCTCGACCGAGTCACATTCAGTCATCAATTCGAACAGAAAGGGACTATTGGCAAAACCAAACGTTACCCGAAGCCTGTTTTCAATACTTCAACTTTACTGGTAAGTCTTCAAATTGAAGAAATTTTTGGATTTTAAGTTGATATTTACCCGCGATACTAAATCTGTCATGATGCTGAATGCTACAGTGCGAAGCCCCATTTAGCTATGCGTATGGGGCTGCTGGTCAAAGTTAGCTATGCGTACACGTATGGGGCTGCACGCTGCTGGTCGCAGTTGTCATGCAATAATGGTTTCGTACAATACGTGTACTACCTCGCCGCTGTACGGTGGCGGCTCTGGTACGAAACCATTATTGCATGATTACTAAGACATGAGAGCACTTTGGGGCGAGTAAGTCTCACAGTGTTAGTTATATGAAAGGTACTAAAACCTGAAACACAAACTAAGACAAAGAAATTCATGTAAACTTTTGAGGTACCAAAACTTTATATTATCTTTAAGACTAGTACTGAATATGCTCCGACAGGTGTCTATAGGGAAATGTGTGTTATAGCAAAATCAGTCCATCCTCAACAGGTTAATCAGCAGTGGCCAGAGTGAAAACTGTGTGAATCCTCCTCTCCCGTTTTTCAAGAGCATCAAATTTAGCAAGTCATGATTCATGTTGTATATGATACAAGATTTATGATCATACTTTTTTCGCTGTGAATGTGACCCTCTCCCGATTGCAGAGAGCAGTACGCCGAGCTGCTGGGTCAGGGGGACCTGTCGGCCAAGAACTCCTTCACCACGCCCCCTGGCGGGGCCGACTTTGGCCTGGTGCTCGCCCGCGTCTGCTTCTTCTGCCACATGGTGGTGGTGGAGCGGGTCGAGCGCACCGCCTCTCTCTTCAGCCGCTCCATGAAGGGCCACCAGGCTTGTGTTCTCCTCAAGGCCACGGTGAGATTGACTAATGGGGGGAAGACAGGACCTTCCCTTTCTCTCCCTCTCTTTTCTTTCTTTCTTAATATAAAAAGTTTTGGTACGTCAGAAGTTTCCCTGAATTTCCGTGTTTCAGGTTAAAGTATCTATCATATAACTAACACTGTGAGACTTACTCGCCCCAAAGTGCTCTCATTTCTTAGTAATCATGCAATAAACTGCGACCAGCAGCCCCATACGCATAGCGTAATGGGGCTTCGCATTGTAGCATCCAGGATCATGACAGATTTAGTATCTCCGGCAAATATCAACATAAAATCCACAAAATTCTTCAATTTGAAGTCTTACCAATTAAGTTGAAGTCTTGAAAACAGGCTTCGGGCAACGTTTGGTTCTGCCAATAGTCCCTTTCTGTTCGAATTGATGACTGAATGTGACTCTGTCGAGAGGACCGTGGGAGAGCTACATACACTGATTACTACGGCCAGCGCATACGCACACATCACATGCGAACAAATTTCAAATCCATGAACAGATAAGATGTTTGTGTGCGCATGTGCTCGCCGTCAATTCAGTGTAGCTCTCCCAAGGTCCTCTCAACCGAGTCACATTCAGTCATCAATTCGAACAGAAAGGGACTATTGGCAAAGCCAAATGTTGCCCAAAGCCTGTTTTCAATACTTCAACTTAACTGGTAAGTCTTTAAATTGAAGAAATTTTTGGATTTTAAGTTGATATTTACCCGCGATACTAAATCTGTCATGATCCTGTATTAAAGCAACAATGCAAAGCCCCATTTAGCTATGCGTATGGGGCTGCTGGTCGCAGTTAGCTACACAGTATGCGTATGGGGCTGTACGCTGCTGGTCGCAGTGATATTCGCGCAATACGTGTACTACCTCGCCGCCGCCGTACGGCGTCGGCTCTGGTACGAAACCATTATTGCATGATTACTAAGACATGAGAGCACTTTGGGGCGAGTAAGTCTCACAGTGTTAGTTATATGAAAGGTACTTTAACCTGAAACACAAACTAAGACAAGGAAATTCAGGGAAACTTTTGAGGTAATACCAAAACTTTATATTATCTTTAAAGGCACAGTATAATGCGGAAATGAAATGTCAAATCAAAGGAAAACAGTCTACGTTTCCTTGTGTGAATTGTCGTTAGTTTTCAAGGTTTATTTTTGAGTTGATTCAACATTCAGGTTTTTGTCTTTTTTTTTCCTTTTTTCTTTTTGCCAGAAATAAAATTGTCTTATTTTTCACCTTGACTGATTAATATTTTGTGATTTGATGAGTAATTCTTTTGCGACATGGAAATCAAACCACTGTTCCTTTGTTTATTGTCCATTTGTAGATTAAATGTGTAATATGTCTCCAACATGTGGGATCAGATATGCTTCAGTATTATGTAGTTGCAGATTACAATAACCTGTCATATAAACCTAGAAGGGGGGGGGGGGGGGTAACAACAGCAACATTTCAAACTCTGACAGTTTTTGATGATGTAACAGTATTCTAACAGACATTGTTACCATAGTCTGATCTGAATCATTGGTGGTTAATAGTCCTTGTGAATTGGGCATTGTATTTTGAGTTAGTTTTGAGATCCCCACATCTCCCCCCGAGCCAATTCCTCTTTTCACTTGCTTTCACTCTGCAAAACAGGCAAGAATTTTTGCATTTGACACAGAAGTAAAATGAATACTCTTTTTGGATTATATGTCAGACAATATTGAGTCCAGGTCCTTAATGCACAATCCTGTCTTTCATTGCACATTTTCAACAGCCTGGCGGAGGCCTGTCCGTGGACGGTAAATCCAACGATTCCAGCCTCCTGTCAAACTACATGGACGAGATCAAAGCCATCATCCTGGAATCATAGATGACCCCAGTGCACCCTGCTTGACCCCCGAGTCATCAACAGACGCGACAAGCAGCGATCCATACAGTTTCCTATAATGTTTATCCCTTCAGACAATTTTTATCATCGCAGCTCCAGCTCGATGCAATTGTTTCTGTTTTGTTTGTTATGCGTGTCTATATAATGCTTTTTCTTCTAGCTGACACATAAAGCAAAATAAAGAAAAGAAGAATGATGTGGGTCTCTTGCTATATACAATAGCTGTAGTTGCAATCAAATGATGCGACCATGTGCGTTTGTAACTATGGTTACCAGTTCCAAAATATTTGTCGCAGGCGCGAAAAGTTTGTGTGGCAGATGTGGAGATATCAGGTGTGTATTAAGACCATACTTTCAGTGTGTGTTATCATCATCACACTCATATAACATGAATGAGGTTGTGTTCTAATAGTGTAAACACCATTTCTGGAATAAGGGCAGAAATTCCTGTTAAACTCACTGGCCCTCTGCAGCCAATGTTGTCGTTTGCAGGCTCCCATTTGCGAAACAGAATGCTGCAGTTAGGTTCCTTGTTGCAGAGACGAGAAGCAGCACACAACATGTCATGCTGTGTGTTCACTTGGGTTGATGCTGTCAAGATGTAAGCTGGTGCTTTGTAAGATTTAATCCCTGGCCACAGAAACAGTATTTTACCCGGCGCAATTAGCATTTAAGCTGTAGTTTAATTATGCTTTAAGTATTGTAAGAGAATAACAAAATAGACTGGTTTTATAGAGTGCGACTTGAAGCACCAGTTTGGCAAATTACAATAAGAAGGATTTGATGTGTAATCCTTTCTGCCTTGTACCCATGGCCAACGGGAATCCTGTGGTCCTGTGCAAAATGTATGAGGATTTTAAATTGGAGGGGGAAAGAATTAAAGAAGAAAAATCTTGTGTCTTATGTCTGTGAAAATTCTCACACTCTGGCATTCTGTAGTTGCTCTGTTTTATACTAGAGATCTCAGTCGCGCCATTGTAGCTGTACTTATGAAATGCTTGCTTAAAGCGCTTGTCCTCGATGTTCATCGCTTTACTAAAAGCTGTAAAAATATGCAGCAATCAGATTTTTCTTTTCGTTTATTACCTCTCAATGTCTACTGCCATGTACTTTATTTGAAGTGTTGAAAAGTATTCAGACGGGTCAGCTCAAGTCCAGCTCAAGTCCTGCTCAAGGTTTGAAATTAGTTCTCTCAAGTTTCTCTATAGCTCGTGGGTTGACATCAGTATAAAGTACATATGTGTAAGTGGAAATAATGCCTTCCCATATCTGATCTGCACTTCTCATTGGACTTTTATCGGCCAGAATTAATAATATATGGCTGGAGATAATCAGTCTCTAATATCCAGATTTGCAGCTGCTATTGCATGTAATGACGGACAAAGAATAGTTTTCAGGTATGAATTGTACCTGTGTGGTAAATGATGTGATCAGTATTTGTAAGCATCTCAGACCCATTGTTGTATTTGAGCACCGTTCAGTAAGAAGGCCGATAGAGGCATTTCAGTGTGGTTTGTTTTGTGCAAGTTCCCGGCAAGCCCTTGAGCTAAGAGCCTACACTTTCTGGGTGTAGTGTGATTTTGTTATTATCCTTTAATTGGCCCATTTCTTGTAGACACATTTCCCCTCCCTCAGTGTTGTCATGCATATATTTTGGAAGAGTATGTTTTTTACCAAGGTAGTCAAGAAGTCAGTCTAATTTTATGATTTTAGGCATTATTTTATATCACGGCTATATCCCAGTACTAGTAGGTAGTGATTCTCAGTGTTCAAAGCTCATACAAGTTCCACCACTCTCATTTTGTTTTGTTTTTTTTTTATCTTGAAGATGCCATGTGGTATTGAAATGATATGCCTAATTATGGTGTTAATATTCTTCTCCTACTAATAATGGCCTCATTGTGAGAAGAGAAAGCATTTTGCTAATTTCCTTCATAATTTCAGATAGTCCTTGAAGGTGTCTTCCAATGGCTCCTCAAAATCATAACTAGTTTGTTTCTGTGTGAGACTAACCATTAACCACAGCCAGCCATATTCATCGTTCCTTCGTCTGTGTTTGTCATTTGAACAGTCTGTAATTGGAGAAATTTTTCCATGATGATGCAGTTTATTTGTGCATTAATAAGGACAGAAAGAGCAGGCTGATGACACAAGTATGAATGTGATTTGCTCATAGAAACTGTAGTGAACTTGCAGCTTTTCTCCCACACCACAATTTATTAATGTGAAAGCCCACGGTAGACCCATTGTGCCAAGATCATCTCATTAGTGTGCATTTTTGCAGCAGGATGAGACCCGTGAAAACTGGGTGCTAATCTTATTCTGCCAGTCAGCCATCGGCTTGAGTTTGCTGCTCGACTCGCAACTGTTCTCTGTGCAATGCAGCAAGGCAAGCGGCTGCCCCCACATAAATAACTGCTTTGTAGATGCTGGCAGTGCAACGTTAGTTTTGCCATGTCTGCCAGATTCGAAGCAATCAACACGTCTTAGGGGAATTCTTGTTTGAGGGAATCAGAAAAGTAACTAAGTGGTATTACCCTTTCACTGGCATTATGGTGTTTGGAGGTTGTGTTTGTAAGAGTAACACATTCAATCGAAAGATGTTCTAAATATTTTGAGTGAAGATCGGGCCACCTGTGCATGTGTGTTGTGCATATGATGTATTAAATCAGCTTGATGTTTTAAAGTGCAATAAATGATGAGTTGCACGTAAGATCTGATAGGTACAATCTTTTAAAGTGTATGTGTGTCACACAAAAATTCAGTTGTGTTTTTCATTTTGTATGAAATGTGCATTCTAGTTTGTGTCGAAATTGGTTTTCTGTGTACATGAGAGAACAGCAGCAGGAGATATTGTGATTACAAGTGTACAGTTTAGGTTCATTGGTGCACAAACTGCTGCTACATACCAGCTGTAGGTTAGAGTAGTTTCTGTATGAACTTTTGTTTATGTTTGTGCATGTATATTTACTATATTAACTTTATGGTGTATGCGTATGCATTCTTTATACTCCTGGGCCCCGTTGCAAGAAAGTTGCAATCAATTGCAAATAATTGCTAATTTTGAAACAACCATTCTGATTGGCTCAGGGTCTGCCCTATTAAGAAGACATGCATGCAACAATGATTTTGATTGGCCAGTGACAATCAGTTGCAAGTTGCGTTTAAACGCAAAGTTTCTAGCAACGGGGCCCTGGACTCTTCAAAATGGATGGGCATAATCTGGGGCTTGGTTTGTGTAAACTCACTGGGTGACAGAACATTCACGACAGCAAGGAGGTAGTATGTGACATCAAAGTTCTTTCATACGCAATTGTCTGTGGTGAGATCAAATGTTGGGTGGGAGAGCTTTATTTGGAATATGTGGTATATGATAGTTTTTGCACCATAACAAAGTTGGAACATACTTAACAGCGTAAGGTCTGAACTGGGAGCAACTGTTGATTTTTAGTATGATAGGTTTCTAATGTCATGGCTCAATTTTAACAATTTTATTTCATTGTGTCTTCAATTCAAATATGTTTTCAGAAACTGGGTGGTGAACCTTGAAATGGCATATTGGCAGAACAAGGAGGCTGCATCAAACCTTGGCGCAGTCAGTCAAATGAAGTGCGATCTGTCTGTTGACATTCTCAACAAGGCCTCCATGGGTCAAACCATTTTTATACTCAGTGTGAGTTTGAGAATATGCAGTAAAACACTGCAGTAGAACACTGTATATTCTCATTCTCAGGACGAGGTGAGATATTTTGGAATATATGAATTGTGTCAATGACTTATTTTTCCTTCTTAATTCTGTAAAATAGCCGCAATGCACTGAAATTGTGTGTTTATCGGCGTAAAGGTTATAAATACCAACTGTAGTTTTGATTAATGTGAGGCAGAACTAACAATTGCAGATGACTTTTGCACCTGGAACCAAATCATTAATTTGTTTGTTAATTCCCCGGGGGGGGGGGGGGGGGGGGGGGATGTTATTTGACCATTACGGTGGACTGTGAAGTTTTCCCATGACGAGATAATGCCGCTTTCTGCTTAACTGAAGCCACTAGAGACTTGACAGTTAGTCAGTCAGATCAGGGGTCAGTGATAACGATAAAGGTTGGACGAGACAGAAAGAGGGTGGGGAAAAACAGAAAATATGGAAATAAGCATAGGAATTTCTGCTTCTTTAGAAAGTCAGTTTATCTAGAGCAATTTTGTAATTTCTGTGAGGAGACCTAACATGAAAACTTTTGTGTCTGGGAGTTGAACTAGCTTGGAACGCCATGTACTTGTGATTGATCGTTAGGATCTGATGTCAAAACAAAGCCGGCATATTATAATATGAGGTTGTTATTATAATATGAGGTTGTTATGATACATTGTATGTCCAGCCTTAATGACTCTTAGTAGCTATCTGGAGCTGTTTGCCTGTGTCGTCATGAAGAAAAGAGAAATAGTCTACATTCCTTTGTTGATCTGATCTATCATTTACTTATATTATAAGATTTGCTATTGACAGGACATACACTGTAAGTAGTCAACACTGTGGACCATAAACTGAAAAAAGATATAGTACTGCTACTGAGTATAGAATATATAAGAATATATTATGTATGTATACAAATATACATTGAAGATGTTATTTTGTTGTTCTTGTTCTTTGCATTGATCCAAAGGTTTTATCAGAGCAATATTGTGCTAAAGAGTGGTATGTGTATGTTACTAGTAAGTGTTATGGTGATAAAGTACTAAATTGAGGAGGAATTCAAAATTCAGCATTACAGTTGTATATGCCATGACAAAATCGCACTGTAGCATTTTCTTTTCCCCTGCTCACTGTCTCTTGCCCAGGTGATCACAAATACTTCTGTCGAAATGACTCGACCTCATTTAAAGCTTGAAATGATATTCAAAGAAATCTGCAAGTAGCTTTATCATGCTATAACCTACCCTCCAACTCTACTGTTGAAATTCTCAGTATCGCTAATACCTAGGTGCCGTGCGCAGAGCAGCGTTTAAGATGCATTATGGGATATAGCTCACAGGACAAACTTGCCCCGGATTTGGCTGCACATGAACTCAGATCACACTTTGTCTATATCCAGAGGTATTTTTTGTTAAAGATTTATTCGCTTTCCATCATGTGACCAACACATTGAAGCCTTGCAGTAGTGAACCATGACTATAGTGACTGCAGATCAGTAGCACTTAGAAACTCTTTTAAGCTGAATTATAGCCAAGAAAAAAAGGGGCAACAACGGAAAAGCAGACAAATTGAATCATATGGGAATCATTGAATCATATGGGAACTGCGACTCGCGTCAGACAACCAGAAGCGAACAAGGGCACCTAGGAATCCCACAGTGCATCTGTGACAGAGCTCTTCAGCAGCATTGGCGATACCGAGAATTCCAGTGCCCAGGATGAATGTTTGGTACAAGGGCTGCGTCGCTTCGCACCCATTTTACCTTGTATTCCACTTCGCTCTCCTTTTTAAAATTTTTTTAGGTGAATGAATCGCCATTTTAGGGCATTTTTCTTTTCGCTTCTCTTTCCAGCCAAACTGATTTGTGCGAATGAACCATTGGCATGCAAAATTGTAGAAGGCAGGAGATTACAAGGGTACTGTATACTTGAACAAAGCCAACTGTGTAAACGGCAAAGATTTTGTAATAGTCGCGATGGGTTGGAGAAACTCACTGTGCATGTTTTGGCAGCAGATGAGAGCCTAAAAGTACTATTAGCAGTGGTAGGTGTTCCATCATATTGAGCTGGAAGAAAAAAAAAATATACATGTATACTGTGCCGTCCCTAGCATGCATCCAGTGGCCACCTGTGTATGACAGGAATGAAAAAAAGAAGAAAAAAAAAAGAAAGAGAAAACTGACAAACAAACAAACCTCCCCTGTTTAAACAGTGGGAGTTTGTACAAATGTCTTGAAATATGTGAGGTCCTTATGATCTACATGTACCTGGAGTGTTCATGGCCAAGGGTTGTAGCTCTGTAGATGAATGCTTAGAATGCACCTACAATGTAATATTCCGAGTACAGGCTCTAAAGGCATGCGTAATAGGAGCGAGCTTTTTGATGTATTGGGCTAACATCTGGGGAAAAAAAAAATGGCCACAAATTGTGATGTAGAGTATGACTTTACTGCACTATACTGTGTACTATAGGCCTGTTGCTTCTCCACAGACCTCTGTAAATAGTGCAGTATGCATCAACATTGTATGTACACGTACAGTGTAGCTCTGTGGAGTTACAATAGCTTGATCACTCCATGATGTTAAAGATTTGATGATATTGCTGGTATGAGCACCAAATATTCCAAACCAGTTCCATCTCCTGTGTTATGTGTTCTAGCGATGTGCTTGTACTTCATGCATTGAATTGTATTAACTCGAATCTAGACTTGGTCATGATGTGTTTACCAGTTGGTCTTGTGTCTGAATGAATCTGATGCAGGAGATGCTGTCCAGTTGTCATGGAAACTTTGATATCCATCATGCGGAGATTGAAATGAGAACATGAAATAATTGTGAAAATAAAAGTTACATGTTAAACAAATGCCGTTACAAAATCGTGTCTTGCAGGTTTAGCGGTGTTTTGTGCGTGTTTTAAATGCTAGTAATCAGGGAGTATTATAGTGTACGTAAATTCATCAGGTCATTGATTGTCTTTTTCAGGTAATGTACACCATTCGAAATTCCTTCACCCTGTTGTACCTTTTGATGAAGACTACAGCTGATCCAGTTTGCATCCATAAGTTGTTGCTACTGCATGTATGTAGGAAGAGGTGGGACCAATTAGAATGAAGGGGAATCTGGGACCGACAGATTTTACCAACCTGTTAATCACACTGGCTCCAGTACCCCTTGGAATCCATTGCCACCTTTTCAGGCTTGTGACCACAAGAGAGTTCTGACTTGTCCACCTGGGGTTAGACTAATTCAACAGAAATCTCCTTGTTCGCATCAGTGGCTCATAGTGTAAAATTGCCAAGAAATTAGTGCTTTACAGTGTAGTACAGCATACGTATATATTACACATCGTCGCTGGGGCGACAAGACCTCGTATCTACAAAATGTCAGCTGTTCAGGAGAGCCAAAAAACATTTCGGCCAAAGCACTATACCGAATTGGATAGCCTTTCCTTTGACATGCCGTGGTGGCTTCATTTTTGGAATTTTGGAGTTTTGGGGATTTGGACAGGACATCACTTAACATATTATTTGACTATTAATCCAAAAAAGTCATTTTCACCAAAACTGCAGATACAAGGTCTTGTCACCCCAGCAACGATATGTGTGTGTCTGTGTCTGCTGCTAGCTGGAGCCTTCAATTCCTTTTCTTTTCTAATCACCGATTCTACAGTGATAGCAAGAGTACAGAATCGACACAAATTCTCCACATCTAGTATAAAAACATTTCAAATTTATTGCCATTCGTACATTACTGCAGTTAAAACACAAGAACATACATGTACCATACTCAACAAGGATTAATACATGCACACATTACTTCAAAAGAATGCCAAATTAAAATGGATGGACATGTAGCATAATACTGACAATACATAATTGTGTTTTTCAAACACAATAAATAATTAGGGTAGGTCCATTTTTCTTTTCTTTTTTTTTGTTCATTCTCTCCTTGATCACTGACATAAAAGCATAACAATTCTGTTCCAGATCTACTGTACGAGCTGAAATTTTTGCAGTGGTTTTATTTTCGCAAATTTCGCGAATCGCCTTTGAACCGCGAGAATAGCAACACGCGAAAATAACAACGCGTGAATAAGTTAGTTCAGTTAGACCCTCGCAACTGCGAAATTAACAACACGCGAAAATGTCCTCCAAGTAGTAATTTGCGAAAATATCTGTACGCGAAATTTCAGCTCGTACAGTATATGCACATTCAGGCTATGCCATATTCATGTGATCTTTAATAAATTATTTTTAAAAAAGTAGTTAAATTACACCAGACAGAACTAAGTTTGATGAAAATCAGACTCTACAGGAATAATAACGAATTATAATTTTGTTTTTATAGCAAATTGCAGCAAATGGCAATATTGTTTGCAAACGTATATAGTATTTACAAGGTTATGTCATCAACTCACAATGCTTCAGTCCATTTATGCACAAAGATTTCATCCAAAAACTTATGTTTTTGGTCCATAATTCAGCTCTTGTAACCATCCCCTAGTAATAGTGACTAATGAATAGTCATAACTGTGGATTTTTGCACTGCAACACTAATTTGAAGGAAGTATACATTCAAGTAGTTATAATAATCATTTCATTGATTAAAAGGTCATGATAGAAAATTTTGAGAGGATCAACATTTAGACCAATGGGGAACTAGTGAGGCCATGACATCACTGCATCTAATTTGCATACATAATTACGACTAATACCATCTGGAAAGTTTAAATTCAACTTCTTTCTGGAAACTGGTATTCAAGGTCCAATTTTGATGGACTTGAGCACATTGTGGAATTGCACTTGTAAGACCAAGGAGGTTGAAGAGATGGAGTAACAACAGAGTTACTCCCTTTGATCTATGTTCGAAGCCGCCGCTCAAAAATATTAGAAGCATGTGCCAAACAGGATCTGCCGCGCCGATACGAAGACAATTGACTCGTGTCTCATTGCATAATCACCAGTCACTTTCAAAAGAAGATATATCTTTGTGATGGTAATTACTTTTCGCTATCCCTTCTTATAAAAGGTAGGTAGTACAGACACGAGGACGCGCGAACAGAAATTGAGGAAAAAATGCTGATATGAATATGAAAATTACTCGATTGGGCATACGCGAGCACTAATCTGATATATCTATCAATAAAGAATTATACTTGAAGATTATTACATATTAGTTTTATTTGGGCTAATTCAGTCGAAAAGTGATAAAACCAGCTTTGCAGGATGGTACAGTTTTAAACATTTTCACATAATACGGCTCTGATTTACACTTTTGCGCAATTTTCTGAACGGAATTGACTTTTGTTTTACATGCTTTATTATTAAGTGAAATTTCATTTCATTTAATGAATAAATAAGCAAAATATGGCCAACATTATGATAACGTTCAAAATGAATCTTCAGATTGCTCAGCAAGACGGCGGCTTGGAACATTGATCTTCAAAGGCACAAGTGCACCTGTGGAATTCTTTTGTACATCAATAGAAATCTGACAACTGTTTGAAAAATTACAGCCAGTTGGAACTCCATGTATAAAATCTCCTTGGTAAGACAGACAGTGCACCTCTTAATGACAACCCCCTCCTAAAATATGAATGGCTGCCATGATCCTTTAAACTTCTAACACATTTCACATCACACATGCTTCCATTATCTGGAAGAAGTGAGCTTTTCTCCATGAATTCTTGACTTCCCGAGAATTCTCTTAAACCAGTATCTTTAAAAGTTAAAGGCAGGTGAAAATCTTGCTTTAACTAGAGGGCAGTATTTCATACAAGTGGAAAGCCGTTTGGGATAATGGATCAAAGCCTGATCTTGAGTGACTCTTATACATGTGACCCAACAGCACAATAGTCATTCTTCATACTACACATTAGTCATTAAATACAGTTCACATTAGTCATAAGACATTATGCATTAGTCATTAGACATTACCATGGAGAAAACTGCATGGCAAGGTAATCTGGCTGAAAAAAACCTTAATCAGATGTCATGAGGAATGAACAAAGTCACATCTGCACGACAGAGTCTAAGGATGTCCTGGAATTAGAAGCTTAATGCATATCACAATCACCCAGAGGTTTTGAGCTGCTCTATCATGTCTGGATGCACAATCTCATGTCTGCCTGACTGCATATAATATGTACTTCACAGCTGATTTCCTACAAACTGCTTATGTTTGGTGACTGACTTTCTCAATGTTTCCGTAGCACATTTCTTAGAAGTACAATCGTGGACTAAAAGTTGACCAAATTATATGCCACTGAAAGACTACATGGCATCCAAAGATTAAAAACAAACAAACAAACAAATATGTCTCAATCAAGACAATCAATGTTCCGTGACCTTTTCAGACCGTCATGATGTCAAGTCACCAATCATTCAGGCTGGGTGCCTTTTATTGCCTCCGCACCTGTAAAGCAGTCTTGAAATGCAGAACACTAAAGGAAAATATCTTAAGTGCCAAACCACTCATTACATCCAGACATATTGGATTTTGGCAGTCTATTTCAGAAAAAACAAACAAACAAAATAAAATGATATGTTGATTAGATTTATTCATAAACTGACAGTCGATTATATTTATTGATAATCTGACACTTTAGAAACTGCTCTACAAACTGCTTGACTACATGAAGAGAAATGCACATTAAATTCCACATCTTTGCACATTCCATCAATAATCATAGCATGCCTAAACAATGACGATAAGCAAAAAATGCCCTGAGATACAATTATAACCATCAAATATTGCATTAAAATGTACAAATTATTTTCAGACCATCGCATAAGACTACAGTGTCACAAGCCAAAGAAATAAGGCTGTCCAATAGGGCAATGGCATTTTCATGTGTAATTGCAGCAAAATACATGTACAACATGTACCTCTATCTTTCTATACAAAATATTACTCAACAGTGATAATAAAGTTACAGACTGCATGAACTCAAATGCTTCAAATAGGATTTAATCAATAGATTGCATAAATGTGACCAACTCAGGGTAGGCCGTGTATGTCCAAATTATCGGTACATTTTTTAAAGACATTATAAAGACATGATTTCGTGTTGAAAGCAGGATGGATTGAGGATGACATAAGGAGGATATAGGACTGTCCATCAAGACAGCAACAGCAGCAACAACAACAAATAAATGAAAGTCTTCTCATGTTCCTGATTATGTTTGGGAGTTGTTGAGTAACTGAAGGCTAACACATTGTGGTGGTATAGAAATATAGCATGGAAAAATGAATGCCACGGATACAGAAAACTTTCGTTGTTTGGGAATGATAATACACCTGTAATCAATTATGTAAGTACATTGGGCCTCTTCCAGGGTGACACCACAGACCACGCAGCTCAAGAGAAAGGACAGACAGGAAATGAAAAATCTCAGACCCAAATGCCACATGACGACATTGATCATGGTGGTGATGATGGTGATGTTGATGATGCCGAGGTTAATGATGATGATGATGATGATGTAGATGATGGTGATGGCGATAATGATGTAGATGATAGTTATGATTTTGATGATGGTGATGGCGCTGATGATGTAGATGATGATGATGGTGATGATGATGATGGTGATGGTGATGATGTTGATGTTGATGTTGCTGAAGATATTGGTGATAATGATGGTGATAATGTTGTAGATGATGGTGATGATGATTACGATGATGATGACAGTAATAATTGGCAATGATGATGATAATGGCATGGATATACTGTAGGCAATGTTGAGATGCAACTCGGGATTCATTTCATTATGAAACAAATTTTGCAGAGCGACAAGCACAACATGTTTAACTGCCACATCTGCGTTCATTCATGAGAGTAGGCAATACTTCTTCTGGGCGGCCTCAACACTGCCTTTCGTCTGGCTGCTTCCCCTGACTCCCTGGCCTCTTTGATGTATGGCTGGTATTTGGTGTAGAGCGCCCGAGATATTTCACAGGTGTCACCTGTATTAAAGCAAACGGGTGATTGTATTAACTTCTAAACAGAAAACTCCACTCTAACATATTTCAATTGACTTTATTGAATATAACACAGCCAAATACCCAGAACAGTTAAAACAGCTTAAAAAGCCCGAGATATTTCACAGGTGTCACCTGTATTAAAGCAAACGGGTGATTGTATTAACTTCTAAACAGAAAACTCCACTCTAACATATTTCAATCGACTTTATTGAATATAACACAGCCAAATACCCAGAACAGTTAAAATCTTATTATGACTGGACCTCCTGCAAAATAAATAAATAAATAAATAAATAAAAAAATACATAAATAAATAAATAAATAAATAAATAAATAAACAAATATGATATTTTCCTGTTGAACATACATGCATACTGCAGGGCTCGACACTAACGGTGGCCCGGTGGCCCGGGGCCACCAAAAACACACATCGGGCCACCAAAATTTTAGAAATGAAGAAGTTGGTTACCTGATATAGGGCCACCAAAAAAGGTCAGATGTTTGCCTTTGGGCCACTAAAAATAAAAGTTAGTGTGGAGCCCTGCATACTGCATTATGCATACTGGGTAAAATGTACTAGTACATCAAAATGGTACATCCAAATTAAATGTAACCATACAAAAATCTCATCGCCCTATATTTGTCTCATTTCAATGAAATTTAATTGTTCTATTTGTCCGATATTATTTTGTCTAACAAGTGCAATTAGAACACTAGTATTACAGAATTTCTCTTTGATAAACCAAAAGCAAGATGAAGATTAATTATGCAGGAATTTCCTGCATGTAGATAGGTGTAAGCATTAATCAAGACAAGCTGGAAGTAGGTTAATTCCAAAATGCTTATTTTCTGGTGCTATGCCAGCTTTCAACAAGATATGGCATGTGACTGACTGATAATCACTGGTGTTAAGATTTCTTATTTGCCAACTTGAACATGAATATCTTAACATCACTGATATTGCTCTGTCAATATCTATTTAATTCTTCATAAGTGTGCTTTCAAATTGTCACATCCTCACCAGCTATTGTATGTATGTACGTGTGTGTGTGTGTGTGTGTGTGTGTGTGTGTGTGTGTGTGTGTGTGTGTGTGTGCACGGTGGGGGGGGGGTGTCAACAAAGACTTCAAGCAATAATACATTAAATAATGAATCAACTTGAAATTAACAGCATTCCTATACCAAGACATCTACATTTGTCAGAAGAATTTGCAGTAAGTGGTGATTGTGGCACATGACGCTACTCAAAACTATCATATGAAAATTTGAAGACCTCTAGTTTGAATAGAAAGGTAAAAAAAAAGTCAATACTAATTGGAAGCCTGAATTAGCTTCATACAGTAGACCACCATATCTGGCCAGTTTGACCTACCCACTGCATCGACGGGGAATTCTGCCTGGCTGAGAGTCCAAGCGCTCTCAAAGCTGAACGATCGCGCATCAAACACGTTCTGGTCGTAAGGCGAGCCTGCAAGGCACTCCAGCAAATAAGCAACGTACAGCTCCCATCGGCCGTGATAATACCTGTGGGTTTTTGAATATCAAAACAAGCATTCAAATATCTATAACCTCTGGCCAAGTATTTTTGGATATTGGTTCTCATTACGGAACAATTTTCCACTCGAAAGCTGTCAATAAGATGCCTTCCTTATTTGAATGGATGATATCAATCATCCTCTTCATATTTTTTTTTCTTTGTTGAGTTTAATCTGTTGTGTAAAAAGTGCTTTCTCTGCAGATTATGGTAATACATGTACATGAGACAAAACAGTAAGCAAGAAAAAGAAATGGGCTGAAGAGAGTAGAATTAACAATGCAGACCAATGTATGTTGCAATCAAGTAAACTGTACACTGACATCTCCGAATCCATTGACAGTAACTTGCTAATACCATCGTCAGATTTTGTCTTTCATATCATTTCACTGAAATACAGTGCAATAACTTACTAGACTGTTTAGCATGTGTACCTCATCCCATGTGCCAAAAAACAAAACAAAACAAAAACAGACACCTATTAACAAAAAGAAATACAACTACATATTACCAGCAAATCTTGTTCTGTCCATTGTGAGAGCTTTTCAGATGTGCTTACATTGCCCAAAATGTATGGACAGAGAGAAAATGCACTTTATTAAAATCCAAAATATAAACTGTTTGCAAGGAACATGAAGGCTGCCTTGAGAAGAAATGTCTTAACGTCAAAAACTGTTTTACTTACGTCCTGAGTAGGCCTCCCCACTGTTTATTTGCATAGTCCAAAACCTACAGAGAGGAGATCATTCAAGTATTTAACTGGTTTTGCATGCCGACAGATCTAAATTGGCTCAGTACACCAGATTCTTGGGTATCTGAGTATACATGAAGAATAAACATCTCCACAAGACATAGATCATTTGAGTATAGGAATCAATAATCAAAATTTTTTTATCATTTTCTTTTATATTAAAAATGCCTTTTCAAAAAGGTCAGGTTCACTTCAGCATGGGTCCCAATTCAGGTGAATGTTTGTACACTGCATACATACAATCCCAGCATGCAACACTTTAAAGGGTGTACTGTACAGTTCTGGTCGAGGTGAGGATTTAGCTTTTAATGTTTTGCGAGATATTCAGAAACCACTCTATGAGATGTCAAAGAGCATGCAGTTCCAAGGGGTATCAAAAGTTTATTCGATGAAAATCGGTTTTGAAATGGCCGAGATATCCAAAAACAAGGTGAAACAAAGAGATCCTAATAAAGATGTGGCATGTCGCCTTTTATTCTTAACACTTTTTGGGATATCTCAGCCATTTGAAAACTAATTTTCATCAAATAAACGTTGAATCCTTCTTAAAATTACATGCTCTTTCATATTTCATAAGAGGCTTTTATTATCTCACTTAGGAATGCTCAAAACATGAATCCCCACCTCAACCAGTACTGTACAGTCCCTTTAATACTCATCTTAGAGGGAAGTTACAATGTTGTAGATCTTTTTTTTCTCTCTCTCTTTTTTCCTTTTTTTGCCTGCGGGATACACACTGACATGGGAGAGAGAGAAAGGGGACAAATATGGAGAAAATGCTGCTATGATGAATAATGCCTGTCATTGATCACTCTGAACTCAACTTGTAAGAGGGTCTGAAACATAACATGACCACTGCTGTGACTGCCAATTCATTGTGTAGTCCCACATATTGCATCCAAGTACCAAACAGCAAATGTTAAGACTGTGCCATTTATGACATTTCAAGACGGGATACCTCATATGATGACCATGACAGCTGGAAAGATGAAATCTCTGTGATTATCTGTCTTGATTTAGTAATTATCTGGAGACAGTGATGAGCCACAGTGGGAGTATTTCAGCCCAAGTATGTCCTGATTACGCGACCGATGTGACACACACAATGACTTGTACGTTGAATAGAACTTTAGTCCACATGAGCAGGGTTGCTGCTTGAGTGATTCATAGTCATTGATTGGATAATCATTGATTGGATATTGCATTTCATGAATTTGTCAACTTCGGTCACAAAAGCTTGACTGCACTTATGCGTGAGATAGTCACACAAATTTCACCAGCATTACCCTGAAAAAAAAGGACAATTTTTCCTCCATTGGTATCATTACATGTTCCTCTGGCGTAAAGATAATATTCTTATGTTCAGTGGCATGGCAAAGTATATCACGCTTTTCTGCACCCTACCTCTCCATTAGGTCCCCATAACGTCAACTGGTTCTTGGCATTGTACTCATACAGCTGTCTTTCCTGCACAGGGGCGAGATAAATATTGTTAGACAGATTAGATAATGACTGAAGAATTGCTGAATTGATGGATGGATTCAATGAATTAATAGATTTAAAATAAAATATGGAAAAATAGGTGAAAATAGGTAAAAAAAAATTAAAAAAAATCGATATCAAATACGTTGTACATACAGACT
Source organism: Diadema setosum (assembly GCA_033980235.1). Classification (NCBI taxonomy): domain Eukaryota; kingdom Metazoa; phylum Echinodermata; class Echinoidea; order Diadematoida; family Diadematidae; genus Diadema; species Diadema setosum. The sequence continues at coordinate 11,636,436 of CM067072.1, read as the reverse complement.
ATACCCACACAAACACTCATTCATATACATGTACAAAGTATACAGTAAAGGAAGATATTTTTGCAGTATTAATTTTTTTCAAATTTACGCTGACAGCCTTTTTCATGGCATGACATTTTTGAAAATTGTCACTGGCATTCACTGCACATAGTGTAGACAAGAACTTTCACCTGCATTTCATTTTTGTGAATCTTGGCTCTCATAAAATTCATGAAATTAAAATGCACATGAATATTCCTAGATTTACAGCAGACAGAATTAAAAGGGGGGGGGGGGGGCAAGAAACAACAAGACATACAGGTAGATAACCTATAAATAAGACAAAAAACAAGAACAAAAAACAATACATACAGGTAGATAACCTCTAAATAAGACAAAAAACCAAAACAACAAATATCAGAAAGCCTTACAAATAAATTGAGATTATCATTTACAAAAGCAAATTTATCTTGAAGAACCACACACCTTATACATTGACCGTCTATACATTACAAAATCTATGTGTAGCCGTAAATTGATCTGACATACCATACATCTTGGATTACAGGCAGATGCCATTCACAATTTGCATTGCTCTTGACCGTCACTGAGCCAGACAAAAATGAATGAAAATCTCACCTCTTCATTCGTTGCTAGGGACTTTGCATTCTCCAGCCACGTTCCTAGCAACCAACCTTTGTGAGATGATGTAATGTTATCCATGTCCAGAATCAGATCACACAGAAGCTTTCCATTAGCCCTGCTCAGATGACAAAAGACAGAAATTATCTTTTCAATAGACAAGTTAAACTTTCCTATGTGGCTGTGTGTTCCATTTTTCATTTTGTTTGTTTTCCATGCCATAAGTCATTTTTCCTTCTTCTTTTTTTCGGAAATTCAAAACACACAACGAATTACAACACTTTTGATCCAGTGCCACAGTAGAATAAAAACTTTCAGTGGAATGATACTTTTCACTCAGGCCCTTTTAGTTTATATACATTCACTTATTTCTGCTGCAGATTCATCAAAAACCTCCAAATCACTAAATACAGAACAATTTTCTAATTTGGCAACACATTAAAAAAGATAAATGTTAATGTTTCTGCTTCAAATCAGAAAATTGGCATATTTTTTTTTTTTTTAACTGTGTGCAGAATAAGATGATCATTCTGCAGCAAAATTACCCCATGACTTAATATGGGTCCAAAGCAATCACACTCCAGTTAGTAAGGGACTTCCACCAGCATGAAAAGATCACAAGACTTTGAACACTTGCACTACATGTATAAGCATATTTGTTGAATCACAGCACTAAAAACACGTTGTATTTCAGCTGTCATCACTGACAACAACAACACCCTCCTCCACGTGCTATATGCCAACAAAATCAATTGTGGTCAGAGGATGTCCTCGGTCTCATCATACTCACTTGACACCCAGCTCATCTCTTTGGTGGAAGGCTGCCATCATCTTTGTGTAAAAGTCAAATGCCAAATCCTGCAGAACATTCCTTGTGACGTCCACCAGGTCATATCTGAAAGAGCGAGATACAAATGTAAATGCAACAGTTATACTGGAGTCAGCCGTTGCTATGGTGACAATGATAATTACAGGTACTACAGTTATGATGTAAATCACATGCAACCATGCCAACAAGTCCAGCAGAGAGGTACAGCCTGGCTCAACAACTATACAAGCAAGGATTTCAAAGGACTTTCTTTTTTATTCCATGTTTAAAAGAGTTAACTTATTGAAGAAATTTGTGTAAGTCGATGGTAGATTTGTGAGGCCATGAAATAATTATGCCATCTATTTTGCATATGTTATTGCCACTGTTATCACTATTCCATAAAAACATGCAAAACATTGAAATTTCATATAGCACTGCAATTCTATGTATGATTTTGATTGACAAAAACCTTCAATTTATTCTATTCACATGTTGATTATCTAATACAGCCAGCTTAATCATGAAGGGGATTTGCAGTCAATATGTAGAGAGGTATTGCACTTGACCACAGGCCTGATGTCCACTTTACCTGAAGAGGGTGCGGTTGCCATAGTCGCTGACCGCTCCGAGGAGGAGATTCCAGGCGAGGGCCACTCTAGTGTAATCATACCACAGCTGCATGGGTGTGGAAAGAAATATGACACATTTTTATGCTCCACTTTTAACAAATGTTTCATGCTGTGAATATTCTAGTCTCCTAGGGATAGTATAGTTCTGGCTGAGATGGGGATTTAGGTTTTAACTTTTTGTGAGATAATTGGAAACCACTGAAAGGAAATGCTTAAAAGCATATGATTCTAAGAGGAATTAAAAGTTTATTCGATGAAAATCGGTTTTGAAATGACCGATATATCAAAAAACAAAGTAAAACAAAATGGTCCAATACAAGGTGGCACCCACCATTTATTTGGACCACTTTGTTTTTAGATGCAAGAATTTAATGAATTTGAACAAATCAGCTTACTGCAGGAGTATGGTAACTCTGCGATACCTAAGTGCATGTTTCTACTATAGACACCTTGTATTTCCTCGCATCCTCATGAATTTTTGTAAATTGCTTCAGCTCGTTCTTAACTACTACCCAAACTGATTCTACTGACCAATGAAATATGCAGAGTAATTGCAAGGGACCTTTATTGCAAAATGCCATGAACCAGGAAGTCACATATTATGAGGTCATAGACTGGGCTGTGCAAACACTGCCTTACGATCAACTGAATGATGCAAGGAATGTCTCACTGTAAATTTCATTACTTACTCTATTTTTTTCTGAAAACTGTGCCTCACAACACCTCAATTGGCCACTTAAAAGGGAGGACGACAACAAATAACCTGGCATAATTTCGCATCACCCACAACCTGATGTGTTTCTGCTGAGGAAAAATTCCAAGTGTTACCCACATCATCTCGCATCACCTAGAATTTTTACCAATCGGTAGAAAAACGCTCTTAAATGAGAAGAGAGTGCAGTACCTCAGAAGTCATCTCGTTGCTGGGTCTCCTCACTGGTATGGCGTGCTGGTGGTCCTTCTCCCCGTCCCTGCTGTCGTACACCGTCTGACGGAGGATGCTCCATGCCTGGACGGCAGGAAGACTCCACTGGCCGTCATAGGAAGAGTAGCGTCTGGTGTTGTAATACACAATCCTGACCATGGACAAAGTGAGGCAAAATCCATAGCTTTTAACAGACTGCATTATAAATTCACCTACTGCACATACACACATAGTGTCCGCTCAATGATATACTTGAATTAATCACTGGTTTCTTGAATCACACCAAACAATGAATATCACATTCTTTGTGTTTACAATGTTTCTCTTCAAGCTCAGGTTGCAAAATGCAACAAAAGTGCACTCTTGTGAAGTTTGAAATATAAGAAAATCTCGTGAAAATGTCTGTGATCTCCTCATTCGCAAAAATATCTGCACATGAAAAGAACAGCTTATAGAGTGACTGAAAGCATATCTATCACAGAAGTCATTGCCTAGTGAAAAAAAAAGAACAGAAAGTATAAAGTCCTATTGCCATCAAGGATTCACCCCATTCAGTGCCACATGGAAAGAGTTCCCTGATGCTCACCACTCTTCAACATCCGTGCCCTCTGACCTCCAGGTCAGGTCATTCAGGAAGTAATACATGACGTAATTCTGCTCGATGCCCTCTGGAGTCAGTCCCATGCCAATCATGGTGGAGTTGGGAAATGCCCTGGCATCAAAGGGAGCCTACCAGAAAGTGGTTGTGAAAATAGTCAAGGCATGAGGACCAAGGAATCTCTTTAATTTCACAGCATGAATATATCAAATTTAATCAGAAGTCTTCGATTTTCATAAGGATATAGGCTTTGTGAACAAGTGGCAAGAATAAAAAATACAGTGTACAGTCATAATACCTGTCAACAACAAATGCTCAATGGAAACATATGATGCAGTCATCACAGACAGGGTTCTATGCAGTAGCCATCATAGTACTAGATATCTTCAATGCCCCATATGATTACATAATATATATACACCACGGTACTGTATATAACACATATACTACGTACTTGTAGTAAACATGCATTTATATGCACAGTATGTAGACTTACTAAACATTCATTAACATATGAATAAATGGCAGTACCGGTATTAAATAGGCCTACATTAATTCTTGTGAGATAACTCCCATCCGAGCGATCCCCTTTATACAAGTACTGGTTGCCTTTATTAGCAGTGAAAAGTTTCCGAGGCATTTCCCCGATGCAACAGCCAACATGGCAGGTGGTTGTTATAGACAGGTGGTCACTACAGCAGGTGTGACTGTAGTATCAAGGCCTACGCCTTGCTAAATACCTGATTTACTACTTCCAGCTTGCCATAGAGACCAGTGTTGCCACCAAAGTTGTGCAGCATACACCAGATAAAGGGCTGGCCGTAGAAGGACGCGGTGCTGTTGTAGAAAGGTCTCGCCTCTGCGAATAGATCCAGCACGATCACGCGACCCTTCGAGAAAGAATATAAAAAAAACACAAACATACACAAAGGAAACAACCTTGGTGGTTTTAAAATGCAAAATGCAAATTCAGTGTCTCATCAATTAGATAAAGAAAAATGTCATTGTCTGTTTAAAAGGCATGACTTAAAGTAGGGAAACTGAGTAATTTACAGCATGTCAATGTACAGCTTTCACAAATTTGACCAATAAACAGTACACTGTAGTTCTAATTTTGCTTTTGCAAACCATGCTTCTGCAAAAAAAAAAAAAAATAAATAAATAAAATTGGAACATGAGAACAACAGATTGCTTCATCAGCAGCATTTGCAAAGTTTTGGAAAAATGCAACTGCGCCCTGGGACAGACAAACTTCACTGTGTATTTTATATTTTTATTTCGAGAAGTTTTATAAAAGCATAAGCCAAAAGAAATTTCTAGTGCAAAACTGCCAAAGAGACTTACCTATTGTAATAATCAAAACTTGTTGAAACTAGTGAATCTCAAAATGAAAAAGAGAAACCAAACAAACAAACAGCACAGCCACCAGGAAAAATATATTAAAAAAAATACACTCACACACTAAATAGAAATTACAACAACAAAAAAAATTGATAATAATAAAAATCAAAACAAGGAAAAGAACAAAATTAATCACAGGACCAGATGCAAGCAAAGGAAAATGCCAGAAACTTGAACTTACAATAGGAACTGCTTGAAGTAGGGCCTTAATCTGAGCGGGGCCCCAGAAGTTTGAATTCTGGAATAGCCACCCCTGCATGAGCCACACCCCTTTTGGATCCCCATTAATGATACCTTCGTACACTCCACGGCTGGCATTTGCGAGGTAGGCTGGGTCACTGCAGGATAAAAGACATGTTGCAAACATGTTCTTTAAAAACAGAGTGTGTCAGTAGATATCAATTCTGAACAATCTCTCTTCAGACTTTATATTTACAGAGGACAATTTTGATTTCCCTATCCCTCTCTTCAACAAACATCATGTTGGATCCCCTTGTTTTACTGTATTCATGTTATTTATCATTGGTAATCAAACAGTCAAGCTTTTTGCTCATTCTTTGCACGCATTCCACATTTAGGCCTATACCAAAGTTAATATGCAACACATGTACACATATCTGAGATGTGTCTAATGATAACTGTTGTAATTGTTGTTGAAAAGGGAATGCCTTAAAATTAGACATTGCAAACACACATTTCAGTGGTTACCTGCCAATAATGACCACCTCCACAGAGAGGCCAAAGAAACTGCCCCCCTCCCCAACAACAGAACTTGACAACATTCATGTAAATGGAGGGAAATACGAAACCAATCAGAGAACACACAACTAAGTTGCACGCGGATGCATCATTGTCATCTGCAGACAATCATAGGAAATAAATTTCTCAATAAAATTGCCTGCATACATTCTACTGTTCAACCTGGCTACTGTACCTGGATTTGGGTTGGTTCTCGTTGAAACTGTCAGCACTGTACACATGATCGGTGCCGTTAAACTCCTCCATCATCTGCATGAACGAATTGAAGGAAATATCAATATAAACACAGAGCTCTGCAGTACAGAAACAAACATACAAATAAAGAAATAAACGTATCAGAAAAAGCATATTTTCAGAATTTCAAAATCACACATTGTTTTGATGAAAAAGAGACATACCAGTGCTCAATATCAAAGAATATCATAGAAACAAACCAGATAGCATCTCTGCATACACTGTATATAATTTTGTTTGGCTGCAGACAGCAAAACTCTGCCTGCCTAAAATGCAGCTTGACTTGCTAGGCATTGTGGAAGTCTATATGTAGAAATGCATTCATGAGAACAAGATTATCATAGTAATTGTCATAGGAGTGACTACTTAATATCCAACACATAAACTGTGCCCAAAATTCTTACACCCATTGTTTGTAAGACAAAGTAATGTCAACAAAATTGAAGAGATGTGCCTTTAATCCACACACACAAACTTGAAGCTGTTTGTGTACTTAACAAACACTGAAAGGAACACCAATAACCCTAACTTACCTGGGGGGGCCATAATGCCCCCCCCCCTCGATGAATTCCGCGACCATTCCGGCGCGCAAAATTTTTTGACCGCGCTGTTCGCTGACTTTTTAATTTCAAGTCTTGCGCAACTTTTGAGACCAAATTTGTAGCGCCCGGGCATACCATTCCGAAGCCACGCCCCTTCAAAAAACGTTCGTCAACCCCAGAAATTGCTCAAAAACGTGATTTTGTGTACAAAGTCAATACAAATTGTTTTTTCGATTAATTAATATAAAGATTCATATTTTGAATTTCAATGGCTGAAATTAATTTCTTTTAGCATAATTATGCTTCAAAAACAAATTCTGCTGAAAAAACAACAAAAACAACATTTCGAAAAAACAAAGAAATACAAAAAGAATTGCTAAAACAATAAAAAACATAAGAGATTAATTTTGATACTGAAATTTTTTTTTACACACAAATGTTCGGAATGTCAGTAGGAATATCTACACCAAAAATCAGCATTCCATAAGCTTTTATAAGCCAATTACAGGCAAAAATTAGTTTTTTTGCATATATTTGCATAATTAATTGATTTAAAATAGAAAATGCAAATTTTTTGAAAATTTAACTTAACAGTCTTGTAGATTACATCCGGCTTTATGTTCATGCAAAATTTTGCGGTGTTCTCGCGATCAACGGCCGAGATCTAAAGGGGGGGCCATAATGCCCCCCCCCCCCCCCCAGAATTCAAGTTCGCTAAATAGCCCAGGTAAGTGTATAATCTTTTCTGTGCACAGTGACTACTCAGGGTAAACAAATCATGGCCTTTGTAGACTGGTGGCCACTATGAACAGGTTGATGGCCAATTTGATTACACTACATAATACCTGTTATACTTAACTTCACACACATTTTTTTTTTATCACATCAAATGTACAAGTTCATATACAGTACTGCAATGCTGTGACTTATGGCCTTGCATCAGAAACAAATGAGTGCGTACATCAAAAGTCTATGGTAATCTTTGCATAGCAACATCAGCAACAAAAATACAAAGGAGAAAGTGTGTCATATACCATCATGTAAAGAACAAAGTGAACCTACTGCTTCAATGAAGGCTTTTCCAACTTGCTTGAAGAGAGGGTCTTGAGGATCCAAGAAGGCAGTGCTGCAAATTTTCCAACAAGAAAAACAACAACTAGAAAACAACATTCCATGAAATGTGCGCAAGGGTTATGGGAACAATTAATCAGTTTTGTCTCTACCATGGGCTCATTTGTAATATAAATTCATTTTTTTAATTGATTTTTTTTTTGTCACAACAATTAATTATATCTTCTAAAGGAGTCACTGTCATATTAGTCTACAACAATCCACTTATTTTGTATTCTGTCTATCATCAGGGACTGTAAAAATGAACTTGAGACCCGAAGTATTCAACATGGGCATCCCTCTATGAAGAATGCCAACATCATTATATCATTCAGAACCAAGCACCCAAGTATTGAGCAGAATGCACATTACAGGTTAATGGAACCCCATGTTCGAGTCGACTTCATTACAAAGAGAGAAACAAAAATGAAACAGACAGATCTATAATTGTAGTAGAATTTAACTTGACGTAACTTTTAATCAGACATAAATGAATATGTGACCCTGCACCACAAAACCAGCAAAAAGTCGCCAAGACATGGATTTTCAGTTATGGGCAGATTCTGAAACAGCAGACTCTAAGCTTTAAAATGATGTATAACTCAATTCAAATGGACTCCCCTAACCTACCTAAATACTGGAAAGAAAGTACACACTCTGGAAAAGTGTGAACTGAGAAAAGAGGCTCTGAAGTACACGGTCTATTCAAGCGCTTAATCTTTACCAAGCCATGCTAACTGTGCCATGAAATGGACGAGACACATGATGTAAACCACCGGACCAACAACAATGAAGGGATTATTACAAAATGTAGATTAAGCTGAAATTACGCATGTTTTATTAGCACATTCTGCCCATGATTAATGCTAACTTTCAAAGCAGTAGCGTCATCCTTTCAAAAGTTATTAGATGTGAAAGTGAAGAGTGTGCAAAGGATTTCAAGACATGAAAAGCGGCCTCTAGGACATACCTGATCATTCTACTCTTCCCCAAAAAGGGTTGTACAAAAACTGCTAAAAACACACTTTCCCATTCATGTTAAGATACCAAACTGAAGAATAATATTATAGAAGAAGGGTAGCTCTATCAGAAAATATGAAAAACTCAAGATTGATTTGGTTGAACCATTTCACCTTTTTTGAGTTGTCACAAATGTACACACAAGTAGTTATATGTACATGTATCAAGGTTGTATGCATGGTTGTTTTAATGTGTACATTGTATGTACACAGGGTGACCAGAATAATGGAGAACATTCTATATGATATAGATATAGTACATACAGGCTGACCAGATCAGTGGAGAATTTTCTACATGGTATACAATGTAGCTACAGTACATGTATGCATCTGACAAGAAATACATTATAGCTCACTCAATCTAGAATGATTTCACCCATTCCAGAAAATTCTAGGAAGTGCTGGCTGAGTGAGGCACTGCCCTTGTAGCCCAATGTGATTGGTAGTTAATTTTGGCAATGATGTTATGCACATATTAGGAAGTGAGTCATCCAGGATTCCTGGAATTTGGACTTGCTAGTATGTTCAGGTATGTAGCCCCAGGTTGGAGAAAATTACAGAATGTACTAGAAAGGGGTGAATGGATAGTATATAAGCAGGAGAAATTCTGAGGTAGGCAGAGTACCCAACACCTCTGCTCTGAGATTTACGTCACTTCTGGCTCTGAAGCGACTTGTTATAGTCAGTCCTGTGTTACCTGCTGACCTGCTATACAAATTGTGTTTGTGGAGATAAGGCCTGGGAGACATTTTGCCTGCAGAGAATTCATTTGCCTACGTTGGAGATAGACTCCATATTTTAGTGTCAACGGACATTATTACGGCAAAGCTGTGACGGGCTGGATTCCTTGCTGGACATTATAAAGTGAATCATCATTCAACGCATCAACTGGACGTGGTCGTCATAACTTTTGGATTTTGCACGTTTCGCCGTGGACATACATTGTGGATTTTACCCCGGATTAATAACGAGGATTATCACAACCTGCGCCTCTGGATTTACGTCTGAGGTATCATTCATCGGTGCATCGTGGATAATTCCTTTGTGTATCGAGCATCGTATTTGGACATTTCCAGGGAAATTGCATGTAATAAGTGTAAGTGATTCTTATTACTGATTTGTAACTGTTTCTATTGATCATTATTGTACTGATGTGAGAACCGATCACGAGTCTGTACCCACAATATCACTGTTAATAAACCGCCTGAACATTAGTTGATTGTTTCTTTTGTGCGATCATTCTCAGAGTGATTTTGGTCGTACCAAAATTGGGGGCTTGTGTCCGAGAAGTGAATTTAAAGCCAAAACTTAGAATTTGGAACGTTCCGGAATTCAGAATATTGTTACAGACAAAATACTAGTTGAGTTGATTGTTCAATTGTACATTGTGTGTATACATTGTGACAATGTCAATCAGTACAATGGATGTTCAGGCATTTGTTCAGAGGACAGATTTGTCCCTCAAAGATTTGCAAAGGTTACGCAAATGTGATTTGACTGCTATTGCACAGCATTTGAATGTTGATGTTCCACAAGGTGTAAGAAAGGCAGAGATTCTTGACTTAGTAGCTGGTCACATGGAGCTCAAAGAAGAAACTCAAATTTCAGATCAAACTCAAATGTCTGATCAAACACGGCTTGAGCTTGCTAAAATGGAAATGGAGAAAGAGAAGATGAGATTAGAAAGAGAGAGGGAAAGAGAACAAAGAGAAATGGAAATGAAGGAAAGGGAAAGGGCTCTGGAAATGAAGAAACTTGAAATTGAAGAGAAGAAATTTGAGAGGGAAATGGAGCAACAACTGAAATTGCGTGAGATGGAATTGACTCATGCACAGACTGTTGGAAATCGTGAAAGGGCTCCCTCTGAATTTGATTTGGCCAAGAACATTCGATTGGTGCCAAAATTTGAAGAAAACAGAGTTGATGCATATTTTGTGTCATTTGAGAAGGTAGCTAACAGTTTGAAATGGCCACAGGAATTTTGGCCCATGCTCCTTCAAAGTGTGTTTGTCGGCAAAGCAGCTGATGTGTACTCATCTCTCTCTGAAGAGCAATCACGTGACTATGCTACAGTCAAGAAGGCAGTGCTGAATGCTTATGAGTTGGTGCCAGAGGCGTACAGACACAAGTTCAGAAATTCGTACCACAAACCAGGCCAGACACATGTTGAGTTTGCTCGTGAAAAAGAAATGATGTTTGATAGGTGGTACAGATCCCTGAAAGTGGATCAGGATTTTGATATCCTACGTGAGGTTGTTCTTTTGGAAGAATTCAAAAAGAGTGTTGCTTTCAGTGTGAGGTTGCATCTGGAAGATCACAAAGTGACAAGTTTGCATAAAGCAGCCTTTATGGCTGATGAGTATGAGCTAACTCACAGACATGAAAACAGACCACCTTTCAGAAATTTCTCTGGAAATAGGAGAGACAAAAATCAGTCGAGCAACCAACAGAATGCTGGTTCAGGAATGTTGTCTGCACCACAGCCTCAATCTGACAAAGGGTCCAGTACAAGTGCAAATGTCATCAGATGTTTTCATTGTCACAAGAAAGGGCATATAAAGTCGCAATGTTGGAAGTTGCAAAATGGTGCAACGAAGGAGGTGGGATTTGTCATGTCAAAAAGTGTCCTACCAGAAAGTAGTGTCCCGTTCAGTGAAACACAGGCCATTGAAAGTCGATCTCCCAAATTCAAAGATAGGACTAAGCAGGTGGATGAGAGCTATCGTAGCTTTTTGTTTGATGGTGAGGTGACCCCATGTACTTCTGGTGAGGCAGGTAAACCAGTAGTCATCCTGCGGGATACGGGGGCCTCTCAGTCGTTGATGGTGGATGGTGGTATGACTTTTCCACCAGATAGTGCAGTGAATGCAAAAGTCTTGATTCAGACTGTTGATGGCAGTTATATGTCAGTACCACTGTATAGAGTGGATTTGAAGTGTGACCTAGTTTCTGGTCCTGTCACTGTTGGAGTTGTTCCTGAGTTGCCCATGGTAGGCATTGACTTTTTGTTGGGGAATGACTTGGCTGGAGATAAGGTGGTTGCGTCTCCAGTTGTTTCGGATAAACCAGTGGTGGTTGCTGAAACTGAGCAGTTGCAGGAGGAGTTTCCTGGGATTTTCCCAGATTGTGTTGTGACTAGGTCTCAGGCTCGTAGAGCTGTTCAAGATGATGCGGATTCTGTTGATGTGGAGGAGAATTCCGGTGTTTGGTTGGCAGAAACCTTTTTCAAGGATTTGAATGATGGGGTTGCTGTATTAGGCTCCGAGGCTAACAGTGATGGGCTGTTTAGCAAGTCTTCCTTGGTTGAGGCACAGCAGGCAGACTCTGAGTTGAAAGGCTTGTCTCAGACGGCGTGTTCTGAGGCTGAGGCTGAAAAGGTCCCTGAGTGCTATTATGTCAAAGATGGCATTTTGATGAGGAAGTGGAGACCTCCCCATAGGCCAGCTGATAAGGATTGGACGGTGGTCCGTCAAGTTGTTGTCCCTCCTTGTTACCGCGGTGAGATCTTGAGGATTGCTCACGAGTTACCTGTTGGCGGCCATTTAGGCGTCAGAAAGACAAAGGATCGGATCATGAGGCATTTCTATTGGCCAGGGTTGAATGTGGATGTGGCTGAGTTTTGCAAGACTTGTCACACATGTCAGGTGGCTGGTAAACCACAGCATTCAGTGAAGCTGGCGCCATTGATTCCGATACCTGCGTTTGAAGAACCATTCAGTCGGGTTCTAGTCGACTGTGTTGGACCTTTGCCTAGGACTAGGTCGGGTCATAAGTACCTCTTGACAATCATGGATATGTCTACACGGTTTCCAGAGGCTATCCCATTGCGAAATATCACTGCTAAGACTGTGGTAGATGCTCTAGTGCAGTTTTTCACTAGGTATGGGTTGCCCAAGGAAGTGCAGTCTGACCAAGGGTCAAATTTCATGTCAGGCATATTTCAAGAGGTGATGTATCGTTTGGGTGTGAAGCTGAGGATGATGAGGTCCACCTACTTGACTATGTGTCAAAATTTCGTGAAAGGCTTTCAAAGGCTTGTGAGGTAGCTAGGGAACACTTGAAAGTGTCACAAGACTCTATGAAGAGAAAGGCAGACAAAAATGCCAAAGCCCGAACCTTCAAACCCGGTGACAAAGTTCTTGTACTGCTGCCCATACAAGGTGAACCATTGAAAGCCAAGTCCAGTGGCCCATACTGTGTCGAAAAGAAACTCAATGATGTGAACTATGTGATCAGCACACCAGACAGATGCAAAGAACAGAGAATGTGTCATGTCAACATGTTGAAAGAGTGCTATGACAGAAAGTCAGTTGGTGTGACATAGATAGTGGATAGCACAGTAGAAGTTAAGGGTGAAAAGTTTTCACCGGCATATCACTTTTACAGTGTATGTGTTTAGCATATCCATTAATGTATGCAAAACAGTTTGACATGATTGTATAAGCTTCGAGAATCCAAGCAATATCAATGTAACTGGTATCCATGAAAAGAGAACATGGAATTAATGCAGGATTCAAAAGGCATGTGATAGTATGTGATTATGGTTGCTTGATTTGGATTTTACCTCACATTTGTTGTAAATAACAATGAGAAATTGTGAAGGTAAAAGAAACCCTTGCTACGGCAAGGCTTTCTTTTTCCCATGGGGGATGGTGTCACAAATGTACACACAAGTAGTTATATGTACATGTATCAAGGTTGTATGCATGGTTGTTTTAATGTGTACATTGTATGTACACAGGGTGACCAGAATAATGGAGAACATTCTATATGATATAGATATAGTACATACAGGCTGACCAGATCAGTGGAGAATTTTCTACATGGTATACAATGTAGCTACAGTACATGTATGCATCTGACAAGAAATACATTATAGCTCACTCAATCTAGAATGATTTCACCCATTCCAGAAAATTCTAGGAAGTGCTGGCTGAGTGAGGCACTGCCCTTGTAGCCCAATGTGATTGGTAGTTAATTTTGGCAATGATGTTATGCACATATTAGGAAGTGAGTCATCCAGGATTCCTGGAATTTGGACTTGCTAGTATGTTCAGGTATGTAGCCCCAGGTTGGAGAAAATTACAGAATGTACTAGAAAGGGGTGAATGGATAGTATATAAGCAGGAGAAATTCTGAGGTAGGCAGAGTACCCAACACCTCTGCTCTGAGATTTACGTCACTTCTGGCTCTGAAGCGACTTGTTATAGTCAGTCCTGTGTTACCTGCTGACCTGCTATACAAATTGTGTTTGTGGAGATAAGGCCTGGGAGACATTTTGCCTGCAGAGAATTCATTTGCCTACGTTGGAGATAGACTCCATATTTTAGTGTCAACGGACATTATTACGGCAAAGCTGTGACGGGCTGGATTCCTTGCTGGACATTATAAAGTGAATCATCATTCAACGCATCAACTGGACGTGGTCGTCATAACTTTTGGATTTTACACGTTTCGCCGTGGACATACATTGTTGATTTTACCCCGGATTAATAACGAGGATTATCACAACCTGCGCCTCTGGATTTACGTCTGAGGTATCATTCATCGGTGCATCGTGGATAATTCCTTTGTGTATCGAGCATCGTATTTGGACATTTCCAGGGATATTGCATGTAATAAGTGTAAGTGATTCTATTACTGATTTGTAACTGTTTCTATTGATCATTATTGTACTGATGTGAGAACCGATCACGAGTCTGTACCCACAATATCACTGTTAATAAACCGCCTGAACATTAGTTGATTGTTTCTTTTGTGCGATCATTCTCAGAGTGATTTTGGTCGTAACAGAGTCCTCACATAAAATTAAGGGGTGTGAATTTTTGTTTGTTTTGTGGTGCATGGTCACATATGACAAGAAAAAGATAATGAATTGGAATTTTCAAGTTTCCCATGTTTTCACAAGGCAGGGATATTTCAACAAACATATGCCAATTAGAACAAATGATAATGGAATGCCTTAATAATTTCCAATTTGATGGTACCCCTGCACATCAAACCACACTAAAAACCCTTTTAGTCATTTTCAAAGACTGCATTCAATCCTTACAGGAAAACATTCACCAGTGATAACAAACCTAGCGTCAAAAACACAAACCAACCAAAACTCACAAATCCTCTGAAAATGTTATCCTTGTCCAATTGATGATACAATCACATAATTTCTGTATGACTTGAGGGCATTATGCATCTGGTATATTCCTTTGAATCCTCTCTAACTAACTTACCAAACAAGAAAATTAATAGCCACTCACCCAACCTATCAAAGAATTGGTGAAATGAAAGTCTTGTATTAGTGATAACGTACCAGCAATATTGCTGTCTAAAATGTCCCCAGTCACCAAGGTTAGATATGGATGCATTTGGAAAGACTCTGCAGGGGAAAAAACAACAACAACAACAATAATAACCACAACAAACATGCAATATGATTTAGGGATGAGGAATCTTGTTGAAATATATTTCTTTCTTTTTTCTTTTGGATTGGTGTTCAATAATTTCCAGTATATTAACAGGTGTCCTCAAAAATATTTTGAGCACCTACTTTCCATATCAATTTATTTTCTTGGAAAGGCACGGCAAAGGTACATGTCCCCCCCCCCCCCCCCAAAAAAAAAAAAAAGTGCTTCTCATTTCAAAATATTGATATTCAGCAATATCTGCAGAGCACAAACATACAGATAAAAAAGGGAACTCTTCCTGTTTAGTACAATGTGCAACAACCAAACTTGAGTTTTGAAGTACCTGTACTTACACATGAAGTATCAACAGCATCAATTGAGCATGCCCAATAAAAATGTCAAAAATAAGATCCCCATGAAAATTTGGAATAACAAGCTCTTACTTTCATTAATTTGGAATCATTATACCAAGTCCCTCAGTGAAAAAAAAAAAATCTCCAACATACATGTACTTTCTACAAGACACAGAAATATAAAAAAAAAAAAGAAAGAAAAATGACCACTCACTTTGCAAAGTTTTTCGGCACATGTCCTGCGAACCCCGGCAGGACCGGTATCATTCCCAGACTCCGCATCCTGGCTAGGATCTTGTGCTGGAGGGCAAGCTGGTTCTGGTGCCAAGACTGAGGTAGGGGACCGCCCCACCCATCCAGGTTACCCATGCGAGCCCTGTCATGCACACACAGACACACAAAACCCATCACCAATGAACACATGTCATAGGCTTATGTAACTAGTATACATGTATTCTCAGATGGAATGCTTGTGAATTGGGTAGATGTATGCAGGGTGCTACATAAGTACTTGCCCGATTGCTTGGGGCAAGTGAAAATCCAATTCGGGCTAGTAGTGTTTTTGAACAATGATAACAACCACCTTTTTTCACTTATTCCCCCCAATAAGCCCATAAAGTCAACCATACAGAATCCCAAAGACAATGGCTGTTCAGTGATGCAACACACTTTATATTTAATTTCAGCAACTTTTCAACACTTTCGTGAAGAAACTTAGGCAATGCAACGGCAACTCTTGATCGGACCAAGTCTGTTACTCCATTGTGTTTAAGCATGTGGATCAATGTGTTCTGTTTATTTAAATGATTGTGTTTAATAAGCTCTTGACTAACACATTATTCTCTAAATATCATTTCCTTATATTTTGGACTTTCTTTTCAGGCAAGTAAAATTAATGTTTGGGCAAGTGCTTGCAGCAAATGTGAAAATCTGCTTGCCCGACTGGGCGAGTGGTAAAATAAAGTTATGTAGCACCCTGGTATGCTATCATCAAGTCCTCTTTTATTATCTATAAAGTCTGATGCAATACAGTCCATGTTGGGAGAAGGGCTCCATTGGAGTATGGGGAGTGAGGGTGTAAAAGTATTAAAGACACTCAATCGGGAGGGTACATGGACATATTTCAGCTCGCTTCCGAAGTTACTACGAAGCAAAATGTGTGTGTGCGCAAGACAACCCTGCTGCAATGTTTCGCGCAATAGTATCTTGATTCCTCGCTTGTATAGTGCTGAGCTCAGCTGAGATGTGTACGTACTGTACATGTGAATTGCATGCATGGTAAACGGTAGCGATCGCAATATCGCCGGCCGTAGTTACAGCGCCTGAGCTGCCTTTACATAAGAATGTATACGCACCTTCTATAGTAGCCTCCTCTCATCATCGCATCGTCGATCATCGTCACTCGTCAACTATATACTCGTCTGATCAGATCAGACTAGAGTACAACTACAGACCACAATCAGTTGACAATAGATACATGTGCACAGGTAAATGTGAGGATGGCCATCATGGACGATGACACATCGTCATGGGTTGCGGACATGACCGCTGAGCTGTCTATTTTGAACATGGACGATTGGGTCGGAGACCCTGTATCATGTACTTGCTCAGGCGTTGTAAATACAAATCGGGGATCAGGAAGCGGCTGTGGCCGTGCAGGGCCAACAGCCACAGTTGCACTGCACAGTGTACCTGTGGCCGTGGTAAAAGGGGGCCAACCAACACACCATTTCATCATCTTCTGTAAATAGATCTATATCTAATCAACACCAGAATCAAATCACAATAACATTAGCAATAACTCTATCTGTTAATTAGTAATTTGTCTTGACTACATGTATGATGTAGCTTGAGATAGATCTATTCAATTATTTAAAATTTATTTGCAAATCCTAAATTTATTATTCTTGGGGAATTTGCGGAATAAACACACGTATGATTTGAAACTACCCTAGCCCGACCAGACGCGAAGCACAGCATCTAACCTTATTTACAACAGCGACTGGGCTGTGTATAGAAATCTACTACCTAGTTCAAACTACTCTGACTCAAGTAAAATTAAAAAGCCAGTGTCTAGATAAACGTTAGATCTAACCGTTACGAGTAAATTTATGACCTTTTTTTTATAGACCTAACGTTAGACCAAGACGGTATTACAGTTTGTACTTGTAGATTACTAAGCTCTAGGCCTACCTGAGACAGAGTCGCGTCTAACTGTGTTAGACTATTAGTCTTTGAGAATAGGCAGTACAAATAGAAATTTATAACTTTATGGGAGTTAGAGAGGCGCTGTAACGTTATAGGCCCTACATACACTTTAATCATTCATGTACTTACACATCATCTGGATCTGGATTCCGTGAAGTTGTTGACTTGGCCTGGGGTTGCTTGATTGGCATAAGCCGTGGCAATTACAATTCCACCGTGCATGCTGTAACACGAATTTGCACATTCTAAATTCCTGGAAAAATGTTCATGCAACTCCAGCAAGTGGAAAGCAATTTTTTCATCGGCACGCTGATGCTGAAGCTTCCCCTTCTGGTCTCTTACTTGTCCTAGTAAGCATGCTAAGAACACTGCTCTCTGCGTTCTCCACTCGTCGATAGCATCATACAAGTAAATAAGTTGGTCCAAATAAGTTTGCAGTCTTGGACCGCTGTTCGATCTCCATTGTGAAGTTTCATTACTAAACCAAAGGCTAAGTCGAACTGAACTGAACTGAAGCAGTACTTTTTATTGCAAACAGTACACACACACCACACACATTGATACTGACATACCGATGACTTTATATCGACTTTGTATGTTACAATCTGGCCGAACGTATCACAGCTGACATGGGATATGATAAGCAGCAGACAATATTGCACAATGATCAAAACAACAAAACAACCTGCCATATGTATTGCAATTTGCTATATATATATGAAGCTTAGAGTTTTAATATTTCTTCATCAAACCATATTTATAAAACTAAATATTAAATAACATATTATATAGATAATTTATAATATTGTAATAGGATATTTCAAGAAATTTTAAAATATTATTGCTTAGATTGCTGAAATTGGCACCACAGTGCAAATAAACAGAGACTGGAGCCAGGTACGTACGTACACACACAGCTCTCTCAGTCGTGTCATGACTGGAGCCCGTAGGTAGGAGAGATTTTCATGCGCATGGCTGTTATGCGGTTTTGTGCGTGCACCCATTCGGCCCCATTCGGTAGGTATTCAGGCGTCCATGTTGAAATTAGAGTGGACGGCTCGCACGGCTCTTGTAGTCTAGCTGGGTGTTCGCTGGTGCGTTGCGTAGCACCGTGATCGGCATTCGGTACGTACGGGGGGTACGGTAACGGGAGGAGCAGCGTGTCATGCTTTTCTACTGAGCTGCAAAATCGCCTGCGACGACTGAGTGTCTTTAAAGTTTGGATGCAAACCCTGTCACATGCAAGTCACAGGTGAACATATGCTAGGTTTTATTCTCCAGTGGAGATTTTACACTGGTACACTCCAAGGGTAAACTCACAATCGACAATGTACGTACAATTGTACTTGTAACATTAAAAACCACAGTGCTAATGATGCATGGTGTTAACTGGTACATTTGTACATTATGGCTTGTGTAATCAATCCCATTATGCAAAATATTACTTGTTACGTGGATACACAGAGCCAAGGGAGCAGGGTGTAACTTGTAAATTTGTTGCTGGTGTACAAGCACTACACACAGAAATATCTGCAACATACACTGTAAAGAGTAGGGCTTGTTTAAGCATAGTACATTTAACTTGAGCACACTTCTTATCAACATTTTATTATACATTGTACACACTAGGGAAAGTCAGAACTAAAATATACAGCTGAGGGAACATTGTGTTATTGTTGCACTTTATCACCCCAGTTGTAAACTCACCATGCCAAGAAGGCCGGTCCACCAAAATGTTGGTCCAGGTCCTCTTGCTTCAGGCCCATCTTGAGGTAGACCTTCTGCCAGATTGCCTCCTGTCCATTGAAAGCCAGGGGGAAGTTGATTCCGCTGAGGGCCATCCAATCAATGTGGCGCTCCCAACGAGTCCAGTTCCACCAGGCAAAGGAATAGCTGGCTGTGCATACATTCTGGTAGTAGCGGAACCTGCAGGGACATTTATTTATAGGTGTCATTGTCTAGTGGTTTGTACACTTGAAACTTTTGGTAGGCAAGTTGGTCATAGGTGCACTGCTTCACTCTCTCCACATGCGCAAATAAATACCTTTTAGATGCCCTAATCTGTATGTTTCCTTGAGTGGAGTAGCATGTAGCAGTAGCCCATGTTACTGTGTACAGTTGCAATGTACACGGTGGATTTACCTGTTAACTACTGGGAGAATTTCGCTGCAAAAATAATCTTGTTATCATCAAATCTGCACCTCTCAATTTCGCTGCACATCTCATATTGAAAGAAACTGGATGGAACCATCTATATTCATGAAATATGCACAAAGTCAGAGAGAAATTAAACCCGATTATTTTGCCAATTTGAAAGACAGAGATGGAACTTCAGTCTTTTAAAATGTACTGCCAATTCAAGAATTAATTAAACAAGTTAATAAAAGGTAATGTTTTTAAAATTCTGCAAATACCAGAAACAATAAAATGCAGAAAAGGGGCTCATACTTTATATTTGGAAACTCTCTCCTTCTATCAATGTCTATCTACCTATCTACTTATCTATCTATCTATCTATCTATCTATCTATCTATCTATCTATCTATTTATCAATCTATCTATCATCCATCCATATACTTGTCTGTCATCTATCATCAATCTATCTATCCATCTATCCATCTATCTATCTATCTATCTATCTATCTACCTACCTACCTACCTACCTATCTATCTATCTATCTCTCTATCTCTCACTCACCTGTTTGGGCTGGTAATCTTGAGGGGAGTGTCTATCACTGGAAGTTTTCCTGCTGGAGGCAGGCTAAGCTGGTTCCCATCCCATGAGACATGGCAGCTGCAGTAATGAACCAGGTAGTGCTGCAGGCCCCACACGACCGCCACACCTGTAGTCCCATTGATAGAGACTGTGGTACCATCTGAACTGATCTGAATTTTGAAAAACAAAATGGGGGAAAAAAAAAACATGTAAATTGTTGGAAAGGATCTGTGTATGATTTCAGTCCTTGCACCTTGCCACATAAAAACCTACAAGGTTTCAATATAGACCTGACAGCAGTCAGAAATGGTTTCATGTACTAAAACTGTTTCGAAAAGGCATAGTCCATGATTAGATATTTTTTTTTTCTCCCACATAATTGGAATATCTGTTAATCTTATAGATTGAGTTACTTTGTAAAGTCACATAAAACCCTTTGAAAAAAATTCATCCTTTTCTGGAAAATATAAAACTGAATTTTGACTTGAAAAATTGAAAGTTAATTTTGAATGACTTCTGGATTGGATATCACTTGAACGAGTACAACATATGTTTGTATAGGACTTGGCATCTTCAAAATGAAAGCAAAGCTCATCCATATAGAGCCCTATCAATATTGTTCATCCCACCGTTATCACATCCCAACACATACACCTTGCACAAAAGGGTCAAAATACATATATCTTTTTGATGAATGAGGTAAGCCCCAATCCAAGCTGTTTTGCTTTACAACTATTGATTCTTACTCACTATACATGTACCACAAAGCTCCATGCTGCAACAAGTATAGCAAAGCTCAGATTGACACTTGGTTTCAGCATGCCTCACTTCAATTACCAATACAGAAGCTCAAAAACTTGTGCACGTAGATGGACCTTCCGATTACCAAATCATTGTGGTCACCTGGAATG
This sequence comes from Diadema setosum, assembly GCA_033980235.1. Taxonomy (NCBI): domain Eukaryota; kingdom Metazoa; phylum Echinodermata; class Echinoidea; order Diadematoida; family Diadematidae; genus Diadema; species Diadema setosum. The sequence goes on along the minus strand of CM067072.1, from coordinate 11,615,195 downwards.
AGTCCAGCTGCTCTTGACCGGAGGGCAAGTTGACCAGGAGCTGGAACTCTTTGAATCTGGTCAGCAGGAGTCTCCTGACCACGGCCTGGGCAGCGGCGCTTTGAGTCTCTGGACTGGCCTTGGGGGTGAGGTGTCGCAGCTCCTCAAAAACTGGTACGATAGAGATAAATTTAACAATGTCACAGTGAAAATAGTTCTTTTGTAGAGGACGTATCTTAATACTGCCCCAGTGTGAGCTCTGCATCATTATCAGTCCAAATTTAGCAGCAAGAGAGATAAAAGATGCATCTTGCAGTGTCAGCCAGGAATCATGTATCAGATAATATGAAAATAATATAAAATAATGCAAATTCAGCGGCAGAATTTGCCTCTTTCAAATGGAGAAGAGTGGAGCTCAGTACAGGGGAGGGAGCCCCACAAGGAAAAGCTTGCACTCCACCAAACTCTGTGCGCAAAACTCAAGATTTACGTCAGTGAAGGGCAATTTGTCAATCAGTTGCAAAGAAATACACAAAAGAAAAAGCTTACCCTTTGCTGAGCAGGTGGACAAGTTGGAAGTTGCAATGACCAATGAAATGACCAGCAGTTTGAGTTTCACCAACTTCATTATGGCCTATACTGGCTGGGGTGGGGTGTACGTATCTTCTTGTCAGTGGCCTGAGCTAACTGTAGAGATCTGTGAAGTATATCATTCCAGTTTCAATTTTTATGACTGAAGTATGGCTTTGTAAGAGTCAGAGGAGGTAATGAAAAGGTACACTGTAGAATTAAAAATCATCCATACCTTTGTGCAAATGTGCAGTGCTGATCATAGCAAATTCTATGCCTTTCTAAAACTCCTCACGTTTTTTACACAACTTTTTAAAGTGATACAAAGACACTAAATTTACAGTCGTATTTCAATTTGAAGGTATCAATCCATGAATAAAACTTTTCAATCAATTGATCGATTGTTCGTGTACCATAAACAATACTGGGGGGGGGGGTCCACATTCATGACATTGTTGCACACAGCACCATTGTACCAGTTTCATAGTTCATGCATGTATGTGAGAGCTCAAATTTGGTTTCTGAAACTGAAGATCACCTACTGATCACGTACAGATCAGCAGTCCAGCTCCGGCCCAGTTGAGTTGATAAAGAAAGAAAAACAAACGTCATTAAAAGTTTACAGTGATGATGTTCAAGTCCGAGTATAGAAACCAGCATCATCTCTCTATACGGGTACGATGTATCATAAAGAAATCATTAGTTAAAAGTCCTGTATACCTTTGGGAGCAGTGATTTCAAAAATGTTCAAGATGATATACATCACATTTGATGCATATGTGTACGATGTAGGTCTATTGTGTCACAAGACATCCTACACCATGATAAAGTTTTCGCAATAAAGTCTTAAAAATATACGGAGATTCAGTGTTTTTCTCAATTTTATAAACTGTAACTTTGGACAGTTTAGTCTGGAAACATTTTTATTATAACTATTGTTTATATTTTGCGTATTTAACAACGCTTAACATCATTTCTATGGATTCAAATTTTTACAGTGCCTCTAGTGGTGGCTGTTTCTATCCCTGACTCACGTTTTAGTACTATTTTTTAACAAAAGCACTAATGCTGGGTGTTTGTTTCATCTGCAAGTAGTAAAATATGCCTTTTAGCTTTAAGCGAGTATCAATAAAATACAAGACTTACCAATTATCTCTGCTGGGGTTGTAAGTAATTTCCCGGCGGTTTCACGTGGCGAAGTAATCAGCTACACAGTAAAATTACAGCTTGGCTTTTTGTAGATTTGGTCACGGTGTCAATAACATGCACGGTCACGGGCACAACCACGGGCAAGCAAACCCCTGCCGGATCACGCAAGAAACCCACTGAACGGTTCCCGGTGTTCATCGAATATTTCACGGGAATTAACTATCAACAAATCCAGGATTTTCACTAAAACGCAATCTGAAATGATATCATGATTCGATGAACATGATTCAGCGAAGAAGCTGAACGTTAGGTATCAATGTCATGAATGTCAATGATCAAAGCGACTTATTGCGATGCCAGCTAGCACTCGCGTACTCGCTGCACTGCAGAACAATACACATGCTGTGCGTTTGTGAAGTGTGACATTAACGTACAACACCCCCTTGTTTTCCTGGGGAATAAGTCATGTGACTCCCTAACTCATCAGGTGACTTTAATAGACGACGTGAGCGTGGCTAATTGTACTCAGTATTCCATTTCTTTCATTTCTCCCATCTCTAAAAGAAACTTAAAAAAATGAAATTTCACAGAAAACAAGTGCATAATAATGTTGTTGTTGTTGTTGTTGTTGTTATTAGATTTTCTGGCGTACAATTCGTGTACCGAATATTGACGCCATCTACGTGCGGGTCTCTGTATTGTTTTGGCTTTCGTTGTTGTTACCGTACTTTTCATGAGGGGTCCCAGGTCCGGCGTCAGTGAAACCTTCCTCTCACTTTATTCTTTTTTGTTCTGGGTTGCATCTTCTGGACAATCCGGCTCTGTACTTTGAGCAGATTTCTCAGCATCAGGAGGTCTAGTCCCCTCCGATGCGCGAGAGGTGTTTACCGTGCCAGGATCTGTTATTGACGCCTCTAAATCCGATATATCAATAAGTGATAAGTTAAGGGGGAAAAGGGGGATCGAGAGGAAAGACACATAATAAAAACATAACAAACAAATCAAATGAAACAATACAAAAAGTTATAACATAGCAGAAAAAAAAAATGGGTTGACAACGGACATGGGATTAGAGCTGTTCACACACAAAATAAACCATGCACGTTATGTTAAGCTAAAGCGTTCATGCAGCTAAAATTAAAATGGAACTATTTCAAAACGAAAGGAAGCGCACACTGTGAGGAGAACAAATAGGTTAGGTGAAAAATGCAGTTAACAGAATATAACATAACCGACGAAAAATTATTTTAAGTAAAGGCATTAATGCAACAAAAGTAACAGATCATGTCAAGCTCAGAAATTCAAATCATTGTATTTTGTCTGTCAGTACTGTATTTGTGGGTGTTTTTGATTAGTTTTCCCCCGCCGTTGGTACTGATGTTGTTTTCATTTCACATTCTGTGCGTCGTCATACATAATAATTATGTCCGTGCAGTGTTTGTGACGTGCAATTTGTGACGTGCATGATAATGCACAATAAACGCGACTTTTAAGTGCGCAATAAAAATGAGGATGGCAAAGATATTTCATGAGTAGGCGACCCTATGTCGAAATCTTCGGCTTGAATCAGGATAAGACTATTAAAGAGTATGCGGCGCGCGCTATAATGGTGAGTGTTGACAGATGGTGATGGCTTATTAATCCGATGACGGACTTTCACCGAGAGAAAATGGTACATGTATCATTTTACTACACATCCAAACACGCACATTATCAATCATAAATGTGCGCTGATGTGCGCTGTATAGATGGATACATACTCTACGCACAGAATACAAGTATGATGGCAAGCAATGTATTGTGGTGGATTGTATCATTATTCTGGGGGTAAAGGAGTATAGACAGGGCAGGAAAACTCAAGGATATTTTGAAGTCCGATTTTCAAACTCAAGTAGATGGAACTGAAGGCAAACTAAAACCCTCCTGCTCCATGCAAACAAACAAACAAACAAACAAACAAACAAACAAACCGTATACTTAATTCAAGCGCAATGACATTGTGATCTTCCAAGGCCTATAAAAGCCATGCATATGATAAGAACAGTATTCTCATTCACTCAGTATACACGTATCATCACACAAACTCTCTGAGAGCGCTCTCCCCAAAACACAAATTATTATAAGCTTTATCATCATCACAATTCCTCATCATTTTTTTGTTCTTTATAATAACCACCCCCTCCAAACAGAACAGATAAGGCTGATTTGAAATCTTCTGGTGTACTGTAAGGAACAATGGTGAAATTAGCTGTTTCCTGCACAAAGCAAGGTTGCATAATTATGATTGTGCAATGTAAATAAAGAACTAGCCGTCTCCTCGTGAAATTATGGTTCGCGTCTTCCCTTGAAATGAGTGTGACTATACACTTGGTGTATTATGCACATACACACACACATACACACAAGCACACTCGTATAGTATAATGATATACAATACAATGTATATATCATATAATATTATTTCATTCAACCGTTGGTGAATACAGCATGAACTTTGTTCCAGTTTTGTAACTTATCTGTTTATATATTTCATTATATATACACATATAATTATAATTATATGTGTGTTTGTGTGCGTGTTAATAGGTAGGCCTACTTAGTGCAGGGAGGTTAGAAGAATCTCACCTCCCTGCTTAGTCGTTGAGTGGTGTGTTTCTACAGGAAGCGCTACCTTCTGTGGTACTCCTACAAAGGATTGCTGTAGTGGATGTTATACAAAATAGTGCATGTGATATGCATATAAAATATGTAGAAATACATTAGTGAATAGACACATACATGTATACATAGATGTGCTTGTATTTATTTAATAGCTCATTATGCGTCGGATTTGACAACATATTCAAGAGTTTAAAGGACGAATTCTTCAGATGTTCATTTGCAGATGAAACAAAAACCTAGCATTAGTACTTCAAAATAGTACTAAAATGTAAGTTACGGATAGAAACAACCAATGTTAAAAATCGAATCAGTACAGTATAACCGATGTTAAGTAATTGTTAGATATACAAATGTGAAGAATAGTTATAATAAAATGTTTCCAGACTAAACCGTCTACAGTTATGGTTTATTGAAAAAAAAATGTGATATCTCCTTATATTTCAGGCTTTATTGTGACAATTTTATATAGTAGGATGTTTTGTGATACAACTGACCTACACGTAAGCATCAAATGTGATATCTTGAATATTTTTTAAATCACTGCTCCCAAAGGTAAACAGGACCTTTAACTGAACATTTCGACTCTATTCAGTTAGTCTGCAACCACTATCTTAATTCTAAACATCGTCATTCTCTGAAGACCATATTGCATGATGAACATAAATTTGATATCCGAATCATTGCTCTTTGCAAATTTCTGTACTCTGGTGCAAATCTTTAGCAACCGCTATGCAGATTACTTCTTCCATATACGTGTTCATCAAACCTTATACAATCGTGTATATCTGTATACCGAAACACGTGACGCAGTTATGTGTATATACATAGTGTATATCCGAACACTAGAATAAATAAAACATTCTCTGTAAGAAAAATTATAGGATGATAGATAGATATTTTACGTACAAGTAAAAAGACAATGAAACATTTTACGATCATTTTCATAAAAGTACAATATTGATTATTTTCAAAGGAGGTTTTCATGAAAAGTGTGAACTTAAACGAGTACATATTTTTCAACAATTTCAAAAACTCCTGTTTAAAATACAGTATTGATGGTAATCGTAACAACTAAATTGATTAAGGAGATGATAAGTGGCCTCAGGTCTTCCATAAACCGGCAAACGGATTTTCAATAAATCTTCTTTTATAAGAAATTGCAACGGGAGAAAAATTATTTGCATCAAATGACTTTTAAATCAATAATAACTTTGTCTTGATGGTTTTTAGAAAGGCTTGAAGTTGCAAATTGATGGGCTAAAGTACTGCATAATATTTACAGTGGTTCTGTGTATAAACCAATGAAGATGGAGTAGTGACGTGATAACATACTATACTTATCTCATCTGGGCACAACCAATGTTAATATTTGTTACAAACGAGTGTCATTTATACGATTCCCATGCATTATACGTTCAAATTTTAACTATTTCAATGACACTACTTTTTTTGTATTCTACTTTATCTACTGCACTCAAAGTTATTATAAGGTGACATTGCACTCTAGCTTATACCCTCAGTTATTCTGACGATATTTTCATTTATTGATAGAATTCATCTCCGTATCAAAAAAAGAAAATGATACGGAATTTTTACGAAGTAACGAAATTCATTTGCACAAACCTGAAGATCATACAATATGTATTACGGATATATCCATACACTGCAAAAAGTCCGGTGTTAAATAGTGAACACCGAGCTGGTGTTAAATTTTCGGTGCTCATTTATGGTGTTAAATTAACACCTCCGGGTGTCATTTCCAAATTTTAAACTGTTTTTTGAAGAGTTTCTTAGTAACTGCACTTCTTGTTGATTTTCAATTTAAACAAGACGATCAAGAATTTTACATTAAAACACTAAATTTTTGAAAAAATGTGAAAACAAATTTACACCAAAGTAACACCAGCTGGTGTGGTCCCTTATTGAAGCTGGACGGGTGTTAAACCATTGATATTAACACCATCAAATATCAAATCAACACCATGTGGTGTCATTTTTGAATTAACACCAGTACAGTGTCAAAGTAACACCAGGTACAGTGTCAAATTAACACCACGAAGTGTCAGGTGAACACTTTTCAACACCATCACAGTGCATTTTCAACACCTGTGGGTGTGGTCCTTTATTGAAGTTTGATCGGTGTTAGATTTAACACCCGTGGTGTTAAATCTAACACCGATGTTTTTACAGTGTAGAATAATGTCAGAAACATACACTCAGCAAAAAAAAAAAAAAAAAAAAAGAGAGAGAGAGAGGGAGAGAGTAAACACTTTTTCAAGTTCAGATTTTTCGTACAGGAGAGCAAAAGAATGGAATGAAATACATATCAAATTAAAGGACATTTTATCTTCTTTTATATTGGTTGGGTAACATAAAGATGAATTTTACGCTCGAATGATCACACGTTTTTCTCTTCGGAGGTGCAAAATGAAAAAAGAAATGCTTAAAAAAAAGAATAATGCCATGATGAGTCCATGCCCTTCCTCATGACCATGATGACAATAGAAACAAAAGATCAACAATGGCTTTGTTTTTGAATGAGAGACAGAATAGGTGAATTTAACTGTGATTAAGTTCAATCTGTCTCTCTTTACCAGAAATGGGAAATACAACTTCGTCTGAGTCCAAATTTAAAATGGATCTGAGTAGCCACAAAGATGATTAAGTGTCCAAACTAAAAAATTGTTCTGAAATTGTAGGTTGAATAAAATGTAATAGCAGTAACTGGTTCCTCAGTGGTGGTATGTCGTGTGCAACTAATGACACTGATTGCCAAGGAATACTATTGTGGAGATCAATTGGGTATTCGGCTTGTGCCGTTCCCTGGAGAGGCATCCGGACACCATCTTCGAACACCATTTTCACGATAACACAGGCACCCGAGTCGTCAATGATTAACCCTTTTTGTGCCAGGGATTTGGGACAATGTGCACAATGCTATGGGGTTTTCTGTACCAGTCGCCACCCAAAGCACACACTGGTTTAATTAATTGATCCCTGGCCACCCACTCGCCAGATATGAACCCCATTGAGGGACCATGGGTGCATCCAGCCCGGTTACATCTTTCAAGACATGGATGCGGGTACCTGACTGCACCAAGAATGGGGAGAAACCTTCCACATTTCAGGAGTACACGGAGTGATATCCAGCATGCGCCGTTTATGTACTGCCCTGATTGGAAATTATATGGTGGCTCCAACAAGATACCAATCTTAAAGAAAAATTCTAACATTGAAGACGGAAAGATCATTCTTCTTTAAAATAATCATATTCTTCTCATGTGCACTGAACCATGCAAACTTTTTTTTTTGTGTGTGAATTATTGTTTTGTGCAATATGGCTTAATTCAAGTGAGTTTCACTTTCAGGGAGTAATTTTTCAATTTTTGTCTTTTTCACATTGGTATAGTTATAATATGTGTGTTTACTGATGCGTATATTTTGACCCTGAATTCACGTACCCAGTTGAAAGACAAATAAATTACCTTTAATTTGATTTATTATCAAAGTCTTATACTAAAAAAAAGAAAAAATCTGAATTTAAAAAAGTGCTTACTTTCTTCTTTTTTCCCCCAAGTATCAGTGCAACATTGTTCTCTTTTTTTTTTTGGTGCAATTTTTCCTTTTGTACCTTCGAAGAGAAAAACGTGTGTGATCATTCAGGGGTAAAATTCCTCTTTATGTTTCCCTACCAATATGAAAGAGAATTCATTTCATAGGCTATATATTTCATTCAATTCTATTACAGTCTGATTTGACAAAAAAAAAGGAGTAAAATCTTACAAGTTCAACGGTAAAAAATTGACTGAAATCGGATGAAAAATAAGGAAGTTATGAAATTTTGAAGTTTTGCTAATTTCTACAAAACAGTTCTTGTACAGTGGATATGAATATGCAAATGAGTGAGCTGTCCATGTCATACCCTCACAATTTTCCATTGATCGTGTACAAAAATTGACGAAAATTAAATATTTCTACCATTGAAGTCTGAGACATGATGTTATTCCTGGTTGAATAACTTCAGAATAGTGATCAGTTAGATTTGAGCCTTGGGCATAATTGCGTTTAAATGAAAAACTGGAAATTTCAAAATTTTATGTACAAACTATATGGCAAGTTGTGAGGGGATGATATGCTCCCTTTGCCGTTTGCATATTCATAATATTGACCGTTCAAGAACTGTTTCCTCAAAAATTAGCGAAACTTCAAAATGTCATAACGTCCTTACTTTTCATCTGATTTCGATCAAAATTTTACCTTTGAACTCAAAATATTTTACTCTTTCTTAGCAGACCAACTTACATTTGGACTGGATTTCCCCTTTAAAGATAAAGTGTCCGACAAAGCCATCGAATCAAATTTGACTGTATGAGTTCACTAATTCGTGAAGATTTTGACAAATATAATAAGATGTGATATTTGAGCATTATCATGGTACTTGCTTTAAATAAAATACAACTGTTGCAAAACAAATTAAAACATTAATGTCTCGGAGGAAACAGGTTTAAGATATGTTGAAATTATACATTTGAACAGGTTTGTATTACAGTACAGACTTGTGTTCCTGTTTGTTAAGATTAATATGACCGTTATTATGTTGGAGTCCTGTTGATTAATGATCGTTCACACTTGCAGCAATACCTATCCTTTGCCTATAGGATAACTGAGATTTCACCCTCTTTGTTCATTGAATATATGATCAGTTCGCGAGGTGGCCTTATCACAACGTAATAAGAGTTTGTTTGCAAAAACCGATAAGTCCATTTTTGAGGATTTTGAAGTACGGTCTCTGTCATAAAGTACAAAATAATACCTTTTAAATGATATATTGGTCACTACATATAAAGGTACATTTTTGAAGTTATGGTCAAAAGAAGCAAAAATTTTCTTATCATTCTCTTTATTTTTCTTGACATTTAATCGCAGATATCTCCATTTGGCAAATATGGACTTATCGGTTTTTGTGAACAAACTCTTCGTATGTAAGGCAGCTTGATGCGTATGCCTGGTGTCAAATTACTTAAATACAAACCATATCATGGGATAGAAGGGGAAAAGATAAGATCATTCCTATCGTTATGACCGTATGCAGTGTCCCCTTACAAAAAAAAAAAAGTTGAATGGTATACCATTGACATTTCCATTCATTTACCCTTCAGTATCTACCACTTGAAATTAGCTGGTTTTGAATGGTATACCACTCAGTCTACCATTCATTTATCTTTCAGAATTCAACCCATCATTTGCCATTCACCCTTCAGAACTACCATTCAAACTTATTTAAATAATTTGAACATCTAACTTGCATAACATTGATCATTCGCGAAATACCATTGAGTCTACCATTCACTTACCCTTCATTTACCATTCAGAACTACCAATGAAACTAATTTAAATAATTGGAACATCTAATTTGCATAAAATTGATCATTTACAAAATACCATCCAGTATACCATTCATTTGCCCTTTAAGTATACCATTTATTTACCCTTCATTTACCATTCAAACTAATTCAAATAATTGGAACATCTAATTTTTGCATACCACTGCCAATTCTTTTTACCATTCATTTATCCTTCACCCTTTGTTTGCCCTTTACCTTTCACTCATCCTTCACCATTTGCACACCATTGACTTACCGTTCAGATACCATTGACTTACCATTCAGCGTCTTTGAAGGGTATCCCAATGGTATACCACTGGAATACCACTCACCATCTATCACGTACCGCACTCTTATATACAGGAGAATAGTATATCATTTTTGTATATGGTTACTAACGATAATCATTACACACTTATCATTAATATTAATATCCGAAAGTGCTGATTAATCCCTGTAAGGTGCCCACATAGTACCAGCACAGTCTTTTGAGTGGGTACCTCCACTTTTTTTCGCAGAATGTATAAATATGTTAGTATGAAAAATGCCTCACTTTGTAATGACTACTGACAAGTACATGTTATTCTTTGCTATCTATGTATCATTCCTTCAAATGCATGTCGAATTTATAATTTTTGTATATTCTGTTGAAAGAAGTGAAAATAAAACCTTTGAATTGAAAAAAAAAATAACAGTTTGTGATGAAACATAATGTATACACAATAGTTATTCCTAACAATGTTAAAGTTCAGTTCCAGTAAAAATATAAAAATTAAAATGTTTTCATCAATTTCCTTTAGTTTTCAAAATTTGGATTTTAACTCATTTGAATATTCATGATTGATATCTACCATTCATTTACCATTGGTTTACATTTCATCTACCATTGGTCTCGTGTTCATTTATACAGGGGTACATCATATCCCGTATACAGTATATGATATACAATGGATATGTGTATATGTATGCATCATACCATATTCGTATATTATGTATACAATATGATATTTATAATTAATTGACTTATCTTTTAATTTAAGAATATATTCATCTAAATACTTATTCATAATCCCCGAAAAAAAAGACGAATGAAAATTAAATGAATTGAATTGAATTGAAAAAAAGAATGCCACCCTAAAAGAGATAACGAAGAGTCCAAAACGGGTACTCATATATCAAATGAATATATAGTTAGCATGTAAGAATATTCATTAAAAACAGTAGGAAAAGAATAAAAACAACCACAAGAACAAAACACATCACTAGAATCTTGAGCTCTGTCTTTAACACGTGTCGTCTTCATGCATTCTAATACTAATCCAATAGATACACTGTAAAAACATCGGTGTTAGATTTAACACCATGGGTTTTAAATCTAACACCGATCAAACTTCAACAGAGGACCACAGGTGTAGAAAATGAATTGTGACGATGTTAAAAAGTGTTCGTCTGGCACTTCGTGGTGTTAATTTGACACTGTGGCTGGTGATATTTTTGACACTGCGCTAGAGTTAATTCAATAATGACACCGCATGGTGTTTATTTGATATTGGTGGTGTTAATTTCAATGGTATACCACCCGTCCAGCTTCAATAGGGGACCACACCAACTGGTGTTACTGTGGTGTAAATGTATTTACAGATTTTTTTCAAAAATCAAGTACTTTATCGGAAAATTCTTTATCGTCTTGTTGTAGTTCAAAAATTAACAAGAAGTGCAGTAACTAAGAAACTATTCAAAAAACAATTTTAAATTTTGAAATGACACCCGTAGGTGTTAATCTAACACCATGAATGAGCACCGGAAATTTAAGACCAGCTCGGTGTTTCATATTTAACACCGGACTTTTTGCAGTGTAGTATAGAGAACCAGCGGTATAAAGAACCTACACAATAGCACCATGACTCTATGGTTTGACCCGCCTCCCCCACCCCCCCCCAAAAAAAAAAAATAACATGTTTAAAAATAACATGTTTTAAATAACCAAATCATAGATTAGACTTTTATCTTTCTAAATGAATTTCGATTTTAAACTATGGTGACATGTAACAATATTCAAACCTTGCAAATAGGTGAATTAAATTTGACTTTCAGGTCGCCTTCTCTTCTAAAATTCTAGCATGGTAAACATTAAACTGCTAGACTGAAATAAATTTCACCATTGACAGTTATTGCTGACCTCTGAAAATCGACCATTAAAATATCTTTCACCATTGGCAGTTACCACTGGCCACTGGAACCTACCAGTCAAATAATTTTCACCATTGACAGTTACTACTGACCACTGGAAGCCTACCATTCAAATACCTTTCACCATTGACAGTAGTTGCCACTGCATGATCACTGAAAACCTCCTACTGAAATACCGGTACCTTTCACCATTAGAGTTACCAGTAACCACTGCGAAGCTCGTTGAAACTCCCTTCACCACTACATGACAAATGGACGCATGTCTACAGCTAGTAATACTTGAAGTAAATCAATTTAGATCTTAAAACTTAGAGCATGGTCTTCTATATAAGAATGCTGTTAAGATACGGTTGAAGGGAAAGCAATCTGATTGCATCAGTAAAAAAAAAAAAAAAAGTTTCTTAACATTATCACGCGCTTATGAGTAAGGCAATAAATAGATAATGGGAGGCAAAATTCAACAGATAATGAAATGATCATAGTAACAAATATATACCACTGGCAATGCAGTGGAAAGCTACCACTAAAATCCTCCTCATCATTGAAAGTCACTACTGACCACTCGAAACTACAAATGTACCATTCAAATTACAGTCACCATTGACTGTTACCACTAACCACTGATCGATGGAAACCTTACCATTTCAGTACCCTTCTCAATTGACAATTGCCACTGTATGACCACTGAAAACCTACCATTCAAATACCCTTCACCATTGAGTTACCACTGACAACTGGAAATCTACCATTCAAATACCCTTCACCATTGACAGTTACCACTGACCAATAGAAGTCTATCATCCAAAGACCCTTCACCATAGAGTTACCACTGACCACTGGAAGCCTAGAAATATACTATTCAAAGACCTTCACCACTGACAATTTTCCTCTGACCACTGTAACCTACGATTCAAATACGCTTCTGTTTACATTTTTTACCTACAACCGCTGGAAACCTACCATTCAAATACCCTTCACCATTGACAGTTACCACTGACCACTGAAAATTTACCATTCAAATACCCTTCACAATTGACAATTACCACTGACCACTGGAAACCTACCATTCAAATACCCTTCACCATTGACAGTTACCACTGACCACTGGAAACCTACCATTCAAATACCCTTCACCATTGACAGTTACCAAGACCATTGGAAACCTACCATTCAATTACCCTTCACCATTGATAGTTACCAAGACCGCTGGAAACCTGCTATTCAAATACCCTTCACCATTGGCAGTTACCACTGACCACTGTAAACCTACCATTCAAATACCCTTCACCATTGACAGTTAAACCACTGACCACTGGAAACCTACCATTCAAGTACCCTTCACCATTGAGTTACCACTGACAACTGGAAATCTACCATTCAAATACCCTTCACCATTGACAGTTACCACTGACCAATAGAAGTCTATCATCCAAAGACCCTTCACCATAGAGTTACCACTGACCACTGGAAGCCTAGAAATATACTATTCAAAGACCTTCACCACTGACAATTTTCCTCTGACCACTGTAACCTACGATTCAAATACGCTTCTGTTTACATTTTTTACCTACAACCGCTGGAAACCTACCATTCAAATACCCTTCACCATTGACAGTTACCACTGACCACTGAAAATTTACCATTCAAATACCCTTCACCATTGACAATTACCACTGACCACTGGAAACCTACCATTCAAATACCCTTCACCATTGACAGTTACCACTGACCACTGGAAACCTACCATTCAAATACCCTTCACCATTGACAGTTACCAAGACCACTGGAAACCTACCATTCAATTACCCTTCACCATTGACAGTCACCAAGACCGCTGGAAACCTGCTATTCAAATACCCTTCACCATTGGCAGTTACCACTGACCACTGTAAACCTACCATTCAAATACCCTTCACCATTGACAGTTAAACCACTGACCACTGGAAACCTACCATTCAAGTACCCTTCACCATTGAGTTACCACTGACAACTGGAAATCTACCATTCAAATACCCTTCACCATTGACAGTTACCACTGACCAATAGAAGTCTATCATCCAAAGACCCTTCACCATAGAGTTACCACTGACCACTGGAAGCCTAGAAATATACTATTCAAAGACCTTCACCACTGACAATTTTCCTCTGACCACTGTAACCTACGATTCAAATACGCTTCTGTTTACAGTTTTTACCTACAACCGCTGGAAACCTACCATTCAAATACCCTTCACCATTGACAGTTACCACTGACCACTGAAAATTTACCATTCAAATACCCTTCACCATTGACAATTACCACTGACCACTGGAAACCTACCATTCAAATACCCTTCACCATTGACAGTTACCACTGACCACTGGAAACCTACCATTCAAATACCCTTCACCATTGACAGTTACCAAGACCATTGGAAACCTACCATTCAATTACCCTTCACCATTGACAGTTACCAAGACCGCTGGAAACCTGCTATTCAAATACCCTTCACCATTGGCAGTTACCACTGACCACTGTAAACCTACCATTCAAATACACTTTACCATTGACAGTTAAACCACTGACCACTGGAAACCTACCATTCAAATATCCTTCACCATTGACAGTTAAACCACTGACCACTGGAAACCTACCATTCAAGTACCGTTCACCATTGACAGTTACCAAGACCACTTGAAACCTACCATTCAAATACCCTTCACCATTGACAGTTAAACCACTGGAAACCTCCCATTCAAATACCGTTCACCATTGACAGTTACCACTGACCACTGGAAATCTACCATTCAAACACCCTTCACCATTGGCAATTACCACTGACCACTGGAAACCTACCATTCAAATACCCTTCACTATTGACAGTTACCAAGACCCGCTGGAAACCTACTATCCAAATTTTATTCACCATTGACAGTTACAACTGACCACTGGAAACCTACCATTCAAATACTCTTCACCATTGACAGTTACCAAGACCACTGGAAACCTACCATTCAAATACCCTTCACCATTGGCAGTTATACCAAGACCACTCTTGTAACCTACCATTCAAATTCCCTTCACCATTGACAGTTCCAACTGACCACTGGAAACCTACCATTCAAATAACCTTCACCACTGACAGTTACCAAGGCCACTGGAAACCAACCATTCATTATTATACCCTTCACCATTGGCAGTTACCACTGACCACTAGAAACCTACACCATTCAAATACCCTTCACTATTGACAGTTACAAATGTACAACTATAACCAGTGGAAACCTACCATTCAAATATCCTTCACTATTGACAGTTACCACTGACCACTGGAAACCTACCATTAAATACCTTTCAGTATTGACAGTTACCACTGACCATTGGAATCTACAATTCAAACACCTTTCACCATTAGCAGTTACCACTGACCACTGGAAACCTACCATTCAAATACACTTTACCATTGACAGTTCCCACTGACCACTGAAAACCTACCATTTAAATACCCTTCACCATTGACAGTTACCACTGACCACTGGAAACCTACCATTAAATACCTTTCACTATTGACAGTTACCACTGACCATTGGAATCTACCATTCAAACACCGTTCACCATTATCAGTTACCACTGACCACTGGAAACCTACCATTCAAATACACTTTACCATTGACAGGTACCACTGACCACTGGAAACCTACTATTCAATTACCCTTCACCATTGACAGTTACCTTTCATCACTGGCGTAGCCAGGGGGGGGGGGGGGCGATGGGGGCGGTCGCCCCCCCCTAAGATTTGGACCGGGGATTTGGGAGGCGGAAAAAAAAATGCGTGTATACTGTATGCATGCACATGAAGCGGGTCTCCTTTGCAACCTTCAATCAAATAAGATATTTTTTTTGAATAGTTCACTCAAAGTGTGCACCAGATCGTTGAATTTCAGTTCAAAATATGCAAAATTTCTCGTGCTTGGGAGGGGGTATCCCCCTCCCAAACCCTCCCCCTCTGTGCCTCTTTCCCTAGCTAAGTACACTTTTTAGATTTACAAAAAATTCTGAATAATTCCGAGTCCACAAGACTTATATTCCGAAAACTGAAGGTTCCCTCATAAAGGGAATTTCCCCTCTTAATCGACCCTTTCCTCCCTCAGTCCCCCCCCCCCCCATCAGTTTTTTTTTTTTTTTTTTTTTTTTTTTTTTTTTTTTTTTTTAGTGATTTCCCAAATGTTGATTCAATAAAATATCGCTTTATTTCAATTCTAAAAACGCAAAAGCTCCGCGAGCGGGAGGGGGAATCCCGCTTCCCCTAAGCTCTAGACTTTATACATACGCACAGATGGTGCACATTCGGAATAAGAGTTAAATTCACACTTTTAACACTTCGATGAAAAAGTATTGCACCAAAAATGTGCACCAGATCGCTGAATTTCAGGTCTGAAAACGCAAAATCACCTTCGTGTGGGAGGGGATATGCCCCTATCTACACCCTCGTGTGCATGCATGCTCTTTCAGTTTTATTGCTGAACAGACAGTGTTCATGATATTCAGTGCAAGAATTAATACAAGAAGACTAGTGTATTTAAATGATACCATTTTATAGGCAAATTGTTCAATAATAATCTACACTAAAATATATATACTGCTACCTTCAACAATAGTGGGCCTGTTTCACGTCGATAAAACGCGCAAAAACATGCATCAAATTGCACCATTTGCAAACATCAAAATGCAAAAAGTTCTTACCGTGGGAGGGGGACACCCCCTCCCACACCCTCCCCTCCCCCCTCGCTTGTTCCGCTCGCTCGGGTTCAGTCGAGTTCATGATATTCAGTGAACAATATTAATACAAGAAGTGTATGTAAATTATACCATTTTATAGGCAAATTGTTTAATAACAATCTACACTAAAATATACTGCTACCTTAAACAAGTGGGACTGTTTCACGTCGATAAAACGCGCAAAAACATGTATCAAATTGCACCATTTGCAACATCAAAATGCAAAAAGTTCTTACCGTGGGAGGGGGACACCCCCCTCCCACACCCTCCCCTCCCCCCTCGCTCGCTCCGCTCGCTCGGGTTCAGTCGCGTTCATGATATTCAGTGAACAGAATTAATACAAGAAGTGTATTTGAATTATACCATTTTGTAGGCAAATTGTTCAATAGTAATCTACATCAAAATAAACTGCTACCATAAACAAGTGAGACTGTTTCACGTCGATAAAACGCACAAAAACATGCATCAAATTGCACCATTTACAACATCAAAATGCAAAAAGTTCTTACTGTGGGAGGGGGGACACCCCCTCCCACACTCTCCCCTACCCCCTCGCTCGCTCCGCTCGCTCGGGTTCAGTCGTGTTCATGATATTCAGTGAACAGAATTAATACAAGAAGTGTATTTAAATTACACCATTTTATAAGCAAATTGTTCAGTAATAATCTACACTAAAATATACTGCTACCTTAAACAAGTGGGACTATTTCACGTCGATAAAACGCGCAAAAACATGCATCAAATTCCACCATTTGCAACATCAAAATGCAAAAAATTCTTACCGTGGGAGGGGGACACCCCCCTCCCACATCCTCCCCTCCCCCCTCGCTCGCTCCGCTCGCTCGGGTTCAGTCGTGTTCATGATATTCAGTGAACAGAATTAATACAAGAAGTGTATTTAAATTACACCATTTTATAAGCAAATTGTTCAGTAATAATTTACACTGAAATATACTGCTGTTTCACGTCGATAAAACGCGCAAAAACATGTATCAAATTGCACCATTTGCAACATCAAAATGCAAAAAATTCTTACCGTGGGAGGGGGACACCCCCCTCCAACACCCTCCCCTCCCCCCTCGCTCGCTCCGCTCGCTCGGGTTCAGTCGCGTTCATGATATTCAGTGAACAGAATTAATACAAGAAGTGTATTTAAATTATACCATTTTATAGGCAAATTGTTCAATAGTAATCTACATCAAAATAAACTGCCAGCATAAACAAGTGAGACTGTTCCACGTCGATAAAACGCACAAAAACATGCATCAAATTGCACCATTTACAACATCAAAATGCAAAAAGTTCTTACTGTGGGAGGGGGTGTCCCCCCTCGGGTTCAGTCGCGTTCATGATATTCAGTGAACAGAATTAATACAAGAAGTGTATTTAAATTACACCATTTTATAAGCAAATTGTTCAGTAATAATCTACACTAAAATATACTGCTACCTTAAACAAGTGGGACTATTTCACGTCGATAAAACGCGCAAAAACATGCATCAAATTGCACCATTTGCAACATCAAAATGCAAAAAGTTCTTACCGTGGGAGGGGGACACCCCCTCCCACACCCTCCCCTCTCCCCTCGCTCGCTCCGCTCGCTCGGGTTCAGTCGCGTTCATGATATTCAGTGAACAGAATAATACAAGAAGTGTATCTAAATTATACCATTTTATAGGCAAATTGTTCAATAGTAATCTACATCAAAATAAACTGCTACCATAAACAAGTGAGACTGTTTCACGTCGATAAAACGCACAAAAACATGCATCAAATTACACCATTTACAACATCAAAATGCAAAAAGTTCTTACTGTGGGAGGGGGGACACCCCCTCCCACACTCTCCCCTACCCCCTCGCTCGCTCCGCTCGCTCGGGTTCAGTCGCGTTCATGATATTCAGTGAAAAGAATTAATACAAGAAGTGTATCTAAATTACACCATTTTATAAGCAAGTTGTTCAATAATAATCTACATCAAAATAAACTGCTACCACAAACAAGTGGGACTGTTCGACGTCGATAAAACGCGCAAAAACATGTATCAAATTGCACCATTTGCAACATCAAAATGCAAAAAATTCTTACCGTGGGAGGGGGACACCCCCCTCCCACACCCTCCCCTCCCCCCTCGCTCGCTCCGCTCGCTCGGGTTCAGTCGCGTTCATGATATTCAGTGAACAGAATTAATACAAGAAGTGTATTTAAATTATACCATTTTATAGGCAAATTGTTCAATAGTAATCTACATCAAAATAAACTGCCAGCATAAACAAGTGAGACTGTTCCACGTCGATAAAACGCACAAAAACATGCATCAAATTGCACCATTTACAACATCAAAATGCAAAAAGTTCTTACTGTGGGAGGGGGTGTCCCCCCTCGGGTTCAGTCGCGTTCATGATATTCAGTGAACAGAATTAATACAAGAAGTGTATTTAAATTACACCATTTTATAAGCAAATTGTTCAGTAATAATCTACACTAAAATATACTGCTACCTTAAACAAATGGGACTATTTCACGTCGATAAAACGCGCAAAAACATGCATCAAATTGCACCATTTGCAACATCAAAATGCAAAAAGTTCTTACCGTGGGAGGGGGACACACCCTCCCCTCCCCCCTCGCTCGCTCCGCTCGCTCGGGTTCAGTCGCGTTCATGATATTCAGTGAACACAGTAATACAAGAAGTGTATCTAAATTATACCATTTTACAGGCAAATTGTTCAATAGTAATCTACATCAAAATAAACTGCTACCATAAACAAGTGAGACTGTTTCACGTCGATAAAACGCCCAAAAACATGCATCAAATTGCACCATTTACAACATCAAAATGCAAAAAGTTCTTACTGTGGGAGGGGGGACACCCCCTCCCACACCCTCCCCTACCCCCTCGCTCGCTCCGCTCGCTCGGGTTCAGTCGCGTTCATGATATTCAGTGAAAAGAATTAATACAAGAAGTGTATCTAAATTACACCATTTTATAAGCAAGTTGTTCAATAATAATCTACATCAAAATAAACTGCTACCACAAACAAGTGAGACTGTTCGACGTCGATAAAACGCGCAAAAACATGCATCAAATTGCACCATTTACAACATCCAAATGCAAAAAGTTCTTACCGTGGGAGGGGGGACACCCCCCTCCCACACCCTCCCCCCCCTCGCTCGCTCCGCTCGCTCGGGCTCGGTCGCTTCGCTCCCTCGCAGACTAACCGCCCCCCCTAAGATGAAATCCTGGCTACGCCGTTGCCTTTCATTACCATTCAATTACTATTGACGATTTTTTAAGGGTGCTATTTCTGCTGCTGGACTGACACAGTGATATGGGCGGATCTGATGCACATGCGCTGAACATCTCCATCTACCGGAACGAAGCGGTCTTGGCGCGTCTCTTTCTCCGCGTAGTCCACAATCAGCCCGATACCCGTCTGTCTGTTCTCTCGTAATATACCGGCCCAGTACACAACGCCATCGTAGACCTGCACGTCATTTACAGCGTGGAGCCCTTCCGGCGTAATGTCGATGATGCTGTCCACGGAGGAGTTAACGTCCATGAAATAGATCTTCTTCTTTTTCCTGTCGGAGAAAAGGAGTCCAACTGTGTCTCCTGAAAGATAAGAAGTTTTCGCACATTATGGTGTTGCCTTTTCTGCATTTGTTAACTTATGGATTCATCAAATTGCTCTCGTTTCACGAGGCATGTCCGTAGCCACAACATTTCCGTTCAGTGATGATTGACATGCGCGAACAAGCCAACTGTTACTCAAAGTATTTTAGAGTGCATGCAGCATTTATATACCACGTATTATATGCGTAAATCTGACTCTTCATATCATAGGAGTGTATTGTTTAAGGTAAAGTAAAGAGGAAAGCAGCTAGAGCAGTTTTCATTCACGCGACCACATAAAAATGAAATGTATATAAACATGAAATATATAAACAATATAGACGTTGATGTAGATACACAAAATCATTATCAGATCAATATATCAGATTTAGAGATAGTAACCTCTTCTCCTTCTCCCCCATCTCCCCGAAAAAAAAAAATATTGCTTTGTACAACACCTTTTACAATGAATTAATGATAAAGAGAAGGCGTAATTCCTCGTGATTTCATTATTTTTGGTACAGTAAAGTTGGAGGAAATTTAACAAGGAAACCTCTGATTTTATTAGTTGAGATCCGATTACCGTGAAACTTAATCATTCTATTGTATTCTGTTCATGAGAGACAACTGAAACATGGTGTATGTGGAGTTCCACTTTTTATCATTATGCGGGGAGAGCGACTTGCCGACAGGAACTTGCACATTGCGCCCTGTTCAGATTGAAAATGTAAGACGGTGAGGTGCACTTAACCCCTTCTGTGCCAATGCTACTTTAATGAGCAAAAAGTTCACACACAAACCTACCTGGACAGAAAATCAATATGACGCTCAGAGGGTTAATATCCAGAGGCGGATCCAGGAATTTCGTAAAGAGGGGGCGTGTTTACAAAAATAAAGGGGGGGGGGGGGGCGCACGCACCCCTCCCCCATTTTTTTCTTTTTATTTCTTTTGTTTCAACAAAAAATAAAGGGGGGGGGGGCGTGCGCCGTTTGTGGTCCTCCCTGGATCCGCCCCTGATATCTTACCTATGTGAGCTACGCTCAGACCGGTCACTAGTGTGTGTATGTAGAATTCCACTTGTTATCATGTGGCGGGGAGAGTGACATTCTGGCAGGAATTGGTATAATAGCGCCTTGTTTATACTGAAAAATGAGACGTTGAGGTATACCAATGAGCCAAATGCGTACAAATGTCACACACAAACATCATGGACAGAAAAATAATGTGGCGTACAGAGGGTTAATGTCTTACCTATGTGATCTATGCTCAGTCCGGTCACTGCTGTTAGCTGAGAGCTTTCGACAATCTGTTCAACCTCGCGAGAACCATGCCCCAGGGACATGCGATCGATGCCGTGATTCCTGGCCCAGTAGAGGAACCTGTCATATTACATTGTGAGGTAAAGTCAATTGTACTCTCTCCGAAACAGATGTATATATCTCGTGTAATTGGAAAAGAAATCACATTTTTGAATATCGTTAGTTGGTGTTTTTTCTTTGGTATAGTTCTCTTATTTCCAGCCTTATGGAATTTGCCCATTGATGTTAAAATCTTTATCTTCTAATGATTTATTTCTCAACCCCACTGAGTCGACAAACGTGATTATTATTATTATCATTTTCTAAGAATAATAACTAAGTGTGAAAGTACCTGTTTCAATGTTTCGGATGCCACTGGCTACTCACCATGCTGCATACCTACTGAACCATGCTGATATTCTGTTGATTTTATTTCTCCCAACCTCTTTCAGTTAATTATGCATGGGAAATAATGTTCCTTGTACAGTATTCTAGGAATGCTACGATACATGTCGACATTAAACCATTTTGTGTTACGGTGGTTATTTCCTATACTGAAAATCAAAGAAGCTTGGATTCCTTGAATTGATTTGACGTAATGATATTATTTGTATCTTCTTCATGTCATACATGCTTCACTTCGACACAGAATGGAAATGGAATGATGCAAATGAATACTATACCACATTCACTTAAATCTTACAGCATGGACCAATCCATTCGTGAAGCAGACTGATGATTTCCTGCTCAGTAAAAAAAAAAAAAAAATGGCTGCTATAGCTCGACATTTACCCCCATATACATCACCCCATATACATCGCACCTATATAGCTCCTCCAAAGAAAGAGGTATCAGGAGAACGCCATCTCCACCAATCGTTTGATCTCGATGAAACCTCATAAACATAGGATATACCCCCATAAAGATGTCTACACAAACTAAACAGCTGGTGATTGCTATGTCGTTAATATCTTTATTCGCGACTGCATTAAAGGCACAATTTACCATTTGCAGATGAAACAAAAACCCTGTATTAGTGCTTTAAATTGTTCTAAAATGTGAGTTAGGGATAGAAACAACCACTGTAAAAATGTGAATCCGTATAATCGATGTCAAGTGTTGTTAAATACACAAAATATAAACAATAGTTATAATAAAAATGTTTCCAGACTAAAGCGTATACAGTTATGGTTTATTGAGAAAAACACTGATATCTCCTTATATTTTAGGCTTTATTGCAAAAATGTTATATGGTAGGATGTTTTATGACACAACAGACCTAAACATATGAATCAAATGTGATATCTTGAACATTTTTGAAATCACTGCTCCCAAAGGTAAACTGGACCTTTAACAATTCAAAGGTATATAACAAATTTGAACAGATGTGCACAGGCCCTGTCAGTGTCGCTAGGTCTTGCTGGCCTTTAATGTCTCTACGGCAACAAGTCATTGCCATAAAGCTTTCGTCGTAGCCTACCAAGTACCTCCATCGATCCAGTTCAAGTACGAAGCGCTTTCCTTTTGAATAATAATAATAATAATAATAATAATAATAATAATAATAATAATAATAATAATAATAAAACTTTGGAACTTTGTTGAGGACGGACGTGTGCAGATCGAGCTCGCATTCTCGTGATCTCGCATAATAATAATAATAATAATAATAATAACAATAAGGTCTTATTTACCCAGGGTAGCCTCTTCAGTGTTGCCACTGCTCTACCAGAGGGCCCTGCTATTATTATTACCCTAGTGTTGCCAGGTACCCATTTATACACCTGGGTGGAGAGGGACATAGTGGGTAAAAACATCCTGTCCAAGGACGTAAGCACTGGGCGGGATTCGAACTCGGGTCCTCCGATCGGGAGTCGGAAGTCGTATCCACTATGCCACAGCGTCCCAATTATAGAATTGAATCAGGTTTTGACTCGGCGCAAGTTGTTCACACAGTATTATAATAAAGAGTAATATATATATATATATATATATATATATATATATGCCGTCCAATGTGATAAATTGTCTCTTTTATAAGAAGTCTTTGAACCATGGCAAAGTTCGTTCATGAATAACACAAAAGTTAAGTTTTTTTTTTTTTTTAAATTGTACGCATGGCTGAGCATATCAAGGGCTCTGCCTGATCAAAAGACAATCCTTTACACTGACCTTGTTGGTCAAACTTATACTGCCACTATTTTTTTCGCATTACTGAAGGCCATATATAAAAGTTGTTTTTTTTTTTTTATATATTTCTATCATATCTGCAGCCGATACCAATGGGCTGCTGCATAAGCCACCCATGGCATAAGCTGATGCCATGTTCCAAAAGGCGGATCAGGATGGATAGAAATTTCTTCGGAAGACACGTACCCTCGGTATTTTCATCGTAATCGCGCGAATTTGATGCAAAGAGGCATCAAATATAAATAAACAAATAGATGCATGCATAAATAGAGACGAGAAAAAAATTCAAAGCTAGGATGAAGCTCCTCTGTTTCTCTCTCTCTTAAAGGGATGGTATAGAATTGCATGATTGAGGTAAGGATTCAGTTTTCAACTTTTTACTTGGAAACCGCTTTATAAAATGTTAAAAAGCATACAATTCTATAAGAGGTATTCAGTTCAGTTCAATTCATTTTCATATTTCTCAATGAAGGAATGTACATCAATTAAGTATAATAAAATGAAGTGAATCACAATATCCTGCTTGGATGCACAGTAAATTGATGTAAAAATATAAAACATGGCGGTCAATCTTGGTAAGTTTAAATACTGAAGAAATATGACGGAACCTACTTTTCAGCAAGCTTGTTAAGTGTAGGTCCCCGAGTTCTGAACATAGTGTAAAAAACAGATGAGGAGCACGGGTGCAACATAGGACCAAAATAAAGAAAACAAAAATGAAAGGCAAAGATTCACGGGACAATGAAAGATTCTTCTCAAGTACAGATAGTAAAAACAAATAACCACATTCTGCAGACGTTTCTGCAGACGTATTTGAAGTTTATCGGATAGAAATCGGTTTTGAAATGGCTGAGATATCAACAACAAAACAACAACAACAAAGTAAGACAAAATGATACTGATAAAATATGGGCCCCACCTTTTGTTAAGATCGTCCTGTTTTGGATATCCCAGCCATTTCAAAACCAATGTTCGTCAAATAAACTTTGAGTTTCTCTTAGAATATTGTATGCTCTTTCTTATTTCATATAAGAGGTTTCTCATTATTTAAAAAAATAAATAAAAGCAAGAAAAGTTAGAAACCTGAAGCTCCACCTCAACCCAAACTGTACCATTCCTTTGAGGGAGGAAATGGGATACTAAACCTCAACAAGTGCTAGAAGCCCATGGACATTTCCGTATGCTGATGGATCTGACTTGATTTGAAAGGACTGACCGAGGAAGAGTAACTATGTTGTAATGCGTAAGACCACCAGCTCAATTCTAACTTCATCGCATAGCCTATGTGATGGTACAATCTTCTTCGGGAAAGAAGAAGGACTTCTTCCAAATGCACGAGAAATATATCAAGAATAGCACCAGAAAAGGCGGATGAGTAAGTTAGGCCTATATAGAATTAACGGATCTCGGATAGACTTTTTGGTTTAAAAAGAAATGCATGCCACTGACCTATTTTGGTGGTCAACCTGCAATGCTCTGGGAGTGTTGGCCTCAAGAGTAAATTTCGTCTCAGGTTTACCGAGTTGTTCTGACGTTATGATGGACTCACGGTTGGACGTGTAGACAGTCCGAGAGAACTCGTCCAGTGCAATCTGCCCACCCACTTCCCCGACGTTGTCTATATCAAACACCAACGTAACATAACTTAGCTGACGCGCAGGATACATAGGTCTATATATATATATATATATATATATATATATATATATATATATGTATATATATATATACATATACACATATGTATATATCATGCCGCCATGAAAATAAATTCTACATCTGTAATTTCAAGTCTTAGAATGAAATCGTTGTGATCTCCTGTTTACTGAAGGATTTCTGCAATAATCCATCTTTCAGTTTTATCCTGCATCTAATTGTGAGCTATCTTCATCGCAATTTATTTGTTTAATAACTCTTAACAATAATTTGTTTAATAATTCATCGCATATTTGGTTAATTTTCGTATATGCATGTATCAACCAGGGGCCCGTTGCATAAAACTTACCGTTGAATTTCAATGGTAACTACCGTCAAAATTAGGTGTCACAGCCAATCAGCATCAAGGATTATAAAATTTACCGCTAACTTGAAGACTTACCGCTAGAAAGGAGCGGTAAGTCCAGCGGTAAGGGTTTTATGCAACAGGGCCCTGGGCTTTCTTTACATCAATGCAAATTTCCAGATGCAATTACTCAATACGTAATAATGAATGTGATTCAGTACGCACTGGCCTCTATGGTCCTAGTGCGTATAATTTGTTAATTTGTTATAGTGTCACGCGCTATAAAGCGCGTCAAGTCAATCCGATGCATTGATCATTATTGTAATTATTATCATTGCCTGATATTCAATATACAGATAATGACTGCTTATGAGGGCACAGTTAAAATTATGGGCCCAAGGTGATGTGAAAACCGTAACTATGCCCGAAGCGAAGCTGAGGGCATGGTTACGGTTTTCACATCACCGAGGGCCCATAATTTTAACTGTGACCCGAATGTCAAGCAGTTATTATTTGTTTTATTTACCGAAAATATAATATTCCGAAATATAGATACCGAAAATATAGATTCTAGTCTCCTTTACAGCACTCGTAATCAATGCTGATCGACAGCGCGGCGGTCGTATCACTGGTGCGTACAGTGATGTGTACAGTGTACGTTACGTGTACTACGGGGTTGCGATTGTCTCCAAACCAGTCCGCTAGTCTCTTCTACAGCACGCTGATTGAATGCGCGGCGGTCGTATCATTGGTGCGTACATAATTATGAGCGATCTACGTGTACGGGGTCGCGACTGTCTCTAAAACCTATTTACTAACTGTGCCCGGGCCCCGGTATAACCCAGCGTTTTTCCCATAGGTTTAACACGCGCCATGCCCCAATCTGTGCCGTCTTTAAAAAAAACGCGCCCCGGTCACAGTAACTCAAAAATAGGGCACAGTTATTTTCATGACTCCCCTTTTAACCAATCAGATGAGAGGATTCTAGAAATGAGGTATATAATACGTAATAATGAATGTGATTCAGTACGCGCTGGTCACTATGGTCATAGCGCGTAAAACTTATCATGATGGCCCGAATTCACGAAGGTGGTACAAAATGAAACTATGGTTTAAACCATGGACAAAAACCACGGAGCGCCAAGTGTCGCATGGAATATTTCGTTACGAAATCAGTCATTTCGTCGATGAAATGATTATTTTGTAACGAAATGATAACATTTTGTAGCTAAATGAACATTTCGTCCAAGAAATGATAATTTCGTTAACGAAACGGTCATTTTGTCGACGAAATGACCAATTTCGTAACGAAATATTCCGTGCGACACTTGGCGCTCCATGGTTTTTGTCCATGGTTTAAACCAGTCGATGCATTGTCCAACGGTTTAATCACAGGAGTTTATAATTGCCTGATATACGTAATAATGAATATGATTAAGTGCGCACTGGTCACTATGGTCCAAGCGCGTATAGTTTGTTTTTGTTTTGTTTTGGTTTTGGTTTCACGCACTTAAAATGCATTAATTCAATCCAAATGCATTTCTGGGATGTATTTAATCATTGCCTGATGATTGCGCCTCATGGAGGTTGCATGAAACTCCGAGTAGCAATAAATACGGATGAACCTGCTGTCAACCGAGTGAACTTGTTCCAATACTTCTGTCTAAAGCTCTTCCTTTGAGGATATCGAGCACTCTTCATAGAAGGATAGAATCACCAAGTGTGTATATACATACTTGTATATACATACAAGTATCAACACTTGAGAAAGGGCGGCGAGACGCTCGAAAATTTGTGTGCAGAAATAAACCGTAGGTGATACAGCATGAACTTTTTTCCAGTTTTGTTACTTATATATATTATAATATATATATATATATATATATATATATATATATATATATTATGGATACAAACATGCATTCATTAATTCGTCTATGTTGATTTATCCATGTATCCTCATTTACACATTGATTGTCAGAGAAAAAAAGGGTTAATGCACTTTTGTCTAACACAAGTTATTTTTACTGCAAAATTCTCACCATCCCCTTCTTCAATGACATTTACACTGTAAGATAGATATTGACTGCTTCGGGAAGGAAAATATGGTGAAAATGCCCCCTCCCCCCCCCCCCTCAAAAAAAGGTCTGTATCTGTTTTATATACCGCATATCACTTATTCAAGAATTTTATGACCCATGTGTCACTTCCTTATACATTTAATGCATGTACTTTTGTGTTCATGCCATGTTGAAATAGCATGGCAAAACTAATAGATTAAAAATGATAACAACAAAAATAGTATTAATGAAAGGGATATATAAGATGTCATTCCTGGTACTTTTATTGTTACATCTTTCCTATTTATAATATTATACTTAAGGAGTAATATTCTTAGTACTTTTCCTATGCTATACCTGGATATAGGGCCTACCTTTAACAATTTCCACCAGCGATCCGTTGACGTGCGCCCGATAAACATGTCCTTTAGTGGACCAGTAGATCATGTCTTCCGCAGAGCTGTACGTGACGTCCCTGCCTAACGTACCGATCCGAATCCGAGAAATCACGCGTCCGGGGAGATCCACCACGAGACGCAAGATGGTGCCATCGATGAATCTCGCGAACAAATCTATTGTGCCATCTAGGAGAACGACTGAGTTTGAACGGATATGTTTACTATGCCTTACCGCTTGTTTCCTTCAGTCTGAAGCGAAATATTCTGTTCGAAATCAAAACGCTATGCTAGCTCAAAATCTGTATGCATAGGCCTACATTCAACATTACGGTGTTTAATAACGCGTTGCATCTGCATAATATGTGGTGGCTGCATCGTTTAGGATATCACTTTGATATAGTCATATCTATATCAATAAAGCCCTATTATGAAAAATTATTATCATTATCTTCATATTCACAATTGTTGCAACATTTCTCTGATAGTGGGCACCTAATTCGCGGACGAGATGCCGGGTAAAGGCTATTCTATTCTTTTAAAAAATTGATATTGTTGTTCGAAAATCAGCAGTTTCATATCCTAGCTATACGTTCTGTCTGTATTTCGACATTCAAGAACATTTTGGGGTTTCAAATGGGCATGTTATCATGGATGGGTTTTGCTGATGTTGTTGTTCGATCTAATGGTATCTCGTGCAGGATCGACTAAGAATGTTGAATGATATCACCAAAGGCGTCTACTCTTGGGAATGTGATGGAATTCCCCATCCTCCCTCCATCCTTCGATAGAAAACTTGATTTACTTGCATTCTTACAACACAAATACACAGCCCGTGAAGGCTGTGTTAGAATAATAATAATAATTCACAACATTTATATAGCGCGTTATTACATAAAATGTCTCTAACCGCTATGGGAAAAAGAAAACAATAGACAGGGAAAAAGAGGAAAGGAAAGAAAGAAAGAAGAAGAAGGTACAGTTTCAGTAATGGTATAAGACATGAAACACAGTCATAATACTACTCAATAAACAAATACGTTTTAAACATGGATTTAAATTTGTCTACTGAGTCTGTTTGTTTCAAGCATTCAGGTAAACTGTTCCAGAGTTGAGGTGATGCTGACTGAAAAGCTCTAGATCCATAAGATTGTGTATTGACAGGAGGTGGTATTAAAAGTGATTTGTTGTTAGACCGCAAGTTCCTGGAGGGTAGGTATTCAGTTATCAACTGTTGAAGATAAACCGGTGCAATATTTCGCAAACATTTAAAAGTTAACAAAAGAATCTTGAAGTTAATTCGTTCGCGGATTCTTAACATATGGAGTTCTCTCAGTAGTGGGGTAACCGACTCACGTGAACGACGTTTAGCAATAAGCCTGGCAGCTGAATTTTGAACTCTCTGCAGTTTGTTGATTTGCGCATCAAACCATACAAGAGACTGTTGCAAAAGTCAATGCGAGACATAACTAGTGCCTGAGAGAGTCTCTGGGTTGTCTTTTTCGTCAGAAATTGGCGGATGCTGCCAATTTTGTGTAGGGCAAATGAGGCTGATCTGCACACATTGTTCACATGAGTTTTCAAAAGACAGATTGTGATCAAATATGACACCCAAGTTCCTTGCATCTGTGCAGCATTGTATAGTAGTATCATCTAGAGAAATCATACTAATTGGGCTTGAAATCCTGTGCCTGCTTGTGAAATGTATACATTCTGTTTTGCTTTCATTTAGCTTCAGACCATTCCGTATTGACCAACTCTTAATGTCCGAGACACATGCACTGAGTCTTTGTATAGCAGTTGACTGATGCTGCTTCTTGAAGACAAGGTAAATTTGAGTATCGTCTGCATAGGTCATACACCTTATGTCATGGTGCTTGATGACATCCTCTAATGGAGATGAGAAGAGTGTAAAGGCCAGTGGGCCAATCACAGACCCTTGGGGAACTCCGAAGTTGGAGGAGGTGACTTGTGACTCAGAACCACCAACGACGACAGACTGGGTTCTATTAGTAAGGTAGGAATGGAACCATTCTAGGGCAGTGTCACTAAGTCCAAATCTATCATGCAAACGGCTAAGCAGGGCATCATGACTCACGGTGTCAAAGGCAGCTGAATAATCCAATAGCAGCAGAACTGCCTCCTCACCCTTGTCCAGAGAGAGAAGAATATCGTTTGTGACTTTTAGCAGGGCAGTTTCACAACTGTGGTGTGGCCGGTAGCCTGACTGCATCTCAGAGTAAAGATTGTGCTCAGACAGGTGATCTTGAAATTGAGACAACACGAGTCTTTCAATAATCTTTCCGAGGAACTGAAGATTAGAGACCGGTCTATAGCTCTTAAGTTCATCCGGACTAAGTTTAGATGACTTCAGGATCGGAGTTATATGAGCATGCTTCAGAGAATCAGGGAAATGACCATCACTGAGGGAAGCGTTGACAATGGATGTAATAACCGGAGTTAATTCATTGACACAGTTCTTCAGCAGCCAAGTAGGAATTGGATCAAGTCGACGGGAGGTTGATTGAGACTCTCTAATAACTTTCTGAACTTGGCTCTGCAGTATCGGTGAAAAAGCGTGAAAACATTGCCGAGTGCTTTGAAAACTGATGTGAGATAGATTATCCGAGGGTAATTTCTGAAATGACTTGACGAGGACATCGATCTTGTCGGTGAAGAAATCAGAAAACCGATCAGCAAGAGATTCGTTTTGGTCGTTATCAGATGGGAGGACCTTTCTGGCACTGGCTGAAGTCAGACGATCAACCCTCTGGAAGAGTTGATGAACGTCACAGTCGTCAAGCTGCTCGGAGTAGAACTCTTACTTTGCCTTGGCAAGTTGCTTGCTGTAGAAATGACATTCATTCTTAAGGATCTGGCGATTGATTTCAGTTCGGGAGTGACGATATCTTCTCTCCAGTTGTCTTACCCTCTGCTTAATATGGCGAAGATCATCACTGAACCAAGGGGAATGCGGTCTTGCAGTTATACGTCTAGTGATCAGAGGGGCATGCTTCTCTAGAAGAGCTTGAAGTACCCTGTTGTACTGGAGAACAAGCTGATCAAGATCTGAGGCGGGTGACTCAAAAAGTTCAGACTCAAGAATATCTGCCCGGAAAGCCTGGATGTCAATATGTTTAAGTTTTCGAAAACTAATATCAATTTTCGATGGATCCGGCTTCTTGATGTTAACATAACAGCTGACAGATGAGTGGTCAGATGGAAGAAACTGCGATGATTGAACTTGGGAAATGACATCATCAGAGGCTCTGGTAAGAATTAAGTCCAACGTATTGCCCTTTTGATGGGTAGGAAAGTCAACGTGCTGTGTAAAATTGGCTGATGATATCAAGTCCAGAAACAGAAGAGCTTCTCGATCTTTATCATCACTGACGTGAAAATTGAAATCACCAAAGATTACAAGATGGTTGGATTCAGATGCCAGTTGTTCAAGAAATACTGCAAATTCATCCAAAAAGATGGATGAAGTTGATCTTCGATTCTTTGTTCTCTGTGGCCTGTAAACTACAACCAGACGAAGAGGCTTTCGACGTTTGGCAGAGATCAAAACATTGATGTATTCAAAAGATTCAAGTGTACCCACATCTCTTCCGAGAATAGTGTAGCTTAGTGTAGAAGTCTGTTGTCGTATCATAGTTTTACGTTGTCATCTAGATTCGACAAAATTTTTGATCCATTAAATTGTATATGCCTTGATGAAATTGGTCTTCATATTTTTCTCCATTTATTATCAGAGGGTAAAAAGAAAAATCACAGACCGTTTAAAGTCGTCTCTATTCTTCAGCATTATGGTAAGGTGCAATTACCAAAACAACAACAACAACAACAACAACAACAAACAAACAAACTTAATTCAAAGAGTCGATCTGTATAATGCTTTGAAACATTATCTTCGAATTTCCACATTTTTCTCTCGATTTTGTTTTTGCTGGTGTGGTGTGTTACGTTCACACAAGGCCAACGCAAGCGCACATGCACACACATAATATACATAAAGTATACAGAACAAAGCGCATCATAAAATACAGGGCTAAAGAAGAAGATAGATACCTTCACTTGGATGACATCTGTACGTTGTCATGGTTTCCTCACACCAGCCGATACTGCAGGGGTTGCTATGGCAATCTGAGAGGAAAGGGGTCTGCTCCGTTTTAGCATCAATGTATCATACCTGAAAGTTGCGTGGGGATGCTGATTACTTTTCATGATACTATACATTAACTGTCTTTTGATTACTTTCTGAACGTCACGAAATAAAATGTCTGGATGTGCGTGTGTGAGTGTGTATAAACTGTGAGTGCTGAATTGTGTTGCTTGAAGGTTGTTCGCACTCTTCGATGGTAGGTTGCTGTGCATGTCCTCACCAAACATGAGAGTTTATTATCTTCCCCTTGGGAATTTCTCTTGCCTGATTATGTCTGATCCGATACGTTAAGACTTATCTTCATAATAAAGTTGTTTAAGGAAAGTTTAATATGCAAACAGAAAAATGAAAATGTCATCAAAGAAAGTGTTAAATTTTTATGTTTGTTTCTTGATTCTCATTGAAATTTTTCAATGCTTAAACTTGTCACTACCCCAACCCCACCCCTTCTAGATCTATCTCTCTTTGACTAACCCGGGATGCGGCAAATTCTCCTTCCATGTGGGATTCCGATTCTACTCTGGCGTTGAGCATGATGGGGGCAGACGCTACGTCTCGCTGGTGGTAGCAAAACCAGTTTTGGGATGGTCTGAACCAAGCCCCCGTTCGCATCAAGCTCCTGATTACATGGTCGCAGCATGGGCAAGGTGTAATTCAGCTCGTAGCCAAGACGACAGCGCGAGAAGAGATCACAGGCGATCGGAGGCGCTGTTCATGGGAAATTGTTGAATATTAAATTTTGATTTGGGAATTCACGAAGGTGATTTAAATTTAGAACATGGTTTATCCAAATTCCGTCTGCGTAAGTACGATTGACCGATTGCGTACCCCATCAGATGACCAGTAACAAATGCGTGTTGATACGCGAATGTCAAAGGTACGCCAATTTCACGCTAGTCCATAATCTAAATTTAAAGGTGCATGGTCCCGGTGTTTTAGTCAAATGCGTAAGAGGGCGCACGGCGCAAGTTTCCTATAGAGACCTACGCTATTGACTCCTTTTTAGCGCTTACGCTTTGGCCACTTTCCCGAGTCCGAAGATGTCCGATTCACTGTAGTCAGTGGTCGGATCACAATTCGGATCATGATTCGGCTGAGGGGGATGACAGCTTTAGCAAACTTCTTTCGTGATGTCATAATAACAAGCACATATGCACGCACCCTGGCATTACTACAGACTGCGCGTTGCGCAGAGAAGACAACAAAGGCAACGTTACTAAGCAACACCTACGCGCTTTACTCTTGATGACAACTAAACTTCGGTAATCTTCGTATCAATTCTAACGCTGATTGGCAGTATCATCAACAGCGCCCTCTACACCACCGGGACTATGCCCCTTTAAACAAACAAGTGGGCCACAGATCTGTGTAGACGAGGTTCCCTGACAACTCACAGGAGCATAGCTCAAGCGCGCAGTACGCGTACTGCGTACCCGCTTATCAAAGAGGAAAAAACATGTTCTGCGCACGCTCAGACCATGGTTTTTTTTCCCTTTGAACGCCCGCGCGTCTAAAATCTAAAGCTCCCTAATGCCTATCATGGGATGTGGGATGTAACGCTTACGCGCTTCCCATGAGTGTATGGGGCAAAGAGATTTTCCCAATGAGATTTTTCTCCTCCCCACCACTAGAGGGCGGACTCTACAATGGAGTCAGTGATTTCATGAGGGCCGCCAGCGTGTTTTTTTTTTTAGACGGCGCAGATTGGAGACCCTAAAAATCTATTGGGGACCCTATCCCTTAATCTAACCCTAATCCTAACCCTAACCATCAAACCCTAACCCTAACCCTAACCCTAACCCCAACCCTAACCCTAACCCTAACCTTAACCCTAACCAAAAACCCTAACCCAACGTTTTTCCCATAGGTTTAACAAGCGCCATGCCCCAATCTGTGCCGTCTTAAAAAAAAAAAAACGCTACCCGGACTTGAGTGTGCGCTCCCTCTTCAATTTTGGACGCACCATTTATACGCACGCGTATGTCGACTACTTACTCTAAAGGTATAATCTCTTTGGTATGGGGTAAGTGTTTCCCCTCAGCACGGTCATGGCTTGATGGCGTCATTGTAACCTCGGCTATAGTAATCCAGGCTAGAATCCATAGAAGGTGCATGTAACTATCTTGATATATCATTGTCCAATCGCTTCGAATATCGCTCCGCAATCTTACCACGCACATCGCCAATACGCTTCTAAGGTATACGGAGCCACTGAAACGGGCCTTTGGACGGAATCTTCCTCCGGAGAACATCTTCGCCGGAGGTTACCCCGAGGCTACCCTGAGTTTTGTGTACTGTTAAGACGGCTGACGGGGCTTTGAGGAGGGGAGAGCCAGGAGATGATAACTTGTGTAATAATTCTTACATGAAAGAAAGCACCTTTAGAGAAGAAATCATGGTACTTTGAATAAAAACTGTGAAACAAACTCGCTGAAAATCGAAAGCCCAAATGGCGATGAAAGGAAACTCAAACTCAGAATAGCAACTGGCGAGGTATCCAGGTTAATGAGGGGAAATCGGTATATTTCTTTCATGAATGCATAAATCTAGAAACATGTAGGGCCTACATTTTTACAGAAATATTACCTTTTCAGGAATGTTAATGCTATTATCCTATAAAGTGGCGGAATTATAATGATGCAAAGTGAAGACAATTTATGAAGATACGGAGAGTTTGAATGCATGCAACAACCAATAAGGGCCATTTTCGAAGTTTCCGAGTTAATTTCTTCATCACGCATATAAAAAACAAGTCTTTATAATGATTCTGCACTCGTTACATAACAAAAAGTATTTTGAAAGAAAGAAATTTATTGTAAAAATTATAACGTATATTTTGACTATTTCCTTTTTTAACATCTTAAATCTGAAATGTTTGAAATTGATAAAAAATTAATCTCCAAATCAAGTACCCTTGAGGGCTCATGAATGAAACTTACAATCCTGAAGTTACAACAGGAAGTCAGAGGGAATTCCGCAAGGATTATAATTCAACCAACAGTTATATAATTGTAGGCAGAGAGTCCCACTTACCAAAGCAAAGAAGACACAGCAGGCCAGCTGCTACAAAGCTTGTATACTTTCCTTGCAGAACAGCCTGGATGCGGATACATGGGAAGACGGAGTTTTAATGTTTCAGAATAGTAGATGAAAGTAATGAAATCTATTTTTTTTTCATGTTTTATACTTTTCCCTGAAGAGCTTTCTTAAGTTGGTTGGAAAGGCCCAAGAACCATAAGGACCAGAGTGATTTTCACTGTGTTTTTTTTTTTTTTTCCATCCAGGAAAATTAGGGGAGCACATCATACCGCGGCCGGCGCCAAATGTGTGGAGGGAAAGTTTATAATTTTGGTGCAACTTCTGGGTTTCATCAGCTAACTGGTGCGAATTCCGGGTTTCCTCAGCCGACAAGCAAAAAAACAAAAACAAAAACAAAAACAAAAACAAAACAAAACAAACACACACAAAGAAAAACCCTTGCCCGCACTTCTTCTACCAAATCAAAAATATGTCAGAACGCAAAATAATTCATTAACGACAATTTTTTTTTCTGATACCACTACTGGAGACAAAAAAAAAAATAACGAAAATAGATAGCGCTTTCATGTGCTGATATATCTTTAAATCGGAAAAGAAAACTGGAATATCTGGAGGAATGCGGGTTATTTACGCACAAGTTTCACAGGTAGGTTCGGTGCATTATTACAATAAACCTAATTTGTATTTTGTTTCGAAAAAAAATTAATTCAATTCAACTTAATTCAATTCATTTCATTTCAATTCGATTCAATTCAAAAAATTCAGTTCACTCAATGGCCACTGAGAAATTTGAGGCGAAAATGTGAAAACAATAATTATCAAAAACTATGAATGTCTTCATTTGCCCTCTTGTGTAAAAGTATAAAGTATTTGTATTATGCAGTCACAGAGTAGACCGGAAAATCAAACTTGATAGGTAATCAAGTCTTACATCATAATAAAGTACGTATGTTGGTCACATTTTTGCCGTATATTATAGGCCCACGTTTCAGGTATAATGTCATAAATCACAACCTATTGTCTGATTGTCTGCTAAAAAAAAAAAGTTCAGTGATATGACAGATACTATGTGATTTCACCACTAAGTCGTGTAAGTCAGAGTAGGCCGATAGTCCGGAGCTTATCTTGGTTGGTATCTGTACCTGTAAATACCGAGTCCAACACTAGGAACAGTCGTTCTGTACAGGTAGGCCTACAGGTGGTCGCTACGGCAAGTCTGGCTTTATCTGACTGTCTGTGACTCTTTTCGATCGGTGCATTAAACAGTAGAGTCGAGATCAAATCAAGACGGTTACGGTTCTTTTACGCAAGCGATCACAACCTAAGATTTCGAAGGAGTCATTCAGCACCATAATTCAAAATCAACAAACTTCTTGCGAGTGGATGTGAACATAATTTCGACGGTATGTTGATGTTTATATATTTTCCGTTTCCTTAAATCCAATTCAGTCAGTATATTTCACCGTGTATATTCTCAGGCAGGTTTGAAGTCAGATGGATATTTTGATTGTGAACTTACCATGTCTTTAATTGCTGATATATTCCGACAAAATCACGAATTAATTTCTGCAGAGACGAAAACTGAGTGTATTTCCTCTCAAGTACAACCGGTGTACATCTCATTTCAGCAAATGATTTATCATGTTGATGCCTCTGAGTGGCTTCTCTGCAGAATCCGAAAGAAGAAAGTGGATGTCTTTCCCTCACAATCCACTGTACTAGCTGGTTTAGGGCAAACGTCACGAGCAGGCAATGAATTTTGCATGGCCCTTTCACCCTATCAGCCCGTCTCTTGGCATTAGATATAATTATAACTTGTTTACACAGACGCCAGAAAAAAAAAATGGATTGCTGAATGCAAACATACTTCAGGCAGTGTGAAGATCTAAGATCAAACCACTTTTAACACCATTCGCGTGGTTTGGCGGATTCTGTGCGATTGCGGTACATGGGAAATTGTGGGTTTTTAGTATACGTCCTACTACTACTACTACTACTAGTAGTAGAAATAGTAGTAGTAGTAGCATTAGTAGTAGAGTAGTAGTAGAGTAGTAGTAGTAATGATGATAATAATATACAGTAAATTATCTGGCGCTTCATGCGGATGTCTCTAAGCGCACAGTAGTGTTAATTATTTGGAAAGTTCAGTTGTATTTCTTACACATTTAGTATGCCATTTTTTCATTTTTTTTCTTTGGCCAAGATGTTTTTTTTTTCCCCTCTTGTGTTGCGTATACATGTATACACCCAGCAAAAACAAAAAACAAAAACAAAACAAAACAAAGTAACAACAAAAAAACAACAACAAGAGCAATTTTTGAATTTTGACTAAAATCATTCTGTCATAGTATTATTAATGGTTATTTATCTGGTTATTAATCTGGTAGGTTTATACAAATGGAGATTTTAGGCATGATTAAAAACATTCGTTTTTGCCCAACAAAGGTCAAGTCAAAATGGCAGAAATTAACATATTAAAATTATAGGCAATACCCTTCAAGACCAATTAATGCAATAAATGCAAGGCATAAACATGAAGTAAAAAATAGCAGAAATAAGTTTTCGACCCCTTGCTTCTCTTTATATTCTCAAACAAGAACATAGTGCGGAAATTGAAGGGGGAACATGAGAATTTTCTGTCAACTCAAAGTTTAAGTGACACAGGGAGTAAGCCACAAAGGTAATAAATTGGAAGGAATTTCTTTATTTTCTCATTAAATTGAGGAATTTAAAGATTTATTAGACAAAATCAAGGACCTAATATTATTTCAAATTTTCTTAATTTGGAAAAACATTTCAAATTTCCACAATCTTTGTAACCATTGCGTCTTCTTGTTTGTCTTTTGGATGTGGATTTGATAGAAGATTCTTCATTTTCCTCCATAACTTTTTGCTTTTCTTTATCTTTGGAGAGGCATTATAGAGATCTTTAGTTGGTTGTTTCAAATCAATTTGCATTTCTTATTGTGTTGAATCTGTCTTTTGTTTCATTGTTATATGGAAGAACACATACACTTGAATAACAACTTGTCCACTTTTGCAATTTTTACGTTTGTGCCTAGGAAGAAAAAACGAATGTGTTCACTATGCGTAAAGTTCCCATTTTTATTGACCTACTAGGTTGATATTCAATGAAATTGCCTTTAACCCCAATGAGGACGGGCTGATTTTGCTACAACACGCATTTCCCATAGACACCTGCCCAAGTTTACTCGGGACTCATCCTTAATGGGTTAACATGGTATTTAAAACATTAATATTAACCAAATAATGTATGAGAAAAATTAGCTCGTAAAAGTGTTTACTTTCTATCGTCCTTTTTTTTTTTTTGCTGAGTGCATATGATATATGTTTATATCAAGTAGCCAAGCGTGTGACATTGAATGCAATGTATACTTACAGACCGTACGAATGACAAACCTGCGGATTGACTTTCAACCGTATCTGTCAATGGTTATATAGAATAAATACCTCCACCAAGAAGGTTATGTTTTTGCCGGCGTTTGTTTGTATGTTTGTTTATTTGTTTGTCTGTGTTCGAAATATTTCAAAAAGTTGTGAACGGATTTGGATGGAACTGGAAGAAGGGGTTGATTATGATACACAGAACAGATGATTAAACTGTGTTAGTTATCCGGGAAACTGAATGCAGTTTTAAAGGAGTTTGATGTTGTGGCAGGCAGGACCAATGAACTTGTGAGTTCAATCTGCACGTCTTTGTTCGTTTGCATACGCGCACTTAAGTGCGTGCTCTCCTCAGGCGAGGAACAGCGCAGTTGGAAACTGATGACGTATACAATGTATCACCCCTAAATGTAATAAAAACGCTAAATGTAATATCTACCCTAAATTTAATGCACCTTAACCCTAGATATAATAACAACCCTTAATGTAACGTTAAATGTAGAATCAAGTCAACCGTAATGTAATACATTTTGACCCTAAATGTAATAACCGGAGACAACCCTAAATGTAATAAGAACCATAAATGTATGTAATATTGACCCCAAATGCAATGATTTTTAACCCTAAGTGTAATAGGCTATCCACCCTAAAGGTAATACATCTTAGCCCTAAATATAATAACAGCCCTAGTAAATGTAACGCTAAATATAACAATCAAGTCAACCCTATTAATGTAATATATTTTAACCCTTAATGTTATACATTTTAACGCTAAAGTTAATGTAATAACCGTAAACATAATAACAAAGCCGTAAACAATCATGAACTTAGAATGACGGTTGGAATGCAAAATGTTTGTGTGACTTGTACAATAAAGATAATAGAATTAAAACTATGTCACATGGACCAAATCAACTTTGAGTAAACAAAGGAAAAATAAGACTTTGTGTGATTTTTACCTGGGTAAACAACAAAAGCAAATCCAAGCAACTATTGCTGCTCTTAAAAGATGCACACTGGATGTGCCACATACATGAAATCAAGGGGGGGGGGGGGGCAAAGAAGAAGGAAACTTAGCACCTAGTATTACAATGGAAAACAATATATTACACAAGTCTGAAACAGAAATAGTAGGACATGAGTCGCCGAAAATGCTAGGGGCCAGTCACGAAGAGGCAATTAATCTGCGTATATGAGTGGATCAACTAGTGATATGATGAGAGTCAGATGATATTTGGTAATGACTTATTAATGGGATATTTCTATTGTCTGTCATTTTTATGTTAATATCCGGGAAATTACACTGCCACTATAGAAAGGAGAATTGGTTTTGTGTACAAACTGCATGTATTCAAGGTAGTTTACATATTTTGGTGGATAGACGGTTTATAGTGATTTTATAGATGATTTGAATTTAATATCACAAAGCTTTGGCAAAACCTGTTAATGTTCTATTCATGTGGGCCTAACACTGACACAGTTCTAGTTATAACCCATTTTCAGTGAGTCTTTTTCTTTTCTTTTTCACAAAATAATACATCATTGCAATATGATGTCGAAGAAACATTAGAGATAATACTTTGTTTGTACTTTTCTTTTTACTTTGTAAAAGTAGAATTTGATCGAAATACGATGAATGCCTGTTTCCCACGGACATATCCCACTCCGTACTCACGTAGAAGTAAAGTCTAATTTAGCAATAATGGTGCGTGTAGGTAAACAAGTTTTAATTTCATCAGTAATATTCGAACAAAAAGTGCAAGATACTATCTTGAATGCGGTTTGCAGGAGAGTTAATTGTCCATTCAGATTAAACTGAGAGGTTTAACTTTTGTATAATTGTGTCGTCAAGGAAAATGTTGCCAGACCATTCATGTATTATAATTAAGAAATATTTAGGGTTAAGATGTATTACATTCACGGTCGTTATTACATTTAGCGTTTAAATGTATTACATTTAGGGTCGATATTACATGTAGGGTTGACATGTATTACATTTAGGGTCATTATTACATTTACCGTTAAAATGTACTACATTTAGGGTCGATATTACATTGAGGGTTTACTCGATAATTCCATTTAGCCTCAAAATGTATTACATTAAGGGTCGATGTTACATTTACCGTTGTTATTACAATGTGTCATGTAGGGGTGATACAAACAACAAATATTAAAAAAAAAACATCTATAAACTGTTTTGGGAGATTGGGCGATTGTCAGCATGCACGTTCAGTGGAAATCACTGATGTAAGATCAATGGTGAAAATGAGCTGCTAAGCAAAGGTTTGCACTCTGAGAGTGCTTTTCTAGTTCTTCACTCTTGAAGGAGTGAATAACAGAAAAGAGTGAATTTCGAGTGAAACTGGAGTGAAGTTTGAATGAAAATGTTAATTTTCACTAATTTTGGAGTGACCTCAGTGATCACTCCCAAATCTTCGAGTGATCCCTGAGGTCACTCCAAAATTAGCGAGGTACAAGTCAGATACAGTGTACAACTGCAGAAATACAAAATAAGCAAAAAGGAGGTCCAGGAGATAATAAGAAATCGCGAGCGAGGCACATGTTACATAATCGATAATGACAAAAATACGAAGTATGAACAGAGAATGTCGAGGAGGACTGAAGAATAGCTATAAATACTCGGTATTCCAAAAAACATTTCCCACTTTTGATCCTTAATAGTTCAAAAACTATACATCAGATAACACTGACAAGCAAAATGACCATTTTGTTGGGGGTAATTTGAAATTGATAGCAGTAATCATTTTCATTAAATTCAATATTTATTTCTAAGTTAGGTTTCAGATTTTGCGCTGGTTTCAACCCTCTGTACACAATTCTAATTTTGCACAAGGGTCAATTGGTGTGTATGGGAGTAAGTGGTTAATACCCTGTCAATGGTCCTGAACAATGGCCAGGATTAGAATGCTCTATTGCATATTCATGAGAAATTCCAATATCACAGCTAGTCTTTATTCATCCTGAAATGTATTGTATGCAAGCACATGAAAACAAGTGCTTATTTTATCATGTGCATACATTTTGCCCTTTACCATGAATTCAGACTAGCAGTGCCCAGGGCAATCCATCACAAAATTAGTAATAAAGCATTTATGTGCCTTGGAGCAAGATTTCAGAAGCCTTGTCAGCAGAGCTGTGAAAGGTGATATTCACGGTATTCATGGCTATTGTTCAGGGTCATTGTAAGCACACACTCACATATACATCATTGGTTCTTGTGTAAAGTTCAATTTTGTACAGAGGGTTCAAATTTGACTAAAATCTGGAACTTAACTTTAAGATTAATCATGGATTTAACGAAACTGATTCATGCTGTCATATTCAAATTACCTCCAACTAAATTGTACACTGTTCAGCTGTTATACACATCAATGACAGTGCTATCTGATGTATAGTTTTCGAACTACATAGGATCAAAAGTGGGAATTTTTTTTTCGTAACACATAGTATATAAAATATGTATTTAATAGGTTGGTGAATACTAAAGACAAACACATACATCGGTGTGTTTTTTTAATTTGTTTAATAGGTCATTATGCGTTGGATTCGACAGCATATCCAAGAGTTTAAAAGACGGATTCATCACATTAACTAAACATTTTGACGCAATATGGTTAGACTGCAACCACTATTCCTAACATCATTCTCTGCTGACTATAATGCACGATAAACAGCAATTGTATTCAGGCGAAAATCAGTTCTTTCACATACGTGTTTTCAAATTTTTCATCTTTCCTACAGTACCAAATTAAGTGACGCAGTAATGTGTATAGTCTAAGATAGTGTACATCCGAACAATTAAATAAATAAAAGATTATTGGCAGAACAGAAAGATGACAAATAAATGTGTAGCCCAAAAGTCAAAAAAGAGTGAAACTTTACACGATCATTTGAGAAAACTACAATGTTGATTATTATTTAAGTAGGCTTTCATGAAAAGTACATTATATCATAAATCTCAAAAGTTCCTGTTAAGATGAAATAATTCCTAGTAATATTAATTGTTACAAAATTATTATCCAAATCAAATGAGATGATGAGTGGCCTCACAGGTCTTCCATAGAACCTGCAAACAGATTTTCAGTAGATCTCATTTTCGTGTGTGTGTGTGTGTGTGTGGTTTTTTTTATAAATTTAAAAAGGGAAAAATAACCTTCGAATCTGATAACGTTTTACGTTGTAACAACTTTGAAGTTGATGAAACTTGAAATGATAGATTAAAATACTGAAGTTTATGAAATTTGAAACTAAAATACATCATGATATTTGCAATGGCTCGTGTATAATCTAAATGAAGGTGAAGTAGTGAGGTGATAACACACTGAACCAGTCTCATCTGGGCGCAACTAATGTCAGAATTCGGTATAAACGGGTGTCACTTCAAATATTCCGTTCTTCCATGCTAATTGTAATTGTCTCCCATTTCAATGAAACTAACGTGTTTGTACTGTATTCTATTTACTGCAGTCAAAGTAAACATTGAGCGTCATTGCACTCCGTAGCTAACCCTGTTATACCGATTTCATTTTCTGATAAAATTCATTTTCGTGTCCAAA
This sequence comes from Diadema setosum, assembly GCA_033980235.1. Classification (NCBI taxonomy): domain Eukaryota; kingdom Metazoa; phylum Echinodermata; class Echinoidea; order Diadematoida; family Diadematidae; genus Diadema; species Diadema setosum. The sequence goes on along the minus strand of CM067072.1, from coordinate 11,571,756 downwards.
TGACACAAGATTATTAATATAGGTTTTCCCGCCCAATTTCGCACTTTTTCACTCCAATTCCTAATTTGTGCATTCAATTTAGCACAGTTAAGCCTAGATGGCATGTTCGGTATTTCAATTTTATAAACTTTTCATTCAAATTCATTTTGGGGCATTCAAATTACATTTAACATCATTCGAATCAGCACTTTTTCAGTTCAAATTCGTAAGACAAGCATCATTTCGCAAATCGTTCATTCAATTTAGCATGATATAGTCACGTGATCACGTATACGCTGCGCTCGTTCATTCGAATTCATTCTTGGGCATCCAATTTCGCATTTACTGCAGTCAATTGAGCAGACACGTTATGCATTTATTCTTTTCCCTCCCATTTTCATTTATCATAGGTAGTGTTTGCAAGCATCTTAACATTTCATATTTTCGTATTCATTCTTTGTTCTGATATCACCTTTGCAACAGTACTTTCAAAAAATGTGTATGTGTTTAAAATTTCCTATAGCATTATTTCATTCACAGACACGACAGATACATTAATCTTGTTTGTTTTGACATTAATTGGGAGAAGGAGGTTCCAATTTACGTCGTAATTATTTCATCCATCTGCATGTTTCATTATTTTCATTTGGTGGGTGCTGTATTGCGTTAGTCATCATTAAGAATAAAGTTCTTGGATCAGCTCTAGCAATCAATTTGTCAAGGTTATCACCCTCAAATGCTTCTATGATTCTTTCCCTGTCTTCTTGAGAGATACGCGTGTATCTAACTCGTACTGCCATGACTGGACATAAGAAAGTGAAGTGAATCTATGGTACTGGTGCATGTATAGTTCTGATAAATTGTATAAAAGAAGGGGGCGTTACAGAACAAACTTGAATTATTTAGGGCCAAAGTTACCCTTGCTATATACTTAACAGTGTGTGAATGAAACAAAAATTCACATTTAAACACGTATAAACCACCTTTTCGAAATAGAAATAACATTACGCCAATTTGAATGAACATGTTTGGAATTTGACTGCCCAGACGCGAAATTGAATGAATGAAATACCATTTTCCGCCAGTGCTGGCGAATTTGAGTGACTGAAGAGCACGTGCCAATTTGAATGCCTGTTTTACGAATTCGAAAGGCATATGTGCGAATTTCATTGATCTAAATGCTAAATTGAAGGAACAAGTTGCAATTTTGAATGACAGAATGTGCAGTGACGAGGATTTTCGCTAAATTGAATGAACCTTTTATCAAATAGACTGACAAAAGTGCGAAATTGACCGGGAAAACCTATAGTAGCAATATTCATACATATACGCACAAATAGATTAAATGACGTATTACGATCATGCAATGTATTACCCAAATATACATAAAATGAATGTAAAACGGCATATACATGCGTCTTGCACTTATATATACATAATAATAATAATAATAATAATAATAATGATAATAATAATAATAATAATGATAAAAAGCGGTATCAGATACGTTCGAATATATTTCTACGTAACGATTTGCATTTTTTCGGTACATAATGATTATTATTTACAATGATGCTGTTTATTGACATTATAATTTTGCTTTGGTTAATCCACGTACTAACACAGGTCTGTTTTTCTTTTCTTTTTTTTAGTGGCTCATTCTTTTTCCACACTTATTCTTCTGTCATTTTTTCCAAGTATTCATTAATGTTTTTAGTTATTCTACTTTATGGTACACATTATGTCCTAAACGTTTCACATTTTTCCATTTCTTTATAAACTATTCAAACAATATGCTTGTGTAATGTATGCTTTGTATTTGGTAAAACTTAGGAAAATTAATAAAACTGAACTGAATTATATTTGAACAAGTTTGTATTGCAGCATAGACTTGGGTTCCTGTATAGGTCAAGATCAATATGACCATTATCATGTTGGAGTCCTGTTGATTAATATGATCGTTCATACAGCAATACCTCTTTATACTTTGCGTTAGAACCGATATTTCACCTTCATTTGTTGATTGGACATGACAAAGTGATCAGTTCGAAGGATGGCCTTATGTAAGGCAGCTTGATGCGTATGCCGTCTCAGATAAAAAAAAAAAAATCATAATAAATGTAAACCATATCAGGGATGGGAGAGGGAAACAAGTTAAAGGTACTAGCCCACATTGCAAACCCACGAAAATCAAAACTGCATAAAACAGGTCCAATGTGACCTCAAGTACAAGTTATAACAGTAACATACCTCACCTGTTGCTCTTGGTCTATACCATTCGATAAAAGAGAGAAAATCATCGTTTTAAAATCAATTTTCAAACCGGGTCAACCCGACCCAAAATCGTATTACGAGCGCGGGCTAGCTACGCACATCATTAACTTACACATGTATCGCATGCATGTAGTACGTGCGTGGACCGGAGCTAGCGAGCGTTTTTATACGCATGCATACGGTGCATTTTCATTTATTTTTATGAAAGTAATGGACTAACCGGGAACGAAATTTTGCACAGGTGTTACTACAATCATACCTAAACTCCATGCTAACTATGAGACCAATTGCTGCAGGTTTACAAATGTGGGCTAATACCTTTAAGGTCGTTGCTATCGTTACGACCGTTGCTGCGTGTCTCAAAAATACAGTGTACTATTTCTGCTGATGGACTGACACAGAAATATGGGCGGTTCTAACGTTTATGCGCCGAGCATCACCATCTAGAGGAATGAAGCGGTCTTGACTCGTCTCTTTCTCCGCGTAGTCCACAATCAGCCCGATTCCATTCCCTTTACACCCTTTGTTCTCTCGTATACCTACCCAGTAGACAACGCCATCGTAGAACTGCACGTCAAATACGTAGATAATTCCTTCTGGGGTAATGTCGATGATGCTGTCCAGTGAGGCGTCGACGTCCTTGAAAAAGATCTTCCTCTTTCTATTGTCGGAGAAAAACAGTCGAATTGTGTCCCCTGAAAGATATAGAAAGTTTTTTGCACAGTATGGTCTTGCCTTTATAGTTAATCATTTCTAAGTTCTTTATTCATTCAGTTTCCTCTATCATAATACACTCACTTGTTAAAGGACAAGTTCACCTTTAAACATAAGGATTGAGAGAATGTAGCAATATTAGTAGAACACATCAGTGAAAGTTTGAGGAAAATGGGACAATGCGTTCAAAAGTTATGAATTTTTGAAGTTTTTGTGCAGTCATCACTGGATGAGAAGACTACTGCAGTTTATGATGTCATATGCGTACAACAATATAAGAAAAATATAAAGAGAATTTCATAAAATTTCATCTTTTGAAAAAAGTACACATTCCCTTGACTCGTTACCGACATAATGTTATGGGTAATATTATTCCCATTGCCTTTAGAAAGAGGCAAGTCAAGTGCTCTTTTATTATGCGAAAAAAGTGAAAATATGTTGAATTTTCTTTACATTTTCTTTATACCGTTGTACTCATATGACATCACGAGCGTTAGTAGTCTCCTCATCCAGCGGTTCCGACACAAAAGTTTTAAAAATTCATAACTTTTGCATCGATTGTCCAATTTTCCTCAAACTTTCACTGATATGTTCTACTAATATTGCTGCATTCTCTCAATCCTTATGTTCATGAAGGTGAACTTGTCCTTTAAGACTTTGCCCGCTCATTAAAAACGAGGCACGTCCACAACCACAGACAATGTATTGTTTTGTATCAAGTGGCGGGGAAAGTACTCGACTTGCTGGCAGGAAATTGCACGTAGCGCCTTGTTCAGATAAAGCTCTTAACCCGTTTTTTGCCAATGAGGCAAATGCGGTAAAAGTTTACACACAAACCTACATGGATAGAAAGTCAATGTGACGCTCAGAGGCTCAGAGGGTTAAAGGGGCCCTGAAATCCACATGCAAACTCGGCATAACTTACATATTTCCGTGATATTGATTAATGTGACTAACAAAAGACATGGCGAGGGAACATGCAAGTTATGCCGAGTCGAGGGGTTGGTGCATTCCAATGTCTTTTGCTAAACATTTCAGTATTTAGCAATGATTGACAGAATGATGATGTCATCTCAAGAATATTGGTTTGGAAGGATTTTTTGTGGGCGTTCCCAAGTAAACTGAAGAAAAATAGAAGAAAAAAAATCGTTAAAAATATATGGAATGTTTCTAGATATTCGTTTTACCTCAAAAGTGATGTTGAGGGTATCATAAATCAACACAAATCAACATGCATTTGGATTTCACGGCCCCTTTAATGTCTTACCTATGTGAGCTACGCTCAGTCCCAACACTAATGTGAGCTGAGAGCTTTCGACAATCTGTTCAACCTCGCGAGAACCATACGCCAGTGACATGCGATCGATACCGAGAATCCTGGCCCAGTAGAGGAACCTGTAATGTGAGGGGAAAGTCAATTTTACTCTCTCCGAAAAAAAAAAAAACACACACACAAAAGAAGATATATTCATTACGTAACTCTAAGTTGAAAAGAAATCTCATTTTTGAACATCGTTAGCTGTTGCTGCTTTTCTTTTAATGTTCTTATTTCCATCCTTGGGGACGTCAAATTTTTATCTTGTAATAATTCATTTATCAACCCCAGTAATTATAGGTAACCGCATCTCTGTGTTTTTTTCTCTTTAAGAGGGAACTAAACCCAAATATAATGGTGTCATGTGGATTGAGCCAATGAAGAATTATTAGTAGAACACATTAGTGGAAGTTTACAGGAAAATGGACAAGTTGCCCACACAATATCAAATGAAGAGCATAAAGTGAGACTTTCAATGTTATATAATTTATGTTTTTATAGCAGTCCTTGAACTATGACAATGTTCATTAATGATTAGGACAGAAGTGAAGTATTTTGTTAATATTAAACGCATGACTGAGTTTATTATCAAGGGCTTTGTTTGTCATAAATAAAACAAAAAACAATATCATATCATATTCAGCCACTAATTGATTTTTCAAGTTTCTGCAGGCCTTATAAAAAGTATCTTTTTTGTCCCATATTTCTTTCACAATTACATCCAACATCGAAGAGCAGTTGTATAAGCTGATACAATTTTCAATAAGCCAACTTAATGTTTGATCGAAATTTGACATTAGCGTTAGTCATCCTAATTGCTGCGAATTGAATGCAAAAAAAAAAGCCTCAACATGAACAAATAGATGTATGCATATAGGTAAACACAAGAGAAGATTACAAACCTAATCATCGCCATTGATTTTTTTTCTTTTATGTGTTTTCTCTTTATGTGTCATTGACTTTAGACAATGTGTACAATGCTATGGGGTATCCTGTGCCAATCGGCACGTAAGCGCACAAAGGGTTAACGACAAAAGGATGCGAAAGTCGAGGGAGGTCGATTGTCTGCAAATGACAGACATCATTTCCGTACTCTTCCGCTGTAATTTCGTCTATAACACTACTCAAAAAGTACTCGGCTGCGGAGATATTCATGATTTTATGAGAGCATGTCGAGTCGTCTACATAGGAAATCATCGTTTTGGGAAAACCGCCTTCAAAGTTTTCCTTCCCATGCTATCATGATCAAGGGGAGGTGAGACAGTTTTCACCTCTTGACACTAGAAGTTACGCTCCCTAGCAACTTCCGCGATGTTCATCCAAGCTTACAGCAAGCGGTCTACAAAATTAATGACCAATCAGTAACAAGGACGCCCGGAAATGACCAATAAGATCACTCCCTCGTTGCAAGGGGCGGAGTCTATCTACGGAGCTAAATCCAAATCTTCGGACACGTTTCTATTCCGTTGAAAGTCGGACAATTATTACGGCCAAGAAATATGTTAATTCTTGCAATTAGCTTCGAAATTTCGGCAGATGATACCCGGGACATGAGACTGCGATTTTATGTGAAAAACAGAAATTGGGTGGTTTGACCGATTTTGCTGATCTGACTTCAAACTCGATTTTCTCGGCTCAGCCGTCAGCGACTTTCGGATCCTTTTGTTGGGGCGGGTTACCTATGTTCAATTGCTTTCTATCATAACCTATGTTCTATTGATTTCTATCACATGCTTGGTTATTACATCGTTGCATATTATGCGATGGCACAATCTTCTTAGCAGAGAAAGAGGTTTCTTCCCAAATGCAGCAAACTTATAGTTTAAGAATAACATTAATGAAGGCGAATGCGTACATTGTACAACGATGGACTTCTTTTTTTATTAAAAATGCACGCCACTGACCTGTTTCGTTGGTCAACCGCCAAAGCTCTGGGACGGTTGGCCACGAAAGCCCATTTCGTATCAGGATTACCGAGTTTTTCTGACGTTATGAAGACATTTGTGGCGGACATGAAGACGGTCCGAGAGAACTCGTCCATTGCAATGTGCCAACCCACTTCATCGACGCAGTCTATATCAAGCACAAACATACTATCATGTGCATATCAAGGTAATGCGCAGAATTATATATATGTATGTATGTGTATAATATTGCTTATATAAATCATATAATTTGTTATATATATACATGTATAATATAGTGCGAGAGATAGTTCCCTTCCCAAACGGTGCCTCATTGTGGGTATCCATAGCATACACATGTACTGAAAGAAATTGGACTGAGGCGGACGTTGCTCTCGATCTTGAGTCTCCCCTTTAAAGGGATAGTACAGTATTGGTGGAGATGAGAATCGGGCTTTTAACTTTTTGTGAGATAACAAGAAAACACTTATGATAATATAGTACAGAGCATACCATTTTAAGAGGAATTCAAAGTTTATTTGATGAAAATCGGGTTTGGAATGACTGAAACATCCAAAAACAAAGTAAAACAAAGCATTCGTAATAAATTGTGGGTCCCACACTTTATTAGAATTGTTTTTTTTTTGGATATCTCAGCCATTTCAAAACCAATTTTCATCAAATAAACGTTGAATTCCTCATAGAATTACATTTTCTCCCATATTTCATGAGGTTTCTCATTATTTCACCAAAAAAATGTTAGAAACCCAAATAAAGGTCTCAACCAAAACTGTATGATCCCTTTAATCAGTCGAGCTTTCAGCCTGTCATTAGGCCTTCATCAGGATCTACCAACAGAATAATTATTATCTAAGTAATCTGATGTGTCATAATATAATGCAATAACATATAATGCCAATCTTCTGAAATATTACCTTTATACACAAAAATCGATATGTATTGCATGATGACAGCACGATACAATGCAATGATTAATGTTGAGCGTCATAAATTGACTTGATGTTATGTACCATAGTGTATGATTGATTTGGGAATATGATTTTGTGATGTTTTGATTGTATATGTAAATAATATAGGTATTATGATTGAGTGTGAATTATTGTATATTTTTTGACAGAAGATGAGCACACGGTGCTGTGATGCAGGACATCACGTCATAGTATACACGTGTCAGGTAATTTATAGAATGTTATTGCTGTTTATATATTTGATTTAAAAGTTGATATATTTTGGCATTTGTTAAGGTTATTATATTTTGGTAATATAAAAATATATGACATGTTGATTTAGATAGTGTAACATTAACTGTAGTTATGTGTGTGTGTGTGTGTGTGTGTGTGTGTGTGTGTGTGAATATGTGTATGTAAGTATGTATGTGGGTGTGTGAATGTATGTGTGTATGTATACATACATATACAATGCAAATAGACATATGAACATATTATATTATATATAAATATGTATAATGTCTATATCTATAATGCTACTTTGTTTGCAATCATTATGCTTTAAATGATGAAAAAATATGGTTACCGTATTTCAGCAGTTTGATACAAGAATTTATCTATATATGTTTTTTGATTAATGATGTATTTTTGTCGATGAGATGATGTTAGGTTGTATTTTTGTATTGAATTGAATGATCGATTTGTGTATATAAAGGTAATAATTCAGAATATTTCAGACTGATTAAAAGGGAGACTCAAGATCGAGAGCAACGTCCGCCTCAGTACAATTTCTTTCAGTACACGATACATGTGTATATATATATATATATATATATATGTACATTATATATATACATTATATATATATATATATATATGTACATTATATATATATATATATATATATATATATATTTATATATATATATATATATATATATATATATATATATATATATAGTGTCAAATAATGAATTATGAATTACAAAAATCATTACACGCACATGTTAATGGTTCCCAACAATTTATTTTTACATGTGAATTTTTGGAGGGGAAGGGGGCTTCCACCCACTGTCCTATTTTAATGGTAAAGTGGGTAGTCCAATTATATGTACACTGCATGAAGTACCGGGCCGGTGATTTGCTTTCGTTGTATCGAAATTTCGTCAAAACCGTACACAGTGTATAAACATATAGATCATATACCGTATCTATTTTAGGACCTGTGATGAATATTGATTTCGTTATTTACGGGAATATTGTAAACGGAAGTGCACTGTAGGCAAATGTTATTGAATGCTTCGAAGGACACGGTTAAAGGACTCGAACAATTTGTTTCATGTACTTAATCCCACTGGAATTTATGATAAATAAACTAAATAAAGACATTTGAATGAAGTTGTCGTATAACTACTTGTCAGGGAAACCAATTCACATGAAAAATCAGTTCCAAATATACAAATATAGATACGCGCACTAGATATACTTACGCGCAACTTAAAAAAAAAGACACTACTGCTGTGCAATATTGCGAAAACTATATACTGACTACATCTTTGACCATCTATTCAAATAGAATCGAGGATTCATTAAATGAGGAATATATATATATATATATATATATATGTGTGTGTGTGTGTGTGTGTGTGTGTGTGTGTGTGTATCTGTAATTTTAAACCAGGCCTAGAGTTTTTGGTTTAAACTATGTGCTTGAGGTGACTTTAATATTACTATTTTCTGAGGGGCGCAGCCCCTCAGAAAATAGTGTTTTGAAGTCACAGAAGGCACGTAGTTTAACCAGAACCTCGAACGATGGATTTTTATATTTGCGCTAAAATACGCGCTTGTGACAAGACTGTTAAGCATTATTATTCAGTACTTTTCTTTTTTTTTTCTTTGCTGCTTCATTGGAGGATGAATATATAGAGCCTACCTTTAACAATATTCACCATCGATCCGTTGACGTGCGCCCGATAAACATGTTCCCTGGTGGACCAGTAGACCATATCTTCTGCCCGGTTGTACGCAACGTCCCTGCCGCTCGTGCCCGTGCCGATCGGAATCCGAGAAATCACGCGTCCGGCGAGATCCATCACGAGACGCAAGACAGTGCCATTGAAGAATCTCGCGAACACATCTATCGTGCCCTCTAGGAGAACGACTGAGTTTGAACAGATATGTTTAATATGCCCTAACGCTTGTTTATACTCCGTCTACACGGAAACATTCTGTTCGAAATCAATAGGCTATGATGAATTCAAATTATGTACCCATGTACAATAATTTGGTGTTTAATGATAATTTGCATCTGCAGTTCTGCACGTGAGATGGCTGCGTAGTGTAAGATATTATTACTTAGATAATTTATTATCATATCTATCTGTTACTTTGCATAATTATTATCATTTTAAACATAACCAGTTAAATGTTTATCTGATAAGTCTCAGACAAGATACCAGGTAAGTCTGTTTTTAACTAACTAAACATGATAAAAAATGATTTATTATTGTACTAAAGTCAGCAGTTTGAAGCTACACTAATTCCGGACTTCAACATTTCAGAAAAAATTGCAGTTCGAAAAAGATATGTTGCCATACTTGGGTGTTGTTGTTCTTCTTCTTCTTGGTGTTGTTGTTTGATCCATCATGTAGGCCTACATGGCGTCCAAATTTACTGGTATTCTTATTAATGCAAATAGTCCTTTAATGTCTGCGATACAAGTCTGTTGCCCTACGTTATCTACATTTGACAAAATGTTAAGTCCACAAACTTAAACATGCCTTGGAATTTGCCGTCAATATTCGTTCCTAATTATCACATCGTTACCTTTCATTATAATATCAGAAAAAAAATCAAGGATAGTTTAAGGTCATCTCTATCATGTCTATTCTGTATCATTCTGACAAAGTGCAGCAATTAAAAGAAGACTAAATTCAAAGAGTTTATCCGTGTTATGTTGCATATACAATATTCGTACCTTCACTACCATTTTTCTCTAACCTTTTTCTTTCTTTTTTTAGCTAGCGTCTTACATTCACACAAGGGCAACAGAAACACCAATGCAAGCACGTGTGCATTCACGGCTATAGAAAAGAAAATAAATACCTTCACTTGGATGACATCTGTACGTTGTCATGGTTTCCTCACACCAGCCGATACTGCAGGGGTTGCTATGGCAATCTGAGAAGAAACGGGTTTACTCTGTTGGAGCATCAATACATCATGTCTGAAAGTTGCGTGTGAATGTGGATTGTTGGTACTGATTTGGATGAGGCATTGTGTTTGAAATTATACACTCGAAAACATGGACCATATCTATCTTTTATTACTACATAATTATCTTTGACTACTTTCAAAGAGATATAATCAATATAGGCCTACTATATAATCTTTGATTACTTCACACTCTGAGCGACAGGAAGCATAAAGTCTTGGTGTATGTGTGTATGTATGTGTGTGTGTGTGTGTGTGTGTGTGTGTGTGTGTGTAGAATTCTGTTGTGTCTTCAGCAGGTTGTTCGTGCGCTTGGATGGTAGGTTGCCGTTGATGTCCTCACCTATAGCCTTCTGTCATTTACCTAGCCCTTTGTTGTATGAAGGCTATAACTAGTCCACGGGCCAGGCCAGATATTGGTACCACCAACCCATTTTTCGGGTCTTGGCCCATGGACTAAACAGGCGAGCGAAGTGAGCCCAGTCAATCGTGACAGCACAAGCAGTCCAACCAAGGAGGCTCGAGAGATGGAGTTACAACTGAATATAATTATTCAATCAGCTGTCAGTTTTCCATGGATGGACAAAAGAATTCCACAGGTGCATTTGTGCCTTTGATGTTCGATGCTTGAAGCCGCAATCTTTCTGAGCAATCTGACGATTCATTTTTAACGCTAACATAATATCGGGGATATGATGCTCGTTTATATATCAAATGCAACGACATTTCACCTAATGATAAAGCATATAAAACAAAAGTCAATTCCGTTCGAAGATATGTGCAAAAGTGTAAATCTGAGCTGTATTTCGTGAAAGTGTTTGAAATTTTACCCTCATGAAAAGCCGGTTTTATCACTTTTCTCCTTATTTCCGCCAAATGAAACTAATATGGTATCATCTTCAAGTATAGTTCTTTATAAATCAATATGTCAGATTAGCGTACAGACACGTACAGTTGAGTAATTTTGATATCTATTTCAGCAATATTTGAGCAATTTCTATTCGCGCACCCCCGTGCCTTTACCATTGTCTACCGCCCATCGTTTGTAAGTAGGGATAACGAAAAGTAATTATACCATCACAAAGACATATTTTCCTTGGAAAGTGGCTGGTGATTATGCAATGAGACGCGAGTCAATTGTCTTCGCACCTGAGCAGCAGATCCAGTTTGACACATACTTCAAATATTTTTGAGTGGCGGCTTCGACCATGGGATCAAAGCGAATAAGGCTGCGTTTATCAACTTTCCCCTGTTTAAACGGCTTTCGATAGCCCTTTCGATAGCCCTTTCGAAAGCCCTTTCCGTAGCCCTTTCGAGAGCCCTTTCCAAAGCCCTGACTGCCTGTACTATTAATGTGCCGCTTGTTTTCTAAGAAGGGACGGCGAAAAGCAATTACCATAATAAAGACATATCTTCCTTTGAGAGTGACGAGTCATGATGCAATGCCACATGAATCAATTGTCTTCCTATCTGTGAGGCAGCTCCAGTGCAGCACATACTTCAAATATTTCTGAGTGGCGGCATGCGACTTTGGCTGCGTTTATCAACTCTCCCCTGTTTAAACGGCTTTCGATAGCCCTTCCAAAGCCCTTTAGAAACGGCTTTCAAAATAGTTGCGTTTATCAACTCTCTTCGCGAACACGATTTTTTAACTGGCCTGTCACTGCACAGCTGCATTGCGCAATTCGACCAGAGGAGAAGAGGTCATAAGGCGTGTCTGAAGTACAAGACTACAAAGCCATTTCAAAACAGCTTTGCGTTTATTAACTTCCAAAATGCTTTTACAAACAGGTTTCTGAAAACCTGTTTAGGAAACCTGTTTGGATCGCCACAAATTTGGGGCTTTCGAAAAGGCTTTCCTAAAGGGCTTTCAAAAGAGCTTTGCGTTTATCAACTCGTGAAAATTCCTTGAAAGCTGTTTGGATAACCTGTTTCTGCCGAGAAAGGAGAGTTGATAAACGCACCCTTTCGTAAAAGGCTTTCCTAAAGGGCTTTCAAAACAGCTTTGCGTTTATCAACTCGTAAAAATTCCTTGAAAGCTGTTTGGATAACCTGTTTCTGCCGAGAAAAGGAGTTGATAAACGCACCCTAAGACTGTTTGGTCCTTCTTGGTCCAACTCAGCTGAGCTCACTCCGTTCGCCCCAATGGTCACTACCATACAGGGAGAGGGCCTTATAATTGGCAAAAGGCTTGTCCTCACCCATTATGGCCCCAACTCACACAGGTGATGGTACAATAATGAAACCATGGTTTAAACAATGGACAAAGACCGCAGTTTTTATGGGTCGCCAAGTGTCGTATATGGCCTATTTCGTTATAAAACCGGTAATTTCGTCGATGTAATGTTCATTTCGTCGACGAAATAAGTGGTTTCGTAACGAAATAGGTCATGCGACACTTGGCGCCCCCCCCAAAAAAAAAACAACAAACAAACAAAAACAAACAAACAAACAAACAAACTACGGTCTTTGTCCATGATTTAAACCATGGTTTTAATATTGTACCACCTTCGTGAATTCGGGCCATAGAGAGTCTATATCTGCCCGTGAGATTTTGTCTTGCCGTATTCTATGTCGGTCCCGAAACGTAAAGAGAGAGAAGGGAGGGGGGGGGGGGGGGCAATACACAAACAAAACATGACAATTTCATCCAAAGTCGAAAACATTTAATGTCTATTACCTGATATCTAATTGAAATCTTCAATGTTCTGAATGTTCATACTTTCCGTGATCTCACCCCCGCTCTCTCTCTCTCTCGCTCTCTCTCTCTTTCTCTCTCTCTCTCTCTCTCTCCCTCTCTGAAACTAACCCGGGATGCGGCAAATTCTCCTTCCATGCGGGATTCCGATTCTACTTTGTCGTTGAGCCTGTTGAGGGCAGACGCTACGTCTCGCTGGTGGCAGCAAAACCAGTTTGGAGATGGTCTGAACTAAGCTTCCGTTCGCATCAAGCTCCTGATTACATGGCCGCAGCATGGGCAAGGTGTAATTCAGCTCGTAGCCATGACGACAGCGCGAGACGAAATCACAGGCGATCGGAGGCGCTGTTTATGGACAATAATGGAACATATAAATACTTAAGTCCACAGATCTCCATTAGAAAGTATCTGAACAGGACCGGCGCAACAAGGAGACCCCCTGCCCCCCCCCCCCCCCTCACACACACACGTACTTTTTTTTTTTTTAGCAGAATATATGAGTCTGACTTTTTCCCCGTCATTTCTTTTAAATCAAGTTTTTTTTTTTCATTTTTCGAGAAAAACATGTACACGTCATTTTCTTTGGTAACAGAGAATAGGGTGAGTAAAACTATGTGAGGTGGAAAAAGTATGTAACCTTACGATAAGTATAGATTTTAATTGCTCCCCCCCCCCCCGCTCCCCACACACACACCTTTTTTTTTTTTTTGCAGGAAATAATATATGGATGACTTTTCTATTATTTCAGTGGTGTTTGGTAGAAAAGTGGCAGGCAAAGCTGGAAAGACCTCTTTTTGATTCTTTGCTTGTTTTGTTTTGCTTTGTTTGTTTGTTTGTTTGTTTGTTTGTTTGTTTTATGCTTCTCAGCCGATTTTGATAGAGAAGTGACCGCAAAAAAGTCTCCCCTCCCCCTTCTAACAAATCGACATCCATGCTGTCTAAAAGTCTAGCGCCGGCCCTGCCTATGATTATGTCATGATATCAAGCCACCGCGCCGCCATCTTACCACATCGATCGCCCATAAACTTGAGCACGGATCATGAGCTTGGATCTTGGTAACAGTAACTGATGGAAAATGCGTGCAAGTGCCCATAGAGTGTGCATGGTAACACGGCGTCGAGGGTCTTCACTGTTTGTACAGCGTGAATGGGCCAACGACATAATATCCAGATAATACGTGCGATGCTGTATGTAATATAGGCATTAATGAGTATAAAGGGCTGATTTCACGGAGCACGCGAACGATTTGCGAAGGACGCGAATGGTAAAATCCAACATTGGTATTTTTCAGGCTGCATCACCAAATGAACGTGAGGGTTTCGGAAACGTCAATATTGTTCGCGGATGTCGTTTTCACGCGAAAATTTCAATGACCTTTGGAAGCTGTGCGCAATATTCGCAAAATCTTCGTGAAACACCAAACAGACTTCTAAAGTTTGGAGAAAGTTTTCGCATCATTTTGCGACCTAACCGCAAAAGGGTTTGCGTACCTTTGGAGACATACTCTCGAACGTTTTTGCGCATATTAAGGGGGAAACCTCTTCGTTTTCTACAAATCAAACTCGTAGAGTACATCCACACATCAAACGAGTATCACTATACAGGGTAGCTCAGAAAGAACGGAACACCTAAGATCTTTAATTTCAGCAATGTTGTTGCAAATTTATTTATGTCATTATTTTGCACAATGTTGGGAAGGCGATTCATTTTCCAATAGAATGACACCAAGTTCTTTAATGTTGGTTGATTTGTTATGATTTTATTACCATTTTTGTCAACCCTTGCAATTTTCGGAATGTGATCATTTTGCACTCTCAGAGATGCCGAAACCAGCAAGAATTCGACTTGCCATAGAACCAGTAGCATTAACAATGGTATACACAATGACATTCACATTATTCACAATGATAACCGACAATAACAATCACCTACCACCCCACATTCCTCACATTGTGAACGCTACTGGTTCTATGGCAAGCCGAATTCTCGCTGGTTTAGGTATCTCTGAGGGTGCAAAATGATCACATTTTGAAAATTGCAAGGGTTGACAAAAATGATAGTGAAATCATAACTCATCAATCAAAATTAAAGATTTTGGTGTCATCCTATTGGAAGAAGGATGGCCTTCCTAATAGTATGCAAAATAATGGCATATTTGCAACGATATTGCCGAGATTAAAGATCTTAAGTGTTTCGTTCTTTCTGGGCCACCCTGTATAGTAACTAAGAGAGAATCGAAAAGAGATTCAAAAGTTTGTTATAAAACACAGTGTACACGTAAAATGAATCTAACGTTCAACGGAATTATAATTATTTGAAACTGTGTGTGTGGGGGGGGGAACCTGCAAAATATCAAACGCTTGTGGGAATAGGTCCTCAAAATAATGTCGACATACACACTAAACAGAGAATTCAAAGGGAAATAAGGGAGAAATGCAGGAAAGAGAAAATCTCTAAGGCGGCTATCAATTCTCCTTAGAAACATTTCTCCCATGATTATTGAAAAAATTGCAATGTTCGCATTTCCGTCGCGTTTTCTTCATGTACATACATGTACGTTCTTCGCACGTACGTCTTGAGAACTTCTCATAAACTGCGCAAGAATGGATTTCGGCCCTATTGTCAGAACACATTCGTTCGGAGAAAGATTTTTCCGATTGTTGGATTTTGCCATTCGCGTCCTCCTTGAAATTAGCCCTTAATTCTTCATTCGATGATGGGCATGAGGACAGGATTATGATAACATTTGATTCTGTAATAATTCTTACATTACTTACGGATAAAGAGAATTAATTATGACATATTGAATACAAACAATGTAACAAAATTATTATTTGAACAACAATAGGCAGAGAGTCCTACTTACCAAAGCATATGAAACACAGACCAGCGGCTACAAAGCTTGTATGCTTTCCTTGCAAAACAGTCTGGATGCGGATAAAAGTGGAGATGGAGTGTGATTGTGTAATACAGTAGTATGAACTTTATATTTGCTGTATTAATTGATTATATTATTTTTTTAATATCTTATAGCTTTTTACTCATGAGAACAGCTTTATTAAGTTGGTTGGAGAGGCCTAAGGGCCATAGTGAGTTTGATTGATTTTTCAGCCCTGCAACACTAAAAGTACATCAGGGAAAGCTTGACTTCTTGAGCTCTTGCATTGCACTTGTTTTGTTTGTTTGTTCGCTGTTTAATCATTCACGTCCCTTTTAAATGCTAATGTAATTGTAATAATAAAGATGAGAAAAAAACTCAAGTGCATTTGATTTCGACGACAAAAAATAACGCGTTTATGGGTTGATATATCTTTAAAACTGCGAAGAAAAGTTGTTACATTGTGACGAAAAAGTGAACTGGAGTATTTAAAGATTATTTACACAAGTCTCACAGGTTAGGTGCATTATTACATCTATACTTAGTTTCTAATCAGTTCTTATACGTTGAATTGTATTCTGCAGATGTCAACCCTTTTCAGGTTTTATCCAAAGTAAAAGTATATTCATATCTATTGTATTTGGCTGTGAAATATAAAAAGTAAATTCACAAATCAATTCAATCCAATTCAATTTCATTCACTTGATAATCCCTGAGAATTTGAAGCGAAATGTGAAACAATAAGAACAAAAAAGTAGAATGTTTTCATTTGCCATCTTGTGCACAAGTACAATGTATTCTATTACGTAGTCACCGAGTATTAAGACTGGAGAATAAAATCTAATGACGGAGTCAAGGCTTATATGACACTATGAGAGTCACATTTTGCCGTATATTATAGGCCAATATTTCAGGTATTATGTGCTATAAATCACAACTTATTTTCCCTAAAAAAAAAAAAAAATCAGTTTTATGATAGATACTTGTGGTTTCTCCCCCTATGTCATGTAAGTTATGGAGTGACCAATAGTCCAGAGTTTATCTTGGTTGGTAGCTTTTCCTGTATAAAGTACCTAGTAATAACACGAGCAATAGTCGTTCTGTACAGGTACAGGTGGTCGCTATGGCATGTCTGACTTATCTGAGTGTCTGCGACTCTCTTTAGATCAAATCAAGACGGTAACTTTTCTTCAACGTAAGCGAGTACAACCTCAAATTTTACATTTCGAAGAAGGATTCATACCACGGCTACGTTTTAATCCAACAAACTTCTTGCAATCTGACAAGATCATATCAATTTCGATGGTACATACCAGATTTTCCGTTTCCTTAAATTGTTTTACTCAGTATATTTCACCGTGTATTCTCAGGCAGGTATGAGGTCAGATGGATATTTCGATTGTGAACTTACCATGTCTTAATATGGCTGATAATTTCGACAAAATCACGAAGGAATTTCTGGAAAAGACCAAAATTTAGTTTATTTCTTCTGAAGCACATCCGGCCTGTAAATGGCTTCTCTCCAGAATCCGAGAGAAGAAAAATGGATGCATCACATATGTCTTCTTCCTAAGCCACCGTAATAGGGAGCTTTAGATTTTAGACGCGCGGACGTTCAAAGAGAAAAAAACATGATCTGAGCGTGCGCAGTAACTTGATCCGCGCTACTGCGCACGCTCAGATCATGTTTTTTTCTCTTTGAACGTCCGCGCGTCTAAAATCTAAAGCTCCCTATTATAGCTGTTGAGGGCGAACCTCACGAACAGGCAATTATTTTTGCATGGCCACTCATCGCATTATCACCCTATACAAAGCCGTCTCTTTGCATTAACCGCTGATTCCTTCTTTGCACATAGACGCCAGAAACAAAATTGATTGCCGGATGCAAACATACGTCAGGCGGTTTAAAGGTTTGTGATGAAACTGTTGTTAACACAGTTGACATGTTTTGGCGGACTGGGTGGGTTTGTGTTTCAAGCAAAAACTGTGGGCTTTAGATACTGTTGGTTGGAAAGTTGAGTGCTTAAAATATGTATCTCAACTGTCATTTTTTTCCAACTTTTTCTAAGCCCAAAAAATGTATCTTTTTCCTGTTATGTTATGTTGCGAATAATTCATATACATACCAAGTGTGTGACATTGAATTTTCTGTACAATAACAGACCGTAGGAATAAACAACCTGCGGATTAACTATCACCCATATCAATTGGCAAGGACAATTTAATTTCCCATATTGGCCAATTTTACTTTAAAGAAGTTCATCTGGTGATTCATTGTGTATCTTTATATTTTTTATTTACTTTTCAGAATAATGCTGACAATACAACGAGCCCATCGTACTACCAAAATTGTGAACACGTTTATAGAAAATGCACAGAATTCAAGCGAATAAGTAGCGCAAAAAAGATATACTGCACAGTAGACATATCACGAGTAATATATAAAAAATGGATTTTAAAGTACATTGCTGAATAGAATACAGTGGTAAACCTCTATTTCCCCCACAATTTCGTTAGTTTCATTCTCAATTTTTGTGACAGACAGCCCTAACCAGACATAAATTCCAACAAAACTCTCATTAATTTCTAGATTCTTCCTTCAATGTGTACTTTGCAAAGCTCCGGTGTATTATTCATTCTACACTGCATAGACCCGTTTGTTATAGTTATTAAAAATTTCATTCGAACAACCAACGCATTGATAAAGATTGGTCGGTCGAGAAAGAATAACAAATGTAGGTGAATAGTTGGCTGTGATAATCTGGACAGTTTCTTTATTGATTGAGGAGGGGTTGCTGCGTGTATAGTTTACTAACGAGATATACACAATGTGATTAAAAAATTAAACCTGCATTGCAACTATAATTGCAAATGAGTTTCCTTGCACGTCGCGTGTGTTTGGTCTGTGAAGGACTGCTGAACACAAGGATAATTAGCAACTGAGGTGCATTATACTGATTGATTACTGAAGGTAGGTGCAAATGCAATGATTAATTAATTTTTTATGATGAAAAAAACACACACACACATGCAGACACACACACACAGGCTGTGTTTGTGCATGACAGGTTTATTGTGTGCGCTTTATAAAGAGAGACATAAGCAATATCTCCAACATATATTGAAGGACAGATATTATTCAGACGGGTGAAGGTTCAGGTGTGAGTTTCTTCAACTTGTCTCCCTCTACAAATTAAATTTGTTAAGATCGCAACTGCTGACCTGTAAATCATGAAACATGTAGGGAAAAAAGGAACCAGTGGGACTCGAACCTGTTATCTACTGCTTTCTGGGCAGCTACACTACAACCAGGCTGTCCCTGGTTGCCGGAAGTGACACGATGAACATGGAACAAATACCCAAGCTCCGAAACTCGTAGCTCACTGCTATTCTACTTTTTTTTTTCTCAAGCAGATAGAAGTTGTTGAATTTGGCCTTGGAGTAGTATTAACCGGAAGTGGTAAAGGGTGGCCTAGATAGAGCAGTGAAATAATGGAAAACATGAACAAAATAGCCCAAGGTAATTTTCCATTGCAATCAGTATAATGAAACTGCAGTATCAAAACACGCAAGGACAAAAACAAACACCCACACACGCACACACCCACACGCACGTGCATAGGTATTCATACCAATGATTACATTTATATTTATGCATATATATATAATATGTGTGCAACTAGGACCTCTATGTTTTTAGGCATACATAATACGTATATATACACAAACATCATTGATATTGTATACAATATATATATATTGCAACTGATTGACAAATTGCCCTACATCGACGTAAATAAGCACTGAATTGATCAGTGTTTTAGTAGTAGCCATGATAAAAAAATCATGGGCGTACATACTCGAGCAGGATTCGAACCCACGACCTCCTGATCACCGAACAGGCGTCATCTCCACTAGACCACCGAACTTTCGCCCGACAGCAAGTGTTGTTTCTAATCCTTTTAGCATGCTGCGGGTACTGCGTAATTATTCAAAGTCATGACATTCTTCCGTCGAGATGTTTTCATTGCAACTGATTGACAAATTGCGTCGACGTAGGGCAATTTGTCAATTAGTTGCAATGAAAACATCTCGACGGTAGAATTTCATGAATTTGACTGACAATATTGTTTTCAATCTCCGGTGATCAGGAGGTCGTGGGTTCGAATCCTGCTCGAGTATGTACGCCCATGATTTTTTTTATCATGGCTACTACTAAAACACTGATCAATTCAGTGCTTATTTACGTCGATGTAGGGCAATTTGTCAATCAGTTGCAATGAAAACATCTCGACGGAAGAACTTCATAAATTTGAATAACAAAAGCAGTACCCGCTGCATGCTATAAGGATTAGAACCAACACTTGCTGTCGGGCGAAAACTCGGTGGTCTAGTGGAGATGACGCCTGTTCGGTGATCAGGAGGTCGTGGGTTCGAATCCTGCTCGAGTATGTACGCCCATGATTTTTTTATCATGGCTACTACTAAAACACTGATCAATTCAGTGCTTATTTACGTCGATGTAGGGCAATTTGTCAATCAGTTGCAATGAAAACATCTCGACGGAAGAACTTCATAAATTTGAATATATATATATATATATTATATATTGTATATATATATAAATATATATATATATATATATATATATTGTATATATATATATATATATATATATATATATAAATATATATATATATATATAATACCTGATTGTCTGTGTGTGTGTGTGTGTGTGTTTATATGGACTGAGTGGTGTTTTTTCTATAAAGCTCCACCTTCTGGTCTGCTGTGGATGTTATACTAAATAGGGCATATAAGATATGTATAAATATGTTAGTGAATACTATATACACACACACGGCATCGGTGTAATCTTTATTTGGTTTATAGATCATCATGCGCTGGATCCGACAGCATATTCAGGAGTTTAAAGGACGAGTTTATCAGATTAAATAAACATATTGACGCAATTCGGTTAGACTGCAACCACTATCTTAATTCTGAATACAGTTATGTATCAGCATTCTCTGCTGACTATAATGCACGATGAACATCAATTGTATTCAGGCGCAAGTCAGTTCTTTCACATACGTATTTGTCAAATCTTACATCTAAATATCAAAAACAAGTGACGCAGTAATGCGTATATTTTACGATAGTGCACGTCCGAACAATACGGAACAAGTAAAACTTCTTGGCAAAAGAAATAGATAATTAATAAATATTTAGCGAACAAGTCAAAAGACAGTTAAACATTGCACGATCATAATACAATATTAATTATTGTTTGAGGAGGCTTTCACGAAAAGGGTGACCTCTTATAAGAGTGCATATTTTTCAACAATTTCACAATTTTCTGCTGAGATGAAATAGGGCCTAATAATACTAATCATATCTACATGACTATCCAATTGAAATAAGGAGACTGAAGAGTGGCCTCACAGGTCTTCCATGAACCTGCAAACGGATTTTCAGCAGATCTAATTTTTGGTGTTTTTTGAAGAAAACAGGGGAAAATAACCTTCAAATAACGTTTTACGTTGTAACAGCTTTTTGTCTTGATGGTCATACATCGAAAGGCTTGGTGATAAGGATACTTGAAATGATGGACTAAAATATTGCAGAATATTTACAATGACTCGGGTATAAACAAATGAAGGTGGAATAATGAGGTGATAGCATACTATATTCGTCTCATCTGGTCACAACCAATGTCAATACTCGGTGCAAACGAGTATCATTGATAAGATTCCCATGTCTGATATACGTTCCAATTGTAAGTACCTCCTATATCAATGAAATTGTAGCAATATTTATATTCACAAACAGATGAAAAGGCGTACTGAGATTATACAATTTTATTACTCCAATTACACATAGAATAAATGTCCAAAACATAAAGGCATGTTCATTCATGTCATGCATGTTATACATATACCTCATACATATACATACGTACAAGTAAATATAAAGAAAAATATACATGTGCATGCGCATTCGTTTCTGTTTGAAAAATGTCAGTCTCTTATAGACAAAGTGTCTATGTCTAGCATTTTTGTCATTTTGTATCTTTGTTACCTATACGTGCATCTTCTGCTTGACCATTTGTGCGTATAATTATGTAAGCATTGTTTCTTGTTACAATATTATTTACTTTATGCACATGGCTAAACGCATATTGTTTGAACATTGCTGTAATTCAAATCTTGATATCTTATGTTGATTACATATTATTTTCGTACTTTTTAATCAATAAGCATTGTTGACAATGATAAGCATCATCATAAAAACAAATTATAGATACATTTTGGACAGATATGCATATTGTTTATTTGGGGATCCACGTCTAAAAACTGTTTTCTTTAGAGGATCACTCTTTTCCATATCACTTTCTTCACTTCTTTTCCTAGTGTCATTTCTGCAAAGTATACATAATATGTATACTTTACATGAATCACATATTATGTGATTTATACCATATATGTGAAGTACTATTCTTTTATAGTGTGTATAGTGTATACTTTACCTCTTGCTTATATACCATGTATACTTTGTACTCTGTTTTTTTTTTAATGATGACGATGGAAATAAAGACAGAATTTGAATTGACCCTAATTGCATTGAAGTCAAATTTGATTACATTCGATTCCCTCATTCTTGCGGATTTTTACAAATGTAACACAAAATCACGGGGCACGTGGTTGTACTAGGTGTTTCGAAAAACATTTCCCACTTTTGATTCCTAATAATTCAAAAACTATATATCAGATAACACTGTCATCGATATGAGTGATAGCTGAATAGTTTACAATTTTGTTGGAGGTGGTTTAAATATGAAAGTATAAATCAGTTTCATGAAATCCATGATTGATTTCACAGTTAGGTTCCAGATTTTGCTCTATTTTCAACCCTCTGTACAAAACTTTCACTTTGCACAAGGGTCAATGGGTGTGTATGGGAGTGTGTGGTTAACACCCTGGCAATGGTCATGAACAATGGCCAGGGTTTGAATGCCTCATTATTTATTCATGAGAAATTCCACTATCACAACTAGTCTTTATTCAGCCTCTGGCAGTATCTGCTTAACTCTGAGTTGAATCACGTCAATGATTGGATTCAAAGTAAAAAATTATCCCTAAATCTAAACAAAACTAATTTTATGGTGTTTAGTAATACAATCACTTGTTTACCTGGCTCAATTTCAATCACAGGAGTAAACTTACAACAGACAAATTCAGTTAAATTTCTTGGTCTTTTAATAATGGATTGTAAATTATCTTGGCAGGAGCAAACAAATCATTTATGTAAGTTATTATCAAGAAATTTGGGTGTTATACAGAAGCTTAAGCATGTTTTCCCCATATATATATTACGTACCTTATATTCGACTTTGTTATTGCCGTATCTTCATTATAGCATACTGGCCTGGGGGAATTGTTCAAAAATACGCCTGAAGTCTATCTTTAGAATACAAAAGCGAGCTGTAAGGATTATCAATTGTACCAATTATTTAGCACCGACAAGCCCTCTGTTCAAAAGTAATAACCTCTTAAAGATTTTTCATATATATATTCTTACTCCCTTGGGATATTTATGTACCAGTTAACTAAAGACGAATTACCTTATGCTTTCACTCCCATATGCATGTTTGTAAAAAATAAAGTTATACATTCCTACCCTACAAGACAGGAAAATTCATTTCACTTTTCTCCAGTGAGAACTGCATTTGCTCTTAAAACAATAGTACATACAGGTCCGAAATTCTGGAATATCCTTGACTCCGACATTACTGAATCGTTGTCATTGATTTGTTTTAAACGTAAACTAAAAAAATCCCTTGTGCAGGCTTATATCTAATAATACAACAATAAAATCAAATCAAATCAAATCAAATCTGTGTAAAGTCAAACGCTTGCGATACTGTCGTTGAGTGGCGACAGTGCTCTCCCTACTTCTGAAAAACGAAATTACAATGAATACCTTCTGTTCAGTCGTAAAGATGGTGACAGGAAACAAAGAAAATCATTTAGAGTATACACTTGTGTATATGGAGCCATAAAATAAATCTACTGTGAAACAAATCGCCCCAATGAGAAATGCTGCTGAACTCTTTACCAAAAATGATCTATTTTTATCGAAAAAGCGACAAATTTGTCAGACTGTTAGTAGGCAGTTGTATTAAAATAAAGAACTTTAGATTATGCTTATTCATATCCCAGATTTAGTGATATGTAAAGCAAAATTTGAAAACGATTGCCAGCTGGAATGAAATGTGGCGTTTGCAAGCACATGGAAACATGTGCTTTATACTTTTTCCATGTGCATGCATTTTACCCTTTACCGTGCATGAATCCAGACTAGCAGTGCCAAGGGCAATCAACATGAATTATTGATTAAGCATTCATGTGCCTGGAAGCGCAAGACTGACGCCTAGTCAACAGGTGGTTCAGGCATGTCCATTGTTCAGGGCCATTGTCAGCACACACTCATATACACAATTGTCATCATTGGTTCCTGTGCAAAGTTCATTTTTGTACAGAGGGTTGAAATTTGACCAAAATCTGAAACTTTACTTCAAAATCAACCTTAGATTTAATGAAACTGATTTGTGCTTTCACATCCAAATTACCTTCAACAAAATTGTACACTATTCAGCTATTACTCATATCAATGACACTTTTATCGGATGAATAGTTTTTGAACTATAAATGATCAAAAGTGGGAAATGTTTTTTGAAACACCTAGTACTTGACCGGTATGGTACTTTCTTGCCCATGATGACGAAACAAAATTACGACAAAATACAGACTAGAAATGTGTCTATGGCAACTGGTATGCCTCCGTCATAAAGCATGACTCTCCTAATAGGCCTACAGTATGTCTTGACAATGTGTAATGACAGTTTTGTATAATTGGCAAAATATCAAAATGATATATTTCTCACAAATGTGTTGAATGGTTCTTTTCCTTGATCTGAGTATAAGTGGATTAATGGCTATATGTCTTTTGACCATTTTATAAGTTTATGCATTGATTAATTGTCAAGGTATGGATAAAAAGTGTAATTTCAATATTAAATAGTCAATTGTCAGCATTTTAACGTGACCTTTTACCTTTGACCCTATGACCCTAAAATTCCCAAGAGATTCACTGTCAGGCAGAACATGCATATGTGCAAAGTTTCATGATACCTTAACCCTATAAAGCCCAAGCTATTTTGACCCCTCGCAGGCCCAAGGGGGGCACATTGTGCCCCCCATATAACTTTTTTTTTGATGTATCACCATCATATGGGTAGAGAAACTCATACTCTACATGACCATATGTTTGGATTTTCTCAAGATCACCCATGGAGGGCGCTATTTACCAAAATATAAAGAAATACATAGGAAATATGCTAGAAACATGATTTGTCTGTACAATTTCTTTATTTCCATTATATATGTCTTATTATAGATCAATCATTTTCATATTTGCCACAAATGATAAGCAAGTGGAATCTTATCATTTGTTATGGTTGAAATTCTCAAGGTCACCCCATGGGGGCACTATTCATATCAACATAAAGAAGTACATTATGAGACCTGAGATGAAAGGTTTGGGATGGGTACATGTAGTTATGACATTTCATATTTGCATAATAGTGGTATTTTGAGATTGAAAATTGATAATATGATAAACTAGTGATAAAATAGAAGGGCAATCTTTAGAAAATATAATTGTTTTATAATTATCTCTATTATATCTATTGTTGTATGCCTTGGTCACATAAAACAAAGGAAATAATAAGAAAAACTTTTCAGGACCATAATAACTTCAAATTTTGCTCCTCCAAAAAATTTCAGCCAAGAAACACCCATTTCATACACTGTAATGCTGTTAAACGAAATGGGAACGGAAAAAAGATGCAAAATCTGACTGACATGGTTGTCAGTTTATGGTTGCCATGGCAACCAGCAACATCAAATATAGCTAAATTATACATCATAATGCTTTAATAAGATTTTAGGAAAAGTCACCAAATTTGGTTGAAATCGGATAAAGGGCGAAGGAGTGGCAAATGAAATCCTGGTAGGGGGCACATTACTTCCGAGATATGGAGAAAAAGTGAAATTCAGCACTTTAACTTGATCTTTGACCTTTTGACCTTTGACCTTTTTGGGGGGCAAAAACTGCCCGGAGAATTTCTATTGGGTAATGCATGTATACATCAAGTCTCAAAAAAAAAAATATGTAGTCATTGCAAAAGTATGAGGGAAAAGGCGAAATTTTGAAGGGCTGACTCTGACCTTTGACCCCATGACCCCAAATTTCCCTAGATAAGCACTGCCAGTCATTACATGCATATTTTGTGCCATGAAGATGCCTTGAACGATTTCCAAGATATCGAGAAAAAAATGAAATTTTACCCTATTCCCTTAACCTTTGACTCTTTGACCTATGACCCCATGACCCAAAATTCTCACCAGAGAATCTTTATTGGATAGTCCATGTATACACTAACTTTCAAGTAAATACCTTCCGTCATTGCATAGATATGGGGGAAATTTTTAGCATGTGACCTTGACCTTTCACTTCAGCGTCTACACCCAAAAGTTGAAAGGCACAACTTCGCGCCCTCATAGATCATTTAGATATACATGCCAAGTTTTATTAGGATACCTCAAAGGGTTTTTTTAGTTACGCTGTCCACAAAATTGATAACGGACGGACGGATGGAAGGTACGGACAATCCGAAAACATAATGACTCCAGTACCACTTCGTGGCGGAGGCATAAAAATCAGAACAGTTATGTCTTGGATGAAACGTGTTTAAGATATATTTGAAATATATATGAACATGCTTATATTACATTACAGACTTGTGTTCCTGTTTGTCAAGATTTATATGCCTAATCTGATCAGTTCGCAAGATGGCCTAATAGGTAAGGTAGCTTTATGCGTAGGAGCCTATGCCAAATGTAAAATTTCAATAAAACATACAACCAATATCATGGGATGGGATGGGAGGGGGAGATACGATCGTTCCTATCGTCACGACCGTTGCTGCGTGTCTCATAGTACAGTGTCCTATTTCTGCTGATGAACTGACACAGAAATATGGGCGGTTCTGATGCGCATGCGCCGAGCATCACCATCCAGAGGAATGAAGCGGTCTTGGCGCGTCCCTTTCTCCGCGTAGTCCACAATCAGCCCGATTCCCATCTCTTTGTTCTCTCGCTTACCTATAAAGTACACAACGCCATCGTGGAACTGCACGTCAAAAACGTAGATAATTCCTTCTGGCGTAATGTCGATGATGCTGTCCAGTGAGGCGTCAACGTCCTTGAAAAAGATCTTCCTCTGAATATTGTCGCAGAAAAACAGTCGAATCGTGTCTCCTGAGTGATGGAAAGTTTTTCGCACATTACGGTCTTGCCTTTACAATCAATCATTTTTGACATCTTTATTCATTCACTTCCATATAGTTACTCACTTGCTAAGAAATTGAGCGTTCATTTCACTGGGCATGTCACATCAACCACAAATAATTCCAGTTATTGACATCCTATGACTGATATTCGCGGACAACTGTTATATACACGTATATGAACGTATATGTACTATTTTTGTGTGTGTGTGTGTGTGTGTGTGTGTGTTTGTGTGTGTATAGACGTTGATGTAGATTATTCATAAACTGATTATCGGTTGGTCGAAGATTTAGTTACATCAACCTCTTCTCCACCTTCTTCCCCCTCCTCCAAAATAAGTCAGTATTGTTATTATAGTTAAGCTATCCCTGTCACGGTATGTATATTATCAATGACTCGCATGTCAATTTATAATATTGTTTCTTTTGTTTCTTTTTTCTGTTGAAGAAAAGAATTGACAATAAAGTTTGAATTTGAATTTGAATTTGAATATAAACAACAATTAATACAAGAAATTCATAATAAAGAGAATACGTTATTCTTGGCCATTTTCATAACTTTGTATACAGAAAAAATGGGAGGAGACGAATGTACTAGGGAGGTCCATCTCCCAGAACGAACTGACGACGTATGGTGAAAACAAGGAAAACGTCTGATTTTTTTTATAGTTCAGATCCGCTTAAACTGAAACTTTTATCATGGTTCTGTTCACGAGAGACAACTGAAACATGGTGAATTTAGAATTCCACTTTTTACCATGCTTCGAGGAGAGCGACTTGCTGACAGGAACTTGCATTGCGCGTTGTTTGGATTGAAATATGAGAAGATGAGGCCGAAAACTTAAAGTGGATTGGGTGAAAGCAGCAATATGATTGAGTAGAACACGTCAGTGAAAGCGTGATGTACCCAAGGAAGTCCTTTCAAAGTTACGAATTTTTAAAGTTTCCGTGTCTTCCTCGCTGGATAAGGAAACTATTGCATTGATTACGTCATTATGAACAGCAATTTAAAGAAAACTTAAAGAATTCACCATATTTTCAACTTTTCTACGATTATGTAAGTGAAAGACCACTTGACTGATATACCTCTCATAGGGAGCAAGGGGAAATAAAACATTATGTCAGTAACAAGTCGATTGAATGTTTACTTTTCATGATTTATGAAATTCTGTTTATGTCTTCCTTCAAATTGTTGTTTCTTCAGCAATGACTTCTCCAGCAATGACGGCACTGAAACTTTAAAGATCAATAACATTTAAGCGACTTTCCTCAAACTTTCGCTGATTCTGTTTAACTACTGGTGCTGTTTTCACCCAATTTACATTTATATCTGGTTTAGGTTACTTTTAATATCTTACCTATGTGAGCTACGCTCAGTCCGGTCACTACTGTAAGCTGAGAGTTTTCGACAATCTGTTCAACCTCGCTAGGACCCTGCGCCAGCGACATGCGATCGATGCCGTGATGCCTGGCCCAGTAGAGGAACCTGTCACATCACATTGTTAAAGGGAAAGTCAATTGTACTCTCTCTCTCGAAAAAGAAAATGTGTCTTTATGACTTACATGTAATTTCATTTTTCATTTTTGACCATCAATAGCTGTTGTATTTCTATTGTAGTGCTTTTATTTTCAACCTTACGGAATTTGCCACCTGATGTCAAATCTTAATCTTGTGATGGTTTATTTCTCAACTCCATGAAGTCCAAGAAGCCACATCTCTGTTTTTCCCAGTATTTTGTTTGTATGAAGAAGTGTTTCGTAAAGTGGAGGATACAGTTGCATGCAACCATCTACAGATACCATGTGAATAGAGCGAAGGCAGCAATATTAATACAGGACACATTAGGAAAAGTTTACAGGAAAATCAGACAAACCGTTCAACAGATTTTTTTTTTCGTTTTTTGTCGCTGGATTAGAAGACTACTACAGTTGTGACGTCACATATGAAGGACGATGTTAAGAACATGATTATGAATTCTTAAAGGTTCAGTGCCGCCATCACTGGATGAGAAGACTACTTCAGCTCGTGATGCCGAGTGTATAGAACGATATAAGGAAAGTATAAAGAAAAATTCAATATATTTTCACTTTTTTCGCATAATAGAACACTTAATTTTCCTCTCTCTCAGAAGGCAAGGGGGAATGATATCACCATTAGCACAGGTCTGCATAGCGAGTCGAGGGAATATGCACTAAAAAATAAATTTTATGGAATTCTCTTTATATTTTCCTTATATCGTTCTACGCATGTGATATCCACTTGACGGCGCCAGCCAGCGTATGACGTATCTAGTAGATTCCGCAACAATTTTTCTGAAATTTTGGGTGAAATTTTCTGGTTTTGGATTTACGTCATCATCATCATCATCAAAATGTAAAGAAATTACTGTTTTTACCCAGTGACGCCATGGGATCAAAATCATACCTCAAACAGCAATGTGTGTCTGGAAAAGCCATTCTCTCTCCCGATGCCTGACGAGATCACATAGTTGGCCTAAACTTCAACGAGCACCTCTTGGACCACACCTCGAAGTTTTCCCGTACTCTTTTCCTGAGAGGTATACGTTTGCCATGGTAGCATAAGTGGACATGAGATCAACCTGTTCTACTGCACGGATACCCAAGGGTAAAGCCCCCTTCCCACTTACAGGTATAGTACGGCGTATCGACGGCGGATGCCCATCCCTGCTCATCCGGGAGACATCCCTGAGGATCCCCAGTACACCCCTGGGGATCCCTAGTAGCCGTGGCGGATACGGCGAAGCCGTGGCCACGCCGCGAAAATTTCAAACATGTTTGAAATACCCGGGAGTCTGCTCCCGGTAAGACACACCCGTAGCACCGCCGGCGGACGGACATACGCCTACACCCGGCGGCTAAACCGGCGCATACGTGAACAGCCGTGGCAGACACGTGGCGTGTAAAGTCGTTGGATCCACCACGGCTCCATGCCGGGTGTGCAGGGATGCGTCACGGATGGGTTCACGGCCGCCGCTGTGACGGGTGATTGGCGGATACCGCGTATGATCCGACGAGTGCACTACGGCTTGAGGACAGGTCCACTACGGTTTGGAGGTAGCGTGAATAGGAGTGCGCTGGCCCACGCGAAGTCATTCGTATATCTGTTGTATCCTGGGACATGTTGCCTCTCTGAAGTCTTGTGAACGAATGACCAGAGGCTGTGCGGCAGGTGCGTAATATATGCGACTGGCCACAGTCGTGTTGTATCCTTCGGACCAGCCGTCATAGTCGGCGGACAGTCGGCGGACAGTCGCCGTATTAGTTGTCCTTGCCAACGAGTCCCTAGAGGCATCCCTACTGTAATATACTCCTTGTATCCGCCGACTGATCCGTACAACCCGACGGATCGTTCGTCACAGCCGGGCCTAACCCCTGCTCGTCTGCACCGAATTCGGCGTATCACCCGCCTGACAGCCGCTGGGCAGTCGGTGGATCGACATCCTGCACACCCGGCGACTCACCCGTGCACTGCATTTTCCCGTCGCATCCGCCGTATTATACCTGTATGTGGGAAGACCGCTAGCGGATTACTGGTCTTGAACTACTTTACAGAACAATATTGTGTCTCCCCTTCTCTCCTCAAGACGCATTAATTATCTTGTACAAAAGCTCGTCTCGAAACTTGCTATTCACAAGAATCTAGCGTCCTACGTGTATCTCCATAGGAATCAAAATGTCGAAACCTTTTCTAATGTGTACCAGACAGACAAGGCAGTCACAAAGTCAAAACCAAGTGTCAAACGACAAGCCGACGAATGCCGCCATGACTGATTTCTCTCAACATTATGAATTTCTCGCTGCCGTAAGAGACGCAGTCAAACAAGCAGTGCGCGAAGAAATGAAGGAAATCAGGCAGGAACTCTCCATGATGACGACACAGATTGAACTCAACGAATCCAGAATATTTTCTCTAGAAGCTTGCAATGACCAAAAATCAAAGAAAATAGATGAATTGGAACGAAAAGTACTTGAACAAAAAGAGCAAATATAATCACCGGAAAACAAAGCGAAAGAACCGGAGCAATATTCAAGAAGAAACTTTTTGAGGATATTTGGAATCCCGGAAGTCAGGGGTGAGAATACTGACGATATTGCAACTGATTGACAAATTGCCCTACGTCGACGCAAATAAGCACTGAATTGATCAGTGTTTTAGTAGTAGCCATGATAAAAAATCGTGGGCGTACATACTCGAGCAGGATTCGAACCTACGACCTCCTGATCACTGGACAGGCGTCATCTCCACTAGACCACCGAACTTTCGCCCGACAGCAAGTGTTGTTTCTAATCCTTTTAGCATGCTGCGGGTACTGCGTAATTATTCAAAGTCATGACATTCTTCCGTCGAGATGTTTTCATTGCAACTGATTGACAAATTGCGTCGACGTAGGGCAATTTGTCAATTAGTTGCAATGAAAACATCTCGACGGTAGAATTTCATGAATTTGACTGACAATATTGTTTTCAATCTCGCCAAAGAAGACCTCGGTATCGAAATCGACATCAATGACATCGACAGAAGTCATTTCAGTGACGAAATGTGATTCAGATATGCATAAACATTAACTATGGAGAGGTGCGGGTCACCCAAGTATACTACATGTATATGGGAGCGGCCTGTAGCGCTTCGCGTTTAGTGGCTAGTCACAGTCATGGTCCGAGTTGATACCAAAGACGTTTAACTGAAAAGACAGGAAAGTGCGCGCTAATCCCGTACAAAACAAATGGACAGCGCGCGGTCCTCAAGCATATTACCAATGAAAATATGCACATCACCTGAGACGCGCTGTCTTTGTATTGAAGTTGTTGTTGTTCTTCATCATGCGTCTTTGATTGTCTGTTCAGTATGGCGGTCACGAACTGCGTGTAAATTGTCTGAAATAGGGTCGAGTTTTCCCTGAGACCGAGTTAGTCTGGATCCTTTTGGAATAAAAGTCGGTATACCGACTCTTATTTTTGATCTCGAAATATATACTCCAAAACAACGCCACATCCCGGTGAATCGCGTCAGCCACGTAAGTTTCTTGGTAGACTCTTTCGATATATTACAGGCAAATATGAGATGGCGCCAGACGGGTTTTCAAACCCTTACCAAAACTATGTTTTCCCTTTAAGGGTAAATCTTCAGACTGGTTTCACATTGCTATCTAAAAGGTAGGCATACAAGAACTTCAGTTAACTGTACGTTATCATCAGAATTACCGGTGACTCATGGGGTACCACAAGGATCTACACTTGGTCCGATATTGTTTTTGTTATTCGTAAACGATTTGCCAAACTGCTTTGATAAATGTTCGAAACATTTCTATGCATACGACACTGTCATGCACTTTTCAAAAAGAGATCCCAAAATAATAGAAAATGTACTTAATGACGAATCACAGAAATTAAGCGTGTGGATGAATCATGATAAGATGAAATCAAACTGTTCAAAGACTGTTTCTATGTTAATTGGTAAAAAACATTATGCTTCATAAACATAGTACATACAACCGAAGAATAAAGAAGAAATCTATATCTCAAGTTGGAAGTTTCAAGTATCTAGGCATTATCATTGATTCGCAGATAAAATAGGACTTACATATTGGGCAATTGTGTAAAAAGATTAGTAAGATGATAGGTTTTTCGGGCAGAGTGAGAGGATTCGTCAACGAATCAACTATGAAAATACTGTATAATTCGGTAATTTTACCACACTTTGATTATGGTGATATGATCTGGCACTCAGCAGCCAAAGACCAGGTAGAAACGTTACAGAAACTACAAAACAGAGCAGGCAGGATAATACTCAAAATAAAGTCGTCTGAACATAAATCAATATTTAATAAAGTGAAATTCATGATAATCTAAAGTGGGAAACTTTAAAAAGTCGCAGCACAAGGCATGTCTATTTGATGACGTACAAAATTCTCCACAAAAATGCACCTACCTATTTACGTGATAAATTTATCAACAAAGCAATCGGTTACTCTTTATGACAATGTGAGAAATTGATTTTACCGAAACCTAATTCTCAAAATGGCAAACGTACATTCTTCAATATCGTGGCAGAAAATTATACAATGATCTCCCTTTGTCTATTAGACAGTCCAGCAGCCTTAGTGATTTCAATAGAGAAATCAACTAATTGTATATGTAGATTTTGAACCGTAAAATAGTAGAATTATTCAAAATGAATTAATGAATAATGTTTTATGTATGCATATGCATTTAAATGTATATTACCCTATATCATCAGATATTTTTAGATGAGTACGGGGGGAGGAGGGAGGGGTTGTTTTTAGGGATTGTTTTGTGATATGATTTCAGATATTAAATGTTTGTTATGAATAAAGATATGTTAGTTATTATATAGGTTTATAAATCTTGGACCCCATGGAATATCATGCTGATAGATCTGAAATGGGCTATCCAGCGTTGCATGTTATCATCATTGTCACATGTCAACTTGTTTTCACTGTGGTTTGATACTTCAATCTTGATTCATGTTTCAGTTATGTCATGTTCAACAATGTTTATCTTGTATATGATTTTTTTTTTCGGAAATAAAAACAAACAAACAAACAAACAAACATTCATGGCCGGCGCCACGTTTTCAAGAGTGGGGGTCCATTTTAAACTTCTGAAGTGTTGACACCTTATGTATTCCTCTGTAGATCCTCCGGCCCCCGGTTCCGCCGGCCCTGACATCATACACTGCATATTGTAGTCTTCTCATCAAGCAGTGACTCTGCAGAAACTTTAAAATTCATAACTTTTGAATGGATTGTCCAATTTTCCTCAAACATTCACTGATGTGTTTTACTAATATTGCTGCATTCACTCAATCCTTATATTATATGAATATTGACTTGTTCTTTGAAATCTAAGAAGTTGTATTACTTAAAGTGATCTGACTTATTTTTGTATTTCTTCATACAAACAAAAAATAGCATGTCATGCATGCCTAACATCGGCACAAAAAAGAAGCAATAGAAAGATTCAAATCGATATTAGGGCCTATAATCCTAAATACACGTATTCAGCTCTTGCAATATAGATTAATACATACGTAAATAAAAGATAATATCCTGTACATTGAAAGGGGACTGCTATAGATCAACGTTTACGCCCATTCATTTCCCCTCCCCGAACAGAAAAGTATAAATATAGGAGACCGCTATGCAGTCGTTGATCTTGACGAAGACCTCATAAAAAAAAAGATATCCCATAAAGATGTCTACCCAAACTAAACAATTGGTGATTGCTCTGTCGTTAATAATACTTCCGATTTCATTAACAATTCAGAGGCAGAAACGAATAAAAAAACTCGAAATCCACAGGCTCTGTTCAGTATTACAGGACTGGTCTTCTTTCTTGTTGGTGGCTTCCACTTTTAATAGTCTCATGCTAAGACCCAATGCTTGCCCCTCTTGTAATTACTGCAGCCATACATTGCCAGAAGGCTTTTGAGAAAGGCTATTACCAAGTATAGTTAGGTCGGTCTGGTTCAAGTACGAAATTTACTTCCTTTTACCAATAAAAGAATTGACTTTTACTCGCCACAAGTTGACACAAAAGCAATGAATTAAAAAGCATAAAACGTGTCGTTCAATGTGATGTATTTTCTGTTTTATTAGTTGTCCTATATTGAGCCAAGGCTAATTTAGTTCGGTCAAGATTTACACAGGGAGTGATTTTTTTTCATATACTCATGATCGAGTATCAAGGGTTTTGCTTCATCAAATAATGTCTTCTCGACTTGTCTTTGTTTTCATTCTTATCCTCCTGCCACCAATTGATTTTTCACATTTCTCCAGGCCAAGTACAAAGAGTGTTTTGTTTTTGTTTTGTTATGTTTTTTTAATTTCAGTAACATTTATGGCAATCATTTATGTTCTGCTGCAGACGCTGATGCCATGTTCAAGAGGCGGGCCATGATTGATCGAAATTCGTTCGGGTGACACGCCTTAATCCTCATAATCGCGACGAATTGAATACAACCAGGCATAAGATAAAAACAAACAAAGAGCTGCAAACATAAAAATTAACACGAGAAAAATTTACAAACCTGGGGTGGAGCATACACCTCTTGCTACCCCCCCCCCCCCTTCCCTCTATGTCTCTTTAAAGGGAGAAGTTATGATCAGAAACCAAACCTCCACAAGTGATATTATTAGAAG
Source organism: Diadema setosum (assembly GCA_033980235.1). Lineage (NCBI taxonomy): Eukaryota > Metazoa > Echinodermata > Echinoidea > Diadematoida > Diadematidae > Diadema > Diadema setosum. Next base: position 11,536,217 of record CM067072.1, on the reverse strand, counting down.
CCTATGAATGTTTATGTATGCTAAAATGGTCCAACTTGATTTTGAAGTTTTGGACAGGGAAGAGCCACTGAAAGTATAATACCACATGCTTAATATTAATGACTTGACACAATCTTCTTTATAACAAGGAGAGGTTTTTTTTTCAAAATGCACGAGAGATAAGTTAAGAATACGATTACTGAAGGCAAATGGCTTACGTTATATAGAATGAATGGATCTCAATTATGGAGATTTTAGTTTAAAAGAAGAACAAATGTACGACCCTGACCTGTTTTGTTGGTCAACCTCCAGTGCTCTGGGAGTGCCAGGGACCTCAAAAGACACTTTCGTCTCAGGATTACCGAGTCTTTCTGACGCTATGACGAGCTTTGCTGTGGAGGACGTGTAGACGGTTCGAGAGAAGTCGTCCATTGCAATCTGCCCACCCGGTACCAGGACGTAGTCTATATTAAATACGAAGATACTATGCGCATTCTAAGGTCATACCCAGGATATCATGTTGTAACGTACGAACACCAACACACACACACACACACACACACACACACACACATTCACATACACACATATATATATATATATCTATATATATATATATATATATATATATATATATATATATATATATATATATATAATCTCTCTATATATAAACATATGTTTATCTTGGAATTTTCCACGTGTTAGACCTCGAATATTAAATTATAAGAAGAATGAGTCTCAAATACACCATCTGTAGATCCAACAAGAAGGTTTTTATTCGCAAAATTTTCAACCCGCCTCAGGCCTTTGTCAGTGTAGTGTATACTAGTACAATGATAAATCTTTGCAAAACCAAAACCAAAAGGGTTTTTAATACTTCACAAATTTAGCTTTCTCCTTTTTTCTGAATATTTTTTTTTTCAGATGGATTTTCCCGCGAAAAATGTTACTTTTCCTAATAATCATAAATCTGCAAAGATTTGAGAAACATATCAGCTACAGGGACAAATTTTGTATCAGAGTGTTAATGCCAGCACTTGTTAAGCTCTTTTATTTGAGTGGTATTTTGATATTAATTGACGTGCATTTAGGCCTGCCTTTCATCAAAATTCCCATTTTGAGGCGGTAATTTTGATATCTTTTTTTTTTGTATTGTTAAGAATTGACCAGAAACAAAAAACATACTTCTGTTTAAACTTGGGACATTACGATCGATTTTCTAATAGGTCTATATAACATACTATAGTTGACTATCATTCGAGTGTAATCCTGTGAGGACTCTTTGACATTATCGGCATTTGGCCTCGATTTAAAAGAGTGCTCTGACTGCTTTCGAGGTAAATTCGTACGGCATTCGCGGTGCCTACCAACCAGCATTCGGGCCACATTCGGGCAACCTCGTGCAACATTCGAAGTACATTGTAACACCATTCTTTTATTCTTATGATCAAGTGACATTCGAGGTGCTTTCAAAAGCTTAACACAATCGCAATGTCAAAGAAACGGGTGCACGTCACGAGACCGACACCCCACAAGTCATACAGCCCACGAGTCATACGGCTCACAAGTCATAAGGCCCACAAGTTATACAGACCACGAGTTCGACACTGAGTAAATAAATCCCATGAGTTCGACATCAAGAAGAATAAGCCAATGAGTTATACGGCCCATGAGTTCGATACTACACACAAAAGGCTCACGAGACCAACACTTTGCCAACTAAGCCCACGGGACCGACACTACGCTTAAAAGGCTCACTAGACTTTTTAATTGTATAATGTGTCCAGATAATGGCATGAAGACGATATGAGAGATGGAAATGGAGAGTTGCTAGGGTATTACCCTGTCAATTGCCCTCCCTTATTCCCTGGACGGTTCAAGATCTTTCGTTGCGTTTGCGTGTGTTAGTGTTTGTGAAAAAACGAACAAAATTCAGTAAAAGTGCATGAGATGTGTCAACATTGATTTCGAAAATGCCAAAAACCCTCGTTTACTTTTCCTCAAAAACACATACCGGTATACACCTACTCAGAAAAAAAAAATCAATGAAAGAAAATAATGTGGAATTTCGGATCAACCAACTCGTAAAATACCCAGGTACGAAATTAAATTTAAGAGAAAATGTTTCACAAAATGGTCAATGTTGCAGTGCACACCTGCTTTACATGATATGGAGGGGAAGAAGTCATCTGCAAAGGTGTTAATTTAGTATAAATTCACATACAATAATGTAATTGTCTATTAATGTAGCGTTGAGGATTCGGAAAAAGAAGATGCATCCATGACAACAGCTATTCCATTTCATAAAAATTGTACCGTTTTGAGGAGAGTAATCTTGCAACACAAGCTACAAATGGAGGTGAATCGCTGCGATGTTTTCATCCGTTGAATGTCATACATTATACATTTAGTTGCAATTACAAATTGAATTCTAAGCAGGCGGGAATAAGCAGGCTAATAGGATATGTAATAAGGCATACTTAACCAGTGAAGCGAGAAAGGAAAGGGCGAAAAATTTACATCCTGTCCACCGTCTAGATAATAGAAAATGGGAAAGCCTATTAAAAAAAAAAGCACGATGGCATCTAAAATTAAACCGTACATCGGTCTTGTCCTCTTTTATTTTTTCATACATTTTTTTTTTTTGGGGGGGGGACTCCATGAAGAGAACAATTTTATTCTAAAAATAGAAAAATGGTAACAATGTTCCTTGTAGCGTGACAGAACTGCCCCCTAAAGTAAACGCCACTCGTGTAGAAAGACATACTTGATGTCGTTGATTGTAGATGATGTTCTTCAATCAATCACAATCTCTCGCTCGATAGCGTGACCAAATTGCACCCGCCAGTATTATTGTCCCCTTCATGGAACACCCTGTAGGCCTACAGGTACATATTTGTAATTGACATGTAGATGGCGCTGTTTATCCTGTCGGTCTCGTGAGACCTCTTTGCCGAGTGTCGGTCTCGTGGGCTTTCTTTGCCTAGTGTCGGTCTCGTGAGCCTCTTCTGCGTACTGTCGGTCCCGTGAGCCTTTATTGTGTAGTGTCCGGTGTCATGGGCTTTTAGCTTAATGTCGGTCTCGTGAGCCTTTTGTGCGTAGTGTCAAACTCAAGGGTTGTATTACTCGTGAGCCGTATAACTCATGGGCTGTATGACTCATTGACCAATTCTTTATGTCGGTTTCATGGACCGTATGACTCGTGGGTGTCGATGTCTTAGGATGACCCCACAGAAACACCCAATCAGGTGCGTCTTTTCGCGCAACATGTTAACTTCCTTATAATCTCCTGATTAACCCGTAAGAAATATAATACAAGATGCAATTACTGGCACTTACATTGTTACAAAATTACCTAATGATATTTATATTCTTTATTGGCAGTAATATTCAGTTCCTTCATTTTCTTTGCAACCTCATTTGAGGGTGAACACAGGGCCTACCTTTAACAATTTCCACCATCGATCCGTTGACGTGCGCTCTAAAAACATGTTCCTTGGTGGACCAGTAAACTATGTCTTCTGCGCGGTTGTACGTAACGTCCCTGCCGATCGTGCCCTCATCAATCGGAATCCGAGAAATCATGTGTCCGGCGAGATCCACCACTAGACGGAGAATCGTACCATTGGCGAATTTCGCGAACCAATCTATTGTGCCCTCCAGGAGAATGACTGAATTGGAACAGATATGTTTAATGTGCCTTACCGCCTGTTTTCGTATTCGAAATAGTCTGCGCGAATTCAAGACGGTATATGCCGAATAAAAATAATGATGTATACCTGTACACATTATCAAATTCAAGAATCATGGTGTTTGATAATACGTAGCATCTGCGATTAATTCGATTTTTTTCCACAATATACAAACATAAATCTCACTATCTTGAGTTACAGAAACAATGCATACAAATGTACTGAGAAAACAACAGTAATAGAAAAAAAAAAACAGTAGCGAACACGTAACAGTAGTGAAATAGTTGTCAATATATGCAATGTGTGAAAAAAAAAACCCGGAGGGACCCACCAAAAAGACAAAGCTTGTAGAGTGTGGGCCCCTCTCGTATTAAAAAACCGATGCAAAAGTTGGATTAAAAGACAACAACAAATCGGTACAAAAAGTTTGTCACAAAAAAGTTTGGCAGCCCACTTAGAGACAGACAGACAAACAGTTATACAAGAAACAACTACAAACAGAGTAATGAGCATAAAACAGGACTGAGACTGCAGCAAGACTACTTGTAGGAAAAAATGACTACACGCCACAAGAGGAAACAAGAGGAAACAAAACTATAGCGCGACAAAGAGGTAATAGAATAGACAGGAATATGCAACTAATACAAAGACAACGATCCTCGGAGTTTGAGGAAGAAAGAGAAGAAGAAAAAGAAGATGAAAAAAGAATATAGAACAAACCCTTCAACTGCGAAGTAGAGGTTAAAGAAGATCTTAAAGTCAAGGCTTAAGGAATAGTAACAATAATAAAAAGAAAGGTTATTACAGCGATAAGATTATCGTCATATCTATCTATTATGTCTAGTTATTGTAATCACCATCATTATGTACAACCGTCACACTGTTTTCTGATGTGTCGCAGACGAGATACCGGGTAAGGTAAGGTAATTTTCTGTAAAAATGTAATAATATGTTCGAAAATCAGCAGTTTCTTATCGTAATTACTGATTCAGCATCTGATGATAAAATTTTTTGAGTCTAGTTTGGTTCTTTTGTTGCTTTGTTGTTATTTTTGCTGTTGTTGCCAGTGTTGTTATTTCATCTAACATCTCAAAAGCTTGGTCTCGTGTAAGATCGACCAATGTTGAATGGTGTCACAAAACACCAATTCTTAGGAGATTGAAGGAGTTGTACATCGTTCTATCACAAACATGATGTATTTGTATTCTGATAAATTTCCAATAATGCAAAATTATGTGTGTTTTATAAGTCTGTTGCAATATATGTTGTCATTTTGATCCAGCAAAGTGTTTCATCATTAAATCTTACATGCCTGTGAACTGGGCATCTTCATATATTGTTTCATTTCATTATTATCGTATCCCATACAAAAAATGGACCACATAAGGTCATCTCTATTCTGGATTACTCCTGAACGGTGCAGAATCTATTTGTGCTATCGTATGCAATGTCATTTTTGTATTTTTTATTCTTTTCATTTTATATATATATATACATATATATATATATATATATATATATATATATATATACACATATATATATATTTTTTTTTGGGGGGGGGTAGCACCATCTTATGTTCGAACAAAGTCTGCGCGTAAGCACGTATAACAGTAATAATTTAGACATAGAAAGGTATGGTGCATCATAAAACACAGAAGATAGATACCTTCACTGGGATGACATCTGTACGTTGTCGTGGTTTCCTCACACCAGCCGATACTGCAGGGGTTGCTATGGCAATCTGAATGGAAAGGAGTTTATTCCGTTTTACCATCAATGCATCATGCCTTAAAGCTACCTCTATAATGTTATTTGTTGGTATTGATTATGATGAAAAATTGCATTTGAGGCAATATTTTTTTAATGCTTCATCTGATCCATAGACAAATAATGTATCTCTGACTATACTTTCAAACATGTACAGACAATATTCATTTTTGATTACTTTCACCTTCTGAGAAACCATGTAGAAAATAAATAAAAATAAATGTGTGTGTCACTGTGCTTGTATGTGTGTGTGACACAGAGAGAGAGAGAGAGAGAGTGAGAGAGACCGAGTATGTGTTTGTATGAAAGATAGAGAGTGTGTGTCTGTGTTATAAATTATTGTGTCGTGTCTTCGGCAGGTTGTTCGTACGCTTGGATGGTAGGTTGCCATTTATGTCCCCATCCAATGTCAGATTCCATTACCCTCCTCCGGGAATCTGACTCTTTCTGTGATCAAGACATCTTTTGCATATGCCTACATTGAGATAGACAGATAGATAACATGGAGAGAGAGAGAGGGGGAGGAGATGGGAGAGAGTGATTGCTAAAGTTTACACAAATCGAATAGTTTCAGCTAAAATTGATAATCTTTGTTTGTTACCTGATTTTAAGTTAAACTTCAATGTCCTGCATGTATGCTTTTCCGACCGCTCCCCCTCCCCCCTATCTTTCTTTGATACTAACCCGGGATGCGGCAAATTCTCCATCCATGCGGGATTCCGATCCTACTTTGTCGTTGAGCTTGTTGAGGGCAGATGCTACGTCTCGCTGGTGGCAACAAAACCAGTTTTGGGATGGTCTGAACCAAGCTCCCGTTCGCATCAAGCTCCCGATTACATGGCCTCAGCATGGGCAAGGTGTAATTCAGCTCGTAGCCAAGACGACAGCGCGAGACGAGATCACAGGCGATCGGAGGCGCTGTTCATAGACATTAAGTAAGTCCACAGATCTCTACGGGATCGGTAGTCTCTGCATATCTCATTGGCCAATCGCTTCGAAGCTACCGTGCCGCCATCTTACCACACATTATCTCCTGTACACTTGGGCACGGAGCGCATGACATCACGTGATCTTGGTGAAAGTCTTAGAATGCATGCAAGTCCGAATGGAGTGTGCACGGTAATATGGCGGCGAGGCGGCTTCAGCGTGAGTGGGTCAATGACGTACCCAGATAGGTCCGACAGAGATCAGCAAGTAAGTCTTCATTTGATGATGCACTTGAGGGGAGGGTTTGATAGGAGGTGGCAACGTCTGTAATAATTTTTACACTGCAAAACGTTATTGATAAAATGATAATAATGATAATGACGGCATTAAAAAAGAAAAGAAAAAAATGAAACAAATCAATAGCCCAAATGGCAATTAGAGCTAACTCATGGATCTGGCTCAAAAGTATAGTAATTAACAAAAAAAAAATATGCAGAATGTTTATATGACTAGGTAAATCTGGAGACATGATTCTTACAGGAATATCATTACAATTCGAAGTGGCTCATTTAATGATGCTAAGTACATGATACGACAGCATTCGATTGCGTAGTTCGATAATTTTCTGTACGATCAGTGTACTACGATACTCTCAAAACACGCAAACGCACGCAAATCTCCACGCCAGGTACGCAGCTAGGTTGGTGCTACCGCGCTGCGCCGGGCCAATGACCAGGCAGCCGTGGCAGCCTCTACTCATGCGGATGCATATTATGGCTCGATGAGGCGATACCGATATCGCTGTGTGCAGACGGAGGCGAACGAAGGAAACGTGCACACACCGATGGTCTACGCGCGGCTATTTTTTTTTTTTTTTCAGATTTGGCTACTTTTGGAGTGCCTGCTGATTAAATTAAAATTTCACAGTTTTGGACTTGTGTGTGTGTGTGTGTGTGTGTGTGTGTGTGTGTGATGGGATGCAATTTTTTTCTTAGAGTTCTTAGGACATGCTCTCACACCTCTCAAATTTAATTTTTAGGGGAGAGATTCCCTTTGAATTTGTCGGTGTTGTAGCAGTTTTTAAATCACGACTTAAAACCTATCTTTTCATTTAACTGTTCATTATCATCAAGCACATCAGAAGCTTTTGCAGCGCTGAAGAACATACATTATGTCTATAGGTTTTGCGCTTTATAAATCTATCATTGAATTATCATTATTATTATTATCATTATTATGATCATCATTATCATAAGAAGTTAATTATGCTCAAAGATAATTATGTTGTTGTTGTTATTGTTGTTGCTGTTTTTGTTTTTGTTTTTTGTTTCAAGTAGCCAGTCTTATGTATGAGTACTCTGATTTGCCTCAAATTTGTAGCCGTTACTTTGCTTTTAATAGATCTATAAATCTATCTGAAACTCTAAATTCGTGAAATATATATTTCCAGTTCATCGATAAATATAAGATATGAAGAAGAAGCAGAAGATTTTGGGGTCCAGAATTGTGGAACAGGTTAAACATTGATTTAAAATAAAGTCCATCACTTGCATCATTCAGAAGAAAATGTGTGTTACAGCTTATTTCAAACTATTGTATAAATGTGTCGTCCTAGATGACGATGTGCTACATAATGTTCCGTTTTGTAAGCTGTTTCATTTAGTAAGTGTTTAATTTTGTCCCCTGAAAGTGCACTTAGTCCTTGTTATTGTTCTCTGTGCTTGTTGTTAATTATCCTGTAATGCTTTGTTCGATAAGTGATATTTATGTTATCATTTTTAACTCTATTCTTATTTATCCTGAATCACAAACTTTGATTTTTATGTGCAATATTTTGTTGATGATTGTTTTTCTGTTTGTACATTTTGTTTGCTTTTGCATGAAATCACATTAGTTTCATTTTCAATCTTTTTTTTATGCGATGTGGAAAATAAATTTGAAACTTGAGGTAAAGACATTTTATGAACATAGTTCATGGAGACTTTCAATGCACAAACCGGCAAAATCCACGTTCAAAGTTTTAAAGTAAGATCTTCATTAAGATATACAGAAAAAAAAACAAAACTTTTATCATACTGTACTCGATACATATAATAAGCAGTGTTCTTGAAGTTATCCAAATTATCATGTATAATGTAATCATTTGGGGTTTTTTTCAGCATCTTTAAGTTTGACTACTTCGAATTGATCAAATGGATCGGTTTTTTTTTTTAATCCATAAATGAATACCCTTAAGGACTCATGAATGAAACTCGAGGAATCACACAAGAATTTGACAAACAATAACAGGCAGAAAGGAGAGTCCTATACTTACCAAAGTATATGAGACAAAGGCTGGCGGCTACAAAGCTTGTATACTTTCCTTGGAGAACAGTCTATGTCCGTATTCATGTGGAGACGGAAATGTGAATACTTTATTAAAATGGTATAGTATGGCCCATATTGATATCGGCGAAAATAAACGTTCCTTGTTGTTGCTTTTTCTTTTTGTTAATCTTGATACATCGTGAAACCTGTAGAGAAAGGTTTCTATTATAAAAGAAAAGACAACTTGAATATTTGAAGCTATTTACACAAGTTACATATGTTCGGTCCATTACTGTACCTATTTGTAATCAATAATGCTCTGAATTAGTGAATCCGAATATCTTCTCGGATCACCTTCTGTATCTGTACGATTTTCTTTATTTAGGTTAACTCAAAAAAGTTCTTTGACTATCAATTTCAAACTTATACCATTATGTATCATGTCCTAAGGAAGACAGATATGGTTACATTTTGATGATGTCAATGTTGTTTAATCATGACTTTATTCGAGTTCAAGGCAGTGTTAGAATGACATAGACACACCCACACACAAAAAAAAGCCAAGTCCACCGTTTTATTCAAAACGAATTGGCAGGTTAAAACACGTGCATGGGATACAAAAAAGTATTAAAGTTTATTATTACCGCAACACAAAAAACATATCATACCATATCGCACACAAACTGTCAAATATCAACGATATTACTGCGTTTCAATAACAACAGTGGTATAATTAACTTCCACAATATTAATACAATAGTTGTTGCTTAAAAAATAGTAATACGAACATTTAGTGATATATAAGCCTTTATCACCATCGTCACCATCTCATTCATCTTCACCATTTTAAATTTCTATTTGATTCTGTGCCCATTGTATTTATTTTCGATTACTCATGTATATTGCATATTGTGAAATATGAAAAATTGATTAAATTTAATTCAATTCAAGCTCATTGAGAATTTTGGACCAAAATGTGAAAAAACAAACAAAAAAGAAATGTCTTCGTTTTCCTTCATGCAGTCACAGAGAAGGTTGGTAAATCAAATCGAATTTTCTTATATCATATTAATTATGCATGGCACATTTTATGTGTTAAAGAGCTTGTATTATATACAGTAGGCCCACACTTCAGGTACAATGTGCCATGACCATGACCTAGTGTCTGTTGGGGGGAAAAATAAAACGATGTTTGAAGTAAATTGGATTTAATTATAATGATAAATACTAAACGTGGTTTCGCTACCAAAGTTCGGCGTTTGTCTTGGTTGGTAACTCTACCTGTTTAATTACCGAGTCACAACACAATGAATATTCGTTCTGTACAGGTACATGTGGCCGCTATAGCAGGTTCGACTTTATCTGATTAACCGTGACATACGGTCAAGATCAAATTTAGGCGATAATCAGAAAATGTTTCTCTTACGCAAGCGATTAAAGCCTGAAATTTCGAAGACAGTGTCACATCACAACTGCTTTATAATCCAACAAACTTCTTGTATTTTAAGTGGACATGCAAAATAACAATTTCGATAGCGTGTTTATGTTTAAAGGTCAGTGGGGACATTTTCACATTGTATTCCTAGGTACTAAAGTTTGGGATCAAATTTATACCAAATCTAACTTATCTCTTACTTACCATGTCTTTGATGTCTGATATATTTTAGAGAAGAACAAATTAATTTCTGCAGAGACGAAAACTGAGTGCTTTCCCCTAAAGTACCGTCGGCGCCTATCTCATTTCGGCAAATGGTTGATGTATAAGAATGGTAGCTGCAGAAACCGAAAGAGGAAATGTGGATGTATTATACCTCTTTTTTCCACACCCACCGTACTAGTTGTTTCAGCGCGAACCTCACGGAGAGGCAATTAATTTTTCATGGCGTCTGTTCCACTATAAGGCCTTCTCTTTGCATTAGATATGATATCCCTCCTTCGCACAGATATACAAAAAAAAAAAAATGGATTGCTCAATGCAGACTTACGCCTTGACGGATCGAAGGTCCGTGATCAAACTACTTTTTCCACCGCTTGCGTGTTTTTTGGGGGGATTCTATGAGCCTGTGTTTGGAGGAAAATTATCGATTTTAATCATTAAAGTTGGTTTGCAAGTTGAGTATTTTTGCAAGTATTATGCAGTGTGATTGCATTGTATGCATATTCTATCATGTCTATGGTCTCTCTATTTTTCTTCTTTTATTTTGCCAATATTTTGATATAAAGTGTTGGACATTGAACACACTGGGCAATAAAAGACAGTATAGAAATTGAGTTTGACTGCCATCCATCTTTTAAACTTAATATTTGTGACCATGCACCACAAAACGAACAAAAAATGATTTTGTGTGAGGACTAAAAATAGGTGAAAAGGATCAATTTGGTCAGTCTTGACTTTTATATATTTTCTGAAAGAGCAAGTCTTCTTCTACATTATGCTTAAGTTTGGGATCATAAAATGAACAGGAAAATTTGTTCTTAGCAGTTAATCTTGAACACTTTTTTTTTAAAGAATAGTGTGATTAGGTGTGTCTTCAGAGCCCCCCTTTCATTTCTTTAAAAAACCCTGTACATACTCTTCACTTTCAACTCTAATAACTGTATAAAGGATACTACTACTGCTTTGAAAGTTGGCATTTATTATGGACAGAATGTGGACATGCCCAATTTCAGCTAGATAATCTGATAATCCCTTCATTGTGGTTTAACCGGTGGTTTTCAACCTGTTTTTCTGTATCATTCATTGCACGGGTAGCACGTCTTGGTGAAGATTAAACGCTTGAATAGACCCTGTGCTTCAGAGCCTCTTTTCTCAGTTCACACTTTTCTGGAGTGTGTGCTTTCTTTCCAATATTTAAATAGGTTAGGAGAGTCCATTTGATTTGAGTTATACATCGTTTTAAAGCTTGAAGTCTGTTCTTTCACAATATGCTCTTACCTAAATATCCATGTCTGGCGACTTTTTGTTTGTTTTGTGGTGCATGGTCACATTTTATGATATACTAACTAAATATTTTCATATCCAATGTACCCCGAGGAGGGTGGGGAGAGTAAGATCAGTGCTACTTGATTATTTGATTTTCTTGATTTTCCCCCAATATTATGTATACATCATGCGCTTTGTTCCTATTCAGTTTCGTTGTAATAATGCTTCCAAAGTTCAGTCATAATACGATGGGTCTGGATACAGTATAATGACATTATATCGTACCCATATACTTGTGTCTTTATTTATGTTGACAAAACTGTACAGAGGTATACAATGGTCCTACTAGTGGTGTCTATTAGGGAGCTTTCAATTTAGACGCGGGCGTGAAGAGAGAAAGAATGATAAAAGCAAACTGTTCTGCGCATGCGCAAACTCCCATACCAGCGTTCATCTCACGCTGTCTGAGTTTTTTTTTTTTTTTCACGACGTGTTCTTGGTCATTTTTTTTTTTTTTTTTTGGCGTCTTCGCTTAATTCACGACACAGAGTACTGATAATCCTATTGGGATTCTAGTCGTAGCGCAATCTAAAACTGACTTGCAACACGACGGTGGGAGAGAGCAGAACGGCCAATGCAATTGTCGTCTTAAACGTCCGCGTCTCAAATCCAAATCTCCGTATTTTCCTGCTTTCAGTTTCAATTTGCGAAGTTTTAGTTCATTAGTACATAACAGAAAATAAGTATGACAGTATCGAACATGCTATTCACAAGTCATGAAAATGTAAACAAACTTTCGCATAATCATGTGAAATGATACATAAATGTCATTAAAGATCTTTAGGTGTATACACAGGTGGAGGAGACCGTTATCAATAAGCCCGAAGTAGAAATAAATTCTAACAAAACTCACATTAATTTCTAGACATGGTATATGCGTCCTTGGCTGTACTTTGGCAAAGCTGCGGGGCATAATGATAAATAGATGGCTGTGGTAATCTGGAGCAGCCTAACAATGGGGATTATCTCGTCATAATATTCATTTCTCACATAATTTTACGAATGTGATATAGCATACAAAATCCCCTTTGCGTGACTTTGAATAAGGAGGGGTAGCTGCCTAGTCAATGAGATGCTCACTGTGATTAGAAAGAACCTGCATTTGTTAATTGCAAATGGGTTTCCTTGCACGTTAGGTATGTTAGGTTTGTGAGGACTCTCGAACACAAGGGTAATAGAAAAAATATGAGATGCATTATATTGATTGATTATTGACGGTGGGTGCATGTGCAATGAATAATCACCTTTTATTTTTATAACTCGCACACACATACACACACAAGCTGTGTTTACGTTATCCGCGACGTAGCTCACTACCATTCTACATTTTTTTTTTTCACCAGGAGATGAAAGTTGTTGAATTTTAATTGCTTTGGGGTGACGTAAAAACATACTGGACGTTCTAAAGGGTGATCTGAGGTAAAAACGCAAATTCTCAATAATAAATTAATGCACACAAAGTGTTTTGTAAGTGTTTGTTTGTTTGTTTGTTTGTTTTCTAGTCGTTCAGTTTTGATAAACTTATTCGTTTTGGGCTAAGATGGTCGTCACGTGATTTGCAGAAGATCTTTCAGGAATGATGGTGACTAGTTAAGTCGTTAGCTTAAAAGAAGAAGAAGAAGAAGAGAACAAAGAAGAGAGTAAAACTGGAATGTGGGTCCAATTTTACAACAACCAACTCATATAATCCCTGATCCTGCGGAAATCTTTAGCCGTAACACTCAATTTTGTTAACACTTGAATAAAACTAATATACGACATGCTCGCACGCACACATACACACACACACACGATCATCTACCTGTGTATATACTATTGACATGAAAAACACAATTTGGGAAGAAAGAGGGAGGCAGAGAGAGGGAAGGAGAGAGGGAGAGGAAAGGAGAGAGGGAGGGGAAGAGAGAAATTGTACTGAGGAAGAGGAAGGAAAATACACTGCATGAACAAAGAGAAAATGCCTAAAAAGGTGAATTGTGTTGCTTATGTATCTATATGTCGTTTTTTCTCAATGGACTGTTATGCTGTATACTAATTCTCATCTTTATTATTTCTCTACCACTCTTCCCTCAATTCCCTCCCTCTCTCTCTCTCTCTCTCTCTCTCTCTCTCACTATTCCTCTGGTCTTTCCTCTTTATTCACATTTCTTTGCATGAACAATCAACTTCAACTGAAAACATCTATAATGATATCAAACATTATTTCGCTGCAGTCTCTGCATCGTTATCATTTGTTCATCTGATCATACACTGTTCATATAAATTGTCCTTTATTACACACATTGTGTATATAAACTGCCTCCAAGCTTATATGAAATATCATTCGTATATAACTTTGTCAGTGTTTGTAAATATAAAATTGGCAAAAGTTATCCCAATATTAAACTAGAAATGTTGCTATGGCAAATGGTATGCCTCCGCCATAATGCATGATTCTCCTAATAGGTCTATAGTACATGTGGACAATGTGTAATTACATTTTCACAAAATTGGCAAAATATTAAAATGACATGTTTGTCACAAATGTATCGAATGTTCACCTTCCTTGACCTATGTTTAATTGGATGAATAGGATAGCATGTATTTGGGGATTTAAGAACTTTAACTTCGACTTTGACCCTTTCATAAGTTTACGCACTTGAGTAATTGTCAAGGTAAGGAGAAAAAGTGCAATTTCTGTATTGAACAGTAAATTGTTATCATTTTCATCTGGCCTTTGATTCATAAGAGAATCAATGTCAGGCAGAACATACATAAATACGTACTAAGTTTAAAGATAACTTGAGCCACTTCCGAGATATGGAGAAAGAAGTAAGTTCAGTACTTTCACTTGATCTTTGACCTTTTGACCTTTGACCTTCTTGGCAAAAAAAAAAAAAAAAAAAAATCCCAGACAATCTCTAGTGGGTTATACATGCATACATCAAGTTAAAAAAAAATAATCCTGCTGGCATTGCATAAATACCAGGAAAATAGTAAAATTTTGAAGTATTGCCCTTGACCTTTGACCCCTGACCTTTGACCACATGAACCCCAAATTCCCTAGATAACCACTGCCAGTCAGTACATGCATATATACTTTGTTCCATAAAGATACCTTGAACAATTTCCAAGATACAGAGAAAAAAGTGAAATTTTAACATTTTACTTGACCTTTTGACCTTTGACCTTTTCACCTCATGACCCCAAACTTTCACCAGAGAATCTTAATTGGGTAATACATGTATACACTAAGTTTCAAGAAAATATCTTCAGGTATTGCATAGATATGGGGGAAATAGTGAAATTTTAAGCATTTGACCTTGACCTTTTGACCTTTGACCTTGAGCATGTGCACCCAAAAGTTGATAGGCACAACTTCACCCCTAGTCCACTTCCTGGACTGTATTCGTATGCAGTGTACCCGCGTACATACGGACGTACGTTGATGGTGTCTGTATGTACACTGTATTACACAATTCACCCCTCCTGAATACAACGGGAGTACCAATTGGTGGAGTGTCGCAATCAGCGGTTGGGCGCATTGTGTGGGTGCATGCATGTGTATGCGTGTGTTAGTGTGGGGAATGCGGACGATTAAAATCGTCCAGTATCTTGACTACTTCACCCCCTGATACACATACATGCCAAGTTTCATTAGGATACCTCAAAAGGTTTTGATAGTTACTGTGTCCACAAAATTCATTACGGACGGACGGAAGGACGGACGGAAGGACGGACGGACGGACGGACGGAAAGACGGACGGACGGACGGACGGACGGACGGACAACCCGAAAACATAGTGCCTCCGGCACCACTTCGTGGCGGAGGCATAAAAAGGGCGATAAACTTGAAATTAATAATTATCGTCCAATTTCATTATCATCTTCTTTGTCTAAGGTCCTGGAAAAACTAATTCATAAGAGTACGATTAATTTTTTTGAAGCAGCATAGAATTTTTACAAATGCTCAGTTTGGTTTTCGTGAGAGGCACAGTACCATTCATGCTCTCTTAATAAGTTTCGTTGAAAAAGTGGCTCATGCAATTGATGACCATTCCCATTTGATTAGTATTTTCTTGGACTTCTCCAAGGCCTTCGATACAATTAATCACGATATCTTACTTCACAAGTTATCACATTATGGAATACGTGGGAAGGCCTTTGAGTGCTTCAAGATTTATCTATTTAAAAAAGTTTGTCACAATTAAAAATGATAAGTCATTGACTAGGGAAGTCAAATGTGGGGTTCCTCAGGGAAATCTGTTAGGGCCATTGTTATTCATTATTTATATCGATTATTTTTGTCAGGTATCTGAAACTCTTTCTTTTATTCATTTCGCTGATGATACTTATGTATTTTATTCTCACAGTGATATTGATGTTCTTGTTCGAAAAGTTAACAGTGAATTGAAAAAAAAAGTAACAAATCGGGTCAGAGCTAATAAACCCTCGTTGAATGTTCAAAAACGAAATATATGCCTTTTAGTAATACCGTTAGCAATTTAAATACAGACATAGTTTTGGATGATACACATTTAGAGAGAGTTTCACATTTCAAATTCCTTGGTAATATTGTAGATGGAAAACTTTCTTGGAAATTGCATATTGATTATATTTGTAATATAATCTCACGTAATATAATATAGGCGTCATTAATAGACTACAATTGTGTTTCCCACAAAAATAATTACTTACTCGTCATTGATATTGCCCTACCTTAATTACGGAGTGTTAGTTTGGGGCAACACCCACCACAATTTATTGGATAGGGTGTTCCTTTTACAAAAGAAAGCTCTCCGCATTTTTGTTCTTCTCCCATACGTTCTCATACAGATGTATTGTCTGCTTGTAATAAACTGTTAAAAATCACAGATTTGTTTTTATTTAATTTTGGACAATATATTATGTATATGTATAACAATAACTCTCTTACTGATATTTTTCATTCCATGTTCCTAAAAAATCAGTCATTTCATGAATATCCAACTCGACGTTCTAATGAATATCATGTAGGCCTACCTCTTCTTCGTACCATTTTAGCCAAGAACACATTTGTTTATACCGGCCCAAGTTATTGGAATTCATTCCATTCCGATATTGAAAATGCCCCCTCTATATATTCATTTTAATAAAAGGAAACTGAAATTTTCAAATTTTGTCAATCAGTTGCAATGAAAACTGAAATTTGTTCTACTGCAATCTTATGATTCTACTGATTTGAATTAACCAGCTGTTATAACCCTTTATCTAAGAAAAGAACCACGTATTGATTTCTACGTGTATTCTCTTATTATTATACAGCTTCCTCATGTAATATAGCTAGGATATTTCCTCGATTATATCTCTAGTAGGCCTACATTGTTCTTTCTCGCGTCACCTTCTCTCTCTCTCTCTCTCTCGACATAGTACTTCCGATGAGATCGCTGTTTCTGCTAAACGTTTTTTGTTTGTTTTGTTTGTTCCGTTCTGTTCTCGCACTGTTATGTTAGTTTTGTCTCATCTCGTAGTCAACTGTCTGTTGTTCTGTTACTCCTATACTCAGTCCCGTTTCATGTTTTTTACGTGTGTACATATATCTGTTTTGTTGATCTGTCTCTCTAGTGGGCTTCCAGACCTTCTCTTTACTTTCAATTGATGTTTTTCGTCTGAGGGGCCCACATTCTACAAGCTTTGTCTTTTTAGTGGGTCCCTCCATTTTTCAAATTATCCACAATGTTTACTTACTTCAAATCACTTGAGTTTTATGATAATGTGTAACTATTGCAAGGTGCTACAATTATTGTAGGCCTATATTCTTTTCATCCTACATAGTTTTACGCACCTGATTTTCTGTTACCAAAAAAGAAGAAGTGGTGCATATACGTTCTGTCGAAAAATGAAATAAAACATTGAATTGAAAAATGAATGATTATACATGTATATGTATAATATGTGTTTACGTGTGTGTGTATGTACGAACATGACTTATCAATGACTTTGTCTGCATAAGTGACAAGTGATTATGTTGTAGAATTTATATCTCATTCCATAACACGTAATAATTGTTGTAATGACTGTCGGTGGTGTTCAGTGGCAGTTGATCGCTCCTTAGACAAAACTTTCACAAGCCTACGCCTATAGTGTTACAACAGAACAGAGAACTGAGATATCTTTAATTCGTTTCTGAAATACAATGTATAGCCATATAGTCAGCAGTTGGGCCAGTGTACTTAAATATTCACATTCCTCGCACTCACAAAGAAGTAAATGATGTTGATGCATAAAAAAGAACAACAACAAAGACAGATACACTTCGATTTTATTTACTCATTCTCTATTTCTTTATCAGTACAGGCGCTATATTATGAACTCATCGTTTACCAAAGGCAACCCGCCTATATGCAGTCGTGATGCCGTTCTAACGAATGAGATGTAGCGAGCATTAATGAACATTGTTTCCTAAATTGAAATGATAAACTTATGTGAATCTGAATGAACAAGGTAAAGTCATCATGCTATTAATGCACATGCAGTAGCTGCCAACGCCAGTGCGCATTGTACGTGCACTTTTGATTCCCAAGAATGAAAGTCCATCATTACTGTATTACTTCTGTAATTTAACTCACATGGAGTCGATTTGCATAATATAACACTCTTCGACGAAGTAACTTGATCGTCGAAGTTTGTTATTGAAACATTTCATCCACATGCAGATTCATGCAGGCAGATTGCAAAATTAAAAGAAAGTTAGGATGAGGTTGAGTTAAAGACGAAGGAATGACATAAAAAAAGAAAAGATAACCATGGTCAATGAGTACAAGTGATCTGTTGAAGAAGAAACAATTTATTTTGACGACCCGGTAATATTGGAAAAAGCCACGTATTTGTATTTCTTATACGTCACCAGGTAGTGGATTTCCTCCAGAAGATGCTTTATCAAGATTAAATGGGAAAAATCTTACAGCGAAAAAAAAAATGATTACTTTATTAATGCTCCAAATATAACTATAAGCAAAGGAAAAGTGAAATGGTAAAATAATTTGCTTTAAAGCATGTGACAAATGAATTTGAATTCCGAAATCGACAGCAACGAATAAGTCTAACAACACTCTAAGTTAGGTAATGGTGGCTTTTATAGGAGCCAATGGACATAAGTGATTTATTTAGTATGATGGTTGCTTCTCACAAGCACTACTCCACATTCGATGCTTATTTCTAGCATCCATAAAAGAAATAAAAATGCACATGAGAATTTAAGACGAAAAATGAAAAAGAGAAGACAAAGATTCAGAAGAAAAAAGAACATTCTCTTTCATGGATGACACATGAACAAAAGGACTGAAATCTTGGCTGAAGTTGTACAGCGTAGCAGCGGAATCCTCAAACAAGTTAATAAAATTAAGTTGAGTGTACTTCCGGTATGATTAAAGAACCTGCAAGCTCGATCAATACGCATGTTAAATAATATAATCAAGCTAAAACTATGTTTAATCGTTTGGGATTTTTTGAATTCATGGAAGCTGTGGATCACTAAAATAGATCATGGAAAAGTGATCTGTATAGTCGTGGCTGGATGCACAAGACTAACAAGGACTGTCTTGCGCATAGAATGGGGTAGATTCATCGGGCGGAATACCGTCATCTTCTCCGCACATGTAGGTTCTGGGCGACAACGTAACGATAGGTGATGAGCAACCAGTCATTAGAGAAAAAAGATTAAACAATGATGTGACATGGGAGGAGGAAAAAAAAATCATGCAACAGAAGAGGAAAGACATTGAAAATATTATTTGTTGCGGTTGACAATGGTGTGGTTTCCGAAACACACCCCCATCCCCGCGTTAGAAAAGATAACGATGGATTGCATGGAAAATGTTTTAAGTGTTCCATGATTTTTCGATGGAAGAAATGATGTGGGAGAGAGATTGACAGCGCACAGACGAGTCCATCGACGATCCAGATGTGCGATACCACAAAGAAAACAGGAGGAAAGACAAAAGAAAATGCAGTGCAGTGGGTCATTACACAAGATTGAGAAAGACTACATCCCTCATACTACCGAACCTTCAGGCATTTTACTTTCAATCAACTCTTGACAAGTTAGTGTGCATCAGCAAAATGGCCTCTTTTTTTTTTTGGGGGGGGGGGGGGGGTCTGTGTGTATGTGTTTGTGTGTGTGTGTGTGTGCGTGTGTGTGTGTGCCAAATATAAAATGATCAATCTTAATGTCATCAAATTGATCACGTGACAGGCGGAAGGTTATAATGTGTTGCATATTGCAGCACGAGCACAAGTGCACCAATACTAGGGGAAAAAAAAAACGTAAAGCCTTTCAAAGATTGGCGTCATCGGCCATCACCGAGCTTGCGTCAGACGCAGATAACACCCTCGAAAATTTCAGTAGCGAAGCCATGCAATACAGTGCTTCGTTGAGGAAACTGACGTTAGCTTGAACTGGAGAAGAAAATTAAGCCCAAATTAATGTTACTTTTGGCTGTAAAATCGACCAAATTTAGTGATTTGTTATACGGTATTCATTAAACACATGTTTGTGCTATCAGTCTTTTTATGTGATTTGTAAAGCGCACGCACACACACACACACACACACTTAGTTTCCACAATGTTACCTCCCATCAAAATTGAAATTGCACTCCTTTAATATCCTTTGATTTTTATCATGTGATTAAGAATGATTATGCGCCCCCCCCCCCCCAAAAAAAAAAGAAGAAGAAGAGAGAGAAAGAAACTCGGACATGACCTTGAATACAGACTCACGTAATATTTAAAAGACACTCAGTAACCTGTCATCAAAAATACTCACGTGGTACCGTAGAAGTCAGTAATCTGAATCTGAGTGATGTAGAGCCTGGGTCGTTCCCATAACTCCCAATCCCAGAACTTGTACCAAGCAACATCATAGTCCCAGTCCAAGTACAGACCAGACAGCAAGCCTACATTAACATCCGACGCGCCAACATGCATGTATATGGTGTCTGGAGAGTACTCCTCAGTTTCGCTAGGATAGCAGAAGAATAATCAAAAGATGCATTGATACAGAATCAGGAACATTCGCTCTTCAGTTTCCCCAAGTGAACAAAATATAAGTGACAAACCAGTCTTTAAACTGTAAACATGGAAAAAAATAATCTTGTCTTTTTATAATAAAATAACAAGTGAAAGATAAGTCACAGAAGCATAGCGACTTCTTCCCAGCTGGAAACCTATTCCACAAGAATTCGACATTGAAGCGAAAGATCATCAAAAGATAATTTAACGCTGGTTGAAAGCCTCGTACTTCTTAGTTTTCATTTGATGTCTGGAAATTATACAGAAGATGCTATATATTTTACAAGGAAATAGGCTCTTTATTTTGGGTTGCCCAAACGAGCAATGAATTTTTTATGTAGAATATGGAGCGTGACAACACCTGATTTTCACAAAGCTATAACAGTAAAAGACCTTTGCAGTGAAACGTTTGAAGGGAAAGTATATTCTAGAAGCCTCCATGGTGATGTACACTGTCGTGTTTTAAGAAGAGAGCAAAAGAGCGCGGGTATTCATGAGTCTTCTAAATAGTATTTTGAAGGTACCCTCAGCTACCTAAGCCAGTAAAACATTATAAAAAAGGCATGTAATTGGGATCAAGAAAGGGAAGACCCCCGGGTTATTAGAACATTGTTCATGAGCATTGTGCAAATTGCGCAATGACATCGTAAATGAACATTCCTGAATCTACTGCAAAATCGAGCAAAAGAGTAATAAAAAACCCTTGTAAATGTTATCTGGAAAGAATTTCTGTCTAGGAGAGCGAAAGATGAAGTATCAAAATGATTCACGTAAGAATAGGGAAAAAAATCCCTCCCCTCCTCTTTTATTCTTGAGATTCCTGTGTTGTGTTCTCGTTTGTTCGTTATTCTTGATGTTAATACTCCGTTGAAAATCAAGCAAGTTCAGTTGTTGTTGGTTTTTTTTCAACTATTACTCTTTTGTCTGCCTGTGGACAATAAATTCATATTGTTTGTATGTACACATCTGCAAATGTAAGGCTATTCTATATGAAATTACGTTGTCTACGTATACAGTTAATTAATCAGAAACATAAATTTGAACCTTGAAATACATATTTCCCGCCTCAACAAAGATGGAAGAACCATTGCTTCACTTACGAAGTTAGAGCGAATCTGGAAGACTGGGCGGAGTAGCCGAAAAGTTGGACGAAGATCTGACCGCAGGCCTCTTCCGCCCTCCGTGGATCATCCGTTTTGATCGTGAAACGATACTGCTGACCTTATGAAAGTATGGGAAGGTGGAGGATGGAATGTATTTTTAGAAACTCCACACAAGGATGTATGCTACATGACGTATTAAATGTTCAAACTTTTCCTGTGTTTGTATCAAGCACGTGTATGTATTTTGTGAATAAATCACATCAAACAAACACAAAATAAACGAACAAAAGATTTGTTAGGATCTGGAGTTGAAAAGCGGAGAATATGATGGGACAAAATCGAATTAGCGCAAATTGGATGGAAATAAATACAACTTATTGTTTAACATTTTTAAGTTTTTAGGACAGATATTGATCAAGAAAAACATACTGGTTGTCAAATGTTTGTATTAAGTTTACAAACTCTTGAATTACTCTCTTTAGAATTTTGGACAAACAGGAGAATGTCAATTTTAGTGCAAGGGATTCTAGAGTTTTTGGGTGATATTTTTTGTAAGACCTAGCACTGCTACATTCAGCAGAAAACTCAGAGATTTCTAATACAAGTTATTACTTTGGATGAACTTATACACAAAGGAGTATCTCCTTCTGTTCGAGTTTATTGGGAACAAGCTGTGTTATTCATCATATTCGATTCACAGAGACACATCTAAATCACCTACACATTTTTTTTTTTTGCAATTGTTCAAAGGCCAAAGCCCTGTGGCAGGTGGATACTGAGAAATTGATAATGAGAAACTCGTATAAACGCAGATTGGTATACTGCTCATTTGTGTATAAATGGTTTCTGTGTAAGAATAAAATTATGTAATATAAATTTATGTATCTTTATAATCAAATACATTAATTATCCACACAGTTGCGTGAGATCAGGACAAGTGAAATTGTATAGAAAAAAAAGACAAAAATGTAGCTACCTTTTAAGAGTTAAAAAAGAGGTTTATAAAATATATGAATGTGTTTATCCTGAGTATTTCATCCAGGCCTTAAAGACTACTTATTATGCTATTATGTAGATATATATATATATATATAAAACAACGAGGCAATGAGGCAATACACCAAGCCACGCAGAGATACGTCTACAGCCGTAAGCTCGTAACTATACCTCGGCAAATATGTCACTAAATGATTTCCCCTTTATTCGTACACTTACACCTATTATAGACATCCTGCCTTCGGATACGAGGGTCATCCTAACTCTAAACTCTAAGATTAAAAGATATATAAATAGGTGAGTGCATAGTTTTGTGTGTTAGGGTGAGTGTGTGTTCTTATTTTTTCTGCTTTCTTTCTATTATAGGTATTAAGTTTTTTTTTTTCTATTGGCCATACATATTATTTGTGTTGAATTTATATCGTTAAAAATGCATGTGTAATAATGGGCTTTATAACTGATTTGTGGATCAATAAACTTGTAGGAAAAATGATTTTTTTTTTTTGGAGAAACAAACAATACTCTCCACAAATTAGAATTGTTCTTTTCTTCTCTGTCATGTCTAAGGCATTACATCGGGTGTGTCCCGTTTAATTTGCTTCTTTTTCTTTAATGGTGTTTAGCTCCTTGTATAGGCCCATGTTTGCTGTATTAGTGGATCTGGCACGATGGCGTTTTGAGATCCAACACGAAAAAAAAACAAACAAAAACAGTTAACTAAAATCTTATCATATGAACAGTTTAATGTCAAAACAAGTTAAGTCCATTCTCTCTTAGCAGTTTAGATATTTGAGATAAAAGAACAAGATTCAGTTTAGATCTTGGATCTCAATCTCAGATCTCAGTCTTATTATAATCTCCGCTGTTGTTCTCCCAAAACCACGAACCAATTTTTAAAGAAAAAACGCATTATATTCAGCTTCTAAGCTCTATAACTATCTCCATATAAGTCTTAGGACAATCAATGATATTAAATTATTTATAACAGAAATAAAAAAAAATATTTGTATGATTGAAACAATTTATATTCAACTTATATCCAAGTGTTGATTTTGCAAAATATATTTGTGTATTTTTGTATAATTCTTTTCCTCAATACTCAATTTGATTTCTTGTGTTCATTGTATATACTTTTTATGTTACACTGCATACTTTGTGACTTTTTTCATGTTTATTACGTTTGTAATGACTATGGCGTTAATTGTATTCTCTTCATTGTATGATTTATGTTTTGTTATCATTTTACAGCCTTGCTGAAAATAGCTTTTAGCTGATAGAAAGCTTTTTACAGTGGTTAAATAAATAAACTCAAACTCAAACTTAAAAAAAAACGTATATGAGAAAATATGGGATCTTTTAATCACATCTCCAGAATATTGCTTGTTATGTTACGAGTGAGCCATTACTGGAAAGGTTTTGTTTTGTTGAATGGACTGACGTTAAAAATTTTTAAAAATGGCGCTTCGCCAAGTTCGCAGTGAAACTCTTGATATACTGTACAAACTTTAGGACGAAACACGACACAAGATGTCCAACCAATCCAACTAGTCAATCAAATCACGTCTCACCACAGAAATCGGACGAACTCCGGGTGGTTATCTGGTACGTGTTTCCGTCCGCCCGATCCTGGTCGGCATAGAAACCCATCCTGGCCGTATTGCTGTCCCCGAAGCAGAGTCCATATTCGTTGCTGTCGCCATAACCGCACTGTGTAGCAACGAACTCGCAGGTCGCACTCTCGTAAATCGACTCGATGAAGTACTCAATGGCACGCAGATGATTACATGCTACGAACTGAGTCGTTCCTGCAAATAGTATTAGTTTGCGAACGCGCGTGTTTATGAAAGTATGTGTGTTTATATGGGAGGGGGTGCGAGGATAAACTTTCAATTAAGGATGATTGTCATAATAACTTTTAAAAAAATCTTACGAGGGTTGTATGGCAATGCCTCATCTCAACATTTTCAGTGCATTCAATTGATACAAAACTACACATTTTATTCGCATTTTTTTTAAATCTTATTTAGTGACACTGAGACACAAAAGGGCAAGGGTATTACTAGGAAACATCCACAAGAGTTTTAAGAATAAATTTAATGAAAAGATGATCTACCGATGAACAATCGAAATAATTGGGGACGGGTGCAGGGAGGATCACACTCTTTGCCAAAAAAAAATATGAACACAAACAAAACAAAAGACATCCAGTTTCGTGCCAAAATGCTGTGAAAAAAGGAGTCAGTGTCATGTATATTATGATGTCCCCGTCTCAGGTGAACGAAGTGATCTGTGAATCATCTCAGTGGGAACGGAATGGCCTGTATAGGCCTGTGGTATTTGACTGTTACCTACCATCCCACAGCCCACCTTCGCTGCCAACGTGTTCGAAAAAGCTCTGGTCACAACCGGGCTGCGCCCTGCCTTCGTTCGGGTAGAAATCCATGTGGCCGCACGCCGCGTACATGCCATATCCTTTTTGAACGAAAGAGGGAATAATAACGACAACGGTTGGAGAGCAAAAGGGACACTTTAAATTGGAAGAAGGATGCAGGAAGGGTTGAGGGAGAGCTGAACAGAAACAGAAGTTGCGATCTGTGAATTGTATGTGGACCTATGTACTTTAAGATTAGGAAGAAGTAGCTGAAAATTAAGCAAAATGAGTTAGTTCAGCTCAGTTCAATTTCTTTCTTCTTCTTTCTTTTTTGGGGGGGGGGGGGGGGGGGGGTGGGGGCGGGGAATCCAACTCCAACCTAATCAACATACACAGGTAGTATCAAAATAATAGGGTACATTGTACCTTTGGTGAGAACCAACAGAGTGAAACATATCGCAGTATTGAGTATTGAGTATTTGGATGATGGAGATACGGGACCCTATCAAATGCGCAGCTAGCTAACGGCCCCAGCACCAGTAACCGGTTACTTAAAGAAGAAGAAGAAGAAGAAGAAGAAGAAGAAGAAGAAGAAGAAGAAGAAGAAGAAGAAGAAGAAGAAGAAGAAGATAAACGCGTAGACATCAAATGCAGTAACAAGATATTACAGGGTCTTTTGACCAAGTTGAACATAAATACATTATTATTATTTAGGGTTGATAAAACAAGATCGAGAGTATAAATTCAGCAGAGACAAGACTATAAACAAACGGTATACAACGGGGGGAAAAACTTGCAAGGCGGGACATTATGTGGACGAGGGGAAACTTACTACATCTTCGTAGAATGGATTTTATGGGTCTGCCTCCATAATTTGTATCAACAGTAGTCAACGTAAAGATTAGACATAATGTAGCCTGGACCACAAGTACACAACCTTAAAAAAGTGTTGTTCTTTTTGCTCCTCTTTTGCTTTAAAGTGGTACTAGTTATTAAAAAAAAAAACGATTGAAAGATGACCAAGGCTCTTTGCTTAGATATCACACTTGGATCACATCGAATCTTCAATGCGATTTATTGAAGTTGTTTTTATTTCTGTACTTTGAAAACACGCCTCCATAATATTATTAGATAATAATTTCTGCAGGTGTGCATGAGGACTAAAAGGACAAGTTCATTCAAATATCATATGTGGATTGAGTGAATGCAGCAATATTAGTAGAAAGCATCAGCTAAAGTTTTAGAAAAAATCTGACAAGGTTATAAATTTTCAACGTTTCTGTGTTCAGTGGATCGCGAAGACTACTACAGTTTGTGATGTCTCGTAGACCCCTTTGTCCAACGACATAAAAAAAAATACAATGTTTAAAAGGAATTCTACAACATTTTCTATATGAAAAAACACACATTCCCTCCACTTGTTACATTTTAAAGGTAAAATTGTTCACCTCGCTTTTTGGAAAAGATGAGTCAAGCGCTCTCTTATTTTGCCAGAAACATGAAAACATTGTAAAATCTGTTTGTATTTTCTTTTAATTGTTATCCTGCAAAAACAGCTGTAGTCTTCTAATCCAGCGATGGCGGCGCTAAAACTTTAAAACTGTGTCACTCTTGAACGCGAACTTTGTTTGATTTTCTTCAAATTTTCACCGATCATGTTCTTTGATATTGCTGTATTCACGTAATCCATGCATAATAATTATTTAGATGAACATTGTCTTTGATGTATTCACTAGCTGACATTGCAGCTGATACACCTACCTAGTGTGTAGAGTGGATCAGTGTCAGAGTGAATGATGTCAACGAACGCGGCGTCTGTCGGGTCAAGACGAACCATCGTGTCCGTGCCCTCGAAGTACGGCCCGGCCGGATCGAGACCTACGTTTGCGAAGGCAGGCATTTCAAGGTTTCAGCTAAAATCTTTGATCAAAGCCATTTCATTTCAGTTCTCTGAGAAAGAACACGATTTAAAGGAACTTTTAAAACGTGAAACTTTCTTCAGAAGAGTGTGGCAAAACACAAGTGTCCGAGAATATGTCAAATAATGTTGTCGGTTTCTTCAACTGATGAGATCTTCTCAGCTAGCTTGTTTGGCTGTAAGCTCCGAACAACCAGTGGTTGTGAAAGAGGAGCGGATAAGAGAGTTTAGACAAGATCAAAATCATACCAAATTTAGAAGATTTTAGGGCAATTTTTTTTTGCCTGTATTTTGTCTCAGCTTACATTGAGTATCTCTTGCATTTCTATTATCTATAATAATAATTATGATAATAATGATGATGATTATAATTATAATAATAATAACGATGATGATAATAATGATAACACGTTGTCTCAAACGTTTTATTCCTGAAAGTTACAAACAAATATGCCATTCAAAATCTACCTTTATCATTTCTATGTTCATTATTCCGAAGGTTTGTTAATCCGAAAATTAAAGGGGATGGCTAGTACCTGATCCAGTAACGTACCGTGGGTCAAGACATGGGGGGGGGGGGGGGGGGCACCTCGTGGAATAGTAATTTTGAGGGTGTGTATGCTTGTGCGTGCGTACGTGTGTATGTGTGTGTGTGCGCGCTGTCAGTCTGCAAACTTAATGGGGACTACATTACAATGGAATGTGATACATTCCACAACGCAGTCATTGAGTAACATTGTAAGTTTTCCTTTATACATGGATTAGGAAATGACGGTGTGTAACGACGAAATTACTGGCAGCAACATCAGGAGAATTGCATAACAATTGAATGCGAGCGAGCTTCAAAATTTTGACATTTTACAGTCCCAAAACTGCCGTTTGTAGCTATATTTTTTCGATGTGGAAATTAAGGGGGGCGCACCGGGCGCAACTGCTGGCAATTACTGGCAGTAACATCAGGAGAATGGCATAACGATTAAATGCGAGCGAGCGAAGCGAGCGATCTTGAAAATTTTGATATTTTACAGTCCCCAAACTTCCGTTTGTAACTATATTTTTTCGCTTTGGAAATTAAGGGGGGGGGCGCACCGGGCGCAACTGCTGGCAATTACTGGTAGCAAAATCTGGAGAATTGCATAAAGATTAAATGCGAGCGAGCTGAGCGAGCGAGCTTCAAAACTTTGAAATTTACAGTCCCCAAACTGCCGTTTGTAGCTATATTTTTCGCTTTGGAAATTAAGGGGGGAGGGGCGCACTGGGCGTAACTGCTGGCAATTACTGGCAGTAACATCAGGAGAATGACATAACGATTTAATGCGAGCGAGCGGAGCGAGCGAGCTTGAAAATTTCGACATTTTACAGTCCAAAAACTGCCATTTGTAGCTATATTTTTTCGCTTTGGAAATTAAGGGGAGGCCCCCCCCCCCCCCGGATCCGCCACTGGTAGTCAAGGGTGTCGGTTTATGTTCATGATTGGGGGAGGTATGACCAGCGAGGGGGCGTCGAAGTGATCAAGCGGGGGAAGGATGTCCAAAATCTGCACTTTAGAGCATCCCCTGTGTTTGTGTGTGTGTGTGTTTTATACATGGAAGAGTTAGGGAATAGTCCAGGTCAAGTCTTAAATGTTATTGGCATGGCAAGGCATTTTAAAATAGACTAGTATGTAAAGCAACACTACAAAATCCACGATCTAGCTTTGATATATTTGTATAACGAAGCGTAAGGTACAAAGGCGTACATTCTACATCACATTGCGCAACATTGCAGCGACTCTTTTTGCCGTTTGGATGTTCTGAGTTGTTTTTGAGTACTGTTACACTGCTTAAATCCTGCTTATATTCAGAATGCCAACCAGGAATCACGCTGAATCACAATCTTTTTGCGGCTCCGGGCTTTTGAACAATGTCTAACACTTTAATACCTCTTTAATTATGGTTAAAAGAAATCTTTAAAAATATCTTTTTCTTGATCACACTTTGGTGTTGGATTTCAAAAGCAGTTTACTAACCTTTGAATTACCATATATTTTGGTGAGGGGTTTTTTTCTTTTTTTTTTCGTGCCCCCCCCCCCCCCCCCCCCCCGCAGTTACGCCACTGTACTGATCAGTGGGAATGCTGGGAGATGATTGTTCCGATTCGTGTGGGATTCATTTAAGAGTGCATTATATATCTATTGTTCTGTCAAAATTATTTACTTCAGAATGGTCTCATATTCAAGTAATGTGCAGTTTAAGGCCCTGTCACTGTACAGGCATGCTAACCTGGAAACATTGAACTACACATTACCTGAATATGAGGCCATTCTGAAGCAAATAATTTTCACACAACAATAGATATATAATGTACTCTTAAGTGAATCCACAAGGATTGAAACAATCATCCCCCAGTATTCCCTCCGATTCCTACTGATCAGGTACTAGCCATCCCCTTTAAAGCAGGTCCGTGTATCAGAAAAAGACAAAAGGTACGGCTCAGCAAACCATCGGAATTGCGAACCCCATTTCGTTTCCTCTTAACGAACCATCGTAATACGAACCTTGATATTACATTTTCGGATAAGCGAACCTTCGAAATAATGAACATTCGGAATAACAAACTTTATCCTCATTTTCGAATTGGCGATTCTTCGGAATAACTTTAGCCTATCAGTACGCATGATACTCTGAAGCATATTCGTTTTGTAGGCCTTTCTCTCTTTGACTTTAATGCAATTGCTGACTATTATTTTGTATTATGCATCTTTCTTATGCACAACTAAAAAAGAAAGTATTTACATCTTATAGCCTTGTACACTTATAATTCGAAAATATAGGAATGAAATCAAAACCACTCGAGAAAATGGCAAAAGGCAGATAAATTTTTCATCTAAAGGGTTCATTAAAAATTAATCAAAGTCAATTAAAATGTGTGTTCATAGCATTTATTTCAATGCTATTTTTATAGAAATGTACAATCAATGGGAGCTCAGAGACTGTAGTCTATCAGCGAAACAAGTATAATTTCTCGTATAGTGCAGTGCAAAAGGATTTTACTAGTCAAACATACACACCAGCAAAGAGGAGACGGTTGAGCTATTGCGCTAATCAGACGGTTGTTTGAATGCCTCAATGCCTTTAAGTTAAAGCTGACCCATTTTTCTTACCCGTGATTCTCGCAACCTGCGGGTCGGTTTGCCGTTCTCCTGCATACCCAGAGGCGTGGGCTCCAAGACTGTGACCGATGATGTGAAACGAGCTGGCATCGACGCCAAATTCAACCTGAGGCGGGTTATGATGGAAATTGTTGACATTATCATATTTACATCTATTTTCCTATTTTTCAAGCATATTTCAACCATTCAAATGTTACTTCATGTAGAAATAAAATGAATAATTGAAAGTTACTGCTCCTCCAACCTTCAGTAGATCGATGAGGAGTGAGATTTCGGCGCCAACAATGCGAGTGTTTGCGGTGGAGATCCCGTAAAGATCCAGCGCACCGTCCCGCCAGTCCACACGGATGACGTTGTAGTCGCCCACGGTCAGGAAAGCCGTGGCCATCTCCTCCATCCAGTCGACGATGGACCCCTGGGAGAATCCGTGGAGGATTATCTTGGTATCCCTGTATCCCTTGAAGGTCGAACCCGACAGGGTACTGACGTCGTAGGTGCTCAGCTCCTCCCAGTTTTTCATGTTAGAGTTTTCGCGGGTGTTCAGGCGGAATTGGGTGCCGACCTCGTCGCGGCTCTCGGGTAGCCAGCTAACGGGGCGGTTGGGGGGATCGTAGAACGGGGAGCCGTTGTCGAAGCACCCAATATCTTCATAGCACTTCTGTAATGCAAAAGCTTCCCGATCATATCACAGGGGAGAAAATTTCGAGACTGTCCATCAACAAGCTGTTCAACAACAGTTCTTTTTTAATAATTAAACCTTACTTGATAAAAAAAAAGAATGTATACAATTCCAATAAAAAAAGTTTTGTCATGCATGTGTTACATAGGGAATTATCTTGTGATCATACCCATATAGATATTAAACGTATACTACCAAAATAACAAATAATCTGAAAAAGTCGCTGAAGCTGAGTCCATCACATTATCGTATCATTCGAGTCCTCCCCTTTGCCATTGCCAGGGGAAGATAATTACTTCGGTAAACAAAGTTATCCCTTTGCATGATGATGCAATGATTACAACAGTAACGCTTATTCACTCTCAATCAAAATAAAAGAGAACATTTCAATTGAATAATCTGGGAAATAAACGCTTTTCTCTTAAAACCTACGCCGACAAAAGGAGGGGTATAGAGACGGGCCGTGCTCACAAGTCTTACCTAGGCCCAGCCAGGCTGCAAGTATTGTAGCGGAACGTAGCCAAGACGACGCCATGGTTTCTGCAACCGTGCTCCAGAATAACTACGAAGAAAATGACTGCAAGTACCGACAAGACTTTTTCTTGTCGAGAGAACTGTCTGGTGCCAAACTCTGTTGTCAAGTCAAGTCAAGAGAGTCAAGTTTAATCTCCCCTTACAAACACTCGAGGATTCGATAAAGATTTGTAATCGTCGTAAGTACTCTTAATGTAAACATTGCCTTGCTAACGACTATGAACAGCTGGCCCGGTACGCATGTACTGTGTACGATCATCTCCGCCAGCGCCTGGCACCCAGCGTCATCGTAATAAACCACCTGCATCCAAAGATATGTGAACTGTCGTACCTTCAATGCATGGAACAACCGCGTCTGGCAAGCGATTGGTTAAGATATTCTGCTGTTAAAAAGTGAGGTAAGATGCCAAAAGTACGTTGTTCAGAGATCTTGGAAGGGTCCTGAAGGTTATATATCTGTAAACGAGCATTCACACTACAATTTGTCACAAAATAGAAAACAATGAAGATAACATTAGTAGTAGTAATAATGATGATGATGTTGTTGATACAAATAATGCTTTATTGATAATGATAATTATGATAAAGCTAATGATAATAATACTAATATTAAAGATATTGATGATAATACTGCTGCTGTTACATTATACATGCCTAATGTTATTACAACTAATAACAAGACTAAACTACTCGTATACTTGCATTGGCAATGATGCTGATGGTGTAACCGGTGATGACGATGATTGGAATTATGATAACCTGAAACTGTGAATCACCTGAAGAATATTTTCCTGATAGTCAACGGTCTTTCAGTCAATCAGATTTTTCTTGATAGTCAATAAGACTTTACCTGAAAGTCAACCAGCCTTTCCTGGTAGTCACTGATCAAAAGCGAACAGAAGTGAATGTGATAAAAACGCTTTATCCTGGCGAGGAAAGCATATGTTTTAGAAACAAGACGCCGAACAGATTAGTCATCGCATTCGTCATCAGCGACCAGGATGCGATGTGATGTTAGATTAGAATCCGTTTCTGAAGCAGACATACACACAAGGGTATACGTCTGCTCCTGGTCGGACGGATTTCAAAACTAACCAGCTTGTGATGGAATATGCGTCTAACGTTAGTCTGGTAGTTGCATATCTTATGTTCGAACAAGGTCGACATAAGCGCCGATAAGCATGCACATTATAGACATAATTGTGCATCATAAAACTCAGGGCTAACAAATAAAAAAGAAGATAGGTACCTTCACTGGGATGACATGTGTACGTTGTCATGGTTTCCTCACACCAGCCGATACTGCATGAGTTCCTGTGGCAATCTAAGTGGAAAGGAGTTTACTCCGATTTACCATTAATGCATCACGCCTGAAAGTTGCCTTCATAGTGTGTTTTTGGTGTTAGTTAGGATGAAACATTGCGTTTGAGATAATAATTCTGTATTATATTTTTATTTGATTTGATTATGCTAAAGAAATGCATCATGTGTGACATTCTCTATGTATTTGTTTCATTTTCCCAGTGTTATGTAAACATCAAACGTTTTGTTCCTAGTCAGTTTCGTTGTAATAATGTTCAAAGTTCAGTCATAATGCGATGGGTCTGGATAGAGTATCATGACATTGTATCGTACCCATACTTGTGTCTTTATTTATTAACGTAAAATGTTATTGTTGACAAAATGGTACAGAGATATATAATGGTCCTACTAAAGTTGTGTCTATTAGGGAGCTGTAGATTTAGACGCGGGCGTGAAGAGAGAAAGAATAATAAAAACAAACTCTTCTGCGCCTGCACAAAATCCCATAACAGAGTTCATCTCATGCTGTCCGAGTTTTTTTTTTTCGCTACGCGTTCTTGGCCATTTTTTTTTTTTATGTTTGCGTCTCCGTTTGATTCACGACGGTTCTAGGAACAGTACCCCCTGGAAAACCACCCTCCGGATAACTACCACCCGGATAATCACCCCCCAGGGAAATTCCCCCTCAGGGCAACTGCCCCCCGGACAACTACCCCCCTAGGGCAATCACCCTCCAGGGCAATTACCCCGTAGGACATCTACCTCCCGGACAACTACCCTTCTAGGGCAATCACCCCTCTGGGCGATTCCCCCTTAGGACAATTACCCCACGGATAACTACCCCAAGGATGACTACCCCTGGATAACTACCCCTCAGGATAACTACCCCCTGGATAACTACCACCAGGAAAACTACCCCCTGGATAACTACCCCCCGGATTACTACCCCCTGGATAACTACCCCCCGGATTACTACCCCCTGGATAACTACCCCCCGGATTACTACCCCCGGGATAACTACCCCCCGGATAACTAACCCCCGGATAACTACCCCCCGGATAACTAACCCCCGGATAACTACCCCCCCCCCCCGGATAACTACCCCCCGGATAACTACCCCCGGATAACTACCCCCCGGATAACTACCACCGGGAAAAATACCTCCTGGATAATTACTCCACTCCCCCCCCCCCCCAAAAAAAAAAAAAAAAAAATAGATGAAATGAATAAATAAATAATAAAAAATTAATAAATAAAAAGCCCTGGATGCCCCCGGATTACTACCCCCAATTTACCCCCTCCCTCGAAGAATACTCCCTGGATAAGTATGACCTATTTATACCCCCTAGATAAATATCTCCCTCACCATGAAAGACAGTAGGAGTTATTGCCACGTTCTTCGACATTTTGTGTGCATTTCGTGCGATATAAGACTTTCATGTACTAGTATATCCTAGACGTAGGCCTACGCACACGTTTGTTTAACCCATTGAAAAATGATGGTTATTGAGCTCTTGCAGCATAGAATTCTGTCAGGATTGGCAATGGTTATTGGTTATTGGTTATTGGTTATCTGTTATTGGTTATTTGTTGTTTGTTATTGGTTGTTGGTTAATGATTTTCGGTTACCCCAGGGTTCTGTTGGAGGCCCGGGTTTTGTTTTTGTTGTTTGGTCTGTTTAGGAAACTAATCACTAAAATATTGCGCAAGCATTGTATTGGTTATTATTGTTATGCATGTGATACACAGCCTAATTTTCTTTTAAACCTCTTTTGTCTTCACTGTCACCCGCCATAATTGCAGAACTTGAAGCGTGTTGGCAAGACATGAAGAATCTTGCTGGCATCCAATGGTCTTAAACTGAATGATGATAGATTTTGAGTTTATTATTATTATCATTATTATTATCATATGTATATATTGGTTTCAAGAATGAAATGTTAAGTGAAGTTGATCATCAATGATATTATGTCCACATCAGTCCTGTCTGTCATGTCTGTAGCACTGGTATACTTCATCAAAAACAGCCCGTAACTCCAATAGGTGTTATAATTCATTATGAAATCTCATTTCGAAGTCATGTAACTCAAGTTCAGCGGAATGTTAGAGATGAGTTGTTGTTTTTTTTTTTATCTGCAGCTGATATGCTTAATCATGCTTTGACTTCTTCGCGGTTGGGTAATTTAAATTGGTTTCTGTGTATTCTTCAAAAAAAAATCACAAACTTTCAAACACAGACGGTGAATGTACATATCATCGACTCGGATGCGGCTCGGGCATACCGAAATCATCGAAAATAAACGAAGAACCACTGTGGTTGCTAAGACTTCGTCGATACCCATTATTTTTCGCTGTACAGCCAAACATTGTATATTCAATAACATCTGTCAGATGATTTATTTATTATTTGTAAGGCATCATTTACAACATTTTGGTATCAAATAATAAAATGTAATATATATAAAATAATATGATTCTCATTATAGCTAGTTTGTTCACTTGTAAACGATATTCATTATCCAAACATCTGTGACATAATTACAGTACATATATATGAGATTACTCTACAGAATATGATATTATATTCTGTCGGAAGAGAAAATACATAATTATCTGAATGTATAGGTAAGCATATAGCGATACGTATTTTGCACACGTGTGGTTCTCTTTATATGTGTCTACAGAGAGGCCTACGTCGTTGATACAGATCGGCATGCTATTTACACAAAGCCATCGGGGGTGGGATGGGGGTATACATCCCCCACCCCTGAAATGGAGGAGGGGGGATTGCCTGTTCAATCATCCTCCCTAAAATTTGAAGAAAAAAACAACAACAACAGAGGAAGCAGAAATGTGATTATATCATTTTTCAGCATATTGCTTGACGTTCATACACCCACCTTCAGAGCGGTAAGAGAGCTGAACAGTATTCAATCTTGTTGGATGATGTATAGACTATTTCAAAAAAAAAAAATCCTGAATACTTCTGAGTGTACAACACTTATATCACTTATATTCGGAAAACTCGAAAGTTATTTCATGTACAAAAGGAAATTCCCTTTCAATTAACACCTTCCTCTCTTATTTTCACAAGATCAGTTGTTTACCCAAATATTTCATCAAACCGCATTCGAGATATCTAAATTGTAACTTTAAAAAGGCAAAAGCTCCCTCGAACCGGAAGTGTGGTGATAGCTCGCCCCCCCCCCCCCCTCCATGCATGCAAGGAGACTGAACATAGACAGTTTTCCAAATATGCCACAAAATATTTGCATCAAAACGTTTAAATGCAAGCAGAAAATACAGAATGTCCCTCGTGCGAGAGGGGGTGGGGGGGGGGGGCTGGATAGCGCTTATCCCCTTCCACATTTTTTGATTGACAAATTTCCAGACATTCAAAAAAAGTGTGCTACAGATTTTTAAATTTCAGTTCTAAAACTAAAAAGAGCTCCCTCGAATATGGGAAAGCTACTTTGCCACCCTCCCATTGCTTGGTCCCCTCTATAGACTTAATACAGTTCGGGGAATGACAATTTCCTAATTCTGCACAAAAAAAGGTGCTTCGGATCGCTTTATTTCAATTCTAACAACGCAAAAGCTCCGTCGAGCGGAAGGGGAAATCCTTCTCCCTCACCCCAACCCTAAACTCTACTTCACTAGATTTTGTTCATACATAGAGATGATGACTCGGAATAAGAGCTAAAAAGTTCGTGATTGTAACACTTTCCTAAAAGAGCCCTATTTATTCCATTATTCCTTTTTTTTTTTGCACCAAAAGTTTGCACCAGATCGCTGAATTTCAGGTCTGAAAAGACTAAATCACCTTCGTGTGAAAGGACAAATGCCATTTATCTACCCCCTCATGCGCTTGCTTTTTCTTTTTGATTGTTTGACAGACACCGTTCATGATATTCATAAAAATTAGTTATCCGGGGGGTAGTTATCCTGGTGGAAGTTATCCGGGTGGTAGTTATCCGGGTGGTAGTTACCCTGGTGGTAGTTATCTGGGTGGTAGTTATCCAGGTAGTAGGTATCCGGGTGGTAGTTATCTGGGTGGTATTTATCCTGGTGGTAGTTATCCAGGGGGTAGTTCTCCGGGAGGTAGTTATCCAGGGGGTAGTTATCCGGGTGGTAGTTATCTGGGTGGTAGTTATCCTGGTGGCAGTTATCCAGGGGGTAGTTCTCCGGGAGGTAGTTATCCAGGGGGTGGTTATCCGGGTGGTAGTTATCTGGGGGGCAGTTAACCGGTGGGTAGTTATCCGGTGGGTAGTTGTCCTAGGGGGAATTGCCCTGGGGGGTGATTGCCCTAAGAGGGTAGTTGTCCGGGGGGTAGTTGCCCTAGGGGGTAATTGCCCTTGAGGGTAATTGCCCTAGGAGGGTAGTTTTCCGGGTGGTACTTGCCCTAGGGGGGAATAGCCCTGGGGGGTAATTATCCTTGTGGTAGTTATCCGGGGGGTGGTTGCCCAGGGGGTAAGTGCCCGGATACGATTCACGACACAGAGCACTTGATGTAATAATCCTATTGAGACATCCGTCCTAGCGCAATCCAGAACTTATTTGCAACACGACGCGAGGAGAGAGCAGAACGGTCAATGCAACTGTCGTCTTAAACGTCCGCGTCTCAAATCCAAATCTCCCTATCTTATAGCAGAAAATAGGTACGACAATACCGGACATATTATTAACAAGTCATGAAAATCTAAACAAAATTTCGCATTACAAATAATTATCATGTGAAATAATGCATTAATGTCATTAAAGATCTTTAAGTGTACAGGTGGAGGAGACCGTTATCAATAAGCAAAACGCTTGACTTGGACAACGGCCTCTGAACATATTATGCCTTGTAACAATTTTTTATTTAACCAAAGGAAGGAACGGAACAATTATACTCACGTAGAAGAAATAATGTAAATCTTTAAGGCATTTTATATGTCATTTTACCAAAAAGGTCAACAAAAGGTGGAATGCATAAAGAAGAAAGAAGAACAAAACAAAACAAAACCCGGGAATAAGGTATCCAAATAGGAAGAGTAGAGGAAGAGAGAAGAGAAGAAAAGCGATGAGATGCAGTGTTCAGGAGTAAGGAATTATAACAAAAGCGTAATTTCTAATTCGAGTGGTATATTGCGAGAAGAACGTTTTTATAGGATGATTTAAAACATTGTAGAGAAGAATTGTGTCTGATTTTTGAAGGAAGGTGTTTGAAGTGTGTTTAAGGTCATCATTCAATGAGTTCCATACATCTGGGCCATTATGTCTTACGGAATTTCGAGCTATAATGAGTTTAGGATTTTCCAAATGAATCTGTTGCATGACGGGTAAGATATTAATGAATACGATAATTTGAAATATACATATCTTTAAACGATTCATGGAGCTGATTGTTAGTATATTTTATACATAAATGTT
The DNA here is from genome assembly GCA_033980235.1 of Diadema setosum. Classification (NCBI taxonomy): domain Eukaryota; kingdom Metazoa; phylum Echinodermata; class Echinoidea; order Diadematoida; family Diadematidae; genus Diadema; species Diadema setosum. The sequence goes on along the minus strand of CM067072.1, from coordinate 11,498,061 downwards.
GCTGTTTACCATGTATGTATATCAGAAATTTTGAGAGTCTTTAAGTCATAAAACAGAGATTCGGTGTGTGCTAAGGAGTGTGAAACGGTAATAAGTCTTGTAGCACATTTTTTTATCAGTCACATGCTCAAAACAACCTCCAGGACCCAACGATGGAAGATGTCTTGCTCTACGTTTTCTCTCTATACATACTTTCTTCAACTTACCTGCATTTGCTGATTCATTCTGTATCGTTATATTTTTCAGGGTTTATTTTCACTTAAAAGACTAACTTTTCCACCTAAGCCGAATAATACTTCTTCCTATAGAATTACAGTGACATTTCTAACAGGCCCAATCAATCACCAAATTGTGAACACGGTTACAAGGTATGTGCAGAAATTAGGCAAATAGGTATAGCTCTTGGATTTAGAAAGGTATTATTATATACAAGAGACAGTAGACGGGGTGAGACGATGGGTTTTAAGATACATAGCTCAAGTTAGTCCATCTGTCCATCAAAATTAGTCCATGGTAAGCCACTAGTTTTCCGCAAAACTCAGTTCGTCTCATTCGTTGTCTATTGGCTTTTATCATAATAATAACAATAATAATGGGTATTTTTTTATAATAAGTATATATATATATATATATATATATATATATATATATATATATATATATACATATATATATACACCTACTGATATACATACCATATGACACCCATACTCACACTATAGCTTCTGACCACACAAGCAAAGAGAACCAAGGGTTATGGGACGAACACGGTTACCGTTTCACATATACCAACTAAGAAATAATCTCACATCCGCATCTGGAATCTACACCCTACAAGCAATGCTTCTATGTAGATTCCTCATATTTCACATGTTTTATTGTCTTATAAGATGTACTTGACAATTCATCCATGCTTTTGTATTGTGATGTTTATGTTTTATGTATTTGTTGAAATGTGGAATATGGAACAATAAAAAACAAAAAAACAAAAAACAAAACAAAACAAAACACCGAGCTAGGGCTAACTGTGGCTCAGTCGGTAGAGCACCGGTCTATTAATCCGGAAGTCTCGGGTTCGAATCCAGATGGAAACCCATTTTCTTTGCGCAAAGTTTTTACTATCATTCATTCGTTTCTGGTCAGTTTTCCCTGTCTTTGTTTCAATATATATATATATATATATATATATATATATATATATATGCATTATAATAATTCTGTTCCTATTAGTAGCCAATCAGCCCGAAGTAGAAATAGATTCTAATAAAACTCACATTAATTTCTAGACATGGTATATGCGTCCTTGAGTGTACTTTGGCAAAGCTGCGGGGCATAATGATAATTAGATGGCTATGGTAATCTGGAACAGCGTAACAGTGGGAATTGTCTCGTCATATTCAATTGTCACATAATTTTACGAATGTGACATAGCCTACAAAACCCCCTTGCGTGACTTTGATTAAGGAGGGGTAGTTGCGTAGTCCACCAAGGAGATGCTCATTGTGATTAGAAAGAACCTGCATTTTTTTTAATATTGCAAATGGGTTTCCTTGCACGTTGGGTATGTAAATTTGCAAAGGACCCTTGAATACAAGGGCAAGGGTGGTAGAAAATATGAGATGCTTTATATTGATTGATTATTGACGGTGATGGGTACAAATGCAATGATTAATCACCGTTTATTTTCATAACGCAGCACGCACATACATACACACACAAGCTTACACACATAAGCTGTGTTTACGTTTGTGTGTGTTTGAGTTTGTTGGGTTTATAAAAAGAGCCATAAACAATATCCGCGACGTATCTCATGACTATTCAACATTTTCTTTTTCTTTTTTCTCCAGGAGATGAAAGTTGTTGAATTTTGCCTTGAGGTGACGTAAAAACATACTGGACGTGGTTAAGGTGATAGAGGTAAAGACGTAAACTCTCAATAATTAATGAATGTATATACACAAAGTGTTTTGATAGTGTTTGTACAGTGTATGCTTGTCTGTCTGTCTGTCTGTCTGTTTGCTTGGTTGTTTTCTACTCGTTCAATTTTGATAAACTAATTCATTTTGGCCTAAGATGGTCGTCACGTGATATGTAGAAGCTCTTTCAGGAACAATAGTGACATGATAAAGTCGTCGGCTTAAAAGAAGGAGAAGAGGAAGATGAACAAAAAAAAAACCAAAAAAAAAAACAACAAACAAACAAACAAAGAAGAGAGCAAATCTGGGATGTGGGTCTAATTTTTACAACAACCAACTCAGGGGACAAGGTACTAGTAATGTAATCCCTGATCCTGCGGAAACCTTTAGCCTTTACACTCAATTTTGTTAACACTTGTATAAAACAAATATACGACATGCTCGCAAACACACACACACGCACGTACACACACACACAATCATCTGCCTGTGTATATGCTATTGACATGAAACACAATTTTTGAAGGGAGACAGGGAGAGGGAGGGAGAGTGGGAGAGGGAGGGTAAGAGAGAAATTGTACTGAGGGAGAGGGAGGAAAATATGTTGCATGAACAAAGAGAAAACGCCTGAACAGGTGAATTTGTGTTGCCTATGTATCTATATGTCATTTTCTTTTTCTCATTGGATTTTTATGCTGTATACTAATTCTCATCTTTATTAATTCTCTACCTATCTTCCCTCAATTCACCCCCCTCTCTCTCTCTCTCTCTCACTATTCCTCTGATCTTTATACTTTCTATTCACTTCTCTTGTCAGCTGAAAACATCTATATCAAACATTATTTTGCTGCAGTCTCTGCATCGTTATCATGTATAAATGTATAATTTGTTCATCTGCTTACAGTGTATATCTGAGGGCCCCTTTGCAAGAAAGTTGCAATCAATTGCAAATAATTACTAATTTTGAAACAACCATTCTGATTGGCTCAGGGTCTGCCCTATTAAGAAGACATGCATGCAACAATGATTTTGATTGGCCAGTGACAATCAGTTGCAAGTTGCGTTTAAACGCAAAGTTTCTAGCAACGGGGCCCAACTATTCGTATAACATTATATAGATGATGACTGGCGGGGGAGGGAACATACCGAATGTTCCACCCGAATGGTTTGAAATGCTATTGAGGGAGGTTTATAAGTCCCGAGACGAAGTCGAGGACTTATAGCCTCCCGAAATGAGGGAGGAACGTTTGGTACATGTTCCCGACAACAAAAGTCATCATCTGTTATATTATATGGGTTAGTCAAATACGTCAACGTCAACCACCAAAGATCGTAAAGATTCAGTGTACTTACGCGTAGTGTAGCGTAGCCCAACCAGACGCTCTTAATACGCAGTGCGCTACACAGCGACTGGGTTGTGTATACAGCAGTTACAGTGAACGATCTTTGCAACCACCAGCATGCATGCAGAGCACAACGCACTCGATCGCTCGCTCGCGCATAGCCAAATTCACTGTGCGCGCGTGGGTGGCCGGTCCTAGGACTTCTTTCATTTGTTATGTGAAAATGTTCTCCCATGGGAGAACATTACCAAGAATGTTCGCCCATGGGTGAACATAACGAATGTACCTCCATCACGTGACTTTGTTTAGCCAATCATTAACCGGTATTTGATTAACCCATTTAATATTGTCCTTTATTATACTTATTGTGTATATAAACTGCATTCATGCTTAAATGAAACATCATTCTTATATAACTTTGTAAATACATGATTACACATGTATATGTATATGTGTGTTTACGTGTGTGTATGGACATGTATGAATATCAATGACTGATATACCTGCATTTAATGTGACAAGACATTAGTGATTATGTTATAGAATTTATTATCTTATTCCATAACACATAATAATTGTTGTAATGACTGTTGGTGATATTCAGTGGTTGATCGCTCATGAGACAAAACTTTCACAGGCCAACGCCAATAGAGTTACAACAGAACAGAGAACACAGATATCTTTAATTCGTTTCGAAATATAAAGCCATAGAGAGCAGTTGGGCCAGTGTACTAAAATATTCACATACCTCGCACTCACAAAGAGGTGAATGATGTCGACGCATAAGAAACTACAACAACAAAGACTGATACACTTCGATTTTATTTACTCATTCTCTATTTCTTTATTATCAGTACATGCGCTGTATTATGAACTCATCGTTTACCAAAGGCAACCCACCTATACGCAGTCGAGAGGCCGTTTTAACGAAGGAGATGTAGCGAGCATTAATGAACATTGTTTCGTGAACTGTAAATTCATGTGAATCTGAATGAACAAGGCGAAGTCATCATGCTATTAATGCACATGCAGTAGCTGCCAACGCAAGTGCGCATTGTGCGTGCACTTTTAATTGCCAAGAATAAAAGTCTATTATTACTCTATTACTTCTGTAATTTAACTAACATGGAGTCGATTTGCATATAACACCTTTCGACGAAGTGACTTGATCGTCGAATTTTGTTACTGAAACATTTCATCCACATGCAGATTCATGCAGACAAAACAAAAGATAACCGTGGTCAATGAGTACAAGTGATCTGTTGAAGAAGAAACAATTTATTTTGACGACCCGGTAATATTGGAGAAAAGCCACGTACTTGTATTTTTAAAATCTGTCTCCAGGTAATGGATTTCCTACAGAAGAGGCATTATCAAGATGAAATGGGAAAAATCTTACAGCGAAAAAAAAAATGATTAATTTATTAATGCTCCAAATATAACTATAAGCAATGGAAAAGTGCAATGGTAAAATTATTTGCTTTGAAGCATGTGACAAATGAATTTGAATTCAAGAATCGACAGCAACGAATAAGTCTAACAACGCTCGACGTTAGGTAATGATGGCTTTTATAGGAGCCAATGGACATAAGTATTTTATTTAGTATGATGATTGCTTCTCACAAGCACTACTCCACATTCGATGCCTATTTCTAGCATCCATGAAAGAAAAAATGCACATAAGATTTCAAGATGAAAAATGAAAAATTGAAGACAAAAAGTTTCAGAAGAAAAAAAGAACATCTTCTTTCATGGAAGACATTATGAACAAAAGGACTGAAATTTTGGCTGAAGTTGTACAGCGTACCAATGGAATCTTCAATTAAGTTAATAATAAAATGAAGTTGAGTCTACTTCCGCTATGATAAACAAAGACTTTCAAGCTCGATCAACACGCATGTTAAATTAACATAAGCAATCTAAAACATGTTTAATCGTTAGGAATTTTTTGAATTCATGGAAGCCGTGCATCACTAGAATAAATCATGGAAAAGTGATCTGTATAGTCGTGGCTGGATGCACAAGACTAACAAGGACTGTCTTGGGCATAGAATGCGGTAGCTTCGTCGGGCGGAATACCGTCATCTCCTCCGCACATGTAGGTTCTGCGACAACGTAACGATAGGTAATGAGCACCATGTCAATAGAAAAAAAGATGAAACAATGATGTCACGTGCATGGCGAGGAGGAAAAATTATGTGATAGAAGAGGAAAGACATTGAAAATATAATTTGATGCGTTTGACAATGGGATGGTGTGGTTGCCAAAACAAATCCCCATCCCCGCGTCAGAATATATAACGATGAATTGCATGGGAAATGTTTTAAGTGTTCCATGATTTTTCGATGGAAGAAATAATGTGGGAGAGAGATTGACAGCGCAGAGACGAGTCCATGGACGATCCAAGTGTGCGATACCACCAAGAAAACAGGAGGAAAGACAAAAGAAAATGCAGTGCAGTTGGTCATTACACAAGATTGAGAAAGATTACATCCCTCGTACTACCGAACCTTCAGGCATTTTACTCTCAATCTACTCCTAACAAGTGTGTATCAGCAAAATGGCCTCTTTTTATGTTGGGGGGGGGGGGGGGGGTTGTGCGTGTTTGTGTGTGTTTGTGTATGTGTGTGTGTGTGTGTGTGTGTGTGAGTGTGTGTGTGTGTGTGTGTATGTGTAAACATAAGATGTTTAATCTTAATGTCACCAAATTGATCACGTGATAGGCGAGCGGTTTTAATGTGTTGGTTATCGCAGTGCGAGCACAAGCGCACCAAATAGGGGGAAAAGCCTTTCAATGATCGGCATCATCAGCCATCATCACCGTGGATAACACCCCCGAAAAATTAGGTCTCGAAGCCATGCAATACAGTACTTTGATTTAGGAAAATGACGTTATTTTGAACAGATGAAGGAAACTTAAACCAAATTAACGTTACTTTTGCCTGTCAAATCTACCATATTTAGTAATTAGTCATACAGTATTTAAACACATGTTTGCCCTATAAGTCTTTTTTTGTGATCTGTAACTCCCCTCCCCCCCCCCCCCAAAAAAAAAAAAAAACAACAACAACAACAACACTACTTAGGTTCCACAACGTCACCTCCCATCAAAATTGAGATTGCACTCGTTGAATGTCCTTTCTTTGATTTGTATCATGTCATTAAAAATGATCATATTCCTCCTCCCCCCCCCCCCCCCCAAAAAAAAAATAAAAAGGAGAGAGATATTGAGAGATAAAGCGAGAGAAAGGAACTAAGACATAAACTTGAATACAGACTCAAGTAACCTGTCATCAAAAATACTCACGTGGTACCGTAGAAGTCAGTAATCTGAATCTGAGTGATGTAGAGCCTGGGTCGTTCCCATAACTCCCAATCCCAGAACTCGTACCAAGCAACATCATAGTCCCAGTCCAAGTATAGACCAGACAGCAAGCCTACATGAACATCCGACGCGCCAACATGCATGTATATGGTGTCTGGAGAGTACTCCTCAGTTTCGCTAGGATAGCAGAAGAATAATCAAAAGATGCATTGCTACAGAACCAGAAACATTTGCTCTTCAGATTCCCCAAGTGAACAAAATATAAGTGATAAACACTCTTTAAACTGTAAACATGGAAAAATTAATCTTGTCTTTTTATAATAAGATAACAAGTGAAAGATAAGTCACAGAAGCATAGCGACTTCTTCCCAGCTGGAAACCTATTCCACAAGAATTCGACATTGAAGCGAAAGATCATCAAAAGATAATTTCAACGCTGGTTGAAAGTACTTCTTAGTCTTCCTTTGATGTCTGGAAATTACACAAAAGATGTTTATTTTACAGGAATTTCGCTTTTATTTTGGGTTGGCCAAACGAGCAATGAATTTTCATGTAGAATATGACATTCACCAAGCTGTAATAGTAAAAGACCATTGCAGTGAAACGTATAAATGGAAAGTATATTCTATCAGAAGCCTCCCTGGTGATGTACACTCCCATGTTTTAAGAAGAGAGCAAAAGAGCGCGGGTATTCATGAGTCCTCTAAAAATAGTATTTTGAAGGTACTCTTTTAGTTACCTAAGCCAAGAAAAGAGTACTTTTAAAAAGGCATGTAATTGGGATCAAGACCTCCGGGTTATTAGAACGTTGCTCATGAGCATTGTGCAAATGCGCAATGACATCGTAAATGAACATTCCTGAATCTACTGCAAAAGCGAGCAAAAGAGTAATAAAAAAACCCTTGTAAATCTTATCTAGAAAGAATTCTTTCTAGGAGAGCGAAAGATGAAGTATCCAAATAATTTACGTAAGAATAGAAATAAAATCCCTCTCCTCCTCTTTTATTTTTGAGATTCATGGATTGTGTTCTCGTTTGTTCTTATTCTTGATGTTGATACTCCGTTGAAAATTAAGCAAATTCAGTTGTTGTTGTTGTTGTTTTCAACTACTTATTGCACTCTTTTGTCTGCCTGTGTACAATAAATGCATATTGTTTGTATGTACAGATTTGCAAATGTAAGGTTATTCTATATGAAATTACGTTGTCTGCGTATACAGTTAATTAATCAGAAACATGAATTTGAACTTTAAAATACATATTTTCCGCCTCAGCTAAGATGGAAGAACCATTGTTTCACTTACGAAGTTAGAGCGAATCTTGAAGACTGACCGGAGTAGCCGAAGAGTTGGACGTAGATCTGACCGCAGGCCTCTTCCGCCCTCCGAGGATCATCCGTTTTGATCGAAAAAAGATACTGCTGACCTTACGAATGAATTGGAAGGTGGAGGTTGGATTATCATTTTAGACACTATACGCAAAAGATGTATACTACATGATATATTACATGCTCAAACTTTTCCTGTGTTTGTATCAAGCACGTGTTTGCATTTTGTGAATAAAACTCATGAAACAAACACAAAATAAACGAACACAAGGATTTGTTAAGATCTGGAATTGTGATATAGCACTGAAAAGCGGAAAATATGATGGGCAGAATCCAATTGGCACTCATTGGATGGAAATAAATACAACTTACATTATTTAACATTTTTAAGTTTTTAGGAGAGACGATTATATTCATAGATAGCAGTTATTAACATTACGTTGATCAAGGAAAACATACCGTTAGTCACATTTTGTATTAAGTTTACAAACTCTTGAATTACTCTCTTTAGAATTGTAGACAAACAGGAGAATGTCGATTTTAGTGCAAGGGATTCTACAATTTTGGTGTGATATTTTTGTAAGACCTATAGCACTGCTACATTCAGCAGAAAACTCAGAGATTTCCAATACAAGTTATTACTTTGGAGGAACTTACACAAAGGAGCATCTCCTTCTGTTCGAGTTTGTTGGGAACAATTTGTGTTATTCATCATATTCGATTCACAGAGACACATCTAAATGACCTACACAATTTTCTGGAATTGTTCAAAGGCCAAAGCCCCGTGGCAGGTGGATACTGAGAAATTGATAATGAGAAACTCGTATAAATGTAGATTGGTATACCACTCATTTGTGTATAAAGGGTTTCTGTGTAAGAATAAAGTTATGTAATATATGTATCTTTATAATCAAATACATTAATAATCCACACAGTTCACGTTCATTCATTCCTTCATTGCGTAAGATTAAGACAAGTAAAGTTTTATAGAAAAAAAAAACAAGGAAAAACTGTAGCTACCTTTTGAAGGTAGAAAAAATTATTTTTTTTTGTGAGAAACAAACAATACTTTCTACAAATTAAAACTGCTCTTTTCTTCTCTGTCATGTCTGAGGCATTTTATCGGGTGTGTCCCGTTTAATTTGCTTCTTTTTCTTTAAATGGTGTTATGGATCCTTGTACAGGGCCACATTTGCTGTATGAGTGAAGTCAAACATGATCTGGCACAATGGCGTTTGGAGATCCTACACGAAAAAAAAAATACAGTTAACTAAAATCTTATCATATGAACAGTTCAATGTCAAAACAAGTTAGGTCCATTGTCTCTAAGCAGTTTAGATATTTGAGATAAAAACTGAAAAAAAAAATCAAACATTTTAAACATTTTAACGACAGTCCTTATAACGAAACAAACCTTTCCAGTAACGGCTCACTCGAAACATCAAAAGCAATATTCTTGAAATTGTGATTAAAAGATCCCGCATTCTCTCATATACTTATTTTTTTTTCAGTTTTTATCTCAAATATCTAAACTGCTGAGAGAGAATGGATTCACACGACTTACATGAAAAAAAAATACAGTTAACTAAAATGTTATCATATGAACAGTTTAATGTCAAAACAAGTTGAGTCCATTCTTTCTAAGCAGTTTAGATATTTGAGATAAAAACTATTAAAAAAAAACAGTAAGTATATGAGAAAATTTGGGATCTTTTAATCACAATTCAAGAATATTGCTTGTTATGTTACAAGTGAGCCATGACTGGGAAAGTTTTGTTTTGTTGTATGGACTGTCGTTAAAATGTATAAAAATGGCGCTTCGCCAAGTTTGCTATCAATTTTTTTAACATACTTTACGAACTTTAGCACGAAACCAGACACAAGATGTCCAATCAATCCAAACTATAGTCTATCAAATCACGTCTCACCGCAGAAATCGGACGAACTCCGGGTGGTTATCTGGTACGTGTTTCCGTCCGCCCGATCCTGGACGGAATAGAAACCCATCCTCGCCGTATTTCTGTCCCCGAAGCAGAGTCCATACTCGTTGCTCTCGCCGTAACCGCACTTTGTAGCGACGAACTCGCAGGTCGCACTCGCGTAAATCGACTCAATGAAGTACTCAATGGCACGCAGATGATTACATGCTACGAACTGAGTCGTTCCTGCAAATAGTATTCGTTTGCGAACGCGCGTATTTATGAAAGTAAGAAAGTAAGTGACGTTTATATGAGAGGGGGAGGGGGAGAAACCTTCAATTAGTAAAGGATAATTGCCATAATAACTTTATTTTTAAAGTCATATGAGGGTTGTATGACAATGTCTCATCTCAACATTTTTAGTGCATTCAATTGGCACAAAACTACAACATTTTATTCGTTTTTTTAAAATCTTATTCAGTGACACTGAAACACACAAAGGCAAGGGTATTACTAGCAAACATCCACACGAGTTTTAAGAATAACGAATGAAAAGACGATCTACCAATGAATATTGAAATAATTTGGGACCGGGTGCTGAGAGGATCACACTCTTTGCCTTTAAAAAAAAAATGAACAAAAAACAAACAAAAGACATCCAGTTTCGTTCCAAAATGCTGTGAATAATGGCGTCAGTGTCACGCATGATTATGATCAGGGGCGGCGCAGCCGTGGGGGCCGTGGGGGCTCGGGCCCCCACACTCTTTGTGCACCATACAAAGGAATACATAAGGTGTCATCACTTTGGGCCCCCACACTTTTTTCAACCCGGAAGTACGTAAGTGGCACTAAAATGGGAGGGGAGAGAATGCGCTGAGGACCGTGTTTTTTTTTTTTTTTTTTTTTTGCTTGTCAGCTGAAGAAACCCGGAAGTGTGATGGGGAGAGATGAGCTGAGGACCTTTTTTTTTTTTTTTTTTTTTGCTTGTTAGCTCATGAACACCGGAAGTGGGCCCCCACACTTTTAAAAACACTGCGCCGGCCCTGATGATGTCCTCGTCTCAGGTAAAGGGAGTGATCTGTGAATCGTCTCTATGGGAACAGAGTGGGCCTGTGGTTTTTGACCGTGACTTACCATCCCACAGCCCACCTTCGCTGCCAACGAATTCGAAAAAGCTCTGGTCACAACCGGGCTGCGCCCTGCCTTCGTTCGGGTAGAAATCCATGTGGCCACACGCCGCGTACATGCCATATCCTTTTTGAACGAAAGAGGGAATAATAACTACAACGGTTGGAGAGCAAAAGAGGCACTTTAAATTGGAAGAAGGATGTAGGAAGGGTTGAGGGAGAGCTGGATAGAAAATGTAATTGCAATCAGCATGGATCAGTGAATTTTATGCTGGCCCATGTACTTAAAGATTAGGTAGAAGTGGCTGAAAATCAAGCAAAATGAGTTCGTTTTCCATTTTTTTTTTTTTGGGGGGGGGGTCGACCTCCAACATATAATCAACATAATGTGGTACACTGGACCTTTGGTGAGAATTCACAGAGTGAAACATATGAGAGTAAGTCGTTTAAGAAAAAAAAAGAAGATAAACGCGTTGGCACCATATGCAGTACATGGGTAACAAGATATTACAGGGTCTTTTGACCAAGTTGAACTTATTAAGTTGAACTTATTTAATACATCTATTGAGGGGCTAATAAAACAATATGAAGAGTATAATCCAGCATAGACAAGACTCTAACCAAACAGTATACAACGGGGGAAAAAAGTTGCGAGGCGGGACATATTATGTGGACAAGGGGAAACTTACTGTATCTTCGTAAAATAGATTTTATGGGTCTGCCTCAATAATTTGTTTCGACATTAGTCAGGTAAAGATTAGACACAATAATGTCGCTATGTAGCCTGGACCACCAGTACACGACCTTAAAAAAAAGCGTTGTTCTTTTTACTCCTTTTTTGCTTTAAAGTGGCACTAACAATTAAAAAAAAACACACTTGGATCACATCAATCCTCAATGCGATTTATTGAAGTTGTTTTTATTTCTGTACTTTAAGAACACGCCTCCATAATATTATTAGATACTAATTTCTAAAGGTGCAGCGCATGATGATTAAAAGGACAAGTTCATTCAAATATTATGTGTGAATGGAGTGAATGCAGCAATGTTAGTAGACAACATCATCGAAAGTTATAGAAAGGCCCCTTTGTAGAACGATATAAAAAGATACATTTAAAAGGAATTCTACAACATTTTATTTTTCTATATGAAAAAAAAACCATTCCCTCCAGTCGTTACATTCTAAAGGTAATATTGTTCACCTTCCCTTTTGGGAAAGATAAGTCAAGCGCTCTTTTATTTTGCCAGAAACATGAAAACATTGTTAAGTTTGTTTGTATTTTCTTTTTATTGTTATCCTGCAAAAACAGCTGTAGTCTACTCATCCAGCAACGGCGGCGCTAAAACAAAAAAATGCATAAATTTTGAACGCGGATTTTGTCCGATTTTCTTCAAATTTTCACTAATGCGTTCTTTGATATCGTTGCATTGACTCAATCCGCATATGATATATTTGGATGAACTTGTCCTTTACAGGAACAGTAGGCATATTAACCGCCTGATTTGGCAGGTGTCCTTACCGAGTGTATAGACTGGATCAGTGTCCGAGTGAATGATGTCAACGAACGCGGCGTCTGTCGGGTCAAGGCGAACTATCGTGTCCGTGCCCTCGAAGTACGGCCCGGCCGGATCGAGACCTGCGAAGGGAAGGCATTTCAAGGTTTCAGCTAAAATTCTTTAATCTAAGCCATTTCATTGCAGCAGTTTTCTGAGAAAGAACACGATTTAAAGGAACTTTTAAAACGTGAAACTTTATTCAGAAGAGTGTCCGAAAATATTTCAAATAATGCTGTAGGTTCCTTCTTCTGATGAGATCTTCTCAGATAGCTTGTTTGGCTGTAAGCTCCGAACAACCAGTGTTTGTAAAAGAAGACCGGATGAGAAAGTTTAGACAAGATCAAACAAGTTTTTTGCCTGTATTCTTTCTCAGCTTACATTGAATGTCTCTTGCATTTCTATTATCCATAATAATAATAATGATAATAATAATCATCATAATAAGAATACATTGTCTCAAACGTTTCATTCCTGAAAGTTACAAACAAATATGCCTTTCAAAATCTACCTGTATCATTTCTATGTTCATTGTTCCGAAGGTTCTTTAATTCGAAAATTACAGCAGGTCCGTTTATCAGAAAATGGCAAAAGGTGCGCCTTTAACCTATCATTACGCATGGTACATTCTCTGAAGCGTATTCGTCTTGTAGGCCCTTTTCTTTTTTACTTTAATGAAATGCCTGATTATTATTTTCGTATTATGCATTTTTTTTTTATGCACGACTGCAAATGATACTGAATTAAATCAAGACCACTCGAGAACTTAACCGGCAAAAAGACAGCAAAAATTTCCACCTAAAGGATATTTGTTTGTAGGCCCTACTTTGTGCATTGAAATATCAAGTGTTATAGAAAACTATAATATCATGGGAGCTCAGACTGAGACTGCATTGCTATTAGCGAAACAAGTTTCTCTTATAGTGCAGCACAAAAGTAGTTTGCTAGTCAAGCATACACGCCTGCAGAGAGGAAACGGTCGAGCTATTGCGCTAACCGGCCAGCTGTTTGAATGCCCCAATACCTTTAAGGTTAAAGCTGACCCATATTTCTTACCCGTGATTCTCGCAACCTGCGGGTCAGTTTGCCGTTCTCCTGCATACCCAGAGGCGTGGGCTCCAAGACTGTGACCGATGATGTGAAACGAGCTGGCATCGACGCCAAATTCAACCTGAGGCGGGTTATGATGGAAATTGTTGACATTATCATATTTACATCTATTTTCCCATTTTTTAAGCATATTTCAACCATTCAAATGTTCCTTCATGTAGAAATAAAATGAATAATTGAAATTCACTGCTCCTCCTACCTTCAGGAGATCGATGAGGAGTGAGATTTCGGCACCCACAATACGAGTATTTGCGGTGGAGATCCCGTAAAGATCCAGCGCACCGTCCCGCCAGTCCACACGGATGACGTTGTAGTCGCCCACAGTCAGAAAAGCCGTGGCCATCTCCTCCATCCAGTCGACAATGGACCCCTGGGTGAATCCGTGGAGGATTATCTTGGTATCCCTGTATCCCTTGAAGGTCGAACCCGACAGGGTACTGACGTCGTAGGTGCTCAGCTCCTCCCAGTTTTTCATGTTAGAGTTTTCGCGGGTGTTCAGGCGGAATTGGGTGCCGACCTCGTCACGGCTCTCGGGTAGCCAGCTAACGGGGCGGTTGGGGGGATCGTAGAACGGGGAGCCGTTGTCGAAACACCCGATATCTTCGTAGCACTTCTGTAATGCAAAAGCTTCCCGATCATATCACAGGGGAGAAAATTTCGAGACTACCCATCAACCAGCACCGAACAACAGTTCCTTTACTTATAATAATTAAACCTCACTTGATAAAAAAGAATGTATACAATTCCAATAAAAATTGCTGCTTTTGTTATGCATGTGTAACATAGGGAATTATCTAGTGATGATATCCATATATATGTATATATACATATATCATATATATATATAGCTGTTCATGATAGTGTCGCCTGAAAAAGTCGCTGAAGCTGAGTCCATCACGTCATCGTATCATTCGAGTCATTTTGCCATTGCCAGAAGAAGATAATCACTTCGGCAAACAAACTTATCCCTTTGATTGATGGTACAATGATTACAACAGTAACGCTTTTATTCACTATCAATCAAAATAAAAGAGAACATTTCAATTGAATAATCTGGGAAATAAAGGATTTTCTCTTTAAACCTTCACCGACAAAAGGAGGAGTATAGAGACGTGCCGAGCTCACGAGTCTTACCTAGGCCCAGCCAGGCTGCGAGTATTGTAGCCGAACGGAGCCAAGACGTCGCCATGGTTTCTACAACCGTGCTCCTGAATAACTTCGAAGAAAATGACTACAAGTACCGGCAGGACTTCGTTTTTCTTGTCGAATGGAGAACTGTCTGGTGCCAAACTCTGTTGTCAAAAACCTTCGCCAAGAGAGTCAAGTTTAATATCAACTTACAAACACTCGAGCATTCGATAAGGACTTGTAAGTGTCGAAGTACTGTTAATGTAAACACTGCCTTGCTAATGACGGTGAACAGCTGGCCGGTACGCATATAATGTGTACGATGATTTCCGTCAGCGCCTGGCACCAGCGTCATTATAATTAACCACAGGAGCCCCAGATTTGTTAACTGTCGTACCTTCAATGCATGGAACATCCGCGTCTGGCAAGCGATTGGTTAAGTTTTTCTGCTGTTAAAAAGTGAGTTAAGATGTAAAAAAGTACCTAGTTGTTCAGAGATCTTGGAAGGGTACTGTGGGTTATTTTTAGATCTGTAAATGAGCACTCACACTACAATTTGTCACAAAATAGATAACAATGAAGATAACAATAGTAGTAATAATGATGATGATGATGTTGATACAAAAAAATAATGATTTATTGATAATGGTAATTATGATGATAATAATGATAATGATGATAATGACAATAATGATAATGATAATGATGATGATAATGATGATGATGATAATGATAATGATGATAATGATGATGATGATAATGATGATGATGATGATGATGATGATGATAATGATAATGATGATAATGATGATGATGATAATGATGATGATGATGATGATGATGATAATGATAATACTGCTGCTGCTACATATGCATGCCTGATGTTATTACAACTAATGACAAGACTAAAGTACTCGTAAAGTTGCATTGGCAATGATGCTGATGGTGTAACCGGTGATGACGATGATTAAAATTATGATATCCTGAAACTGTGAATCACCTGAACAATAAAAGTGTTTCATTTTTTCCTCTTTTTGCTATTATGTAAGATTATCGTTTGTGTTTCTACTTTTTTTGGCACGTTGAATTGCCCTCGAGAAAAGCGTCATGTAACCGTAGCAGGCATGAACTCATAGAGCTGCGAAAGAAGATTTATCCACTTAACTCACTGGAATTCAAGTTTTGTGGGTTTTGTTCTTCTATCTTGTTATCTTATGTCTCAAACAGTTGTATGTACTCAAAGATAAAGGAAAATATGTTCCAAATTTCGTCATCATAGGTTACGTCTTATATAGCATATATACTATTATATTGATTTTTTGATTGATTGATTGATTGATGAATTGATTGATTGATTGATTGATTGATTGATTGATTGATTGATTGATTGATTGATTGATTGATTGATTGATCTTATTGTTCCACATCTCAAACACAAATAACATGATACAATCGATTGAACATAAGACTGGACATAGCTTCGCGATTACAAAGAATACAAGAGAAGACAATTTTACAAACATAAAATGTGGGGGACCTACTAAAAAGCAGAGCTTGTAATGTATAGGTACCTGTATAGATGAAAAATGTCGGTCTTCTTAAACAACCTAGTAACGAATATATATATATATATACGTTTGGTAAATCCGTTTTGTATATATCCGTCGGGAATATGTAGTTGTTGAGGATATTATATATATATATATATATATATATATATATATATATATATATATATATACATATATATATATATATATATATGTATGTATATATTTGTTGAGGATAACAAAAATAAAAGTTAGTGTGGAGCCCTGATATATATATATATATATATATATATATATATATATATATATATATAATGACAAAAGATGGGACAAGAAACCAGATAAATAAGGCAGAAGAAATCATAAATATCAAGTCAAATGCTCGTTAAAGGGAGTTTGTGTGTGTGTGTTGTGTGTGTGTGTGTGTGTGTGTGTGTGTGCGTGTGTGTATGAGAGAGATGCAAGAAGCGGTACACTGCCTGTTTACTCAGGCAAACTGCACGAAAGGAAAAACACACAAAGACTTACATCAGTTAAGCGTCACAAAGATAAGAATTTATTGAAACAATGTGCCCACTACAATAATTGCAGGTCTATTTAAGTATACTTGTCTTAACTATTGGGTAAATAATTCCGCACTACGTTATTATGTTTAGAATGGATGGCCACAAGCGTATTGTTCTGTTTTGTTTGGCGAGTTGCCATGGGGACGGGGCGGGGCTCCCTTCAAGGAATATTACAAAAACTCAACAGTTACACGATTACATTTTTATGGTGCCAGAGAATTTGAAGATGCAATGGAAGACCGGAAGTAACCGGAACAGAAGATAACAATCACAAACCTTAAGTTATCAGGTACAAGTAAGAATGTAATTTGATATTCCACACTCTGGATACCCTTGAAAAAAAAATAAATAAAAACAAAACAAAAACACCATCTGAGTCACGTTGCCTGTATGCAAGGTAAACTTGTCCATTATTATCTGTATTGGAAAGTCCTCCGAGTTAATGATTGGTTGATTTCTCACAGTCTGGACACCGAAAAGATGTAGGGCCAGCCAAATTTTGTTGGACAGAAGTCTAGGTGCATTGAGACGACACCAGAAACGCGGCCTGCTCTGAATCGGCCTCCACACCGTCCTTCTCGGCGCCAGATCCGTTACACAGCAGATACCTATATTGCGGTACAGTGCGAGAAGGGAGACAGTTGTTGTGTTATCCTTATTGAAGAGCCAGGCCACCTCAGTTACAGAATCAAGTTACTCACTACTTAAGTTCAAGTTGACTATGATAGCTAAAGTCAGATCTAAACGAAAAAAAAAGAAAGAAAGAAAACAAAACAAATCAGTTATGACTCTGAAAGTCGGTGGAATTTTCTGCTTTACATGTTTTTACAAACAGCTCAACATGATACTATAAATAAAAAAGACATTCAATTGTCTAACTAATGCAATCCATAACTACAATTTATATAATATTTCATAGAATTTTCGACAACATGACGGGGAAAAAAATCAATCAAATAATGTGGATTTTAAGGGAAATGCCCGTCTTTCATTGCTCCTAAAAGATATCTTGTAATCTTCCGAGTCTTTATACCGCTGAACAGTACTTTTCTAAAGGACCAAAAAATCCTCAATAATGACCAAACAAATTGAACTATGCTATCAATAGCCATCCTCACTCTGATAAAACATTTTGAAAAGTAAAACTCGTTAAAACAATGTTGGCATGACAGATTTGCATACATCTATTCTGTGGTCAAGTCCCTTTGACATGGAGCTCACTGGTACACATGCTTCCCGTCATGCATATTCATGAATAATAATGAATATTTAGTATAATGCGACGTCTACCGTCTCAGTGTTAGTGCGTTTCGTAACCGGAAAACTAATGAGTCTAATATCTTAGTCAACTGCTGTCAAGTTCCCACAAATTTGTTTGCCAAACGGCACGTGTGTTACGAAATCTTGAGAACGCCCATGTGTTGTAGTGTGCAATGCAAGAATTATTTCTATATTTGTAACAACCTTGCGTGCTGTCTTTAGCCAAGCTTGTTTAACCTTCGTAGAAATATCATATCTAATCAGAACGAGGTGTAAGATAAAGCAAACTAATGAGCCAGTCGACAGTGGTGTTTACTCGAGATGCTAATCATTTATATTTCCTGCATGTGTACACACATTAGGATATCCTTAATTTATTGTATGTGAATTCTTTCAGCTTAGGTAATAATGTTTTAATGACGATTTACTTTATTTAAAAAAAGGCAATTAAGAATATCATTATTGCAAGAAACATTAAATCAGTGTCACTCGACTTGCTCTATCACGAAGTGTAAATAGCAGTTTCATCTTAAGAAGTGTATTAAGAGAATCTGTAGCGGTTTTTTTTTTTCACTAATGGGTGAATGTCATATCAAATTGGTTCACTGTATCATCTTCTCTGCTTATTGTTCGAGTGAAGATATCAATTTCTCTGAGTTCTATAGTAGAAACATTGCTTTCGTGCATCCCATACACGCTGTACACGATAATTATGATCATGTTTATTATATTCCATGAAGTTTCATCAAAAAGTGTGTTTTGTTACACGGTGTGGAAAATTGACAACATCATGTAGCCCAGATGCATTATCATTTTAAGGTTTCCGTCGAAAAGGGCGCCCTACTTTGTTTTAGCACAGAGCCGTAAATAGAGCACTACATTGTACCGTGAGAACATTCAACTTTATATACTTCACTGTTGTTTTTTTTTCGCACACATGCACGTGCACACACACACACTCATTATAATTATTTCTTTATCTGTATCATTAGACCATTTCGTAATAAGCTCATGTGCACATTTCGGGAAATGACCCTTCTTTTTTCTCAGTTGGTTAGACTCTTCACTTGTTTGGAAGAGACATAATATAGGTTTTCCCGTTCATTTTCAAACTCTTTTAGTTCAATTTAATAGATTTGTGGTTCAATTCGTCCCGAAAGATCTGGAATATGCCAATCCTAGTTTCAAATTCATCATTTGTCGATCATTTTCGAACAAAGTCTATTCAATTTAGTCATTTGTCACACATTTTCGTCATTTACAATTCAAATTCCTCCGTCACATTCGCTGCACACATAACAGCAAAAGCGATTTCGTCTTTAAGCGATCATGTTCGTCAAATTTTCCTTCAAGTTCGTCTCATATCTTTTCTGTAGTTGTGAGTTCTTGTTTTTTTTTTCCTGCAACCGTTCACTTTTCCACATTTATGAGTAGCATACACACACGCATACCGTACCCCCGCACACACACACACACACACACACAAAAACACAAACAAACATGCGCACACACGCACGCACACACACACATACACACACATAGAAACACACCCTTCTCACTGAACACACGGAGACAAACATAGGATACTGTCAAACAAACGAAAAAAGTGATCCACGATTTCCAGACAATTTTACATGTGTGTAGAGTTTAAGCCAGCTTTACATGTGTGTAGAGTTTAAGCCAGTTTTAATGTATATAAAAAGACATCAAATTTTCGCAGTTCATCATTTTGAATAAAGTTTGTTTCATGCAATAACATACAATCAGTAAGTAAAATAGCTCAAGCCCAAAAGTTTTCACAACATGATTAAAGATTGTCTTTACTGTTTTTTTATGTTCTCTGACTGCCGTTTATCCTTCAATCTCCTGTCTGTGTATATATATTATAAATATACATATATATTGTCAACAGTTTAGGAATTATGTCTACTGATCCCAATACCAGGAGAAAGTGAGGTAATGCAGGCTTAGAATAATAGTTCGCCCTCACACTAAAAGACCAATGCTATCCGACGAATTTGTTTGAAAAAATCATGAAATTGTGCAAACAAAGACGAATTTGATTCTTACATTCTCCAGTCGATGGGCGGCGGGGACGAATTTCAATGACAATCGACGATTTTTAATGTGATGTCTTTGGAAATGGTTGACGAAAAACGAATTACGATGACGATTGACTAAATTGAAGTTAGGATTTGCATTCTGTGAGTTTTTCGGGGCGAATTTGAATGAAAAATCTTTGAAATTGAATTTTAAAGGTGCGAAAATGAACGGGAAAACCTATATTAACAATATCATTGTCATTTGGGTCTATAGAAATAGAGGGACGACGAGATCGCCGAGGTTTGTGGATGCTCGAAGGTATTATGCCTGACGCTTTACCTGAACGTATCGTCGGCTTGCTCGAGTTCGATTTGGCTTATGTAGACCGAGGGAGGGCGGAACACATCCCAGTCCCACGGTCGGTACCAGTCGCGATCGTAGCTCCATTCGAAGTACAGCCCTGTTACAGTTCCGACGTTCCCGTCCGCCAGCACGACGAACTTGTAATTTTTGCCGTGCTCGAACCAATCTGGTTCTCTATTAGTTTTACATGTGTATGGGAGGGGGGGGGGGTAGGAATGGGGGGTGGAGACAGAGAGAGAGAGAAGAAGCAGACAGACAGACAGACAGACAGAAATAGAGAGGGAGATATTGAGCGAGGGAGAGGGAGAGAGAATACAAGAGTAGGTAATTTGTAAACATGACAGCTTGATTATATTTATCATGATAATATCATTTCATTTCATTTTTATTTCATTTCCGGCCAAAGCATATAAAATGACAATATCATATAAACAAATTAAGTACAATGTAACTTTTACATTTCCAAATGAAATTTAGATATACGTCATTTGTTTACATGAATCAATAAACATACTAGTTGAAAAAATACATGGACAAAATGTGACTGAATCATAACAAAGAAAAGGTCGGAAATGGAGGGGACTGCTAAAAAGCCAAGCTTGTAGAATGCAGACCCCTCGTGAGTCGTGAAAATTATAGTAATAATGCAACGAGACAATTTGACATAATCCTCGGGAAACAGAACATAAAACGAGTACGCAAATTATAGTAATAATGCAACGAGACAATTTGACATAATCCTCGGGAAACAGAACATAAAACGAGTACGCACAAAAATGCACACACAGACAGAAACAAAGCTGCTCTCTTACATACGCGTGGAAAGAATAAACAGGAGGTCAAAGGCCAGAAGGGGACAGGAAGACAGAGGAAGATAGAGGAAAGGGCAAAGGAGGAAGAGTTCAAGGGTCGATGCCAAGGCACATGAGACTTTGGTCTTACCGAGAAGTGGACTATCTACGAGTGATATATTATAACGGTTATGAAATAAATTAAACAAAGTAAAGACATTAGCAGCAAAGAAATCAGTTAGGAGCTTTCGAAATGCAAATCCCCAGTGATGTAAGAATTAACAAACATTTTCTTTAATTTGAAAGTAAAAGTGTTGAAACTTAGAGATTCTTTTATGCTGCTGTCAAGGGAATTCCAGAATTTAGGTCCAGCGAAAGAGAATATAGACTTTGCAAAAATCGTCCTAAACAGTGGTAAATGGAATTCATTGGTTTGTCTGGTGGGGTATGAATGTACAGTTTTATTTTGAATAAACATGGAGTCAAACGCAAAAGGAAGGGAATGATTTATCAATTTGTACATAAACTGACCTAGATTCAAACAATACAAATCCTTGATTTTTAAAATATTATTTTGATAAAACAAGTCATTAGTATGACATCTCCACGATTCTCTACAAATAATACGAAGAGCTTTTTTCTGCAATGATAATATTCTTTCTAAATAATAATATTATGAGGAGTAAGTGTTGCCCCAGGCGAGAATGCCATAGTTCAGATAGGGTAAAATTAAAAATGATTACATTGAGTATAATCTAATATCCTTCGAATTGTCACTTTGCTTGCATCATGAAAGTTTAAAATAATGTCTTCTAAACGTCCAGAACAGATAAACAAATAGCTAATGTGTGAATGATATTAAGAGTGTAGCACATGTGTGATGCATGTTATACCACAAACGCGCGCGATTTAAAGAAAAAAAAAAAATATGTGTTATCCCCGGATCTTGAGTAACCCCTAACAAACTGAATGGCGTGTTCCTCCGTATAGTACTCACTGATTTAGCTGGAGCCTGGTGGACTGCCCGAGAGATCCGAATAAAGTGACGTAGAAGATTCCCTTTACGTCATCAGCCAGGAATTTGTCAGCAAAGTAGATCTTCACCCAGTAAGATGTGCCTATTAGGGTAATTAGCATGTCAATAAATGGAGAAAGAAAGTGGATATGGACGTGGAAAGGGTTTGCTCTGGCCTTAAGCTATTTTAGAAAAAAAAAACAGCAAAAAAAGGAAAAAGAAAATATGTTAACATGAACTTTTCAACTACGTGAAAAGTTAGGACTATTACATAACAATCGCGGATAAGACTCCAACTTCAAATGGTGAATATGCAAGAAATTAATGAAGGTTTGACAGTATTTTTAATACACAATAAAGACAATTTACGTCACTCGGGATACTCACACAATCTTCGTTTATGGATTCAACAGCTGGACATCTTAGAACTATTAAAAGGAAAAATGTTTAAATATATAATTTTCTGTTATCTTTGCTTTGTTTGGGGTTTTTGTTTTCACTGCTTTACAGCATTTTGGGAAAAAAGTAATGAAGCAGTGATTCAAAAGTAAGTGTCTAGACAGTTTAATATGCAAACTATTTTATTCTCAATCAATTCATTCAATTTCATCATATTATTCTTTATCTATCTTTTTCAGTGCGTCCCTCATCCTCTTTTTTTTTTTTTTTTTACCGGAAATCTCCAATAATTACCCTCTCACCGCAAAATGGTGACTCCTGGCGGGTCTGCACGTAGTACTGAACGTTAACTTCCCCGCTGGAGGCGAGCGAAGGATCGGTGGGGTTGCCCATGCTGATCGTCTGCGTCTGGTCGTAGCACCTTCCCGCCAAGAAGTCGTCGTAGGTGGCGTCGTCGCACCTCATGGCCGTCATCGAGCACGACTGGCTGTCGATGGAATCGATGAAGAGCTCGTAGCTGCGAAGATGATTGCAGACTACAAACTGGACTCCACCTGCGCTTCATTGATCGACAATAAGACATAAAGTATTCCAACAACTTGTGAAAAGGCATTTCTACATTCCGGAAAGGTTGCTTTGGTAATTTCTGTAAGACGGGCTAAAAAGAACTTTTTTTTTTCTAGTGCACAAAGACTCTGCAGTCTATTGAAACTCTACCAAGTATTTTCGTGAGTTCCTTCATTTTAATCTAATCGTTATTAACCATGACTCAAAATAAAGCAGATGCGTTTAAAAGGCGGTTGTGAAAT
This sequence comes from Diadema setosum, assembly GCA_033980235.1. Classification (NCBI taxonomy): domain Eukaryota; kingdom Metazoa; phylum Echinodermata; class Echinoidea; order Diadematoida; family Diadematidae; genus Diadema; species Diadema setosum. The sequence continues at coordinate 11,474,517 of CM067072.1, read as the reverse complement.
CCCATTTAATGACTTTGCCATCTTTCCGTCTGACAAGAAAGGCAGTCAAAGCCACTAATATCACTGAATAGACACTGATTTTCTACTTAAATTTTGTTGACTAGAAAGTCTAGTCAAAATGTATACTAGATCGTTTTAAGAGTGTACCCTTAAACAGTGACACTGATGAGTTTGATCTGTCATGATGTAACATGAAATAGCGTCAATGCAATTGCGTACTGAGCCAACTGGATCGTCCGAACAAGATACGATAATCTATTTTATGCTGGCAAGTAAAGCCAGTGTATCGTCACGATTGCAGAAAGGGAGCGCTCGGGGTGCACAATATTTGTGAATCGTGAATGTGCTTGTGCTACAGAGTTACAAAGATACGAATAGATCCGTCTCCCGGGTCGACGAATCACCATACTTTTACACTGCCTTCAACTCCTGGTAGTACTGCCGGTAACATGTTTCTGTGTGATGTAAACACAGCATTGATTTTGTTCATGATTATTGTCCTAAAGGAGGGTTTAATCGATTCATGAAGTAATAAGTGATTAATTAAAAAAAAAAAAAAACTGACCGATGAGGAGGCTGCCCTCTGTGATGATGTGTTCGACAATCCCCTGATCACATCCGGGTTGCTCCTTCCCACCGTTGACGTAGGTATCCACGTGACCACATTTCGTGTAGATTCCCATACCTTTGATAACGCACATTGGCAGAGAAAGAATTAATGAAAAGAAATATAAACATCACCACATGGCTTATATGATACTATATGCTTTTTTTATTTCTTTCTTTTTTCACACGGCAGGGTGTTGTGTGTCACCCTTTAAAGTAATAATCTATAGTACATTGTTGCGGGTATACGACATGATTTCATATCATGTAATACTCGGACAAAGGAAAATTTTTATATTCCAGTAACATCAAACTATGGAGGTTTATTTCTATTTATCCATTGAATTATCTATTTATTTATATTTTTATTCATCTATCTATCTTTCTATTTTACTTATTGATTTAATCATTTCAACATATTTTAACGGGATAACAAGATCAGCAGGTGAATGCTGTTTTACATTATGGTCCTGAATATAAATGAATGGATATTTCGTAAATATGAAAAAGACAGCGTTTGAAGGAGCAAGACGCCCACTTGAAATCAACAATAAGCGGGTGTAGCAAAATGACAAAACAATGTAGTAAAAAAAAAATGGGTTAAAACAGCGATTAAAAAATGGGATATATGTATACGTATATATATATATATATATATATATATATATATACACACATATATACATATATATATATATATATATATATATATATGAGCTGAACTTAAGCCAAAAAGAAAAGTAGTGATGAATGATTTTAAAAATGAACGAAAAAATGGAATGACATAGCTAATAATGATAATACTTTAAAAGAATGATAATGACAAAAATACATAAATGATTCAACTTTCGGATTTTTAACCAGGCGTGACTAGTTGAAATCAGGTAAGCACGCATTAATTCTTTAGTGAAACATTTTCTATAGGACAACTTTTTTAGTATCTTCGGTAGATGGGTTCATAATTGCTCACTAACCCAATGTGTATATCGGATCTGTGTCTGTATGCAGGACGTCAACGAAGAGGGCGTCTGTCGGGTCAAGCCGAACCATTGCTTCGGTGTCTTCGAAGTATGGACCAGCCGGATCCATGCCTGTGAACGAGTGGGGATGCAAAAAACAGTCACACTTTTCGAGGGCATGCTAGTATCGCTATCTTACAATAACGTAACAATATCATTCGTTCTTTTATACTGATGACATGGATATCATGGATTTGAAGATAATATATCTATACTGTCTTTCTTATCATCATTAACCTGCGAAATATACATGGATACAATTTTAGTACTGAGACTCTGGCAACTACCGCCCCCCCCCCCCCCCCCTTTATAACGTCATGGTGCAAAATCTTCAGAACTCTGCAATAATTTGATGATATGAGAAGACTGTACTTGCTTCTAATCGAATCTATAAACTGCTACAGCCGGGTTTTGTGTATACTGAGATCACTTCAGAACAAGTTAGTGATCTTTCATTCCACACTGACCATACCTCCACACACGAGAGACCTTACATAACAATGTAAACAAGGCAACAGATAAATGTGGTGATGACGGCATGTAACACATCATCGTCTCGATCGATTGTTCTTGATTGTGCAATCTCGGTAATATACCAAATGTACCTGTAATTCGACCTAGATCCGTGTGTCTCTCTCCCGCGTAACCGCTTGCGTGCGCGCCAAGACTGTGCCCAATGATATGGAAGGATTCCGATGACGTCATCCCAAACACTTCCTTTAAAGAATACAAAAACAAAAAACAGAGGATGCATAATATGAAATAACCGATACTACATCAATAAGAAAAAAAGGATGCAAATCAGTATTATTTGTGGGGAAGTTTTGATTCAGGGAAGTTCATATTTTGACAATTGTTCAATGATCTAAACAGGTTGGCAATTGTACGTGGCTCCCTGTAATTAAAGCAAACTTGTCTTAGCATTAGGTAGATTAGCTTTTTTTTTTATTCAGCCAAAATTGCACGCGATTTGCTTTTGTTTAGTTTTGTTCTCTAATTTACGAGATAGAGTCCACGTGTGGCTTCCTGCTTTTATTTAATTTTTTTTTTTGTGTGTGTGTGTACAGGAAATTCCTCAGTGTCAATAAATGGTAGCAAATTGTTATGATAATTTCCTCGCCTTTTTTCACCTATCCCCCTTCCACACATACACACACGCAATCCATAGTTCCCATGGTAAAGGCCATGTGAATTCCTCGAAAAAAACAAACAAACTAATGGACGTCAGGTTTTACTCCTACAGCACGAACATAAGATTTTTTTGGGTGTGTCCTAATTCGAGCATTTGTATCGCAATATGAAAATTCTTTGTAAAGATATGACTGACCTTGATTCTGTCGATAAGGAGCGCAATTTCGGCCCCAACAATACGGGTATTGGCCGTCGACTTGCCGTAGAGGTCGACGGCACCCTTCCGCCAGTCGACACGAATGACGTTGTAGTCCCCACTGTTGAGGAAGGCTTCCTGCATGGTGTACATCCACTGGACGTCGCCGTTCTGGGTGAAACCGTGCACGATTATCTTCGTCTCGTGGGTAGGGTCGAAGTAGGAATCTCTGTGTTGGATAGTTTGGAAATCTTAAAGGGGAATTCAAGACGATTTTCATAATTTCACATAATGTAGTACATAAACCGATAGCTCCCTGTACAGTATAGTGGAAATTATTGTGGTCGGAAAAACCAATGCTCTAAAAACCCACAACAAATTACACTGAACAAAGATGATCACATAGGAGGCTCACGTGTTTCAGAAATGTTGCAATGTAATTCCATTACAAAACAGCTTGCTTACAAGTTTACCTGAGTAGAATTTATGCATGCTTTATTCTTTTGTTCTGCTTCCTTGAGCCCCTGTGATGAGGCAACCATGTCATTATCCTTGTTCAATGTAATTTGTTTCGTCTCTTGAAAAAAATTCCTATACCTCATCCCAATCACTATTCTCAAACACTATACCCAGTATAATTATCCAATTTATAGTTTTAAAAAAATGCGAAAGTCTGAAAATCATCTGGAGGTCTCCTTTAAGTGAATGGCGCTGTACTACATGTAGATAAAGAGGGGTTGTCGTTGTTGATGATGATGATGTTGTTGTTGCTGCTGTTGTTGTGGTGGTGGTGGTGGTTGTGGTGGTGGTGGTGGTGGTGGTGTACAGTTGTACCGGGCGTTATTTTGTGACAATGTTAAGAAACTGCTTATCCTGACCGGGAAATCCAAAATATGTTTAAAACAGGTGAAAAGATGATAGGATATAGCTTGTAAAATAGTACATCATTATTTCTCTATGAATTTTGCAACAAGTACAACCGTGTCTGACGCTGACGAAATAACATAGGGGCCAATATTATAAACATCTGGAACAATGCGCATACGACGTTCGTCAATCGTACTCAATTAATGTGCTACCGTCACTGGGCTCATTTCTCTCACTGTTGTCTCTTGTTCTGCAAAGACGCGGAGGGAACAGGTGTGATGAGACCAAACAAAAGGAGACCAAACAAACAAAACAATAGCAAAGCAAACCTGATCGTCGACGTATCGGACGTGAACAGCTCCATGACGGCGTGCGGGTTCCGTCTGGTGTTGAGGTAGAAGTGGGTCCCCACCTCCTCACGGCTCTCCGGCAGCCAGCTGACCGGTCGGTAGGGCGGGTCGAAGAACGGGTAACCGGACGAGAAGCATCCAATCTCATCGTAGCACACCGTCATGATGGCGTCGTCATAGTAGTAGTCGTTGAAGATATCTTAATTGAGGAACATTTTTTTAAAGGATGAAAAAAGAGAACTTTTCACGCCTTCTTACTTCCCACTACAGTAAATGTACTGTTTAAGATTGGGAGCAGTGATTTGAAAAATGTTCGAGTTATCGCATTTGATGCATATGTGTAGGTCAGTTGTATCACTGAATATCCTACCATACAAAAATTTCGTGCTAAAGCCTAGAAATAAGAGATATCACTATTTTTCTCAATAAACCATAACCGTACATAGACGGGGGTTTTTTTAAGAAACAATTTTACATTAATTATTGTTCACATTTTGTATACTCATGAATATTAGCATTGATTATACTGATTAACATTTTCACATCTGTTGTTTCTATCTCTAACTCACATTTTAAAACCATTTTGGAGCACTGAAGCTAGATTTTTTTACTTCATCTGCAAATGGTAAATAATGCCTTTAAACTTCATTTCCCCATTGCATCATCATTAATTTTAGAAATCGTGTGAGAAAATCAACCATCAACCATATCAAATATTTTGATATTATTTTGATTATTCACAATGGTTGCATGAAAACAATGACTTTATTTATCATGAAAATAATTTTCAAGAAGCAATGACATAATAGTTTTGAATCTTATAGAAATCTGTGGATGTGGTCAAATGGGTGAGGAAACAGAAAAATCAAAAACACTGATAATTATTATCATTAGTGAAGAACAATCAAAGGAAGAAAACATTGGCTGACTGCCACAAGCCGCGAATCGTGTTTCCTCTTTATCCGCTCGTGGTCTGCAAATAACCCCGCATGGAAATCCCAGATATAACAGGTTCCAGAGACAAAATGGAATTTATACAGTACGTGTAATAAAACCAACCAAATCGATGTCCCGAAATCCAACTGAAGGACAGCCCCCCCCCCCCACACACACACACACTCAGCTAGTCAACCATACACAAGACTATGCTTGTTCCAGAGATACCCCCCTTTAAAGATGGAGATGGGTTTAATATAAATTTGACCCCTTGTCACGGGCTTTTGGAAGAGACGCCATTAGAATTAAGAGTTCTCCAAACACATCCAAAAGTAGCCATCGTTTCAGAAAGATGACAGCCCGTCGTCGAAACTGTCACAGGTAAATACAACTTTTTGATGTGTTTAGAGAACTCTTTATCTATACACCTTATCACAGCTTGCAGACATTAGTATAGCGCATTTGGCGAAATGTCAGCAAAAAGAAGGCCAGCCAGGTATGGTTAGCAGCATGACATTTACAGGAAACATATTCGGGAAAATCGGTGCAAACACGAAGAAGCCACACTTCCCCTGTTTCGGAATTTTTCAAAGTGGGGTTGAAACCAATCCTGATCGGGACCCTATTTCAGGATTGCTCGGGAAAGATTTGAAAGCCACCCTTAACTGAAAATATTTCGATTTAAAAAAATACTAAAAGACCCCTTATTCCGACGATTTTTATCCGAAATTGAGCCCTTAAATTACACTCCTTTTCCCGAAAAATCGGGAACGCGCGGGAAATGCGCAAGTCTCGCATTGGCTTGCCCAACTATCTTCATTAGATTTTCCCCTTTTGACATGGCATAAAAAAAATAGATTCATTTTTCATTTTGCATCAGATCTTACATGGTATTGTAATGACCTAGTCATAAATATTTTTATAGGGGAAAAGTGTTGCAGCTGCAATAACATTTACCAAATGGCTGCGCATCACCTGAACTAATAAATGTGTATAATGTGGTTTCGAGCAATAACATGTTTTGATGAAATCGTGAGGAAGCTTTTAAACTCCAATTTCCTGACTTCATTTCTAGGAAAATTTCTACCATTTCCTTTGTATGTTTTTTTTTTTTTATCTATTGATGTCAACTTCAAGAGATTTCTGTTTTTGTTAGTTCTGTCCGGTTTATTGGTTTCTGGCTACAGCTGATGTTGATTTATTTGCAAGTTACTAGAGTGGAGATTTAAGATGGACGTATATTGCATCCTCTCGATAATCAAAATGGATTGTCGATCATGCCATATCTTTCTGCAGCTCGATCGCTGTCACGTGGTCAGTTGATGTATATAGCAGTGTTTGGAAGAAGATACATTCATCGTTGTCTTCCCCATTCTATCTTATTGTCCTTGTGTTAGGACCGTCTTTGAAGCTGACAGCCAGCATGCTGTTACAGAATACAACGGCGAGGTGGTTCAGTCGGTAGAGTATCTGCCTTGCGATCGAATGATTCGGGTTCGAATCCCATGAAGTCTTTACTGAGTAATGCTGCGTGCCATCATGCCGTCCTCTCTAGTAGAGGCAACACACTCTGTCCCTCGGAGAGGATATAAAGTGAAGGTCCCTTGTTTGAGAAACCAAGCACGTAAAAGATCGTGCTTTATTCATTCATCCAAATAGCATGGTGCATGACCCAGTAAAGTGGTCCGCCCCAAGTACAATCGAACCCTATTGTAGGAAGATCAGATAGTGATACAGCTGAATATGGCTATCCATAGCAACCATCAGCTGGTAATATGGAAGATAAAAACAAACAAAAACGCAATGACGACTTACCAACAGGTTCGGCGTTATATGGCCTTGCGTGCAGCGCTAAGGCTGCGAGGTACCAGAGCGTCCAAAACTTCATCAGAGACCGAATGTTCTTCATTCCAAAACCAAATTTTAGACAAGGTTTCAGTTGCTAAGCCTCCACAGGCTGTCACATTACCAAATTAGTGAACAGAATTCTCGACGGGACGACGTCTTTATACCTCCCAAAGATCTTAAGCCTTTAAGAGTGTCGATAAAGAGATGAACCAGGTGGCAACTGAGCAATCGGATCACATAGAGATGTTGCGCAATGTGCCGTGAGTACAACACATTGAGAATAATACCGTTATGATAAAGAGATTTTGCTCAATCCAGAGTTCTTGGAAGGGTTTTGTTTTGTAAAACGCGGACTGAACTGAGAATAGAAAGTTGCGAAGTACAACAGTTAATATTGCTTGACTGTACGTCTGTAATTAACAGTACTGCTATCGCTTCTATTCTGTTCATGATAATTAATAGTCAAATAAATACTTTTGTAAAATATAAGGGGGAAATCTTTTCATTTTTCATTTCATTATATCATTGTTATTATTGACATAAATATTATTTCTAGCTATACAAAATAAAATGAAGCGGGACTCTTTTCTGCAAGAAAAATCACACGCATCAACTAAATACATTGGCATTTCTTTAGGACTCTCTGTTAATAAGTGTGAAACTAAACAGAGCTTACCGAGAAGCACATATGCCAATGTTTGATATTACAGTAGTCATAAAGAGCACTTTGTTTTCTTCATTATACACAGTCTGTTGGAATGAACTCATGTGAAAAATTGGTGAAGGTTAGTTAGTGCAAATTGAAAGGGTGCAAGTGTTGTGGATAGATAGTCGGATCCTTTCAAAATTAGATTGGCTCTATTCATAGGCCTCACTACACTATGCCTATCTGAACGTGAACAAAGCTCTCCTTGGTACTTGGTATGCCCCCCTATAACTGCTACACCAACGTACTGTACAGTCCACTTCAAATATGGCGGAAAGTGTATACACTACTATTCAAACTCATGTGCAACCTTCAAGGCGAGTATCCTCCTTCAATCTGGTGACATAAGCCCTAATCCAGGGCCCTTGACAACTCCCGGTGGATCATGTAACCAGAACCGGTCCTCTTCAGTCAACCATAGGCATAACCATGCCCCACTGTCATGTCTTCTTTTCAATGCTCGGAGCATTCGCAACAAATGGCAGGATCTTCAGCTCTCTCTTGCCAATCATACACCTAGCATGTTGTTCATCACAGAGACATGGCTCACCAGAGATGAACCAGACCCCTCTCTTGGCTTGTTGCATGTTGTCTTCCGCAAAGATCGTCCAAAGGGCCGTGGTGGAGGTGTTCTGGCCGCCGTTGACCCTGATTTATCACCCCGCAGATTACATCGACACGAAACAGATGATCTTGAATTGATGTGGTTGTCTGTGAAACTCGCTAAAGCTAATTGGCTGGTTGGCGTGCTTTACCGACCACCTTTTTCTCCTGTGTCATATTGGGAGAAGGTCGCCGACTCCCTTGAATCAGTGGATGTCAATCTATTCGATGGATGCCTCCTGGTTGGGGATTTCAACATAGACATGTATCCAGGTGCACACCGAACAAACCATCATGCCTACCTGGAGGAAATCACTTCACAGCATGGACTGGCTCAGTTGGTGTCTGTTCCCACAAGGCCTTCCGAAGCCAACATGCCTACAACTGGTTCAACGATTGACCTTGTCTTCACAAACTGCCGGCACTACGTCTCCTCCGTCAACATCTCACCGTCACCTGTCTCATCCGATCATCATGCAGTATCCATCCACCTTCGCTCTTCACATTCACTCCTTCGAAACAGTCTAGTGAGATCATTTTTGCAGTTTCAGCGAGGAGACTTTAACCACTTGCGAAGGCTAATCCAGCTTATTCCGTGGTCTGCATTTATGGATTCCAATGACCCAAACTCATCAGCAGAGATCTTCACAGACTTACTTAATGCAGCTGTAAATGACTCTATTCCCAGAGTATCCAAACGAAAGTCGAAATTTTCCCCTTGGATTACTAAAGAGCTGAGAAAACTTGTTCATAAAAAGCATGTGTTATTCAAGAGAGCTCGCAGGTCAGGCTTGAAAACTGATTGGGAAACATATTGCAAGGTACGAAATGATGTCAAGAAACAATGTAGACAAGCATACTGGTTCTATGTAGACAATATGTTTATGTCTAACGACAACAGACGTAGGTTCTGGAGCTATGTTAGATCATGTAAGCAATCATCTGCCCCTCGTGTGTTTGTTCATGATGGTACTACTCTCGATAATCCTGACAGTATATCGCAAGCTTTTAATGACTACTTTAGTTCTGTGTTCAACCCTGCACAGCTTATCCCAGATGAACCTCTAGACAGCTCATGCCTAGTCCCTGAACTGAGTCAGTTGTCCATTTCTGTAGGTGAGATTATTCCAATGTTGCTCTCTCTTCCAGCAAATAAACCCCCAGGGCCAGATGGAATTCACCCTAAAATCATCAAGGAAACTGCTTATGAGATTGTGTATCCCTTGTGTGCCCTATTCAATTCATCTCTTCATACAGGGGTTGTACCAAACATGTGGAAAAAGGCAAACATTACTCCCATATACAAACAGGGTGATAGAGAGTTGCTCACTAACTACAGACCCGTTGCACTAACTTCTGTGCTCTGTAAAACCCTTGAACGAATAGTAACATCAGCTATTCAATCACACATGGATTCATATGGCATGTGGAATTGTCACCAACATGGCTTCATGAGAGGGAGAAGTTGCGTTACCCAACTAACCAATGTCCTTCATGATTGGTCTTGTACCCTAGACAGACCTAAAGCTCCCCGGATCGATGCTGTGTTCTGTGACATGTCAAAAGCATTTGACAAAATGTCACATTCTGCGTTGCTCGATACAGTTGCCAAGGATTACAGCATTCGCGGAATGGTTTGGAAATGGCTCAAATCTTTCCTTGTTCTGCGAGACCAACGTGTGATGTACCAGGGCGCATTCTCCTCTTGGACTAGAGCCTCTTCGGGGGTACCGCAAGGAAGCGTGATCGGACCCTGTCTCTTTAACTTATTTGTCAATAATGTGGCTCACTCCATAAAGTCTACCACAGTTCTCTTTGCTGATGACATCCTCGTCTACAGAATAATACGATCCTCACATGACCAAGCAGTGTTACAATCAGACCTTGACAAAATTCACGAATGGTGCGCGTCAAAGCAAATGTCACTTAACACCGCGAAAACCAAGGTGATGCACATCACCCGGAAGCGGATACCGGATCAATACCCAGTCTACACCCTTAACAATGACCCGCTAGCTCATGTACCATCCTATAAGTACCTTGGAGTGATCATATCGTCCGATCTCCGTTGGAACTTGCATGTGGACGCTGTTGTAGCTCGTGCCAATCGGCTACTGGGTTTTATTCGCTGCATCGCACGTGGGGCCTCCACGCAGGCGATATTTTGTCTCTACCGGTCCCTGGTGCTCCCTATTCTGGAATATGGCATACCAGCATGGCACCCCAATACTGCAGCCCAGGAGCATAAACTAGAGCAAGTTCAACGGACAGCGACCAGAGCCGCACTCCATCAAAGGAGGTGTGAGATGTCCTACGATGAGCGCCTCCGCTTGCTCCATTGGTCATCGTTACAGTCCAGAAGGGATTATGCTCTGTGCGCGTTCACCATAAAATGCCTTTCAGGGGTTATTAAATGTGAAGCTATATCCAACACTGTTCAGATAAATACCCGGCACCCATACCTTCTTACATTCACTCACCACCCGTCCAGAACCCAGCTACTCTTCCTTTCCCCCACCCGTAGGTTTCCCAGACTCTGGAACAAATTACCTGACTCGGTAAGGGACTCGGCAGTTATTGATACTCTCTCATCTTTCCTTCAACAACTGAGAGGTTCATTTTAATGTAGTGTATTGATAACCACAGGTATCATATACATACAATGTACATGTGTATGAGAGTCTCTGTACTTTGACTTTGTTTGAAATACACAAATGTGTCAAGTTAACTGTATGAGTGTGTTATCTCAGGTCGGGTGCCCTGGTGCCCTGATTTCTGCTCTCATTTGGAGAGAATTTTACCGACTTTTTTCAGGTTTCTGTGTCATCAGTGTATTGTAACTCAGCTGATTTCAATCCCTGGAAGATGCAGGACATGTCTAAAGGAGGATTATGATTGATTTTATGTGATAATTATGATCTTTTTTTTTTTTGCTGTTTTTCTTATCATGATTGCTCTTGGTTGCCATAAAACACAGAATATTGATTGATATTCAGTTTTGTTTGCGACCCAGTTATATCTTGTCTCTGGGTTTCAGATTTTTTGTGTAAGACATATATAACATTAACTGATTAGTAATTTTATAGTTTTTTTTTTGTTTGATGTTCATGCCTTAATTCATGCCTCACATTATTTAATATCATTTATGAATTTTGGCGTCTGATATATAACGTATATTGCACAGTGGTGTGTGTAATACCACACAAGGAAATTTTTACAGAAAGTGCTGGATTATGTAGTCCCAGGGTAATGATGAAGTTAAAGTTTTGAAATTATTTTTATATTTACTGTGTATCGAAGATGGTTTGGGGTATGTTGATGATACTGCTGGCTTCATACACTGTAGTGTAGTAGTTAGAGGGGATATTTGTTGTTGTTGAGATGTACTCTGATAACACTTTTTTGTATACTGGATTTTTTTTTTCTTTTTTACGGGGGGTGGAATGTATACCCATTTGCCAAAATATTTTTAGCTTGTTTGAAGAAAAAAATCCATCTGGTGTACACGCTTAATTCAAATTGTATTATTTCTTTTCTTTTATGTTCAACAACTCCCTGATGTGCTTCCTCAAGTTGGTTGGAGAGGCCCAAGGGTCATAATGATTTTGATTGCATTTTTCCAACCCGGCTCCTTCGGGAAGCTCAACAGGGAAAGCCTGACACTTTGTTTTCATGTGTTTTGTTTGTTTATTCTGTTTCTCTGTTATCACTTGTATTGTTTTGCAAATGCCGAATAAATAATAATAATAATAATAATTGCTATACAGTGCATGCATATGATACACTGGGCACTAGATAAAGCAACGATGTTCTCCTCGAAGCAGGTTTGAATATTGGTTATCTAAAGCAACGTTCGGGGTAATGATAATAGACAGCAATGAACGCAGTGTAAATGCTGCGCCTGATGATCACCTTTGCTTTACTGAACCGAAATAGCAGCATTATTTTTTGCTAAATGTAAGATTATGTAAATCGTCTGTTTGCGTCAATACCACCCTCGAGCATGTTTGGACGGTTGTTTGGATCGTCGTTTGGATTACGTAAGAAGATTATAACATCATACAACAGAATGACTATCATCTACTAAAGTATTCACGGATTACTTATGCTTGCACAATGTTATTAACTAAAGCTCAAATTCAAGATTTCTTATGAAAAACATTATGTCATATTTTCGTCTTCAGATTCAGTATTTCCATCTTCACAGTATTTCCCGTCTATACTCCGACTCATATGGATGGAACACTCTATTCAGCCATGGGTTACTGTGTTTTGTTCTGTTTTGTTTTCACAGATATCCACCCAAGTAAAAACGTATTTGCAAAATATACAATGTAAATGAAACGATGCAATTAAGCTACTGGTCAAATACAAAGCATAACTTTCAATTATACAGACATACAAGTACATACAATGCAATACAGTGTAGGTACTTATATAGCGCTCTTACATGTATCGCGGCGCTTCACAAAACTGTAATGTCAAAACTTACATAAGGGGGGTTGGGAAAAAATAACAGCAGATGATGAAAAAATCAACAACTGCAATATATGCACAATTGATTGATCAGTTCTCGAAAATAAAAGTCTTCAAAGATTTTTGGAACACTAATAGCAGATGAATAGAGATGGTGATTCCCTGATACTTTGAGCAGGGAGGTGGAAACTCTTCCACATCCCTGCTTTGAGGGAGTTGAATCTACAGGCATGGGGCAGCTGCTGAGAAAGATTTGTCTCCTGTCCGAGTGAGAGTCCTGGGGATAGATAGCCGGGTTGGATCTTGGCCTGACCGCATTCCTTGTCTTTCAGCCTGGTGGCGCGAGATCAGTTTCTGAAGGTAAGATGGAGCGCAATTCTGGAGACATTTGTAGGTGATTGACAAGAATTTGTACATTATTCGCCTTTGCTCAATTGTCCAAGGAGAGGAGAGGCATGGTCATTTCTCTTGGCCAGAAAAACAGCTTTGCAGCTCGGTTTTGAGCACGTTGAAGGCGTTGGACATTACATGAAGAAGTGCCACATAGGATGGAGTTTGTGTTGTCTATTCTTGAGGTGATAAGAGCATGTTCACAAGCTTTCTGGGGGGCGTTTCATCAACGAGTTCGTCGGAGGTTTTCACCGACAAATTTGCTATCAGCCAATCAGACGCAAGGATTTACACTGACAACTGTTAAAAGCTAATGAAATCCTTGCGTCTGATTGGCTGATAGCAAATTTGTCGGTGAAAACTCCGACGAACTCGTTGATGAAATGCCCCCCTGATCAAGGAAGGGCCTGTTGTAAATGTAATATTTAACAGATGAAAATGAATTATACATGATGTGTATTACATAAATGCATGTAAGAAAGAGAATCACACAAAATATTGATATGGTTTCATGAGAATGAATTTTGTGATTTGTGCCAACGGTACAAGTGGAAGATCAAAAGGTATTATGAAAATGGTTAAAGTCCTTGGGGATAAGCAGCCGATGAGCTAATTCCTGCATTGAATTGAAAGACATGCGGACTTACTTTCATTTTATTTTTTTGTGCAAACAATCCTGAAAAGGGTCCCAAATAGGGTTCATTCAACCCCCCCCCCCCCCCCCCAACGCTTTTCTTCGTCACCTGGAGAATATTGCTGTCATTTGGGCACATTGGGAAACAATTTGATCAAAATAGTAATTAAGTCATTTAAGGAGATTTTTTTTTTCTTTATTCACATTCATAATTCACTGTTGAAGTACCCGGGCCTGTGTATATTGAAATGCTGTGACCCGTTGACTGCGTGTACATGCATTACCACACATTGTCTTTGAGGAATTAAAAGCAATGTGGCTTTGAGATTTCGTACAGGTTTGTTCGCGGACTATATAGTCATCCATCCACGGGAAATATTGCACTATGTTCTCATGGGCTTGTGCCGAAAGGGTGGGTTGGGTGGTGGCGCGTCGCGTTAATGGGAACACCACCCTTCGTCCAAAGCCCCCCCCCCCCCCCCCGGTTTTGCCGAAAGGGTGCGTTGGGAGCGTTGGGTCTCGTCGCGTTGACTGGAACCCCACCCTTCTTCCAACCCCCCCCCCCCCCCGGTTTTGCCGAAAGGGTGCGTTGGTACTTTTTCTCATGTAATATTAAAAGACGAGTTTTGAATTCATATTTAACCTTCAAACAACCATTTCAAAGAGGCTATCGTCCGGATCGGTTTCTAAGCGCATAGGGAAGAGACGAAAGTTGGTCTAATTCCATTTTGTATTAAGCGCATTTAATGTAATGTATCATTATTATTATTATTATTATCGGTCTACACTCTATTACCACTTGGTCTACAGCCAGTTGGTCTAATAGACTGTTTAATATCAGTTGGTCTAATAACCAGTTGGTCTAGTCATCATTTCGTCCAATTACTGTTAGGTCTAATTGTAATTTAGTTTAATTACTATTTGATCTACAGTCAATTCGTCTAATAATAGCCATTTGGTCTATTTTTGGTCTAACACCAATTTATATCATCAAATACCGATTTGGTCTATTATGAGTTGGTCTAATTCCATTTCGTCTAATCATCAAATGGTCTAAAATAAAACCAAATTATTTTATCCAATATAGATTTGGTGTACACATCATTAATTTTGTTCCATTGCCCAGTTGGTCTAGCCTCTGTCTATCATCATTTAGTCTACACCCATTTAGTCTAATAACCATTGATCTTATCGTCATTTGGTCTAATAGCCAGCCTCCTAGTCTAATCAGGTACCATTTGGTCCAATCATCGTTTCGTCTATATGACCAACTGGGCTATATATATATATTTTTTTTTTTTTGGGGGGGGGGCCTTTTTATTGATGTGTACACCAAATTTATATTGGACAAATTTGGTTTTATTTTTGCATGAGTTGCATCATCCATATTCGGATTCAGCACCTTCCAAATAGGATGGAATTATCAATTATTTTCAATTTCACACCATTTTGAAGGAAATACGTGGGAATTTTCGGTTTTGGCGGCCATTTTGGCGGCCATCTTGAATATCTCAAAACCCTCAAGGATGCAAGAGTTGCATCATCCAGATTTGGATTCAGCACCCTCGAAATAGGGTAAAACCGTCAATTGTTTTCAATCTATCACCATTTAGAAGGAAATACGTTGGAATTTCCAGTTCGGGCGGCCATTTTGGCGGCCATCTTGAATATCTGAAAACCCTCAAGGATGCAAGAGTTGCATCATCCAGATTCGGATTCAGCACCCCCGAAATAGGGTAAAACCATCAAAAAACATTGGGTGGACGGTAAAACAAGGTTAGCCCAAAAAGTCGCTTTGGCACCCAGACTAATATGGTACTGCCACCCGGACATAAATGCATTATCAGTGCAGGGCAATGTATACAGTACATTTGCTGATAGCAAGAACAAAACAGACAATATAAAAGTAGTGCATCTTTACTTAAAGACGAGTCACGAAGGGAGAAGGAAGCTGAATGCGACCGCTGAAAAAAAAAAAGATTATTTCGCCATAATATGATAGTTTTGAAGAACAAATGTGATTGTATATTCGATTATAAAGAGATTTCTAAGACATGATTCTCTGAGATGCTTGCAGTGTGGATAGTGCACTCACATTTATATGCAGTTCAGTACGTGCAAAGAAACGATACTCTGGAGCACTTTTTTGATTTATTTTTTTTTTTTAAACAGGCGAGCCAGTAGGCCTATTTATATGATATCTGTGATGAACTAAAGATTGTGGGAGGAATTTATATTAATTCATCAGAGTGATGCCGTGTTCACGGGCAGAACCATGAACGATACTGAACGAATTGTCATTGTTATTTGAATTTGACAAATACGATGTTCAGTTGGGTGCCGTGGATGCAAATGAAAGATGACTATGATGATACATGCACAACAATGTGATGAATGATAATATCAAATGGTCTGTAATACATCTTGTGCTTTCGTGTTATAATACGTAATCAAGCGAGTTACATCTGTGGATGAGATGCTTACTGTCCAATCCGAAAATGAGATGAGGTCAGTCGATCCGAAAGAGAAGAGAAGGTGCGCGGCGCACTCAAGTGCCATTTTCGGATTAACGAACCTTCGAAATAACAAAGCTTATTTATCACTTTTCTGATTAAAGGAATAGTATAGTATTGACTGAGGTGAGGACTCAGCCTTTAACTTTTTGCAAGATACTCAGAAACCACTGTATGAAATGCTAAAGAGCATACGATTCTAAGAGGAATTTTAAGTTTATTTGATGAAAATTGCTTTTAAAATTGCTGAGATATCCAAAAACAAAGTAAAACAAAGCGATCCTAATAAAAGATGGGTCCCACCTTTTAAAAGGATTTCTTTGTTTTGGATATATCAGCCATTTCATAACCAATTTTCATCAAATAAACTTTGATTCTCTTAGAATTATATGTTATTTCATATTTCATAAGAGGTTTCTCATGTTCCCAAAAAAAAAGAGAAAGAAATCAGATTAGTTTCAACATGATTCTACATTCTAGCTGATGAGGAAACTATTATGCGATTCATCGGCATTACACAATGTTCTTAGGATGATGATGATGATGATGACCCACAGCATTTGTATAGCGCCATATATCTGTTGTAGAAAAATTCAAAGGGGCAGCGACTAATCCAACAGAGTTAGTAATTGCATGCCTGGTGAAAAATGTGAATCTTGAGTGAGGCTTTGGAGTGATCCAGTTTGTCAATTTCACGGAGGAAATTATGATTTTGATAGTTGCCGTCTCAATGAACGATTGATTTTTTTTTTCCAGAGCCTAGTTTGGTGGAATTGCTACACATCAGTGTCGACACTAAGAAAGTGGTAAGTTTTATCGTGTATCAAATTAATCGTATTTGAAAATTACCCCCTCCCACATCGTTCTCCGTATTCTTATTTGTCCCTCTGTATTTCTTTCTCTTAACGTATTTTCATAAATAATAGATTGTCAAATCTTGCTTATAAGCAAAAACTTTCACCTTGACATTAGCCGGTGATGAATAATTAACAATTACCCATGTATAATTACCAATATCACAACGTCATTAACTCTCAATACGAGGCAGAAAGCAGGAATTTGGGGGGGGGGGGGAAGGAGATTAGCCAGTATGTCCCTCATGCCCTAAATTTCTGGATTATACCTCTTTAATTCAAGTATTTATCATTGCAACCTATTTGACTAGTTTAATCATATTATTTTGTTTCATTTCTAAAATTACGTGATATCTGCTTTAATATGAAAAAAAAAAAATACGCTGCCCCAGGTGAAGCAGTACTCCTTTTTATGTTTGATGATCTTCACAATTTATTATTTTGATTAATAATCAATGTGCATTGTAACTTTCTTTCAAGAAATACAAGGACAATTTTGGAAGAATAAAATCATATGAGGTTAACTTGCAGAAGTCAAATCCATAATCAATATTATTTAAAACAGAGTCAATAATGCATTTTGTTGCGTTGACATATTTCATTATTGTGGAATGATGAAACATGACAACATAGAAAATTGCATACCGCAAAAGTTGTGCAAGAGTATAATTACATGAATTATGTTGATGAAAATCTTGTTACAAATATTTTTAATCAAAAAACCTCAAAGCGGATGAATTTCTTTCGAAATTTTATTACATTATGCAGAGCAGCGAGCTAAACCTTCCTGTTGAACTTCATTACTGCAGAATAGGTAAGTGGATGGCAGCTTGTATGATACTTATACCATGTCGAATCATATAAAATATGAAACTATACAGATAATTACTGTGGGAGAAAACATGAAGAATTATCCACCAGAATGATGATTGAAGATATACCTCCCGAAACAAAGTCGAGGGATTCATATCTACTCCGACATGGCAGATTGAAGAGACTAAAGGTTGAGTATTAAGCAAATTCCCAACAAGAGTCTTCTTCTCTCATGCATGGGTAAATCGAAGTGCTTCGAGAATAACGAATGCTTTCAAATCTTCATGCTATTTTCGCAGCATCTGATTTATTAAAGAGACATTCCAAACGATTTTCATAATTTCACATCATGTGGTACATAAATCAACAGCTCCATGTATAGATTTGTGGAATTTATTGTGGTTCTTGAGTGGAGAAACAATACTTTGAAAAAGCCTTAAACAAATTACACTGAACAAGGGTGATGACATAGGGGCTCACATATTTCAGCAATGTAGCAGTGTATTTCCATTACAATACCATTTGCTTGAAAGTTCACCTGTGCATAATCTATGCATGCCTTCTTCTTTTGTGCTACTTCCTTGAGCACCAACTCGTGCATTCTTATGGTGACCCTGCTGTGTCATCATCCTTTTTCATTGCAATTTGTTATAGATTTCGAAGATTTTCTTATTCTTCGTACCAATTATAATAAATTCTGAAACTCTGTCCTCAGTATAACTAAATTATGGTTGTTCAAATGTACAAATCTGAAAAATCTCCTTTAACACACTAGAACGACAGACTCTTATATTTTCAAGCTAATTTCTCCCCCCCCCCCTCTCTCTCTCTTAGTAGCATTAGTTAGATAACCGAGTGAAACAGGCGGATCAGCATTCTGTGTCCTATTATAATTGTTCCGCCATCTGTAGCGTACAACGTCCTGACTTGTTTTGTAACTTTCACGTAATTGCGTCGATTGTCCGAGTGGTCCACAAAGTATAATATCATTCGAGCTTTGCTTCATATACTTCCCTCGTCAGTTCTTTTTCTCTCAGAGCACGGGTATTGTAACAAGTTTTGTTTGAACTACGTATAACATGCTTTCAATTCGTACTTCTAAAGTTCATAGTACGGTCAACTATTGTGCACTCAAGATTATTTGTAATTTTCTTATATCACATTGTGTTTTGTAGAAGAAGAAAAATACGAATTAAGTCAATTGAAAAATCACGCAAACAATAACAAAAAAAGAAGATAATGAGTCATTATAACGGTAACTTCAATTGCAAAGTTGTGTAAAGAGGAAATCTGAAAACCTAACTCCTTGAAGAATTTTACATCACGTCTGGATGTTAAATCAAAGTGTTTAATATATCCTCGCGAAAATGTCGTACACGCTATATCTACTTGAATAAATAAAGTAGAAAATTGTCTTCCTGTACAAGAGGTGAGATTTAACGCTCGAAATGCGTTAATCACCCGAGACTTCTTAGTACTATTTCAAATATTTCAAATCCACCGCCCTGTAGGTAAATTGTTTTCTGTTAATACAATTTTTTGGTCACTTTTTAACAAAAGGTGCTTGCTGTCTGCGTTGATTTGACTGACCGACAGACACGATAAATGACCTATTGTGCAATCTGAATGACTGATTTACTTTACTAGTACATTATGAAAATGCTTCCACCCCACTTGGAAGCCTGTGAAGTAGAAATATAAAAATCACGTCAGACCCTTAAATCATCAGATGCCGTATACGAACTACGTCTTTCATAGACGATTGTTGGTTTTATTACGCAGTTGTGCAAACTGTTGAAATGAGGGTTAGCTTATAAACTTTGCAAACTAATGTACGCAGATCGTTCAGTATAATATCTCGAAAATTGGAGTTGTTGGTTGATCTTTGTCAATTTTGTTTGGCTCCTCACCCATCCCTTAACTCCAGGAAGCGTGGTGATTACATATGAAGAGACGTTGCTGGGACGAGCTCTCAGCACGCTTAAACAGGTCTGGTTTCCTGGTGCGTCGGCACTCTCGCAGGATCCACTGTACGTCAACATATATATAAGCTCACTAGACGCGGGATTCGAAGTGAACTACATGAAAGTGCTGTTGAGACACTTTCGTAATGGTAGGGAGGTTGATTCGCAATGTAACAATGCGTAAAATGGCCGACATGATTTTAGGAGCTTTTTTTTCAGTACTGAGGGTGTAACTGGAACACAAACAGTGACAAAGGCGTAACTTTCTAAATCTGTATAATGATGCAATACTGTAATGATGAGTTCATTAAGTTGTATGAACAGAATTCAACCAACTTGCCACGGTATGAAGTAAATCCATGCATTTTTCCGTTTTAGAAAAGGCGAAGTTTTGACCACTCACAATACACTGCAATAGGGAGTTTTCGCTACACGACGGGAGGACGCGGAAGCAATCAGCGGCGACGGTCCCCGCACTCGGACTCCCGTCCCCATTTCTAAGCTTTTCTTTGTGGACGGAGCCGTTGTAACAAGATCGCTGATTGGCTGGCTGCTCAATAGTGCCCAACATTGGGACCAACCGTTCTTGCTTTCCCCAGGGTGGGAAGTTTTTTTTTTTTTTTTTTTGATTTTTTTTTCGATCTGAGCATGCGTAGAAGCAAATTTGCACACTGCACGCTCAACTATAAGTGGCCGTTCGTGCTTGCGAAAGTTCCATAATAAAAGGAACATGACTTCATTCACGAAACCAATAAATTACCTGAGATAAGATATTCATTCAACGGGCCCATGAGAGCAATTATTTGTCAATATTGCAGCTCTGTTTCCTTGGAATGATGACCGTTTAGAATCCAAGGTAGATGGAACATTGAAACAGCTATCTTATAACATTTTATTTTTGTAGTCTAGATAATAGTTGACTGTCCACATTCGACTTCCATCGAATCAGACTATAACGATTTCTTTACGAATTTTACAAACTGCCCCTTCACGCAATGTTTCCCTGGTGTCAAAAACCTTTCGTCACCTTATAGGAATCAAAACTCATACCATTCCTTTCCCCCTTTCCTTAAAAAAAAAAAAAAAAAAAAAAAGCAGTGCGAGAAATGTCTAATGATTTTGTCAAGAGACGTAAAATGATTTATTGAATCTAAGTCACACATAATGTATATATATATATATATATATATATATATATATATGTGTGTGTGTGTGTGTGTGTGTGTGTGTGTGTGTGTGTACGTTAGTGACATTTTTTATGGTGGCGGTAGAAGTGAGTAAATTTAGTCATCTCTTTTCTCAGCCTCAAGGCACCAAGAGGAGAATCACCGCGCTTCATCAGGCTGTATGAACATGATGAAGTGGGCACTTGTGCTTGCGGTCATCACTTTCGGGGCCATGAAGCTACTCGGAAATGAACCAGTCAAACAGGTAACAAGATTTTGCAGTTTATGCATTCGTTGCACGTTAAACATTATAATTATTTCCTTTTCATAGAGCACGAATTTGCCAACCTTCCTGTTCACCATCACGTTGTTAAAGCCACTGTTTACCATTTGGAGCAGTGATTAAAAAAAAATGTTCGAATCATCACATTTGATGCTTATGTGTGTATGTCAGTTGTATCACAAATCATCTTACTATGTAAAAAAAAAAAGATCGCAATAAAGCCTAAAATAGAAGGAGATAGCACTGTTTTCTCAATAAATCGTACCTGTATAGGACGGTTTATTATAGAAACGATTTTAATAAATCTATCCTTCACACTTTGTGTGTTTAACAATACTTAACCTTGATTATACTGATTAACAATTTTACCATGGCTAACTCACATTTTAGAACTATTTTGGAACACTAAAGCTGGGTTTTTGTTTCATCTGCAAATGGTGAAATAATGCCTTTAAGCATGTTATGCATGTTTCCAGGATAATATCACCATTCTTAAAATGTTACCACCTAACCTCATCACAGAAATTGGAGATCACCACTGATCATCATAAATTCCTGAGTCACCTTGTCAGTTGCACGTCATGAGTCCGACACCCACGAGTCACACAGCCAAGGAGTCATACAGCTCACGAGCTCGACACTGAGTAAATAAGGCCCATGAGTCCGACACCAAGCAAAAAAAAAAAAAAGGCCCACTAGGCGGACACTCATTACATTATGGGGCTTGATGTAGACAGTGCCGGACTCGTGGGCCTTTTTTGCCTATTGTCGGACTCGTGTGCCTTGCTTGTTTATAGTATCGGTCTCATGGAACTTTTTTGCCTGCTGTCAGGGCTCATTGGCTTTAGTGTTAAGCTCATAAGCTGAACGGAACTCGTGGGCTGTATAACTCGTGGGCCTTTTTCAATGTCGAGCTCTTGGGCAGTATGTGGGTGTCGGGCTCACGGGATAACCCCATCTTTCCATGTTACGTAATGTACTTCGTCAGACTTTGCAAGATTGCCCCGACTTCTGGATGGGTGTAGGCGCGTTTTGCTACCGGTTCAACGGCAGTCGACAAGCATGGAGCACAGCCAATGAAACCTGTCAAGCCATGCACGCCGAACTGCCCTCGATGCCTGACGTGAAGGAGATAGCCGTCCTGGATGAATTTCACAGCATGTTCGGTTCAAACTCTCTTTCCTTGGTAAGTTATTAAGATATTAATCGCCTTGATTCATTGATCGATTACGTCAGATATGATCGCTCGGTAGCATTATATCAGTCAGAAGAAAAACCGTTGGGACCAAAACATTATCATTAGTGTTACCCACGTCATATCCCTGTTGTTTTTTCAACATCTTATCCGATGTCGTTACACGTGATGTTGCTCAGGATGTTTCCGAAGTTTCGTTATTCTAAAAATTGAATAGAGTTCTCTCTTCCGAAAATTGGTGTGATTAATCCTACAATTTCTTTTTTCCGACAGTTTATTTTTTAGAGAATGAAATAAAGTTCGTCCATCCGAAAATGATGTACGGTCCATTAATCTTAAAGTGAAGTAAAATTCGTTAATCGGACATGAACCACCAAAATTGTTCGTTAATCCGATAATAAACTAGGATTGAGTTGTAATGATCTCTTTATTAGCGTTCAGGCTTCGTCCTTCGTCAGATCTGTACAGTGTATAATTAATATGTTGATATACAGGGCGTATCAAAAAAAGTTACACTTTAAAAAAAAAATGTCTAAATTACATCTCAAAATATATGGAAGATTTTTTCATATTTATGGATGCCCAATAGTCTCATCTATCAAGTGCAATAAACAAAACAAATTTTTGTTCACGCTTGGCTGAACACTGACGCTCTTTGTCCAGAGTGTGAAAAATGACTTGCGCCAAATTGAAAGAAGATGGAAAATTCAGCCAGCAGTCCAAATAAGTGCTCCCATATAAAGAAATTGCTCTTTTGCTTAAAGCTTTGATTATGTTATGATAGTCTGAGATTTTTTTGACAGCTTTATCGTAATTTTTATGATTTCATTTCTAAACTAATTGGTGAGAATTAGAGTTTGTAATTACTTCAAGATCTTTAAAGCACAGTTTTCACAATTCACGGACACATCAATACCATATGCCACTTATTCATTTATATGGTCGTGGTACCAAATTAATCAACGTTCAAATCAATCAATCAATCAATCAATCAACTCATCAATACATGGATAAAGGGGCTGGTGGTGGAAACAACAAGGGAAGAGAGCAGTTACCATTTTGGATGAAGAAAATACCAAAAACCTAAACAAAACAAAAAAACCGAGCCTTTAAGCCACGGGGGTGGGGGGAGGGTTTTTTTTTCCCTATGTTGATCTGCCACTTTAAACATTCATACAATTGTGACTGACTGATTGATTGATTGATTGCATGAATGAATGATTGATTGCCTGCTTGATTGAATGCTTGATTGATTGATTGATTGATTGATTGATTGGATTGATTGATTATTGATTGATTGATTGATTGATTGATTGATTTATTGATTGGATTGATTGATTGATTGGATGATTGATTGGATTGATCGATCGATTGATTGATTGATTGATTGATTGATTGATTGATTGATTGATTGATTGGATTGGATTGATTGATTGATTGATTGATTGACTGAATGATCTGAGGATGCATTAATTTTGTACTTTTCTTCTTGACTGAGCGACTGGCATGTGGGTTCGATATGTCTCTGCATGATTTGTGATAACTGTGCTTAAAAGATCTTGATTTTGTTAATCAACCTTCCATAGCACAATGGAATAATATAAAACGTGACAGAAAATTCCTAAACTATCATAACATAATCAAAACTGTGAGCAAAAGGCCAATTTGTTTGAATGAGAACACTTATTTGGACTGCTGGCTGAATTTTCCATCTTCTTTCGATTTGGCGCAAGTCATTTTTTCTGACTCTGGACAAAGACCGTCAGTGTTCATCCAAGCGTGAACAAAAATTTGTTTTGTTGATTGCACTTGATAGATGAGACTATTGGGCATCCATAAATATGAAAAATATCTTTCATACATTTTGAAATGTTTTTTTCAAAAGTGTAACTTTTTTTTTTGATACGCCCTGTAGTGTACAACGACAATAGCTTGATGGTTGAGCGTCTTATTATAGGTGACAACGGTATGAACGCAGGCTCGATAAGATATGTGTAGGTACATCCTAAATAACGAAGAAGGGGAGGGCGTGTATAGCAGTGCGTCACAATATTGATCTGACGAAGCTAATGAGATCATCGCAACACAGCAACGTCCATCGGTATTTTTTTCACTTGTCACTTAACTACACATAAAGTCTATACACCTCCCCGCCATGTTTAAGTTTAAGCCCCTTGCTGCCGATATCTCTTTCTCTCTCTATTACTTTCCTTGAATGCAATCATATTATCAGGGCTATTGGACGGGCCATAAACGACGGGTTGCAACATGGAGCAGCAGTGACGAGTTTGAATGTGTAGCTTATGTGGCCCCGAAGAATGTCCACGACAGGGGATCCGGACCCCGCTCACTGGAGTTCCGTTCATGTGCGTCGAGAATGCTTTTCTTCTGCGTCCAACCTGCTGGGTTACCCCAGCGTTCAACCTGCTCGGTTACCTCAGCGTTCAACCTGTTCGGTTATTTCAGTCTTCAGTCTACTCGGTTACTTCAGGGTTCAGCCTACTTGGTTACCTCAGCGTTCAACCTGCTCGGTTACTTTATTGTTCAGTCTACTCGGTTACTTCAGTGTTCAGCCTACTTGGTTACCTCAGCGTTCAACCTGCTCGGTTACTTCATTGCTCAGTCTACTCGGTTACTTCAGCGTTCAGCCTACTTGGTTACCTCAGCGTTCAACCTGCTCGGTCAGTTGGTTACCTCAACCAGGGATGTGAAGTCTCTCTTCCACCTCCCTGCCTTAACCCAGTATACATCTCTAGGCACCGAAATAAAGAAATACATACTAACGTACATGGGTGCATTATATCGCGCATTATTGCTTTTTTCATGTAACAAGGGTCCGGATCATATATGCCGATTTGCTTCTTGTGACCGTGTATTATTCGCCGTGATTGCATGTTGCTGTTTTCTCTGTATTTATGTGCGTTTTGTGGCCAAGTTATCAAAAAAAAAAAAAATGTAAGTTCAAAATGAATGAAAAAAGCTAAGAATGTGTGACGCACACAACAGAGGCTACTCATATTCCGTCACTCGCACAAGATGTTATAAATAACGCTTATCCCCCCCCCCCTCCTAAGGAAAGAAAGAAAGAAAGAAAAGATGGCTTCTTCTAAAAGAATTCAAGTTGAGCAAGAAGTGATTGTTCTAAGAGTTGCAATGATGCTGTAAAGGAAAAATTTAAAGTTATAGTAGCAATGGAAAACAAAAGTTTTAGAATAATATGATATATGTATTTGGATATGAGAAAGTCATCCAACGACTATAATTATCACCCTGTCCATAGCCATGCATATTTATTGTGATGGAGGTGTGGCCAAGATGCACATCACTGTTTGGTGAAAACTCGTTTAAAATGAAAAATACAAATTCTTCTTATTTCTATGTTGACTAATCCATTCGTTTCACATTGATATATGAGTTAGGATTTTGACTCAGTTTTGTTTGCGTCATACATGCTGTAGTGCAGTGGGATCAAAAACATCATAATACAAGAGGTACAAACGGTCATGGTGATAAGTAAGGCGCGATGCATATTTTCTACTGTGCCAACCGGTGACACGACATTTGCTCCTGCGACAATCGCTCTGGTTTTATGTTCTACAAGGACTTAGGGTTAGGGTTAGGGTTGTGATAGGGTTTTAGGTTTAGTTTAATATGAGGATTACGATTATTAGGTTATGTTTGAGGGTAGAATTTATGTTTGGCTTAGCGTGCAGATATTTCATGGGAGCAATTGTCGCAGGAGCAAGGACTATCGTGAAACCGTGCCAACAACATCATTTTAATGACGCACCAGGGTATTCTGAATTCATCGGAATATGGAAAACCTTGTATTTGAATGAAACAGTCAAATTAATTGATTTGATAAATCATTACTGCGAATGAGAGCATGTTTTATTTCTTTTTTTTTTCTTTTTTAAAATTCTTCTTGACATACCGTTTGGATGGTGAGCAGGAGTGGATGGTCACATGCCCATGCATTAATGACTCGTCCATTAAATTGCTCTCTTTACCATGGTGTATGAATGGGGGTACCCGGCACCGCCGAAGTAATGATTCTGGCAGGACCGTTCACGCTTAGTTCAAGAGAACAATGACAGCATATCCTAAGCTATCCTTGACGGCAAGTCTGCATCATCCTAAAATCAACATGCCTCAACCCGCAACCCTTCAGTTATCAAGATAATGTGACGTCATAACAAGAAGGAAAAGCCGATAATGTCTATAAATAGGAATGTTATTTATTTTCACATAAAATCATGTTTACACAGAGAGCCAGGCAAACAGCCTCGAGGCGTGCGATATAACTGTACACATCAAGACATGAAATGATTGTATCTTAATAACTGTGTTTAGAATTCCTATGACTGCATTAAGACAGGAGCAAGTCTTACACATAATATAATGTTATGTCACTTCACGTGATATTTACAGCACCAAGATCTGACGATATAACATCTAGTAAGAATCTATGTATAGGAGGGGAAAGTATCGCTTTGATAATTTCACAAGACATGTGACATGAACGCATATCGTACAAAGTGTATAGCTGTGAGAAGGAAACACGTCGTAAACATAAGGAAAGAAAGTTAACAACAGGCCCTCGAGCGGACGTGCAAAAAGCGACAGAACCGTCCCGTGCACAATGAACACATTGTGAATATCTCTACAGACTGTGTGGTGTCGTTCGATAAGGAGTTCAACTTGCAAAGTTATACAACCTGTGCGTACATTATGTTTTATCTCAAAACGCACACGTCGCAAGATGAAGAACAAGCAACCTGAAAGAAAAAGGAAGTTGCGTATCGAGTTTCCTTCTTTGACAATGATCACCCGACCTTTCGCTTCCGACTTACTGTTTACAGCTCTAGTATTTCGGGTTCATTAATGTGCCCAGTGTCGTGTGCAAGGACCAACCACTGACTTCATCTTTAACATTCCATTTTTTTTTTCCAAAAAACCCCCAAAACACATGAGTCTTTGAACTGCAACCACTGAATTCAGCGGAATGCGCTGGCCATTGGTGAAAATTGTGTGCCTTTCAACCACAACATTATGAATCCTTCATCACGTGTTCATCGTATCAACTAAACCCCCTCCTATAAAAAGAGTTTTTGTAGTAACCTTGACTGCAACCTTGACTCCAAGAATGTTCTCTTTAGATTTTGCATTGAGTAAATTGGAGGACAAAAGGGAAGGGGAACTTGCCAGCGCATCTAAAATATAATTTTCTCACACTTACATCATTTTCGTTTCCACGGTAAGCACCTGAATAACATCAGTTTGTCCCCCTCAAAAAAAAAAATGACAAGCCAAAAACATGATACCAAAAATAATAAAACATGAGTAATTAAATTGCTGCAATAAAAAAGCCCAATAACAACGAGTCATTTAGAAAAGAAAAAAAAAAATAAAAAACCAAGATCGTTATCAAATTGATGAGTGCCTTCTCATGTGGTTTAGATGATTCAATTTAATCCATTCACAAACGTGTACTTCACATACTGTGGTACAGTCATAGTTTTTCAGCGCTCAAAATAATTCCAGGGCCCTGCAAGAAGGCTTCAGTCTATACCTACGTCTTTGGAATGTGTTGCGTGCCGAGTCTATGCCTATACACTTCCTCCAAATACACAGCAAGTCCGCACCATGTCCGATTCTATTCATATCTTGCACCAATAAATCAAACTTGCCATCCGTTCACAATATTGTGTTAACTTGCGATGTAGGCACGACATACAATCACGAGGTGGGGATTCCCAGAAACCATGTGTAGTATCAACCTTGTATTTGGCACTTATAAACTAGTTTAGACTCTTGAGGAGCCCGAAATAATTTCTCAAAGCTTTATTTTTCATTCCCTTCTCCCGTAATTTAATCTGTGAGAATACAACATGACGTATCTTAAACCACACACACACAAAATCGGAATCATATCGCGTAATGTCAAGTGGTGTTGATCTGTAAGTCACGTGAGTTAAACAGGGATTGTTTCCATTCATGCTAAAAGGAGGTAGCGCAATTCAGAAGTAAAATGTCACGTTGCTTTAATATGTGGTATCAATTCTTGCGGTAACTACCGATTGCCTACGTATAATTGCGGCCGGGCCGGGCCAGGCATATACGTGACTACTGGCTATATGACCTTCTACACAAAAGCAATGAACCTCATAGCTATTAAAGGCATCCAATATTCGTAAATTTTACATATCAACACCATGACGCTAGGTCACGTTATTCCCCAAACGTGTCGTAACCTGCACGCACCGTATGTAAGATATACATTCACTATTCGAAGTGAAAACCACGAAGGCAATGAGTAGTAACAACCTATTATTTGGCACTGACACGCTAATGTAGACTCTTCGAGTGAAGAAGTGTGCAGTGTACACAGCTGCAGACCGGTATATCGCATCGCGGAAACAGCCATCTGAGGAATTAGCACTCAGTAAAGGCGTACTAGTAATGTATATTGTCTAATACACTCCTACGCGGTGTCTCCAAGGGATAATCCCCCCCCCCCCCCCATGATGAATATATATACATATATATATATATATATATATATATATATATATATATATATATGTATAACTGACAAACAGATAGAGGGAGAAAAATGAGAGAGGAATTAGTACACATTATGAAACAAACGCTACAGGTTCATTTGTACGAGATTAATCTTTTTTTTTTAATTATCGTTTTTATTAAAGACGCACCTATTAGCCTTTCAGGCGAGCATTGTCGACATACACTCCACAGTGCAGTTGCCATTTTGTAGGCTACTGGCAGCAGTGAAGAAACCATCATGTTCACCTGCCGATAGGCGTCCCGCTGTACACTCCCACGCCGTGTCAGCCAGAGGCAGTCAGATTATGGACAGGTTGTTGATACTGGTATAGTATATCCCCGAGTGCAACACTCTCTTTTCTGGTTTGTTTCCCCAAGGCGCCATTTACATTACGTCGTGACAATGTTTGATGACCGTCTTTCGGGGAGAAGGGGAACATACTCGTGTTAATTACTCGTCTGCAGCATCAAGTTGGTTAAAAAGAAACCAAAAAACAAGCAAGCAAGCAAGTATAGAGACGAAAACAAACAAATAATATACAATACAAAGACTTACAAAGCAAACAAACAATCAAAATCAAAATCAACTTCTACCAAGCCCCAACAGTAAGTTCAGGGCGGTCCTGCCAAGAGGTGGATATGCGACTTCATAGCTAGCACACTTACTGCATATGTAACTTCTCTTCTCTTTGCAATTGATGGTTTTCTGTAAAACACATACATTTTTTTTTTAATGTGAAAAATATACAAAGTTTATGTTTTCCTTTTCAAATAATAATATTCCCGGCCACAACCTGCAATTGCGTTTAATGCAAGTTTGTGCATACCAAACCTCTTCTGCAGCCATTCGTTTTAAAACCTGCGGATTCCACGAGGATCACACTCTCCTCAGAAATACTAATACTGTACACATTGTTTTTGTCATGCTGGACAAACTTTTCTAATTTACAGATCGTTCCACAGTTCTTAGCCAATTGTCCTTACTTTAAAATTCACTGTAGCAATAAGTACTATTTGTTTAAGACAAATGGGGAGTCGGGCAATATTGAAGATTTTGATACGTCCGCATAAAATTATTTAGAAAACTTTACGCTGGGCCTGCCTTGTTTTATACTTGTCAAGCTGCTTCTAACACCTCGTCGCATGGTACGTTCCTCCAGTGGTTTCTCGTAATCTCTGTGAGCTGTTTATCGTTATATGACCTGTTGATATTAATCGCGCTATTGAGGGCACATTACACGATAAACTTTGTTGCATTTACCTTTTTGTTTTTATTTCCTTGATTGTGACATAGGTTTTTATCAACGTGCCCTCTCTTGTTTGGTCCTTGGTCATTGAAGTAATTATTGTTGCACGTTGGAACACGTACCCAATCCAAATGTCCTTTACCATACTGAATTGCTGGATGAATAAAAGAAATGAATTAAACTAAATTGACTTGAAGTGGTGTAAGTGATATATAGTTGAATGTCTTGACTTGAAAGTGATTATAATGTATCTGAATGAAGGTATGATGATTATTAGCTTCATTTCCAGACCCCGTCTTCTCCCTGGCCCTCCTTGAAAAAAAAAAATGCACGTACAATTGAAGTATCCACATTTTGTCAAAATTGCGAGTAACACAGTTCAGTATTTCCGTTATATTATTTATTTCTAGTCATTCCTGAGCTGTGAAGGTGTTACAATAACGTGTTTCATGCTCTGCAGCAGAAGAAGTTTCAGTCTCTTAGTACGATATCAAATATCGTTGCATGTGTTAATACTGATCACCGTCGTGACCGTGCAATGCAGTGTAAAATGAAAGGATCCTACAATATGGTGATGTGGCAACAGATGGTGTGAAATAGATTTTTTCTTTTGCTCAGCGCATGCGCAAAGTAAGAACCACAAACTCAAGTTCTTTTGGTTTGAATGAATAGAAGACAAACAATCAAACAAATCTGAAAGCTTCACATATAATATTGAATGTCACAGCATTTTCAAATTTCACAATTTTTTTACAAAAGTGATGACGTCATCACCTTTCTCAAAAGCATTTACCTGCCACTATATAGCTTTATATCTGGATATTCGATTAAAAAGAAACTTCCAAACTGCTCGGTTTCACTTCATCCTTTCTTTAATCATTTAAATCCCCCTATTCATGATAATACGACGTTTTCATTTAAAGGGGTATAATGAACCCCCAATATTTATGTGGATTGAGTCAATAAAGACATTTTGGTATAATACATCAGCAACGTTTCAGGAAAATTGGACTTTCCGTTCAAAAGTCAGAAACTCGTAAAATCTCTGCACCACCATCACTTGATAAGAAGACTAAAACACCTTGCGAAGCCGCAGTTGGACGATGTCAGAATTCTTCAAACAGAGTTCCACAAAATTTCATTTTAAATAGATAAAAATAAATACACATTCGTTCTATTTGTTAATGACATAATGCACTATATGTCGGGGTAATATTACTCTCCTGCATTTTGAAAGAGGTAAAAGCTAAGTGCTTTTTCATCATGTTAGAAAAATGCAAAAAAAATGTAGAATTCTCTTCACGTTTCCTTTATGTACTTGTCTTACTGTGACATCACGAATTGTTTTAGTCTCCTCATCCAGCGTTGACGACACAGACAATTTAAAAATTCATAACTCTTTGACTGAGTGTCCGATTTTCATCAAACTTTACTCATGCGTCCTACTAATATTGCCGCATCAACTCAACCAACACAGAGATTGGTTACTCTTTAACCTTCTCAGGACCACCACCTCAGAATGCCATTGACTTTGTTTGCAACAGAGTTGTCGGTGGTAGCCACAGAGTTAACAAAAAAACGCCAAATTAAATGCATCTGATCTGTGTATGAATGTACGGAGCAGTCTCTCGTCCCCTGGGAGTGGTGGTGGTGGTGGTGGAGGGGGCGGGGGGGCTTTCATATCGACGATTCGACCTGGAGGCCCATCGCTTTCGGCTTCGTGAATGGGTTGAGGTTGGTGACGAATTTCTCCAGCGCGTTGTCGGAGAGGGAGTAGATGTGGTAGTCGTGCTGGCGGGTGAAGTCGATGAAACCGTAGCTCTGGTACCACCGCCGCAGCTTGGCGTCGTTGTCGTCCACGTAGCCGCTGATTCGTCGGCAACCGAGCTCGTAGGCGTGCTGCGAAAGATAATTATGATAACAATATTAATAATGATAATGATGATGACGATTATGATGATAAATAACAAAATGATGATACTGTTAGTAATAATAATAATAATAATAACAATAACAAATGATAACAAAAAGGATAATATTAATATAATAGTAGTAGTAGCAGTAGTAGTAATGATAATAATGATAACAATAATAATAAAAATAATAATAATAAGAGAAGAAGAAGAAGAAGATGATGATGATGATGAATAATGATGATGACGCTGATAAGGAGGATGAAATGAAAAGTTGTTTGATGCACAACATCTTTCCTCCATGTCGTTGATGTTCAATACATTAGTTCCCGGAATCAAATTCTCGCCTTCAATGCACTCGCTTCACTTCCCAGGAGCATTCTAGCCACTCCGCCACATTCTATAGCCCACGCTATCCCAATCCAGCCACAAAAACTCTAATGCCGTAATTCTCCTGGGTAACCATGTTGTTGTTGTTATTGAATGCTATGGATTTACTCATAAACTTCGGAACATGATATCATGTCACATGGGTACACACAAATTGATACATTACACTGCCTAGCATCTTTACGCCTCCATTTTAGAGGCTGAATTGCACACGGTGTTGCTGTAGGTCCTATATTACAACGATCACTAGGATGTTTTATCAAACTCAGAACAAAAATTGATGCATCTAAAAAGAGAGGAGTGTTGAGGAAAATCTCATGAATGAAGAAAATGAATACATACATTCAGCACAATTTTGTATTATCGAGAAAGAAACTGATTGAAACTAAGAGGAATTTCAAGACATGAGAAGTTCACTATTTTGATTGTATATCTTAATGTATTACATTGATATGATTATGTTTCTCTCATATGCATGCCGACCTGTATGTTTGTGTGTCTGTATGTCTGTTGTCTGTGTTTGTGTCTGTCATGTCTGTCATGTCTGTGCCCAGTAATTCTAATGGAGAAAAACTTTAATCCAATCATACCTTGGTGACTTGATGTAGAATCAGCGCGCCAAACCCGAAACCTGCACAATGAAACAAACAAACGAACAAACATCTTTAAAAAAAAAAAAAAAAAACAGACAAAAATATAGTTTGTGAAGAAAGCTCACGTTGACATAATCCTATTAAAGTGCCCATATACTTGATCTTGATTACCTTTTGTAACGCTGGAGGACAAGTATCAACAGAAGTATAATCATAACAATGGACAAGAGAATTAGCATCAGCGTATAAACATGATAATCATTACAGCAGAAAAAGCATGACAAATTTTTTTGTGTTCCTTTCTTCTTCGAATTCTATATCCACCGAGGTTTTCCGTTCTGGGTGAATAAACTTTATCACACACAAAAAAAAATGTATGGTCAGGAGACGTGGTATGGATAGTGGTGGGTCCAATGACTTTATATCACGAAATGATATTAATATTAGGAAATAGTTATACGCTAATGACGACAACAACAGTGATGGTGTCCATGACAAATGATGATGATAACACGACGATAATGCTGATGATAGTAATAACATCAAAAACAACAATAATGATAACGATAATAATGATAATAATTATGATAAAAACAACAATGATAATGATAATAATCGTGCTTATGGTTATAGTAATTACTACTATGATGTGGAAAATTCCACAGTGATATGGTAATATCATTTTAGAAACGTAGTATAATTGTAACTTATTTTTCGGGACTGGCAAGAGAAATCCCATCAAAACATTTACTCCATTTATTCTAAAAACTGAGGTTAAAACAACTACGCCTCCATAGTAAAAGCAAGAGTGGTAAAACCAGCGAAATTATGTACTGTGATGACGTGCAGAACAAATTTGGGCATTATGAAAATCAGCACATTCAATTTAATTGTGAGGACTATGCACGAATAGATTATGATTCCATATAAAATTGACATCTTTTACAGAGCTTGTTTATAAATTGTTGTCAGTTTCTCTCCCTTTTTACGGTATCTTCCCTCGTGAAGAAAGTAAGAAACTCAGGAAAATCCCTTCATCCATTAATATCAAGGGGACATTTCAGCAGCACATACATTATCCAATTTCTGTTTCACGGAAAACGGAATGCAACATTTGAAAACAGTTTATCTTTTTGAAGAAGCAGAAAATGTCAATCTGGGGAAAACATCCGTGATTCCGATCACCCACCATCCCGCGAGGCAACTTCAGTTACCAACGACAGGAAAAAGAATAAGTGAGTAATGCATGCATCTCAAATCATTTAGATTAATCAAACGTAGAAGCCGGATGCACGCTTCAATCGAACACGGGCAAGTCTAGTCTTACTTAGTGGTGATAGTCTCACTATTTCGCAGTTAATGGCGATTATTGACATCGTAAATTGATTGAATCTCATCGTTTTTGCATTGACCACGCCGTGCGCGAGATTTTAATCCTACTTTTAAAAAGCTACACAAGAGTAAAGAGTGTTCATAGAGAATAATTACAGTTAAGTAAACACTTGCGGTTGTCGGTCTGCTTTCAAGGAATGGCGCCGATAATTATGATCCACGCAATAATTATTTTCATCGAGAATTAGGCGTGGTAATAAAGGATCATTCACTTTAGGATAGACTCGGCAATCGCACTGGCTGCAGTGAAAAAGCCTACGTGAATGCCTAAATTTGCGGAGAAAAGGAACGTCTGTGTGACCAATCAAGGAAACTAATTGCTGCACGGTTTTCCCGCGTAATTACAACCTTACTCTGCGTTTGCTTTAATGCGGGCTCTTCCCCCCAAACTCCTTCTCATATTGATGGCTTGCGATAGCGTAAACTCGCCGCGCGCTCCCGGATAAATTGGGGGAAAGGCAGTCAATTACTTAATGGCCTTTCACAAAACTAAAAAGACTTGTAGAGGGCATGCATCACGTTCAAATTGCAAAGCTACGGAAGCCTTGTCTTTTGACTCCATTTTAACGCCCCCAACCTGAGAATGGAGCATGTTATCTTTGCCCGCGTTGCCGTTTACCTGTAAGAAATGATGGCTTCATGTATAAATACTCGTAATCATGGTAATAGATCGCTTTAATCACGCATTACGCACTACTCTGGGCCAAAGGAGTGTACGTTGCTATTAGGCTAATTACCTCCCCCTGTCATCCTTGTACATGTGTGTCTTCGGGGAAATACAGACGTCATGTTCTCGGAGTGTTTTGATATCAGACTTTTCCCGCCTTAAGTTCCACTCGTTGCACAAACACCGAAATATAAGGAAAAGATTTCTTCAATGCTTTTTTCCGCGCTAAATATAGAGTACTCAACGTTTCAGTTTGATTTGAAGTTGGCTATACCGTTGATGACATTGATCAAAGCTAAAAGCAGTGGGCCATCTGACTATACGAGAAAGGCACAATCCACAGCACTGTCAAGAATGCAATTTGCCTTCTAACGCAAATCTAAGAATGACTAGGAATTGTCATCTGTCACGTCATCATGAACGACAAAAAAATATCTGTAATAAAGAAAGCTGTCTGTCTGTGACATGTTGTCGGTGATTTTTTTTTTCATCGACGTTAAAAGAACAGTTCGTGCAAAACATTCATCATCAGATTAAGGACGGTTACTTTAACTACACTTTTTCCAGCAAGAATTCCATTCATTTCATTTCATTTCTTCATTCAGCTCTTGTTTGATGTTTATGTTTCCCATAGCAAATCCTCACTAGCAGATTTTGATACCAAAGCATTGCAGAGATATTATTACGTATAACAGCAACGGCAAACCCGTTAAGTTATAAAGAGATATATTTTATTTAATTACATATATTGTACGAGCTGTAAATTAGAAAAATACCTGTATAACCGTTTCGTCAGATGGAGGATTAAAAATATAAACACCACTATGAAGGAACAAGCATCAAGCAATCAGTTCTATCAATAAACAAATATCTTTATTTTAAACGGCTATGATAACAAGCGATCATTTATAACTATTATATATATCTTTCAAATAAATTGGACAATCAATCATACTGATTTATTTTGTGATTGAAAAGCCATTAAGTTAAAATCAATTTTGAAACTTGTTCCAGTTTTCCGCGTTCATGCATCAGTGGTTTAGATTATAGGGAAGGGTGCTTTTCGCAGGGGAAGTGATTATCTGTCGTCATTTGCGACAAACGCGCAGTATGACGATTGACAATTTGGGTCTGGTATTCATGTCACGTGTTGTGACGATCCTCCAAAGTGAGAATATTGGCGCTCCTGCATCTTCTACCATCTGCCAGCCAAAGTGAGCTTTCTGGATCTTGAAGGAGACGGGGAATAAGGACCGATTGTTACAGTTGTCGCGTACCAAGCAGGAAATGGAATAGGAAATTATCAAGAACCGATTCTTCCACGATCCATTTAAAATCGCAGCCCTGAGAGTGAC
Organism: Diadema setosum; assembly: GCA_033980235.1. Lineage (NCBI taxonomy): Eukaryota > Metazoa > Echinodermata > Echinoidea > Diadematoida > Diadematidae > Diadema > Diadema setosum. The sequence goes on along the minus strand of CM067072.1, from coordinate 11,437,843 downwards.
GCGCTCTTTAATACAGTAGTAAAGGCATTCACGTGATAGATCAAGAATAGACGCAGATAGTCCGTTCTAAAATACAATTACTGTTTAAGCACAGAATAGCGTTCGGAGGATACATTGCATCGGTTCAACACATGGTATAAAATTGGTGGAGATGAGGACTGGGCTTTTAACTTTTTGTGCGATACCAAGAAACAACTTGTGAAATAATACAGAGCATAATCATTTTGTAAGGAATTCTAAGTATATTAGATGAAAATCGGTTTTAGAATGGCTGAGACATCCAAAAAAATAAAGTAAAACAAAGCGATCCTAATGAAAGGTAGGTCCCATCTTTTATTAGGATTGCTCTGTTTTGGCTATCTCAGCCATTTCAAAACCACTTTTCATCAAATAAACGTTGAATCCCTCCTGGGATTCCATGTTCTTTCATATTACATGAGAGCTTTCTCATTATCTCCCCCCAAAAAAATGTTAGAAACCGAAAGTTAGGTCTCAAACAAAAATATAAGATCCCTTTAACTATAGGATCGGGGGAAGAAAATGAAGAGGGGTAAAGTAAACGGAGCGGGTTTCCCACGCCCAAGCCTTTGCCATAAGCTGAATAAATCAACCAATCATGATTCACCCTCCTTGACCCTAGAGATGTAAATATCATCCGTCTTGCCCTTGACTTAGCTGTCAACACGGTTTCTTTCTTTTTATGTCTTCCCAATTATCTCTATCCTCATTATGATGCTTGTAATGGTCTTGGTATCCAGGCGACATATCTTATTGAGAAACACTGACATAGACATCATGACCTCTGGCAGTCCATGAACTGCCACGGAGAATCCTCAACACTGCTTGTTACCATGGTAATATTTTCAATAAGTATGTTAAATAACGGTCATGGATGATTTGCGGCCATGTCGAAATATACCAAATGCAAAACTTATCTCTCTCTCTCTCTCTCTCTACCTCATGACTTAATGATCTGTAATGTAAATGCGATTTTGAAGAGTGCTATTCTGTTCTAAGAATTGAACTATCAAATGTGATTTTTGGAAAAGGCACTACTTTTCACTTTCGCAATGTTCCAGATTTCAAGCAGTTTTATGCATCACAGTTGATGTTTGACTTAACACTTCAAGATGGGCAGTGAGAATTCTCCCAAAGGAAAAACAGGAATGTTCGCTTGGCGTCACGCAAACTTTTCCCAACTCAATCCTACAGCTCAGTTCGGATTCATTGAGGAATGAAAATTTAGACATTGGATCATTTCGAGTATCAAACCGAGTCATTTTTTCTGTCCATATATATATCGAAATGTCTCGCTGGAGACTGGCGCCTCTGGAAAGGAATATAGAAATGAACAATGTGTAAATTACGAAAGACATGCAGAACGTGATAGAAAAAAAAAAACAGTACCTCTGTATGTCTCGTGGACGTATATGTCCTCCCACATCAACATGCGCCCTTTCCACGCGCAGTAGCAGAAGTTGTACATGGCGTAGGCGACGACGGAAGTGACGTCACAATTCCCTTGGGCCTCTGCTACCACGCATCGGTAGAAGGGCATCTCGCCGAAGCCGTCCCTAATCAGACCTGTCGGAGTACACGTGAAAAAGTGAAACTCAAACAACTTGATCACACTGACATGACGTATCAACACATTGTATATCATATTGGCCTGGTGATCAGAGCATCTGTTAAAAAAAGTAAAGAAATCGTCCTTTAAAAAAAAAAAATATATGGGCATACATGAAATTCACTGCAAGAGTTGCTTTCAATTCCCCATTCTAATCAGATGAAACATTTTGATTCAGCGATATAAATCAAGAATGAAGGTGTATGTGCTGACATTTACATTTCTTCTGATGGCGTGGGTTTAGAGATTGTTGAATTAGCATCTTGTCTGCGTTTTCAAGAAAAACTATGCAGAACATACACAAGGTGTCAATAAATCTCCTAGTCCAATCCCCTTCAGGGCTTCTCGTCACTTCTTGTCCATTTTTTTTTCTTTTTTTTTTTTGTGTGTGTATTCAAGTACTTCAATCTGGAATTCATCCCCAAAGGTAACAAGAGCAGACATGGCAAGAGGGCGAGTTGCCTGAATTCGACACCCATGAATCTCATGGTCTTCTCGCCCACACCAACTCGGCCTGACGAGTTCCAACAAGTCGTCCTCTCGTCTTCTTGTATATATAATATACAGTTGGTCTACTTGAAGATTTTAGCACAAATTTCACCAACTCTCAATTCTTTCTCGACAACATGTCCGAACTTGACATCATCCTTAAATCAAACCTGCGCTACGTGACTAAAAACCTTCGGAACGTGCCCCAAAGGGTCACGGCTTCCTGGATACCTTCTTCCGTGAGCTCCACTTGATCCAAACTGTCCTCCAATTCGGCAAAATCATGGATTAATCGCAGGATATCTGCACAGTCTTCTGGTCTCGCCGACCGCAAAGTGACATTTGTGGCTAAATCTGGGGCCAACACATTTGAATCTGCACCTGAAAAAAACAAAAAACAGAGAGGTAGAGATAGAAAGAAAATACATTAACTAAAAGAAATTCGCAGAAAGAACTCTACCAATGGGATTTCCGTGGTCGCAAAACATTGCCATTGTTTCATAAAAATTCGCAAAAAGAATTCGACAAACGATGATTCCATCAGTAGCAAAACATTGCCATTGTTTCAAAAGAGTCCGCAACTTCGCCGATTTCGTCGTTCTATACTTCGAAACCCATGCACCTGTTCACTCCTGAATAATTCGATGGACAATCAGAATGTTAAAATTTCTTGCAAATCTTTTTTTAATACATTCTCCATCGATTCCGTCATTAAGAGTATTATTTCTACTATTTTGTAACAATATGGACAACTGTTTTTTTTTTCTTGGTATTAGTCGATATGACGCTGGTGATGTTCGTTATTCCGAAATACACAAATTCTGTATAGGTCTATCGAGCTGTTCGTTAATCGGAAAATGAAATAGGGTTCGTTAATCCGAACATTTGAGGCGTTATTCTGAAATTAAATAAGGCTAATTTTTCCAGTGGTTCGATAGTCCGAAAATGAAAAAGAAAAAAGTTCTAAATCCATTTTTTAAGTGCGTACTTATTACAAACATGCAGAATTACGAACCTTATTTCGTTTTCGGATTAACAGACCTTCGGAATAACGAACTTTCGTTCCTTTTCGGAAATATGAACCTCTGGAAGAACAAAATGCAATCAGTATGGCGATACGAGTTAATAAGAAGTAATGCAATTCCAAAGGCAATAATTACAGTTAACAAATAAGCAAGCAAACACATATATCGGGTAATATTTGCCTTTTCTGAAATGATAGAGAGTTTTAACATTTGTTTAAAGTGAGATTTACTATATTTTGCTCTTTCTTACATATCCTGGTGGCAGTTGCTGACATTGATTTGAATTATTTTTGTTTTCTTTTCTCGGATAAATGTCCAATTAAAGCAAGCTTGAGTGATTGCCCATCATATTCTTTAGGCTATTATCTGGGCCTGAAGATACCACAGACGAAGGGAGGGGGAGGATAATCATACATCATACTTGTGAGGTAGCTTTATAGATATGATGGAATTCCTTCAGGCTGTGAGATGTCATGTGTTAAATATACAAACGACATATCGAGGTCAAAGGTTATTCGGCGGAGTGCTCCATCACCACACGGCACATCATCCATGTAGACTAAATAATGCCCCAGAAGGATGGACTCCCAGGAAGACGGAGAAGCCTCGCTGAGATTTTGAGGTTCAGCCTCTCTCTCTCTCTTTCCCTATCTCTTCTACCAGTATTTCTCTTTTTCCTCCGTCTCTCTCTACCTCTTTTTTCTTCTCATATATCTCCATCTATCTTTCTATATCTCTTCTACCAGTATTTCTCTTTCTCCTCCGTCTCTCTCTACCTCTTTTCTCTTCTAATATATCTCCATCTATCTTTCTCTATCTCTTCTACCAGTATTTCTCTTTCTCCTCCGTCTCTCTCTACCTCTTTTCTCTTCTCATATATCTCCATCTATCTTTCGCTATCTCTTCTACCAGTATTTCTCTTTCTCCTCCGTCTCTCTCTACCTCTTTTCTCTTCTCATATATCTCCATCTATCTTTCTCTATCTCTTCTACCAGTATTTCTCTTATTCCTCCGTCTCTCTCTACCTCTTTTCTCTTCTCATATATCTCCATCTATCTTTCGCTATCTCTTCTACCAGTATTTCTCTTTCTCCTCCGTCTCTCTCTACCTCTTTTCTCTTCTCATATATCTCCATCTATCTTTCTCTATCTTTTCTACCAGTATTTCTCTTATTCCTCCGTCTCTCTCTACCTCTTTTCTCTTCTCATATATCTCCATCTATCTTTCGCTATCTCTTCTACCAGTATTTCTCTTTCTCCTCCGTCTCTCTCTCTACATCTTTTCTCTTCTCATATATCTCCATCTATCTTTCTCTATCTCTTCTACCAGTATTTCTCTTATTCCTCCGTCTCTCTCTACCTCTTTTCTCTTCTCATATATTTCCATCTATCTCTCCCTATCTCTTCTACCAGTATTCCTCTTTCTCCTTCGTCTCTCTCTACCTCTTTTCTCTTCTTATATATCTCCATCTAACTTTCCCTATCTCTTCAACCATAATTTCTCTTATTCCTCCGTCTCTCTCTACCTCTTTTCTCTTCTTATATATCTCCATCTAACTTTCCCTATCTCTTCTACCATTATTTCTCTTATTCCTCCGTCTCTCTCTCTACCTCTTTTCTCTTCTTATATATCTCCATCTATCTTTCCCTATCTCTTCTACCAGTATTTCTCTTATTCCTCCGTCTCTCTCTCTCTCTCTACCTCTTTTCTCTTCTCATATATCTCCATCTATCTCTCCCTATCTCTTCTACCAGTATTCCTCTTACTCCTTCGTCTCTCTCTACCTCTTTCTCTTCTCATATATATCCATCTCTCTCTACCTCTTTTCTCTTTTCACATATATCCATCTATCTCTCCCTATCTTTCTCTACCTCCGTTTTCTTGCTCTTTATTATATATTTTTCTCTCTTCGCCTGTCTCTGTTTCTGTATCTGTACGTCTGAATGTCTGCATCTGTCTGACAGTCTGTCTATTTGTTTGTCTGTCACTTTTTTCTCATAGCTAGTGTTCGTAAAATCGAAAGGGCGAGTTTCAGGGTGACTCGCAAGGTATTTCCAAATGTGAGGTCCTGACGGGTGAACGGTGTTGTGGTTGGATGTCAACGACCAGACTGAAACAACGTATTTAACAGTAGGATTGAAAGGAGCGCTGCGGAGTTCCGGCCGTGCGTCGGCGGAAGAAATATCACTCGTCAGTGCATTTTAGACGAAACCACGAGCACACATATATTACATAGCACAAACAACACAACAAACACATCACATACAGACACACACACACACAAACATACACCGTCTTAAGTCACTCTGGAAATATCACACAACAATAACACTTTCATACCATACTCGGAGCCAGTTTTCGCTTACCAGTTGTCACTAAAACAAACCGTCGGACGCACCGATAACTTTACCACCAGAATACACTTTATTGCACGTTTTGCAAATATTGTAGACCTCCGTTGGTTTTTCTTTCCAAGGGAGGGGGTCATAGCGATATATTATTCCCAAATTAAGGCCAAACAGTTAAGTTATGCAAACGAAAGGACTTTGAGAGAACACACGTATACTTCGAAATCATTTTCGGTCTTCAATTAATGAGATGTATTAAACTCTTTCGAAATGCCAGATTTTTATTTAATCAACGAACGGATCTTAATTACAAAAGAAAATCAGAGAAATATAGATCACAGCGTCATAAAAGCCGTGACTAAAAAAACAGACAAAACTATAAAAAAAAAAAAAAAAAAAAAAACGCTTCACCTTCTTTCGTTTCCCAGTGCTATCAGAAGGGAGAAAACTGAGAAATATTGTTAAAGAGCCCACACTAATGAGCTTCGTGCACGCTTCATTTTTTTTTTTACTGTGTCAAGGAACACGCCATAGTACCTCTTTTATTTCTAAAGAGATAATATAGTTTTGGTTGAGATGAGGATTCAAGTTTTAACATTTTTGTGAGATAATTTTTGTGAGACCACTTAATACATGCAATATATAAAAAAAAAAAACACCCCACATCAATTCTAAAGGAATTGAAAGTTCATTTGATGAAAATCGGTTTTGCAACGGCTGAGATATCCAAAAACAAAGTAAAACAAAAAATTTTTAAGGCTTTTTTTAAAAGGCTGGAGCCACTTTCTATTAGGACCTCTTGTGTTTGGATTTCTCAGCTTTTTCAAAACCGATTTTAATCAAACAAATTTTTAATACCTTAATTCATGGTAAGCGGTTTCTAATTATCTTATAAAAACTTAAAATCTGAATCCCCTTCTCAACCAGAAATAAACCATCCCTTTAACACTCCTTATCCTTCTCTGTGGAAATCTTTGCATCGTTTATTTCGAAGATCATCGAATCAATTGCAACCCAGAATGCCCTGATTTGGTTGTCGTGAGAAGACGGGCCCCATTTTTTCCCGTCTTCAATCCTCGTCTCTGAAGCTACGTAATACACATTGCATTAATTCCATTCATGTTTGTTTCCGGTTAGCTTTTTAAAAACAAAATGTTGTGGATCCTGAAAAGCAGGACAAGAAGGAAACATGAAACAACCACGCTCAAGGAAGCGGTTCATTGGCAGGATGATTTAGGTCATGATTTCTCGCTAATGATAACACAATTTTCAAAATGTTTGTATAATTGAGGGCTGTTTCATTCATTAGAACTGCAATATACATCAGTTCAGACCCGTTCAGTTCAATGCTCGGCAATTTCATTCTTTTAAACAGCGTATCAATATATCATAATTGATAGTGGGAAGGTCATCGCAGCTTGTATTCCAGTTTGTATTTCGAAATGGACCGGGCTCTAGCGCATACATAATTACTTTTCTCACCAATCGCTGTCGCCAAACTAAAACCCTGAATAAAAGCGAATCAAGCAGTTACAGGACCTTGTTTGGAAGAGCAGGGTAATTAGAAAACCATCAGTGATTATTCATTAATTTTCACGCTTTCCGACCAAGAATGCGATAAAGTCGCATGAAGCCGAACTGCAAAACTGATTGCAAATTCACGCACGCACGCACACACGCACACACGCACACATACATACACACACACCAAGACGTACGTACACACCAAGACGTACGTACACACTGATTATCATGTCCTAACGTAATGCATTCTCGGAATAATTACAGGCGTAATAAATCTCACAATCCTCCAACTCCCCCCCCCCCTCCCCACTCACTCTTTGCCCACCCCCCCCCCCCCCCCCACCCCCACCTGTTCTGGGCGCTGACTGGTAAGGAGTGAATAATATTTATAAAAGAAATAAAAAAATAAAAAAATAATAAGCGTTGTATCAGTGTCACAGTATCAATTTCAATATCCATCTTGTCTGTTCTAACTCTCTCTCGCTTTCTCTCCTTACATCGTATTTTAATTGATAGCATTCAACCCATATGCTACCGCCTAATCAGTGTCCAATATGTCATCATATTTCTTGCACAAGTTTCCATTGTCCACACTACACCGTGTGTGATTTTACGTGTGATGCTCGTTTCGTTCATCCGAAAATGAAATATGGTTCGTGTTTCAAAGGGTTCGTTTGTAATTCCGTAAGCCTAGATAATTGTTAATCCCAAAATTAAAAGGGGTTCGTTAATCTGAACATTTGTGGCGTTATTCCGAAGATTCGTTATTCCGAAGGTTTCGTTTTCTGAATGTTCGTTAATCCAACAATGAAATAAGGTTCGTTAATCCAAAAATGAAAAGAAGTCGCGTACTAATGAATCTTTGGAATTATTGACCTTATTTCGTTTTCGGATTATGAACCTTTGGAAAAGCGAACCTTGTTTTCTCTTTTCATTTTCTGATTAACGAACCTTCGGAATAAACAAACCTTATTTCATTTTCGGAATTACAAACCTTCGAATCAACGCACCTTCGAAATAACGAACCTCCGGAAAAACGAGCCTAATTTCATTTTCCGATTAATAAACCTTCCGAATAACGAACCTTTGGGAAAACCATCTGTAACCAACCCGATTTCACATACGCTGAATTCTTCCAAGGTTTACGACACAATTGTCAGAGTGAAGGCGAGGACTATGAACCATAATAAATTCTAGCCGTTTTTTATTTCTTCTTCTTCTTCTTTCTTTCCTACATAAGGAAACTATGTTTTAATTCAGTATTTTACCTGCGATAAATGATGTTGAATAAAACCATCATCTGAATTGAATGGAATGCAACTGATTGACTCAAATCTAAATGAATTGCGCTGAACTGAAATGAAATAAATTGAAATGAACTGAATTGAATTAAATTGAACTGAATTGAATAGAATTAAAAAGAGTGGAATTGAATTGAATCGAATCGAATCGAACTGAAATCAATTGAATGGAATTGAACTGTTGAATGGAATGGAATCGAATAGACTTAACTGAAATTAATTAAATGGAACTGAACCGTTGAACGGAATGGAATCAATAAATCAAATTTAATTGGATGGAAATAAGGTGATTTGAGCGGAATTGGCCTGAACTGAAATCAGAATGGAAGCAGATTGATATAATTCTCCAGACGCTAACATAAGAGTCCTATGGATGGAGGATTAGATTAAGACACTGAAGAGTTAATCGTGAGAACATCATCATTTTGTCGTCATCATTATTTTCATTATCATCATCATCATCACTGGCATTCTCGTTATCATTAACATCGCCTCTTTGTTTTCTTGTTGCTGTTATCATTGTCACTAGGCCTACATTGATTAGCATCATCAACTATCTTCGTGTGATCATGCTGTTATCGTGATATTATCATCACGTTATGATTTTCATAATTGCACGATCATCTTTTTCTGATAATATCATGATTTCCATCAACCAAGCTTTGTCTACACGAAAGGAGGTTAAGTTTCCTGTAATAGATACCAAATGTCTGCTACGAGAAAAGAAAAAAAAAAAAAAAACAAGTCCCAAATGTAAACGTTCTAATGGTAACACATTCATTATTGAGGAGGAAACATCGCGTCCCAGGGTACAAGCTCGGTGTATAAAAAAGACCTTTGTAATCGAGCCATACGCCATACGTTGGAGACATTATCCCTGCTGAGATGAGTTTGAGAAAAAAAGATATCAAACAAAACAAAAATATGCCTTGGTAAGGACAAGCATGGATATAGTGTTACTTTATCAAAATGTGTTACGGTCGACTGACATTAAAGGGACCCACGCACATACTGCACTTCTGCGGACTAAAGAAATCCTCTCGTTTTTCAATTCCTTGATTGCCTGAAATAATTTTATACCTGGGAGGGATCAATTCTCAAAATAATTATGATGTACAGAGATAGGAAACGCCCCATGAAAGCGATAACTCAATCAGATCCATCTAAAGAATCTAGGAAATGAAACCGGTGACACTTTTCTTATCATCGTGGTATATAAAAACGGAAGGGCGGCAACATGTCGAAAAATAATAAAGACCATTTTTTTTTTCTGCTATCCGATTTATAATGAAAATTTGAACACGTGGTCGCGTAAGCTGAGAACTTTAATGGGGTTATGATCCGATTTAATTTCTTATGAATTACTCCATTTAAACACATCGTGGGAAGTGTGTGCGCAGTTGACCGTGATAGATATCAATGGCGTAATGGCAGTCAAACGATAACTGATACGAGGTTATCTTACCGCACTGCTACACAAGCGTGTGACAATATATCATCGAAATTATGCGAGAGTGCAATTTACGGGGTAATGATACTCTGTATGTGTGCCTGTGTATGTTCACGTGTCTTTGGTGTACTCATTGACAGGATATTTATGTACCTAATTTGTAAATTTGAATATCTGTGTATTTTATTCACCTGAACATTCTGGTAAAATTATTCGAGTGTACTCCTTGCAGTCAAAGATAAATCTTGCGTATATTCACTCTGTATAATATTTGAACATTCACGGAATGTAAAACAACAAGTGGAATCGAGCGAAAATACAAATTTGGAGGGGAAAAAGACGTTTGGCTAAGATACAAGTGGAGCGATTAACCCTGTAAGTGTTACCACCATTACTTTGTACGACTATTAGAGGCAAATCTGCGGCACCAGTGCGGTGAGGGTTAAAAAGCATGCACCTCGCTGCAACACTCTCCCGAGACTTCGCCTGCCCGGAAATGAAAAGTGATATTCCCCTTTTCCCTATACTTTATTCCAACTCCATCTGGCGTTTTTACCTTGTAGGACCCTACCTAATCACAGGGGCATGAGACAGAAATTTGAAGTAATAACTTAATGATCGTGATTACGTTGGGGTTTCGCCTTTCGTCCTTGAGTTGAGTTCATGTGATGCATACTATACATACATGACTGTGATAGCTGTCCGATACACGCGACTATTAATAATAATATTACTGCTGAGACACGTGTAAAATGTCACATGAGCACATTGTAACATTGTAGGTGTGTCAAAGCTAGACACTACTCCTAGAATAGGTTGCTTGGATGATGCATCCGTTTTTGTTCATTATTAAACATCTTTTATCTAGCCGTATATTTTGTAATCTACTCCTCACGCAGTCGTCACTGTTTTCGCCCATTTACTGCAAGTTGTCAATTGGAAAAACTCTTCGCCAGACCAGACTAGGGAAGCCGTATATACTGAAAACAGTTAAAAGCCTCGACGATGCCTGAAGACTAAAAGAAATGCGTTTTTGCGTCGGATTAAAATGTGTGTCAACTTTAATAGCTTTCTCGTCAGTAGCTTCTCGGAAACCGTAACAACAGTCGCCCGAGAGGCAGTCTGTGCACCAACTTGTTTTCTTCTACAGACAATGATCCAAAGAGGGCGCTCTAGATTGAAAAACACATTAAAATTTTGTGTTAAAGGCGTACCAGTAATTTTGAAACTGGGACAAGCGTACCAGTATTTAATCAGATGGGTTCAACAAGTAAAGACAAGTGGCTTTTTGGGTGCTACTTTTTTGATATGCTTTGATACAAGCCAGATAATGTTTGTGTTCATATCCAAGGTACCAATTCTTATATGTAAATAATTATATAGAATTTTGTAGTCTGATCTGAATACAGTATAGTAAAAAAAAGCTGCTGAAAACTGCTCATTTAATAGTGGCGAGCCAATGGAGTAAAAAGGAGTCAAAAGGGCCTGAGCTTTCGATCCTAGCAGAATCTTCGTCAGAGGCAAAATGACAAACAGGCAAGGAAAGAATACACAAAAATGTCAATCAGCAGACTATGATTACATACGATAGGTAAGAAACAAAACAACAAACTAAAAAATGGACATTGATTTCCACAGGAAAGAAAAAAGAAACTTCTCAGAGCTTTGGCTCTGAGAAACACAGACATAAAAAAAAAAAATCATGTGTTTCATCTTAGTATCCCCCTCCCTAATTTCTTATTGATATGATAACCTAGCAGCAGACTCTAGGTTGCAGATTTGGTAATTTTTTTCAGTTTCTTTAAGAAGTAAGGGTTAATCATTACTAGCTCGCGATTTTATTTTAGTTTAATTTTGCATCACCAACATGATTTTCAGTCTGAAAGGCATTCACGACTAGCTGCAGGCTTGAGAATACTAGTCTACATTTCGCGCGCCACACGCCACTATACAGAATTCAGCACACGTCCACAGTTCGCCCTGTAATTGGGTAATGCTTCCATCCATTAGACACGTCGCTTCACCTCTCAATAAATGGTCGAAATCTTTGCCTTCCATCATCCGGTCTCACTCTCTCTTCCCATCAATCTACTCTCCCGTGTGCACCTATACACTCCTATCTATCTATTTTATATATATCTTTCTCTCTCCCTATCTGTATATATTTCTGTCTATCTAAGTGTGTAGATATATCAGTGCAATCGGTCTCTTTATTCATTATTACCTATTCTTATTTCAATCTATCTCTCTAGTTATCTCTCTCTCTCTCCTTTTTACCTGTCTATCTATCTATCAATCTACCTATTCATCTCTCTATCTCATATCTGTATAATTGTTTCTATGATTATCTAAGTGTGTAGATATATCAATGCAATCTGTCTCTTTATTCATGATTATCTATTCTTATTTCGGTCTATCTTTCTATCTATCTCTCTAGTTACCTTTCTTACCTGTCTATCTATCTATCAATCTATATCTTTATCTATCTATCCATCTATCTCCCTGCCTTAATGTATACTTCCGTCTATCTATATCTATGACGAACATATCAATGCAATCACTGTCTATATTCATAACGACTTCCTATTAATCAATTGATCCTTAAAGCTATCTCTGTAGATAGCTTTCTTATCTGTCTATTTATCTATCGATCTATATGTCGATCTGTTTATTTATCTAAGTTGATTATCATCTCTATTTTTTTTCTCTGTGTCTTTTCATCTATCCGCCTACCTCCCTATTTTCTTCCTATATTTCTATCTGCCCATTCCACTTATCTAAGAGCTACTATTCCTGATGAGTCCCTTTCAAACGTTGTACCTTGACTCTCAGTGCTGTAAGAATAGTATTATGAGAAGTAATATGAGGCATTATACTTTCTTTTAACCCTTTTCATTACGCTTTGATCATTCTGAACACCTCATAAATTTTGCACGGGACCGATAACGTTTCCGAAGGCAATGGTTTAACAGAAATGATGGAGGACAGTAAGTCACAGATATATAGCTGTTTATATACATCCTTTTCATTTCAGTTTAGGGCACATGGAGCACTATTGGTGTTGAGTTGTTTTTGTTTTGTTTTTGGTGGATTTTTTGTGGTGGTTGGGGGGGGGGGGGTGAGTGGCAAGAAGGGAGGAGGCTTCGGTTACCTCTAAGTCTACAGGCTTGCTTTAGGCAGTCATCTGTTCTTCCTATTTGAAGAATCCTTTCTTGGAAAAACAAAATCATCAGTGTGATAAATTCCTTGATAACGTATGGATACAACAATATTATATTATCATAAACTGGATCAGCGGGAGACGCAGAAAAGTGTTTCCTCCACTGTAAGACTTCCCTCCCCCGGATGAACCGTATCCTTCAACCGGAAGTCTGCGTGAGAAATACTACCTGGAAATGGCATATCGCAATATTGGGATCTTTAAATTCAATACTCCAAGGCCGTTTCCTGCGTAACAGAAAAAAAAAAGGAAAAGGAAGGAAAAAAAGATAATCCTAAAATGTGGTTCAATGGTGAAACTAGTTCTGGAAATTTTATCCTAAAAAGTTCATGGGAAAAGTGGTACTAACCATAACGTGTTAGGAAAAGATTTTTCTTTTCGGAGCAAGGACAGAAGAAAACTGACCTATATCGGAAATTGCAATTGAAACAAGAAGGCGTAGCTAACAAACAAAAGTACAGTTATCGATAAGTACCTTTCAATATGTTTTTGTTGATGTAGTTGTTCTTTTATATCGGTTTTTATATATAAATCTCAATTTCTGCCTAAATTTTACAGGCTCGAGTCCACCGATTCAAAAAACATTCGCATTTCATACATATGGAACTACCATTATCTGGGATATTGAACGCAAATTGGTAATGATAATAATTATTTATTAAACATGCTTTTAAACAGAAACTGGTATCTTTCATGTCACATGGATAACTGTTCAGCAGCACTTGGACGCCAAAAACAGCATTTAGATACACAAATACGCAAACGCACAAATACACACACACACACACACACACACACCAACAAACACATTATATACACACATACACACTTTTTGCGATGGTATTTAGTCATTATCATGCAAATAATAAACGCACAAACACACACGCACGTGCGCATAATGATAAGGCTTGTATGTAGAAAAATATCGCATTATATGACAGTAATAGTAGAGCAGATAAGCCGAAAAATTGTGCAAAATTTGACTAAAGCATGACACTTTCACCAGTGTTAGTACATGTTATAAGATTCATTTTAAGATCGGGGGGTAAGTCTGAATTGACCTCTGATGACCTCCAAAGTTCAATGACCTCAAAATTTGATGAAAATAGATATTTTGCGTCATTGATGAATGTTAAAATGGTAATGATGTACTAAAAACTCATTTTTAGTTACAGTGGAATTGTCTTCAAGTTTCATAGAACCCTGCCAGGTTTCTACCTTTGACCTCTGATGACCTCCAGAGGTCAATGACCTCAAAATATCAGAATATTGATATTTTGTCATTGATTAATGATAAACACGGCAATGATGTACTAAAACCATTTTTTTTTTTTTTTTTTTACAGTGGAATTGCCTCAATGTTCCACCGATCCTTGACAGGTTTCTACCTTTGACCTCTGTTGATCTCCAGAGGTCAATGACCTCAAATTATCAGAATTTTGATATTAATGGCGCAATTGGTTGATGATAAACATGATAACGATGTCTTAAAAATTCATTTGTGTTACAACTTAATCACTTTCCTATTCCTCAGATCAAGGGGAATTATTTAAATGTCTCTGCCTTTGACCTCCGAGGACTGTGACAGGTCAATGACCTCAAGATATCAGAATATTGATATTTGACGTATATTCAATGGTTAACTGTATACCTGGTGTGCAATCACGCTTTATGCTATTAGCATTTATGCTACAATAGAAGTGTCTTCTCATTCCACAGAACATTGGTCCAACTTTGACATCTAAGGACAATGTGAGGTCAGAATTTTAGAATATCAAAATTTGTGTAGGATTGAAATTATTTATGTTTGGCTTCATTGGTTTAATCCTAAAAATGTGATCATTTACAAATCACGCCTTGACGTTATAATCAAAGCATGTATGCATATTCCACAGAGCATTGGTTCATAGTAAAAGGTCTCAGGAATGTGAGCGGTAAATTACTTCAGAAATTACTTCAGAAATGATGGCAGTGACTCAAATACCGTATGTCCCCCCCCCCAAAAAAAAAAATACAACGGGACCCTTCGCAATGATATCTTTAAAAATATCGAATCAATCTAAATACAAATTCAGGGTATGAAACTGTAACTCATAGCCTACATCTTACAGGAAACCCCATTCGATTTGCTTCAGTGGTCAAAGAGAAATTAGGAATTTTATAGAGGATGTCAGGAATCTCTTCCCTCCAAGTTCTATTGTATTCACACACAAGATCATCGAAGTGCTAAACTTGGAAGAATCAAACTCATGACATGCTTTAAAACAATCCACATTTCTCTGTAACCGCTTAACCAAATCGAATGGGGTTTACTTCAACATAGAGCTAAAATTTTATATTTTAAGACCCTGGAGTAGCATTTAGACAATTTAATCATATTGGGTGTTATCAATGCGAAAATCTGTTGGTAATTTTTATATACTGTATAATATTTATGTTTGGGTTAGTTATGCAGCACATCTTACATGAAATTATGAGCAACATTATCAAATTTGAACTGGACAAAATTTGTACGCTTAAACATGGAAAGTGGGGAGAGGAGTACCATATTTTGGGTTGATGCTTAATAGTATGTGAACAGGCATATGGCAAAGTCCCTTGAACTGGATGAAAGGGTGAAAGATCCTAACCAGAAAACAACAGGCCCACTTCATCAGGTGTACGTCACAAGTCAAACAACTCAAGAGTAGTATAGCCCATGAGTTACGCAGCTCACGAGTCGTACATCCTGTGACCTAAACACTAGATGAACAAGGTCCATGAGCTCGACATCAAATATAATAGGCCAACAAGCTGTGCGGTCCGCGAGCTCGACACTCGAGGAAAACTTGGCACACGCTACGAGATTAATACTGTATATGTATTTCAGAGAGCTTAATCTATTCAGTGTATAGGTCTTGTGGACCCCCCCCCCCCCCCCCCCATGTGTCGGGCTCTTATGGGCCTGGTTTGCCTAAACTTAGTGTCAAGCTCATGGGCAATGCTACCTAGTTTCGAGCTCGTTGGCTGTATAGTTCCGATGAATGACTCATGGCCCTGGAGCATACAGTGACGTTACCCATCTGGAAAACGACATATTGTGAGGCCTAACATGCATTCCACATGAAGTAATCCTGTGTCTTGCTATTGTCATCCAGTTAAGTTTAGGTCATTAAGTCAGGCAACTTGGGGCATTTTTTTTTAATGACATCTTCAGGTATCTCACTTCCAAATAGGAGTGGAACTACTATTAGCTCTTATTGTCTTCTTTATACTCGATACTCCTTAACAATTGGGCCTGGCCAAGAGTTGTGCCCCCATGCCCAAATATTGCTTGTTTCCAATATGGCCGCCATCCGGTTTGCATCCAATGTGTGAATCAGGGTAATATGGCAGCGGGTAGTATCATCCAGTTAAAACTCTCTGCCAGCAACTGATGATTCAGTGTAACCTCCTGCTGAAATTGGTCTAGATGTATACCCTCGATCTCTTTCAAGACAGGGCAGCATCTGCGTCTTCAGTGAAGCACGCGATTGAGCTTACATTGCACGGATCGGCCGGCACACAGATCTCCACCACGACTAAAATGGACATCCTGAGGTCAGACCAGCGTTCTTCCAGGTGCACAGCCACTGTATACGATCATCGGAGTCTTCCATTGGCAATATCTGAACAGTTTGGGTGAAGGCAAGGTTGTCTCTATGATGGGTGCATTGCGCATAGAGTACAGGATGCACGAGATGATAAGAAAGCTTCTTTTTGACTCGCGGGATAGGCTACAATCCTTTCTCAGGCAAAGGTTCTGAATATCGGATCGTGCTCAGTCTGCACACAGTGAGCTGAACACCATATCAAGTATACGCGCGCAATGATTGTGTGTAATGATATGGGAAAATGCATGGAGAAATCAAAATACATATGTGCATGTTTATGTATTTAACGTGGAATCTGTTCCCGTCTGTTGTCTTCATCAATCTTGCAGTGTTGTTGTTTATTATTTTCCCTCTCCATCACGAGTATAATATGGAACGTGTTGATTATTTCACGTGAAGATGTTGTGATGTCGGAAAATGCACGGCTGTATTGCTGGTGGCCTATTGCAGGTGGCCTTCAATTTGTTTTTCACATTATATTGACATGTTTAACAGACTGTAACTCACCAAGATGCCTCGATCTTGAAATATTTTGAAAAACTTCTGCTTGATTTCACACGAGCGGATGATAATGTCTTTCTGCTATCATCGTGTGTGAAACAAAGTATTGTTTCTCTTCAAAAGATAGCGTGCCAATTAATCTGCAATTGCTGTTGGTGCTCTATACAAGACATTCCAACCCACCTCCAGCCTAGACATCCGTAGGCGTTGTGGTGTAGAGCGGGATCTGAACATCTCTCATGAATCGAGACTTCTCTTTTCTTTTCTTTTCCCCACTAACAATGTGAAACAAAGTATTGTTTCTCTTCAAAAGATAGCGTGCCAATTAATCTGTGCTAAGGTTGGTGCTCTAAACAAGACAGTCCAACCCACCTCCAGCTTAGACATCCGTAGGCGTTGTGGTGTAGACATGGTAGAGCGAGACTTTTCTTTTATTTTCTTTTCCCCACTACAACAACTAAGTTTAGCAGGAAAAATAGAAGCATTCGCACATACTGTTTACATTGCCCATCACATGATTTGAACATCGGAATTCTCATTTACACATTTCCCCTGGAATTTTGCCAACAACTTTTCAACACAATACAATATGTTCAAAAGAAACCATTTGGTTCATACATAATTTGATTAGAGGGGCCTATCACCGTCCACGTACTCGAACAGTTTTCGCTAAAGATACAAGTAATAGGCCTATGTTTACAAGACTGCAAACAGTAGAATGATTTGCCCCTTAACAAATCAGACTACATCTCTTGAATGTCTTCAAACGTAAATTAAAGTCATTCCTCTTGAACGATTTCTCTCTTATATATACATATTATATATATGTATATGAAGACAACGTCATCAGTATGTAAGTTCCCAAAAGCTCCTTACCACTTTCTCCAAGCCGGCGACCATATTGTTGTACAGATACATAGATATTGGATTTGTCATCACATTTACAGCTTGCCACTCTAACTGATTTCTCGGCTCAAACATGTTTTTTTTTTAAAGTAATTTGCTGACAAACTTCCTTTCCCTAAAGCATTTCATTAGCTCAATCTTATATTGGGGTGTGGTGTTCACTAGAAATGAATTCCTCATTGGTGGGGCTAAGACCCCATCTTAACCATGTTTATCATTAACTAATAACATCACAGATCAACATTATGGTATTTTGAGGTCATTGACCTCTAAAGGTCATCAGAGGTCAAAGGTAGACACCTGTCAATGCCCTGTGGAAACGGAAGATTTGTAGTACAAATGCATATTTAGTGCAGCGTAACCAAGATCTAGGCCTATCATTCACAAATGCCTCCAAACATCAATATTCTGATATTTAAAGTTCATTGACCTCTGGAGGTCATCAGAGCTCAAATCAGACTTACCTCCCGATCTTAAGATGAATCTTATGGTATGTACTAACACTGGTGAAAGTTTCATGCTTTAGTCAAATTTTGCACAATTCTCATGATTTTGAGGGCTTAACCGCTCTACTATAATGTGTGTCCTGGGATCGATTTTGTGACAGTTCTGTTTTCACGGGTTCTGACCTAGCAAAACTCGTAACCAAAATACTCTGCCGGATATGGGATGCAGTATAATAACTGGTCTACCACCTGTACAAAGAGTGGACTGTGCAGGGTTTTATCAACAGACTATACATACAATTCTGGCATAAATTAGAGATGTATCATTGAAAAATGGGCCAGCCGATTCGGAGAATGATAACAAGAAACTTTAGTTCGACATGACGTATAAGAGAGACTTTTAACTATTTCGACGAAGATTCAGAAGTTGAGAGCAATCTACATAGGTGGTGAAAGGTATACCCATGTGAGCAACTACCTTATACTACTCACTGGTGGCTCACTCAGAGGACATGGGCACAGGTTTCGTATTCCTTTTGCCCGAACACAGGCTTCCCTGATTCCATATGACTGTGGAACTCGCTGCCCAGTTTGACCATTTGCACTTCCGTAAACCAATGCCAAGAGGAGGTGCAAAGGATTCAGCTCCGTTAGAAGGATGCATGATTTTTACTTGCACGTGGTTAGTTTTCATGGCGCAATGGCACAGCACAACGCACATCCCTAAAAGTACACTTGAAGAAGATGATCATTCAGCTTTATTTTCCTTTCGCTATATCCTATCACTTCAAAAATGTAGCATGAACACACTTCAATTTAGAAGTGGACTGTACTGGAAAGGAAGAAGAAGAAATGAGTTTGGCTTTGAAGATTATGAATACAAATTGAGAAGCAAAAAAAAAAAAAAAATTCTGAAATTCAAGAACCGTAAGAATACTAAAAGGTGCCAAAAATGAAACACAATATATAAGTCTTCCTGGTATCTTACATTTCTTATATCATGATTGCTGTATTTTGTTGTTGTTTGTTTGTTTGTTTGTTTGTCTTTATGGGGAATCCACTTACGCACTGTCATGTGTGCCACCTGAAACACATCAGCTATGACGGTTAAAGTACCACTTTTGTAAAGAAAAAAGTAATCTCCATAATTAGATGTTAATCTATAGGTCTTCTTCTGTGCCCGATGTTTGTGTTTTTATCGCACGGTCTCCCTTTTGTAACTCACAATCTCTTACAGAGTCAAGAACGTAAAGTTTCATCCCCTTTCCCTCTCTCTCTCTCTCTCTCTCTCCCTCTCTCTCTCTGCATGTCTCCCCTTTTCCGAAGGTTCGTTAATCCGAAACACACAAATTCCCTATACCTAGAGGTTCGTTAATCCGAAAATGAAAAAGGGTTCGTTAATCCGAACATTATACGATGTGGCGTTATTCCGAAGGTTCGTTATTCCGAGGGTTCGCTATTCCGAAGGCTCGTTTATACGAAAATGAAATAGGGTTCGTTATTCCAAAGGTTCGTTAATCCGGAAATGAAATAGGGTTCGTCATTCCGAAGGTTCGTTGATTCAGCAATGAAATAGGGTCCGTAACGAACCTTTGGCATAACGAGCTTTGATTCATTTTCGGATTAGCGAACCTTCGGAATAACGAACCTTATTTCATTTTCGGATTAATAAACTTTCGGAATAACAAACCCTATCACATTTTTGGATTAACGAACCTTCGGAATAACGAATCTTCGGAATGACGAACCTTCGGAATAACGAGCCTTCGGACTAAAGAACCTTCGGAATAACGAACTGTAACCGTAATTTCATCTGAGGACTCGTTTCTTCATCTACGCTATGCGTGGTATAGTGTGTATTTGCTTTATTTTCTCAAACACAATGAATGTAGAAACAAAACGAGCACAAAGGAGGGTGAGAGAGTTTATAAAAAAAAACTGTACTAACGATCTGATTGGCTGCCAGGCATGTGACGTCACGGCGCAACACATCATTGTCCAGACTGTTTTCATGAATGAAGAGATCTAAATATATCTGGCAATCTGTTGGATCGACACTGCGTGAGCACAAACTCATTAATGATTTCACATCATTGTACGATTACAACATCGACATTATTTTGGGCCTGATATCAGTCAAGGATTTAAAAATGGAGGTAGAAAAAGTTGTTGCTGTCTTTTCTCTCTCTAAAGCTGCCTGCCCTTCCTCCCCCCCCCTCCTCTCCATGTTGATGTAAAGGTATAAGGTATAACGACCTGCTTTAAGACCCCCCCCCCCCCCACACACACACACACACGCACACACACAATCGCAACACAGCAAGACATAACGTACCAACGTTTAAAAAAAAAAAACAAATCAACGAATCTAAATGGCGTATTAAAAAAAAAAAAAAAAAACAGAGAAAAGGGAGCTAAGTCAATCTTACATTACCCTTTGTGCGTATACCCTTATACCGTGACCATTGAACAGTGTGTGTCAATACGAGACTGAACTCTCAAACAGAAATTTGTTTCCGGAAATGTAAGAGCGGACGAGTGCCTTTCGTATCTGTTTGGAGAGTGGTAATTGATCACTGTAGTGGGATTATGTGAAAGACCTTTTCGTGACAAGCTTGACCTGTTTATGGTTGGATTCTTCTCCAATTTTCGGCCCGACATACACCGATTTTTAGCCCATTCTAATTTCATCGTCGTTCCTGCAAACCTCGCGTAATTTGGTCTTATATCTATATTTACACACCAAATGGCTTTTCTAATTTTTGTCCCCGCGTGATGACCTTGATATGTTAATTCCTTACTGCATTTCGCTTTAGGTAATTTTGGTAGCTTTATTCCATTTACAGAGAGACACCATGTAGTGCGTGATTTCCCTCAAGTGTTTGAATCTTCAGCTTAAACGTGAGTCTTGGAATATATAGATATGGTAATGTATATATATATATATATATATATATATATATATATATATATAATCTTATCGAAAAACTCAAACAGTCATTACATGGCAGAAAAGAAAAGTAGGAAAATATCTGAGTACTGACAGAGGATGGGAGAAATGTCTGGAATGTTTATCGTATATTGATCATAACATGCTGGTCCTATACTGCTTGGTTTGACAAGACGATGTCTCCTTTCGGTCGTTGAATGTTAAACTTTGTTTGCTTGTTTGTTTGTTCATTCGTTTGTCTGATTGGCTTCATTTACAGTGGTCATACCAGCGCTTGAAAACTATCAAGCAAGCTACCGCGGGATCGACAAGTCCCCTCCGAAAGACAAGGCAATAAAGACAAAATGCACTCCCTTATAAGGACATCAATGTTGTGACAGAGGACTGGAACCAATGACCTCGTGTCTGACTGAGCGTCTGTTGATTTGACCACTGAACCACAATGGTTCAGTTTTCTGTGAGATGGGTTTAGAGGATGTCGCATTGCACTCCAAAACAGAATACCCTAAATACGTTAGCACCCTGGCCCTAAGAGGATATCATTTGACAAGACGTTTGACCCCAAGTCTGTTCCTCTTGATACAGGCGTAATACGAATCAGTAGCTGGCAGTTAAGTTGGTGTAGATCACAATAACAGAACCCTTTGATATTGTCGTTATTGTGATTTGCAATACCTAAATCATCATTATTATCTTTCTTGTTTATTTACTTTTCATCTTTGTATGCTTATTCATAGGAGTACCCTCGTGTTTTGCTTATCCGCTAACGGCCAAAATAAAAAAAAAAAGAAAGAAAAGAGAAAGATAATATTAGCTTGGATTCACTTGTAAGCCATTTGGCAGACAGGTGCTAATTTTTACTGACGGAGCATCCAAGTTTACATTAATAAAGATCCGTCATCCCTGACTAATTTCATTTTTGTTGATCTTTTCCACCTGCACTTGTATACATAAAGAGAGAAAGAGAGGGAGGGGGGAGGGGCGAGAGGGGGGAGGGGGGAGGGGAAGAAAATTATAGAATTGATGCGATACCAACAAACCGGAAACAGGGTCTTAATGGAGGGCCTCTTAAAGGACAAGTTCACCTTCATTAACATAAGGATTGAGAGAATGTAGCAATATAAGTAGAACACATCATTGAAAGTTTGAGGAAAATCGGACAATCCGTTCAAAAGTTATAAATTTTTTAAGTTTTTGTGCAGTCACCGCTGGATGAGAAGACTACTGCAGTGTATGATGTCACATGCGTACAACAATATAAGGAAAATATAAATGGAGTTTCACAAAATTTCATCTTTTGAAAAAAGTACACATTCCCTTGACTCGTTACTGACATATGTTATGGGTAATATTATTCCCATTGCCTTTAGAAAGAGGCAAATCAAGTGCTCTTTTATTATGCGAAAAAAAGTGAAAATATGTTGAATTTTCTTTACATTTTCTTTATACTGTTGTACTCATATGACATCACGAGCCTTAGTAGTCTCCTCATCCAGCGGTTCCAACACAAAAATTTAAAAATTCATAACTTTTGCATCGATTGTCCAATTTTCCTCAAACTTTCACTGATGTGTTCTACTAATAAGCCAGTTCGTAATTAGCTCATGTACACCTTGGTACAAATGACCTTTGTGTTTTCTCAGTTGGTTAGGCACTTCACTCGTTTTCAAAGCGGTATAATGCATAAGCTTGCCCGACAAAACAATTTATGGAAATCGTGTTCAAACAAAGTATAAAATGAACTTGAGTTTAGACCAAGTGACCAGAATAGTCCGTCATTTGACACTTTAGCAGGCATCTAATTCATTATTTCGTATTGAATGCAATAACAACTTTTTTTTTATATTGCCAAATACCAGGCTTGCTGTCAGGTGGATGTGCTAGCAAGCACTATTTAGATAAGGATCACATGAATAATCATCACATCACAGATGCTTATCTCAGTGAATTAATAAACCAAAATGCCTCTTGGTACAAATGACCTTTTTGCTGCTCATGCGCAAAGTGGAATTACGAACTGGTCTATATTGCTGCATTCTCTCAATCCTTATGTTTATGAAGGTGAACTTGTCCTTTAAGTAATAAAAATGAAAGACACGATCATTTCAAGTGAAACCGGGGGGGGGGGGGGGGGGGAATAATGGCCCAAACTATCATGACTATTGATGTGATGTAAATCGTAAACAAATTATCACCGGTAAAGGAGTGATATGATAGAAGAATGAAACTCATGAAAGAGCGTTTCGAACAATATGATGCGATATGCCATTGGTCATCATCCCCGTATTATCAACACGGACACGGCAATGGAAGCGATGTTCATGTGAAAAGAATGGTTCACAGTTTAGTGCCCGAAGTGACAATTTTATTCCTTTATTGAAATCTTATAAAGCCATGTCATTGTTACCTTATCTGATGTACTATGCAACTCTGAACGACAGCGCTACTTCGTGAAAGCAAGTGGCACTAACGAGTTTTGATGACTTTCCTTTTTTCTGGTCGGATCTCATCGCAACATTCACTGTTTTGTTCTGTTTTCTTTTCTTTCATTATTCTTCTGTGCGCTACATCCCTCTGCATCTAACACCCGTCGAACATGGATCGGATATTCACTCAAATCTCTGTCTTCAGACCCTGTCTTAGTGTTTCAGTGTGGTCATGGAGCTACTGTAGCTCCACGGTGTGACGGAAGAAAGCTATCTTGGGTCACAAAATTCACGGTCACGATGAGTCGAGTTGTCTTGAAAATGCGCTGCTCTGTCTGGGTGGCCTTGAACATCTGGAATAAATACCATTGCGCTGAACCCTATCAGACGTAGTAACATGTCAGATGATATAATGGGTAGGCCTATACTAGTCTTCTTGCTTAGCTCAAATACTAATTCTTTCTCCTGTTTGACGTCCGTTATGTTGCTTTTCTTGCTATCTTCCTGGCGAGACGTATATACAGAAATAAATCGAAACCGAAACTTACTTGAATATACCAATAAGTGGAGTTTTCCTATAGACAGCGGTTGCACGCTTTCTCTTCTCTTCTATTCAGCAGAGCCTTACAACTGAACAAACAAATAGGAAAGAATTTCGGGGTACAGCGGACTTTTGAGGCAGTTGTTAAATTCCATACCAGGCATTGCACTTTTACCCAGTCGCTCGTATTCACAGAAACAGTCTCTCTCTCTCTCCTTCTCTCCTTCTCTCCTTCTCTCTCTCTCTCTCTCTGAAGACAACTGTGAAAAACATCAATTACATACTACTGAGCCTGACTGTAATATGTTTTTGAAATAAATACAGACAGACCACAAACATGCAAGAAGAACAACAAAAACAACAAAGCAACAGCAGTAAGAAGAAGACGAGAAAAACAAAGCAATAAATGAAGGAAGAAGTGGAGACCAAGAAGAACAGGAAGAAGAAGAAGAACAATAACAACGAGCAGAAATTCGAAAATCCCCTCCCCCCCCCCAAAAAAAAAAAAAAAAAAAAATGAATCACCCTGATAAAAGCTAGCTTTTCAAACTCTGTTCGGCCCCCTTTATCACTGTGCTGAAAGAAGCAGAAATCCCCTGAAAATCTGCCCTCCATTACGGGACCGGAGTGTAGATAAGTGACAAGAAGTGAGGACTTGCCAAGAAGAGAAAATAAAATACAACGGGGGGGGGGGGGGGGGAACCCATTGAGAGTATGGATCAAAGAGGAAGCAAGGCAACTTGGATAAGTGGAGGTACAGCAACAGTTCAGCGCTCTGATGAATAGCATTCCTTGGACCACTGGATTTTTCTTGAAAGCCAACTGAGCTATTAACTTGTTCTGCGTGGACACGCCCTATAGCTGATTTGCGTTCAATACGCTGACTGTATCGGGAGTAGCGGTCGGTTTCTTGTTTTCCTTGAAGGGGGTTGGTTATCAACAAACTCTTGTCCTTTTTATCGCAAAAATCGATACCACAGAATAGCGACTTGGACGAGGAGCAATGAGGCAACGGGCTTGCAGAGGTGGCAGTCAGGGAGGATGATAAAACCTGACAAAGTGATGCTACAGTCACACACAGCCGGGTCACAAAACGGATTTGATCCGAATGAAAATGAGACGGATTAGTCCCGGATTTCGAACCAGGTCCATAAGGAATTAAACTCGTATCGACCCGTATTAATTCCTTCCCAACCCGGTTTGACCCGTATCAAACCGTATCGAACCCTACAAAAATCCGCTTTAAATCCTTAACCGAATCCTTTTCGACCCTATCGACCAGCGTGTCAACCCGCTTCGATCTGTACCGACCCGGATGTCATCATCCGTTGCATGAAGGCAATGCGTTATACGGCAAGGGTCCATACGGTTTTACGCTGCGGGTTGCAGTGGGTCGATGCGAGTCAATGCGGTTCGAACCGGGTCAATTCGGATATCAATACGAAATTGAATCCGTGAGAAAATTTTGAACATGACCAAAACATTTTCACCGCCGTATCGTAGCCCCCGGAATCCATCAGGACTTGACACGGGTTACGATGCGGGTCAATGCGGGTCTCTACGGATCGATACGGTTTTAATGCCTTATGGACCCGGTTCGAAATCCGTCGTGTGTAACTGTAGCATTCAAGTGGTACACTCCTAGAAAAATAGGTTTAATTTTACATCTTTACCAATGTCACAATAGCAGCACCTTTACGGGTGCAACTTTGCACCTTTCAATCCAGTGGCTCAGTGGGACTATCTTTAGAGGTGCTACCAGTGAGACATTGGTCTGCACCTGTAAAGGTGCAAAGTTGAAACTATTTTTCTTCTAGGGTGTAGTTTGTTGGCCTCATTCAAAGGCATTATATCCACCAAAAACGGAAGAAGGTATACATCTTGCTTCATATCGGAGATGAGTAAGCAGAAAAACTTGGCACATGATGACATAAATGGTACCCTGGGGTACCAGAAAAAAATCGGCCAGTTTGTTGAATTATTTATTTTTTTTTAGGGCTGTACCCCGGGTTACCAAAAAGTGGGAAATTAATTTTTTTGTGTGTGATTAATTCTTCAACATTCAATTATGGCCATTGTTCTTGTAAAAAAAACCCTCTTCATCCTGTAGTTTTCTCAATTAATCCCTTGTTAACGTTATGAGTAACTATTTTACAGTGTATCATTGATATTGTTTCATGCTGTTATGATACTTGTACACCCTGTATTATTATTTATATTGATTCCCCATGAAATAGCTATCTTGTGTACTGATGCTATCTATGTTCAACAGTCATAATAATTTCATGTATATTGGAGAAAAAACAATCCAATTGAATAATAAAAAAGAACATTAAATAATCAAATGTTATTGTCTTTTATGCTATCTATGTTCAACAGTCATAATAATTTCATGCATATTATCATTGGAGAAAAACAATCCAATTGAATAATAAAAATGAACATCAAAGTATCAAATGGTATTGTCTTTTATTTTCTGTCTTGGCAAGAGTGAGGAGAATAATTATCCAGGCTTCAGAAGGTACAAACAGTACATAAAATGCCCCTTCCTTCCCCAACTTCCGAGTGGCGCGGAGCCTCGCGTTTTCCAGCCTCTCCTCTCTGGAAATTTTCCTTCTTTTCCGGCCCTTTCCTTTCAGTGCGGCATAGCCCCCATCACCTGCTGGCATTTTTGCAGCTTGATCCTAATTGCGAAAGGATATTTTGTTCGGCACAAAGTGCACAAAGCTTACAAAATTACGGGATCGAAACTACGTCTACGAGATCGTAACTTTGGCTCAGCTAGCGGGCTATTATAATAGTGCGTGTAGTCAGTGCATGAAGCGCTATACTGAGTATCGCACCGTACCACGGGTCAGTACAGTGCGCATACGTAACGCAGTAACTCTGCGGTTGTACTCGAGTGAACGTGAGATGGCGCTACACAACGTGGTACCCCGGGTTACTACGATACCCCGGGGTAGCGCGTGGTGCATCACATCTCGACACAAGTGCACTCACTCGTTACAAAGTTACGCAAAGCACCCTGCATACAAATCCCTACGTTTGTTACATTATCTAACTAGTTTGAAATATATGGACATGGATTGATGTGGCCCTTTGATGTGACGTCACAGGCACATGATCAAGATGTATTTTTGTACAAGTCGCTAAATGCTATCTAATTGTTCAATTTAACTGATTTCATGGGAAATGTTGGGATGAACCAGTCCTTGTTAAGGCACTGTTTCACTGTGTAAACCATTTGGGAGCAATATCTCGCGCCCACCTTGCCATGCACGTTCTATGAATACATCTTGAATGTCTGTGCATCCTTCCCAACTAGATCTGATCTGAATCTGTCCCAACTTTGAGTTCTTCTCTTTTCTTTTCTTTTTCTTTTTTCTTTTTTTTTTTTTTTTTTTTTTTTTTTGCTCGATATGGTTGCAATATGAGCGAAACAGGGCTCTGGTCCTGACTTTTGACCTCTGACATGTTCACCCTTTACACTTTTACCTACCACCACTGAAACCATTTTAAAAGGTGGTTCAAAGAGAAAAGTAAATGTGATCACTAATATTTCATTATATAAATATACGTGAGGAAATAAAAGCAGTTTCTGTCAATTTACTGCTACTTGCTAAGCGACGCTTTAACTGTGTAACGTATGAGTACTTAAAGCAAATAATGCCATGAGCAAATACCTTATACATCGTTGCGTGATTTCAACACGAATCACTGATTTACACCTGAAAAAAAAAATCATCGGTACTTTAAACGAAAAAAAAAATGACGTTGAATAGACCTGTATCATTGATTTCGGACATTCCAAAACTATCGCATTTCGGGTATTTTCTTTCTCGTTCTAGAATTCGGTAATCTGAACTCTTGTGTATGAGCCTGTCCGTCACCAACAGAGATGAAGAAGAAGAAGAAGAAGAAGAAGAAGAAGAAGAAGAAGAAGAAGAAGAAGAAGAAGAAGAAGAAAAAGAAGAAGAAGAACAAGAAGAACAAGAAGAAGAAGGAGGAGGAGGAGGAGGAGGAGGAGGAGGAGAAGAAGAAGGAGAAAGGGAAAACGGTAAAGAGAAAGAGATGAGAAAGAGAATAAACATATCCACTTGGCTGAGGAAAACTAGGGTGCATATCTGCCAGTGTTGACAGTATATCAGACCTGATTTATTCTGACAAGAGGGCAAATGGGTGCCAGGATTGAGCACCTTACACTGTGGCCTGTCATTGTACCCCCACGTCGACGATTATGTTCACTCTTTTTATGTTTCGGTGTATTTGCAGCGTGTTTGTTTGTTGTTCTGGGTTTTTATCCCTCTTTTTAACGGTCAAGTTTGTCGTAGTGGGTACCTGTACCATATCACAAATGTCCAAAAGATGAATTCGCTGCAGTATTCCGTTCACTTCTCATACACAGCAGCCGTGTGTGTGTGACCAACTCCCTGCATGAGTCTTAAAGGGGAAGGCTAGTAACTGATCAATGGGAATCAGTGGAAATGCTGGGAGATGATTGTTCCAATCCTTATGGGATTCATTCAAGAGTTCATTGTATATCTATTGTTGTGTGGAAATGATTTGCTCCAGAATGGTCTCATATTCAAGTAATGTGCAGTTAAATGCTTCCAGGTTAGCGTCCCTGGTCAGTGACGGAGCATTAATCTGCACATTACTTGAATATGAGACCTTTCTGAAGAAAATCATTTTCACACAACAATAGATATACAATGAACTCTTGAATGAATCCCATAAGGATCGGAACAATCACCTCCCAGCATTTCCACTGATTCCCACTGATCAGTTACTAGCCTTCCCCTTTAAACACATAATACTGGTAAATGACGTCACAAATACCTAACGAGTATTCTAAGTCGAGATGTAGGCCTAAATGGAAGAAATTTACAACACCTTATCTAGAAGCAACTTGACACTGAATTTGTCATAACAGAAAGAACTTGCCCACACAACTGTAACTATGGCATTCTAATGCTTCTTCATTGTATACCAGGTATGTGCTCACATGTCTAGGTGCAGTGAAGTTCAAAGGCCTTTCATGTTGTTTGACGTACAATTGGCGTTTGACTGGGTGTGCCTACATAGTATTGGACCTACATCATCACTGAAGAACCCTGTACAAAAAAAAAGTCACATCATTCTATAGCGGCCACTATGTGTTCATCCTTGCAGTGGCCTTTCTGAGCAGAGTGAAAGTGTTTGTCTCGAATATTGTTCATTGAGATTCAGTGAGCAGAGAGCATTTCTGGTACATTATATACACGATGTTATTTACCACCATCCGCTAAAACTGGCCCTGATTGTATGAGGACTATTTGCCAGTGGTTCTACCAGTTTTTTATAGTGGACAATTCCGGACCACTTAAAAGCTGGTCTGAATAGACAAAGTAAAATTTTACAACTAGGACCTACAACAGTGAAATTTTGATCAAAGTTGGACAGAATTTAGGTAAGTTATATTTTCATATCATTAAGTTTGCTAATATTTGCAAAACAGTTCTTGAACAGTCAATATGAATATGCAAAGGACTTCTTTGCTTATGCCGTCACCTCACAGCTTACCATTATAGCTCGTATACCTAAAATCTTGAACTTTCTTTTGTTGTTGTTTTTTTCAACGCAATTATGGTCAGTCTTGAGTTATATCTTATAGTGATCATTATTTCAAAAATATTCAGCTTTGAATGATATTATGTTTTATTCTTTTATAACGTTAGAATTTAATTTTGTTTTACACAATCAATGAAAAGTTGTGAGGTGATGACTTCATCAGCTCGCGCATTTGGAAACTCATATCAACTTTTTTTTTTCAGAACCGTTTTGCAATAACTAACAAATTGTTGAAATTTCATAACATCCTTATTTTTTCATCCAAATTTGATGTTTTCATTGTCGTGCTCAGATTGTCAGTCTGTATCTAACTGAAATTACTTATCTTTCAGAATTGACCTTTTAATAGAAGGACTAAGAGGCGGATGAAAAAAAGTTGGTATTCAAGACTTCTACACAATGCTGTGTTAATGTTACGAGGCAATACAACTCCGACCCGATTTCGATTCGTTCCGTCCAGCCGTGCCAACGATTTTTGAGACACTTTACCCAAAACAATACAGTAGCTAGCCTTCCACTCATACTTGTCTTATAGATGGCTTGCAAATTATAGACATGCTATTGGGCACTATAAGAAAATCTTTCTGTATTTGGTTCTAGAATTGTTGTCATTTTGACGACATTGAAGTCAATGTTGCTTTAACAAAATTGAATTGAAATGAATTGAATTGATTTGAATTGAACTGTAAATTGAGCAAAGGAACACTCGGTATGCAGAAATTTTGGCTCGGTCGTTTCTACCTATTTATTTTTTTCTTGTGTTTTTTTTTTCCTTGTTTGTGACGATCAGCAATAGTAAAAAGGGGAAGTCTTTGATTCTTTTTCCTTCATTTGTATACACAGTATGTACAATCAGGCAGTCTGTGTTGAGATCAGAGATAGCTCCCCTGCTGTGAATTGTTTGACCTCGATTACCGTGTCACATGAAAAAAAAATAAAATCATCTCTGTTAGGTCGGAGCTTGAAGATAACATAGACTGGTGTATTTGCATTGTATAAAAGCAACCAGAGGAACATTTTTCCCCTGCACAAATCCTTTCATGATGACCATCATTTTAATTGATCTGAAGTGATTTGCAGGTGTATTTTTTTCTTTGTTAGCATGGCTGTGAATTAGTATATTATTAAGCCTTGGTGGAAAAGATAACAGGTAACGTGCTTGTATGCATTGCCAGCGACATTTCGGAGTGGCTTGATGGCAAATGTTGAGCTTAAAACAGCAGCAACAACAACATCATCGACAATAACAATGATAATAATAATAATAATAATAATAATAATAATAATAATAATAATAATAACAGTAATAATAATAATAATGATAATAATAATAATGATAATAATAATGATAATAACAAACAGAATATCGTTGTTTGCACGTGAACAGTCAACTGATTCACACACATAAACACCAAGACATGTTTTAGCTGTATAGTAGCATTGGAACCAGTGAACAACAAGAAAAAATGCATGCCGTCTGCGACTTACTTCGTATAAGTTTTCTCCTCGACGCCTCAAGCTCTGAGCTCGGCTTCTGTCGATTTCTTGTGATCAAGCGACGGGTGAACGTCCGCCGATATGGCGGGAACTCGGCTTGATCCGAGTAGTATCGTCTGCTGCTGCCCGTGTTGCCAAGAACGCCAACACCGCAGCAGCGGTCCACTCTCGTAGCAGCATCAGCGACCCTTGTCGAGCCGGAAGCACGGGGTCCGGGTCCCATCGAAACCCTCGGTGGGGATACACTTCGAAGCAGCTCGCGAAAACATCTTCTCGGCCAACGTCTCAACATCATTTTTAGAGAAGTGTTGTAAGAATACTGTAATAATTACGGGGAGAGCTGCTGCCCCTTAACAGAAGTGGACACTGTTCAGAAGAGTGCATGTATCGACAGGTGGTGGTACACGAAGAGATTATAGGCGGACCAGTGCTCCCTTTTCTTCTCCACTCCAAGTAGTGAAAGGGCGGTCAATGGATTACGCTTTTTATATAACATACAATAGGTGCAGAGTGTAGGTCTATACACGAACACTGGCAAATCCCCATCCAGTGGACATGATCATGGACTGCGCTGGTAGTAACTGTGACACATCGAAGCCATCCCCGAGTATCTGAGAGCTGCCAAAAGCTCCGTTCACCGGTGAGCTACCTTTCTCACATCAACCGATCAGCCTATAATGAGCTGCTATGATGTGGGCGTCGGCAGGACTCGGTCATTCATTCACAACGAATGGTCACACGGGAGCCTCTAGTGAAGCCAACATTGCACGAACGAGCGTGCGTCGACACTTTTTGGTTTTTTTTTTAACGTGAAGTTCTTCTATACGTGGTAACAACGAAGTCTGACGTCCGCTCATTTTCCTGAACGGAAATGCCCATAGGACAAGCGCCTAGATTTTTCCAAGTACACTGTACTATTATTTCACACGTAGGTGGGTAGAAGTTGATTAGTATTATTGCAACAGGTTATAGGGACGGAATTGCCGTTTCACCAAAATTTTACTCAAAATTTATTCGCTTCTTAGTTTGAATGCACGGCAGCCGCGCTGTCTTTCATTCTACCTTTCAAGGGGGAGGGGGGAGATTGTCAAATATGGATTTGCGGTCTTGATTTTTCTGTGTTTTCTTAACAACAGTAGATTCTAAGTTTGAAACAATGCTTATGGTAGTTATAAAATGACATCAAAATTATCGATTTTTGACCAAAAGACTAACCAAACCTGCAAACATCACCCAGTTGACTGCTTATAGGCGACACGAAGGAGGGAGAAATGACGAACAGACGGGGGAAGCCAGGACAAGAAGGACGTGATCTCATCAGTTCTCATGGGCTAAATAGAAACGATCATAATGTGGTGCGCAAGAAAGTATACAAGTTTACCCAAGCAGTTATCAGACACTTCTTGGTTTACCCAACTTCACTAACCACACCTATGAACTATTTCATCAGGACAGCATTTGTCCATAAAAAAAAAAACAGTCAACTCGAATGAGAGGAACAAAAACGAAAACGGTCGTGGTCGAATCTCTCCTCCCCCCCCCCCCCCAGCTCCTTTCTCTGCGTTTTTCTATGACCTCCAATATAATAGCTTTTGTAATGGACAAATTAACCATGAAAAGACGGGGACATATTATACAAATCACGGATTGGATCTATTTCTACTGTTGGGACCACCCCAGTGACATACTATTATTATGTGTGCACTCTGAACCTAAACCCTCTACAAGCTGAACGAACACTGAAAGCAAAAGAACGCACACGCTGTGAGCAAAACAAAACAAAGTTAAACAAAACAAAACAAGAAAAATACAGTGAAAGGGTAGAGGGTCAGTAATCTTACCAATGGCCCTTTGTATATATATATATATATATATATATATATATATATATATATATATATATATATATATATATATAAATATATATATATATATATAGTGTGGTGATGCTGATATTCCTACCGCACGCCTCTGTCATCTTAAGTGAAATTATAGTTGAGACAATGTAGATAACAGAAGATGTCGCATGAAACCGGCAGTGTTGTGAAGCTTTCGACCGTGTTCTTCCTCAGCTTTAATATCTGTTTGTGAAACGAAATATATGTTTTTGAGCATAACAAATCTGAAGTCATAAACACAATATATTGAATATAAGTTGAGCATGAGTTAATAGTTACATGACATACTTGGCAATATTTTTTGGCACTTTGCAACACATTCAACAATGTATAACTGTAAATGAGTGTATAGTGAGTATATGTAGCATACAAGCATATATATATATATATATAATTTTTTAATGCCACCTCAACAAAGAAACTTGTACAAATTAATTGCCACCGACAAATTAAAAAAAAAAACACACACACACAACAAAAACATTAAAATTACATTTAATTTCGTTTCCTATAAAGATCAATGTATTGCGTTCTACAGAGATGATGATGATGACGATACGATGATTTGTCAGATTATGACAATTTTGCTGCGGTTGCACGATAATAATCTAATGTAACTGAATCTGATCATTGGATAATGTGTCGCTTTGTACTGGCTCCTTTAGCCCAGTTCAAATACTCGTTTCTGTCAGTATGAGATATTAGGTATATACATATTGATAAGAGCCCATCACGCTATTTTCTATTCTTCATCATCATCATAGCATGCTTATGTGACGTCATCGTGCCCTCATCATCATAACGACTAATGTTATCATCGTCGCCATCATCAGCATAATCATCACTTTTATAATCCTCGCAAGTGTCATCGCCATCATAGATTACCATGATCATAATCATCACCGCCTTAGTTATCATTGCCTTCATCATCGTTACCATCTGTATCGTCATCAAGGTCACCATCGCTATCTCCATTGTCATCGTCATATGAGCATTGTTACGTACTCACCACCATTACTTTAATATAAAGGACAGGGAAATCATCTCCATCATCACGTTTAACTCATACATATTATTATCATCATCACACTCGTCATCATAACCGTCATACGACGAAATCACTAGAATAATTGTCATTACTCTAATCATCATCATCATCATCATCATCATCACCACCACCACCACCACCACCACCACCACCAACATGTATACTTCTTCCTCTTGAAAAGATGAAGTGACGTTTTAAATTGCAAAAGTCACAGGTTCGCGTTCTGTGCACACCTCCTTTAAAGTAAAATTCCCAGTATTTAAGATAATTCGACCAAAATATTATCTTACTTTATTACCACACAAAAATCAAAGCCTAAATCTTTTGCTGCTACTCGAAAAAAAAAAAAAAAAAGCCTGGGGGTATACTGAATAAACGGGACGTGCGATGTAATAACTCCTCTTGCTCCGTCCCCTAACACTTCCCCCCAAGTCTCCATGTCTTTGGATGGGCAAATCATCCTATACTAAATAGATCGACACCCCAACGTTTCGCAGTTTGACGACCTCGAGATTCCTCAAGGGAGGCAATTAGGCGGAATAATGACAGCACATTCCAACGCTATTTCACAGATCATAACTATATGCACCGTTAATTTGAAAACCTATTTGCGGTGGGATTTAAAAAAAAAAAGACTATCGTGTACACATCATACTATGCCTACAAGGATAGTGTAATGTAAAACAGTGTACTCTCCTTATCTATCGAGTTTTGCCAATCATCAACCCATATGCATAGCTTTCAGTTGCAGTATCATCTAGAGTTGTAAGCTATGTCAATAAAGGTGGTTATTGGGTGCCTGTCATCACAAAAATGAAGATTCACAAAAGACGTTAACTGAAAACCAGCAGGTTATCATGAACTATGATGACTCGTAATTTATGTGAAGCCGGAAGATATTTTTTGCAGCACTTTTCCCCGAAATCTTGATTTGATTCCATTTCGGCATAATCATGAAATGAATAGTTAAAACATTCACTTGAATGAATGTATGACCCGACAAGCAAATGGAAATTGCAGTAAGGAATACATTATTATCTATCATTTAGAATGATAACTTCATGGTTAAATCATGATAGGAAAAAACAAACAAACAAACAAAACTTCCCAAAGAATGAAAAAGAGTATTCAAAATGTAACCTGTCCTTTTGCTTTTTACACACGTACACTTTTTTTTTGTTTTTCAATGATATTTTATTGATTTCATTCAAATCAATCATAAATCAACCCATTCTGGGTGTAACATGAACATAAAAACGGTACAAATGTCATTCAAAAGACAAATCCATTACCAACTTATACTGCCAATTATCTCCCTTCAAACATAACAACTCGATTATAAATCAATCCTACTGACCATTTCTTCACGAGAAAGTATTGACATGTACAAAAAAAAAAATATATATATATATATATATATATATATATGAAGAGTTTGTTTGCAAAAACCGATAAGTCCATATTTGCCAAATGGAGATATTTGCGATTAAAGGTCAAGACAAATAAAGAGAATAATAAGAAAAATTTTGCTTCTTTTGACCATATCTTCAAAAATATAGCTTTATATGTAGTGACCAATATATCATTTAAAAGGTATTATTTTGTGCTTTATGACAGAGATCGTACTTCAAAATCTTCAAAAATGGACTTATCGGTTTTTGCAAACAAACCCTTCATATATATATATACATATATATCTTTGACCATGGTATACTTATACTGCCAATCATTTCTCTTCAACATAACAACTCGATTATAAATCGAGTATATAAGGGTATATACAAGGGTATATACATAAAAAGCAAAAAAAAATCGTTATACAAAACTAGAATGAAATCATTTCATTGAAAATCAACTCCCCATCCCCACCAACCCCGATGCACTAAAACCTATCCCACACCCCCACCACAATCCCAAACACATACATCCACAACCACCACACACATACACCCCAAACACCCACACACGTACACACCAACACCAAAAACACACATACACGCACACACCCCACACACAAAACACACCCGAAGCGATACCACCTTCCTTCCTATCAATGAAAACGACTTCCAAATGTTGATTGATACGTACAACATAAAAGCGTGTAATGGCCGTATGCAGAAAAGCATCGTCCGCCCGCACCCAAATACCGCTCCAAATACCCATTCAAATTCACCAAACAAAACTCATCAAACTCCTAGCTGCGGACAAAATCCTATAACTTTTACACCACCAAAAACTTATCCCTCCCCGCGCGCGGCCAATGACACATTATATTGCCTTCACCACTGATAACTACACTGTACTAATAAAAAGAAAAAGAAAACAAAACAATACTTAAGCTCTCGTTTCATAAACATTTTCCCATTTCAGCAAATGTAATCCCAACTTATTTCTTTTCATAGCAGTTTCTTTTTCTTCATCCCGAAAACTTATTATTCTTTTACAAATTTCCTCCAAAGTAGGAATTTTTCCCTCCGACCTAGATCTGAAAATGATATATTTCAAAATAAAAATTATTGTATTATAAAATTTTACTTTTGGATCTCTTCCCGTAACACCAAAATGAACATCTCTCCACTCTATATTTCGAAGATCTGCCATCTCTAACCTATCTATCACTTCCTGCCACAAATTCTTAACATACACACAATCCCAAAATAAATTTTTATATGTTTCTACCGATTGCTCACAAAAAGAACACCGGTTATTTGCAACGAAACCAAACTCAAAAAGATTTTCCTTTGTATAAACAACTCCATGTAGTAATTTATACTGAAAATTCCCTAAGTTTTGTTAGAAGTGTTGTCATTCTTGGTCTTAAAAATATATGTGTAATTTCCTTTTTCGAAAACAAATAATCATTTTGGCCATCTTTCATTCGTAAAACATATAACTGCTGTAAATTTGTAACAAAGAGTTCATACACCTTTCTAAATGAAACATCTTTCAATAAAATTACATTCTCAAAAATTTTCAAAGAAATATTATATTCCTCTTTATCAACAGAATAAAAATCATATATACAGCTTATTTCCCTCAAATTTCTGGCTTCTTACAACAACCTCCCCTATTTCCCAAACTTTAACTATATTTTCACTATCTAATCCTA
Organism: Diadema setosum; assembly: GCA_033980235.1. Lineage (NCBI taxonomy): Eukaryota > Metazoa > Echinodermata > Echinoidea > Diadematoida > Diadematidae > Diadema > Diadema setosum. Next base: position 11,400,295 of record CM067072.1, on the reverse strand, counting down.
ACCTGTGAAAATATACTGCTGATCTCATACGATCTTTTTCCAAAATTTGCTTCACTCAATAAATATTCTTCCTATATAAATTTTCACAAAAAATAATTTTCCCTTTACACAAATAATCCTTATTATTAAAAAAAAAATTGATTAAACTTGCCTTCTTGATAATTGCGGTTATTCTCCATTTCTTGCCATGCCCTCAAAATTTCTAAAGAAAACAATGGTACATTAAACTTTAGAAATCGTATATCATAATTGCACAAAAATATGAATCTTCCTCCCGCAGTCCTAAAAAAAAAACAAACAAAAAAAAACACACACACACATGCACACGCACACACACACACACACACGCACGCAGACACACACACACACACACACACGTAACACGCAACACACACACACACACGCACACACACACACATACATACATACACACCATTCACAAATATACACACATACCGGTGAAGGGAAGAGATACATAACTGATTAGATATTACAGTTGCTCATTTTAGTTATCGCTGCTCATACATGGCGGAAGCGTTTTCGTCATTAATCATTGAATCTTTTCATGGAAACGTCTGCTACGAATGGGGTACGGAGCTTAGTTGCGCCATATCGTGATTTATTGCAGTTCTCATCAAAAGGTACTTTACGACTCATTAGTGATGTTGTCGTGTCTTTTCTCTGTAAAACAATGCGTCATGCAGGAAGACTTGGAAAGGATTTACACGCAGCTTTAAATGGATGGTACAGTTCGGCTGAGACTGGGCTACAGGTTCTCTAAATTTTTCTTTGATTTTTTAAAGACATTTAGAAACCCCTTATGACCAATGAAAGAGCACATAATTCTTAGAGGAATTCAAAGTTTATTTGATGGAAATTGGTTTTGAATTGGCTGAGATATCCAAAAACAAAGAAATCCTAATCAAAGGTGGGACCCATCTTTTATTGGGATCGCTTTGTTTTATATACTCTGTTTTGGGATATCTCAGCCATTTCAAAGCCGATTTTCATCAAATTAACTTTGAATTCCTCTTTGAATTCTATGCTCTTAACATCTCATAACGTGGTTTCTAAGTATCTTACAAATATTAAGGGCTGAATCCTCAACTCAACCAATACTATATAATCCAGTGTCAGTTTGTGCGCACTCTCTTTGAATTATACCTTTAACGCAGTGGTTACGTGAACGTAGGTAAGATCGAAGAGATATCGACTGTGATCTCTATTGATAACATAAAACATTGTGATTGGGAGAGGAGAATCCATTTTTTTCATATTTCCATTTTTTCGATGCTCGGTTTTCATTTCTTATAATTTCTGTACACCAAGGTGTCTTTGACCGTATAGAGTATAAGACAGCAAGAGAAAACATGATTGTATGAATTTCAAAACATCTGAACACAAACGGTGACAAACGTCCACATGTAATATACGTGTATATGACATTGTGTACATATCTCTCTCTATTCTATATGATAATTCTCTTTGGTATGGTATACACATATTTGATTTATACTATGCAATCATCTAGACATAATTATGTATATGTACATGTTTAAATCCAAAGGCCTATACCAGTACTTCCAGTAATCCACTTCTTGCTGTGAGAAATGTGATCCCGCCCTTGGACTTCCCATATCGCATTACCAGTATCGTCCGATTTTGTAAATGGGTCCCTCAATGAACTCGAATCTTGACCTTGACCACTCCACCTCTCCTCTTCCCACAAAACGCCCCCGTTTCAATGGGGACATGTAAAAGGCAGCATTATTCACTTCCGTGTACTCCTGCTCAATATGCCATGGGCACTGTTAGTGAGATATGTATGATATTTCCTTTTACTTTAAACATAATCTCGATCAAGAAACACACAAACAAACAAAACTTCAAGGACACGAAACGCAAAAGTTGTATGGCATATCGTACTTGAGGGCGCCCTTAAAAATTCACATCGTTACCACATTGATCAGGTACACGTAGCAACATGGTCCATACCCAAACCACGACTGCCTGTAACGCCCGACACAGGGTATACTGTCCCCCGAAAAAGTCGCGGAGGGCGCGCAAACATGCAATATTTCGAGCATTTCCTGTACACTGTGCATTATCCATGTTATCCTTCGTTTGTTAGCAAAGGGATTTCTTTTTCATTATTTCCAGTTTATAATTCCCCCTTCTCTATGCTCGCCCGGTTTCCAAACCCTATCCTTTAAAAATTGCGTGATTAGTCAAACTAGACCAGGAGTGACCTCAGAATCAATGAGTGAATAAAATGAATGAATAACTAGCGAATGAACGAATGAATGAATAAGTGATTGAATGAATGAATGAATGAATGAATGGATGAATGAATATATGAATGGATGGATGAAAGAATTAATGAATGTATAAGAGAAATTAATGAATGAATCTATGAATGAATCAATGAATCAATCAATCAATCAATCAATCAATCAATCAATTGATCGATCGATCAATCAATCAATCAATCAATCGATCAATCAATCAATCAATCAATCAATCAATCAATCAATCAATCAATCAATCAATCAATCAATCATGAATGTATGAATGGAGAGATTAATGGTCAGTGTCGAAACAAAATACACTGTAATAGCCGGTAAACAGTTTTTCTTCAAAACTCTCTTGATGAAAAAAAAAATGTAGACATGACTGTTTTAGCCTTGGTTGAGAGTTGGGTCACACGTAAACTCATAACACTATTCAAATATAAATAATCAACACGGCTTTTTTTTTTTTTGTCGTAGAATAAAAAAAGAAGAAAAGTAACATCTGATCAATTACATTGTATATCACTTTTTTTTTTTTTTTTGATATACGGGCGTTGCGGGTGCCCTCTCGTGCATGCATCGGTCAATCAAAGAAAAACTGAAAGGGCAATGTTAAATAGATTTTGGTTTTTTTTCGGCGTGTTTTTATTGGCGTCCTAGCGAATTAAATTAAGTGGCATATATGCGTTACTGTGACGTGGATGAGTTTACGCCAACCTTCCCTATAAGTTGCCAATTGCGATGAGTCGACAAATCGGAGCAACTAAATCGTGTGTAGTTCTTTGTTTTCATTCATATTGAGCATTTGTACTGTCTCCAGTTATTATTCACCCACATACACACACACACACACGCACACACACACACACAAACAAACAAACGCGCAGACGTATAAAACACATACATATACAATACACACACGATTATAACATAGACATACAATACACATAGGCCTATAGCAAATACATACAGACGTAATAATTATAGCACACACTTTTTGTTTATTCTTTATCCGAATTTCGTTCAGTTTCGTTCGTTTCACAAACACATACTTACATAATTAAATACAGACACATACAACACACACAGAGGCACATGCAACACACACACCTACAAGAAAAGAAACGCAGACGACAGACACATGTTTTCTATGTAGGCTACGAAAAAAAAAATATAATATTGACAATGCCAGTCATAATTGTGAAATGAATTATGAAATCTGTTTTTATACTAGTTTATCTCATCAGTTACACAAGAATAACGTCAAAATCACACAGAAAAAAAAAAAGAATCACAGCTCACCTGTGAGGAACACAATGGCATTTTCCAGGAAATGCATTGGAAACTAAGAGGAAAACGAAATATTAATTATTGAACGCTTGCTTTTCACAATATGTTATGGAGAAGCCTACTTTCGACAATGTGTGTTATACAATGTACAATGTTCCTATCGAATACATTAACTATATAATAGTACAATGTTTTTTGTTTTGTTTTTTATACGTGGGCGTTACAAAGGACTTCCGTCAACACTAAACCTGCCGATTATACAAAATAACTGTGATAGACAAATTGCAGTAGTACAAATTACAACGATAAATGCAGCGATAGCAACGATACGTGTGTCTTTATAATTATGTGATACTATAAAGATGACAACATACACGGAAATGGAAGAGCAGGCAGTGACATTATATCATAGAACAGCAAGGATTTAACGTCTTAATCCTACCATCATCTCACTCTCTTGAATAACGCTTTCGTCACAGAAATGATTACAGTATATAATATAAATGAGCAGCATTACACAGGTTTCTGCGGTTGTTGATGTCTAGTATCAACTTTGACACGATTCGCAGAGAAAAAAAAAACATGAAGAAGAACACAGCAAAGATTATTTTGGATCCCTGTTTTTCAAGATTGCCTTCGTCGGTCTGCATGACCGTGTGACCAAAAGTAGTTTCCGGTACCAGAGCCTTGAGGTTTATCTGGACACCTTCATGAACGGTCAATGGTCAAGCAGTCCTTCGAATACGCAAGTTTGAAACATCGTGTTGTTACTGCCTCTTCGCATGCCCACACCACGCCTTTATTGTACTTCGTAAATGCACTGCAGTACGCCTCAAAGGGGGCGCACTACAATTTTGGTGAGTGGCAGTGATGGGTATTATAATTCCTATAATAACACTGTATGTATACTGTATAAATAATTCTTATGGATAGTTCGTAGTGATTGTGCGGGGTACGTCCATCTTCTACGAAGGGGATTCGAACCCAAAATCTCAGAGTCCTAGTGCCTTCCCGGGTGTTCATTGTCCCCTGTCGTTCCTTGTGATGTAGACTTTAGAGATGCTGTCTTATCGGCTCCGCCTCCGAGCTGGTGGTCATTCGTGTTCTCTACCTGTCCTTGTGTGTCCGAGTCCTCTCGCATGTTCATGTGACCGACCCGGCTGGGCCTTCCCGGGTGTTCATTGTCCCCTGTCGTTCCTTGTGATGTAGACTTTAGAGATGCTGTCTTATCGGCTCCGCCCCCGAGCTGGTGGTCATTCGTGTTCTCTACCTGTCCTTGTGTGTCCGAGTCCTCTCGCATGTTCATGTGACCGACCCGGCTGGGCCTTTCGCTCGGAGAAATCTGCAAGATTGTGGACACTGGCCATTAATTGATGAATATACAGAGTAATTAATTGAATGAGTGTTGGTTAAATTGATTGATTAATTGATAGATTAATTGATTGGTTGGTTGATTGATTGATTGATTGATTGATTGATTGATTGATTGATTGATTGATTGATTGATTGATTGATTGATTATTCAATTGCGTGATTGCTTATTCCATCGATTGAGTGGTTGAGAAATTGATCGATTGGCTCCTGATTAATGGAATAACTGACTGAGTGACTGATTGACTGATGACTCAATTGAATAATTGATTCATTAATTCATTCATTGACTTCTGATGTATAGAATAGCTGGATGATTAATAATCAATCATCGACTTACTGATGAATACATCGATTGATCAGTAATGAAGAGCTTGCTTTTAAAAGGCGCTAAATCCATTGGATGATGGATTTAGCGCCTTTTGAAAGCAAGCTCTTCAAATATTTATTGATTGATTGGCTAATTGACTGACTGCGAATGTATAGAACAGCTGGATGATTGATTGATCATCGGCTTACTGATGAATAGATCGATTGATCAATTGATAAACAGATTGACTGATTGATTGATTGCTTGATTGATAGATTGACTAATTTGTTGTGTGTGGTCAGATGGTTATTTAAGTTGTTTAGTGTATGAGCGGTATGAAGTCGGCAATGTCAGATTTTTGTGTGCGAGCTCATAGGCCGTCACACAGAAATTAATTTGTATATCATTGCTGGGTTAATATGCATACAAACATACATACATACATACATACATATCATCATGACCTGTCTGTGTAACTGTCTGTGTTTATGTGTGACATGTACGAATAGATATGTGTATATAGAAAACATCGCGAGACAAGCCCCTGGGAGCCGGGGGTGCTGGGGGTGCTGCAGCACCCCTGACTTTTTGAGCAGGGGGGGCATAGCACCCCTGTGAAAAATAAAAGTTGGGGGTGCTTCTGCACTTATATCTTTTTTTTTACAGGGAAAATTGTTTTTTTTTTTTAATAGAAAATTGTCCAAATATCCCACCCAAAGTGTGCATCAGATTGCTGAATTTCACTGCTGAAAATGCGAATCTCCATAGCGTGCCACACAGAACAAGCTTATAATTGCAGACAGCACTCATAAAGCATTTTCATTGTCCCTGGATATTTTTGCTTTTCCTACTTTTCTATTGATTTTTTTTTTAATATGCTACCTGAAGGGCTCACTAGATTGCTGAATTTCAAATCTAAAAATGCAGAAGTTCCCTTATTAGGGGGAGGGTACCCCCTTCAGGAGAGCATCGATGGAGGGGGTAGTATATCATTTTGACCCCCCCCCCCCCCCCCCCGTAATTTTCAAGATGTGGATTTTTTTTTTTTATTTGACACTGTCCCAATCTTCATACAACATGTGCACTAGTCAATTCTGAAATGCGAAATCTCCCATGTATTGGAGGGAAATGCCCCCTCTCACGATATTTTCCTTTCTATTCTAGGGTAATGCAAAAGCTCCCTCGTATGCAAGGGTGCAGGCAGTTGCCATGATATTACCCCCTCCAAATGATTTTCGGGATGTCGGAGATTTTCTTGCTTTTTGTGATGGAAAACTGTCCAAATATTTTACCGAAACTGTGCAAGGCATTGTTGCAGTTCAATTCTGAAAATATAATGGGTTTATACCCCCTTCCACATCCTCCCCCTTTGGTCCTTTCCCATAAGACTGGCATATCTCCGAATGATTTCTTTCATCAAAAGATCTGTCATTTCTGTTCAAAAAGGGCAAGATAAGTTTCCTCGTGTGGGAATATAATATCCTCCTTTCATTTAGGCCCTAACCATTTCCCCGCTTAGTTCCTCTCCATACGTTCCATAGACGTAGTAGTAGTACACTTCGTGGATTGATTATTTCCCTAATTCCACCAAAATGTGTTTGCGAGACAATGTCAATTGGATTCTAAAAATGCCACAGTTTCCTCATATTAAATAGCATCAATCCTGGAATAAAAATATTGGGTGGGAAAGTGCAAACTCATCACTTTTCCCCCACCCTCCCAATCCCCCCCCCCAAAAAAAAAAAAAAAAAAAAAAAAAAAACCACGATGTGGAAATTTTTTTTTTTTTTAATAGAAACTGCCCAGATATTTCACCAAAAGTGCACAAGATCATTTAATTTCAATTCTGAAAATGGAAAATGACCCTGGGAGGGATACCCCCCCCCCCCCCCCGGTTAGGCCAACTTCCATCCACTTAGTAGACTTTTGAGATCGACACTTTTTGAATATTTCATCAACAAGTGCGCACCAGATCTGTCAAAAGTTTAAAAATGTGGGAAGGGGATATTCTCTTTCAGTTTACCTTTATTCCCCTACTACATTAGTATGCTTATACGTCTACGCACAGCTTTTCAAATACTCCATCATAAATGACTATTGAGTAGAGACATTATATTTTCATTTCAATCCTTAAAATACAAAGGCTCTCCCGAATGGGAGGGGTTAGGGGACACCCCCTTCTAAAATCCTCCACCTTGCTGTATTAGCCTCCACCCCTTGCATTGATTATGGCTACATTACATTACATATTCAGTCATAAGTGTGCGCCAGAAATTCCACATCTTTGAATCACAGTCAAAAAGATGCAAAAGCTCTCTCTTGTAGGAAGGGGATACATCCTCCCACATCCTTCCCCCGCCCTTTGGTCTCCCTCCATAGATGTCTTAATACACTTGTCTGATACACAAAGATTTTGCATCAGATCATTAAACATTGTATTCCAATTCTAAAAATGCAAAAGCTCCGTCATTTGGGAGGGGGCTACCCCTCCCAACCCCGCCTTCTCAACTTTCTTACATTTATCACACAGTGATGATGCATACCTAGAACAAGAGCTGATTATACCCCGATTTAATGGTCATTCACATTTCTGTGAATATTTATCTTTCATACTTTTTTTTAAATCACCAAAAGTGTGCACCAGATCGCTGAATTTCAGGTCTGAAAATCCAAAATCTCCCTTGGGTGGGAGGGGGATACCCCCTTTCACTCCCCCTCCCCCTTATGTCCCCTTCCATGGACTTATACAAAGTAAAGACCAACAAACAATTCTCTGATACATATATGGGGTTAGTCCACCATGATTGTGCATCATATCGTTGTAATTAAATTCTACAAATGCAAAAGCTCCGGCGCATGGTAGCCACGTCCCATCCCATCCCCGCCTCATCAACTTCCATACAGTTATTTCACAGTGATGACGCACACATGGACCAAGAGTTGATTGTAACCCAATTTATTGGTCATTCACATTTCTGTGAATATTTCATTTTCATACTTTTTATTTAAAAATATTCACCAAAAGTGTGAGTCAGATCGCTGAATTTCAGGTATGAAAATTCAGAATCTCTCCAGGGTGGGAGGGGATACCCCCTCACAGTGATGACGCACACACGGAACAAGAGTTGATTGTAACCCGATTTAATGGTCATTCACATTTCTGTGAATATTTTTTTTAATACTTTTTAAGAAATTTCACCAAAAGTGTGCACCAGATCGCTGAATTTCAGGTATGAAAATTCAAAATCTCTCCACACCCTCCCCCGTAGGTACCCTTCCATGGACTTATACAAAGTGAAGACACACACACAAATCAAGAGCCGGGGCGTTCAACAATTCATCCATCGATGAACATAGTCCACGAATATTCACTTGTTTGTTTGGTTTTTTGGGGGGCTTTGATTGAAGAATTTCAAAATTTACCACATAAAGTGTGTTCAATTTCACTAAGAGTGCAAAAGTTTCCTTGTGTGGTAGACACGTTGGTAGAGGGCTTTCTCACCCTCGTTTCGATGTCCCCATCCCCTCCCTTCACCTCCCCTGCCCCCCTCCCCCATATACTGAAACGCTACTAATATTGTCCGGCAACCGGGATGGGTCAAGGGTTCAGCACCCCTGTGAAAAAAGTTGCTCCCAGGGGCCTGTCGCGAGAAGCGAAGTTGTATACATACTGCATAGACGTCTTGGGAAGTGGTGTGCACATCCGAAGTGATGAATTCTGTGAATTGGGTCATTGTTGTGGTCCCGGCCTGGTCGGCGGGGCAGATGCAGGGATGCGATCCCTGATAGGTGAAGTTGATGGTAGCTTCGACGTATGGGTACCTCATCATGTCGGAGTAGGGCAGGGGTATGTGGTATGTGAGCTGACCGCACCTGGTCGGGTGTATGAAGTAAGCAATTGACAATATGGCTCTTCACAAACAATAACAATTCTAAAGGAAGTGAGAGTGGTTAAGATGACCAATGCTATAATTTCTAGCCTTTTATTCCAGGTTCTCGTTGTGTGAATATAGACCTACATACATGTATATACAGCCAGCGTGTACGTTGACATTGATATATACATTGTTTATTTAGATTATGTTTTCATGTTTAATGGGGCCTACATATTGTTATGGATACATGTGCATTGTATTATCATTTCTGGGCACTTGATTGTTCCGCGGAGGAATATGTAAATAAAGAGTTGGACAAGATGACCGGGATCGACCAAACACCTTGTTTGAGAGTCTGGGTATTTTGGTGGTTATGATGGTTCGCTAGGCCAAGTTAACCTCCCGTAACAAATTGGGGGCACGTCACGAGAGTTCGGCAGGGTTTCTGCGGACTTAGGTGATTTGGTCGGGTTTGATATGATCCCAGGAGTGTTTTTTTCTTTCTCGCTGGGCCGATGAATTTCGGTGAGTAGCGTGGTGTAGCACTCTATGCTATGTCGTGGACATGGGTGATCGCGATACAGTTTACGTCGCGTCGCGCAACTACGTACAGTACTGTATGTAGTTTGCATCGTGATTGTTACAGTTTACTGTATGTGCAGGTGTTACGATTTGAGAAAGCATGATGCGTTTATGGCGTAGTGTGTGTACGGTGTGTGTGCATGCAGATGGACGCGGAGTGATATGTTATACAGTTTGATGTAAATCGGTCGTCTCTCTGTGTCTGCGTGACGTGAGGGAAGCTCACGGTCGTATTTCTTTCGGGATCGAAAGGGTTAATTTGGCACGTGCGTAGTGTTGAGGATGGTTTAGTCCGGTTATACGCTGCGTGTGTCTAGTGTCTGCGTGGAAACGTTGGTCAAACGTTGGTCGTTGGTCCCGTACGTGGTGGTTCGTGTGTGGTTCAGCATACGGGTTATTCTACGGCGGTTCGTATGTGGTTAAGCATACGGGTTATTCCACGGCGGTTTGTACAGCTGTATGTGGTTTAGCATACAGGTGATTTCACGGTGGTTCGTGTGTGGTTTAGCACACGGGTTATTCCACGGTGGTTTGTATGTGGTTTAGCATACAGGTGATTTCACGGTTGTTCGTGTGTGGTATAGCACACGGGTTTAATATTCCACGGTGGTTTGTGTGTGGTTTAGCACACAGGTAATGCCATTGTTGTTCGTGTCTGGTTGAGCACACGGGTTATTTCAAGTCGGTTCGTATGTGGTGTAGCATACGGGTTATTCCCAGTCGGGTCGTGTGTGGTATAGCATACGGGTTATTGTTTATAGTGCGACTGGTTTTCTTCAGTTGAAAAGAGTTTTTCAGCTGGCTGGCTGGTGATAGTCAGGTTTTCTTGTAGCACTACTAATTGTACATTACTGGTGCAGAATGGAGAAAGATCAAGAGTTTTCCATTGAGAAGTTTGTGGATTCACCCACAGTTGAGGAGTTGCTAACCTTGAAAAAGGTTGATTTGTTGCGTGTTGCAGAAAACTACAAGGTTCCTGCTGTGAAGAGTACAATGAAAAAGTCAGATATTACACAGCACACAATCAAATTTCTTGTAGATGAAGAAGTATTTCCCCTCCAGGCATTGCGTAGCATATCAGGTAGTCCCCCTGGTGATGTGCAAGGGAGTGTAGAAGTACGTCTGAAAGAGCTTGAACTTGAGAAAGCAAGAATTGAGTTAGAGAGAGAGAGGGTTTCTCTTGAAAGGGCTCGTCAAGTCGGTGAGAGAGAGTATGGTGTAAGCGTCAGTGGTGGGCATTTTGATATCGCCAAAAATGTCAGAATGGTCCCTGAGTTCGATGAAGGAGATGTGGATAGATATTTCCTGCACTTCGAACAAGTGGCGGATAGCATGGAATGGCCGAAAGAAAAATGGCCTCATCTCTTGCAGACTAAGTTAAAGGGAAAGGCATGTGATGCTTATGCTTCACTGTCGCGCGAAGAGGCTCAGCATTACGCAACAGTAAAAAAGGCAATCATGAACGCGTACGCCTTGGTTCCTGAAGCGTACAGACAAAAATTCAGGAATAGTAGAAAACTAGAGTCACAGTCATTCAGAGAGTTTGCAAAAGTGAAGGAAATTGCCTTCACTCGTTGGCTGCAATCAGTAGGCGTGGCTACTGTTGAAGATTTGCGAGAACTTGTGCTACTAGAGGAGTTTAAGCGTTCATTACCTCAAGAGGTGCGTACACATATTGAGGAACAAAAGGTGAAAACTTTGTCGGTAGCTAGTACAATGGCTGATGAGTATACTTTGTCCCGTAGTTATGGAAACAGGTATGTAGGAAGCAAATATGCAGCTCCTAATCGTCTAAGTGTTGGCAAGACAAATTCTAAGAGTAAGACAGAGGTGAAAGCTGGTCTGGTGGTAGAAAATGAGACTGACAAGAAGGGTAGGAACACTGAGAAGCCTATTGTGTGTTTCCATTGTAGGCAACCAGGGCATGTGAAGTCTACTTGTCCCATTCTGAACAAGAAAAAACAGGAAAAAGACAAAGAAAAGAAGTCTCATCCAAATGGATTGGTGAGTCGTTCAGTTGAATCAACAGGTGATTGGTGTGAACAAGTTCAGAGTGTGATTAAGTCGGCTGATCAAGACAAGATTAAGTCTCAGTATGAACCATTCACTTCTGTAGGCTATGTGTCATTGGTAGGGTGTGATGAAGCCAGAAAGGTTACCATCCTGCGAGATACTGGTGCATCCCAGTCATTGATTCTTGACAGTGTTTTACCTTTTGGGAAAACGTCGTCCACAGGCACAAGTGTACTGTTACAAGGAGTAGAAGGAGGTTACGTTGAGGCCCCTCTTCACACAGTCGATTTGCAGTCGGGCCTAGTTTCAGGAAGGGTGAGCCTTGGTGTTAGGAAGTCACTTCCTATGGATGGTGTAGCATTGATATTAGGCAATGATCTTGCAGGAGACAAAGTGACTATTCCAGTGGTCAGTGCAGTCCCTTTGGATAAAGAAGGAAATGAGACAGCTGCATTGGTTCAGGAATTCCCTGAAGTTTTCCCAGCTTGTGTAGTCACACGTTCCATGTGTAGAAAATCAGAGGAGTCTGAAATGAAGGCTAGTCCGGAGGATATCAGTCTAGAAGGGAGTTTCGTCTGTCGGTTGGATGATGTAGAAGTAAGTAGAAACGCAGCGTCAAAATCACAAGAGATAGGAGATGAGTCTCAGCCTGTAGATGAAACTGATGTTGAGAGAAGTGCAGGTGAGAGTGTGAAGCCATTCATGTGTGTGGTAGGAGAAGAGTTGAATCACACAACAGAAGATCAATGTGCTGAACTAGAAAGGAAGTGTTCAAGTGTGAAGCTTAAGAACTCGGATGCACTTTGTGATCTTGACAGGAAATTGGGTCATTTGTCCCATGGTGAGAGAGATGATGTGAAACAGATCATTGCAGATTTTCCTGAGTTGTTTTCAGATGTTCCTGGTCGCACAAGTGTGGTGCAACATGATGTGGATGTTGGGGAGACAGATCCCATCAAGCAGCACCCTTATCGTGCTAACCCAGAGAAGATGCAACATTTGCAGAGTGAGGTGGAGTACATGTTAGAACATAACATTGTAGAGCCAAGCACTAGTGCATGGAGTTCACCATGTGTATTAGTTCCCAAGCCGGATGGCTCATATCGCTTTTGCACGGATTACAGGAAGGTGAATTCATGTACCAAATCGGACTGCTTCCCTATTCCAAGAGTTGATGACTGCATCGATCGTATTGGAAAAGCGAGCTGTGTAAGCAAGTTTGACCTACTGAAAGGGTATTGGCAGATACCTTTAACACATAGAGCAAAGGAGATTTCTGCGTTTGTAACTTCAAAGGGCCTTTTCCAGTATACCGTGATGCCGTTTGGGATGAAAAACGCCCCGGCTACATTCCAACGCATGATGAATGAGTTGATTTGTGGATTGGATGGCTGTGAGGTATACATCGATGATGTGGTGGTTTACAGCGATTCTTGGGATGACCATGTGAGAACGGTGAGGGAGTTGTTCAAGCGGTTGTCGGCGGCCAGTCTCACAGTTAACTTGGTGAAAAGTGAGTTTGGGCATAGTGAAGTGCAGTTTCTTGGTCACGTCGTTGGTCATGGTCGAGTTCGTCCCGCAGCGGCTAAAGTCCAAGCAGTCCAAGATGTCCCTGTTCCCAAGACGAGGAAGGAGCTGATGAGATTCATCGGCATGGCCGGATACTACCGTCGCTTCTGCCATAACTTCTCGGATGTTGTGGCACCCTTGACTGATCTCCTGCGGAAGAATGTGAAGTTCCAGTGGTCAGCAGCATGCCAGTCTGCCTTCGACCAAGTGAAGGCAATCCTGTCGAGTGGTCCTGTATTGGCAGCGCCGGACTTCAAGAAAGGCTTCAGCCTAGCTGTCGATGCCAGCGATGGCGGAGCAGGCGCCGTGCTGATGCAAGCTGATGACGATGGAGTGGACAGATCGGTCTGCTACTTCTCAAAGAAGTTCAACGCGCACCAGCGGAAGTATTCTACCGTTGAGAAGGAGACCCTAGCGTTAATTCTTTCGCTCAGCCATTTTGATGTCTACGTGGGCAGCACAACTCAACCGATTGTTGTATGGACTGATCACAACCCACTGACATTCGTCAACAGAATGAGAAACAAAAACCAGAGACTGATGCGATGGAGTTTAATCCTACAGGAGTACAACCTTGACATTAAGCACATTCGCGGAAAGGAAAACATTGTCGCAGACGCCCTTTCTCGTGCTTAATTGAGACATCTCAATATTTTGTCTTGTTGCCAGATGCAACAATTTTGCAAATGTATTTTATGTTTGCAACACTTTAAACAGGTGTAATTTGTTTTGCAAGTACACAGGACAGTGTGTGTACATCATGTATATGTACAAGTGGTACATGTATGCATTTTGCATACACTATAATTGTGATGCCAACAGCATGAATGGCACTTTGAATGTGTAAATAACACCATGGAAGTACGTGTATCTTCAAACATGTTTGTGTTAAAAAGGGAACACAGCAAATTATATTTGTGCATTGAGTCACTTACCAAAAGAAGACATTATGAAGGCTGTTTTAAGTTATGCTAGTCATCAACAGTTGTCAAGAATGTGAGTTGTTGGTAAAATGATTTCAAACAGGTAGTGTCGCTGTTTGTATAGAGAATGTGGTGTATCGAGTAATGTAGGTGCAGTTCAGGTACTTGAAGTTTCATACTTGTACATGTACAGGTATTGGTTAAATTTGTTGTGGCACATACCCTTTTAAAGTTGAGTGGATGTTGCCTTTTGGATTTAATTAGCATGTATACTTTTTTAGGTACAGAAATTATATAGTTATACATGTACAAAGCTTTTGCTCATTATTATAGCTCAATCATTGCCTTGGCAAAGGTGTTTAGTATTTCACAGTTGATCCAACATACCAACAGGGGTATATTTAAGCTGGCTGTGTTATACCAGGATGTATACAGGCAGGTATACACTCACTTATTAAGTTTAGGTGTACACACAGGTTATCATCAAGTATATCTCATTCAGGTTCATTTGATGTTTTGTCAGGCAGGTCATACTTCTGGTGTTTTGTATGTTGACAGGAAAGTTTTCAAAAACATAAGTAGGATATATGACATTTGTTGATATCTTGACATTTCAATAGATGCTGACACAACGTCTACAGGTATATGCAAGTCACATATCATGGAATATGATGCTTTGGTTTTAGGATGTATATGATTACATCAGTTGGATTATATGCAGTTGTTTGTGGAAGAGATGACGTGTTTATGATCTTCGTACACAGGTTAATCATTATGACAGTGTAAAATTGACTTATATGTATGTTGTAATGAGGAAACCATCTGATTTTGGTACAACGTGTATTGTTTGTATGCATGACATAATTGCATAAAGGTTAAGGTGTTGAGAAAGTTCATATTGTAGTATTCAGTGTTGCACAACTACATGCAGTTCTAGTACTTGTGTATGCTGTAACTCACAAGCAGCAGTAACTGATGAGAGTATTAGATGGGTACACGTTGAATGGTACTAAAGTCGTACATGTTTTATCGCAGGTTGTGATGCTGATATAGCCATAGCATACTTTGTTTATGTGTTCTTATAATGATGCAACCATGGTAAACTCATGGAGTTATAAGGGTAAATTGGAAGAGGAATGTACAATGCTGTTCCAGAATATTGTGCCAACGTACATAGAGTCCATTTGTGTTAAAACGTTAAATGCACTCTTTTAGGGGGGAAGTGTTATGGATACATGTGCATTGTATTATCATTTCTGGGCACTTGATTGTTCCGCGGAGGAATATGTAAATAAAGAGTTGGACAAGATGACCGAGATCGACCAAACACCTTGTTTGAGAGTCTGGGTATTTTGGTGGTTATGATGGTTCGCTAGGCCAAGTTAACCTCCCGTAACAATATAAATTTATACATCATTTTCTATATTCATATATTCACATGCAAAATGTATAATAAGGCCCTACATATGAATATTGATACATGTAAACTTATTCGGCTGCTTCCTGCCGAGGTCGTTTTGCTCAACAGGCTGACAGGTACCCACCTTCAGGTAACCAACGAGTTATCAAGTGCATGTTGAGGTCAGATTTAGGCCCTATCTTCTGTTTTTGTAACATTTATATCGGCGGGACAAAGTAGCCTTCTTGCTCGTGTTTTTGTTTGTTAGTTTTCACCTGTCATATATCAGAATGTCGTCCTTCGCTCCCTCGAGCAGAGTCCAGATGTCGTTCCAGGAAGAAGACTGGTAGAAATCAAATTCTCCCCTGCCAGCCAGGTAGTCTCGCATGAAGTAAGATCGAACATCGAAGCTGTTCACCACGATGAAGTCGATGTCGGGGTATCCGTAGATATTTTCAAATCTCTGACGGAGTTCGTCCAGTCTGAATAGGCGAAAATGGCAGGGAGGGAGAGAGAGAGAGAGAGTAGTTAAATACATTGAGAACAAGTCCGCAGCACGTATGCTAATGAGCCGATCCGGCAAGATTTATTCAGCACTCTCGTTGACGATCTTTGCGTTCGAAAGGTGTCTCGTCGTGCGAGATTTTGCGAGACTTTGATAGGGCTATGGTTTTCACAGTGTAGCGACTTGTACATACATTCGTCATGGCTACAAGTCACGGTAAATTGTTCTCCAGACTTTGATCTTTATTTTGATACTAAATTTGCGTATAATATCGGATCTTATCATGACTATATAATCAGTTGAATTTGCGTAAATTTTACCTGCTTTTCACGGAAGATTTTGTCGTCTAAAGTTCTTTTTTGGTTCCTGACCGGATTAAGAAACTGTTGTTTCTGATTTTGGCTTTTTCGTAGAGAGGAAACTTAGACGCTAATCATATATTGGAGTCAAGGAGACGCAAGCATGATTTATACTAGTTTTTTTCCGTTTTGAAATGTCTGTAAAATTCACTCCTAAGCCGGAAGTATGCTCCACACAAAGTGTCAAGTGGCGCGAAAGAGCTCTCTCAATGGACAGTGCTTGCATTCAGCGCTTGAACTACACGCGTGCCAAGAAACCGCAAGTGGCATGAAACCGTTATGTAGCAGCGTAATGACGTAATGCAAGCGCTGAATGCAAGCGCTGTCCAATGAGAGAGCTTACTCTTGAGATTGCACGGTTTCAAGCTGATCAGCACTGACATCGATGTATATTTTACTGGTTCCTGACCGGATTAAGCAACAAATTGTCAAGATTTTTACATGGATACAAGGATTAGGAGATGGACTACCAAATGAAGCATTTTCATTGAGACGCAAGGTGAATTTGGTATTTTTTTTTTTGACGTTTTGAACGTGTACTGCGAGAATGACTTTTTTCATCAGTTTTCAAGCTCAAATTACGCTATTATATATTTCATTTACAATAATTTGAGTCACATGTGACGATAGTTTACATATTTTCCTTGAATTTGATACCAAATTTGTGAACACAAGGTGTATTTTTGTTGTCAAAAGCCCAAGGACAAAATCCCCTTACGCAGCTCATTACGTATGCAAGCCTAGAGCGGGCTTGCATACGAGTTGAATAAATACGAGCGAATTATCGGGTGCTGCGGACTGACTGGGAGTGTATGAAGTTCACAGGTCAAAGTGTTGTTCTCTGGGATTAACTTTTATACGGCAATATCAAACGTACGTAAATCGAAACAATATAATACCGGAGTGATAATGTCACAGTCTTTTGTTAAAGCTGTAGCAGCACAATGAGTCACACTTTCATTTTCTAACTTTACTGAGAATTGTTTTCGTCCGCTCGCTGACCATATCCGCTAGTGGTCACTCTACGGCGTAATGCAAGCACATTTTTACGACTGCTCTGGCCCTCTGTATCGCGAGCACTCATATATTATCATCTGTCACATTCCTCGCGAACAACGTAACTTCACCTCCGGTCACTCCTACGGTCACCATGACAACGCGAGATGGACATCCTTTCTAACCAATCTCCGTCTTTTCTTCGCTCCACGTCTCGAAGAAATTTCGCACGCATGCTACAACTCTTCATTCACAAAATTCAACTTTTCACACACACAACACTTCTTGACCAGCTTTCGACGTGAAAGCACGAAAACGCCAAGTTGTCAACTCGCCAAACTTCATCATCAAACATCGGACTCGCGAACTTCTCTCTCTCTCTCAATCTATCTCTATTTTCCATCTCTAAGTTCGCCGTCTCGTGGAGCATTCAACATTGTGCTACTTCGCCTTATTTACGGGAATTATACTTTGTGTCGCGTTATCTTCTTGTGTATATACCAAACGGGAAAGTGCAATAACTGAACTCTCAATTGGAGGACCATTTCCTGCAACAGCATCGACTCCAAGCGCAGCTCGGAAACGCGGGAGATATTGTGTGTATAAAAACAACGAATGGTGAGTAGCAGGATATTTTCTACGCCCTACTATATCCTACTACGAAATCCCTTCACTGGTGACCCCGACGTGATCTAATTCATCTCCCCGCCACTATGACCGACCCCTCGCAAGCGCCTGTTGAGCCCGTTCAGCTCCCGATTGATGACGCGACTTCGAAACCGTCCACTGACATCGCTGTCGATAACGCCGCCGTAGCAAACATAAAGTTGCCGCCCTACTGGCCACATGACCCGTTGGTGTGGTTCGCGCAGGTTGAGGCCCAATTCACAACTCGCCGCATTACCAAGGAAGACTCAAAATATGCCTATGTGGTTTCTTCTCTTTCCCCCGACATCGCCCAGGAAGTGCGCGATCTCCTCATCACAAAGCCTGCCGCACAGCCGTACACCACACTGAAGACAGCACTCGTCGCTCGGACATCCGAGTCGGAGCAGCGTAGACTACAGCAGCTCTTGACGGTGGAAGAACTGGGGGATAGGAAACCAACCCAACTCGTCCGTCGGATGAAACAGCTGCTTGGT
This sequence comes from Diadema setosum, assembly GCA_033980235.1. Taxonomy (NCBI): domain Eukaryota; kingdom Metazoa; phylum Echinodermata; class Echinoidea; order Diadematoida; family Diadematidae; genus Diadema; species Diadema setosum. The sequence goes on along the minus strand of CM067072.1, from coordinate 11,381,670 downwards.
GATCGCGTGCTCGAAGACAGCATTCTTCGGCAGCTGTTCGTCCAGCGCATGCCGACAAACGTGCAACAAATACTGGCATCTTCTAGCGATTCGCTGACGGTCACACAGTTAGCGGAGCTCGCCGACCGCATCCTAGCCGTCACAGCGCCGTGTTTTGTCAATGCCATGACAGCCCCATCCCAAACAACACCCATGTCCAATCAACACCTCCAGGACCAAATACACCGTTTAACAATGCAGGTGGAAACTCTAACAATGCAGCTTCGTAACCGTGAGCGGAGCCGTAGTCGAGGTCGGTCGGCCACACGCAGAAACCGACAGCATACCTCGCGTAGTAGCAGCCCTGCCGTGCCTGCTCAGACGCCTGCTTCCGACGACAATGGCGACTGCTGGTACCATCAAACATATGGAGAGCACGCTCGCCGTTGTCAACCACCGTGTCGACGACAACCGTCTTCTGCTCATCAACCGCCCGCTGTCACGAGCCAGGGAAACGAGCAAGCCAGCGCCTAATGGCGACAAAAAACGCTGGCTCACACTCACACAGTCGCCTCTTCTACATTTCGGACAAGAACACCGGCACGCGGTTCCTCGTCGACACCGGCGCGGAAGTCAGTGTTCTTCCCCCTTCCCCGGCTGAGAGGCGAGTGACATCAAACAAAATCAAGCTACAGGCCGCCAATCAGTCACAAATCACGACATACGGCGAACGCTCCCTAACGCTAAACCTCGGACTGCGACGTGTGTATCGATGGATTTTCGTACTAGCGGATGTGCCCACACCCATCCTAGGAGCTGACTTCCTAAGGCATTTCGGTCTGCTAGTCGACGTCAGGCGACGCAAACTGATAGATGCAACGACTAATCTCTCGGTTAGCGGCGTCGTCACCGAACCGTCGGCAACATCCTTCAGTCTCAAAATGCTACGCTCCACCGGCACTCGCTTCGACGCTCTAATTCAGCAACATCCATCAATCACACAGCCAGTATACACACCGGCGAGCGTCAAACACTCAGTCACTCATCATATTGAGACTCGAGGTCCCCCCGTCTCTGCTCGACCACGCCGTCTCGCATCCGACCGCCTCGAAGCAGCTAGAGAGGAATTTAGCCACATGCTCGAGCTCGGCATCGTCACGCAATCGAAAAGCAACTGGTCTTCGCCCCTCCACATGGTGCCGAAAAAGACCGCCGGCGATTGGCGACCATGTGGCGATTACCGCGCCCTCAACCGACAAACGGTCCCCGATCGGTACCCCATTCCCCACCTACAAGACTTTGCAGCAAATCTCGATGGCATGACAGTATTTTCCAAACTCGACCTCGTTAAGGCGTACCATCAAATTCCCGTTCATCCGGCTGACGTTCACAAAACCGCCATCACCACGCCCTTCGGTCTGTTTGAATATGCTCGCATGCCTTTTGGACTACGCAACGCGGCGCAGACCTTTCAACGCTTCATGGACGAAGTACTGCGTGGGCTTCCATTCGCCTACGCGTACGTGGACGACGTCCTTGTCGCAAGCCGCTCACACGAGGAGCACGAAAAACACCTCAACATTGTGTTTTCACGCTTTGCTGAGTATGGCATCGTCATCAACCCAGCCAAATGTCAACTCGGCGTGCCATCCCTCCACTTCCTCGGTCACGTTGTCGATCACCACGGCATCTCTCCTCTGCCAGACAAGATCCAGGCAATTCAAGACTTACCAGCCCCTACTTCACTTCGCAAGCTGCGAGAATTCCTGGGTCTCGTCAACTTCTACCGGAGATTTCTCCCTCGATGCGCTGATTTAATGCAACCACTCACCGACAAGTTGAAAAATGCTAAAAGGAAAAATCAGCCCATCTCACTCAGCGACGACGAACTTTCCTCATTCAACGCAGTCAAAGCAGCGCTTTCACAAGCCACCATGCTTGTTCACCCGAAGATGGATGCACCCCTCTGTCTCCTCACAGACGCGTCGGACGTCGGCGTCGGCGGTGTACTCCAGCAATGCATCGACGGTACATGGCAACCTCTCACGTTTTTCTCTAAACGACTACAGCCAGCTGAAACTCGCTACAGCGCGTTTGGACGAGAGCTGCTCGCCGTCTACCTGTGCATCAAACACTTTCGTCACATGCTCGAGGGGCGACAGTTCATCGTGTACACCGACCACAAGCCTCTCACTCACTCTCTCCACGGTCGTCTCGACAGATACTCGCCACGGGAAATTCGTCAACTCGACTTCATTTCCCAGTTCACCACCGACATCCGTCACATCTCAGGCAAACGCAACACAGCTGCTGACGCACTCTCTCGAGCTTTCATCAACAATGTAAGCACTACCCCCATCGACTTCCACGTCATTGCCCTCGCCCAAGAGGACGACGAGGAACTCAAACAACTCACGACTGACACTTCACTCAAACTCTCACCAGTGCCAATCCCCTCATCAGACCGCACGATATTATGTGATTTGTCAACTGGATTTCCTCGTCCATACATTCCAGCTCCTCATCGCAAGGCGATCTTTCACTCCCTTCATCAACTCTCTCATCCAGGAGTAAGAGCAACGCAGAAACTGGTTACTGACAGATTTGTTTGGAACGGCATCAATCGTGACGTTCGTTCATGGGCCAAAACATGTCTACAGTGCCAACGCAGCAAAATTCATCGCCACAACAAAGCACCCCTCGGCACTTTCTCATCTCCCGATGCGCGATTCGACCACGTTCACATCGACATCGTCGGCCCACTCCCTCCATCAAACGGTCACACATACCTCCTCACATGTGTCGATCGATTCACACGATGGCCAGAAGCCTTCCCCATGAGCGACATCACAGCCGAAACAGTCGCTCGAGTCTTCGTCACGCACTGGGTCGCACGATTTGGCGCACCATCGACCATCACAACAGACAGAGGTCGCCAATTTGAATCCAACCTCTTCAACGCTCTCACTACCCTACTCGGATCCACTCGCATTCGCACAACGGCATACCATCCGACATCGAACGGCCTCGTCGAACGCCTACATCGTCAACTCAAAGCCTCTCTCATGGCACACGACCACGCCAAATGGACCGAGACACTACCACTCGTTCTCCTCGGCATTCGGACCGCAGTGAAGACAGACATAGGCTGCTCAGCTGCAGAGCTTGTCTATGGGACAACACTACGACTACCAGGCCAGTGCATCACCAAGCATGAACAGACCACGACGGACATCGACCCTTCCGACTACGTCCAACGTCTACTTAAGTTCATGCAGGACATGCACCCGCCATCAACACGCACTCAACACAAACCGACATTCATACACAACGACCTCAACACATCTACACATGTTTTCATTCGCGATGACACCGTGAGAAAACCACTACAACACCCATACAGAGGTCCCTTTCCGGTCATTCGGCGTGCTGAAAAGTTTTTCGTGATCGACTACCACGGCAAACACGACACCGTCAGCATCGACCGCTTGAAACCAGCATTCATAGAAACGGACATCATTCCCGAGCCATTGCCTCGCCGCACCACACGACCACCCGTGACTACAAACACTCAACGCACGACACAACCTGCCACACCCCCTTCCAACCCACCTCGCACCCCCACCTCACTCTCCAACCAAACGACCACGGAAATCAAGAAAACACGCTCCGGTCGTCACGTGCGATTCCCCACAAAATATGTCGACTACTGTGACAACGGTTGAAGAGACATTTTTGTTTCTTACGGATCCAGCTTGTTGTTTTCTAAGTCATTGTACATATTATGTTGTTACTCTCGCTCACCTGAGGACATTCTACTCTATTTTTTACACTCATCGATTGCCCCTACATCTCATTTCGCAGCAATCTAGGGGGGAGCTACTTGTAGCAGCACAATGAGTCACACTTTCATTTTCTAACTTTACTGAGAATTGTTTTCGTCCGCTCGCTGACCATATCCGCTAGTGGTCACTCTACGGCGTAATGCAAGCACATTTTTACGACTGCTCTGGCCCTCTGTATCGCGAGCACTCATATATTATCATCTGTCACATTCCTCGCGAACAACGTAACTTCACCTCCGGTCACTCCTACGGTCACCATGACAACGCGAGATGGACATCCTTTCTAACCAATCTCCGTCTTTTCTTCGCTCCACGTCTCGAAGAAATTTCGCACGCATGCTACAACTCTTCATTCACAAAATTCAACTTTTCACACACACAACACTTCTTGACCAGCTTTCGACGTGAAAGCACGAAAACGCCAAGTTGTCAACTCGCCAAACTTCATCATCAAACATCGGACTCGCGAACTTCTCTCTCTCTCTCAATCTATCTCTATTTTCCATCTCTAAGTTCGCCGTCTCGTGGAGCATTCAACATTGTGCTACTTCGCCTTATTTACGGGAATTATACTTTGTGTCGCGTTATCTTCTTGTGTATATACCAAACGGGAAAGTGCAATAACTGAACTCTCAATTGGAGGACCATTTCCTGCAACAGCATCGACTCCAAGCGCAGCTCGGAAACGCGGGAGATATTGTGTGTATAAAAACAACGAATGGTGAGTAGCAGGATATTTTCTACGCCCTACTATATCCTACTACGAAATCCCTTCAAAGCACTTGGCTGGAACCAGGTGCGGACATGGTTGGCAACAAAAGTGTTTACAGATCAGGCCAGGTGATGCTGTTCATAACCAGTTTCCATGGCGATGAATGCCTACGACACCACACTTGGCACTGCATACAAATTAACGCTATAACGTAAAATAGGCGAGTGATATTCATTTTGTCGAGCAGAGGATGAGCACAAATAAAGAAAAAAAAAATAGAGATGGAAACCTTTGCCCTCATGAAAATTTCACATATCTGAGAACCCACCCTCCTTTCCTATCATCATACACGCCCTAAATGTGGAGCATTTCCTGGCTTTAAATAAGGTGGTAGTCGGCGTAAGAACACATCCATCTGACCAATCCTATGAAACTCACACGCGAGAAGTCGGTCTTAATAGTGTTGTCCACCTCCGACAAGTAGACCTCACGAAGTAATTTCATCATTAACTTGTAGAATTAAAAAAAAAAAAAGATTCGGATTCAGCACCCTCGAAATAAGGTAAAAACCTTCATAACTGTAATTATCAATTTTTCACTTGTTATGTAGTTACGTATGAAAGACGCCTTTTATCGGGATGTTAATCAAATGCTAAACAACAAAAGAAGCAGGCCTTTTAAATTATCTTCGTGAACAAACAACAAACTCGGTAATACTTTTTTAGTGAAAATATAATTGAAAAACGCCACGTCACAACTTTTATTATATCAAATCCGATTGTAATTGAAAGTAGCATTGTTATGCTTGAGTTGAACTTACTGCACTTATCAAAGGTACTTTATAATATTGGATGTCATATCGCTATAAGTCAGACTTTCAGTCTATCATGATTATTTTGCTACCATTTCTAAGTACATTGCATATACCTGGTTGCCTGGACGAGACAAAAACCTCAGCTAGCCTTGAATAGCGCCACCACGGTTACACGTCCCATACTCTCGACCATAGGTTGCACACCCTGTGCACTCCAAGCGGGCGGCTCAAGGCAACGTCTGTCCGTGCCGAACGGCGCCGCGTTCTCCTCTCCAGCAACGAGGGGCGAGAGATGGGCGAGGCACAGGAGCGCCGCTGCAAGGTACGGCACACCCCAACACCCCGTCATCATTGCTCAAAGCCTTCGGAGTCTCTAAGAAAGATGAAAATAGCATTAGAGAAAATATACATTGAGGGCAATGCTCTTATCAATCATACTCAATAATTACTTATCAAGCGTTGCTTTCACTGCTCTTGTAGAAGACCCCACTTTATACCACCATTATGAGAGAGCATCAGATTTGCGCGCCACGGCGTCGCCGCTCTCCTCTCTCCCTGCGTCGTCATGGTCGTGCTGAGTAGCTTTAGAGTTAATTCGCGAGGACGCAACATATGAAAAGTAAACTGGAGCCCCCATTTTTATGATAGTACATCAAGTAACTCTCTGCGTCGTGATTTGAGCGGACTCAGAAATGGTCCAGAACCGTCCGTAAAATCTCACGACGACGCGAGATCGAATATGATGTGATTTTGCGCATGTGCAGAATATATTTTTTTCCCACTGAATGTCCACATCGCAAAAATCTAACGCCCCCTATAGTTTCTGCATTGTCACGACTATCTATACAACTGAAAAAAAAAGACCACAGTGAGCAAAACATCTTGTCCATGAATGAATTCACGGGATTTGAACCAACGACCGTGTTTTTCTTTTGTTTTCTTTGTGCACTTTATAGCGTCTCATCCATCATACCACGGTGTACCCACAATGGGTATGCATTGCACAAGTACTCAACATTATCACTGATTGAAAGATTGGGGAAATTTGTGAGATTACACCTGTAAAATACAGTGTATTATCAATAGTTTCACATAAAAAACAGCTTGAAAAAGGGATTGATTCTTGGTGGACAGTGAACTCGAACTCTCTCTCTCTGTATGCGGGTGGCAATACCGCGTTACTACGACCGTAACATTCGCATCAAACATTTTAGATTGTAAAGCTGCGTTTACACCGTCCGTGTTCCCGGCAACCACGGCAGCCCAGTTTCAGGCCACCGTGGACAAAACGGGATGAACTTGAAACAACGCAGCGAGACGGGATAGGCAAATGCGACAGGCCGTGATTACCATGGATGCCTTGTCAGATTTTCAAACTGTCTGCCACGGCAGTCCTTGTGCTAATGAGGAATCTTGTATGCAGTGATAAAACGGGGTGAACGCAACAGAACGGAGCTGCACGTAATAAAGGCCGCAACAAAACCTCGAGGCTGTCCGTTGCGGGATGCGACTGAAAGTATTGATAGTCTAGCCTGATCAGACGCCGTGAGAACAGCGTCTGATAGCTAGGCACCTATATGTTTACCAGGGCCAGGACTGGATTGAACAATGCAAAGGGGGGGGGGGGGATGCAGTTTGTCTCATCTACCCACGGCGCACTACGTTTCTAGCAAACGGGGCTAGCTGCCGTGGCCACCGGGAATATGGTGTAAATGCAGCTCACCTTAATGGTAAACGATTTGATTACCATCGATCATGCAAGCGTCGGATTGAATAATAATATCCCAAACACTTGAGAACATGCACAAGAAGCGCACTGGATAAGACTCGACAACCCTGCACAAACAACAGCGAGAGGAAGACTCGAAACAGAAGACTATACACCTATATACATAGCAATGTGGTGATGTACAAGAAGAAACATATCTCCTCGTTATAATCATAATATATCAACGTTGGGAAAATTACAGGTTTTTGACTGAATAATACTGTATAGTAAAGTGTTTTGGACGAGAATGAAATACTTTGAATTTTTATGTAGTTTTCCATCGCAGCGCAGGCCAGTATCTATAATCTTTTCGATATGATGATTCTTATTTTTTCCAGGGCAACAAGGTGAAAAAAAAAACCCAAAACAACACAAGTGGTGTGGGAGAGGAAGAGAGCTACGTGTGCTCAACTTCACAATGCAAACATTTTCAATTTTAAACCGGTTTATCCCTTCCTCACTTCTCTTCCTGACTTTACAAATTTAATAGTCTCATGGACCGCAACATACTATTATAGGGGTAAGCGAACTGTGCTCGCTGACACTGGCTGAGCCCGGTCGTGTCAGCCGGCCTACGCAGATCGTAGCATCAAACTCTAACCAGCCTGTACTAAGAGTAAGAGTTCTTGAAACCATATCTAACTAATGGTAACAGACGCGAACATGTTTTGTATCATAAAAGTACGATGGTGCACTGAAAAAAAATAACCATGCCGAAGCCGAAATTTGTAGTGCCTTTTGCAACCGCATGGAATTTTAAGAATTTGCCTGGGGAGGGTTAACCCAGACTTTGGTCTCGTTGATCGCTGGCTCATGATTTACCGTAATGGTACTTGATGGAATTTTCTTTCTCAAAGAGGAGCAAGTGTAATTCGAAGATTATGCCTCAGCCTATATATTCAGAGAAGAAAGAAAAAGCTATAAACTCACCCTGCAGTATGAAAGGCTGAGAGGCTACTGCGGGAAAATAACATTCAGTCGCAGCCGTTCCGACCCGCACACTCCAGCTGCCCGGGAGCTCTATCACAGTTGTGACTGGGTTTCTTGAGGCGTTAACGTTTTAGTATTGTATCCCAAAACTCTACTTCGCGCTGTGTGCCTCTCCAAGTTTGGGGAAAAGGGTAAAATATTCAAGAGGGATAAAACATCGGAACATGTTTTTCTTTTCTCTTTTTGAGACCATGCACAGAACAGCCAAAGATGATGGCATTGACCCGGGTCACCGCTTCCTGGGTAACCTTTGATCCCGAGGTAGTGGCATAGTCTCAAATCGCTCCAATTTGCATACAATGCAGACATAGGAGACTCCCTCGCTCCTACCTTTCTTGGCACGGCTTGTTTCCTCAGTTGGCGTCAGGAAATCAGCTGCTCAAAAAACCCAAAGTTTGGTTGACAATTACAACAACAACAACGGTGTGTTCGGCAACAAGAAGCGATTTCGTTCTCGATTTTGGGTCAGTTTTCCTTGAGTTCATCGTGAAGCACCTTCATCATCTCAACAATGTCTGTTTCAATCCTAAACTTCTCGCTTGGATTCAGCTGGTTAGATACATGCATAAAAATGCAGTCAACATCAGTTGTTCTAGCAAAGCTTTGAACCGACTGTTTTGGAATTCTGCGTCGAGTAAAATCAATAGAGAGGCATATACAAATTTGTAGATTTACCCCATAATTCTCCACACGCATATGCGCACTTCCGGCTCGAAAATAACCATAAAAACTCGATTGTCAGTATGATTTCTTATCTGCGCTTTTATTTCATAGGTTTAAACCACACATAATTGTACCGTGCAATCGTATGAACATTAATGACATCGCGATCTATTCTGCGCACACGCATGCAGACACGCACCCCGCCTCCTCGATCACTACTCACCCCCCCCCCCCCTACATGCTCTATCTTTCTATCTGCATCTAATCGATCTATCAACATATAGCCGCTTACGTCTAAGATCCAAGATTGTTTTGGGTTGTTGTTTTTGTTTTTAATCCATTACGACGAGGTCTCTTTTCGACCGGTTTCATGACATTATTTGCCCCTGCAACAATTGCTCCCATGAAATATATGCACGCTAAGCCAAACATACATTCGACCTACAAACATATAAAAGCCTAACCCTAATCCTAATCCTCATATCAAACATCAGCTAAACCCATCACAACCCTAACCCTATGTCCTTGAAGAAAATAAGACCGGAGCAACTGTCGCAGGAGCAAATGTCATATCACCCTCTCGACCCAGGTGTCTAAAGGGCTGCCTGGCAAGACTATAATAAGGTAATATAATAAGGTACACTCAGAATACCGATAACATGGCCCATAGCCACTGACAACTCTGAAACGCCTACTCCTGGATGGGTAAGCACAAGTATCACCACAATCCAAGCTTTACCAAGGTTACTTGGCACCATTTACAGAGCAGGGGAAAAAATGACTTCCTGAGTCTACATGCGGACTCTCCGTGATCTTGGCTACAGTGGTGTTTTTGCAAAGGTTCGTGGCTTCCAGTTACACTTCGTTCCATCAGTGTTTGTATAATATTGCCTTTTCTCCAATCTATAATATCCAAGGCGGTGTCAAAGACCGTGATTTGTATGTTATGTCTATTACCTACATGTACACTTTATGCTTTGAGCAAGGCATTGGGCGTACGCTAACCTTCTTCAGCTAAATTGTAGTTGTTACATTTTGACAAGGGGAAAATAGTTATCACTTGCTCACTGCAATAATGACCCATGCAATTAACAGACTAATCGCAACAGAAGAGACACGGTCAGTTCGTGACATTTACAAGAAATTTTAACATTAATTTTCCTCACTTTGACGTATAGGCCTTTCCCTAACTCAAAGATTTTTTTTTTTCATGAATAGTTTCAAAATGTAGGGGTAGAACCGTTTAAAGGGTAAACCAAGTAGTACGGGTTGTTGTTTTTGCTTTTGCTTTTTTAGCTGCCAATCAACATCACACGCGCATAAGGTATAAGGATATAGAAATGATGAAAAGATATATTCAGTGGGACATATGTTAAAAGGATGATATTGTTACTGAAGTCCTTTTTACATGACTTCCAACTGTTAACACCTGTGACCAAAATCAGTTTTGATCTCAGCACAGCATTGTGATAGTGCATGGATGAGATTTCCATCCTCTAACCTCATGTTAAATCATTTGACATCGTGTGGAAACGAAATCGCGACAACAATACTTTCTCTGCATGGTTCCGCTTATTCGTCTTTTTTTTTTCTCATACAGCTTGAAAAGTCATGGCAGGGTTGGATTCATTTCTGGAATACCGGGATATGATATAAACATCCCGTTGGCACGGATTTGACATTATTATTAAAGTGGCTCTCTTGCTATTGTTGTTTCTCCCACTCGCGATTGACAATAAATTGTTTAGACACTCGTTGAACAACCTTAATGTGTCTGGGCTGATCGTGTTGTTGCTGTTATCATGATCATTATTAATATTATTATCATTATTATCAATATTTTATTATTATCATATTATTATTATTGTTATTGTTATTATTATCATTATTATTATTATTATTATTATCATTGTCATTATTATTATTACTATTATTATTATTATTATTGTTGTTGCTGTTGTTGTTGTTGTTGTTGTTGTTTTCCTGGATCCTTACATCGTCTGTCGTGTCCCACGCTTAATCTTCCGAGGTATGGATTTACCTGTTGATCAGGTTGCACTCTTATTAGCGCCTTCCATCCTAGTAAACACTCAAACACACACACACACACACACGCACACACACATACACGAGATTGACTGGACGTCTGAATTTTGTTACGAAATTGGAATTGCGACTTATACTAAAAAGGCTGACTCTCTCTCTCCCTCTTCCTTTCTCTCTCTGCTCTTAAAATAATAGGCCTATAATTCTTTCTCTACGCAATACACACACGTACACACGGGAATCAAAGAAAAAAATGAGAGAAGAGATAAAAGTAGTTAAGGGTCTGAATATGTCAAGCTCGAGATGTATGACGTCTCGTAGTTCCATTCCCACGGCGTCTTCGAAGAGTTCATAATATCATATTTCATGGTTATCAATGTTTAGTACACCGATGAACTATTCACACGACAGAATTCCATACATGTAGGCACTTGTGTATAGAAAATTGTATGGCGTGGGGTTGATTGTATCATAATGATGACTGTGTACAACTCATAACTATGTATTTTTTAATCCGATATAGTCCCGGTGCTAAGATTTCGGGATTGCACTTGCTATCCAATCACGCGGCTCACCGGGTGTAACTTTTTGTTATTTTTTTTTCTTTAATTAGGCCTACATTTTTGATATGGGAACGAGGTAAGATTTTCGTGTTTACTATAGTACTCGATATTGAGGTCAGATAAACCAATAGTGTCAAGAAGAAACAGCTTGCAAACGATCAATAGCACATGGCTGTATACGAAGTCTGCATCACCAATCTCCTCTGATCACACACACACACACATACCCACGCACACACACACATACACACGCACCCAAGTTGATATCCTTGTAGAGGTAACTTTTTGGATTGATGATTATGCTCCCCATGCAGGTCTACGGAACACCATTGTTTATATTTATCGTAGCATTATTTTGTCTGAACAGCATCACCAAACACATGAAACGATATCACTTTTTTTTTTGGGGGGGGGGGGGGTAGTATCTAGTGCAACGGTAAGTAACACGGTGCTCCATATCAATCCATTCAAACATATTATATACGGTTTAATATTTTGGTCACCTCAACCGAGAACAACAGATGAACACGACACACACACACACACACACACACACACACACACACACACACACACAAAATAAATAAATAAAAACGAGATAGAATTCACATTCGGTCTGAAGAATAAAGACTACACAAGCCTAAAATGACATATCAAGCTGAGGTTTATAACAAACCAAACAACAGCAACAACAACAAATATCCCTAACGGTTATATCGCCGATCATGTGATAACCTCCAGGGCATTATCGCTCAGGGGAAAAAAAATAAATCTTTGCCAAATGCGCAATGTATTGATAGTGCGATCTTCAGTCGACTTCGGGTGAGCGAGAGAGATCAGACGTCACGACATAACCTCTTTCTCGTCGATCGAAGTTACGGCCCACCAACTTACAGAGGTATGACAAAATTATTCCTCTCTACTTAAAAGGCAGTATAAACATAAGCCTTGTACATAGCATGCCATCCACAATTAGAAATAGATGAATTATTATTCAAACCGGATTGTCAAGTTTTGTGGGTTTCTGACTTGTTTGCCTTTTTGTTTTTTATTTTTGTAGGTTTGCTGATAAGCTGACGGATCTATTTTTGGTGAATGTTGAATAATTTTTGTGTTTGTCCACGATACCTTGCTGCACAAGTGTCACATGATTGTGTGACACACTAAATATGCACGCAGCACAAATATACATATAGCGTTTGGCTGAGGGGAGGGGTTATTCGCCTTCATAAGACTAAATAGTCATTGAATGTGACTGTGAATTAATCACCTATTACGCAGTCCAATTGAACACAAGTAACAGTGGTAGAACTTTCATTAAAAGAAGCCATGTTAATGTCACTCATATCACCATTTCACATACTTCTTTCTGTCAAGTGGCTAATTATACGTTTGTCCTAAAATTGTGACCATGTCACACTGCACATATTGTGTTTCAACCAGTTATAGCATAAGAAGGCAATAACAAGTGTTGTATTATATTTCATGCGGGCCTTTGCATGACATTGTGTATGATGTATATAATTTTATATTCATATATTTCTCATATATTTTTCTCCCTCCCTCTCTCCCTTCATGTTTACACAAAATATAAAAGTGAGGGTAGCAATGACAGGTCATTGTTCTTGGGTACATGAAAACATGCTGGAACAAGCTAATATAGCCCGATGGGGCTATTTGGATGGCAAACAAGAGATAACGATTAATGTTTATGGTCTCAGAGAAACAATACCGACCTTTGATCTTAAACATTTATACAGATGATATGGACTCTACAGGAAATCACGGTTGACCTTGTTAAAGGGTGCCTCGGTTTTTCTCTTGCATGTCCCTGTTTTGTAAGAGTTCGCGTGAAGGTCGTGGCCCGATTGCGTGTGTGTATGTGTGCGTGCGTATTGCGTGTGTGTGTGTGTGTGTGTGTGTGTGTGTGTGTGTAATGCAGACAAACTGAAGCATTTTAATTATGTGTAGGACAATCAACCTGCCAATCTGTCAATTAGGATAATGTGGATATCAATCTATTCCAATATACTTCAATATCCAAACATTCCTAGTAATTATGTAGGTATCGCGACTATTCATCAGTCGCTATTTTCAATGTATACTGAAATGGCGTCCCGCACCCTCGCTAATTCAATAATAACTTCAACTTTTTCAGCACTCCACCCCCTACACACACACACACGCGCGCGCGCGCGCGCGCACTTACAGTGACACCAAAGAGATTATTTTGAGTGACACACACACACACACACACACACACACACACATTGCTTTGTCTCTATTGTATGGATATCAAGGTTATGCCTAATAAATCAAGCAGCTTGTGTTATGTCAGGAAGGTGTAACCTCCCTGCTTATGCCCTATAATCATTAAGGAGACGGCACGTAGTGATTTACTACACGTTAAAGCACGCAACTTAAGCCAATAAATCCTCCAAAGGTAAACGGCAATGTGATTTTTTTACGAATACTCGCTCATGCAGACAGCAGTTCGTTGTGCATAAAACAACGTTTATGACACCGGTCCGCATGACTTTAGTTAAGTTTATGTCCTAGCTGGTAGATTCTTTAGCATATGAAATAAATCACTGGTCTTTAATATAAATCCATGATTTTGAGCTGAAATGCGAGAATGGTTTGTTTAAGATTCGTATAGGAACATTATCAACCTTGTAATCCCATCGACCATGCTCCTGTAAAACACAGATTACCTGAAGCAGGGCATGACACTTGCATTATATTTCTTTCATTGGCCCTTGTTGGCCGATGAAATGTTTCAAATTGAAGTTTGGGTGGTCCTGAATAAAATGAAATTTAATCACTCGGAATTTCATCTGCCGATCGGGCACGAAAGAAATATATATATATATATATATATATATATATATATATATATATAAACGTTTCTTGAAATTTGGTGTCCCGACATCAAAATTTAGCCATTGGCCACCGGGAGAGGCACGTCTAATGTCAAGCTTTATATGCCTATCAAGTTATGGCTTCCGCGATTAAATTGATGTCTAGCGTAGATGTGGAAGTGGTGGACAGAGTATTGGGACTCTGGAGGTTAATGGGGCCAGTTAATTGCTCTCTAGCTCCTTGGTCACGACCGTCAATGGTAACAACAGTGCGAAGGTCTTTGGGAAAATAGCTTGGTCTTGGCTTTCGCTGGATGTGGCTTGACAAGTCTAGAGTAATACAAGTACTATAGCGGCCCTCTTTGCTCGTTGTCTGGACTGCACTGGACGACTACCAGATATAACCGGTTGATAGATGACAGCGCTCAGATCTTGTCGTTTTGAAGAGAGATGGAGGGACGGCTTCAGTCAGTAAAGTGGGTATCTCATGAGCTTTATTTGAGACAAGGCCGCGGCCTGTTGGCGACCCGAGTCTCTCTGGTCGCGGAGTGGTCGCGGAGACGTCTCCTGGAGTCTAGTCTGGTCTCATGGAAGTCGCCAGAGTACCGAGCCGAGCATGTTCGACTTTTTCCGAGACTTTCTCCAGTCTCCAGCTGGTCTCCGTGACGTCTCCTTAGTCGCAGCCAAGTCGCGGAGACTCATTTTGTTCGCGAGGTCTCCGAGACGTCTCTGCGACCTTACAGAGACCCATTGGCGACCTACCAAAGACGTTGCAGCGACATCTCCGCGCGACTTTCGGGCGAATAAGTTGTCACCTTGTTTGGAGAGGTCTCGGTGAATGCACAAGCCATTTCTTGGTCCTTACAGTCACACTAGTTGTGGCGACTGATCAGTCGGGGCAGTCGTGGCGAAGCCGGTCTCCTCCTGTGAGATATGCCCCGTCGAGAAATGTGAGTTCTGGGCCTATTACGTATGTATGTCGATGTTTTGCATATCAATATGGTCTTCATTTCCTACTTTTTCTCATTCTTCTTGTTTTCTTACAGGTTTCTAGGCCCACCTCCTAACCATGCGTAACCGGGCCTTGCCCGGGCTCCTAGCCGCCTTCCTGTGCCTCGTGTACATGGGGGTCAGGGGAGCCCGGGCACAGGAGCAAGTGTTCGGATCCAGCGTGCGCTGCACGGAGCCGCCGTCATGGAGCGCACAGGGAGTGAACCCTATGCAGGAGAGTCGCGGGCAAGTCACGGTGGTGGCGCTGCTCAGGGCTAGCTGAAGTTTCTGCTTGCGACAGGCCTCAAGGTAACTAGCCACGAGATCCTCATTGGTGCAGTAAGGCGTTTGAATACCTGATCTCTCCTACGCTTGTTTGTGTCTTAATTTCGGGTCTAGGGCAACCACCCTCTGGGCACCCCAGACCCTTCCCCTGATGACCCTAACCCTAACCCTGAACCTAATCCTTGCTTTAACCCAAACTCTATCCCTAAACCTGACCCTAACCCTAATCCTTACTCTAACCTGATCACTAACCAATATTTATTCGGGGGGTAATTGCCCTGATATGCTAAATTTCATATCACAAGATCTTTCTCAAGAATACATTCATCTAGTTTTCAGCTGCTTGCACATTTTCAGGGTTTGTTTATTCAAGTAGGCAGGCGCAAATTACATATTTTTGTATTTGTGAACTTTTCTTTTTTTCTTTACCACGAATGCTGTTACAGACTGGACGACCTACGCAGTCGGTACGAAGGTGACTACGGCCAACCCGACATCAAGTTCATCGTGGTCAACGACTACGACTTCTTCTCCTTCGTCTCCATCTTCCGTCTGGCCTGGGCGGGCGACTTCGACTTTTACCAGTCCCATTACTTCAACGACATCTGGAGCCTTCTGGAAGGCCGCAAAGATGATATCCTCATCTATGACAGGTAGAGTTAGAAGAAACAAAGACAAGGGTCCCGTTGCATAAAACTTTTTTAGCAACCTTAGAAAATTCAGGTTGGGATTTGCCCAACCTGAATTTTTTAAGGTTGCTAATCTAAGAATGTAAAATCCGTTGCATAAAAACTCTGGTTGGGAGCTTCCAACCGGAATTTTGTGATTTCAGCCGGAAAAAAATCCGGTTGGAGTTTTATGCAACGGGCCATAGGAGAACATTGCTATTCATCATTTAAAAAAAAAAGAAAGAAAAAAAAAACAGATGGTGGTAGGAGAGACAAGAGACTTTCCAAAGACAACAGATAAAAAAATAGATATTCTTAGTTGTAAACGTGGTAATCCATGCAGACCCTGACACATCATCAGTTGGGTAATTTCATTTATCACTGGAGCCAAAGGACCCTCCTCCTTCAAGTTATGGGATTCCATTTGGTATCGATATAGGGCCTAATCCCAGTACCTCCTTATCAGCTCCATAGACAGATAGATATATTTCACTGCTAAATTCTTAGTATTATGTCTCTACGGTCAGTTCACATTCCTTATTATCATCTTGCTGAAGTTGGGCAGTATTCCCGAGATCCATGGAGGATGTCCCTCCAGCGCTCTCTGTTCTCCATTATCACTATGACCTGCACGTACTGGGGGCATTTCATGAAGCGTTTTGTCAGATATTTTCCCGACAAAACGTTATAAGCTAATGAAATCCGTGCATCTGATTGGTCAATGTTGGTTGAGAGCAAGTTTGTCAGAAAAAAAAAATCCGATCAGAACGCTTCATGAAATGTCCCCTGGAGTCCATTGTCTGCCCTAAATGTATCTCCCGATGTTTGTTGAGGGCGTCAGCGCTTTAGCTCTCCCGTGCAGTATAGTGGTTCCCACAGTAAGACTGAGTGGAATCTTAGCTCAGGGTGCCGTTTGGGCATGCCCAGCAAGCATTAATGTAATACCTTGGAGCTGGCTTTTGGTAAATTCCTGTAAAGTTATGAGTTTGTGATCGTCATCGTATCTGAATGAACACTATGCACTGAATTCGAACACTTTCTACTTGTTCCTCCCTTCCCCTTTATCATTCATGCCCCCCCCCCCATCTCTTTTCTTTCCCCATCATGACTTACAGGTGCGGTCAGCTGACTTACCACATCCCAATGCCCTACTCCAATCTGTCACACCCCGTGGTGGAACTCGCCATCAACGCCACCTACGACGGCTCGCATCCATGCAACTGTTCAGCTGACGAAAGGACTTCTGCTCGTCCTCAGTCTGCCAGTCCATCCCCTGCCAGGGTACGGACCTGCTTTGTTTTTGTTCATGGATTCGCTAGATTCAAGACGATCACGATCACACTCTCTTATAGCTTGCTGAATCTGATTAAAGATATCGAATCATATATAGTCTAGCGACAGAAGAATTGCGTTACAAATATATAAAGCAATATGAATCTATTTCTGTTCATTTTACTTTTGTTGATTTAACACGATTCATTCATTTCAACAAGATGGGGGAAATTTGAATATTGAATGCAAAATTTTCTATCTATCATAGATACACCCACATGATACTATTGTCAAAGCAGACATGTGTCCTGAACTATTGATGTCATCTTACTCTGTACCCCTAAATGATGTCTTCTGAAGTCTTTGTTCAGTGCTACGTCATTGTTTATTTAAGACGAGAGCAAGGTCAGCATGGCAGTGCATTGCGTTGTGTGATGAACTAAAAAAAGTGGAATAACAGAACTTTTGAACGTCCAAAGCTCTTTTCCAACTAGGCTCATAAACGATAAAAGGTTCGATGTACGGCTATTCCTTTCAGTTTTCAGCGCCACCAATGTACTATAAAAGTATAAACATACTCTATCTCCGTCCGAATATACATAAAAATATATATTTCAAACTACACTGTGTACTCTTACTAGCACTGCAATAGAACTGACATAGATGGAGACAAGTAAAGATATTTGCCGTTATGGCAGTCAACAACAATCATATCCATGATTTATCATTTCTAGGGTGCTCGTCCAGCCTACGCAGTTGCCACAGAACCGAATTATATAGCTGACGTCGCCGTGGAGTTCGGTGAAGTCGTCCATCAAGAGGAGCAGGTGGTAGAAGAGAAAGCGGTGGGCTTTGCTGAAGATCGTCCCTGACAGGAGCTTGAACTAGCCGCGTGCCGTGTCCAGCAGCAGCAGCTAGAAGAAAGGGAAGGTGACGACGACGTACAGAGCTGATGCTGATGCTGCTCGGGCAACGTCAGGCTAATCTCCTGACACCGAGCCGCAGCTTCGCAGCAGGACGGGGGAGAAGAATCGAGTAGATGATGCTGATCGTTGCGAGAGGGCGACGCTGCCGTCCCACACGAATCGAATGGCGTAACTGTCGCGTGACAACCGTGACGCTCGGCTTCTCGCGATGGGGCCGTCGCCGCATGACAGCCGTGAGAATCGGCTTCTAGCGATGACGCCGTTACCGCATGACAGCCGTGAGCAGTAGCTTCTAGCGATGACGCCGTCACCGCATGACAGCCGTGAGAATCGGCTTCTCGCGATGGCGCCGTTACCGCATGACAGCCGTGACGCTCGGCCTCTGGCGATGACGCCGTCAGCGCGTGACAGCCATGAGCAGTGGCTTCTAGCGATGACGCCGTGACCGCGTGACAGCCATGAGCAATGGCTTCTAGCGATGATGCCGTGACCGCGTGACAGCCATGACGCTCGGCCTCTCGTGATGTCGCCGTCACCGCGTGACAGCCGTGACCCGCTGCTGCTGCTGCTGTTGCCGACGATGTTTCCAGCTGATCGTCCCTCTGACGTGGGTTCGTCTTGATGTCGCCGTGACCCTCCGGTCAATCTCCCGACGGTTCTCCGACTCATCTAGAATGAAGCACCTCAACCTGACCCGACCAACCATCCACCAGTACCGACCGGATCGCCTAAATTATTTTCAATTTTTTGCAGATGTTAAACTAATCTTCAAATAATGACAAATTTACTGCACAGAGATTGATACATCAGCGCTATTTTTGCATTTTTAAAACTAGTTTGTTACCGGCTTTAATCAACATAAACAACAATTCTTTTTCTCGTATTTTAAAGAAAATAAACATCACAGTAAAATAGCACAAATTTAAAAAGAAAGAGAAAAATACTGCAATGAGTTTCGTTTCCGGGTCGCGTGTCGGGTCAATTCAAATATCGTGCAAACAAGCGCCCTCACTGGACTGCTTGACCATAACCGCTAATGAAGGTACCAAGACAAACCGGAAGGCTCTTGTACCGGATGACGCATAGGTCAACTGGTCATACATTCCAGTGAACGCATCGTTATTATTGTTGTTCTCATTATTGTTATTGTTGCAAGTTTATGTTACATCGTACTGTATAGCCCTACTTCGTACTCTTCTTAATTCTGTTGATTTTGCAATATTTTCCCTATCATACTACATGATTGTGTGTTGTTGTTGTTAGGGTTTTTTTTTTTTTTTTTTTTGGTCATATTGCACGCATCAGTTTCCTACTCCTTGACAAATCTCTAGATTCCCGATCATGCAGTCTACATGTATTTTATACATAGTGTAGATTTTCATGCACTTATTCCACACTATCTCAGCAATCACTTTTGCGACTACCCTCTGTAACACAGACTCCTTTGTTTCAAAATAAGTTACAACGTCGCTACCAACAGTAGGCCTAACCTAGAGTAACATGAAGCATTGAGCTTTTCTTTTCGTGTTCCCAATTTTCTGTATGGGTATGGGTTCATTGTAAATCCCTTGACCACATTTTCTGTGTGCCGTGTAATATGTGTCCTTGCTTTAATTCGTTAGTTTGTGCCATTTCATTTCATTTTTTTTTTTTTTTACAAGAATAGGAAGAATAACACTTACATACTTCGAAGAAAAACAGCTGTGTTTTTTGAAGTTCAGGGATAGGTCCACTGCTTAAAGCCTGGGTAGAGAGAGGTAATGCAGAAACCAGTTAAAATCTTAACCAGAGAGCACGACCACCCTTCCTATATTATTTCTGTTTCTATTCTCTCTTTTTTTTTCGGCAAATAGTGTGCAATTATCATTTGCATCACTAAACACTGGATATCGCAGTTCAAGCGTGGTCTGTTGTCCATCATCCCATCCGCTTCATGCTATGAGTGTATTGGGTGTGTGTATGTGTGCGTGTGTGTGTGTGTGTGTACGAGTGTCTGTACGCGCAAAAGCGCGTGTGTGTCTGTTAGTCACACTTTACCAACAGTTTAATCACGTAAATTTCCTTGTTATTGAATAAACCGCAAATAAGTACAAAATACCGTGTTTTCATCACTACACGCAGACTTACAGCATCAGATTTTCATGCATTTGTCTTCCGGTCGTGTCCACATGACGAGCGCCTGACAACCCGTGATTTCGCGGCTCAGGCGTCTCTGATTTCAATTCGGCATGATTTGGGAAGGCAAACGGATGGGGAGACTTGTGTAAGCTGTGCGGCAAACAAAAAAAAAAAAGTTTAAAAAAAGAAAAAAAAAACGAAAACAGATCTACAAATAACCATGTACAAATGTCTAATATGCAATGTTTACCGTGTTTTGACATTAGAGATTAGTTGAAAAGGGAATAAAAGAGTCATAAAAAAAAGGTGAACGGATCCGTTTAACGTGTCTTTTCTCGGGAGTGCTTTGCATTTAAGCTGTTACTGGAATGTGTGTGTGTGTGTGTGTGTGTGTGTGTGTGTGTGTGTGTGTGTGTGTGAGCTGAAGGAGCAGGCAGAAGGATGAAGGTTATATTCTATCCCATTATTTATACAGTGTATGTATATATATATATATATATATATATATATATATATATATATATATATAATAGGATAGGATGATATACCATATTATCATAATATACAATTATCATATATATATACTATATACGTGTGTATATATGCATGTCATATAAAATGTATAATAAACACATACATATTGTGTAATGTCATACATCAGGCGATGGCATTTTGTATGGAAGTATATAAAGGGCAACACAAAAATAATGTATGCAATTAAGTGCAAATGGCAAAATTCTTGTATATCTAAGAAATTTTTCTGGACTATTTTAGATTTGGGCTTCAACTTAAGTGAGGTTGACTGTATATTCAAGTATGAACATAATGTGTAATTGTAATAATTATGTGGTTTACATTGTCCCTTTACCAATGTCTATCTTTTGGGGATTTTCTGCCATTTAGAGGGAGAATCACTAAAAAGATTACTTTGACAAAATTTGCATTACATAAAAATCACACTGTAGACACAAAAGATTTTTAAAATATGGACTTTTCCTTCTCAATCTTTAATCCAGAAAAAAAAAAACAATAAAAACATTATGTACAAAATACATTAGCAATCGTACATTTATAACATAATTCCAAGAGCGACATACAATTATAGTGTAAGTAATCATTTTTTTTTTTTTAACTAAAAGTTGCATACCTGACAAAATACTATTTGCACAATAATATATCACATGAAGCAAATTGGATAAAGGCGTGTACCTCACACTCTACTTAGCTTTTGTTTTTGTCCTTTTTTTTTTCTTTTTGGTCTGTTAAAGAAGCAACTTGCATCTAGGTGCCTATGCCAGAAGTATTAAGCGTCACAGTACATCCATGGTCAAACAATATCTTCATACAAATGGAAAGACAATGAAAACCCTGCTATAAGAAATAGAACTTGTGATAAAGTTATGATTTTTTTTCTCATAGCTTGATATGAATTCAACAACTATAAGTCTCCCGTGAAACACCCCTTATTGTTTGGTTTGTTGAGGAAGCAAAATAGGAAATTAATGGCAGACAGAAGAATGCCTTTAAACATAAGATACAGCAATAATTAACTATGAGAAAAAGACAAAATTTCAAACATAGAAATCATGAAAAATGTGTTGTTGTTTTTTTTCCTATCTCTGCAGACTCAGTGGGTGCAATATATATTTATAAAAGTTTGCTGGCTTATGTTTATGTTTATTTGTTTGTTTCTAAAAAACAAAAGTTGTTATTTATCTATTTGAAGGAAGGACAAAGTGTGCTGTACTCTAATCTTCCTTAATTCCTCTTGACGACAGATTTTGATTTTGGTTTGACATTCACTGAATTTAAGTCAAGTTTAGTATTTTTGTGCAAATTTTCCAAATTAATGATACCTCTTAAATATCTCAATTGATCAAGTGTCTTGGGGTTGCTATGCAATGTGTAAATGGATAAAAAATTGTTAGGAGGAAACAGAGTCTGTATAACTTAAAAGAAAAATTCAAAATGTATG
Organism: Diadema setosum; assembly: GCA_033980235.1. Classification (NCBI taxonomy): domain Eukaryota; kingdom Metazoa; phylum Echinodermata; class Echinoidea; order Diadematoida; family Diadematidae; genus Diadema; species Diadema setosum. The sequence goes on along the minus strand of CM067072.1, from coordinate 11,359,195 downwards.
ATGAAAGGAGTACAAAACTGCAGGAAAATGCACTTTGTGCAACACTGTATAATGCCCTGAACCAATGATGAACTACCGAATTTATTGGAGATAAAATAGCATGTGTGTATGCAGAATCATCTTTTAAAAAGTCCACACTAATCAACAGCAAATTGTGCTTACAAGAAAATACATAGCAACTCAACAGCAGGAAGAAAACAGCAAAAAAAAAAAAAAAGAATATATACCACGAATAATTTACAGGTGCACATATATGGAAAGCAGCAGATATCAAGACGGATTTCTCTCAAACTTTTAGTGGATAGTGCTAAAAGAAAGAGCCTGTTCTTTGCTAAGAACTTAAAAATCTTTGACAAGATAAGCACTTACTCAGTTTTGCTTTTTTAATTCTTGCATTATGAGTTTACGGTCTGCAAGTGCAAACATGTTCTTTTCTTTATTTTGGGGGAAAGAAGTAGATAAATTTTATGTGCAGGAAGAGATATATGACCTTCTGCATGTCAAAAAAGAAACATGAGTAATTGGCACAGAAACGCTGGACTCATTTGACTCTGCAAATGACATAAAACATGACTACTTTAAAGGAGTCACATACATAATTACTTGCTAAATGACAATGTGCATATGCATTCATAAAGATACAAACGTCATCAAGTGCAGTAAAAACAACATCACTGGTGCTACGCTACGACACCAATTAATTAATTTTCCTTGTGCCGGATCATTAGAACAACCTACAGTATAAGAACGCAGTTTACTACACAGGGGATGCCAGCAGCAAATTCATTGTAGTAAGCTATGTATCAAAGGCCCCTGTGCATTTACTGTTGTTTCATACTTGTTTCTAACTAAATTGCTGGGATTATTGTACTAAGAGCAGTACACAAATAAATAGCAACAACCACTGACTAGCCTAGCAATTCTTTTTTCGACCACTTATATAATGCAGGATGCATACTCTTTGCAAAGCAAATAAGTTAGTTAAAAACAAGTCTTTTAAAAAAAATTCTGCATAACACAATTTTTCTTTTGAACATAAACAAGCAAAGGCTCAAAGCTTTTGTCACGAGAATTGTGCAACAGTGGCATGAATATACAACAGTGAACAATGGTACAATTCTGATATAGTTGATTGAAAGGCACATATACAGAGAGATCAGGTAATGACGACTTTTGGTTGGCAAAATTACAAAATTTGACGCTGTCGATTACAGCAGTCCCAAAAGCAAAGGGCTCCCCCTTTGCTCAAAATATCTACATGCACAATGTACATCTTAGATACCATTTTTTTTTTTTTTTTGTTCCATTCTGGACCAAAATATGAGTTGAGTAAATATATATATCAGCATGAATATAATAAATGGGTGATATGAAAATACAACAACAAAAAACCTTTCAAAGAATGTGTGTCACATTACGCATAAACACATCATACATTATTGCTGTGCGGTTCTCTTCCTCGTCCTTGCTGTACATTAAAAAATATGGTGAAGTGGCGCACGTAATGCAGTGTGCCAACAGCTCTGTAGATAAGCAAGTACCTTGTATCAGACAGTGGAGACAGCTATACACAGGGGGACAATAAACCCAAATGATTAAGGAGAAAAAGATTAAATGCTGGACAATTGCGCAAGAGAAGAAAACAAACCCTACCAAAATAGTACCGCTTGGATAGTACTGGTGTATTTACAGACCTTTACAACAACCAGGAACACACACTCAAAAGAAAAGAAAAGAAAAGAGATAATATGATAAGCAAAAGAAACTTCTGCAGCAGACTTATGTCATGATTGACATTTTTAAACCTGTGATTAATTCGGTTGAGTTTTGTAATTTCTGGGAGGTCTACAAACTTAGCATTAAAAGGGTTAACTTTTGGCACACAGGAAACATTAATATCCACAACATTTTAACCCATGGGAGTTCCAAAACAGATACATGGATTGTCATGCCATAAGTCGATGATTCAATACTACTAACTCTGCTTTACTTCATAAGTATCATGGATTATGCCTGAAGTAACCTTGGATCGGGAGAAACAACATGTCATCAATATCAAATGTGGCCACTGAGGTGTTGCATGTGCATAACCAGCTTGAGTGGATCAATTCAATTTCATATCACAAGAAGATGACAGTGCTGAAGGGGTGGAGATGTCAGATATTGTGGTTCGTGGCTCCCAACAAGATATTTGTGATCATTTCTATATATATGCCATTGTTACACTATCTCTTCCTCCATCTTACTAAATCTTCATTCGAATTCCAGTTGCATCATGATTAAGGGGGAATGAAACGCAAATATATATGTGGATTGAGTGAATGCAGAAATATTAGCAGAGAACATCAGACAGCCATTAAAAAGTTATGAATTTTTGAAGTTTCAGTACTGACACGGCTTTATAAGAAAGCTACAATTTGTGATGTTGGACAAAAATATGAGGAAAATTTAAAGAGAATTCAACACATTTTAATTTTTCTGGCATAATGAAAGAGCACTTGGCTTACCACTTTCAGAAGGCAGGTGGAATAATATCATCCTTAATACAAGTCAGTAATAAGTGGAAGGAATGTGTACTTTTCATAAAGAGTGACATTTTGTGGAATTGTTTCATATTTTTTTCCTTATATCTTTGTCCAACTGTGACATCACAAATTGTCATAGTCTTCTTATCTAGCCAAGCTGGTACCAAAACTTTAAATATTCATAACTCCAACTGTCTGGTTTTCCTCGGACTTTACTGATGTATTCTAATGTTTCTGCATTCACTCAGTCCATGTACCACTATGTATATTTGAGTTTCATGCTCTTTCAAAGCAAGCACTGTAGGTTAACTTTAAGGTAGAGGTACACTACTAACTTCAAAGATTTCTACAGATGAACTGCCCGAGCAGATGGTTTCAATGAACCAGACAACAAGCACAGGTGCGAATAAAACCTGTGGACTACGTGAAATACACTTTGAGAGGTGGCATGGTGATCCCACAACTGGTATAGTCAAAACATAAGAAAAGGATCAAAAGAAGCGATCATGCTGATCTGAATCAGTGGAGGTATGTCGTTAGATATGGGGTGCTTAAAGCTCTAACATATCCAGGTCTTGATATACCAATGTCTTTATCAGTTTGTTGGTTTTGTACATTACTTTGTGTAATCCTCGATACCTGTATATTTATACTTCAGCCTATGGGGACAAAGTGCAAACCATCAGGTGATTACAGAGCTTAAACCAAGCCACTGGCTATCATACCAAGATTCTCTTTTTATTATTTGGCTCGAAATAATTTGAAATAAGCAATATGTATTTGATATGAAATTATCAATAATTAGTTTTCTTTTTTTTTTTTTGCTGTCATATTGTAATAACATCTTAATTTGGGGAGAACAATGAGAGTACGCAACCTTTTTTTTCCACATTCTTCCTACTACTTTATGGTTTCCTTATTTCCTTCTATTTTCTGACACTTTTTAAAAAGTTTCATTGCTTCTGTATGATAAAATACCTGAATCTGTTGATGACAATTTTACAAAGGGCACTGTGACAAGCATCATGTTACAAACCAGCAGATGCCTGCTCCCTATTGTCCAGGTAAGGCATATGTTTTGGTGGGACAAGCCGTCAAGCTTTCTCAACACGGTATACAAACTTGGCAAACTAGTCCCAGAGACAACAGCTGTGTGCAATTATGAACAATAGAGTAATCTTCTTTGCTGCATTCATCTTTTTCCCCATAAATACTGCAAGTTACTTCATTTTAAGGATCACGAGACACAGGACATGACACACTGAACAGGTAATCAAATCACAGTAAAAACACCAACGAGTTTATAAATGAAGGTATGGCAAACGGAGAAATTGTACACTCATAATTTCATAATACTTACCTAAACTGACTGACCAAAAAGAATGGTCTGATCTCTGGAAAGATTTAGATTCTGAGTGAAAGTTTCGAGGGATGTCTCCTGTTACCATGTAGGACATGACTGACAAACCCCAAATCTTTATTTTACAGTGGCTAGATGGGAATTGACTCATCTGATATATGTAATATCCATGCAGCTTCACGTACATAAAGTGGATGAACGCGAAAAGTAGAAACCAAGAATGTGTGCTGACTAAGGATATGATAAAAAAGTTTTCATATTCATTCATTCAAAAAAAAAAGAAAAGATAGGCAAGGATCGTGTCTGACGAAGAGCTGGAACAATTATCAGGTGGCTCAACCACCGTGTGTGTTGATGCAATGAGTGACCTCTTGTCTTGGCCTGTCACACCAACGTCCAGTTGAAGGAGGGAAAGTGTCCGCATCGAGAATCCTCTCCACAGAGGGGGCCCTCTTGATTCTTCCATCCTTTTTTTTTTCCTGCTCCGTGAAGGAAGAAACAGAAGTAGAGTCTCTCTCTTTTTCGCTCTGGCGAGTCACTCTGCCAGGGATTATGAGCAGTGGTCAACGTTCCTGCCGTCGTCCGGCTCATCGGACCCGAACACGTTCAGGCTCTGGCCGACCTTAAAGTTGCGCACACATCCCGTCAATCCTGTCGTGTAGCGGTTCATTGTAGTATCCACTATGGAAGGCATGCCACCTATAAATAGTCAACAGAGACAGATTACTATAATCATGTTGTACAAGTGTATTCCAGGATGGAAACGTTTTCATGAATTCACTTGATCATATGATCATAATGATCAACTTGACATTTTAGTACGGTAACTGTGGTTCTGATTTCTGCAAGTTGGATCAACTTTTGATACACTTATTGTGGCTAAAGTGAACCAACTTGCAAATCAGTATGGACAAGCAAAATTAAAGTAGAGTACATCTTGAAAAGAGACAGATCAAAAACAGAAGGGAGAAGGACAAGTACAGAAGGGGGGGGGGGGGAGAAAAAAAACACTTTGTTTGCAAGTAAGGCAAGTGAAGAGGAATAATAGTCAAGATAATCAGAACATTGTTCAAAAGCAGTAAAAAGACCTAGGAGCTACTAATAAGCTGAGAGCAAATGTTGTAACTCTTGCATGCTAACCTATTCAAAGTCATTCCCTCATATGACAGACAGATAGATAAAAACAGAATCAGGTTACGAACCTAAGTATAATCCATCATTAACGTTGAGTTGTCTGAATCTTTCTTGGCCCGTTTCCGCGGTGACCGCATCATCGTTGTCCACCTCCATGATGCCCACCACACCCAGCCGGTCTATCCTAATCTCATGCCAATCTCCGTCATTGACCGGCCGCCTGCTCTTGAGCACTGCCTCACCTCCTCCCAAGTTGAATCTAAAATGGGCAAGTGATAATGATTTGAACTTGATAGAACATACATACCACTCTATTTAAAGACTCTTAAGATCAATTTCAAGCATGAAAATCTTGCTTTCAAATAGAACATAATATCAAAATGTTGATGGAATTCTTACAGAATGCAATCAGCTTAAATCAGCTTTTGTTAGATTATTTATATTTATCTTTAAAAATGGTACTAATTGTCATACCTCTTGATTTTTCCGAATTATTTTACCAAAAAAAAAACGGGGGGGGGGGGGGGGGGTCAGGATAGAACAAATGGCATCAATACCAGAGTGCATATGTCATATTGGAGACAGTAATCAAGGTGACAAACTGATTTAATTCATCAGGTCCTGGGAAGTTGTGCAGAAATCGTAATGTCTTCTTCATACTGGCACCTCTGATGTTCACTTAATATCTTGCAATGTTGGAGAAAAATGAGATGGATCTGTTTAAATCCATCAAGTATGAAAAAATGTGAAAAAATCTACAAAAATATTTGCCATTTTTGATAGAAATATTACCTTAAACCTTCTAAACTGCACATTGCCAATCTAAGCATCAGGTATGACTTACACAATTAGGCTTAGGCTTTTGTTATAATTCCACAACCAAAATAAACAAAAATGGTAAATGACCACTCTGGAGATGGATGAAAAACGAGATTCTATTAGACCTCATTATTTACTAGCGATGAATGATAAAAGTCACAATAAAAAAAAAAAACACTGCCATAAAAGGTTTGACTGTATGTATTTGCTGGGTTAAGCACAAACCACTATTCCCAGATTGCTGCTACTTACCGGAGGACAAGGAAGCCATTTTCCATTCCTACTGCAATGAAGTCACTGCCGGAGGTCATACTGGAGTGCCCCGCCCACAGGACCATCCCGTTGGGCTCCTGGACTCGGATCTCAAAGGTGAAGATGTTGCGTTCTCCTGTTAACCTGTTGGTCATGAAGAGAAATAATTGAGTATCCCATCCTTGACTACATTTTACTCTTGTCATAGTAGTCCCATCCCTAAATGTTATACATTTCCGGCAAATATTTGCAGATTGCATCTTCTAAACATCCCCATTAAGAAGGATTCAGTTTGGGCCTTGTCATGAAAACATTTTTCCACTTTCTGCTAGTCCACTGACATCTAAAATTAATAAGGCACTCTTCAGCTAGCAAAGGCAATTATCTGTGTTTATGTAATGCTGTTATACATTGTGGAGACAGTAAATTTATGCCCTAAAACTCACACATAATTAACTTTTATGCTGGGTGTGTGACTTTGTTATTTATTTATTTATTTATTTTTATTTATTTTTTTATCTTATTTTTTTTTTTTTTTTTTTTTGGGGGGGGGGGGGGTTGATAGGTCTCATTATTGAGGTCAACCAAGCATGGATGGTTGTATTTACTAGACTCAAAGTTTGATCTTCCCTGAGGGAGAAAGAAAAAACAAACAAGAAGCGTCTGGATGTCTTGCCATTTTTGTTTTCAGTGAACATAAGACAAGGTGGAGGTCATATATTACCTGGAGGTGATCTCATTGCTGGCAAACCAGAGATAACTTCTACCATTAAACTTTGGTTCTGGCACTGGAAGTTCCACCTCTGTAAGCAGGTAGTAAAAATCAACAATGATCATAAAATGATAGTTGAATACCTGAATGTAAGAATGGCCAAAGTCCCAATTTGACTATATCATCTTTGGAGACCCCATGTGAAGAAAGGCAGATATATAGATAACAACTGAAATTGACGTTTTACAATTCAATTTGTATACATACTTTCTAATAGCTAAAAAAATAAAAATAGGATGCTATTTTTTTTTTCTCATTAAGTTCTTTCTCACATGGACTTAGGTCCTTCTTACATTCAAGCATTCAGTTGTTGCTTCTTTTAATGGTAATACTTAGTCCACCATGATGTGCTGGAATCCTGATACAGCTCATCATTACTTCCGTTACTGGAATCAAAACTGCACGCATGGTGCGTTCACTCCATGCCCTACGGAGCATAGATCCATATGGAATGCCACCTGTACAATCCATCAGTGAACATCTGTTTGGTGTATGAAATGTGTTACATGTATTCTTGCAATCAAAATCTGGGATCTATGGACAAGATTAAAACTACCTTGAACCATGGGTGCTGAAAAATAGCATTGAAAACTCTATAGGCCTACTACTGGGTACCAACTGGTGTGCAACTTTGAGAAAATGCAAACTGGCACCAAATAAAAAAAAAAAAAACAAGAGACTCGCGGGTCTAGCGCTCACCTGAGTATCGCAAGTTCACCTTGCACGCAGTCACTAATCTAAAATATTCACAGCTCTACCAAAATTTGGGGCCCCCTGGGGGCCCCCTGGGTGGGGCATGGTGCCCATTTTAACAAATTGAGATTCTAACCCCTTAGGGATGCTACCTGCCAAGTTTGGTGAAAATGGGTCATGGGGTTCTAAAGAAGAAGATAAAAATGTACAATTTAGGCCCCATTAGGACCCCTCCTCACCCCCCTCCCCTGGGTCCCAAGGGGGCACCCCTGATGCTGCCATGAACAAACTTGAAACTACAGTCATCAATGTACTAACTCATAGTATTAAAGGGACTGTACAGTACTGGTTGAGGTAAGGGATTCATGTTTTACAAATTTCTCAGTGAGATGAGAAACCTCTCATGAAATATGAAAGAGCATGTAATTTTAAGAAGGATTCAATGTTTATTTGATGAAAATTGGTTTTAAAATGGCTGAGATATCCAAAAAAGTGATAATAATAACAGGCGACATGCCACAACTTTATTAGGATCTCTTTGTTTCACCTTGTTTTTGGATATCTCAGTCATTTCAAAAACGATTTTCATCAAATAAACTTTTGATACCTTTTAAAATTGCATGCTCTTTGACATCTCATAGAGTGGTTTCTGACTATCTCGCAAAATATTAAAAGCTAAATCCTCACCTCTACCAGAACTGTACACACCCTTTAACTTAGCTCCATCACTTCTGGTTCTAGAGAAGAACATTTTTAAAGATTCCTTAATTTTGGGGGGTTTTGCCCCCCTGGGGGTCCCCTGGGTGGGGCATGGTGCCCATTTTAACAAATTGAGTTCCTAACCCCCTGGGGATGCTACCTGCCAAGTTTGGTGAAAATCAGTCCTGGGGTTTTCAAGAAGAAGATGAAAATGTAAAAAGTTTACGCACGACGCACGACGCACATGACGCACGACGCACGACGGACGCCGGACGAATAGCTCACTTGAGCCTTTGGCTCAGGTGAGCTAAAAATCAACTCTCAGGTAGACAAAACAAAAGAAAGAAAGAGAAGAAACCTGAAATACACATTGAAATATACTTATGATAATTGTTAGATGCATTTAGCACATTTACCATGTTCACAGTTGTCGCCTCCAAAACCCAGCAGGCAGTTGCACTCGTACTTCTCGTGCTTGGGAACACATTCCCCTGCATTCATACAAGGCTGTCCCTGGCATGGATGGAGGGCGTTACCCACGTTGGCTCCACCCACTGCCTCGGAGATGAGGTCGATGGGGGCGTCGTTCACAAGCACCTGTATGGCCATAAGTGTATGGGTATGATAACATAAGCAGGGATATTCTTTCAACACCACACAAAGATATGAATTGATTCCAAATCTTACAGTACAACTCATACACAAGTCAATCTCTTCTTTGATCCGATGTTGTGCGACAAATAGATATCTTTCTGATTTTTCTTCTTTTTTTTTCTCTTTCCTGCAAAGCACTCTCAGACATGAGAAAGTGCTGTTTGCAAGTCCATTCAATGTATAATTCAACAACAATATACCTTTAAAGGAGAGAATGATTTCAGCGCCATTGCAAAACTTTCTCTATCTTGACATAAATCACAATAAATACAGTACAAATAAACTAGCAACTAGAACACTGTCTCCTTGACACATAATCGCAGCTCCACAATTTCATGTAATGACAGAAACTTTGATAAAGCATTAAAAATCACACACCAAGTTTTAATGGAGCAAGTCAATATATAAGAGACTTGTGGGGGCAATGGCATCATCACAATCATATAATTTGCATAATTATGTAATTGACAGTTTTTGATGATATGAACAGCTTTAAAGATAATATAAAGTTTTGGTATTACCTCAAAAGTTTCCCTAAATTTCCTTGTCTTAGTTTGTGTTTCAGGTTAAAGTACCTTTCATATAACTAACACTGTGAGACTTACTCGCCCCAAAGTGCTCTCATGTCTTAGTAATCATGCAATAATGGTTTCGTACCAGAGCCGCCGCCGTACGGCGGCGAGGTAGCACACGTATTGTACGAAACCATTATTGCATGATAACTGCGACCAGCAGCGTGCAGCCCCATACGCATACTGAGTAGCTAACTGCGACCAGCAGCCCCATACGCATAGCTAAATGGGGCTTCGCATTGTAGCTTACAGGATCATGACAGATTTAGTATCGCGGGTAAATATCAACTTAAAATCCAAAAAATTCTTCAATTTGAAGACTTACCAATTAAGTTGAAGTCTTGAAAACAGGCTTTGAGCACCGTTTGGTTCTGCTAATAGTCCCTTTCTGTTCGAATTGATGACTGAATGTGACTCGGTCGAGAGGACTTTGGGAGAGCTACACTGAATTGACGGCCAGCGCACGCGCACACAAACATCTTATCCATTCGTGGATTTGAAATTTGTTCGCATGTGATGTGTGCGTATGCGCTGGCCGTAGTAATCAGTGTATGTAGCTCTCTCAAGGTCCTCTCGACAGAGTCACATTTAGTCATCAATTCGAACAGAAAGGGACTATTAGCAGAACCAAACGTTGCCCAAAGCCTGTTTCCAAGACTTCAGCTTAATTGGTAAGTCTTCAAATTGAAGAATTTTTTGGATTTTAAGTTGATATTTACCCGCGATACTAAATCTGTCATGATCCTGAATGCTACAATGTGAAGCCCCATTACGCTATGTGTATGGGGCTGCTGGTCGCAGTTATTTGCATGATTACTAAGAAATGAGAGCACTTTGGGGCAAGTAAGTCTCACAGTGTTAGTTATTTGAAAGGTACCTTAACCTGAAACACGGAAATTCAGGGAAACTTTTGAGGTACCAAAACTTTTTATTATCTTTAAGATATAAATTACCAAGTTTTAACCCTTGAGGACCAGCTGATTTTGCAATACGACACTTGTTTCCTATAGACACCTGCCAGAGTATACTCAGGACTAGTTTTCAATGGATTCATGAAAATTGGTGACAGCTTGTCTGATTTCACTCCATGTATGACTGCCAAGCTCAAAATCCACAAAAGTATGCCAAAATTAATATTTACTTTTCTTCATACTTTAGTTTAAAAAAGTAAGCTCTGAGCTTTAAAATGATATATAACTTGTTAAAATGATATATAACTTGTTAAAATCAGACCATCCTAACCCCATGGAAAATGTGATTGAAATCAGAGAGTTTGTTTTGAGGTGCACTTTCATAGAAAAGGGAAAAATGAGAATTTAAAGACTGGGGTCACTGCACACCAGTATCAACGAAAATCAGGGTGAAACAGCGCCTGTCTGAAAAAAAAAAATGTGATCAAGAAAAACTGCCAATATCTCCATTTCCACTTTTGTTTTAAGAATTCAAATTTTGACAGTTGGTAGAGAAGAGTTACTGTACCAGGCACAAGACAAGAAACTTTACAAATTTGAGTCAGTTAACCCAAAGGCCTGTTTTGGTCCATTACAGAGAATTCTAATCTGCAACTTTTTGAAGGGTTTTGAGTGAGGCAGTCACATATATGAAAATTGATTGATTTGAACATGGAATGACATCTGGCAGTAATCCTCACCCTTTGGATGTCGCCGCTGAAGGAATTCTTGATGGCCACCTCCTCGGAGAGGATGTCGATGTCGTCGATGCCGCCGACGTAGAGGAGCGTCTGGAACGAGGTCTGGGTGAACGCTCCTGGTGCCTGGGCCTGCACTGTGGGCTGGTTGTCGACCCTCAGGAAGCCCTCTCGGGCTGTCCGCGACACCTCTATGATGTGCCACTCATGGAGGGAGATGGGCTGGGTTGACCTATACCATCACAGACAGGTAAAAGATACAATGGTACTTTGTTATAACAAGGCTGTGTATAGTGAGATACTAGATGAAATATGGTTTATAACTGTAAAAATAGAAATTTGAGCGTGCATGAAACTTTTGTGAATTTTGCGAGGAGCCACGATTCGCAAAAATAAAATGCACTCTCAAGTTTTTGTCGACACTATGCATTGAATGCTAGTCACCCATTCGCAAATGTTTTATGCCATGAAAAAGGTCATTGATTCTAATCTTCTTCATGAAAGTTCATTCTGCAAATGTTTTTGGTTTTTCAGTATTTTGCAAGTCCCAATCTTTTTACATTCTTTTTATTTTTATCCCTGATAAATTGATATCAATCCAATATAATGAGGGAATTTTAATGGTCCCACGCAGCTCTTTACAATGATATTCCCCTGTCCAAGAGCTTCATCTCATGACATTGTTTAACTTCTGCAAAATTTCCAAGGAGTTGTTGTGGATATGAGCACATGGTCTCTTTAAATCTTCTGGTCTCTCGTTCGCATCTGGCAGCAGCATCCAGTGGTTGCACCTTCAGGTAAGGCATTTTATCCTCATTGACTCATTCTTCTGACAGGACTCAACAGCTGTCGGTAATGTGGTCACTTGCATATCATAAGACTGAACTGCTTCCCTAGCGGCCATACAAAACTAGTCATAATTCAATAAGCCAGTTCGTAGTTCTAATTTGCGCATGAGCAGAAAAAGGTCATTTTCGTACCAAAATGCATGATGGTTTGTAAATTCACAGAGATAAGCATCTGTCATATAATGATTATTCATGCAATCCTTGTACATGATACTTGACATTATATCCACCTGACTGCAAACCCGGTATTTGGCAATACGACCATAAACATGTTTTAATGCATTCAATACAAAACAAAGAAATGGATGCTTCCCCCGAGGGTTGTTTGACGGACCATTCTGGTCACCTGGTCTCGCTATGATTTTTATTGTTTTACACGAATTCCATAAATTGTTACGCCGGGCAAACTTACCGGTACGCAGTATGTTGCTTTGAATATGAGTGAAGTGCCTAACCAACCGAAAAAATAGAAAGGTCATTTGTACCAACGTGCACATAAGCTAATTACGAACTGGCTTATTCCAAATGATTATCCTATCCTCTCTGTTGAAGATCATCATTATTCGATCCCTCAAATTAGGAAATATAGTAGATATCAAGTGCACATAAGAGAGTCACATCTCAAAGATCAAATGATTCCTCTTTATTTTTTGTAAAGTGGAGAGTGAAAATATATTGCAATGGTCTACAGTGGACTCCCATTATAACAAAGTCCTTGGGGCTGGCCGTTTTCTTTTGTTATATCGAAATTTTGTTTTAACCGAACAAATAAACAGTAAAAATGCATAGAGTGGATAATCTTGTGGCCTGAACTCTGACTCCGTTGTAACCGGAATTGCGTTATAACCGTGTTCATTATAACAGGAGTGCACGGTATTTCACATATGACATGCCCTCAAGGAAAATGGTGAACTTTATACTGATGCCTCATGTGTCTCTTACACAGATTATATTGCTTTCAACAGATGGAAACTAATAAACTACAGATGAGCACTTTCCAGATGTCGGCTGCATACTATCTCAGATTATCTGATGGTGCCAGTTTGTTGTGATATATATCAAAGGCCTCAGCACAGTGAGACATATGATGTGATATGTTAGAATCATAAGTTGGAACATCCCTCAAGGCAATGCAGAGATTCTGTATGTAGGCTATCAGAGACGGACGCATGCATACCTCAGCACAGCCGGTCCCGAGCCGCAGTCGAACTTGAAGTTGACGTAGTGGTCCTCCAGCGTGATGGAGAAGAAGTCGCCGCCTCCGGAGTCGGAGCCGCTGTAGATGAGGATCCCCGAGGGCTCCCTCGGCTTAAATATCACCTCCATCTGGAGGAAGGAGAGGTGCTTGTTGCCCAGGGAGTCGAAGGCGATGTGGGACGCGTGGGAGCTGTTGAAGGATGGGGTGTGGATCTCAATCACTGGAGGGGAGGAAGCAAGAAAGCACACATTTATGGAGCAATTACATGAACACATTCAAGGAATGAATCTTTGACAAGCCATATGCCTCTTCTATCATGTAAAACATTGAGAAAAATAAAAGGAGTGTACAAGGGAAAATCTTGTATAAAAATTATCAAAATCAAGATGAAGTATTGCTTGTTGGATGTAACTGCACAGTGAAATGACTTTGCCTTCAAATATTTATAATTGTTGGCAGCCATTTAGTCAAAGATTACCAGCCTTCATTACGGTAAGTGTGTTAAATTTTCACAAAATAGTGTAGGGTTCAGGGGGCGGAGTGCTGTGATATATTTTATGTTCTTATATTCCTTTTCTTCTTTTTTTAATTGATGAATACCAAAAGGTAAAAATAAACTCTACATGCAGATATCAATGAAGGATGTCGTAGAACAGTTATGAAGTTGTAACAATGTGCTTATGTAGAATAAAGTGTCACTTTGTTTCATTCAAAAAAAAAAGTCAGTAGCTGTTCTTGTTCCAGTTGCAAATTTCTCATACGTCGATACGACAACACAATTCAGTTCAGTTCAGTTCAATTCAATTCAATTCAATTCAATTCAATTCAATTCAATTCAATTCAATTCAATTCAATTCAATTCAATTCAATTCAATTCAATTCAATTCAATTCAATTCAATTCAATTCAATTCAATTCAATTCAATTCATCAATTCAATTCAATTCAATTCAATTCAATTATTCAATATGTCATAAAAAAAGATCAGAAATACCTCCAGAAATGTGGAAGCCAGGTTAAAAAACCCAGAACAAGCAAAATCAAATCTGTTGTGAGTTTGGTGTATCATACAGCAAACCAGTTTCAGCTTGCTAGTTTATGAAAAAGATTGTAGTGCTATGACTTCAATTTCTAACACCAAACTGCTATATCACAGCATAACTCTATACTTGTACGATCGATGGGGTCACAACTACACAAAAATACCTCAAGCTAGCACAAAATAAGAAAAAAAAAAGAGCAAAAAAGCACAAAATAACAAGAGCAATTGACAACCATATAACAGTGTTATACCAGGTACCATCTACAGACTCTCAAGATAGTGCTCCAAAGAATATGCCACAAATTTATTAGCAAAATGTAGATGAAGTCAATACGTCACTACCTACCCCGAGGTTTGGGTTATTTTAATGAGATTTCAAGAGGAATTTGTCTCCCTTGCAGGGCCTTCCTCCTATACTCTTCAATCATTAATTTATGCCACTCTGTAGAGTCTCCCTCATATCATGGCACATTCAAGTGCCTGTTTGGCTACTCAACATCTAATTCTCCCCAGCCTATAATATGCCGGAGGTAAAAATGGGCATCTTTGGCAAGGTGATGCCATATATCGCCATGGCAACAAGACATGATGCAGACAGAGCGTTGCAGAGTCATTGCTCTATCACCATCAAAGGGCGGTGCTGCGGACTGGAGAAAAGCCTTGGGCATAATTTCATGTCCGCAAAGTGCTCTCACAATAAAGGCATTACGATATTATCAAAGGAAAAAAAATGCTTGACAGGAAATGAAATCATCAGTATCACACGTTTACAAGGACCTATTTTCATCACGCTTTTCAATAAAAAGGAAATTACAAAAACACCTATATGAAGTGCATGTCTTCAAAAGGGTGTTTATTCCTTGCAATTTGAAAACACATTGCATGCTTCTGGAAATGTCAAATACCTATCCAATCTGAATCAAAGGTTACATTGGTACCTACAATATTTACTTCATATGGATATCACTCCCATGCATTAAGAATTAAACATTCTACTGCTACACACTGACTTAAAGCATATGCTTTATTGATGTTCAAGACTAAAAAAAACCCAATGAAAATCAAAATAATGATCAAACTACTATTTTCCAAAACTGTTTTGGAGCCAAATTTGGGTAAGTTCCACATCTAGATACAATCAGGTCAGAGATGAAAAATCCCAAATAGATACCCTAATACAACGTAAAGTTCCATAAATGTTAAAGTTAAAATTCCACTGATTTTTCTTAAACAGGGTCATAAGTTGTGCTAACATCCTTGTCTGAATTTATTTTTTTTAATGAGTCTCATATAAACGTCCGCTTAGTCTTTCTGTCAGAAACAACATCTTTCCAAAAAAGATTATCTCTCCTACACTACAGATACACACAAATAAAATGATATAGTTCCATAACACTGATCTTAGGTTAACCATTGCCGAATCAGTTTAGAAACACAGTAGCATTTCATGTGAAATGCTCTGTCTTACAAAGATAATATTTTTTAGGAGTATTTTGAATAGTTGTTTTTGAGACCATCAGTTACTGGCCCTGATGAGAAATATTGTGAAGCATCTGATCCCACTGCATCTTAGTTTCCCATCACACTGCTGAAACATTGAACATATCTCCTGCATAGAACATCTCTTAAAATCAATCCAATCATCCACCCTAGCAACCCCTCATAGCAACCATGATGCGTGAACATCCCTACAAAGACATAGGAAGAGCAAGGTAATTTGCTACAGGTGGGCTTAGTTAGTTCTCCCAGGTCTGGGCTGCAGCAAGTCACAAACAAATGGCTCCAAAGATTCGAGAGTTTATAGGAGAGTTGCTGATAAACCATGAAGAAATAAAAAAGTGTCCTTTTCTGGGGTCATAGACAAACTTCATGCACAGGGGAAGATGGAGGAACACACACATACACATATACGCACACCTACATTTCTGTGACAACACCCACTTTGGATACTGGACCCCGCCGAACTTACCCTGCGCGAAAACAACAACACTGGAGGCAAAATTAACCCGGGGAACGGAATGAAAGGAAAACCTCCCTAAACACCACATGTGTTTGCAATTGACTGTAGCCCCCCAAATCAGCAAGAAAATGGTAGAATTGGAAAGAAGGGTGAGAAAGAATGAATAGGTGTAGAGAGAGAGAGAGAAGAAGGGGGGATGGAGAAAGGCGAGAGAATGATAAATTGAGAGATCAAGGGGGAAAGGAGGAAGAAGAGAGAGAAATAAAGTGACAGATGAAGAAAGAGATATTTAGAGATGCACAAAAATAGAGACAACTAAATGAAAGCAAGAATGAGAGAGGAAGAGAAGAAAAAAAGAGAAAGATACCAGAACTGTAACATACGAAGAGAAATAAAAGGTCATAGACGAGACAGAGACAGATATGGAACGTCGAGTGTCATGAAAAAAGTAAGAAAAATGTTGACGAATATCATGCAGATAAAGGTGGAGAATAGAGAAAGGAGGAGAGAGAGATTGAGAGAGAAAGAGATATGGAGGGGAGTGAAGGGGGAAAATTGAGAAAGTGAGGGAGATATAGTAGGGGTGGATAAGGTTGAGGGAATATAGGTGGCAGAAAGAGTTCCAGACAGGGCAGACAGAGAGACAAATGAAAGCTAACAAAACAACAACAACATAGCTAAGTAGGTGGTCTGTATCAGGTAAAGGCCACATGTCATTGCAGAAAGAAAAAATATTTTGCATTTGACACTCCCTTTTTTGGAACCTTTACTTGGTTCTTTACCATGTTATCTTTTCATGCACATGTATGATTTTTTTTTTCAAAAATTCTTCTTTCTTCTTTAGGGGAAGAGGGGGTTCAGTCTTGGTAAGACATATTTCAAATGTGTAAACAGTCATTAAAGAGATAAAACATCTTCACATGGTGACAAAACACTCTTCATATTCATACTTCATATTGCGATGTATTCCCTATAAAGGATGTAAGGATGATACATATACGTATCTTTCTAACAAAGGAAATGATGTATGCAAGTAAGCACGCTAAGGATTAAATGATTAACAGGGAGCTTTTTTCATGTTCCCACAAGGGTCAAAACTACCAACAGTTCCAGCCATAAATCAATTCACTTCAAGTACACAGTAAATTCTGTATCGAGTCCTATATAAATCTTGAGAAGGTATTATCATGGTCATTGTGCATAAGATGGACTCATGCAAGCTCACCATCTTCGCAGACCGAGCCGCGGGTTCCCAACGGGCACAGACACATGGCTTGATCCGCCGACCTCACGATGCAGGACCCTCCGTTGGTGCACACCTGATGTTGACAAACCCCTTCACTGCACTCTCCTGGGAAGGAAAGGATGAACTTTGACCTTTAAAGTTACAATTGATCATATACCCTGCAAATCAAAGAATCTAAAAATTAAAAAAAAAAATATTTCACCTCCCTTGGCAAGCATGCACAATTTTGCATTACACACTGTGCCGTACCAATTGTAAAGCAAGTTCAGCAAAGGAATCTTTCTGTTTGCTTTTTCTGTAAGGATACCAAATATGATAATGATGATAACAATGATAAAATGATAGTAATTATAACACTTGCATCATCAATATTTTCAAAAAGAAGCAGATGACTGGGATTCTCTTGATAAAACTATTGTGTGTAAATTTTCATTTTTAGCACTCTTTATTAGATGCAATAAGAGCTCACTACAGATTCACAAAATAACAATTCCAGAAATCAATATGCAGGTATAAATGCTTGTGTAGCATTAACAGCAAAAAAGCAATCATACACAGGGGCTATCATCCCAGATACAAAACAATCCTCAATTATATCCAAGTGGTATTCATGCTGCATCTTGTTTTTGACAGGTTTAGGGTCAAGGATCTCTCCTGTATGTTTTTCCATCTTTACTAAAAGTGCATTGCCAACTTCAAGTCAGTCTGGATGCAACAGGCTCCCAACAAGAAAACATGAACTGTAGGCCTAGAATTTGAGATAATGTGTGGTATAGGCAAGAGTCCAAAACTCTGTGACAGGATGGTGCTGTTTTAAATGATGGACGAAGTCGAGGGTCACTCACCGATGTTATGGCCATCGACCATGGCTCCCTTGGGCTGGGGCCGGAGGTCCAGTTCCTGGTTGTTGAGGAAGAGGCTCTCGATGCAGCCCCTGAAACCCTTGAACATGTGCTTGACCCTCAGGCCATCCCTGAAGTCCTCGGACGTGTTGTGACCACCGATGAAGAGATCACCTCTGACCGTCACCTTGGAGAAGACACCCTGTGGGACGATACAGGTCAAAGGTCAGGTCAATTACGGTATGAGTTTCAAACTTGCACAAGAATTCTTACCATCACTAAAACCTTCACACAAAAACAGCTGGGATATTGCTTATATGAAAGGTCTCTTCTGAATGTAACACATTACAGAGAACTTGAACAAATTTGTTTTTGTTTTAGTTGAAGAGTATGAAGAGTATTTCAGTTTAAAAGCTTCATATCAACTGTCAGAGAATCTGGGAGCATGTAAAGTAGGGCCATGCAGCTCATATCCTTCAAATAAGAAGCGTTATCACACAGTGCTCTTGAGCTCTAATGTAACATGACGGATCTGCAGGCTCTCTGGATACGTGTCAGAGAAGGAACTTTGGCCATCACAACATGGCAGGTGGCATGTGATAGTAGTTGTAATTCCTACTACCTTTATATCACTTATTCATATTTTACAGTGACATCAGCAATTGATGGATGGCTTTATCTTGGATGTTGGTTATGTTTAGACTAAATGTGGGATATTTGCATCAACAGAGTATCAGAATGTCATCCAATTTGCAGTTTGCTCTGCTCTAAACCACCCTTTGAAGACTTGTACCTTGTAAAACTCTGTCAAACAGTGTATCATCTCCTGGCAAAATGCCATCTGTAAAGCATAGTATATAAAGTACCCAAACTACGATGGCTTATTAATGCAAACTACTGTAAAACCAAAAACTTTTGTATGCATGCAACTTTTGCAAATTTTACAGGGAGCCAAGATATGCAATTTAAGTAAAATGCACATACAAATTTTTGCTACAAATTGCAGTGAATGCCAGTGGTAATATGTTGTTGTTGTTGTTGTTTTTAAGAAAGGAAGAGAGAGAAAAAAATAATGGGGCTCCATACAACAAATAATTTGCCCCAAAATTGGTAATGCATTGTATGCCATTGTTTCATGCCCTGAAAATGCTGTCAGTTCAAGTTCACATATGTTTAATGTTTCTGGTTTTTAGGACAAGTTGGGGGGGGGGGGGGCCCAGGTGCTGACTCACAGGGGATGAGGCCTTTACGATGGGGGCATCGTCTAGCTGCAGCCACCCCTTGCGGAGGCTCCGCCCAACCTTCAGGGTGTGCCACTTGTTGGGAGTGATGGACGTCGTGCTGGTGATAATGGCTGCACCCTGTCCACAGTCATATCTGGACAGAAAAACAAGAAAGAAATAAAGTATATAAAACAACATGAAAAGAGACACAGAAAGAATCATGACAATGAAGTTAAGGAACAGTTTCAGATTAGCAGTCTACTATTAATAAAATGATTCACAGTTTAATTCATATCATATTTTGTATTTCCCCTACATGTGTCCCAAGTGTGAACAAATGCTTCTTATTAATACATCACAGGCATAACACAAAAGCATACAAACATACACAGGCATATGTACACAAACAAGGCAACTAAAATGTATGTTTATGAATGAAATTACTGAGTGGGAATGGCAAAAATTTGCTCTATTTTATATGTTCCATTACTTGAGCCTGAAATCTCCATTCCCACATTTTTTTAACCTAACTTGTGCTCTGACATTAAATCTTGACTGCACTGTAAATTGCTATCCCAAATCTCAATTTTAATCCTTATTTTACTCCCATCATACTTATGAGATAAAACTGCAAACATAGCCATATATGGAGAATTTGCACAACACTAAAATTACACAGAAGCTGGAAGAGTGCATTTATATATCTCTTAGCATAGACACTAAATAAATATAATCTCTCTCTGGCTTTTCCCCTTTTGTTTTGCAAGCAGAATTTGATACCCGATCTGCAATATAGGGACATGACATACTAAAATAAGAACTTCATGATCAATTGATGAGTTTCGTTGCTTGGGTGTGATGGGAAAGATTTCATTTTCTTTTTTTTTTCTTTTTTTTACAAACTTTTTCTTTGTTTCTGAACAGTTTAATTTAATTCAAATTACTTCTCTAGCTGGGATAATAAAATGGGAGCAAAGAATTGATATTTCATCCCTATAATTACCTAGTCCTATTAATTTGCTAGAGTTCTCCCAATCCAGAGGAAATAGGCCTAAATTTCCAGAGTAATTTTTACAGGTTCCAGAGACTTAAGATGGAGCAAAGAAATGTAGCATTTTGAAAGATAACTGTGTGTGCAATAGGGGGAATAGGAGTTGGTCCAAATTTGATGCCATTATGTGGGACTAAAGCATAATCAATTCAAGAGTTCAATATGCGGAGGTGGATCTTTGTCAGCCATGTGTATTTCTTCCAGCTTCTATTCTTTTTTTATTTTTTTTTTTTGGAAATGATCTTGTTTCATCCTGAGAAAATACACTGCATTCAGTTATGATTATCATATATAAATTGTTGACATTAAAATGTGATGAAAAGGCATAGTATTAATGAATATTTGAATGTTTCTGGTGCAAGTAAAACTGGCCTCTAATATGATGGAAGAAAGCTTCGATGGCATCTTAATCTAACAGAGAAAGAAAAAGAAAACATTCTCAACTTATTACTTGTTTGCATAACATGGCAATAAGTGGCCAAATTTTCCTGTGCTCATCAAGGAGAAAAGAGTTCAATTTGTACAAAAACTATTAACCCATTGAACACGAATCCCAAGTATTCTCAAGCAGGTGTCTACGGAAAATGTGTTTGTACCAAAATCAGCCTAAACGCATTAAGAGAACTTATTTCAAACAGAAAAGAAAAACAATGATCAGAAAATATAACTTGCATCCCTATTAAAAGCAGAACTGGAAAATTACAAGGAAGAAACTATAAGCCCTTTATTTTCAAAGGCAGCTTGGATCGATTCAGTTCATTCCAATAAGGGTTTTATTTCAATGGTATTGGAGTCGGCGACTGAATTACACAATGTTACATTAAAAGATGATACATGTACAAAACTGATATCAAAAGGGATCAAATTGCAAAGAACACTTCAATAGTACTATTATATTTGAAGAAAAAGAGATGCTAAGAGGGACTTAGAGAGGGAGAAAAAGGAAAGAAGCAGAAATGAGGATGGGAGAGATGATATAAAAAGAAAGGGAAAGCTGGAAACCTCATAAAGACATTATTAAAGGGATGATATAGTTTTGGTTGAGATGGGGATCCAGGCTTTAACTTTTTGAGAGATGTCTAATTAGAAAACCCTCATATGAAATCCTAAAGAGCATGAAACTCTAAGAGTGATTTAAAGTTGATTTGATGAAAATTGGTTTTGAAATGACTGAGGTATTCTGGTACAAAGCAAAACAAAATCATCCTAATAAAAGGTGTGTCTAATCTTTTATTGAGATTTTTTTTTTAATATCTCAGCCATTTCAAGAATGACTTTCATCAAATAGACTTTTAATTCCTATTAGAATTGCATGCTCTTTACTATTTCATATAAATGGTTTCTAATATTCTCACATAAAGTTTAAACCTGAATCTCAACCAAAACCATACCATCCCTTTAAAGAATTATGCATACTTAGATGCGTATAGTCTATCTACTATACACACATCTCTCTTCAAAATTTTCGAGAATCATTCATAATATCCCCAAATTAATTGTTTCACAGTAAAGTGAAATGTATTCTTTATACAATGTCACACCGGATATGAAAAGAGAATCAATTGTAATTATGAAGCAACAGAATTACAAATGTATGGTATGTTTTAACATGCCAATGTCAAAAATACTCTTGAGATATTCCATAGTCGAATCATCTTTTGCATCACTTCAGAAATGCCACATACAGATGAAAATTAACTATCTATCAAAAATGAAAATAGATGAGGATATGAAAGAACTCACTGACATAGAACATCTTTGGTACAGAATATACATTTTTCTACCATGAAATTTTGACTTGTTTGGACAGATTTCAAAGAGAATATTTCTTTACAGAACAATTGTCAGGAAAACAAGTAACAAACTTCCAAGTGAACAAAAAATAAAACAAATATTGTGCACCATAAAGTAATTCATCCCAATTCCAGAATATCGTGCAGTTTGACTTTTAAATCGTCAGATGACAAAGAGCCTTTAAAAAAAAGCTTTCACACAGAACAGGTATATATGCTTTAGCAAACAAACACCGAAGAAGATGAACGCACGTGGATGTAACATTTTCCATTTTCATTTATCAACAGGAGCAAACTAACAGGATTGAAAGTGACAGCAGCTATGAGACCATATTTTCTGATAAAAGGCACTTTTGACAAGACAAGGATATTGGAGGCATGAATGCAAACAGATGGAGCAAATTGATGATACAAATTCCATTAGTTCATACTAGCTAAAAATCAAAGACTTCCGCACAGATATCGCTGCCTATTGTCGAAAGATTCGAGAGAAGCACCAAAGATCTGATCTAGAATACCCTTCAATCTCACTTTGTTTTTTGTTTGTTTTTGTTTTGTTTTTTTCAGGGAAATTAATCTCACTACATTGCCTAATCTGAAAGGATAGGATGTCTTTTAAGAGCAACCCAGTCTTCTGGGGATATATCAGTGCCTAGCCTATGCATCTTTTCACTTAATCATCAGTTAGCTACAACAAATTGGAGTACAGTAAAATGTCACTAGTTGCCACAGAGAACTTCAAAAAAAAAAAAAAAGACTGAACAAATTGATTTTGAGTACTTTGTCAAATCCTAGAATTTGGTTGATTTAACTTTGTTTTGGCGCAAAGCCAATACACAATAAAGTCGGTTCTGGTGTTTCACATTTAAGACATTCCATCCCTAATTTCTGTCTTCTTTTATTTTTCACAAGAAGTAAAGACATGGGACTTCTTATCAGCGAGTTTCTTGGAGTTTTGTGGCAGCAGGGACAATCATTCTGGCCAATGAATGAAATGTCAGTTTTTGCACTCCTTCTCAGTCTAAACTAGTGTAAATTTCAACTGCAGAATCTGACTAGTTACTGGCATAGAGCCAAATCTAAATGCACATCTAACGTTCTCCCTTTTTTGTGAAATGTTTGATAAATATCTTGTTTCATACATTTGGGCTTACCGTTTGACTTTTCAAGATTTACTCGAGATTTGAGATGAAAGTCACATATTGACTTTAACTCTCTCCTTCAACAAAACACATAGTGGAACATGACATAATCTATCAGACCTAGCCTGACCTGATCTTAGCTGATAAAACTTTCCTTACCCAATCTAATCTAACCTTATGTATTGTATTGTAACAAAGTGTAGCGTAGTGTAATGTAATGTGACAGAACATAACACACCATAACATAACATAACATAACATAACATAACATAACATAACATAACATATTAAATTTAACATAACATGCACATTATACACTAAGGTGGGAAGAATCTTTGTCATAGTGACATCAAATAGTTTGAGTCACTGGAGCTCCCCCCCCCCCTCCCACTTCAGTCACTGATCTTTAGATTAACTTGAGACACATTTCAACAACTCATCTCTACAGCCTGGATGGGGAACGATTTCATATCGATCCATCGGACTGCAGTCACCATAGCATTATATAGAAACCTCCCCCATTCCCCATCCCCAAACAACCCCTCTCCCTCCCTCCCCCCCCCCCCCCTTCCTGCCTTCAACCGTGATGATTTCAATGACAGGATAATCCTCCCAAACACATTACATCCTGAAGCATCTCCACGAACTAGCTGGGGAAAGGACTTTTATTGATCCGCCGTGCTGGCATCATCTTTTTATGCCGCTCATCCTCAAAAAGTTCTTCACCTTGGATTGAGATGTTTGAATGGAGGACTCTACTCCCGTGCGGCCTCTAAAGAGTTCACTGTACAACGCTGACGTGCCGACAGATATGCAATCAATCGCGCTTGCATTTAATGTCTTCTGACGTACACAGCTAGCCGAGCGGGCAACAGAGCAGTTAAAATTCGTCTCACACGAGATTATGCCCCCGGAATGGGTACACTTGTGCAGCTCTATACTCATAGTCGGCCAATCCCAACATGATAGACATTGCATAGTTTCTGTTGCTGTAGCCAGTTAAGTGATATTCATGTTCAAATCTCTAATTTGTATGGGTACCTATGTGACAGAGTGAATTAAATTCCAACTTATTGCAAATCCAACTGAAATAAATGAAAAAAAAATTGATTCAAAAAATTTTCATTTGACTCCCAGCAATGCTACATCCTTACACTACTTTTCAATCTAAAATGATATACTGTACATGTAGATGTAGTGAAGTATAATTACAAAATATGGACAAACGGCTCATTTTCAGCGGTACAGATATGAAGAGGAGATAATTGTGATAATGAACATTTTAGTAGGGTGAAAAAGATAAGGAGGTACAATAAAAACATGCAAACAGGAGGATGAAAAAGTACTGACATCAAAACATTCTGCTTTGCCGGAGAGGTACGCAAAACATACCCGACTTCAATGATGACTCGAGTATTAATCATCCCATAATGTGATTAAGCAAAGTAAATAGAATATCATGAACCAATTTCGAGCTCCATACGAGAGGTCATGCACCCGCCACTTTGAAAGGCAAGACTGAATCACAATCCCCGATTCTCTTCATGGCAGCAGCCCATCCTCAAATCTGACCCAATTCAAAGAGCGCATTCTATTTGTCTGAAAGCGTGGCACCGATATTCTTTCATACTAATCCCTCACTTAGCTTGAATGGCACTGTCAATGCTAATAGAATTCAACCTGATAAAGCACTCCCACACAATTACAGTCTAAACAGCTTTTCCTCAGTGTTTTTTTTTTCTTCTCAGCTACCATAGATTTTCTTTATCTACATAGCTACAGAAAAGCACTGGGATTT
This sequence comes from Diadema setosum, assembly GCA_033980235.1. Lineage (NCBI taxonomy): Eukaryota > Metazoa > Echinodermata > Echinoidea > Diadematoida > Diadematidae > Diadema > Diadema setosum. The sequence continues at coordinate 11,333,926 of CM067072.1, read as the reverse complement.
CCTGCATAATCCTGGCGAGAAGCTGCAGCGGATTTTGATGTCAATGACAGTTTTCTATAACGAAATCATGGAAGGGGTATCGAATGTCATATTCACCAGTTTGAAAGTTGAGAATGGGAAGATTTACGAACACATTGTTAGCTCTGAAACAGTTTCAATATCATTCATACTGTCAATGGCTTCATTCTCTGATATAGGCATTAAAGGTAGCATCTGTCCACAATTGAGCAAGTCTATAAATTTACATGTCAGGCCAAATAAACAGTCCACATGAAATGAGGAAGTGGATTTTTGACCCAAAGGGTTACATGTCTTTGATAAATGCCTTAGTGCAAGTTTTAAAAACAAGAAGACAGAAGGACATGATCTGCCCAACTAGTGGTCATTGACATTAATTTTGGTAATAACACAAGCTGAGTCCTGAACCTCTCCAAGTTGTTGGTTTACATTGAAAAGTTATGATTTTTTTAGAAAAAAATTGTACTTCCCAAGGGGTCCTTTTTGTTAAAAATAACAGTAATTCTCATCCAATTACTTTCCCTTTTATAACAAATTTCACAAAATCTACAAAATTGGGAAAGAAACTTGCCAGAGTTGGATTTACACTTGATGACTGGTCCAAAAAATCTGATGTAGATACTTTTTTTTTTTTTTTTTTTTTGGGGGGGGGGGGGGCAATGATATGCAGTTTATTCATGTCTTTCAGCACAGATAACAAAGTCCAAATTTCCACAGATTGGGGCTGAAAGCATGAGATTCATTCTAGTAAATTAGACATCAAAATCCCATCTTTCAAACTCACTTTCCTAATCATATCTAATGCCTTCCAAATGAGTTGAATACAATATCCTTTCACATTGGAAAAGGGGGGCCCCTGTATTGTCACTTGGACAAGATTTATTACTGCTCCACGATAATGGCACCTTATTACACCAACGCCCTCGCCTGCCCTACTGCCATTCTCCCGCCTCCCATCTTTAGCGCAAGCACCGACAATGGCAACTCCTCATTTGCCAACGAACCCGCAAATGAATTGTGGTGTCACAATGCCATGATTAATTGGTCTTGTGGAGAAGAGGAGCCCCTTTACCAGGCAGGTTCCCCTTGACATTGGAATGGTGATGACGGATGTTCCTTTACCCCAAGGGCACTCGTGGGGCAGGGAGGTTTCAGATGAGGGGGAGTACATATCCGCAGGGCATCAGAAAAAGGAGATGAACTTCTGGTATCTTTTCCTGGTTTATTCGTCTTTCAAGTTTTCTGGTGTACATGAAGCACTGACCATTTGCCAGATTTTACCTCGCCCTGCTAGATTACATGTCTTGGCATCAAACTTCAATGATGAGGTGATAATTTACGTGTATACTAGCTGCTCTTTACGACTTTACCATCTACTCTGCCAACTGGGTACATTCAAGCACTCCTGTAAAAAGTATTAGCATGGGGTAAGAAAAGAAAGCAGGGCATATACTGTTTGATCTAATCGCTAATAAATTTGGGTTTATGACTATTTAACTGCATGGGAGTAGTTGTGAATTATGGCACTACTCTATAGTCAGTAAAAACATAATTGTCAGAATTAGTCCATATTTGGTCTGTAATTCTTTGTTTCCTTTACCAGTGAATAGAATAACCTCCTAATTTACTTAAAGCTGGTACACTGTTTGCTGTACCCTTTACAGACTGATGATGATGGTGGAATAGCACAAGACTTTAGCCTTTGACTTGATTATTTTCTGTTCAGAAATACTTAAGTATAGCTATTCAATATGAACAGAAATAACCTATTTGTGCATAATTCTTTCACAATTCAAATAATGAGCATTCACGACTTCGATAACAGTTTTGAACTCTGAATGAAATTTTGAGTGGCATACTCAATCGTAACTCCAAACACAAAACACTTGCCAAAAATGGAATCATCCTACAGAATCTTCATTTTAAGAAAGGAATTGTTGCAAAAGAAACTTTAATACTGATCAAGTCACATTATTTTGGCAGACTGATTTTAGATGTATGACCCAAGCAAAAAAGCACAATGGACTAAAAGTTTTAGAATCACTGATCGTTGCTTGAAATCCAGGCAACCAGATCAACCAAAGACAATAGGGCCTACACATATTTTTTCTTTCACTCTCCTGTACAGCATGGATGAAAACTAATAATGTTGTATTGATAGAGACCTTAGATTAATAATCTTGTCTATTCATATCATTAATGTCCTAAAGCTTTCCCACACACTTCGTATTGACTACCAGATCTGACCCTCATAACAACACAAAGGTTTGACAGACAGCGGAAAATAGCTACTTAAGTCAGCAACAATGGTTTCGCCTGACCGATTTCACAGCCTCTAAAACATGTCATCTCTCCGCGTCTACCCGAAATCAATTACCCCGGTTCAGACAGCTCTACGTCAATAGTATGTTATGTAATCGGGCCCTGATACAAAGCTGCCTCTTTGTGTGTTCTCCCCACACGCGATGTCAGTGAGAGACATCTTCTAATTGGACACTAATTTGCATAGAGGCTGCAGTCTGCTACAATGCTTAGAGTACCAGTATCCCTGCATCTTGATGCTCAGACAGGAAATTTGGAGGACAGATGAACTTCTCAAAAAGCAACACAAATGAAAATGCAGCTGTCATCATTTCTGTCCAGTAGGCTTGCCTTATTGTAGTTAAAATCTTTGAGGAAGCACGCATATGTTTCCATGACAACAGCTACTCATAAAATATGTCACTCCTCTGAAATATGGTACTTGGAATCACGCAATTCACATTGTCAGAACTGACTTGCCTACCTATGTGCGTTATCATTTTGCATCAAAACCCTAATACCAAATCAATTGACAAATGTGCTTTCTTTAATATTCACATATGTTTTAATCTTAAATGAAATAACAAGAGCACTGTGTATTATACATGAACTTTGCCTTACTTTGTATTTTTTACATTTGGATGGTTAGAACATTGTTGTTTAATGTTGACTGACTGTGTGCCAGAATGATAGAAAGGATCTCTGAGAAGGATGGCCAAACCAGCTAACAAACTTTATTACATCACCATCATAATCAGTTCAAAACTACATTTTCCACATTTACACCCAAATCTGGCATCTGCAAGAAAGAAATACTCATATTCCAAAGAATATATTGTTCTTTTATGAAAGAAGCACTCAGCAGACCCTTCTTGTAATATTTAGAAATAGAACTTGAGAAATTCAGATGCGACACCCTGCAAGTCACAAACTGCCTTACCTGAAGACGGCTTTTCCTTCGACTAATCCAATGGCAAAGTAGTCGCCAGTCCCGTCCTCGTCTTGACTAGCGAAGAGGAGTCGCCCGGTGAGACTCTCTGGCTTGAAGGTGACGGTGATGTAGAAAGACTCGTAGAACTTGGAAGTCACCACCGGCAAGGAGAGGAAGGAGTTGCCATAGAAACGGGGGAAGCGGATGTCCACAGCTGCACGGCAGAGAGGCAAACGGGGAGAGAAATATGGTGAAATATAGTTTGGTAGCCACATCATCACAATCAATTCTACTGTTGACAGAAAAAAACATTGTTCATTAAAGTGGTGTAGGTATCGATGACGTTGGTTCACAGTATTTTTCTAGAAGTTGTGAAATGAACATCTGGGTTTCATTTCACGAAACATTGATTTGGGATGAGCATAAAAGATGACTTGCTTTTGCCCCTTGGCCTAATATGAAGCACTTTAGTTCAAGTATTTCATTTAACCCGTTGAGGATGGACTGATTTTGCTCCAACACAAATTTTCCATAGACCCCTGCCCAAGTTTACTCGTTACTCATCCTCAACAGGTTAAGCACATTTGTCAGCTTTGCACAGTTGACTAATCAGGACAACAAGTGACACTATATTACCTATGTTTTTCACATTCCTATACACAGAATAAAAAAGAAAACATGACAAATGAAAACATCTACAGAAGCTGCAGTTGTTGTTTTTTTTTCATTCCATTATTCAAAATAAAAATTGCCCTGGCCTTACATAGAAAAGGAGTTTTCGAGTACTTGACAAATCTCAGTCTCAATAATATTTGCTATGCAATATTTCAATGCAGTTTATACTACATGTGCATCCGCATTTCATTCTTATCTCTTTGAAAATGACGTCCTCACATTCACAGAGAATTCCTCAGTTAAATGTCAGACGGCAAAATCTTATCAGGGAAAATAGCAAGACACAGATGTACATGAAGAGAAGTATCTCCTTGTACTTATAAGCAGGATGTTGAAACATACGCGACTATTTACATTATCCACACATGAATCATCACATAGATGACATACAGATATGGAGGGAGAGACAGTCAGAAAGAGATAGAGGAAAAAAAGGAGAGAAAAAAATGTAATCGACGAGCGGTAGTGCTATTCAACATGATGTCATCAGCCTCCTCGTCCTCGGAATTCTATAGCCCGTCCTTGGCCAGTTGCCAAAATCAGCATTAGATATGAAACTACTCATTATTAGGGTAACATGTATAGTCTGTTGCTGTGCAATTAATTGAATGCATTTTGTCGCTGGTAAATTTTGTGGTAATATATCTCCCATGAAGGACATATATAAATATCTTTATTATAGCTATTTTGGAGTAGTGAATACCATTTATGGCACAAAGCCATTGGACTATCAAGTGATTTGGAATTGGTAAGATATTTCTACACAAGTTATGAGACACCACAACAATATGATAATAGTAAATATATGACATATATGCCTGTGATAGATATGATTATATGGAGCAAATATATGATTAACTACTTCAATACCGCTAGAGATTTGTCTGCACACGATCCCAAAAGCATTCCAAGATGGTAATCTTGTAAGGGTTACATTTTGACATTTTACTCCTTATACTACCAAATTTCAGCATTATTGCTGCTACTAATGATAACAATCAGATCAAAACAGAAATGTGAATATCAATGACAATAATGAAAGTGAAAATCTTAGATAAATTATGGCTTAAGATGAAGATAATGTAGATAACGACCTCAATGTAATGTCTAACAAAAAGCAATTTCATATAGGATGTTATTCTCATTCTTGAAGTAAAGTTAGAAGTGTACAAATATTTTATAAACCAAATTTAGCACGCCATACAAAATTTATTAGTCACAGGTGCATGAAAAATCCGAGATCCTATCTGACTGTAATTTTTCATGCACAGATGCAGTTTATCTGACGAGGCAAAAAAAAAAAAATGTTGTGGATCAGCACCACAAAAGGCTGCTGACTGAAATAGCTACGACTGCATACTAGTTTATCGGGGAAAAAAAAAAAGAGGGCAGGGGAGTATTTTACCTTTAAGTACAATTACAACGATATCATCAGATGTGGACGCTTAGCATCACCAATCAATATGCGGCATTTACTTGTCGAGACTGAGACAAATGTAAAGCTGTCTGCCGTGTTGCCGTGCCGGGTCTGGGGAAGAGCCGTGTTTATTTGTACGCGTGAAATGCGATCATACCGTTCGGGGACACTCCAGGCGAGTCTGCCCCGCACATATATATGGCGCGATTCAATAAATCTCCCGACAGACAATATTGGCGGAGTAATAGGAACTGGCATCTAATACTTAAAATGGGTGAGGGGATTAAAAGGAGAAAGCAAGATCCCTCCCTGGATTTACTGAGGGGTGACTGAATACCCTCATATTGAAAAATTGATGCTTCCTCTTTCCTTTTTTTGTAATATAGCAATAAATTCCGAATCACCTTCCCTCTTGGGGGCTGGAAACAGACTCAACTAACTGAGGACAGTTACTAAGGCCTCTTCTTCTATTTCTCCTTACTAGTTGATATATCTTATAGCAGCTAAATTGCTGGCAATTGAACTTAAGCTGTCAGAATATATGGATGGCAGAAAGAAATGGAAGGATAATTATTGGCAATTCTGACAATTTACCGGTTATTTCTGGAATCATATTAACGATTGAGCTGTCAGAATATATGGACGGCAGAAATAGATTAAAGGATAATTATTGGCAATTTTGACAATTTACCATTTATTTCTGGAATCATATTAATCTGTTTACTAATGGTAGAGCCAGAGCTTTATGAGATTTCAAAGAAGAACTTCTAATCCCAGCAAGTATAGATAGTATACATATTTCGACTTGGTAAGCTTTTTCAGTCAAATGTTTATCTCATCAGAGTGAGTGTTCCATTCTACTGATGCCATGATATATCTAGAAAGTAATCCACATAGAGTTATTGGTTACCTTCTTTTATTCTCCAATGAGGCCTTTGTACTTCCAATGTTTAAAGTTGATTTTTCCTTATTTCGTGAGTCATAGTGGAAGTATTTCCATCAAATTGTCCCTTCCCCCTTTCTGAGTCCTTCTGTCATCACACTTTCTAAGCTTAACCTGCTGACGACGGACTGATTTTGCTACAACACGCGTTTCCCATAGACACTTGCCCAGGTATACTCGGGACTCGTCCTCAAGGGGTTAGGCAGAAACCGATAGCAATGTCCCCAAATGATTTGATGCTATTCACATGTCTTTGTTCACTTTTAACCCTCTCTGTGCAATGGACTTTGGTCAGTATTTTAACGCTATGGGGTTTTCTGCATCCCGATACGAGTCCTGAGATAACTCGGGCAGGTGTCTATGGGAAGTGCATGTTATAGCAAAATCAGTCCGTCCTCAATGGGTTAACATCTTCAGCAGATACACAATAAAACTGGTCTCTGAGATAGCTTTTTGGAAGCACACGTCTGCTTGTAATGTTCTTTTCCAAGTTTCCGAAAACTTTTTGTCACAGCAAATTCAAATGCAACCCACATTATTTACATATTTTTGCTCAAGATACCATGAGATGTAACTCTGTGACTCTTGAATCCAAGTGAACATTACTTGCGACATAATTGGGAAGAGTATATTGATGGTCTTGCAAAACCCAAAAGTATTTCTACACTCACTGTATTTTTCATGATCTCTGCTGAAGTTTGTCTCGAAGATTCCATTTGCTTAACCGACTCACATCGGTTAAGTTCTTAATATAGAGCGCCAAAGTGTGATGTCATAGCCATTCATCGCCATGGAAACTGGTCCTGAACAACCTCACCCAGCCCTTGTGTTTATATGTGCACCTGGTTCCAACCCAATCTATAACAGAAGACTGTGACATCATCACTTTGGTAGTCCATTTCTCTCACTTTACTCATGGAAATAATATTTCTGGTTGCCAGTGACAGTTTGGAAAGTGCTTCAAATACAACATGAGTCTCGGTCCAAGTTAAATGCTCCACCAGAATGACCTGATCACAATGGCAAGAATTCATTTGTCTTTTTTTTTTTCCTCCAGTTACACCAGGATGGCATCATGCTGCGCTGAATGCATCTCAAGGGGTTTCCACGTGTGTGCTCTCCGAAATGTCACATCCGCTCTGAGCATCAGGACTGCATCGGTGCTGTTTGTAGACCACTTACCATCTCATATCATGACACCAACACACACCCACGTGTACACACAGACAGAGACACACACAAACACAAGACACAGACATTGTTGAAAGTTCAGTCTGAGCAAAGTTCTAATGCCTTACCAGAAAAATTAACAAGTCTGTACTAATAGATCCCTGGAAGAAATAAATTATCAACCTTCATAGGACCATTTTATCATGAGCATTTTGCTACAATGGACAATTCTTTTCTCTCAATGTGCGAAAAAGTACATTCACAAAGCAAAGGAGAGACAAAATGTGATGCTGAGAAATAGATTTTCCCCCCGATCTTCCGCGCCCCTCTCGCTACTTAGACGAGACAAATAACGGCAAAGTTTGTTTTTCAATTATCATGTCTTGCTGGCCGCCGATACGTGCTCTCTCTCCGAATTGGTGTCCCGCAGTGGACGGATGATCCCGCACGCAGCGGCTAGTCTGCGAATCAGACCCCCATCCGCTAAAGCTCAGCATTATTGTCTAGTATTGCACCACGTTACATATTTCATACTTTCCAGCGCCGGGCACCCACGCTCAATATTGATTTCTCGTTCTATCTCTCTAAAAATCCACTGTGAAAAAGTGCAGTCAATATGGAGTTTCTGCAAAGTGCATTGAATTGCCAGGAATAGTTGCGTGCAAAACAACAAAAACAAACAAAAAACTTGCAGAGTAGTCTAAACAGAAATGAAAGTCTGGTGGAAAAACTCTTTATAATCTCCAATCATTCACTAGAAACATCAGAGCATTCACGGGGATTTCATACCCTCTTTGATGTATTGACGGCATTCGATGACCTCACCTTCTTATCTTCATAAAGCAAACAAGATTACTCGTTTAGCCTTCCTAATTAAAATTGATGAATGCCTTGACTTTTACATGTGTAATTGACCTCTTATAAAGCAATAAGACTGTGCCTGACAAACAAATGTAATTTTCAAAAGGTCACTGCTACAGAGTTAAGCTGGGTGAGATTTGTTATGTCTTTTCAAGAGGCTGCATTACATTTCAAAGCTACTAATTCAAAGCACCGATCAATACTTTCACATTAAGATACGCACACTGACATGGCTGTCCACATGTTACCAGCAATGTCACTTTCACTAAATGCCATGCACATCATGACCGATTAACCTTTGCAGCAAATGATTCTTTTATTGTGCTTTGTTTGCTGGCTGGCAAGCAAAGCTGGAGTGCTTTCAGTTTTCACTGTAGTTTATTTTCGTATTTCTCAAAAAAATAAAAGTAAACAATACTTTGTGGTCAAATATGAAATACATAGCGTGCACAAAACACATCTCACAAAAATATACGGTAAAATTGTATATCAATGATAACTTTGCTGAGATTGCAGATGCAAAAGAGCAGACAAGGGAGAGAGAAACATGAAGGAAACTATGAGGAGCTACAGCTCACAGCAAAGACAATTTGCAGGTTTCCAAAGAAATATGAATTCTTAGCATTAATGGAGGTCAGAAATGGTTTGAAATTGAAAGTGATAGCTGCACTGATTGAATTGGTATAGATGTTGGAACAATGAACTGTCTATGAAAAGAGATCGCCTGATCCCCTCATTCCTATTGTGTCCATGGCTTCCCTGTTGGACTGAGCGAGGCACATTGCTAAGTTCAGAGTGGGCATGCTATTCTACAATTACGGGTAAGTCAAATTCTGCCAGATTATGGCATGCTGATGAAAAATGTAGTTCCTGGTGGGCACAGAAGGGTTAATTGATGTAGATATAATGAGAGCCCTCATGCAGGCTTCATTCATTATATGCCCAATGTGATATCTTGTTATTTCTTTTTAATCCAAACTGCCTTACATTGCTACAGAGGTAAGCCAAAAGTGTACAAATGGATTTTTCACCATCATGCATCATGATTTTGACATTTAAGTACTAGTATAATATTCCACAATGAATCTACTTTTCAAATTAGTCAAATTCTTCCGTCGAGACGTTTTCATTGCAACTGATTGACAAATTGCCCAACATCGACGTAAATGTAAATGTAAATGTTGGGCAATTTGTTAATCAGTTGCAATGAATGTACTTTTGTTTTGATCATTTGATCAAGTTGCTTGTATATATTTGTATGTGTCTCTTTAAAAATATGTTGCCTAAAAATACAAATCTTGTCTTTAACAAGGTCTTACATAGGCAGGAGTTTGACAGATACAAAACTGAGATAAATTAGCTTGAAAAACTTCTTAAAACTGTTGGGGGGGGGGGGTAAAAGTTGGACCTGAAGTGCCCTATGAGATCACAATGCTTTGCATAACTGTCTAAATTTAGACTTCATAGAAAGTCTGAAATATCATCAGAGAGACATAACACAGATTGCATCAATAAGACACTGATTTGGGGTTCCTTCTTTGCCCTTTCTGGTTTTGCATTTGACTATCACAAAGGGTTGAATTCCTCAGAAAATCATACTTCATTATCTTCTAATAGTGTATTCCAGTCAAAAACAACCTTTGACATCTGAGATTTCATGCATCTTTCCCAAATATACACCATCAGAACTCTTCTATGTGTAGAATAATTTTATGAAGTGGAATATACATTCATTGCACCTTACCTGCCAATAAGCAGATTTCCAATGTCTACTACTGCAAGAGCAGAAAGTTTTGTGGCATTGATTTTTTTGTACTTGGCCTGGTAAGCCGAATTTCGGCATGTTTTTCATTTCAAGGACCATCAAGGCGATTGAGCGAGCACTTCATACAGCTCACCACTGGCAGGACAGTCAAGGCCTTTGGCAGCACATGCTATCACGGTATGCTAAGAGGTAACTGGTCTGCATTATGACAGCAAATTCACTCACGCGACAGGAGTAGCGAACATGACAAAATCTAACAGTAACATACGTTTAATATACACCTATAATAGAATATTTTTATATATTTAAACATGAGTGCCATGCTTAAATAACTTCAAATTTCTCCATCACATTCCCCTGCATGGAAGTAAAAGACTATGCCCCATTTCTCACGAATTTTTCTGTTTTCAAGATGCAGATCCACCGTGATGGCGAAAGTGACAGCAGCAGTCTGCTATGCAAGGGGGATCAAAACTGCATTTCGTAAAGGCGCCATTGTCAGTGTAATCCGTGTCCGATGCTTGTATGGCTCACTCGGTTGCTCAAGAGCGGCTCATCTACCAGATTTCCTGACTAACTTGCGGTGGGCTGATTTTCGTTAGCCTAGTAGGCACTTCTGGAATGTCGGTGCTTCCCAGAGAGTACAACACAGTGCATTGTCAACTTTTTAGACAAGGCAAATATCATACAGTTTTGACAAGGATGGATATCTGAAAACATGGATATCTGAAGATGTGATACATGAGCAAGAATTATACCTTTCCATGCTTGGTTCAGTGTTGTCCTGTGCTATCTTAGAATGTGAATGCACTTGTATGGATAGGGAGCTCACGAGTCACAGACAGACTGACAGACGGACACACAAACAATACAGAGACACAAACACACACACATACAATGTTATGTACAAGCAGACAGGTGATGGAACATCATCACAAGTTACTTCCATCACATCGACTAACTGCCATTGGAAAAATCAATACTAACTGTGGTATGTCCATTACTCTGAAGTGACACTGTTATCGTGGTAACTGTATCTATGGGTGACCACAGATACATCCCTATCTCTTCCTATATTAAACATCCTACATGAAGATATCATTTGAAAGGATCCAAGCAATCATTCAAAGCAATATATAAAAAAAAAAAAACTGCATCACTTCTCAATCTAACTTCTTCTTAAACTGACAAGAATACATTTTTTTTTTCTGTAAAAACAAACAAACAAATATTCATCCTGAACCTTCTACTGACAGGTATCTCTTAATGTTGGACTTGAAGAGATGGAGTCGACTGATATGAGTTTTTAGACTATTAAATAGGAGGAGGTAGCAGAGATGACAGAACAATAAGACTCCAGAAACAGTGCTCACAAAGAGAAGATGAAAAACTGGAAGACAGACCAGGGCCCCATTTCATAAAAGATGTTATAGGATAGCATCTGTTGGAAATGGCAACTTCCCATAGCAACGGCCAATCAGGAAGCTGGATTTGAGTCATTACCATAACAACTGCCATTCCAGCAAGAGTTGCTATCATATCAACTTGAAATGGGGCCCAGAACTACTTCTCCATTAAACATCTCACGTTGCAGCCCTTATTCAGCATGAACATGATGTTTGTCTCAACAGGAAGCAAAGGTCCATTTATAGGTACCACCAACAAAAATGTGTTTCTTTGAGCATTCAGCCTAAGCATGAAGACCATTAATAGGTTCAAAAGCAAAAATCATCAAAATAATGACATACAGTGGTATATTATGACAGAAAAATGCACAATATCATCTACATACATATATTTGATGGAAATCCTAACATGTCTCCACATATGAAAGTGAAGCATAATGCTGGTAGGGTTTTCTATAACAAAATACCATGTGAACATTGAAGCACATGATTCAAACTGAATCTTGAAATGTGATACTGAAAGTTTCAATAAGTCTGTACATCTCACGAACAATATCTCTTAGCTGAATGAAAGATGAAAAGGGATGTGTGTTCATAAATATGATTATATTCTTCCTTTAAGATTCCAAGAAGGAGCATAGTCTTACTAGGAAACTTCTTCACACTACCTTTTTCTTCTTCTCTGCACCATCTGCACTATCGCGAGAACGAACGAGAAGAGATTTACAAAAGGAGAATTCAGAATTAGAGGATAGATGCATGAAACATATCTGGCTTTGGTATTGATTCGGCGGTAGCAATTACATCATATCAATGGAATTTGCGGGTGCTAAAAGCATGTTTCATTCTCTGACGTGTGCAAGGATGAGTTTCACTCCAGGGCAATTGGTGTCTGCCGAGCTGCGGCTACTGCTGCACCGTAGGCAATGAAAAAGTTGGAATCTTCCCTCGGACTTTATAATCTCATCACAATCGGTAGGGGAAAAAACCAACAGAAAACACATCCAGTTTGAGAATGTCGACAGATGTTGGTTGCTTTTGGAGCAAACTCGGTCTGAACTGTATGAATTGATTTTTCATGCTTGCGCAAGGCTCGATGAGTGTGAAATAACAGCTCTGAAGAATGCCAATGACTTGTACTGCACAGGCTAATAATATCCATAGCATAAACTAAGAGAAGTTTACATTTGAAGCTAATACATTTGGAGCACTAATGAAGTGAATTTCCATGTCAAGATCTGTAGGGCCTAATCATGATAAGCAGCAGTCTTGTTTGACCTGCTACAAGAAAAAAAGAAGCACTACATATAATTTTCACTCAATCTACCAATTCTCAAAGTGGTTTCATTTCAAAATGTTCAGAAATCTAATGAGTGGTTTGTCTGTCTTAATTTGTTTCCTTCCATCTCTGAAGATTCATGCCACCTGTTTTGATGTCTACTGCAGTGAAGCTCCTTGCTTGTCAATGCTTGCAAGAATTCAGGGAGCTTGCCCAAATACATGGGGGTATTTTATCAAAGTGGATCACTCTTTTTAAACCAACTACACACTTGGTCAGGTGGTGAAAGCTCTTGTTTCTTACTACCGAAAGAAAAAAAAATGCAGATATCAACCGTTCCTACCATAAAAGAGTTATATCACATTTAATATAAGTGCAATCAGTGAAAGTTTCCTGCTAATATCCTTTAAACATGCCAACAAATAATCTGACAAATAAACCAACTTGACCATTCCCTCTACATCTTTGGCATCGAGCCACCGGTCAGTGCAAAGGAGGGTTCGATGACCACCCCTCTAGGCCTGAAAGTCCAAGTTCCTTGGCGGCAAGATAAGCAATCATTTATTCAGTTTCTCATTTACTCCAGCGCTGCTTTCCAAATTGCTGATGGGAACTCGGCCACCTCTTCCGCCAGTAAAACTGCACGAAGACAATAATTTACGTGGCTGGCCCTAGGAGAAAATATGATCTGCTTGTGCCTAGTTGATACTGTTATGATGGATTATTATAAACTGTAATTAATACTGCGAGTCTCATCTATTTTTTTTTTTTTTGCCACAGCCCCAATGATTAGCAAACACGCTGGGGTCACAGGCACACGCAGGAAGTGCCCCGAGTGGAATACGTTTTGGAATTTTATTAAATGCACTTAGAACTTTTCTCCAAACCCTCCACATTGCCATCAAAGATTCAATGAATTATTTTGCTTGAAATTGAAGGGAAAATGGTATTTTTCTTTTTTAGATATATCAGAATAAGTATACACCCAGTACTGTGAAATGGAAAATATTAATTAAATGTCCTTTTGCTTTCTTTGAAGTGTCTACAATTAACAGGTAAAAGAAGGTCTGTGTTTATTAGGTAGCGCTTCCTTCGGGGCATGAACCAAATGCAGTAACATTTCTACTAGCAGAATTTTTGGTTTAACACTTTCCTTAATCATTTATATGCCAATTGTGTCAAGCAATCAAAGTTGCCATCTTCTGCATTCTCCAATATAATTTGACTATTATGCAAATACAACAAAATATTCAAGAACAACAATCTAGTGATCCTACACAAATGACAATGTGAAAAACTACTGAGATTATGTTAATACTTAGTGCCAGATGCAGGAAATTGTTGTGATGTTGCAATATAACATTTCAATGTTATGTCGCTTGGCAGAATGACAATGAAGTTATTTGGTTGTGCAATGAAGATCTCACTAAGATGTAGACTTACTCTTCATATCTGTCCACCAGATTTATCATCTCTGCTTACAACTCACTACAACAGAAATCTGCACCAAGTAACTCAAAATGGCACCAGAAGATATTGGCCAGCTACTGTATACGCCGAATATTTCGTGAGGTTTTTATTTTTCGCGAATTTCGCGAGTCAGGTGCTATTCGCAAAATTAAAGACACGCAAAAGTATTGACTCTGATCCTGAGGTGAATATGACGTACGCGTGTACACTTCTCCGTTCAGTACAGGCATCCACGATCGCGAGTTTAACCACTCGCGAAATCGTCAGGAATTCCCGATTCGCGAAAATTTAGACTTGCAAAATATATGGCATATACAGTATCTGACACAGTATCAGAACCACGCAGGGTTGAAGGGACTGTACAGTACTGGTTGAGGTGGGGATTTATGTTTTGAACATTCCTAAGTAAGATAATGAGAAATCTCATGTGAAATATGAAAGAGCATACAATTTTAAGAAGGATTCAACGTTTATTTGATGAAAATTGGTTTTCGAATGGCTGAGATATCCAAAAAAGTGATAATAATAAAAGGCAACAGGCCACGCTTTTATTAGGATATCTTTGTTTCACCTTGTTTTTGGATATCTCAGCCATTTCAAAATCGATTTTCATCAAATAAACATTTGATACCCCTTAGAATTGCATGCTCTTTGACATCTCATAGAGTGGTTTCTGAATATCTCGCAAAATGTTAAAAGCTAAATCCTCACCTCGACCAGTACTGTACACACCCTTTAAGCTTATCAACTGTTAGTGAATAAAAGTAATTTTGCCTAACAAGCCTCTAACTGCCCTTTCTCCTTGTTTCTTTCTGTTTATCTTGTCTATATGTCTTTGTTTCCCCAATGATACGTGATCCTGTGTCCGTGTGTGTTTCTGCTTGCTTCCATTACTTAACTTTTGATTTTCTTTTTGTAAGTCCAATTAATTAGTGGTCTACGTCTCTACAAGCTTGTCTTTCATGTAGGCCTCTCTTTATCAAGAGCATAATGATGTTGAAAAAAGAAATAGTTTCATATAGATTATGCATTAGCTCATTTTCTTTTTCCACTCTTATATGTATGTTTATATATTTTGTATCATATTGATTTGTTCTAATTTTTGAATTTGAAAAAAAAAAATGTGATATTTGACTTTAAATTTGATTTGAATTAAATTGATATGAAAAGTATCATTTCTAATTATGAAAAGAGAAGTCTTTGGAAAAGCTCTGATCACACCGATGCAGATCATGGCCAAAACAGTAGGAGTATTCTCTTCACCCTGCTTTCAATATTTCTCATCACTTGAAAACATAAAAACGGTGCCCATATTTTTGGAATGATGCAGTATAGGCACAAAAATTCATTTTCATCATCACTGCCGATATCAATCTCTCCTCTTGCATCACCGTCCCACCTGTGCAGTACCACCTATCTAAGCATAGTTTTGTAGACACCCTGTACTTTCAACTCTACTCGGCACAAACTACCGAAGGTTCAACGAACTCTTGTCAATGTTCCTCAATCATGTCTTAAAACTTGATGAAAGTGGGTCCAGCCATGCACCTGCATGTCACAACACATCCTCATCCACTCCGACTATGACGTCTTCGCTCCTTTGTAGAGGGAAGGGGGTAAAAAAAAAAAAAAAAACTCCAAGGAGATGCACGCCCTCGCTTGTGCAAACACGCCAGGCAAGCCTCGTCGTGATTAGCTGGAGCAGTAAAAACATTTCTCATTTGGTGCGTACTCTGTTGCTGCCCGGGGGCAGGGCAGGTATATAATGCAGGGATTTTCCAAATTGATTATGGTTATTTCAGTCACAACTGCATTAATGAGAACTTGTACATGGCTGAAGAAATTATTAGACAGAAAAAAAAGATTTCAAAATGGCCTCTAATGTTGTAATTTGTTCATGTGTATGGCATGGATTGTGATGCTCCACTGAGAAAATGATCTGGCATGGACCACAATACTAGGACAGTGGCAAGTGCAGATATGACCGTGTGGGTTGGCCAAGAGCAGTGAGGTTTTCCCTATTACTCAAATTTGAGGCAGTTTGTGCCCATTTGGCCTGTCACACTTTACTTTCACACATGTTTATCTGGGTACTGCAAGTCTTATTGCAACTGAGGTATAAAGAATCATACAGTTAGTTGTAATAAATGCGATTCAACAGTATTATGTATGCCCAATAAAAGTTGGCTAAGTTGGCAGAATATTGGATGCAAAAAGTTATGAGCAGATAGAAGTGTTTCAAAAAAATAGACAAAGTGAAAATTTTTTCACATGTGTTACTACTTACACCAAATTCTGCACACCACTGGCTTATATCCTCTGTTAGGTGTGCATTTCATCACGGCCCAATAAACACTGTCAAGGTGACAGCTAAGTGTAGGGTTAGCAGTGCCATGTAGGGTATGATTGATTGTGTTGCAGCCAACAAAGTGCTAAATCTATACGCGCTGCTATCACAAACTCGGCCATAAATACTTTGTGCCTTCATTTCCAAGTGTCCAGAGTAATCTCAAAAAGGTCAGGACCCTGGTATGAATTATTTTGACTGCCTCCATAAAGGCATGATGTGAATAGGAAACTATTGAGGCATAGGGTGATTTCAAGGCAACAATAATGCACTGATCTTTGCAGTAACCACATTAATTTTTGTTTCACTTTCGTTTGTAACAAGTATGTCATGTACAGGCTCACAGCCGGAAAGGGAATTGCACGTCCCCCACACCATTCCAAAATGAAAGGAGCAGATATCCTTTGTTCGCCATGAACAAGATCTGGAAAAGATATATACGTGTAAAACTTGATTTTTCTTTGCATGATTGCACACAAAGGAAGGCATCATGTAGGCTACCTTGCATGATAAGTCAAATGAAAACAAGTTTGAATCCTGCATGGGTACATATACCCATGATTTTTTATTTTATTTTTTTTATCATGGCTACTACTCAAACACTGATCAATTCAGTGCTTATTTACGTTGATGTTGGGCAATTTGTCAATGAGTTGCATAAGAACACTGCAAGAGAGTTTTCATGACGCATTTAAAAAAAGTAACTAGATCATCTCCTTAAATGAAAATCAAAACTTCCACATATTTCCACATATACCCAATAGGGCACACATCTCATTTCTTCTGCAAAGATCTGATGATATGATAATAACATGGTCTTCTCCATCCAGGGTAGCCTCTTCAGCGTTAACATTACTCTACCAGAGGGCCTTGCCAATCTACAATCAGTCCTGACTAGATACGTTCATTCTTGCTTAAAAGTTGCCAAGAAATGATAAGAAAACACAAATCCTTATCCAAAGATGAAGAGGGCTCTTTTGGTTTATGGCCACACGACAGGCGATGTGCCCTGATTTATGATGTTTGATATTTCCAGAACACTTAGCCCGTTGTTTGTATACAATCACACAGGTGATTTATCGGAGTCCAAATGAAGACCTAGCGGTTCACGTCCCTAAATGAGGCTGAACCCTTTCCACCTTTCCTCTCTCTTTCTATCTGTTCTCAAGATTCTTCGACGGTCATATATTTCAAATTCAAAGTCTGGGCTCCATCACTTACCGTCCTTAATTAAAAAGCAAGAATATATAAAGTGTCAACGGAACCACCACATATCAGTTTTGACTACCTGGGCGCTGGCATGTCGCGTAAAACTACGGTGCAGTCCCACATGGTTATTCTTGCTCACAAGATCACATCATTTTTTTCTTACCTGGATGAAAACAACTGCAAGTATATTTTCTCTTCATTTGCGAAGCTGCTTTAAAACTTTCATAAACTGATTCACTTTACCAACCCTCGTTGACAATTTTGATCACATTCTGTTCATTCTTCCATCCCATGCACTCTCTCAATTCTCTACCCCCCCCCCCATCCCAGGAAAGAAAAAGAAGATAATTCACTAAAATGTGCATTAGACAAAGCTATCCACACACTTCTAGGTGTCCCAGTGGCATAGTCTAAATCAAGAAGGCCATTGAAATACAATAGGTACATATTGGAATCAGACTAACTATCCACAACAGTTCCTTTTTAGAACAGAAGCCCTGATTGGCTTACTCTAAGGCTTAAAGTCATAACTATGCCGATGCAGGGAAGCAAATGTCCTGATGATTTGAGCCATCTTCGCAGTTTCAGCAAAAACTCTGATTTCTGAATCCTCATCACTGGGTTAGACCAATCGGAGGCCACTTATTCCCTGTACATATGTTCTGGAGTTGCAAAGATCACTCAAGAAGAAATAATAAGTGCATGCATTCCACAGACTGGGAGAAAGGCTACACCTCTCTGTCACCTGACACGCACACTAACTGGACTTGCCTTTGATAGACTATAAAGGAAGACAGATATCAGGGGAGATGGTCAGTGCTGTTAAATTGACAGCCTTTTAACAAGTCAAAATAAGAGTCTTTTCAAATTGGAGCAGATGTTTGTTTGCCCAAGTGCAACGCCTGTCAGAAGACAGTCCCACTTAGCAAAAGACAAGGGATTACCACGGGAGTAACCGACACTAATGACAGACGACAAGTTGTTCTTCTCCTGGCATCCAATTCACCCCGTCACTTTTCTATCTTCTTTTCTCTTTCCGCTCCTACTTTTCTTCCTCACTATTTCTTTTTTTTTCTCTTTATAGTTTTTTTCTTAACACACACACACACACACACACACACACACATACACACACACACACACACTATAAATGTATAAATAATTTCGGCCTTGGCAACTTTAACCTCCAAAGCTTCAAGAGGGTCTTACAACACACACAAACTCTCCATCTCTCTTTCTCTCTCTCTCTAAATGATAACGCTTTTTGTTACATCTGGTTGTCCTCTTTGTTTGTTTTTTCTTATTTCCTGGCACTTATCCTGTCACTGTATCAGAATTTTCTCCACAAATTCACAGTATCGATCCAAGGACTACGTGTGGGCGAACAACTGGCGAACAACTCAGTAAAGTATCTTACTCTATAAAGCCAACAAGCAAAGGTGTTGAAAACATGTGGCGCTATGTAGCTTCATCAAGTAAATCCACTTCCGTAGCCTAACAACTCGTGCCACTATGAAGCGAGGATCTGACTCGTTGGGTTAAGGGTAAGCTGCCACATTGGGTAAAGAAGAGTGAACTTGAACCACACTTGGCACTGAATCTAACTATGGGTGATTGAAATGCCTCAGGATCATGCATGGTTCCACTGAATGACTCGTCAGGAAGGGGCGAGGCGGAGGGGTGTAATAATTCCCCCATTCCCAAGTGAGTGAGAGAGAGTACAAGTAACTCTTTTCTTTCTTTCTTTTTTTCGGTGGGGAGGGGGGAGGCGATATTTTTCCCCCATGCCTCATTAAGCATGAGGGAAACAACACAAACCAGGTCTCTCAGGAGCGGAGAATGGGGGACGGATTGTCAGCCCTACGTGACAGAAACCTGATCCACTTTTGAGATGAAATTAAGTCCGTCACTTTGGTGGCAGGTGCCATGTTTGCTCCAAAGCGCGCAGGGAAAAAGAAAAAAATATAAGAAAAGATGAGTGAGGTTAGTTAGGTGGATGGGGGAGAGAGGATGGAGAGTTGGTATTGGGGTAGGAGTCCAGTGGGAGAAAGGGTAAAGTGAAGAAAAAAAGTAGGAGGAAAGTGGTTGAGAAAGACCAGGGGATGCGGCTTATCAGTAAGATTTATGTAAAGTATTAGAGTGGTCCATGAAGCATCTGATGACAAGCAGGACACTTCCGAAGACAGCCAAGATGGTGGCTGAATAGATAAAGCACACATGCACCACCATCACATCACTTTTGTTATTGTTTTGGGGTTGTTTTTTCCTCTTTTTTTTTTGGGGGGGGGGGGGGGGGCTATATCATGCAGACTTCCAGAGGACAAATGCACAATATTGAGTATAGGCTTCTGAGCCATCTTCTAGTAAACATTTTCTACTAATGGGCCACTATCAGTGGGTACTGTGCACACATTTGATTTCCATAAATGATTTCATGACGCACAAACTTTTTTTTTCATTCATGTTTGGAAAAATGGGAAAACAGTCAAGGAAATCTTTACAGGACATCAGTTTTCTTTTACAAATGAATGAAAAAGAAAGGGCACCAAGACTAGGAAAATTTTTTACACTAAGACGGTTTGAGACCCGCATTTTATCATTTGAATTGATAAGATTGATCATCTGAAAATAGGAAGAACATTATTCTTCTTGTAATTTTCAGTAAAACTCATCATTAGCATTGTAAGCCAATATGTCCTAGAGACGGTTTTTACTTTGTCCACTTTGGATTGCATACTGCATTTTCATCTCCCTTTTCAGAAATATATGAAACTTATGTTAGCAATACCCCCCCCCCCCCAAAAAAAAAAAAAAAAAAGAAAGAAAGAAAATGCAGTTTTTTTCCCAAAGAATACTACATTACATACAGTACACATGGGGATGACATGAGGCTAAGGAGAAAAATGATCAATTCATCACCCTTGTTATGACTACACTTTGCCCATCCCTCAGTTTTAGCTCTAATGTTGACAAAAAAAAAGAAAGAACTGTTTCTGCCAGAAGCAGTATCTATACCCAACAGTCAGCAAGAATGAAATCTCAGGTTTTTTCCTCATGCACACACAGATTTAAAAAAGGGGAAAAGGGTTTTGTCCAATGATACAACAGCCAGTGTTGAGTGTCCTACTATTTTTTGGTTCCATTTTTGGGAATTAGGTCAGAACAAACTCAGTGAGGGCAGAAGATTCCATCAAACATTTCATTTTCGTTAACAACTGAGGAAAAAAGGGGGACCTTATCGACCCCATTTGTCAATGATCTGGCGCTTCCACTTTACAGGAGCGAAGTTCGGAAGAATTTCCAATTCTGCCCCGAGCAGAGGGGGAGACGTCACTGCTCCGACTGCACACACAAACACACAAGACACCGAGCAGGCCAAGCCAGGCCCTGGTGAAGAGACTGTTGTGTATTTCCACGCTCACCAATCAATCTCTGCTTGCTTCCTTCTCCCCTGTGCGGCCCGGAGGTCATTTGTCCCCGAGTCATGTTGATGCACCAGTTCCTTCCTCCCACTTGTGTATTAACCCTTAGACCACCACGGGATAACACATACTGCACGCCATCAAACATGAATCATGAATGCAAACATGTTTCACATATATGTTGCATTCTGCAGGTGATATGTGTTGTCAGAAGTATTCTATCTATCAATTTATTTCGTTTTATTCCTCGGGGAAGGAAGAGGGGGAGGAGGAGGGATGTTGTGGTAGAAAATGGCATCTTATGTTGCAATGAAGCTATGAAGATAGTTGATTACATTCAACCCTTTATGTGCCTGGATACTTAACTGTAAATTGCCAAGCTTTTTCATTAGTGTCCGCGTAACCCTCCACCCCCTTTCATTTGACCTTATGGTAATTTAGACAGCCCACGCAGGTACAACCCCTCAGTCTGAAAGGAAGGCTATGATGGCAAGCGAAGGATTATGGGATTAGGTAATCTCTACTCACTGACATTTAATTTCAAGACATCAAAGTCAACTGATGAAAAACAGGTACAGACATTTCTGTGTCTTTTTTCTACCTTCATTCTAATGAAAACCTTTTCCAATGACTGTAAATGCATGAACTTTATTCCCTGCCCTGCGGCATATTGCGTTTCTTTGTTTCGCATTAAAATTTGCTTGAAATTCATGACTCATGGAATGTGCTTTTTTATTTGTATGTGTGTTTAAATCTCTTAATTATGACCCATGCTTGCTAAGTTTGTTGGGGTTTTTTTCTGCTATTTCCTTCTCCCCCTCCTCCTCCTTCTGATAATGATGAAAAGGGTGAAGAGTAGTAGGATGCTCTGTGTCTTGGTGGCAGGAATTCAGGAGCAAAATCAATTGGGCCATGTTTATTTTGAGATAAGCAGCTAGCTACCTTGCCCTCCTGATTAAGAATGGGGGTCAACTTCTGTTGCCACGGCGAGAGAGATTGCCTACATCTCACAAACCACCACCATCACCACCACCATCATCAGTGGTAGAGGGGAAAGACACCTGGGGGAGCTGTATACCCCCTCCATCAAATCTCCGTAAGTCAATTAATGTCAGAGGTAAAAATTTGAAGAAAAAAAAAGCAAAACAAAGATACAGAGGGTGATCCGAGAGGATACTCGGATCGCATAAAAAACAGATATATTGGGATAATTTTTTTTTTTCAAATACCAGAGCTTTGCTCAATAGACAAAGGATGTTCGATTTGGTATATATTTATAGATATAAGTGCTTTTCTCTTTGGAATAATCAGAATCAGGAGAGTTGTAGTGGCATAGTGTATCAGAAGTCTCAATACATATCTACAGAAGATGTTGAAGTACTGAAGAAAGTAAACATACGGAAGTGTCTCCCCTAAAGCCCCCATATCCTTGTCTTTTCCTTCTTCTTGCTAATGCAATCAAAACAATGTGATAAATTGAAATGTAGCTACACTGATGAGTTCATAACATTGCAGTGCCACTATGAACAATAAAGTAACATTCTCACATACCAATCGAGCTCTCAATCCCGATTGTCTGTGTAGACTGTCCCTTCGAGCAGTGCCTGGCTTTTGAGAGAGAGAGAGACCCATCTTACGCAAGACATTTGCTGCCGTGATGAAAAGGTGTGTTTATTGCAGCCACTCTGCATGATTAGCCCTGCTACGCATCACTAGAAATTTATGTGACTGGCACTGGCTACTCGAAAGACGTCCATGAAAGGGGAGGGGGGAAAAAATCTGCCTACATGCACTTTGCACTGACAAAGTCTCTTTGTATGCAAAGTTACCATGACAGTAAATGATCTATGATGTCACATACTTCGTAATCATTATTTCCTTAATTGATACATACAGATTTATGCTTGTATCTTTCTGTCTACCAGTTTTATCTATACACAAACAAAAAGCAATACAAGTACATAAGCATATATTTGCATGTACACATCTTATATGTGTGCATATAACTGACACCTCTGTGCTTCTTACTCTTTGATGTCAATGCAGTATAACCAGTTTGTCAATATGTATCATTATGCAGAGCTGTTACAACACAGAACTAGATATCTTCCAACACATGGTTCTCTTGCCATGCATGACACACACGTCTGTGAGAAATCTCTCTGCACTCTTAACAGCATATTGGACACAGGGGCTCCCACTAACCCCTTCAAAATTGATGTGTTTTATCATGCAAGGATGTACAAGACAGCCCTGTCTTCGTACATATCATACAGAATTTCAAAATTGCGGGAAACATGTATAGATAGGACAGAGAAAGAGAAAGAGAGAGAAAAAAACTGAGATAAATAATGCAACCTTTCCCCGGATGGCAAAAGTCAAGCCAGGAACTAGATTTTCTCTTCTCGTCCGCAGATGACGTGGAAAGACCAGATCCCTGTTTCAATGAATTTGAATTCTTTGTATTTTGTCTGCCCTGGGGCAAGGGATACCCTTCTCAAGTACTCTGCCTCAATAGAAGTAGGAGCAAAAAAAAAAAAAAAAAAAAGAAAAGGAAACTTCCCTACTTTGTGACATTCAACAAGATCCAAGACAAAAAAACAAACAAACAAACAAAAAAACGACATAACAGACTACTACTACCGGTACTAAAAAAAGATAAAATGGGATTAAATGGGCATTCAGTATTCCATACTCTCCCAGCTTTTGTTGCCAGAATTGATATATTTCATCAAATGCCCTCATTTATTCCTCTACACTATTGGAAGAACATTTTGGTGGTATCCTTTTCATTCAGAGTGACCTCTGTGGAAATAAAGATAAACTAAGGGTGAATCTTCAGCGTTCCTACAGAGCCCTAAAGAATGACCTTTTTGAACACCATAAAATCTTTCAAAGCAATTTGTGAAGGGTGTCTGCCACCATTCACAAAGTTGGGACAGCAAACTACATAACACCGGAATGAATTGTGTTGCCATAAACAGCTACTACATGTTTGCTGTGCCATTAAATTGTTTAAACTAGGTCATCTAAACCTACCCTCTGGATTGCGCCCCAAAATCCAGGACGGAAAAATCAGGACACACTGCCAAGATAGATTCCAAGATGAAATGCATCTTCAGCTACTACAGTCATCGATTAATGTTGTATTTTAGTACTGTTTATGACCTTGCAAATACATTTTGAAAAATATGTCTCAGTTTGTAGACATCTCTGCTTTGAAAAAAAAAAATACAATATCCATCCAAAGCCTACATGTATAACAGTGTATCTGCACTTCGAAAATGGGTTCTGCAAACAAAACATCAGAACAGGTTGTGTCTCTGTACTCTATGTTTTATCAACACATTTTGGGAGATACTTCCTTAATCAGAATCTTATCTATACATTCATTTGTATGGAAACAGCAGTGTATAAAGACCAAGACTGATACTTGACAACAAAAGACCAATGCAATGTTTGTCTGCATGATCTTCAGAGTATACAGATACATCCACTGACATTCCTTCACTAGTAAACCTACGGAGGAGCTGACACAAGATACTTTCTCTGTTTTAATATTGTTTCGTGTACATTGCAACAAAAAAAATATGAATATACCAAATACTTTCAATAGCAATTTTTATCACCCACTGAAAAACACAATGAAAAAAATATTTGTAGAATATTTTGTTGTTTACAATCTTGCATGTTGACATCTATGCTTATTCCCCCTTATCAACATTCCTCCCCTACCTATTTTCTCTCTTTCTCTCTCACACACACACACACACTCTCTTTCTACACCAATCGATTCACTGTTTTAGTTGCCATGGGAACCAACAATGGAACGTGCCAAAACCAGGAGAAAAGTGGGGGGGAGATTGTGATCAAATTTGTCTAATGGACCAAAATGGGGAATGTGTGGATGCTGCAGCATGAGTACATTATTTTCCCCATTCTTCATCATATTCTGTATTTTTTTTACCTTTTTTTTTAGGGAGGGGGAGGAATTTGAGAATCATGCAGCTCAAAAGTTAGGATGTCACCTTCAAAACTGACTAACAGAACTCAATCACTTCACTGACATCAAAGGGTACCGGTATAGATATGTTTGGTGTTAACTAAATATTGGCCTCCTATGGAACCTCATCAATGTACTTTCTTGATGATACATGCATTTACTAACTATGTGCTCCTTTAGTGTAAATTTAGTCTGCCTCTTTAAAGCCTAGCCAGGTGACATATTGATGCAAGCTAAAAACATTCATTTCTTGCAATTCAACGAACTGTCAAGCAAATACTGAACATTCAAACTTCAAGCTTCATGTGTGGATGTCTGGAGAAACACCAGGCAGCAAATCAAATCAACTTTTTTTGTGTGAAGAAATCATGCCCCGCCTCCTTTTTGAAACAATGTTCAAGTATTGATAGACATGTGCTAAAGACTGCCCTCCTCTGCCTTATTGAAAACAGCTTGATTTCCTGGTATGCCTCATAATACCAACAGTAGGCACAGTTTTCAGCAGAGTGTCTGAAATATCAGGAGAAAATGAAGGACGAAGAGATACAGATATCCCTGTTGTGTAGTAAGAAGAGGACAGGTTACACTTTAATCACCGAGCTACGACGTTCCGCTTGAGATTATACCACCTGCTTTGATCTTGCAGACTCTGGTTTATCCCCCATTTGTGAAACTTCATCTGATGTAATTTTTAAAGGGAGGGGGGGGGGGTATTGTTACTGTACCTGCAATCTTTGTTGTCAAAGTTTATTGAGCAACTATCTGTAGAATATTTGTACATCAACTGAAATATGAAGAGTATCAGGAATACTAACACACAAGCCACGAGAAGACATACACTTAATAGTTGTGACATGTTGCTATCTCCTGATATGCCTTTGCAATGTGGACACAGTGAATGCAGTGTACTAATACCCTTTTTTTTTTGCGGGGGGGGGGAGGGGAAGAGAGGTGAGATGCATATGTGCCACAGTCTGGTATGCAATATTGAGCTCAATCGTAAATTTTTTTGGTTAAAAAACATGCATACAAACAAACACACACACACAAATACAAAGACACCAGGATAGGTAATCATTAAATGCCTTGACAAGTGTCTTTGTGTGTTTATGTTTTGTATGGGGGGGGGGGGGTCAATCAAGGGAGAGAATCATTTGCTATACTCTGTCTCAAAATTAGTCTCTCCATTTCAATCCTGCTCCAACACATTTTCCAACACTCGCAAAATCCTGAGCCCCCGTTTCAATCTATATGCTAATGTCAGTTTTGATCACCTTGGCCACAGAATAGGTACGGCAGCTCAAGATTAGCATGTTAATCAAGTCCATGCCATTTCCCCCTTTTTTTTAGTATCATTAGTTCTTCCAGTTTCACCTCCAAGACCTGTCAAGACAGTAATAGGTAGTGGATGAAATATTCATGCCTAACATTCCAGCCAGTCCCATTTACGAACATCTGAATCCCTCACGTCTTAGCCGTCTGAATCTTCACAGAGACCCCGACGTTTTAAGACGCTCGCCAGAAGAAGCCAGATTAAAAGTGAAAGCCATCAATTTCGGTGGTGGTTTTATATATATATTTTTTTTTATGAAAAATTTATCACAAAGATGAGCAAAGCTGCAGATAAGCCGCTTTCCTTGAACAAGCACTAGCGAGCATCATTGAGATTGTACATCACCAACTAGTACTGTAAAAGTGTGGGGGGTTTTTCGGTGAGTAATTTTTTGCGCTCAGATGGGTAGGATCAATTTTGCATGTTTTTAATTCTGCGGAATAAAAATGTAAATTACAATTATACAATCATTACAAGCAATACATTTGCTTGCTTTTATTTTTGCACCAGTTTCATACCGCGCGAAATGCGTAGAAATTTCCACACTGCAAAAATTTCCACTAATACAGTACATCTAGGCATTTGTGGGGGATAGACAGGAGAGCTTGGGGGTGTGGAAAGGCTAGCTGTGCTTACCATTTCCACCTGAACGAGGCCTACTCATACAGCCTGCAAAGGAGAGAAATCTTGTTTGTGCATAAATGGCTGCATCCCCTGTAAAATGACTGTGACCATCCATCATGATCACTGTCTTCGCCATTCCTCCCCCCCCCCCCAAAAAAAAAAAAAATGGTACAATTTCAATGAAATGAAACAAAGCTGAGGAGATTCTTTATCTTGACATCAAGAATCTCTTATGTCAACATGACCCATGGTGAAATGATGTAGAGTAGGAAAAAAAGACATCCTGTGGGGAAAATGATCCTTGTGATGTCCAAAAAATCAACCACTGATTTTTTTTTTTTTTTTTTTTTTTGGGGGGGGGGGGGGGGAGATGGGGTGGGGTATGGGTGGAGGTGGGGGAGGGATGGGGGACATTTGCCTGAACAGGAATGATGATATGTGGAAGTGGCCTTGAATAAATTGCATTATTATCTGTACATACGTATACTGATATTTACTGGGAATTAATGTCATTGAACTGAAATAGACTGGAAAACTGAAAATAGATCTGGCAAAAAAAGATCAAGGTTTGCCAAACTTTGCAGGTTCACAAACTCATTTATCAGGACAGGGAGCCTATGGCTGCCGTATCTGGGAAATTCCCGATATAGATAACGCCAGACGTAAACTCCTGACTCACTTGAAAAGGGGGAAAACGAAGGGTATCTTCGACATCGATATTCACACTTCGCAATTCATTCAATTTGTAACGCCGATTGTGGCACGTCCACCGACAGGATTAGCTACAATGGCGTCAGGGCTGCACTTGCCTCATAAAGTGTTATCCGCCAAAAAAAAAAAAAAAAAAAGACAGAAGAAAGAGAGAAAAAAAAGGAATTTCCTTGCGGCGGCATTTCGTAGACCCTTAACCTCCTTGTTACGACTGGTCGTCTTCCTATCTTCTCCATAAAAAGCTCCAGAACTCATCCCCTCCGTGTACCTCCCTTTTCCCCCTCCCCCCCCCCCCCATCTCCCCCCCCCCCCCCCCCCATTCTGTTTCTCCTGATCTCGTCTTTCTCCCTTACCTTAGAGAGACCGAGTATCTTTCCTGCCACTGTTTTCATTGTTCCTCCGCCGGATATTTTTCGCCGGGGGCGCCGCAGATGTGGGGTACACATTTTTTTTTCTCTCTCTTCTCTCTCTCTCTCTCTCTCTTTTTTTTTTGTGGGTGACATGCATTTCCACCAAATTAACCTGCCATGAGATGCAGAGTGCATGTTGCACCGAACGCCGGAGCTTCCTCACAGACAGAAGGGGTAAGGGGGTAGAGAGAGAGAGTGTAGACTCGTGCATACAGATCACTCTCAAGTAGTTTCTGAATATGCACTTTTTCACGCTGTAGGTGCAGACTATATATATAATAATTCTGTGTGCATCAACCTGCATAATGGCCCCTCTTGGCAGATGGAGATTCTTTAATGTTGCAAGCACTCCTAACTGTTGCAAGCACTCCTAACTGTTGCAAGCACTCCTAACTGTCACAAACTTCACATCTCTATATGAGGATGGCTTAACAGCATTAGAGTAGAGCACAGCACCTCTCCTGTTATATCATATGCAATATTTTTTCAGTTTTACAGTGTATAGTACAAAGTGGTTTGTCAAATAAATTTGATTTTAAATAACTGGGTAAGAAGCAGGCCTTTTATACTGGAAAACATGATCATTTGGTGATATGAACAATGCCATACTGAGCAAAGTTAAAGAGCTTTAAAATGAACCTTTGACCAAAAAAAAAAAAAAAAAGAGAGAAGAGAATACAAAACTTGAAACACCTTTTCAATGTGAGTCTTAACTGTGAAAATTAAGATTGTTAATCTAGTTTCCGCATTTTGTCAGTGAGCATAAAAGCAGCCATTTTCATCAGATTTTATTTCAATCCATGTTTTTTTCTTTTATGTCAAATTGTTATATCGTATGCATGAGGATGTTCAGGCAACCCATACCCCATATCCTACATTCTATAAACAACCCGGTTTATGAGCCTTGGGCCTCAACACCAAATATGGTCTATACTGCTTTGATGCAAGTCCCCCTCCCTTAATGCCCCCCCCCCCCCCAAGTTTTCAAATATGGGCTAAACAATCAATACTGGTACTTGCTTTGAATGAAAGATATATTTATCGTCGTGTCTGATCGAATTGATACAAGCAGATAAGGGACGGTGCCAATCCAAGCAGCATCTGCCATGTGACGGATCAAAGAGTGCAGAGCCGGAGACGGTGTCGGTTACACGACAGCACAAACATTTTGTTTGAGCAGGGAGGAGAAGTGGTGTCTAGGATGCCTCATTAGGACGCTGGAGTGAGCATCTCCGGTTTCCGTGGTTACATCCAGGTGGAGTATCCATCCACTGGCCTGCATCCCGATGAAAGCTTGACTGGTGGTTGGGGATGGAGTTTGTTCTCCTTTTACTAGCTGAAGATGATACCCCCTCCACCCTTCCCCCCCCCCCCACCTCCAACCTTCCCATTGGCACACAAGACTTGCAGCACTGTAAACACTGCTCGCCTGCCCATCATTCATGGCGACAACGCCTGCCACTTGAGACATAAGCTCAACCAATACCAATCAACTTTGCTAGGAATCCATGACACCGCTATCTAATTTGGCAGCACTTTTGTTTTGACAAATTTTTTATTTGACAAATTAGATTAAAGAATAGATTTGATCTAACACAAGGACAAAAAAAAATATCATGTACAGTTTATACACTTTATCAGAAATGGGCAAATTCGGTCTGGCATAAAAGACTGCAGAAATTCTATACCATTTCAGCAGGAAAGAGACATGAATTTTGATTGAACAACATGAATTAAAACCCTTACCATGACAAAATCCAAGATATTTAAATAAAGATTAACAATGATACATCACCATTAGTTCAAACACCTCCGAATTTCACTCCTCATTTGCAGCTTTTCAAAATTGAGCTGTCTGCTGAAAAAGTAGAGGACGAGTTTGTTGATGCATCTCATTTAACTCAACAAATATTCAAAGCATTGAATTGGCAGTACGTTGCTCACCCTCGTTCTAGAAATATCCATTACTTTGATTACATTTCAATGCTGCTCAGTAAGAGGAATGTCATCTTGTTTATATCTGGGCTATGGCTGGCATCGGAACAGAGTCACGGTTGTGAGCGCTCATTCTCACGCAGCATGACATTGGCAATTTTTTTCATACGACTCTCTACCATAGCTGGATCTACCTTTTCAAAAGAGAATTCACTCTTTTTTATTTCATCTTCTTCTCAGTGCTGCCAGCATCATGGTTGCTGCAATTAAAAGGAACTGCCTCTGGTGTAGAGCACCTGGATTAATTATTTACAGTTTGGGCGGGGGAGAGGTTTATTGCAAATCCCGCGATCAAAGTGAAACCGGAGACGGTCTGGAGCAGATTGAAAACGAGTCGCCAGTGTCACGTCACTCTTACTCATCATGAATACCTTGCTCCTTGGATGGATGGCGGTGGAGGGAGGGGGGGGGGGGAGGTGGTAGGGGGAAGGGCAGCTTTTTATTTAAATGGTTAGTAAGTCTTACAAAAATCCCAAAATAGGTCAGATTCAGTGATTATTTCAACATTCATAAATATTTTTCCTTCAACGTCAAGCTACTGCATTCATCTGCACATACTCATAAATAATTCATTTTAATACTTAACCCGTTGAAGACGAGTCTGGAGTATACTCAGGCAGTTCTCTATGGGAAATGAATGCATGTTGTAGAAATATCAGTCCATCCTCAATGGGTTAAGATGCACTTTGTATGTACTATGTAAGATGTTGTATAAGCTTTCTGGCTGTAGGGAAATAGTGCTTTTAATGTATACATAAATTCTGAACTGTTGGTAAACTGGTCTACAGTTACTACACATGAATGTGATCTCGCACGCATCGCATGCATGATTGATATATGCCAGACCGCAAGACTGAGCTTCAACACTGACTCATGCATGATCATACACATACCAACAGCAACAACAACAGCATACATGGTTACATCACGTCAAGTGTTCACACGATTTAATTTACAGACCCGGGCACTCGTTATGTAATTATTAACTCGCATGTGGCAAGACAGAGATAGAACGAAGCGTCTTGTCTAGCACTTACTGTGAGGCTGCCGTGTTGAGAATTGCTTAGTTTTGAATTGCCTGGGAAGCTTAACTCTCAATTGTGATAAAATGCAATGAAACATCTAAAATACCTCAGGTGACATCATTACTCAAGAATGACATGTCTGTGTAGCCAGCTTCATAACAAGACTGTAACAAGCACTTTGTGTGACATTATGGAAATAAATGCTCACTTATTTACATAAAACAGAAGGGGCATTGGCTTAAAGGGTGTGTACAGTTCTGGTCGAGGTGAGGATTTAGCTTTTAACGTTTTGCGAGAAATTCAGAAACCACCCTATGAGATGTCAAAGAGCATGCAGTTCTAAGGGGTATCAAAAGTTTATTCGATGAAAATTGGTTTTGAAATGGACAAGATATCCAAAAACAAGGTGAAACAAAGAGATCCTAATAAAGTTGTGGCATGTCGCCTTTTATTATTAGCACTTTTTTGGACATCTCAGCCATTTGAAAACCAATTTTCATCAAATAAACGTTGCATTATTCTTAAAATTACATGCTCTTTTATATTTCATAAGAGGCTTTTCATTATCTCACTTAGGAATGTTCAAAACATGAATCACCACCTCAACCAGTACTGTACAGTCCCTTTAACAGTTTCTATCATAATACTGCTTATGAAATTCTTGTGGTCTGGTTTCACTGTGAATGTGATATCTTAGGAAATGATTGATATACAAACTATGAGCTAATAATAAAAAACAAACAAACAAACAAAACAAACTGACCTACATAATCTTGATACAAATCTGTCTGCCAGTCCCAGTTACAGGCATAATTTACCATTTGCAGATTAAACAACAACCCAGTATTAGTGCTTTAAAATAGTTCTAAAATGTGAGTCAGGGATAGAAACGACCACTGTAAAAATTTGAATCCATATTATCTATGTTAAGTATTGTTAGATACACAAAATGTGAACAATAGTTACAATGAAAATGTTTCCAGACTAAACCGGCTACAGTTATGGTTTATTAAGAAAAATACTGATATCTCCTTATATTTCAGGCTTTATTGCAAAAATTATATATGGTAGGATGTTTTGTGATACAACAGACCTCCATATATGCATCAAATGTGACATCTTGAACATTTTTTAAATCACTGCTCTCAAAGGTAAACTGGACCTATCCTATAAGACATGCAAAACTCACAGATGCAACCAAGGGGAATCAAATGTTTAAAGTCAACATGACTGTATTCTTGGGTGTGTTTTTTTTTTTCTCAGAAGGAGCCATCTTGTTAGCTTTGTCACACTGGTGAGGGCAGAAGGAATGTTGCATGTGACTCTTTTGTGAATTTACAAATCAAGCAAAGCTGAATACAGAATGCATGAAAACTTCATTGGTGAAAAGAGCTCACATACCCAAATCAGCCAACTTGTTTTCCTACGTCATCAAAGGCAAATACAAACTTGTCAAGAGATTCAAACTTGAGAGTCGTCATGTGGTCTTCCTCATAACTTGTAAGATGCAAAGTTTACAAAATGAATTACACCTTCATCTACAGACGTAAGTTGCCACATCATCAAAAACAAATAACAAGAATCTGTCATAAGATTCATATTTGAGGTATGAAAGTGGTGATTTTTCTCATCTCTACTTGTTTGTGCTATGACGAAAATAAAAGATATGAAGCAACCTCCATCATACCATACATCATGCCATTCTCATATGTCTAAACCACAGATATTTCATTTCAGTTTTGCCGTCTGTGCGCATCACATATAAAGAAACATATAGATTCTCAGCCCCGTGAGACAAATAACCCAAAACATCAAAAAGTCATTTGTCACTACTATTTGCTCAGACCAGCTTTCCTTTACCGCTCTCTTTAGAGTTGCTCAATATCCACTCCGTCAGATGAAAGTCAACTATTGACGTTTCCTCCTTACAACATCCGATGCGAATCATTTCGTCGCTTCCCAATTTATCACAGATTGCCCCCCTCCCCCTCCACCTCGTGATTGCAGAGCTATTCTGGGTGAAATTTGCGAGTCTCGGTGGCAATCACGCCGGGGGTCCGATTTGTCCAAATCATTTGCTCGCTGAACGTGTCACGGGGTGCCAGATTTCAATATCTCCGCAATGAGCCACTTTCATCGGTCTTCTGTTTCGTTTGTTTGGTGGTCCCTTCTCCCCTGGGTTAGTTGTGCAATTTAGTCTGCGAGTGCCACGATACCAGCGGCCTATCATGTGTTTGTCGCTAATTGTGGCATCCAAGTGTCAGTGTGCATCTGGACAGGCATTTACCAAAACATATTGCTACTAATCAAGGGTATCTTATGAGTAGAACCAGCTCAGAGATAATACTGGAGTCCCGACTAGGCACAATATCAGCAAAATGATTGTTCGATTCCCCTTTTTCTCATATCAGTCATTGTGTAAACAGATCTTGATTCAAAGGATCCTTAATATTTTTCATGCCTCTGTTGAAGTGCTCTGTACTGATTACATGATAGAAGAAAACGGAAGTAAATTTAATCTCACTTATCTTCAGTACTACGTAATTCACTCATCTTGCACTAAAATGACATCAGCAAAACAAAGGAGAATGGCAAAAACCAACATGTACAGAAAACATGGGACAATCTCTACCGCGCACTTCTCTTTTCAGATCTAATGTAGATAGCACATGGAGAAATCACTAGCTGAAAAAAAAATGAAGGCTAGCGCATACAGACAGCCATTGGCCTTCATACTAAAGCCAGTAGAGGCCTTGTCCGCGAGTGTCGCATGATTTAAACCTGAAGATGAGTCTCGCTTTCTTTTTTTCCCCCACACAAGGATGCATGAAAGTAATCAAGTCCTTTACACTTCCACAAGGGCAAAGAGTCTGCCTCCATCTGTTCCCTCTGCACCTGTTCAGGCAATGCCACCTTCAAGCAGGCATTGGCACTTCGCATCGCGTTCGATCTTCACCTGCCTTTACGATTTGACTTCCTTGCCGTTCTTGCTCCTCTTAGTCACTCTGGATTCAATGGGAGAACTGCATGCACTTCACAGACATATTAATCTACCCTCATAACCACAGAATTTTGTTTTGGCTCAGAAACAGTGTGGCTAGGGCATTTGTTGTCATGTTCTTATGATGGTGGTGGCATAGGTGGCGGCAGTGTTGGTGATGTTATTTGATATTGAAATTAACATCTATGAAAACCATCAAAAAAATACTCAGGTGTGTTCACTGATTGGATGATGGGTTATTATATTAAACAAAGTAAGCAAGCAAAAAGAAAAACAAAAACAGTAACAGCTATGTTTGTATTGTATAAATGTCATCACATTTACTGCATTTGCAAAGACTTATATTACAGCCATCTCACCATGCAGACTGATACTTACAATGTACAAATATTTGTCTTTTTCAATTGTCTTTTCCATTGTTTGTTTCTATAACTCAAATTTCAAAACTATTTTGAAACACTAAATCTCGGTTTTTCATTCAGCTGCAAATGGTAAATAAAGCCTTTAAACAAAGCAATTTGCCATTGTCTATCGGGAGTGTTATACTCCGAACATTGCAACGGGGATTTCCCCAAGCTCACTCTCACTGAACAGCCTCCTGGTAATTGGCACGTACGCATCATCAGTGGTATACATGAACTGTCAAATCTCCACGAGTTGGGCATGCATAAATCACTTTTTTTTTTCATAGAAATACCTGCCGCGCAATCTCTCTCTGAATGCTTCCGGCATTCTTTTTCTCTGTAATTCTGAAATCACATATTCCATGAAAAAAACAAAAAACAAAACAAGAGCTCGATATAGAAATCTAATTCACACACGCACGCACACACTTGCAAATATGTATGTCCATATACAGTGAGAAAAGTATTTCATACAAAAATGTGAATGTATAGGGATATATGAACATATCTGTAAAATCTGTGATGAATAGAAAAATTCATATGTGCCACGCCTAAATCAATACATACATATTCTATACACACATAACACATACATACACTCGCATATACAAATATGCATGTTTATAATCACATAGTGAGAAAGGGAAAGAAAGAGAGATAACTACATACAGAGGGAGAAAGAGGGGAATATTATACAAATATTGACTGCTCATGAGGATGATGGTGGAAATTATTTCCACCACCACCCGAATAAAGAGCAGTTAATATTTGTTTTATATACCTCATCATTTCAGACTAGGTCTAACTAGTAACTGTGATAATTTCCACCACCATCCGAATAAAGAGCAGTTAATATTTGTTTTATATACCTCATCGTTTCAGACTAGGTCTAACTAGTAACTAGCAATGTCAAGATCTAGGGCTAGTCAAAAGTAGATTCTAACGTTAGGCACAACGCTCGCTTGCATGGTTTTTGTACATTTTGTAGACTACCCAGTACTCAAGCGGCCTTCTGCGAGCTCCTGCATACAATCTTGGCAGAAGATTACAGCATGTTATTATCCACGTTCCCGTCGCTCGTGTTTTAACATTTTTTCCAACATGTTGAAATTTGTCTCTGCTTCGGGATCCTAAGAAATCCTAAACACAAAGTGTACGATCTTTGATTCAGCTAGCTCACTTCAAATCATGGAGGAGCACTCGATTGCCATGCCGTGTATGTTGAAACATGCCTGCATGCTGTGCTGTGCGCTAAACTTTTAACTAGCTGATTATGCATGTGTTACGATGCGCGTATTACAGTGAACGCAACGTCATTGGAGGGGTTGCGGACACCGCGCGTGAAGTCTACGTGTACTGTATGCAAAAAGTCACGGAGGGTTTACAAATTCTATCACGAGGGTTTTGACTTACTATCACGAGGGTTTTGCCTTTCTATCACGAGGGTTTTGCCTTTCTATCACTTACCTGAAAACCCTAAGGCAAGATAGACGGGACTACACCTTGTCACGTGATATACTTTTGACCAATCAGTGATAAGAATCTCACTTATGAGGTGTATATATATATATATATAATAAAAGGATACAGTGAGAGAGGAGGAGATATAAAGATGTGGGGAGACAAAACTCCTGCAAAATCATAACTAGGCATTTGGGACTGTGAGTTGCTTGCCCCAGAGTATCACAACAGACTAACGTTGGACTTGTTTCCCCTCTCCGGGGCAGGCTGGGTAGCCCAAAGACGATGATTTGGGAAGCACTTTCAATGATCCAAAAATTAAACACAGCCCCTAAAAGGTTGGGGGGTAAGAAGATCAAGTGGTGAAACAACAATATTTATTGTTTTGCAAGCAGGAATCCGAGTTCAGGGGTGGATCAAGGAATTCCAGAAAGGGGGGTGCAAAATAAAAAAAAAAAAATAATAAAGTAAAGGGGGTGCATGCACCCCCTTTCCATTTTTTCTTTTTATTTTAACAAAAATAAAGGGGGGCCCTGGTGCCCCCCCCCCCTATTTGCTACCGGAATTGGAGAGAGAGAGGGGGCAGAGAGGGGGGGGGGGGGAGACAGCACCAGATAGAGCAAGAAAAAAAAAACAGATCCAGCAGTCCATACTTCCTCGCACTAATGTTTTGACACCTCTGGGCTTCTGTGTGACCATGTCGATAAACATTGGTTGCCATGGCGAGTGCATGACGAGGCACGACAAACCTGCTACAGGGCCCGCAGGGGGTGTCATACCAGGTAAATGATTATCATTAAATGACATTTTCACTGAAAATATACCCACGGGGGCAGCCCTTGGAAAGGCCGGTCAAGTTACATAGTCACTGTGTTCTGCAGATGATGAATTTTCAAGCAAGCCAGGGAGCTTCCAAATATCTTTTGCGAATGAAAATTGCAGCAACTAAATATGACTACGTTTACATGTCAGCTCTAAGTCCTATCAGTAGTTCTGTATATAAAAAAGAGAGATATGGCAGAAGATAATTTCCCTACATAGATAAACCTGCAAAGGTACAAAAAAAAAAGTGAAAAAAGCAACATTTTAGGATCTTGGAAAGGCAGCATAATTGGTGTCAGAAAATGGGAGAAAAGGATTGATTTATAAATGCATAGTTGTTCAGAGGAAACTGAACATCACTCATACACTTTTTTTTTTAATTGATACTATCAAAATCAAATAGAAAACTTCAAAAAATGACATAAAAAACAAAACACATACACACACACGCACATGCTCGTATTTGGTATTTGTATGTATATGTACTGCAATGTGCCTTACCTTGTTCACACATGGCCCCCTCCCACCCCAGGGCACAGTTGCACATGGGTGTTTCCCCAAGGATGAAGCAGCTACCACCATTCTCACAGGGCCAGTCCATGCACGTCAGACCCGCCTGCTCGATAGGTTCGGTCGGGCCGGTCGTGGGATCCAGCTCCGCGTCGGGATCGACCCCGTCGCCAGAGCCGCTGCCCTGGCCGTCGAGGTCCTCGTCGTCGGTGATGAGGGTGTCCGTCGTCGGTGGTTCGCCATCGATGTCGATCGTTTCACCTGGAAAAAGATCAAGTATGAAGAAATATCAAATAATACCTGGAGCAGGTGGAAGAGGTCACAGAGAATTTGTGTAAACTCTGGCCCCATTTCATATAGAGTTGACATGAGACAGCAACTCTTGCTACAATGGCAAGTGTCATGGTAACAACAAGAATACTGCTTCCTGATACGTTGTTGCTACAAGAAGTTGACATTCTGGCAAGAATTGCTACACTAACATCTTTGATGAAATGGGGCCCTGGAAGAGCATGCTGCTGTTACCAATGACAACAAAGATGCAACTGATGATGATGATGATGAAGTTGATGATGATGAAGTTGATGATGATGATGATGATGATGATGATGATGATGATGATGATGATGATGATGATGATGATGTAAAGCAGTATCAGGGAGTGTGGTAGTATCATGTATATTTGTTTGCGAACAACTAATTTGTAAGCTTGAAATACAGGTCCTTCCATCTGGATCCAGTAATGTTCACATCACGCTTACTTTATTTTGACAATACAGGGGGTGGGAGAAGATCAGGTCTTTGAAAGGGTTTCATGACATTTGCTCCTTTGCCAATTGCTCCCATAAAATCTCTGCACTCTTAGCCAAACATAAATTCCACCCACAAACATAACCCCAACCCTAATCCTGATCCTAATCCTCACATCAAACTAAACCCCCGAACTCGATCACAATCCTAACCCTAACCTACAAGTCCTTGGAGAAAATACGACCGGAGTGATTGTCGCAGGAGCATATGTTGTGTCACCCCTTGTAAGTGACCCTGTGGGCAAATGGATACTGTAAAACGAGGAATTTTCATGTGCATTTTAATTTGGTGAATTTCACGAGAGCCAAGATTTGCGAAATTAAAATGCACGCGAAAGTTCTTGTCTACACTATATGCATTGCATGGTTGAGGCAACTCACAAAAATATCATGTTTTACAGTAATGTAGAAACCATCCATCACATGTAGGACAATGAGAAAAGGCATGTTGTCTAAAACTGTAAGTCAATCAAACATCCTTTCTGCACCTAGCAGGATGTGACCCTAACACAAAATATAAAATATGATATGATTGAAAGCAAAGCTCTACTTCTGACCCTGGAACAAAAGTGTCATTCCAATTTGACCATTCCCTGATGGTTTACGATGTAGCTAATACATTATCTTGGGTTGTCTTTATGATATCATGAACAACTTTGAAAATCATTAATTTAGTAGAAATCAATTCACAATTTTGAAGTACAATGTGAGGTGAGTTTCCTCCTTAAGTGTATGCCAATGCACTCCTTCAATAAACAGAAATAAGAGATTCCAGTCATGTGGTTACATATCCTAATTACACCCCAAAAAAAGTAAATAAAAATGCTGGCACCAATATGCTTCAGGGCTTTTTCCTGCATACTAAATTCATATCTTTAATATGTCTGCCCATTCATCCATTCACTTTTAACAGTCCTGCCAATCTGCAAAAGAATTTAATTCTCTACATTTAAAAGTGTCAAAAACGTGGCTTCTCTCAGTCATGAAACGCTCTCTTTTTTTTTCATTACAAATTCAAGACAGGATGGATTCCTTTCACAGCCCCTAATTTCTTCCAACCAGCACAAATACTCACAGAAATCTAAGAACTCAAAGAAGTCTGTGAAAAATAGACATTATTTTTTTTTTCTCTTCGTAAGGGTTCATTTCGTTTGAATTTGGGTCATTTCAGCCTCAGGTTATCATTAATACGCAAAATGCTCCGTGCCCCGCTGGAAAATATGCCAAGGTTTCTTGTCTGATTAGACCGTCAGCATGTCGGAGGTGTTTTGATTCCGACAAAGTAAGTGTCAAAAAGAATCACACTGGTATGTGTGTGTGTGTGTGTGTGTGTGTATGTTTTCTGCTCAGTTCTAAGGCTAAGAAAAAAAGAAATCAAATGGAAATCAAATAGACTTTACCAAAAGTAAAGATTTTGACCATAAACCATTCAAAATTCCCTTGTCTTAACCCGTTGTGGACGAGTCCCGAGTACACTTGGGCAAGTGTCTATGGGAAATGCATGTTGTAGCAAAATCAGTCCATCCTCAAATGGGTTAATCTCAGTTTTATACTGTCAATAGAATGGCAATTCCAAAAGGCCTGAAGAATTTTTATTTACATGCTTCTGATCTTTCAAGTAGAAAAGATAATTCTTTCAGGAAAACGATTTAATGAATCAAACACTTCTAAGTCTTGACATTGACAAGTTTCATTTGTGTTCCTTTATCAGATAATCCATTGTTCAAATAATTTTACAAATGCAAACCATCTCTCAGATCTGAACCCATCATTTTTTTTTTTTACTGCCAAAGTTTATTCCTGTTCATTAGGGTCATCAAGAAATATATTTGAACTTGGTGACCCAAATCTCTGCACTTTTTGAAGTCCCTCGATATTGCAAAAGTTCCACAAAAAAAAAATGATTTGTAGCTTGGATTGCCAATACCCCTGGAGATAAAAAACAAACAAAAAAAAAAAAAAAAGCTGACCGCTGGAGAGATATGGTGATAGAATCGTCAGTACCGGGAGAACAGATGCGTGGCATCACTCCACGCCTTCTAAAAGACTCGCAGGCTTGTCAAGCGGCCCGTGCCTTTCACCGCCTCCTCACCTAACCCATGCGACACGATCCGGAGGAACCCAACACGAAATGCAAAGCTCCTTACACCGTGTTTAGCCTAAATACTCCAGCGGTAGCCGCTCCTACCGCTCCATTAACTCGCATCTTGTCCAAACACTCCCCGCCAGGTCTTGCTCTGGCACTTGTCTGACGAAGCTATCATATTTCGGTCTGCTGCATTTTTTTTTCCCCCGGTTCAGGTCTCATCCTGTTCCTATTCAATGGTTCTCTGCTGCTTACAAGTTGTTTCTATCTACCCCCCCCCCCCCCCATTTTTTCCCTCCCAACCTGACAATTCATAACATATTTTTCCTGAGGATTACTTTTCCTTTATCTCTCCCGTCTTGTATTAATTGGTGCTACATCTGATTTCCTAACATGCGATCTGCAAAGGAACTTGAAACAATTGGCACAGAAGTTTGGAATGTCATTGAGTCCTTTGCTCCTTTGAATCAAATGCTATACATACGCAATATATCAGGTTATCAGGGTTTTTTTTTCTGCTTCCTTTAGGTTATTATTATTAATAACAATGGTAATAATTAACATTTTATTTTTCATTTAAATATTACAAACATTTCTTTCTACAGCCAATGTGATAACAGATGGACAACACCTCTCTACATTTTGACTATGTACAGTAAAAGTGAATATTTTCATTCAAGTAATTTTTGGCAATCTGCCAGATAAAATACATTTTGCCTACATCCTTTGTCCAGTTTTCTCATTCAATAAATTTCTAGTTGTCAAAATATTCCTATGAAAATAAAGAAAAAAAAATATCTAAGATATCACTTGCTTTTGGTAGTCTGTTCTTCTCGTCTACATGCTTCTAACTATTTGCAGTCTTGATTTGACTCAACAACAAAAAATCAAGCTGACTCAAAAAGAAATCTATATCTGTTCATCTTACACCCTGTATTGTCATGTTTTAATCAAATTTTTCTCTGACCATCTACCAGCACTTTGTCCAACATAATAGTTAATCTTCCCCTTCAGCTCCATACTTTACCAACCTTTAACCCATTGAAGACGAGTCCCGAGTATACTCGGGCAGGTGTCTATGAGTAATGCGTGTTGTAGCAAAATCAGCCCGTCCTCAGCGGGCTAAAATATTTGAACTTCTAACTAGGGCAGCAATTTCTTTTGCATCCTAATGTTTACACCTATTATACTCCTTGCCGATTATCAGCCCCTATCCTACCCCAATCTGCAACCAAATCTCCAAACGTTCCAACTTTTTGATGAAAATCGCAAATTACTTCTTTTTTTTTCCTTACTAAGCAGTCATTCAGCATCAATGCAACATGCTTCTATACCATCTCACAGGTAGAAAATCCCGCGCTTTGTGGTTCTGCATGCTACCAGAGATTTTCACGTGCCCGAAGCCAGGGAGCTAGAAAAATAAAAGTTTTGAATGGATTTCCAACACGCACCTGGCTCGAAGAGAAATAGTGCAGAATAG
Source organism: Diadema setosum (assembly GCA_033980235.1). Lineage (NCBI taxonomy): Eukaryota > Metazoa > Echinodermata > Echinoidea > Diadematoida > Diadematidae > Diadema > Diadema setosum. Next base: position 11,292,038 of record CM067072.1, on the reverse strand, counting down.
GTTTAGAGCACAACAATGCCGTCTGAGGCTGAGGGGGAAAATGGCAGAACACACAGGCGTTTTACTAACAAAGGACTGTTTTTCTATTATTCTCTCTCCTTGCACAGAGCAAGAAATGTGGGAAGTGTCTACTTGTGAGCTTAAATGTGTTGTCACTATGGCTTAAATCAACTCTCTTTTTTTTTTCCATTTTCCTACGGCAAGTCAGGATTAAAGTTCTATAATCACGTGCTTGACATATTATTCAAAAATCAAATTTTTTTGACAGATTCAAATCAGTAATATTTCTGAATGATCCACATTCACAAATTATATCCTGTAGACTAGATCTAGTTTCTGGCAGATTGTAATCTAAATTTGTAATAAATTAAGGGTTAATCCTATAGAATTTGCAGCCATGCTTTATTTAAATTCTGCCCAAAGGAAAAAAAAATAAACTTAAGCTTGACTCAATTAGCACTGTCTTGTGCACTGTGGAAACATCCATTGACCTCAGATGTTAGATACATAAAATGGGTTTCAATTCAGCACTGTTGGTTTGCAAACTACACTTCTTAAAGGACTGTCTTTAAATATATGGCCTATTCACACACACCACTAGTATGCAATATTTGGGAGGAGGTTACTTCACACCGACATGGTCATGTAACCTCCCATTTCAGCTTTGGAGGACTATCAAGAATGTGGCATGATTTTGATGAATCAAATCCTTGAGGCATTTTGCTGCAGAAACTATAGCCTTACCAGCATTAAAGGTACGGTTTACCATTGGGAGTAGTGATTTGAAAAATGTTTGAGTTATTTCATTTGATGCATATATGTGTAGGTCAGTTGTATCACAAAACATGCGACCATATAAAAATTTTGCAATAAAGCCTGAAATATAAGGAGATATCACAATTTTTCTGACTAAACCATAACTGCAGACAGTTTAGTGTAGAAACAATTTTATTATACTTATTGTTCTCATGTTGTATATCTAATGATACTTAACATTGATTATACTGAGTAACTTTTTTTTTACACTGGTTGTTTCTATCCCTAACTCACATTTTAGAACTATTTTGAAGCACTAAAACTTAGTTTTTGTTTCACCTTCAAATGGTAAATAATGCCTTTAGTCTAGCACCTCTGGCTTTCACTACGTATTTCGCATTGGAGAAAAGGACCAAGAAACTATACAACTCCATGTAACCCTCCTTTCCCTCCCCCCCCCCCCCCCCAACAAAAATGCAGATTTAACTGAGAAAAAGGACTTTAATTATGTAAAATGTGTTGCCAATATGAGAATCAGAGTTAAATTCAGAACATAAAGATGCTTTGAAAATTGTGTGACCTAATGTACAACCTCATATGAACAATAAAGTTTTCAACAAAGTTTTCTTCTAACTATGAAACACTAACAAAGATTAGAAAAAGGTGTTGTATAACAAATACAGCATAAAACCATCAAAATGTGGTTTGGGGGACTTGACGAGTTTCATAAATTTTAGTTTGTCTTTTCTTGAAAAAAAAAATATGTGAAAGACTTCTTTATTGCTAAGGAGAGCTTACAATCCAATATTTGTATCATGGTGCTACTCCTAGCAAATCACAAACAGAAGAAAAGAATCAATATTTCCTAGAAAAGTGCTCCCTAGTTGGTTGCATACAAACACACATTAGTATGAGCCTGGCAGGGAGAAATTGAAAGTTTTATTTTTTTTTCTCCCTCTTGTGTTTTTTTTTTTTTTATTCCATCACACTGAAAGTTGTTTGCTGCTGCCAAACAATCAAGAGCACGGGAACACGAGTGTCGAACTGAATACTCCAGGTGCTGCAATCGTCGTGACGCTTTCCGCTTTTTCATTTTTCTAAACCGTGAGGAAATGACAATTATGGATTGAACCCCAGAGCATTATGACAGAGAGATTATACGAAGGACGTAAAAAAAGAGTAAAGAGCCAAGGAAATGAAAAGAAGAAACAAGGAGATGGTTAGATGGTTGATGTGCCCCACTTATGTACCTCTAAAGATTCACACAAGAGAAACAAAAAAGATGTACAAGAGAAGTATATAAAATCACAATCATCTAGGGGGTCTCTTCTCTCTCTCTCTCTCTCTCTCTCTCTCTATCTCTCTCCTTATTTGTATATCTCTCTGCCTCTCTTTCTCTCTTCTTTAGCCATTTTCTCTCAAAGTTTTATTTTTTCCCATTTGGCCTCCGAGAGTGTGGTTAATCCACCCGAGGTATCTTCAGTTGCCGAGCTTGTAACCAAGTTACGCAGCAATTACAGGGCCGTCTGCCACATGAGGCCTGCGGCTTTTCGCCCCGAACGATATCAACCTACAGCGGGCCATCGATCCTCCGCAAATTGAAGCGGTGGGTTGGGGGAACACGGCGTCTACGGGCAGAGCAGCGCTGCGTTGCGACTCTCTTCCTGACGAGTGTGTTTCAGAGGAAAGTTTCCAGGGAAATGACGCACCAACGTGGGTAAAAACCAACAACCTTTTTTTGATTTCTTGGCCACAGCTGCCAAAGATTGGAAAGCCCACTTAATAAGAGAAATTGTCTGGCACTATCTTTTAGAGGTGATAAAACTACCAAATATTTGTCAGACTTGTGACTGTATGGCACCGAGGAGGAGATCACACACTGCCGGAAACCTGTTAAGAGTGTAATAACTGCACAGAACGCAAGGTTGCCCAGCTGGGTAGTGCTAACTTTGGTTGTTATCTGTTGCAATAATATCATTAATTCTGTTCAATGTTTTTTTTTTCTCTCTCTCTTTTTCTATACAGACAGAGCATTGATTTGTCTTTTCTTCTTTTTTTTTGGGGGGGGGGGTGAGGGGAGGGGTTTGACTCACTTCTATGCTCTTGTCACGCAAGAGTAATCACACAGTTGCTACATCATTCAAATCCTGTTGATGGTAATTCAATTTCCTTTCATTGATTCACATGCTCAACCTTGACTTTCATAACCTTATTACAAATTTGATTATTTCTCCTTTCAAAATACCGAGTCCTCCTTAACAAAAAGATGAGACAAATATCTTGTACTGATCAGCTCAAACATTGAAAAAGTTTTTTTTTTTCACACATAAGGGAAGCAACAAAGAGAGATTTCATTAGCCGACACACAGCATGATATGATTATCTTGTTATGTAAACAAGCAAGAAACACTCAACAGCAAATTCAGTGAGCATGACAAATGCTGCCCAATATGTGCATTTTCGACATTCAAGAAAATGAAGCCTAAACTAACTTCTCCCCTTCTCCCTCTCCGGGGAAGATGCTACGACTGCACTCATGAGACTTATAAGAGGAGAATGCACTGTAGGGGGATGGTTGAAGTGATGTTGGCTGATCGCCATGGCAACGCCTGGGGAGCAATGTCCTCCGGTACGAGTGATGCAGCAAGCCCATCCCCAAGGGTGACACTGAATGTTTCATGTACAGACCCTGGCGGGTGTCTGGTATCAGGGAGAGTATCTCGCCAATGCCCCATTGAAAACACTCCCGTTACTCCCCCGCTGTATAGTAAATATCAGATGCTTCGTAAGAGCATGAAAGGGGAAGAGCCCTCCCCCCCCCCCCATGCTGCAGATACACTCCCTGAATACTCAATCTGTATACACAGAGGGTACTTTGCACATGCCAAGGGAAAGCAGTGGAAACGAGGAGATGAAGAGAGAATTAGCAGGAGTGACAAGCAAAGTGGGAAGGAGGATGGGAGAGGGCGACAGATTGTGAGGTGTTAAGAATTTGATTAAAATGCGAGATCTCTCCCGACTGTCCTCTCAGTTCTCCCTGAAAGAAGTCTTCATTTAGCTCTTTTCTATCAATACCAACATGGATTGGGTGTAGTATGATAGGAAATGTATTTCAGAAAGAGTGTACTTTTGTAAAGCAAGATCTACTTTTTTCATGGCAAGAAACTTTGGCCAAGTAAAGCCAACAGCCTTTTTTGCGGCATAAAATTTTCCCAAATTGTCACTAGCATTCAGTGCATTTAGCATCTAATAGACAAGAACTTTTGCTTGCATTTTAATTTCACAAACCTTGGCTCTTGCAAAATTTGAGAAATTAAAATGCACTCAAACTTTTCTGGATTTACAGTATACATTGCTGTAGCCACCACAAATACTTTGTACACTGCACATACAACTGATTAAGATAATGGTATACTGTAACCAAAAAAAAATTGCAGCTTGAAATTTTTGCAAATTGCCACTGGCATTGAATGCATCTATAGTGTAGACAAGAACTTTCACATGCATGCAATTTGGGAAATTAAACTACACATAAACATTTCTGGGTTTACAGTATCCTGCAAACTTACAAATATCTATTTGAGTAAATGTTCCATCATAACTTCAAGCCTAAAAAAAATGTAGACAAAAAAGTTTGGGAATGGCTTGAATTACTTTCTTATTTTCTTCACTTTGTCCCTATATGTAAATTATTGAATCTGAAGCAAAACTGCCAATACTTTATTATTCACTTCATTCTACTCCTGTTAAATTTGCTTATTTACGAAACAATTTCTGATGTTATTGTCTTTTTTCACAGTACTGACAACTCTTGATAACATTTTCCTTGGCATTGGGCTAAATGTTACCTTAATACAGACAAGGTACACATACAAGCAGGTGTAACCATGATCAATAATGCACCTGACTGGGCAAAACAGGCCAGTGTCCTTAACACAAATGCCTTTCTCAGTCAAGTTTTATCATCATGGAGTTGTAATACGGTCAAGCAAAGATGCAGCTGTACATTGAAGGCTAGCCAAGGTGGTGCCAAGTCATTTACCACGCGCACGTGCCATAGAGGTGTGAAAGGCTTGCTGTAGCTGTGCATGAGAAAATGCAGATTGTGCTTTGGGCAAAGTACATGGTCCAAAAACTTTCATCTCATGAGGACAGACTGTATTCCCCAGGATGTTGCTAAATGGTGTTAAAAATTGATCTGTATCGTGTTATTTTTGCCACAAATGCCCCTGAGTTGTTTATGAATGTCAAGCAACTGCTTTTAATCCAGAGTGGGTTCATTCAGTTTGATATGAAGTGAAAGGATTCAGTGTTGAGATTTCCTATGCATTGTTCACACTTGCAACACCCCAACAACACCCATGGCTGTGATATTGTGCTTGATATGTTTGGATACCACAAAACAACCCATATTTGCTGTTCATCTAAATTCTGTGTTAATGTATTCAATATCATTGTGAGGAGCAGAGAATGCAGCCTTTTTTTTTGTATTCTATTTGTTTGCCATCATCGTTTTATCTTTTGGTTCAGAATGAGCTGCTATATTCATGCTGTGTTAAAATGGAATTATAAAATTCTTCTGATGTTATGCCCTTGAATCCGATGAGGTTCAGTCACACTGGATACATTCATTCAAAACATTCCCACTTCTCTCTCTTGTGATTGAACCATCTCAGCCATTTCACTAGCGGTGTGCAATCCATCAACCGTGGAAGAATGGCAGCCATCCCTCCCGCCACGACCTGAAAAATTGATGCCCCGTTGCCGTGGCAACATCAACACTCCTCTGGGAGCAGCACATAGTAAGAGAGAGAGAGAGAAAGTGAGTCCATGACGGAGGATCAGTAACTGAGGGAGTTGACGTAAAATGTCTAATCTGAAATACACATTCCCCGGTGGCATTTTCTTGACACAGACAAATCACACTTTACATTCATATGCCTCACCACAAATGGAGTGGTGAAGTCGGTGTTTTCTTTTACAACTTGGAAGCGTTTGACCCCTTCCTCCCCCCCCCCCCCCCACACACACCAACCTCTGCCTGCGGGAATTATGAAGAGCTCTATTAGAAGAGCCAACATCAGCGTACATATATTACTGGATATGGTTTCGAGTTGTGAACACCTGCTGAGCTCATATGACTATATATGGGAAATTAATTTCACATTTCACCTCAAAGTCATACGAGATACACGGATCACAATATAATTCCTGACTGATATCCCACAAATTATTCTATGTGTAAGCTTAAAAAAAAGTTGTTTACTTGTTTCAAAAAGTACCACATATGTGATAACCACTTTGGCATCTGCATGGATAGAAGCCTGTAAAGAGATAGTTCTTATTCTTACTACACTGAAGATTTTCCACACACAACTTACTCTAATTGGAAGAAATGTAAATATCATTCTCCTAAAATCGTTCTGCAACCCAAGCTCATATGCTTTTTATTTGATGATTAGAAGGCAAAAATCATAAACTCCTCAACTGCATTTTGTATAATCCAAGGGAATTTTAAAAATTACTACAGAAAAATGCTTTCAATATCTAAAGATGGCCACATGTGCCTTTGTAAAATTTTCAGGATAACTGTCACCATGCTGGGGGAAAAAAGTGTACTGTAAAGCAAAATATTTCTGCGGCATGAAATTTGCATGAATTGGAGCCGAGGCCTTTTTCGCAGTGTGAAATTTTTGTGAATTGTCACTGGTATTCAATGCACACAGGGCAGACAAGAATTTTTGCATGTATTTTTAACTTTGCGAATCTTGGCTCTCATGAAATTTGTGAAATTGAAATGCATGCAGATATTCCTCATTTTACAGGAAATATTGGCAAGGTTCATATCTACAGTAGATTTTGAATACATCATCGCTTGAGAACCAAAAGGGCGTTATCACAATCTAGGGGGGTATTGAGTTATTGATATCATGTTGTAGAGCTCAGTCTCCTCTACATTATGGTCTCAATACCATCAAATAATTTTCATCTTCAGTAAAATATTAAACTGCAAAACAACGAGGGCGCTATTTTACCACATATTTGGAACAATGCTTATAAATCTACCCACTTTTAATCTAATAGATTTTTATTTCATAAAAATTGATTGTTTCATTTTAATTCAGGAATGCTCAAATGTTACAATGTGATAGCGCCCTTCTGATTCCCAGCTGCCAACATGAGCAGCCTCCCAAAAGAAGACGGTAAAGATAAATTTAGTAATTACAGCTACACTTCAGACATAGCCATACTCCAAGAAGATGTTACAGTGTGAATCTGAGCGATGTGAAAATTGCACTTTTATTTAAAAAAAATATTATGAAACTATACAAGTGGCAACTTGCACCACAGAACAAAATAACAGGTTGTCAAATTAGATTTTTAAACTTCAGATCTGACTTGTCAAGGGGAAATCAGCTTTGAAATGATGCATAACTCATTAAGTTTGGGTGATCCTTCATAACTGAATTGATTGAAAAACCTTACCTCTCGACGTACTACTTTGAAGGAAACACATGACTTGGAAGTTAAGGGTTCATTGATCAATTTTATTATTGACTTTCTACGAAGGCAAATTTTGATCATTAGGTTCTTTCAATTTCCATGTAATTGTTATTTCCTTTGCAAATTTATGAAAACAAAAAACAAAAACAAAAACAAAAGCAGAACTCTCCAGACTGACTGTCTACTGTAATCTCCTAGGTTCCCTTTTCCAAGTGCTCAATTTCACAAAAATTAGCCGCAATACATTGATCTGTTTTGTGCGGATATGTGAAAATCAATTCTATCATGGCTGTCTATGCCGGAATTCCGAAGCCTTTAAGCTCTTTTCCCCTACGGTATTAATTAGTTGGCAATATATATGACGGTGGCCTTCGTATTATTGACAGCTCCCTGTACAGACTGCCACCCCCCCCCCCCCCCAACTCCCCCTCACTTGAGCTCATTCTTTCCTGTGTATTCACAAATTAACTGTTATACTCGCATTGGAAGGCTCTGCATTCTATCGATTCCCAACACTTGAAGTGGGCCTAATTGCTGTTTTGTGCGGTTCACCACGGCCCTGAAATTGAGTTTTTATTGTTTGCCTCTTGTGAAGCGGACCTTGCGATGAGGACGGTGATCGAGCTTGCCAGTGTTGTCTGGAAGCGCCAAGGATAAAAAATGAGTTCCAATATGACTGCATCACTTTTAATCACTCGAAGGGTCATAGGAAGATGATGAGGCCCGTCTCTTGTTACAGTAAGCTGATACACATCTCAGGGAGGGTATGGCAATCTGTAGAAAAAGCAATCAATGCCTGGAGAAACTTCAAATATCTATTTATTTGTTTGTCTTTTCTTCCGGTCTTCCAAGGCCCTCTACCCTCCCCCCCCCCCCAAAAAAAAAAAATCTACATCCTCGGAGGGAGACAATCTCATCAAAATTATTTCATTAATTGCTTCTGTTCATTCTTTTTTTTTACATCCATCTCATCTTTTTCATCTTCAAATACTCCATTCTACAAGCGAGGCATGCTAGAATAATTATCTTCTTTCCCACTTGCCCAAATCAATAGCAAGGCAAGTGTCTGATACATCTACCCAGTGGGCAAGCCCCCTTACACCGTTTTTATCAGACAACAGATTTTGGTTGACTACATGAAATAGCTTACAGTAGGCCTATAGATTTCCTTGATGACTCTTGGGTAAAAATATGATCTCAAAAAGTTTCATCTTCTTCTTCATCTTCATCTTCTTCTTTCTCGTGAAATAGGGGAGGGAAGGGGGGGGGGTGCATTGCCTCTTTGAATAAACTTTCTTGCCAGACTTTGTGGTTGCATGGACTTGTGTTGCCAATTTGCAGATCACGTACTACTTTGCCTTTGTTGCTAAGGGTGTTTTTTTTTTTATGTATAGAAAACATCACATATGACATTCTAATATATATCATCAGAAGACTACAAAGGAAAATGGGACAATGCAAGAAATAGCTGGGAAAAGAATCTGATTGCAAAATCCCAAAATGGCACGGGATTGAAATATCTTATGATTTGAGGGAGAAACCCCTCAAAACATTCTTCAGTAAACTATTAAACTAACGTTGCCAGATGAAGAGTAATGGAGCCTAAAACTGAGATTGAAATGGGTAAGGACAGTGCTTTCTGGAAAAAGAAAAAAAAAATATGACACTATTTGTTACTTGGCTCCATGCCTTTGTAAAACCAACTGGGGTAAAACAATGCATGTTACCATAACACAGCCACTCTAGCTGTTGCTAAACAAACTCACACCCACCCACTCACACCCACACACACACGCACACATACAGACACCCAAAATGAGGCGACAAGAGAAGATTGCGTTTCAAGCAGCTGCGGCAATGTTTATGATCTGCCTAATGACATTTATGTCATCCAATTATCTACCTGCTGCCCTGAAAGTAACCAGGCCCCGGATCGCACCAGAGACGCCAATTAGAGACCTTCCTCTCGCTACCCTGCCAACAAAAGGAGATGAACAAGACAACAAGCAGAGCGAGGCGGTTGCCCGGGGCAACATCGAGGAGGGGAACCCACAGCTCATATAGGTGCGGCACAGTGTAGAACGGTATTAAGAGTTGAAGAGTTTAAGAAGATGATGAATCAACGGATGATTGCATTGTTGCAACAAACAATGATATGGAATTACGTTGTATGTCAAGCTTTTAATCATCATGTTCTCAAGGTCGATGAAAATGCACCACTCAGATGAAGTGTAAGACAAGTGAACGCACTATGCAAAAGTGCTTTGTAAACACTAGAAAACACCTAAAAATGGGAACAGTTGTTCCACACAAAGGTATTACAATGTAATGTATAGCTCCAGTGTTAGACCAGAGTTGTCAAATCCAAATCACAAAAAGAACAGATTCATATCCAGCTTATGTTGTTAGAATCAGCTATTGTAAATGTCAACATTTTTGAGGGATTAATTTTTCCCACTGAGCGGCTCAAAAACAGATTTGTAGGGTGTTGAATTTGCACAGCACAATTGTCATCCCATTCACAATGTGTTGAGAAAATTTGGAAGATATTTTCGTGGGTTTTAGAATTTACACTAGCCACAAGAAGCGTAAAATACGTAAAATTAATGCACCACAAAAATTTCTCTGTTTACAGTATGTCTACTGCATCAAGAGTCTGGACAAACACAATAATTCGTACTATCAATGACCTTTGTTTGTTGCCATGGCAGAAAGGCATTCACATTGAAAAAGAACACAACTCCCCAGGACACGTCTTCCTAAACTGGTTACTACTACATCCAGTGGGTAGTATTGCAGGGACTAGGAACAGCTGTAAACAGAATTGTCACTTGAAGCGCATGATGCAGCTCAGAAAACAGGAAAGAGAGATGGAAAAAAGAAAACAACATCTAGTTGTACATAGCGAAGGCTAAAATGCCTACAGCCCACTTACAAGATTAAAGTCACACACACAGAGACTTTATCGGCAGAAGATTGGATTTACATCGCTAATAAGCAGGTCTTTCACACGCAAAACGGGATCTGCGGGACCGTAAGAAAATTTCCGTGTGCGAGAAATATATCAAATTAGCAATTCTATGCACAGGGGGGCCTTCTGCGTAGCTAGAAGGAGTTAAATTTGGTTTGCTGGACCCCGCAGACGATAGCAGATCTGAATCAGATATGTGGTGCAATTAAGCTTCTTTGCCACCTGAGGGCAGGGTAGTGCCTAACACTCTGATAAGCTCAGTATTCTCGCAAAGCAGGATATACATTGAGGCAAAGTGAGGGACAAAGTTACTCACACTATGCACATTGTACACACATAAGAGTCAAGTTCATCATGCATTCCATATGGCTCGCTGCCAAAAGCTCATGTAAAATTCAATGAGAAGTATTTTTTTAATACATGGTAAGCACTGTTGTTTGAAGTTTTTGTTTCTGCTTTTATACATATGATTGACATTGACTAGTTCTTTTATGATTAGCAATGCCACGCCATGTTCAAATTGAATTCAATAAAAAAAAGTACAAGAAATAAAAAACAAGAGGTGTCATCAATTCACGATTTTCAAATATGAAAGTTATTGAGGTATATTAGATTCCACACAGACATTACTGCACAAGTTTTAATGAAGCAAATCACGTAAATCGTCTGTTGAGAATGAGAAGGGCTTTAAGTCTTCTTGAACACTATGGGTTTTGTGGTCACGTAACGCCCTTATCATTCTCAACCGACGAAATGTGAATGAGAAAATGTGACAACATTGACTTGCAAGTCTTCTACTTAACTGTGTGCAAATCTTAATCAACTTTTTTCTTTCCTGCTATCAAAATAGATACAACTGCATCGTTCATTTTAATTGCTTTGTGAGTTGATGACAAAAAACCTCAACTAATTTGCAGGTGCAATTGAGACCAGTATCACAACTTGGTGAAAATGTGTGAAACTTCAAAATGTCATAGCATTAATTTTTTTCATGTCTGATGTCAGCGAAACTTCTATAATTGTTCAGTTTATTCGATTGTTTTTAATTATTCAATTTTACTCTATTATGATACATTTAAGACAACTTTAGCATGGTGTGGAAATGCATTTGAACCCTACATGTATGTGTGCCTGCCTACTACCACACAAAGCCCCATAGCACTGTATACACTGTTCAGAGTCCCTGGAACATACAGGGTTAAAATGTCTTTATGTGGTGTGTCCATTACTCAAGGGTAGCTTCATTTCCAAGAAATATTCAACAAATTTCAAGCTGATACAGCTCCAGAGCTATACATAGTACCGGCACAAAGTAACAAGGAAGGAGGAGGAACCTCTACTCTGCCTTTCAGCTACAGCCAGCGGTAACGCCATAGATAGAATTTGTTCGTTGCGCCGTCAGACCTCGTGCAATCAATTGAGTATGCACGTTCCAGGGGGCTCTAACCTTTGCTTTCGGGGCGAAGGAGAATTTTTCCCGGTATCTCCAGCCTCGCTCGGAAAAAGTTCAATCAATAGCTTTAAGTGGAGTTTAAGTCCCATTACGATCAAAGATTGGGCGGCAGGGCACTCACACTGCCAGACCAACGTCTGATGATCTTTCCTCCCATCTTTCCCCTCTACCCCTCCCCCCCCCCAACTCCCCTACATCCCACCATCGGTGTAATACCACAATATTTCCCCCTCCATTGAACAGAATATTGGTATCAAAGCGATGCCACCATAAATGTCATGTGTGTCTAAAGTACAAAACGTGATAATGGTCCGCGACAGACAAAATAAGGTGAGAGACCAAAAAAGAGAGAGATAGAAAGAGATACAAGAGAAAGGGAAAAGAGAAGGGGAGAGACAGATGGAAAAGCACAGAAAACAGAGAGAGAGAAAAAGATAAGGAGAGAGAGATAGATGAAAAAGCACAGAAAACAGAGAGAGAGAAAAAGATAAGGAGAGAGAGAGAGATGGAAAAGCACAGAAAACAGAGAGAGAGAGAAAGATAAGGAGAGAGAGGGAGAGATGGAAAAGCACAGAAAACACAGAGAGAGAAAAAGATAAGGAGAGAGAGATTGATGGAAAAGCACAGAAAACAGAGAATGAGAAAAAGATAAGGAGAGAGAGAGAGACAGATGAAAAAGCACAGAAAACAGAGAGAGAAAGATAAGGAGAGAGAGGTAAAAGATAAAAAGAGTTAAGTCAAAAATAATGACAGAGCAATAAAGATGTAACACCATCAGTCTAACAATGCTCAAATCACCTGTTCAGTGAAAAATGTTCCCAGATGTTGTTACAGGGAATGACTACAGAGTATATGCCTCACCAGTGACAAGTTCTGACAGCAGAGTCTTCTTTTACGGGCAAAGGGCACAGTCCCCTGGCATGATAGCAGGCTGGAAGTGCACAGTTTACAATCGTCAGTGGGATGCCTCCTTTCCTAGCTCACTCTTCACATTTCAAAAAGGGCCCAGCATATTATGAGCTTTCTTTGTAACAAGTTTCCATAGCAAAATATTGCAATTACGACATCAAATACATACAAATCCCCTGTTCTTCAAAATCAGGTCAAGGTATTAGGCACATGAATAGGTTTTATGATTTATTTTTCTATCAGTTCTGGCATTGGACATTTGTATTTCCACTGCTGTTATTTATACCCCGGGGGTGTTCCTCGTGATTCTTTTTTTCATAACTTTATACCTGTGGGTGTAATTGTCACTTTTATGCCAACAGATAACCTGCAACTAATTGGTATGATGATGCAGGTGAGTAATATGAAAATATTATGTTTATAGATATGCCAAAGTTAAAGATCAGTTGACAATTCTCTGATTTGACTGACAAACTGATGGAGTCGCTGAGAGCAATGGTGACAGTATGTATGTTCCCCACATAACTAGAAATGTCGCTGTATGGTTATACCCCCGCCAAACAACATTTCATAAGCTTTGGTCAAAACAACATTTCATAAGCTTTGGTCAAAAAACTGAGGAAGTAGTTAAATCCGCAAGATCTTTCCTTGATCTTCTGCCATTAATATGCCATTACCATGGCAACGTACTTTCGGGTACTGTCGAAAAATGCGTCTTGCACATCTACAACCAAAGGCACACATCTGTACCAAGTTTCATGGAAATTGGACAAAAACTGAGGAAGTAGTTTGCAACACAAAATTTTCCATCATTTTGGCTCATAATATGTGAGCTGTTACCATGGCAACATACTTTTTGTCACTGTCAAGAAATGTGTCATGCTGACCTATATCCTAAGACAAACATTCAATATGAATTCCATGAGAATTGGAAGAACACTGATGAAGCAGTTTTGCCATGAAGCACTTTGCCCTATATTTTACCAATAACATGCCGTTACCATGGCAACGCACTTTTTGCCACGGCGGAAATATGTGTCTTGCACATTAACATATTCAGATGAACATCTGTACCTAATTTCATACAAATTGATCAAAAACTGTGGGAGGAGTTCGCGACGCAAGATTTGTACCCATTTTTGCCCATAATATGCCGTTACCATGGCAATGTACTTTTGGGTACTGTCAAAACATACGTCTTGCACATCTACAACCCAAGGCACGCATCTGTGCCAAGTTTTATGGGAATCGGTTGAAAACTGAGGAAGTAGTTCGCGACGCAAGATTTGCAACGGACCGACCGCCCGACCGACCGCCCGACCGACCGACCGCCCGACCGCCCGACCGCCCAACCGTCCGCTGATTCCTATAAACCCCCTTCAAACTTCGTTTGGCGGGGGTATAAAAATGTGGAAATTTGAGTAGCTCTCAGGGTCGCCACTTTTTTATTCATCGTTCTCACAGTAAAAATTTTCGAAACTTGGGTCGCGATCATTTGCAAAAAGTTGACCTGCGCATTTATAAATGGTATGTTTGCTATGTACTTCATGATATACCACAGACGGTAAACTAGCAAGTAGCTACGCGCACGGTGGATTGTGGGATATAAAATGTCAATTCTTTTTTGCAGTTATCATTCACACTGTACAACTCTGCATCTTTTTGCCAAAAAAAAAAAAAAAATCAAATAAATTATTGCGATTTGGATTGCAATCAGTATCTTGCAAAGTAACACACTATTTCTGTTCACACTGCAAAACTTTCAAAATGTATGTTGTGATCCTGAGCGCAAACCAGAGACAACATGTTATAATTCCGAATGCAAATAAGAAGGGTATTCAGTGTGCAGTAAAATTCAATATTGGTTGTACAGGAGCCTGTCATGTCCACAAGATGGATGAGACCTCGGCTTAAAGTGAACCATTAATATGGACAATGATGTGATTAAGGCATCAGACATCACAAACCTGCCATCTCGTGAGGTGACTGAGCGATCGACCTACAGGAGAGAGAACCCTAATGAGGCAGGCTGTGGCACATGTAATGTAAATGTGCACACAAACTTCACTTGATACAAGAGAGATCTACTAGTCTAGTACAGAGGAGGAGGAGGAGGAGAAGGAGAAGGGAGGAGGAATGAAAATCAAAAGGAGGGAATGAGAGGATAGGAGGGGAAGGAAAGGGAGGGGAGCTGCGCGTGATCTCACAAAGAGATCGAAACAGGCAGAATGACAGATCAATAGCTGCAGCGGGGGGAGCCATTGAGAACACGGCCCCCGTTCCATTAAACACGATTGAATCAAATACGGTGGGGGATGAAAAGGCTTTTCCACGAAAGACGTCTGACACATTGCAGAAGTATCCAGCCGTGAACGGCAAACATTGGTCCGCACAAATCTAATTGCTGAGATGGCCATACATCGTTTGTCATCACCATCACTCAAAGAATCTTCTACTACATCTTCCGGACTCTCGATCATAAAAAACAACACCGCTAAGTGTGGTAGAACATAACAGAGATAATGCATTGAGCGTCGCAAAAAAAGAAGGAAAGACACGGGCAGCAGAATCTCGCATGGCTCGAAGACTTACTTGTCAGGATGAGCCATCGCTAGCAAAATGATCTGGGAATTGGCTGTCAATTTTTCATTACGCCCACAACTCAATAGCTTGTCCTTTCACTCCTCTTGTTGGGTCGACTGCCAAAATGAGAAAAAAACATTCAGAGAACCAAGACAGATTCCTGTGCAAACAGGAAAAGGAGAGGGGAAAAATGGAGAGCAGGAGAAGTTAAAAAAAAAAGGTAAATTGTAAAATCAAAGTACTGCCTCAAGATATACGCTGAACTTGCCATGCTATTTTTTTTTTCCTTTCCTTCTTGCCATCTCTGGCACACATGTCATCTCTGAACTCCGGCCGCATCCCAAGAGTCGCCTTTTTCCCCTTCTCTGGATTTTATTCGAGCAGATATTAACCCTACACTATGAATGCAGGAGACCTCTATAAAATAGACATAAATATGCCCCCAAGAAAGATTTTACCAAGAAGCCACATACGAGAGCTGGGATTTCAAGTAAAGTCCCACTATCACAATGGCACAGAAAGAAACACTAAGACATTGCTGGCATATATATATACGTGGCCTATAGTATGTACATACATAGAGCCACATTGATTTATTTTTGTCTATATTTGGTAATGTCCAAAAATCATGCTGCGGCAAAAAGAAACAGCTTCTTGCATTTTTCATGACTCTGATTTCATGTGCTGTGTAATGTAGGGCATCGATCAATAGCTACAATTGTCAGGGCAAAGTTTCTTTTAGGGCAATCATATGAAATATTAAATGATCTACATAAACACTAGTCAGTGATTGGTCATAATGTAATCACGTGACTAATGCAGCAAGGATTGGAATTGTTACATTGCCTGTACTGGCGTCAAGTCAGGAAACAAAATTCCAGAATTGACTGGCTGCAGAAGGGGCTGTTGATTTGAATGGTGTGTATTTTTGTAGATCATGATAATATAACAAATATTGCCTTGTTCATTGTTGTAATATTGCAAATTACCTTCAAGAAGTAAGTGATAACATGGAGTCATTCTCAAGATTAAATTTCAATTTGCAGCTTAAAATGTGAGGTAAAAGCTCACACAATGAACTGTCTTTATTGAAGCATCAAAGTCGGTGAGTCACCAGATAATCAGAAATGCCATCATTCAAGTCATTCATGTCATTGATCAGATAATTCTTTGATCATCATAGCAGTAATGATCAGCTCCCTTATTTCACATATCTCAGCTTACTAATATCATCCCAGCTATTGGGATTTGATTAATCACCCCAGGTATAGACCACAGAGGTAAATCCCATTCTTTTTCAACCCAGGACTATGACTGTATTCAATCTTTGAGTAATTCATTTAATGATATCATATAAAAATATATCATTCATCATTCCATTGATTATGCCACTTCCTGGAGAATAACCTCTCCCCATCTCTTTTTCAATCTACCTCCCTCTATCTATCTATCTATCTATCTATCTATTTATCTATCAATCAATCAATCTAATGAGTTATGGCATGTGTCCAACAGTTAAAAACCATCCTTTGCTACACGTAAAAGAAAACAAGATAGATTATCCCAGGCTTTTATTCAAAATGAACATGTCTCTATGATAAAGTTAAGTGGAAGAAGAAAAAATGACCAACAAAGTTACTCATTTATAAATTCCTTTGAGGAAAAAAATATTGAAAGATAAACATTTAATCACCGCAACTTCTGATAAATGACTTTGGGGTCATCTGAAGAAACTGTTTTCATAACTCTGCATTATTAAATTAAAATTTTGCCATGGTCCATAATCATATCTCCTACCAACTTTTGTTTGTTTGACTACTAGAGTGCAGAGAGCTCTGGGGTTTAAATACACTTGTCCAGGGAATCAATTAAAAACAAACAATGTCTTTTCCAGAGGGCAAGCAAACACTGGCCGTCTTCCGACAAGTGGACATTTCATTAAAGGACTTCGTCCAGAGAGCGACCTGCAGGGACTTCTGTTCAAATTTTATCAGCCTTTATTCACCATGGAAGTTGTGCTACTTGAAGCTGGTCGGAAGATTTGCTACTCTCAGCAATGGTTTTTATGTATCTACCAATGATGCAAAGTGAAACTTAAACTCTGGAGA
Organism: Diadema setosum; assembly: GCA_033980235.1. Classification (NCBI taxonomy): domain Eukaryota; kingdom Metazoa; phylum Echinodermata; class Echinoidea; order Diadematoida; family Diadematidae; genus Diadema; species Diadema setosum. The sequence continues at coordinate 11,274,754 of CM067072.1, read as the reverse complement.
ATGATAAGACAGTCAAATATAAAATGACTCTCGACTATGACTATGCAACCTCTACTTAACTATATTTTATCTTCTCACTATAGTCATGCAATATCATGAATATTCATGAATCAATTTTCAGTTTCTATGAGTATGTATGATTCGTAAGGTTTTCCTTTAAAGTAGTAGAATTTGTTTTCCTTGGTCATATGCACGCAGAACAGACAAGTCGTCTTTAACGTCACAGCTCAACATCAAGAAACAGGGCACAGTGTGGCATAGGAAAGGAAGTAGGCCTATCCCAGAGGAATATATGGCTCCAACAATATGTGACGGTACTTCCTTATCCAGAAAAAGTGCTAGCTCCCAGGGATACATAGGAGGAGGAGGAAGAAGAAGAAGAGGAGGAGGAGGAGGAAGAAAAAGAGAAGGAGGAACAAGAGGAAGAAGAGGGGGAGGAGAAGATGGGTGGGGGACAGAGGAGGTGATCGCATCAATGATGCGGATAAGAAATTGGTAGGCTGTAAAATATCTTCAATAAACACATGCAGGCTGCAAATGATTTTTTAGGGACAGTAACTCCATTTTCAAAATTAACTCTACTAAAAGAGGCAAGATCAATCAATGCAAAACAGGGAAGATTTTACTATAACTGGGCAGAAATATGACATTTATTAAATTTCAGCATTTTACATGGTTTCATGAAATGGTAATGTGTCACAATGTCATGCAAAAATAAGATGTGGCAATGATGTAGTTGCCCTAATTAAACAGGGATAAACTCACACATGAAATGTCATCATTGGTAAGTTAGTGCATCTCAAGGAAAATTAGATACCTGGTAAATATTGCACAAGCTCATTTCTTTTTCTTTCTCTTTTTAATTTCATATAAGGAAATGGGGATTTTTTTAAAATGAGGGCAATACATGTTATTTGGATACACAATTGTGATTAACACAACTTTAAAAAAGCATATATGTAAAGTAATGTTCAGAACTTTTGTAGATTTTGGTCTGAATTGTGTGGAAACTTTCTTCACTAAGACTATATCTTTTATCCCAAGAAACTGCGCATCATATGTTGCCTCATATGTTTCAAATGATGTTAAGGGTAATCAGTGACATGTTTGGGAGATGAAGTCCAGTTTCTCTTCAATCATATTAATAATTGGATCAAACATTTGAGTCTGTTTGCTGATTATAGTTTGCAGAATTTGTGTCCTGTGGACTTCTTTTTTCAACCCTATTTTTTAACAGGCTCTTTGTGGTTTTATTAGTCCTTATTGACTTATTGACTTATTAGTCCATTCATTTAATGGACATTCATATAATTGTTTCTAGTATTTGAATGTATATTGGGAAACTATCTATAGACATATGTGAGTGAAGGAATTACATTTGAACAGCTAATGCTTGGCAGCAATATTATGCCTATGACAGCAGACGCACAAGCAAACCACTGTGTAGTAAGAGTCGTTGGTGTTTGGATCACTTACGGGACTCATCAGGGATGCCCCGATTCGATCTGACACATACCATGTACCCCTGGGCCATCAAGGGTGGAGCGTATCACAGAAAGGGATATTGAGTGATGGTGTCTACACCCGCACTGCCAGAGGAGGCAAGGAGAACGCAGCCATTGCATCGCCCAAACAGCATCCTCCCGCAGCGTCCGATCCGATCGGTGCCGACCCCCATTGCCGTGAAACGGGAGCCGCCAGTTTGGAATAGAGTCCTGATTTGCGGCGTCGCGAAATGAGATGTGATGGGGGATATTCACAACTTAACCCACAATTTTCACTCCATTTCGGAACTCTTTGTGTGCAAATCTGACACTTGACATGTATGCAAGCAAGATCCAAAATGTTGAATCATTTCCAAACTAGGTGCACGGCAATCAGTGATGATGAATTAAAGAAAGGAGGTTGTATCAAGCACGATTCAGTGAATTATGTGGGATTTTAAAATTGGGAACTGTTCTAAAATGTGTCCAGAGTATGATTCTCCATCTTATCCTGAAATTTACATTTTCATTTACCCCCTGAAACCATGAAATACTTTAAATTTTTCTGAATTCCTCAATATATATATATATATATATATATATATATATATATATATATATATATATATGTACATATGTTGATGAAACTGACATAATGAAAAGATACATATGAAATATACACAACAGACACACGAATGATGATGATATTAACTGGGTATTCACACCTCTTTAAGGGGAAAATTTAGTGGCTACATTCATCATTTCTTGATATTGAACTCATATGGGGATCAGGTGTATGGCTCTATCATTAAACACATTGGAGGCAATGCCCTCCAAAGACCCAGAGCTGATAGGTTAGCATGCATCTCATGTAACCATCGCTCGCACGGAATGGATCTTATGAACGGGTTAAAGGAGCACTAAGAAGAAGACAAGCATACAGAATTAGAGGCAGCATGAGAAGAGAAAGTCCCTTGGTGATCCTCAGAGTAGAAATCGCTCCACACCACGTTCAAATTGGCTTTAAAAGATACATTAAAATTAGACAAACCAAATGGTAGAACGAAAGCGAGAGATATTCAAGCAGAGGGGTGAAGGTTGAGGTGTGAGCTTTCTTCAAGTTTGTCTCCCTCTCCCTTCCTCCTTCTTCCTTTTTCCTGACATGTTTGTGAAAAATTATAGCTCAGCAGTTGTGATCTTACAAATCTCATTTGTAGAGGGGGACAAAACTGAAGAAAACTAACACCTCAAAATGGTAGAAGTTTCATTGAAATTCAAATCTAGAACAAAGGATATGGAATTTTGAAAGTATCCCATGTTTTCACAAATCAGTGCTACTAGTCACAACGGCATCCTGAAATTGGCAGGGGTGCTGCTATCATTACCTCACAGGTCTTCAATTGAAGTGTACACAACTCTTCAACAAAAAAAGTCAATGTTTGACATGAGATCAATAGAGATTTATCATTTGCATCTTATACTGTCATCACCTATTGTGATAATGTACCTGGCAACAATGGGTTCAAAGGGAAAAGAGGCTGCCGTTGCCAAGTCATCTACCTAAACATGATTTCAATCACTATTTTGAGCACAAAAATGGGAGACTTGTGAGGTGAGGACATCATTATCTCTACCAAATTGTGTGTATTCAGTGAAAAAAAAATATATAACTTTAATATTCCATAATTTTCTCATCCTAGGCCAGATTTTGGTGAAACCTCTGCCATCCGGTTTGTCTTGTTCTACTCTAGTTATCAAAATCAACTTTAACGTGGCATGCAATTGCACTTTGACCATCTTGGAGCCAGATAGGCATCGACACCATCCCCCTGTCAGCAGGCCGGCCAGAGGAGTGTGAGCTGGGTATCCGATCCCGAGATGGGGGGAAGGAAGAGGGGCGCGTGAATATGAGCTGGTATCAAATCTGAGGTTTAGGAGAGAGGTGGCGACTGGGCACCGTGGTATCAGAAGCTCCAATGTCAGAAGGAAAATGGCAAAGGACACTGACTGGGGATGACATGCTGGGAGACGTTAGGGGAAATGGAAAGTGAAGTTGGCTGCGCCAGAGTGGAGGAAGTCATTTGAAGCGCCATTATGGACTCTGTTGATAGACAGAGCAAGATGCGGATAGAAATGTGACCCTAACCTGGCCCCTCCCCTCCCACCCCCTCTCCCTCCCCTCCCCTCCTCCAGCAACATTGTATAAATGTTCAAGGAATACTATAACTCACCCTTCATGCTTCAAGCTCTTTTACAATTTTGATGCTGAAATATATAATATGCAAAAAGTAATTGTCTTATTTCTTTTTTTAGTCATTCATTATTTTATGGCATGATATAGCATGGCGTCTGCCTTCAGCATCGGTTCAGAGATATGAATGGAGCTACAACCTTCTTTCTTTTGATCAGGATTATTGTATGGCATTGTTTCCGAGGAGCAGAAAAGATCCGCATCACTGCGGTTGACGTGGGCCATCCCTCCGCATGGCATTTATCCATTATTCAACACTTGCAACAATCAGATGGTGGAGGGGGGGGGGGTGGTGGACAGAAGGAGCGCTTAGATTCGATTGGTGACCGTCAGCAGAAATCATTATGACAGCAGTAAGCCACATAAAACTACGGACAAGATAGGAGAGCAATCTGGTCGTGGATTAAGATAACGGAGATGAGGTATCTTGGAACCCTTCCGGATTACCAATGACCCAACTGAGATTGATCCTGCACTAATTAAAAAAAGAATGAGATACCATTCCAACAAACATATGACCTGAATGGCACGGGGGTGCTGAATTGTGGGGAGGCAGATTACTCATCTGTGTAAATATATACTTGTGAAAGCTCAACAAATACAAATTAACAAATACAGAGCTGACATTTTATGATAACTACAGTATTTCCGTTATCATGTATTCCCATACAATTTTCTGCAATGGATTTAGCAACTGGAACTAAAGCACTCTACTTGTACCACTGGAATTCCGCATTACCTTGGGAAAATATTTTAACCGATCTTTCATCATCACTAGTATCAGTATTATTATCCAATTTATTATCATTATCATTTATCATTATCATCATCATAATCATCAGCATCATCATCATCATCACTACTGTCACCTCTACCATTATCATCATCTCACATGTCATTATCAGCCAATGCTTTAATTTTTTCTTTAAATTTCTAGGTTGGTCTTCTTTCATTACGGTTTCCTATAAAAAGTTCTGTAATAAACTGATTCTGCAGCCCCTTTCCTTGCCTTAGTTTTTATCTCACTTCAACTTACTTTGATACCAAATACAGCTTTGGACAAAGTACTCAATACAAAAAAGGGGGTCAACCTGGAAAAAGGAGTATTGTCATGAGGCAGCAATCAAGTCCAATGTCCAGTCCGGTCAAGTTTGGACTATAGGGTCATCCACCGAAAGGCTTTGCTCTTTTCAAGCTAGGTCAGACTTGACCATTACCTAAATGCTTTGGGGAAGGGGGATAGTATGCTACTCCAACAGATTTTTCTTTTCTTTTTTTAAGTGCAATAGCCAGAAGAAGGGGAAATGGGTATTTTTGCCAATCATATTAGGTCAATCAGAATCAAAACATGTCCCTTATAAAAAGAATTTTTATTTTTCTTCTTTCATGAGACATACCTACAAGATCAGATATCAAATATTTTGAGGGGGAAAATGAAAATGTGAATACACAGACCCCAAGTTCTTCTCAGCAGAAATCTGATCTGATCTGATTTGAACCAGGAGAGTGTGGACAAAAAATTTGCTGATATGAATGAGATTAAGATCAGATATCCAGAGCGGCTTTGAAATGTCAAAAGGTGGCAACTAATCATAACTGACATTTGACAAACAAATTTCATTCATTATCAAGGCGACAAATTCAACAACCATGGAAGTGGGCATTGACACTTAATTCTGCTGAAGGAAGCCACTAGTTTTGAGTTCAGCAAACTCCTGGGAGAGCAACAATCAAACTCTCTTCTACAAATGGATCTAGACCCTTTTGAAAAATTAGTATGCAGAAAGTTGTTGACAGTTTCTGCACTGTTATAATGAGTTATCTAGAATCATGACATTCCAATTTCTCTTCATTCCAGTACAAGAGACTGGTGTTTACTATTTTTAAGCTTGTGGTCCTATCAAAAAATTGAGCATTAAAAATAACTTTAATATTCTGTAAGACTGTAGAGTCCTTGTATCATGAGAATGGAGGATAGGGGATGAGGCTTGGGGAAAATGTTCATAGCATTATTCATCTTTATTCCAACTAATTAAATGGGAAGTCTAGCTACATATGTCTGTGCAGAAAAAACAAACAAACCCACAAACAATGACAGACTCAAAGAAACTTGAAGAATATCTAGACAATCCATTCAAAAGTTTTCAATGTTTCTTTCTTTTCCAGATGGGAACTCACAAAAACTGGTAACAACAATATCACAAAAAAAAAGAAGTAATTTCGTACAAATTAAACTTTCTGGGGCATCAACAGAGCACTTTTACCAGTTCATCCCAAAGGTACAGTACTTTTCCTTTACAATTTGTGTGAACATACCAAGGCAGAGGAAGCCGTTTGTCGCCAGTATATGACCATCGAAGCACTCGCATTTGATCCGATGGAGTGGCTTCTCCACACAGATCTGGGAGCAGGGGTGCGTCATGTCACAGCGGCCTGCAGACAAATTAACACAGAAAAATATTTGAAATGTCGCTATGGAGAGAAAAAAAGTGAACTTTTAGCATTTTGCATTAGAACTAGACATGTGACCTTTGCCGTTCGACCGCATGACCCAAAATTTTCTCAAGAGAATCTGGATCTGGTAATATACATGCATATACTAAGTTTCATGAAAATACCTTCTAGTATTACAGAGATATGGGAGAAATAGTGAAGTTTAAAGAATTTGACCTTGACCTTTGACCTTGAACTTGTGCACCCAAAAGTTAGACACAGTGCTGTCCACTCATACATACATATATATGCCAAGTTTCATTTGGATACATCAAAAGGTTCCAAAGTTACGCTGTCCACAAAATCAATTACAGACGGAAAGACAGACAGATGAATGGAAGGACAGATGGACAGAAGGAAGGACGAATGGACGGACAACCCGAACACATAATGCCTCCAGCGGCACTTTGTGGCAGAGGCATAAAAAGTGAATGAGGATAGAGGGGCTGGCGATGCCTTGTGAATGGAGCGCCGCTGCAGATGCCCGAGGTGGAGGGTTTAACACCTTCAGCCTCAATAAAAGTAACACCTAGGGCTGTATATGGGGTGAGAGAAGAGCTGTTGGGCGGCTTTGGTGGCGGCACACCAGCGGGCGGTGTCAGAAGTTGCGAGATGCGTTACTGTATTGAGCATGTCATGTGTGACAAACCTCATGTTTCTCTATCCTCTTTCTCCCTGTCTCCCCCCCCCCTCTCTCTCTTTCCCTTACTTTTTATCCATTGATATATCTATATCTCTGTCTGTTCGTCTGTCTGTCTGTCTCTCTCTGCTTAACAATTCATCTCTCATTCTTTTTTCATCTACTAATCTACTCGCCAATCTTTCCACAATATCTCTGCCCCCTCCCCTCTCTCTCCTGCCCCCTCCCCTCTCTCTCCTCCCCCCTCCCCTTTCTATTTTTGCCTGTGCACTTCACTCGATACCATATTCATATAAAATGTTTCATTTTCTCTGCAGGGAATGTAATATGCTCCTGGCTGAAATATTAATGCATAAGGGCCCTCATCACACCTTCCTATGAATGGCAGACTTTGTCATCGGGGTGAGTGGTTGAAAGAACCAACTCCAGTGACTTGCCCTGCAGAGAAGTCATGGTTCGTTTGTCATTGTTTCTTTTATATCCAAGTGGTTTCTTGGTTTCACTTTGATTTTCTAAAGAAATGGTTACACTGTGGCAACTGTCGTACTTCTCCAAAATTGTTCAACAGTATGAAGTGACAAAAATGAATACTTTGTATGATGTATTACTTTTTGTTTATTTGATGGAAGTGAATTGAATTGAATTGAATTGAACTAAATTGAACTGAACTGAACTGAACTGAATTAAATTGAATTGAATTGAATTGAATTGAATTATATTGGATTGAATTGAACTGAATTGAATTAGAATTAGAATTGAATGGTGAGTAAATCTCGGGACTTTCATCATGTCTTGTCTGGTGCATTTATCCTTGGACAAGATGTTTCACCCATATTGCACCTCTTGAAGCGGATATAAATATAGTCATCTGGCATCGATGAGGGTTGAGGTGATGGCAGAAGTATTTGGAAGAGCGGGGCTAGCACTTTTAGGGGGCTACCATGGACAATTTTATGAGTAATTTATTACAATTATACTTCATATCTGCAGAAACAGCTACGAAAATGCTTGCTGGAATAACAAAAGTGGGTAGGGGTTACTTGCATACGAGTTAACCACCACCGTGCTGGTTCAGTAATATGGAGTTCATGAAAAGGTAGGCCTACACATGGGTTTTTATATTGATTGTACGTATTATTTTTTTTTTTTTGCTTCACTGAAATTACAAATGCAATTAATACTGAACAATTCTTCACTAGTTCATTGTCTCATACACTTTCAAGTCTGTATCTATATGTAAAGGGTTAAAGGGACATTCCAAACGATTTTCATAATTTCACATCATGTAGTACATAAATCGACAACTCCATGTATAGATTTGTGGAATTTATTGTGGTTCTTGAGCAGAGAAACATTACTTTGAAAAACCTTAAACAAATTACACTGAACAAGGATGATGACATAGGAGGTTCACATATTTCAGAAATGTAGCAGTGTAATTTCATTACAATACCGCTTGCTTGCGAGTTCACCTGTGTATAATCTATGCATGCCTTCTTCTTTTGTTCTGCTTCCATGAGCCCCAACTCATGCATTCTTATGGTGACTCTGCCATGTCATCATCCTTGTTCATTGCAATTTGTTCTAAATTTTGAAAATATTCTTATTCTTCATCCCAATTATCACAAATTCTGAAACTCTGTCCTCAGTATAACTAATTTATAGTTGTTCAAATGTAAAAATCTGAAAATCATCCGGAGGTCTCCTTTAATATCATGTGAGAGGAATTGAGGCTCAGTAAGGTAAAATGGGCTAAATAACTCAAGAAATGTAAACACAATAAGAACATGATGCAAAATTTGCAGCATCACATGTTTCATAATCTAATCTTGCTATTCAGTAATTGTTTCTGAGCGTTTCCAGGTTTAATTTACAGGACTCAGAAGTACAGCATGTGTAGTGCAGGCAGGGAAGGGGTAGAAAAATAAAGTCATTTATCAAATTAACCCACAGGCACAAGTTCATGTATATATCAACAAGATATCTTTGAAGAACAGAACTTTAGTTAGCACGCTTTTCAAGTGACTCATGGTCTTAAAATCCGGTCTCAAATCCCTGTACTCAACTCAAGACTCCTGACCCTTTCATCCCAGGGGTTCTTTGGGGCAAGACATGACCCCTTTCCTTCCAAACCCTGTTCCTCCAATGCCCCCATCATGCCCCCACCCCCTTTAAAATCTATTTCAGCTGTACTGGCACAAAGTTAAAGGGAAGGTAAACCCAAAAAGCAATGTGGATTGAGTGAAAGCAGCAACATTAGTAGAACACATCAGTGAAAGTTTGAGGAAAATCGGACAATCGATGCAAAAGTTATGAATTTTTAAAGTTTTGGTGTTGAAACCGCTGGATGAGGAGACTACTAGATATGACGTATGAGTGGACAACAATACAAAGAAAATATAAAGGAAATTCAACAAAAATTCACTTTTCTAGAATTATGAAAGAGCAATGGACCAACCTCTTTCAGAAAGCAGGGGGGATAATTGCTACCCCTAACATATGTCAATATCAAGTTGATGGAATTTGTAATTTTCATGAAAAATGTAGGATTTTCTTTATATTTTCTTGGTATTGTTGTCCACTCATACGTCATAACCTCTAGTAGTCTCCTCGTCCAGCGGTTCCAAAACCAAAACTTTAAAAATTCATAACTTTTGCATCGATTGTCCGATTTTCTTCACACTTTCACTGATGTGTTCTACTAATGTTGCTGCTTTCACTCAATCCACATTGCTCTTGGGGTTTATCTTCCCTTTAAGGTTTCAGTGGATGCAAGAGTTTGTAGAAACACTGCAACGGCAGGGAAGTAGAAGGTTTTCTTCACTGCAGAATACTTTGAATCTTCTAAATTCTATGTCTTTCTTTTTTCTGTGATCAATAACACCCCCGCCTACTTGCTTGATACACTTTTTTGAAAGCTTTTCTATAACTTGAGATAACATTTTGGGGAAAATGAACATATTTTCAACTCTGTCAACAAAACTTTCCTTGTCTGCTGAATTTATAATGCAGAATTTCATTCAATTTCAAGTAAGACATCATCCCCACCCCCCCCCCCCCCCCCTGCTGAATAATAATTACAAAAATCCCAAACTTCCTTTCACGGAATTTCTCACATCCTCACAGAAATATACACAGGAGATCATCTAAGACCCCATTTACAGTGAGTGAAAGGGCCAGGCTCGGCCGTGGCCGAGCCCGGCCTTCATTTCACTGTAAACACGCAAAAGGCCAAATGCGGTACCAAAATCGGCCGCGCATTTGGCCAAGCTCTGGAGGTAGTCTCGGCCGCGGCCAAGCCCGGCCTTTTCTCACTGTAAACGCAAACTGGGCCAAATGCGTTACCAAATTCAGTCTGGCTTCCAGACCCTCTGCCCGTACTATTTTGCTATTCAGGATATTAATGCCCTCAATGTCGAAAACTAGTATAGTTTAAGGTGGTTTTGTCCTGAAAAGGTCTTTGCTTTCGGCAAAAGCGGCGACTTCGTCTCCGCGGAGTCCAGTTGGCAAAAGGTCTGGAAACCAGACTAAGCAGACAAACGACAAAATATTGGAAGGTTTGAAATAAAATCCCGGGCCAAGCCCGGCACTGTAAACAGACAAAATTGCGGGGCCGAGTACCGCAATTGAGACCAGGCTCGGACATGGCTCGGCCATGGCTCGGCCCGGCCCTGCACTGTAAATGGGGTCTACAAGATACAAACTAACAGCTGACAGCAAGCAAAATATGCAGGCATTGTTGATTCTTCTTTTATAATGTTATGCAATTAATAGAGCCGTGAGTAATGCAAACACATTATTTTTCCCTCGCAGCTTCGCATGAAGCTGCCTAATGTATTCGCTGTTGTGAGATTGGTCTCACTTGTTTGCATTTAAGAACAATAAGGGTGTTAGTACTGCATAGAGAAGAGAGTAGCCCTATTACAGTTGCTACCTTTCTTGTATTAATGTGACCATGTGAATAGTTAAGTGAAAGACTGTGATATTAGAGCTCTTGACAATCCTCATGTCTAGCACGTCAACTTTCAAAATCAGGCTTTTTATGATACTGGTGAGGAAATCCCAATTTCACTGAGTTTCACCTTTATCATATTCCAATTTCTCTGCTGATATTCCTTTATATTCTCCATTTGTACTATCTACTAGATATATCTAACTTCCCTTGACATTCAACTGAACTTGAACATCTAATTTCACCCATTTTCAAATTAATCATAATAAAAACTTCCTAAATCTCATAATACTTACCCTTCTCTGTACCACCTGCAAAACACATTCCATCCAACTTGATGGCAATATGCTTTTATATAAATATGTTTTTGATAGGGAAGACATCTGTGATAAAGATATTACCACTTGTTTACTAGTACCCTGGTCTGTCTCGTGCTTCTTTCTTTTTTGGAGGTCTCAAAACATCCCTGAATTCTTCCATCTAATACTAATCTATTCTCCATCTCTCCCTCTTCTGATCCGAGTCATTAGATACTTTAATTACTGCCTGTTCATTATATTAACAACGATATTCCCTTTAAGCCCATCCTCATTACAAAGGTATCATGACGTCATTGGCATTTGCCATGGTTGATCTTTCCCTTCACATTCGAAAGAAAGGCTGCAATGTTACTGTACGATGAAATATTTGAAGGCTTCCTTGGCGGTACAATGATGGGTGGTAGAAGGCTTAAAGGCATAATTTACCATTTGCAGATGAAACAAAAACCCAGCATAAGTGCTTTAAAATAGTTTTAAAATATGAGTTAGGGAGAGAAACAACCACTGTAAAAAAATTGAATCAGTGAAATTGATGTTAAAGGTAGGGGATACCTTTTACAGACCTCCCAAAATGCAGCAAAACATTAAATATGAACCTCAGGGGACTTGTTTAGGCCACTGCTGAGAAATTTGGAAGTCAACAGTTAGCTACAATTTGAATAATGCACAAAACTCAACTACTCAGTAGTTCTGTGTGTCCAGGGATCTCGCCAGCGTATATCACCCTTGTCGGTGCCGACAAGCGTGCGGTTTGAAGAAACAATTGCCGACAAGGGTAAAACTTGCCGACAAGGGTAACACCACGCGTGAACTGCTTGCTTGACGAGCTAAGTTCTGACCAATTTCTCGCCTTTTTCAGTCTTTATTATCTGGCTAGAAAAGAAACTAGATGTTGAAAGGAGCAGCAGTTTACAAGCGCTAAAAGTTATCACGCACCGATCACAACAACTCGGCTCAACATAGCGACGTACTAGCTGCACATACACGTACACACCATGTCACACACTTGCTCACTCACAATGCGCTCTGATTCGGGATCCACACACACAATAGTCATGCACCACCCAGCCGGCCACGCAGCGGCCTGCTATGTGTGTACGACGGTATTGTGAGAGGGGACGGAAAGAGAGGGTCGGAGGCCGAGGGAGGCTGAGGAAGGCTGACACGTGCTCGCTTATTGTTGTTACGCTTGTTGTCGGGTTACGTAAAAACAAACGATGTGAAATGCATGCCCCCCTCCGTCAAAGGTTGTATATATTTTTTTTTTTGCTGCTTTAGTTTGTTTGTTCGTTTGTCTGCCTGTCTGACTCTCTATTCGCAAAATAAGTCACAATTTGGGAACAGATTAGGATGAAAATTTCAGGAACAGTTCGTTGGTAAAATGGCGCAAGGAACAGATGATTAAATTTTGATAGCGAGCAGGATTTATAATACCACCGGAATTCACCGCCAGGATCAAGGATTTTTAGACTTTCGTTTCGTATATTATTGAAAGGATTCGTATCAATTCTTTAGGAAGCTGGCCATCGGCAATGACGCAAAATTAGATGCGTCCAAAGCATTGCCGCAGAGAGAAAATGAACTCCATCTTTCGTTTAAAAAAGAAAAAAGAACGTGCGATGGAGTAAGCAAATGCAAATTGTTATTTTGGTTTTGGTAGTTTCCGCGGGTTATTTTTATTTATTTTTAATTTAAAAAGCCATGCGTTCCATTTGAGCCTTTTCACTTTCCATGGATTTGTAAATGTCATTCGTGAATATTCCATTTTCCTTCTCCGGGCCGAAATTTATGGTAATTCTGTCATGATGGTCTTTCAAGTTCAACGTACGTAATGCTCCACGTGCTTCTGGCTTGGTGGGTTACGGGGCCTTCATGGGCAGAAAATAAATGGATAATCATTCATCAAGTTCCCAGTTGGTTTACATGCTATGTACACGCTGTTTACGACCACTGAAGCAAGGTGGCAGTACACGCGGCATTCCTTTATCTGACACCTGGCTTTCGTGGAAATTTCGTGGAAATTTCCACAAGCCATGATATCAAGTTTCCCCACTGCTTGTGGTCGTGTTTTTTTTTTTTATTCTTCATTACGAACATAAATTTGTTTAACTTGAAAAGTGTAGATAATTTGCTCCGAGCACGTGTTTCTTTCTTTTTTTTTCCTTTTTTTTTTCATTGCAGCGTCGGTAACATTTTGTTTTGTTCATCGTCCGTGCATGGCAGGGGTTCGTTGGAGGAGAACGATAGGAATGACTGGGGAGAAAATAAACTGAAAGAAGGAAGCATCTTTTGAGCAAGCCGTCTTTGTTTTTCTCTACACCACCAAGGTTCTTTTTTTTTTTCGTTACTCCGACAGATTAACGATAAAATAATGCTAGATTCTTTATTCTGAAGGTTCGTTAATCCAAAAATGATTAAGAAAAAATGTCTGTTCATTTCACAACGAAATCAGTTTTGTTATTTCGAACGTTCTGCCAGTGAAATTTCGGAATAAAACGACGGCACAAAACAGCGTGTTTTCGTACTCTAAGGGTCTGTTACTCCGACAGAAATAGTAATGATAAAATAATAAATTGTAGATTCTTTCTTCTGAAGGTTTTCTAACCGAAAATTAAAGAAAGAAAAACGACTGCCCAAAAACAGTTGCAGTTTTCTTACTCTGGGGGTTCGTTACTCCGACAGATTAATGATAAAATAATGCTAGATTCTTTATTCTGAAGGTTCGTTGATCCAAAAATGATTAAATAAAATGTCCGTTCATTTCACAACGAAATCAGTTTTGTTATTTTGAACGTTCTGCCAGTGAAATTTCGGAATAAAACGACGGCACAAAACAGCGTGTTTTCGTACTCTAAGGGTCTGTTACTCCGACAGAAATAGTGATGATAAAATAATAAATTGTAGATTCTTTATTCTGAAGGTTTGTTAACCGAAAATTAAAGAAAGAAAAATGTCCGTAAATTTCAAAACGAAATCAGTGTGTCATTTCGAACGTTGCCTTGAAATTTCGGAATAAAACGACTGCCCAAAAACAGTTGCAGTTTTCTTACTCTGGGGGTTCGTTACTCCGACAGATTAATGATAAAACTAGAGATTGTAATTTGTCATCACTGACAAATTAAGGTGATCCGATTTTTTTTAATCAATGATTCGAGTCCTGATAGTGCAAGGTCTCAGCTACAACATATCAAAATCTGAGAGAAATTCACCGAAGCATAAGTAAGATAGTGCTCGATAAAGAGAGTCATGTCAATTTTCACATCTAAAAAATTCCCTCCCATAGAGATAACACGTCATAGCGAAGATAGAAAAAGAAGTACATATGAACTTTGACCCCACTTTGCACAGACAAGATGGCATCTGAGCAAAAAGTGGTTATCTTATGAAATGATCCCTGTAACATGGTCTTTACGTGTGCAAAATATGGGAAAGATAGGACATGTATTCACCAAGATACAGGATGAAACATCTATGACCTTTGACCCTAATTTACATACCCAAGATGGCGTCTGATCAAGTAGTTGTTATTTTATGAAATAATGTTCCTGACATGAACTAAACATGTGCAAAATATGGTGGTGATAGAGTATGTTTTTCTTGAGTTATTGCACATAACGTTGCAAAAAGAAAGAAATATTTCAATACATCGAAGATAAACTTTAATTTCAAGTAAGTTTTTGGACGTGATCCCGACATCGTATGAAAAAACGAAGGGCACATTAACGATAGCCCAAAGTCTCAGCTACAACATATCAAAATCTTGGAGAAATTTACCGAAGCATAAGTGAGCTAGTGCTCGATAAAGATAGTAATGTCAATTTTCATTTCCATAAAAACTGCACTCCCATAGAGATTACACGTAAACTGGTCAAATTTGACAAGGTTACTTTCAATCCATTTTTACGAGGTGATGCCGTCATCCAATCAAAATTATGTTTTTACATTGGTGAAAGAACATTTCATAAGCTACAACATATTGAAATTTGGGTGAAAATTGGCAAAGGATAAGTGAGATACGCTGGAGTAAACTTGAAATTTGATGACGTCATTTTGAAAATTTACTTTTTTTACTTTGTTAAGAAATTTGATATCTTTTAATCATTTTGTCAGCATAGAAAGATCGTGAAATATTTCAATACATCGAAGATAAGCTTGAATTTCAACCATGTTTTTGGACGTGATGCCGACTCCGTATGAAAAAACAAAGGGCACATTTACGATAGCCCAAAGTCTCAGCTACAACATACTTAAATATGGGAGAAATTCACCGAAGCATAAGTGAGCTAGTGCTCGATAAAGATAGTCATGTCAGTTTTCATTACATTTTCATTTACATTTAATAAGCTACAACATACTGAAATCTTGGGGTAAATCGGCAAAGGATAAGGGAGATACGCTAGAGTGAACTTGAAATTTGATGACTTTATTTTCAAATTCTAGTTTTTTTATTTCATTGTGAAATTTGATACCTTTTAATCATTTTGCCAGCGTCGGCAACCCATGAGATGACATGTACAACTCATGAGCTTTCAGAATACCCAAAGAAAATGGGGGGTCATCGTCCATCCTGACGAGTAAAATCAGATTTAAAATTGGCGGTTTTTTGGCATAGTTGAACTGTATATCGCCATTGACGCGCGCGCGGAATTTCAACTTTGACTGGCCCTTATGACGTCATATTGAGTCGGATTGACTTGAAACTTGGTAGAAATATTCCTTGACATTTAGGACATCCGATCCGATTGAAAAAACGGGAAATTTGTTTGACATATGAGCTGTGCGTGCGCATATGTGCGCGCGCGTACGCGTCCGTCCAATTTTTTCAATTTTTCAAAAAATGCTCTAAATGGTTTGAAACGTGTGCAAAAAAGTTTTGAGCTCGATTGGAGTATGCAAATATTTCAACGCGCGCGTACGCGCACGTTTTAAGGGTAGAGATGACTTTTGAGAATATGAGTAGAATGCACATTACTTGAAATATATGTGACGTAAATTTCATTGAAAAATTGCATTCCAGTAATGAGATATGATTGAGAATGTGTTTTCATATAATGACGTCATAGTGACGTCACGGTCAACTGATCACAATGATGCATTAGATTTGTTGTCTTTAGGACATGATGCATACATGGTATAATTTTGAAATTGATAGGCAGGGGACTTTCTGAGCTAACCTCTGCACAACTTTTGGGGAGAAATAAAGAAACAAACAAAGAAGAAGAATAAAGAATCAGTACAGATACAGAAGGTGATCCGAGAGGATACTCGGATCACCTAATAATGCTAATTCTTTATTCTGAAGGTTCGTTAATCCAAAAATGATTAAGAAAAAATGGTGTCCGTTCATTTCACAACGAAATCAGTTGTGTTATTTCGAACGTTTCAGCCTGTGAAATTTCGGAATAAAACGACGGCCCCAAAACGGTTACAGTTTCCTTTTACTCTGAAGGTTCGTTACTCCAAAGAATAATGATGATAAAATGCTTTAGATTCTTAGTTCTGAACGATCGTTAGTCGGAAAAAGATAAAGAAGAAATGTTCGTTTATTTCCAAACGAAATCAGTTATGTTATTTTGAACGTTCTGCCAGTATAATTTCGGAATAAAACGACGGCCCCAAAACGGTTACAGTTTTCGTACTCTGAGGGTTCGTTACTCCGAAAGAATAATGGTAAAATAACACTCCACATTCTTAATTCTGAATGATCGTTAATCGAAAAATGATAAAGGAGAAATATTCGTTTATATCCACGAAATCAGTTTTGTTATTTCGAACGTTCTGCCAGTATAATTTCGGAATACAACAACGGCCCCAAAACGATGTTTTCTTACTCTGAAGGTTTGTTATTTCGAAACAATAACGATGATAGATGATAGATTCCTTTCTGAAGGTTCGTTGATCGGAAAATAATAAAGAAAAAGATGTTTGTTCATCTTCGAACGAAATCAGTTTTGTTTATTTTGAACATTCATCTATAGTACAGTACCGACCTTTGGTGTTGTTGTTGTTTCCGATTACAAACCTTCGAAGTACTCAGTAATGAATCGTTTCATTTTATGATTAAACAAACCTTCGGAATAATGACCATCATTACATGTATGATTTGTATGATGTCTCTTTGATGTCACGGCCAAACTACCGCAGTATACCCAGAAAGGAAAGTGCAACGATGTCCCGAAAGTTCTCGATCGCTTCTCGCGCATCTGCATGCAGTAGGCCTACCACGTGGTCGAGCCTGTCAGACGGCGAGAAAGCAAAAACACACGGCGCGTGTTGTTGCGATGCAGAGACGGCTAATCATTGCAAGTTCAGTGAAACAGGAAAGGCCTAAAAGAAATCGGAACCTTCACCATCGGCACCTACTTCTCTTTCATTTATTATTTAGGAACTGCCGCCAACAAAAGGTATGGAGTTTCTGCATTGTTTCTGTGAGAATATGCCCCTCACAACGTTCATTACATCTCCGTGAAAATGTCGCATTTAGCGGCATTTTAGCGGCGATTTATACGTGTTGTATTGAGCATTAGCGAAGGCTTCCGCGCTTCGCGCGGGAGGGGGAACCCCCCTCCCGTACCCACCCCCAGAACAACGCGTAGAACTGCCGACAAGCGTAAAGAAATTCCTGCCGAGAACCCTGGTGTCAGCCACACTTAAGCCTTTTTGTTGCAGTCTTCTGCATTTTTTATCTATAAACACAAATCTAAAAGTGTAATAGCTAATGTAATAACATATAGAGTTTGTGGCAAGAATGTATATAGAAATGTTTGTAAGTTTTGATGAACTTTCTTCACAAAATATACATGATGGACAAACATGCAGTGCATGGGTCTGCAAAGGTAGCCTAGTAATGTACTGGAATTTACGGTGAGCCCCGAAAAAAATTCAATTCAAAATCTAACGGTCAATAAAAACGTACTAAATGTTACCTTCCACTTTCAATACTTTATGGGAGTTTCTAAAATGATACTCTCTTCAACATACCACTGTATTTATACAACTCTTCATTTGAGGCATGCAAATGGGATTCCCTACCTTTAAGTATTGTTAAATATACAAAATATGAATGATATAGTTATAATAAAAATGTTTCCAGACTAAACCGTATACAGTTACGGTTTATTGAGAAAATTACTGATATCTCCCTATATTTTAGGCTTTATTATGAAAATTTTATATGGTAGGATGTTTTGTAGAACAACAAACCTACGCATATGCATCAAATGTGATATCTTGAACATTTTTAAAATCACTGCTCCCAAAGGTAAACTGTTCCTTTAATGGTGCATCACATATTCTTTCTTGGGTACAATATGTAGCCCTAAAAAGGACCCAGGGCCTACCACTCTCAACATTTTGGCAAGCATGTTTTAGCCGTTTTTCAAGAGAATTCTCTTTTTACAGGTGGCCTGAGAGAGTGATCTGCATATCAGGTAGAAATCATGTCACAAATACAAAGAGTTCTCTGCCATAAAGAGTCATGCTGCAATATTTGTGACTGCAAACTTTGCACGAACATAGAAATCACACTCCGGTGCTGCCATCTTTTTCTGACAACTGTTCAGGATGAGACTGCCATAGCTCCATGGCAACTTTCACAGTAATGTTTATAGATTTCTCTCATTGCAACCTGTCACTGCATGTCAGCGTGAATGGCTCTTTTGACAGAATCTTGTGGTCATTCTCACCTCACATTCCAATTTACCTCATTTGTTTTGATTCCACTGATCTTAATGTCCAATGCTTGGTTTGTTGGTTGTTCTTTGGTCGGTCAAAGTCATTCAGTTGGTTCGTTTTCATTTTATGAATTGTCCTATGCTTGGGTGACATCCTTGAATTCATGATGTATTTGGCACTAACTCCTCCAGGACCATACTACAAACTTCACAACATCAGCCACGCAAATACAAGACAAAACTGTCTACAAGGAGGTTTTGAGCTAATCAAGTTTCAACATGCCGATTATGGCAAAAAAAGAGGTAAGCATAAACGCACCGATTTGACTGCACTATCCATTTTTCTGCTCAATAAAATTTCATTTCAAATACAAGATAATGTAAAGTTTGCCTGACCATCCATCCATCCACTGCATGATAACCTGCCTCTGTGCCCTAGTCAAGTATTTCTTGGTCTTCCCTTTGGTCTTAGCATTCCTCCGCTTTTCCTTCCTTCCGCTCACCCCACCACCACCACCACTACCACCACCATCAAACCTCTTTGAACTTCCCCCCACTGCTCGGAATGTCATGTTTTTCCACTTGCTAGGGGTTTTATGGCAGCTTTTCCATGGCCCCAGTGAGGTCATAAAGCAGAAGGGAGTGGATTTCCAGACAGAGTATTTTATAAACAGGAGTCCACTTGACCCCGTTTTATTCATCTTTTATTCCAGCAGGTCTATTTTTCCAGTCTCCCGTCATGACGTGGCTAGCAATAAATCGATTTCGGAGCAATATGACTTCATATATAATATTAGGGGTGTGTTCACATAACCTCCTATTGTCCAAAGATATATATGCATATATCTCACCCATGGCAAAGCAATTTGAACTGTTTTCTTCGCCACTTGATATTGTCAAAAGTAATTTTCAAATTCAGTGTTCTATTTATAGAGAGGCAGCCTATTAATCATCATAGTCTTGTCATGTGTCTTGCCAGACATAGCAAAACAGTTGAAAAAACAAAAACAATATGAAACAGAAGGCTTGGCAAATAGAATCTTATGATGGTTGAGTGTGAACTCTTTTGAGTTCAGACTACAAATCTGAAGTAAACTCTACATCGCTGTTTCCCCATTTGGCCTGAAATAACCGAAGACGACATGAAGGAAAGGTAATGCTCGCATTTAGAACACCTCTGCAAAATACCCCAGGCAATACCTATCATGAACATTCGAGGAAAAATCTACGGAACACTTTTCAAGAGGGAAAAAAAGTCTGTCTTTTCTCTCTCTCTCGCTTTTTGCGGTTCTTAATCTCGATCAAACAAGCCCCCGGTGTCAGGTTGCATGTGTAATCCAAAATTAATATCCCTGTAGACTGCCTCCTCATCCATCCTTTTTAGGGGGAAAAAACTTATAAAGGGCGACAAGAACGAAAATCCATAATGCATCTGGGTTATTTCTGCAGCCCAAAATGGGAAGCAGCAGGAAGGTAAATATGAAAAGACACCAACGGCAAATACAGCTAGTGGTTCTATTATCCTCTGAAAATCCATACCTTTTCCTTCATCCACCTCCCCCTCCCCCCCCCCCCCACTCCCCCTCCTTAAGACTTCTAGAACACTTTCACCCCGACTTGAATATTAGTGCTTTTATGTTACTGAATGGGGGGAGGAAAGTTGGTATTGATTTATTCGTGGGTACCCCCAGACACGGGTTCTGTTTGGAACCCTGCGCTTTAAGGTCAGAGTGACAAGTTACTCGCGCACTCTTTTGTGAAGAGAAATCAACTCCCACACATTTGTACAGCTGCAGTAAAACTTGGGGGTCTTTACCTCGCTTTTCATCTACAGCGGCAGGAGCTGTGCCTACCTGGTATTCTAAACTTAGGGTGTGCACGCCACAGTGCAAGCATCATCAAAGGCATCACTAAATGTCACATCAGACAGAGAGAAAAGAAGGTTGCTTGTTATAATGCTTTGGGTGCTTTGAGTGCTAATTGGCACACAAAACTCCATCATGTTAAAGACACTGCCAAGAGTCCCTGGCACACAAAGAGTTAAAAACATGCTGGCAATAGCAGGGAAAGGTCTTCTCTGGAGCTCCCTGCAGGATGAATCTTTCTTGGCTGCAGCATTCATTCTATTACACTATCACAATGGTAGCTTCATTGTTTAATGCCTTACAGCAAATGGAGTTTCTGACTCTGGCATTGCTTAACTGCAAACAGTCTATCCAAAAGTTATCATCTTCCCTAATAAACACTGTTGTATCTCCACATATTTCTAGCCATGATGTGATGTGATGTGACTATAAGTGTTCTAGTATAGAGCGCAGACTGCGGACAAGTATCAGATAGGCCTGTGTGATTCAACAGATAGATTTATTGAGAACATAAAATTCTATTCGTAAAAGTTAGAGAATTATTCATTTTATAACAATTTATAATTTGTACAAAGACTGGCCCTGGACAATCTCTGGATAGTCTAGTTACTTCTTCAATTATGCCCAGAATCACACACGAGCCAAACATGGCCATGTCCTTGATAGCAAGAGATGACTCATATCTTTGCACCATCCTCTCTATGTCGAAGGAATCTTTTCATTTCTAGGAACATGTAATACTGCCTGAGAGTGACAATATTTCACTATCTCCATAGAAACTCTTCATTTCCATTGTAAATATCACAAATTATGAAAGTTAATCCTGTCACGACGTAATATTCATTCATCTGTCCATCCATTTGACCTTAGTCATGCAAACATTCATTCCATCAGTAAACTAGTCAATTGCTTTCAGTCAGTCATTTCTCTCCTTTTTTTTTGGGGGGGGGGGGCAAAACTTTAAAGGTAGGGGATATCCTTTACAGACCTCCCAAAATGCAGCAAAACATTTGAACCTCAGGGGACTTGTTTAGGCCACTGCTGAGAAATTTGGAAGTCAACAGTTATCTACAATTTGAATAATGCACAAAACTCAACTACTCAGTAGTTCTGTGTGTCAGCCACACTTAAGCCTTTTTGTTGCAGTCTTCTGTATTTTTTTTTTTATCTATAAACACAAATAAACACAAAGAGCTGATGTAATAACATATAGAGTGTGTGGCAAGAATGTATATAGAAATGTTTGTAAGTTTTGATGAACTTTCTTCACAAAATATATTTGATGGACACACATGCAGTGCATGGGTCTGCAAAGGTAGCCTAGTAATGTACTGGAATTTACGGTGAGCCTCGAAAAAAATTCAATTCAAAATCTAACGGTCAATAAAAATGTACTAAATGTTACCTTCCACTTTCAATACTTTATGGGAGTTTCTAAAATGATACTCTCTTCAACATACCACTGTATTTATACAACTCTTCATTTAAGGCATGCAAATGGATTCCCTACCTCAATACAAATTATGACATCTGAACACACAAAGAATGGGTTAGTGTCAAACCTGTGCTTGTACATAGCCCTTATTCTGGGAAACAATGAACAAGATCTAGCAGGATATGCTGTTTTTATTTGCTCCCTTTTCTCTCTTTCCACTCTGTCACAAGTTTCAGTCTCTTTTTATGCCATTAAGTCATCCAACAGTGATTGCTAAAATGATTCCCACTATCCTCACAAGTAGCATGCACTTCAAAGTAGCATGTGAAATCAACCACAAATCTTTAGAAGACCTTCAGAGTTAGTTTTGGGATGACTCAACAACAGCAAGGACGATGCTGTAACGAAAAAAGTTTCTGCTGTCTTTCACATTCTCTCAAGGGGTCAATCAGTCGGTATGAACTTTCCAAGTTGAATTATGTGCTGCCTTGGGGTATAGTTTGTTGCCACAGCTACCTTGGGCCCAATCTATATACCAACTGGGATATTTACCAAACACAACAAAACTCAAAACAAAGCAAGCAGTCCATCACATGTGCATACCTAAAAATATGTTTACTGAGAGAATGGGGCCATTTTTTTTTAAAGAATTGAAAAATGTGATTGCCACATTTTATATATGATCACATTTTTTTTTGTATGGTTCTAGCTATTTTGAATTCATTTCAACAACAAAAACATTACTCAACAGGACAAATATGCATCATTTTTGTGGTTCTTTGCACAGTCACATACATACACATTTATACGTGCATACATTTCTGACATCTTTAGAGCATTCAAATAGGCCCTATAATATATTCAAATTCAAATTATCCTTTTACATCTTTGTGGACACATTTTGATTACTCTTTAGAATGTTTGTACTTTTAGGGGATGACAAGAGTAAAGAGTAAAAACAGTCCTGGTATAAACCATCAACTCATCATTACACACCAGAACATGATTAATGTCACATGATAATCCGACGTCAAGGATCTGCTTTAAAGTGCAAAGCTACTCAGATGGCTGTATTTCATTTTCTCTGAAGGCTTCTAATGAATGCAGGGAAGAAATTATGTCTTTATGAGATTGGCAAAATTGATTTACATCATTTACCCTATTTTAAAGAGGAAATCTGCCTGTTGAACAAGCTCTTTGGTCGGCGAATCAACTCCAATATTACAGGGTCGCAGCTTGTCTATCTTTTGCCATGTTATCCTCTTAAACCAACAAATAAGCAATTGAGTGGGACAACACAATGCAATCTCATGGGACTTAAGTCTCCTTATGGGTGTACTAATTGATTCACTCCACTCTTACCACAAATCCAGGATTACAAGACAGTGTCTTTTGTCATGAAAGCCCTGAAATGACCACCAGTGTGCTAAAACTCTGTAGGCCTACTCCGGGGTGATAAAAGGATATAAAGAACAATGAAGAGGATTTCTTTTTTCTTTTTTCTTTTTTCTTTTTCTTTTTTTTTGTGGGGGGGGGGGGGGAAGGGCTTGAGAGCTTTCTTGTAATTCCCCTAAATACAGTTTGTTCTGAGAATTAAATCTAATGAAGGCAATTTGCATTAGGGAATCAGGTTATCCAATTTAAGATTAAGCTGCACCACAACATTCCTTCTGGTTTCCCTTTTGCTATCTCTGAGAGGAGGCATTTACATTGCAAGAAAATGGAATGGGGGGAAAAGGAGAAACTTGCCTGTGTTTTGGTAGGAAATGTACACGCACAAAAAAAAGAAAAAAAAAGAATTGGAATGTCCAGGTTTTTGGTAAGTATTGCTATGTCAACCTTGTTGCTGTCTCTGAGACAAGGATGGATGTCATGAGACTCCCCCCCCCCCCCCAAAAAAAAAAAAGGGGGGAATAAAAAAAGGCATTCAGCTCAGGAGCAAACATTAACACTGGCAAATGAAGAAAAACAATAAGACAGCAAAGTTTAAAATAAAATCATATTCTGTTTTGTCTAGGTGTAATCCCAATATTTCACTCACATACCAGCAGTTGCCAAGCAACTTCTGACAATAAAACTGAAAACTAGAGCCTTTTCGGTGGCAGTGTAAATGCCCCTTTTGCCTGTTTGACTCTATCAGTCATATATTGGCAAATATTTATGTGAAATGCCAATAGCATATCAAGATGGTGATCTACAGAGGTTTATTGCTATCCTTCTCTTTTGGAAAAGATATATACAGTTTGAAAAGGTCAACAATCAGTGCTTAACCATGCATATTTCTATATCTTATATCCATATTGCGTGGAAATATCTTTCAGAATCCCAACTGTCTGATCCCATGTAAGCTGGAAGTTACTGAAGGGGTTTTAGGTGAGTATACTTCCACAATTTTCTGGTACTTATCAATTTCTGAAGATGGATGTGGCATTTAAAAAGTGTCAAAAGTTGGATAAGATCACTACTGTATATGCTTTTGGCATAGCAATTCATTCTTTCACAACATTAACCAGGATAGGTCCCTCTGATATTGATACTGCAAATTTACAAGATGGAGTGAACTGAAAAGTTAGCTGATCCCAACTCTGATATGGCAATTTGAAAATAGATAATGATGTCCTAATAACAAACCTCCACACTCACTGAATGACTCACTTGTGGACCCCATCTGCCCCCTTTTCTATCTAAGAGATTCCAAGGCTAGTGGTCCTACCCCCCTCCTAAACACCTTTGTGTTCCATTGTTCCATTTGTGCTGCGAGGGAAAAGCACAATTTGTAAAGGATGAGTGAAATTCAATTCACTGTGTCTCTGGGGAAGGGATGACAGCTGACACAAAGGTGGGATTTCTGTCTACTGTATTAACCTCACATTCATGCAGCTCGGCTTCTGGAAGAAAAACATGCATCACTGTGTGTACGTGGTCAGAAAAACATCTTTGCACTACAATAACATGGCGCAATGTCAAACTGCTTCTTTGAGCTCCCACAGGACGTTAGGCATACTAATCTCTTTAGAATATAGTGAAAAGTCATCCATATAGTACACCAAAAAAATTACAAAGAATACATTTTTTTTTTAAGAATTTTGGAATTTCTTCCCAACATTAAACACTTCAGGTGGGTCATTGACTTTTTCCACTGCAGTAAACCATATGCATTCCTTCCTGTCTGACCTCTCTTCATTCAATTCCCATCAATTTGACTTAATCAGATTTTATCTACAGAATTTTATTCAATCATGGAATCTGAGGCAATAATTAATTTTACATAAATTCACCTTGTGGTCTGCAACTATAAATGCACAGCTTGATGGTCTTGTATCTTTAATAAAATCATAAATTGTTGGGTTTGCAATAGTACAATATCAGCATGCACCTGGCAAAAGAAGTGGGCCTAATATACATCTAGTTGCCATGGCAATCGATGATGTCACACTGCACATGACTAGAGCTGGTCAGATTCGATTGCTACAAGGCCATAATGCCCTGTCCTCTTTCTGTTGCAAAATGGGTCACAACGTACCCCAAACGTCACCGACAGTCCTAAATAAAATAGGGTTGATAAAATCTGCTCAACTACATGTTCAGTCTGGACATTGCAAAAAAAAATTTGAAATAAAAAATCTGAGAATTGCTATTGGTCCTTGGCAAATACAAATACTCATTACCAATCAATTTCAGAGGCATCATTTTACATTTGAGCTCTGTGCTGACTCTAAAAGATGTTGCAAAGGCACGCATCGATATGACAATCTCGCATCGAGGCACGTGAGTGGCTGGATGACTGCCTATCAGGCAGGTGGAAAGGTGAGGATTTTTACCGACCGGTCGGGGGATTTCTCCCGTGTTTCCGTCGCCGGGAAGTCCCTTTTGTTTGCGGAAGGGACTTCCACCTGCGCTAGCCGAGTCGCAGCTCCAGTAATGGGCTCTCCACCTTGCAAAAGTCGAGGAACAGAGTGTGAAAACAGGAAGGTTGCCTGAGTTAGGCACCAAAGTTCCTCTTCAATTCACAGAAGTTCTAGGATGCTTGACTGTCTTTCTGGTTCCAACCATCATGGTGGAAGAAAAAATCAAAGAAATTTTCCTTCATCAGATGCAGATTATGAATCTGGCCTGACAGGAATTTCAAGGTTTTTTTCTTACATGAAAACATTTACACAAATATGGGCAGATCAGGGGTTATGGTGAATCAAGATATTTTAGTTCATCCCTTTGAAAAACATTTCCTTATGAGAGAGCACACATCATAACATACAATGTAAATGGTCTTCATGTTTGCACTGCATGAAATTTTGTGATTTCGGGTAAAACACTTTTTTTTTGCATCTGCAAGTCTAAAGCTAAAAACAAAAACCATGGAAAACTCAACTGTCATCTCCTTTTTACTGAAATTGAAATTTAAAGTAAGCTGCAGCAAATCTAAGCTTGCTGGAATGAAGATGAGTATATCCTGTCATGCACGACAAGCCATCACTTACTTTATAAACAAAAAATAAACAGAAATCACAAACTTTGTATTCTTTGAGTCTAGAAGTCAAAAGAGTTCAGGCAGTATTGAAAGTACTCTGACCGCCTTTCTCCGGTTATGAAGAAAGTTACATGCCAGGCTGTACAAAACACATTTTAGGTCCTACACCTGGGTCAAACATAAATGCAAAGCTGGATGATGCACAGGGGCAAATGTGCCCCTCTTCCTGTTAAGTTTATAAGAGCATTCCCAGTTGTGTGTAAATAATGTGATTCTGATTTTATTTAATAAAACATATGAATACTTAAAAAAAAGTTTATAAAAGCATCGTCATAAAGAGCACAAACAGAAGCAGTATTTAAACTTTTTTTGACAGACAGTGCAAAACAGCAAATCCTCACACCTATGATAACATGTCAAAGAGGAAAATATCTACTCGATATGCTAACGAGCCATATTGCAAAAACAGATTTCAACTCTCCTCTACCCAATCCCCTCCCTTACCACTCCTATCCCCCCCCCCCCTCACCATGACCTCAATTCTCATGAAGGTCACTGTTGCCTTGGCAACCTGTCATCCAAAGGGATCAAGTCATTCATTCATGCCATACAGGGTCCTATTGTTGCTCCAAAAATATTTTCTTTAATATCAAGCAGATATGGTTGGTTCGGCAAAGCAATCATAACCATAAAAATAGTTGACCAAAACCCCCAACCACTGTTGATATGCTCCCCCCCCCCCCCTTTCTCAAAAACCAGACAGTTGGCCCCTTTTGTTAGGATTTTGAAGGCCGGGAGCTGGTCTACCAATTCATCACTTTTGTTTGATGGCTGGAGTCAGGACCACTATTATGAAAACAAATACATGGTTCAATGCTACTCCTTTCCCCCTCCCCAATCACACATAAACAGAGTAAGAGAGGGGGCGGGAGTTACAGAGCTATAAGCAAGTATTTTAAAACATTTCCATCTGTACGCCATCAAGTTTTTACACCACGACATCAAAATCTCATATGGTGTATGTTCATACACCAGTATCTGCTTAATATTGATATATCACGAGTTTTATGAAACATCAGACTTCGAAGAAATTCTACTACTTTATACTTTTGTCTGTTAGTATTTATTAATGTATATAGAATGTATATAGAATAGTATGTATATAGAATAAGATCAAACAACATATTTACTAAAGACCTCATGAATGCACAGTTGCATAAGGTTGAATCAACCTTTTGTTATTCCATTTGTTTGATCGTATCTGCTTGCTTACATCAAAGTCATCTGCAACATGAAGCAGAGTTTCCCTTTAAACCTCAGACTCCACTGCCATGAAGCACAGACACAGTTGTGGCCAGCAAGCAGCTGTTGGACATGGCACAACATGAAAATGTCATCCCAAGCTCATCTCTCACTGTGGATCCAATCAGTCTGGTCCCTGATGCCCCTACAATAAACAGAAGGCTCCCCAAGGTTCGGGGGGGGGGGGGGGGGGGGGGGGGGGCCCTTGGCTCTTCTTTGCCAGGTGCGGACTAATGCCTCTGACACCTCCTCCCACTTTGAATGTTTAACACTGACACATTTGCTTTTCTCATTCCAAGCCACTCTCATTCTTTAAAGGCATTATTTACCATTTGCAGCTGAAACAAAATCCCAGCTTTAGTGCTTCAAAATAGTTGTAAAATATGAGTTAGTAATAAAAACAACCAGTGTAAAAAAAATTGTTAATCAATATAGCAAATGGAAAGTATCTTTAAATATACAAAATGTAAACAACAGTGATAATAGAATTGTTTCCAGACAAAACCATCTACAGTTATGGTTTAGTGAGAAATTATCTCCTTATATTTCAGGCATTATTGCAAAATTTTTACGTGGTAGGATGTTTTGTGATACAACTGACCTACACATCATATCATCAAATCTGATAACTTGAACATTTTTAAAATCACTGCTCCAAATGGTAAACAATAGCTTTAAAGTTCAGATATGACTTTAAGATAAATAGATTTGTCTCACACAACTACTTGAGGAACCAAGAATGGTGAGTAGTTTAAAGGTCCTGTTTACCTTTGGGAGCAGTGATTTTAAAAATGTTCAAGATGTCACTTTTGATGCATATGTGTAGGTCAGCTGTATCACAAAACATCCTACCATATAAAAATTTTGCAATAAAGCCTAAAATATCAGGAGATATCACTATTTTTCTCATTAAACCATAACTGTAGACGGTTTAGTCTGGAAACATTTATATTATAACTATTGTTCACATTTTGTATATCTAACAATACTTAACACCAATCATACTGGTTCAAATTTTTACATTGGTTGTTTCTATCCCTTACTCACATTTTAGAACTATTTTGAAGTACTAATTCTGGGTTTTGTTTCATCTGGAAATGGTAAATTATGCCTTTAAAGCCCAATTTGAAGACCTAGGTGACAAAGATAAATGATCCTTGCTGGAGAGCAGATGTACTTGCTGACTTACAGACTAAAACGTCAAACCTAAAGATTTAAAGCACTAAGTTTGTTTACTGGGCCACACAGTCCCTAAAGCCTCTGTTTAATGGCATTCATTTTCGGATAGGTTGAAATCTGAGAAATTACTATGGAGTATCTTTGGTTATATTTCATGGCATGGAGCATTATTTAGTTCCATAAATATACTGTGCATTATCTCACTCACTTCATATCTACCACAGAGTAGTAAGGTCATTTCACTCTATAAATTGATATCCACAACATTTAAAGGGGATGGCTAGTAACTGATTAGTGGGAATCAGTGGGAATGCTGGGGGATAATTGTTCCAACTCTTGTGGGATTCATTTAAGAGCACATTATATATCTATTATTATGTGAAAATTATTTGCTTCAGAATGGTCTCATATTCAAGTAATGTGCAGTTTAATGCCCCATCACTGACCAGGCATGCTAAGGTGGAAACATCAAACTGCACATTACTTGAATATGAGACCATTCTGAAGCAAATTATTTTTACACAACAATAGCTATCTAATGTACTCTTAAATGAATCCTACAAGGATTGGAACAATCATCCCCCAGCATTCCCACTGATTCCCACTGATCAGTTACTAGCCATCCCCTTTAAGTTAACACATATCATTTTGACTTTGGTATGTTATATTACAGTAGTTTCTAATGCAAGTAAAGACAAACTTGTATTCAAAGAACTGTCAGTACAATTCAAGCTGAAATGATAAACCTGAAACAATAAGCACCAATAAACAAGACAGATGGTATTATGCTGGCTAAAAGAGATAGTTGAAATTTGATGAATGCAAGCCAGTAAGGTACAATCTTTATTATTAAATGACAAGTCCACCTTCATAGACATGTGGGTTTTGTGAATGCAGCAATATTAATAGAACACATCAGTGAGATTTTGAGGAAAATCAAACAATCCATTCAAAAGTTATGAATTTTTGAAGTTTCTGCTCAGTCATGGCTGGATGAGAAGACAGAAAGAAGAAAGAAAATTCAACACATTTTCCTTTTTCTCGCATAATGAAAGAACACTCAACTTTTCTCTTTCAGAAAGCAGGGGGAATAATATTACCCTCACATTACGTCAGTAACAAGTCGAAGAAATGTGCATATTATTCAAAAAGTAAAGTTTTGTGAAATTCTCTTTTTATTTTCCTTATATCGTTGTACGCATGTGACATCATACACTGTAGTAGTCTTCTCATCCAGCAGTGACTGCGCAGATACTTAAAAAATTTCACTGACTTTCACTGACGTGTTCTACTGAGTTGCCTTCACTCAACCCACATGTATATGAAGGTGGACTTGTCCCTTAACCGTATAAATGTAGTAGATTTAGTGGCAGATCAGATGTTATTTCCCTCATTTTCATCTTCATCCGATTATTGCCCTGATTGTTATTCATTGATAGGGTAGGGTATATGAACCAAACGAAAGAGAAAAAAATGCAGCAGCAAAAATAATCTATAAAGAAAGAACCACACATGGAAAAAAAATAACAACAAAATAATGCTGGCAGAATGTTCAAACACATTGTCGGCAATCTCAAAAGGATATGCATTCTTTGTCATAATGTTAAAGTTCACGTTGAAGTCATGTTAATGCTTTAAGTATATTGCATGTGTACACTGTATATATGCGCATTTTTCTAAATAAATTTATATTAATCTCATAGCCATGTTGTATCATTTAACTGAATGTGTTGACCTTTATTTTATCTTGCATGAGAGGAATGCACCTTTAATCAATCATACAAAGTAAAGACAGCCAATTCAAGACGGTGCTTTCATTCATCGCAGCTGATTGAATGGAAAACCCCCAGAAGAGAGCTAGGGTACTCACATTTCTGACATCAAATGCTACCTTCATTGCCCTGATGAAAATTGGATTTGCAAAAGAGGGTTATAGATTTTCATGGGCCAGAGTTATTACAAGCAAAATATCCTGAAAAAAAAAATATATATATATAAAGAAATACATATATATGAGGATGTGCCCAGATCATGAGAGAAGATTCAATTTGTATTGATGGCCGAAACCGGTATTCACGTCATAAAGGGAGTCAATTTAGGGGGAGTAGCACGGGCGTAAGCTCCTTAGAACATCTGTTTATTGTAGCAATTGAACGCAATCTCATCGCACCGCAATTATTGGGGGGAGGGGGGACTCGCGGTAACCAAATTAGCAAACGCCCGGCAACAGACAGGGGAACGGGGGAGAGGATGGGAGATAGGGGCAATATTTGCTCTCTTCTTTTTTTTTCTTCTTCCTTTTTTTTTTTTTGCAAGTTCACTGGACTGATGTCCGACAGGTCTGTGCTTAAACGTAGTCCGAGTGAGAGAGCAAAAGATGGGGCTTGTGAGGTTGGTATTTGCGTAGCTCTTTTTGAAGGCTCTCGAAGAGAAAACAAAGTTCATATTTCCTCAGTCAATGGAGTACCTTGACAGGTTTTTGACTGTTGCCCTTTTAATGCAGCCGGTTTAGACATGGCGTGCGTCAGCTAAATTAACTCTACCACATCAACGGGCAAAGGAGAACTGAATGTAAAATCTAAATTGGTGCTACGAAAAAAAAAGAGAAAGTCATTGAATTTCAAACTATACACAGTAATTCATAATGAAGTATTTCCAATACACTTGCTTGGCAATCAAATCCTATGTTCTCCTACAGTTTGTAAATATACACAAAGAAAAATGTAAAAACACAGTTCCTTTTTTTTCCTTCAAGACTTGCAGAAATCTTCTTTCCTTCTGTTTCCACCACAAATTCCAAAGTGAATCATAAATTCTCCCTATCACATACAGATGTAACTATTTTGTCTATTAGAGGTTGGGTCCACACACAACGTGCAAATGAATGAGACAATCTTACACACCCAGACACAATACGCGGAGGTCAAGCGGAGTCACAGTTTTGGTGTCGACTAGTGCACTTCCAGAAATCCAGAGTTACTGTGTAGCAGGCACAGGCAGAGCTTTGTGGTTATCGCATACCTTCCTATAATGACTAAAACATTGTCACTTCACAACAGAAATGCATTTTTAGAGCTTATACAGTAACTTCGTATTTCTTTTCGCAACAAGTAAAAATTACTGAGAAAATCTACAAAACTATGGCAGTTTTGACAGAGATAGTGCTCCATGTTTGTTGCAACCAGAATTGCCCTACACTAACGTAAATAAGCCCAAATTACTAGGTGTGTAGAAGTAGCCATGATGAAAAAAAAAAATCATAGGCATGTATACATACTCGGGCTTTTGTGTACAATCAAATAGAGCTCTCACTTTCCAACAGCACAGGGTTGTAGACACATCGTTTATGGAAATCGTATAGTGCCACCACAGTTTGCGATTTTACATTAATATGCGACAGGGAGAATTAGAGGATGCCAAGGAGAAGGCAATTGAATGGCTCCAGTGTCTATATGGATTTAACAAGGTTTGTTGGTCCCCATGGAAGAGAGTATGAGGTCACCTGATTACTTGCGTTAGGCAACACTCGACTGCTAACGACATGATCGCTGCATCATGAGGCCAAGACCATTACGCGGCGGCATCAATATTTCACATGCTCACATGTATATCACTTCACGCAAGCTGGAAGTTCAGATGACTGCTGATGGGGACACAGAAAGGCACGCAGCCACAGACAACACTCAAACATCCCATTACATATCGTATATCAAGGAGGGCGGGGGACGGCAGTAAAAAAATCCGACATGCACACCATGGGCATTCATCAAGCAAGCCCTGGACAGGACAGAAATGTGTCGACATTGATTAAAGGTGTAAACCCTTACTCAAACCCTTCGTAATAACTCTCAAAATATCTCTGAACATTTATGCAACATGTCACAAACAAAGCAATGAGACAATACACTTTCTAGTGTACTTATTCAACTTATCTATAACTTATGCACACTTTTATATTAAAGATTGCCCCCACCCCCCAAAAAAAGAAGCAATTACAACAATCTCTCATGAAATCAAATTTAATTCCAACTAGAAATGTCGCTATGGCGACTGGTATGCCTCCGCCATAATGCATGGTTCTCCGAAAAGGTCTATAGCACAATGACTTGACAATGTGTGATAACAGCTTCACATAACTGGCAAAATATTAAAATGACAGGTTTGTCACTTGATGCATTGAGTGTTCACTATCTTTGAACAAGGTTTATTTGGATGAATGGCTATACTGTCTAAGAGTGCAGGTATTTGGGGATTTGAGGTTTTTTGTACCCAACTTTTGACCCTTTTATTAGTTTAAAGAAGAAGTGAAATTTAGCACTTTCACTTGACATTTGACATTTTACCTTTAGGCGAGAAACTTCCAAGAGAATCTGTATTGGGTAATATATGCATACACTAAGTTTCAAGAAAAAATCCTGCAGGCACTGCATAGATAAGAGAGGAATAATGACATTTTGATGAGTTGACCTTGACCTTTCACCCCCTGACCTTTGACCCATGACCCCTTAATTCCCTACATGATCACTGCCAGTCAGTACATGCATAAATACTAAGTTCCATGAAGATACCTTAAAATATTTGTGAGATATGGAGAAAAAAGTAAAATTTTAACATTTTCACTTGACCTTTGACCCTTGACCTTTGACCTCATGACCCAAAGCTCTCTCTGGGGAATCTTTATGTAGTAGTTCATGTATACACCAAGTTTCAAGAAAATACCTCCAGGCATTGCATAGATATAGGGGAAATAGTGAAATTTTGAGCATTTGACCTTGACCTTTTGACCTTTGACCTTGATCATGTGCGCCCAAAAAATGATAGGCACAACTTCGCCCACTCATACATATACATGCCAAGTTTCATTAGGAAACCTCTAACAGTTTTTTAGATACACTTTCCACAAAATAACATTACGGACGGAAGGACAGACAGACAGACGGACGGACGGACAGAAGGACGGAAGGACGGACGGACGTAAGGACGGAAGGACGGACGGACGTAAGGACGGACGGACGGACAACCCGAAAACATAATGCCTCCGGCAAAACTTCGTGGCGGAGGCATAAAAACAGGTAACTAGAATATTTCATAACCAGGACTTTGGGTCATTGGTGAAGTTTTGCTCTCAGGGATTTCATTGTTTATGCAAATATCAAAAGCAAAAAGAAATCTGGTCAGGACATTTTTTTTCTACTTCAAAATCCTAATAGTGGTTAAAAATAACAGTGAAAGGAGATGCTGTTAAAAGATATACACACACACACAGATATGAGTCACTGAACAAAATAAAAGACCTCTTCCATGATACTAAATCACAGAATGATATAAACTGTATACTGATCTTTAATATAAACTCCCTACTAAGTACAATGACAAGATATATTTTGGAGTTTCTACATCAAAAGATTGAAATGATACATAAAAAAAAAACAGGGATAGTGCCAGCAGCAAAAGACCTACTGAGTTTGTGCTCCATCTGAAATGGCAGATGAAGAACCTAGAGATAACCACATTATCTCTGACTTTAATCTAAAAACACATTTCCACCTTTGTTGATTGCTGATACCAACAAATTACGATCACACTGTAGCAGTCTGGGGAGCTAAATATCTATTTCATATCATACAAATTGGGCAAAATATGCATTATCAATAGTGTCATCTATGAAAGATCGACTGGTTGATTTTATAGCTGCTCTTGAAAAGCATGCCCTGTCATATATACTTCTTGCTTTCAGGAAGCAAACAAGGATATATCTGCTGCAGATTTTGCTTTAGTCAGTATATGTATTCAAGGAGGAGGTCACTCACATATAATATATTTCATTCAAACTGTAAGACTTGCAGGGTTTAACAAACCCCTTTATGTTTGCTCCTTCTTTGAATATGCCCCCATTTCAGACCACATTTTTTTTCTTTATTCACAGCCAAAATTTTCATTCCCTAACTGTATTCATTCATACCCAGAGGGGGCAGGGAGGCCGTAAAATGATTACCGGAACATAAATTTTGAGCCCGGTGCTCTCATTAACTTCTCGGTCCTCCTTTGTTCGTCGCAAAGATAAGGATCGGATAATTTCCAAGCCTGAAAGCATCCTCGCCATTAACTTTGCAAACCCCATGGGCTATTTGTGTCTATCCATCCCTCGATGGCTCCAACGAGAATTACCTGCCATTGACAACTATAGCCTTGCTATTTCCTTCTACTACCAAAACTGGATAGTTTCACTCTGTTCTGGGAAAGCATGGCATATTAGACCATGCATGCGTGGGACAAGTCTGAAAAAAAAAAGGCGAAAATTTGGACGTGGCAGTCATGAAAGCCACAGAATTTTTGTATCCCGTTATTCCAGAAGACTCCGCCTCTATATTGACTCCTGCAGTTTGACAGGTGAGACTATCTCCGCAATCTGTCTATCCACATCTATCGGAATTTATGAGCTGCGAATGAACTTGTCTGCGTGACGATTAATCCCCTATACACGCAATTAAGGTCTGAGCATATTTGAATGTAATCTCATGGAGAATCAATTATCTTGTAAACACGTCACACCTGGCTGGTGATTTCAACAACATTAACAGATTTTTTTTTCACATGGTAATACATCAAAAAAGCTCTTGCAGCTAGAAGTTAACCCATCGAGGACGAGTCCCTAGTATACTCGGGCAGGTGCCTATGAGAAATGCGTGTTGTAGCAAAATCAGTCCATCCTCAACGGGTTAAAATACAGACAGATATACACAGGCAGAAAAAGAAACAGAGAGATAGAGAGGGAAAGAGATAGGGGAGGATAAATTTATAAGCTAAGAAATTCACAACACATGTGATAAGTGATGCACTTTTCTTTTTTGGAAAAAAAAAATCACACAAAATGGGCTTGATGACAAAAATCCCAGCTGTTCATTTATCATGTTTCTCCACAGTACTCAAAGATGATGGAAGGGGAGACAAGAAGGAAGTTAAAAATCCCAGACCTTTCTCAAGTGTCCCCCGCCCTTCCTGTTCAGCCCTGAAAATGTTTGAGTGCATCAATGTATGTATGTATGTATGTATGTATGTATGTATGTATGTGTGCATGTATGTATGGATATACAAAATGATGCATAGGACAGAGTAGATCAGTGAGAATTAGATGTACGAGTTTAACTTTGGACCTGTTAAAACCCCGAACAAATACAGCAGGTGGGTTTTAGACCGTTTCCAAAGCTACATGAGAGCATCCAACAAAATAGGTCTGGGCATCATTTGTTTTATAAAATGGGCCCGTAAATTCCTGAAATTCAACCTTTTCCCCATCATGCATCCGGTACACTTAAAATACTATGCAAGGCTTGAGCCATGGATTTGGATTTTACCAGACACATGGCTCATTGTGGATCAGTAAAAATCAATGCATGATAATTGACCAATCAGATTGCAGAGATTCTACAGCCCACTTTATAAAAGGATGTGGTCTTCTTTCTATACCAACTAAAAAGTAGTCCTGTGAAAAGAACATCATAGATAAAGAAAGCCGTACCCATAATAAAAACAAATTGATAGGAAGGAGTGTAGTGATGGCTTTTGAAAGGATATGACCTCATTAAACTCTTTCATTATAACCAACCCATACAACTAGCAGACACAATTCCTGTTTATAAAGCACAAATCACCTGTTCGCATTAAACTGTCTTTCAAGTTTCAAGTTTATTTTCCACATCTCATTTTGGTGCATAAAAGATGCTGTTACTATTCAGACACTTTCCAAGATGCTTTCATTTCTCAAATAGCTTTAAATGCATATGAAGAGTTTGTTTGCAAAAACTGATAAGTCCATATTTGCCAAATGGAGATATTTGCGATTAAAGGTCAAGAAAAATAAAGAGAATAATAAGAAATTTTTTGCTTCTTTTGACCATAACTTTAAAAATATACCTTTATATGTAGTGACCAATATATCATTTAAAAGGTATTTTTTTGTACTTCATGACAAAGATCGTACTTCAAAATCTTCAAAAAAGGACTTATTGGTTTTTGCAAACAAACCCTTCATATTGTAGTCTGAGGTGCTCTTTTGTATATCGTGATCCATGAACAAAGTGACCACAGAGAACTTCGGGTTGACACAGGAATGGAGTGTAAAACAGGGTACATACCTTTGAATGATTTTTCTTGATGCTGCATGTCCAAACAATCAGTTCCATGACATTTGCTCCTGTGACAACATGCTACTACGAAATACCTGCACCTTAAGCCAAACATAAATTTTGCTCCCAAACATAACCCTAACCCAAATCCTAATCCTGACATCAAACTAAACCTAAAACCCTATCTTTACCCTAACCATAAGTCCTTTGACAAAATAAGACCAGAGCAACTGTCACAGGAACAAATAGAATGTCACCCCAACAATCATCCGTGGTGAGCGAGAAGCCTAAACTTCATGGGGGGAGGGCCTTGAATACTAGATCATATTTGAAAAATCTAAGGATAAATCTATTAAAGTGAATGAAATAAAACAAATTGCACTGTGGCAATACACAGTAAGTTTGACAGCAAAGGAATACCGGTAATGTAGTTGTACAAGATGATGGGTGATTTTGATACACCAATGTCTCTGAAGCCCTGAGGAATCGTGAATAATATGTGCAGGATGCCAAGCCAGACACCCTTTAAAAATCATGTCAGGGGCAGACCGAAACTTTTCTTTCTGCTCAGGGAGGTTTATTTGCCATTTGCACGTCATTACCCGAAACCAGCTCGCAAGAGCATTTGTTTATTGGTTCAGACGCATGATATGGCACTATTTTCGTTACCTCGGGAGGCCCCTCGAGGGTCGGGCGTGCATGTCCACACTTTTGTTTCTGAATCCTAGGGATAATGCTCGCGTGTCACTCAGCCCGGCATTCCGATGTCACAATCGGGCTATCGTGAGTGGCTGGATTGAGGACATGTTACAGGCAGCGACGACAGGAGGGAGGCAGGGTTTTACATGCGCATAAAGCATCCAAGACTTTCACTTTCTTGGCAGAAAAACACAGAGTCAGAAGAAAAAAAAAAGAAGAGAAAAACAGGGGCCACAAAAACGAACATATTGCCTCCAGCATCCTTTGAGGGCAGAGGCATAAACAAAAAATACACCATAATATTGAGTCTGTATCTCCTGGGTGTAACACAGGACCAACCATCTACAACAGAATTTCAATTTGTTTCAAATCACGAAGAATGCTCTATGCAACCATGATGACCATTACAAAGATGGCTGCAATGCTCACAAGGCAACATTACAGTTAAAAGCAAGTGTGACCAACCCCATCATTAGTGGCAATACATAATGCTGAAAAATCAGAAACCATGAAGTGCAGAAAAATAGTCAAAAAAGGTTAATTTTAGTGTAAAATATAACAAATTTAGGTTTACATCTTAAAACAATCAGAAATCACTATAACATCTCAACTACCACCTGTGTGATTTTTTTTTTCAGTCTAAGAAAGTTGGGGAAATAATACTTTCTGGGGCCCGTTGCATAAAAGTTACAATTATGGTAACTTTGCCATCCAATGGTAACTACCATGGCAACAATGCTCAACAGCCAATCAAAATCAAGAATTTCCATGGAAGTTACCATTGGATGGCAAAGTTACCATAATAGTAACTTTTATGCAACGGGCCCCTGGTCTTTCAGAAGAATGTTGCCATTTGACACTCTCACCTCTTGCACACTGGACTAAACTGGGACAAATAATACATTATTGAAAAACTTAAAAGAATCTGGAGGGAGGAGAAAAATGAAACTCAGGAAACTGATGAGGCATCAGATGGGTCACACCCTTCTTCCTCTTATGTTTAATCTGCAACTTAATACATCAATAGTCCTCATATTTCATACTTCATTTTTCATATTTCACAGGCTAATGTCCATAAAAAGCACCACAAAGTATGGTGGAAAAAGAAAAATTCAGTGTGGTTGCCTGTCTGGTTATTAATGTAAAAGCTGTTATTTTTGCATACAGATATTTTCGCGAATGAGGTCACAGATGTTTACGCAAGATGTTGTTTTTGCGATTTGTATTTTCACGTACTGACTTTTGCTAAATTTCATTTCAACCTTAGTATTTTCATTTCTTTCTCTCACAGCCATTCAACACGGTCACTTTCTCTAAACATTTTGCATTTTTCACATCATATCCACACCAAATACTTCTAATATAAGTCCTATTTAGCTTTTATACATATATTTTTGGATGCCTGTTGAGTCTCCCAGCTTGTCTTTCCTGTTTCACAGACACACAGTATAGATGAATATCTATCAGTTCATTCTCTATACAGTTCCTCTTCCTTTGGAGTGAAACATAATCCTTCTTATATGGATAGGCTATATTTCCTGTGCACTGGCATTAGTGGGGATATCTGTAGCTGTTCTTTTTTTTTCTTCTTCTTTCTCTTTCTTATTAGTGACATGACCTGACCTATATTATGATAACCTTTACATGAATCAACATTCTAAGTATGATGTTGACTCTGGAAAAGGTTGAAACCGAGAAAAAAGGAGCATGAATAGGAGCTCATGAGTAACATTCGACAATGAGTTCTCCTCTCAGCAATGTGCATTGTACTTCAGTCTTTCTACTGGCATGACGGCAACTCACAGTTAGGCTCATTCTCAGCACCGACATCAGATTGCGTGAAAATATCTATCACAGCAATTGCCTCTATCTCTGTTTCACCTACCCCACCCCCTTTCATGCCTTGGCCATTAACACTGACTATAGAAAAGGTGCATGATGAATCACGGGGAAATTATACCTCTACCATCAAAAACCAATTCGAAATTTTGTAAGGGAAAATGCCGACATTTTTAGGTAATTTCTTTTCTCCTCCGAAGATCAAGGCAATGTTTGGCGGGTGTCTCTCCTGAATAAATGCGTTGTGCCCGATCTGATGATAACCATCAGCTATATCAATATTTGAATGTTGGTTCTGTGTCAATAAATCACGAGTCCGGCCCGATTGTGCGATTGAATTAAAACGTGACGTTTGAGGCGGTAGATCCAAAGGTGCTGCAATCGGGCATGAGAATGAACATACAGCTACTTCCTTCCCCCCCCCCCCCCCAACCCTCCCTTCCTTTCCTTCTCTTTCTGCTGATACAATCGAAACTAGGGTACAATCGCCTGCCCACTCCACTCGCATTGAGTAAACGTCTGCACGATGTGCTCTTTCAAACATCAAAAGGAGTCAGCCATCATCTGACTGGAGACCATGAAAATGCACAATGCCAATGTCTCCTACCCCTGACTCACCTTGCTGATGCTGCTGCCCTAGCTTCCATCCACTCCACGTTTGAGAGAGAGAGAGCCACCGCGTGATTCTACAATTTCCTCATTTACAATTTATAGGGAAATCCTAGAGAGCCGAAATGTTCTCAGGTGCGAGGCTCAGAATAGATTAAATATGGCTGGAAAGGGGTTTCAGATTGGCATTTTTGCATGGACTACAAGCATTCTGCACGCACAGAAATATATTGAAATATATAATGAAATATATTCAGAATATGAATGAAGATTTGGAGGTAACAATCATTCATAATCAACAGTGGCCATCACTAGTGACCATGGTTGGGATATGGTGAAACCAAGATGAGTCTACAGGTGTCAAAACTGGCAACTTGAAAGTAGATATGAAAGATTCTTGGGTGTCAAAGTATGTTTGCTATAAGATATACAACCTTTATCTTCACTACTCAGCTTTAGTTGACCTTGGACTTGCATGCTTTGTTTGTTAGTCAAAAAATGACATGATGCAAGTTTGAAAATGATGATCTACCTCTGACAATGTGAAAAGAAAGATTAAAAATGATTCTCCCACTCAGGTTCATAATATGATTCACAAAAAAAAAAAAACTGCAATATCAAGTTTATAATATCTCCATCCTGTTGTCTCTACAGACATACTGATTACAAAGATACATTGTAAGACAGTCTCTATAGGCATAGAGATGTACAGTCTCGCGTGCATTTGACACATCTGCCTTGTTTCTGGCCGGACGAGTCGCATTGTGCAGCCACCGTTGCAAGCCCCATTCAGAGCAAGCGTGGCGTGAAATTGCTTGAAACGAGGAAGAACAACGGCCAGCACGCCTCGTTGGTCCGGATGTCACTCGCTGCGGAAACGACTCGAGAGCGAGCCATCCCCACTAAATCAAGTGAAATCTTCCTTCTCTCTCTTCCAACCTATACCCCACCCCCCACTGCCACCTCAGAAGTATGTACGTGTCACAATAAGGCCTATATCACTATCGCCATCTCTTCATTCACTGTCACGAGCATTCTATGTTTGCCCCTCAATTGCCACTCAATCTCACGGACACTCATATCAAAACTGTTGAATGATAGACAGTATTCCTTCAGATGACAGCCAAAAATGGATCCCAGCCTCCCCACCCCTACCCCCATCTCACATTCAGTGTCATGAACTCAAAAGGATTGTTTCTTTGTTGCATACATCCGATGAAATTCTTGCTATGATGTGAGACAGTTGAGATGATAAAACTATGGGAAAAACTTGATTTGAGCAAGACCACATTCTTCTCTCAGTGCTGATATATTAAAGGCAACCTGTACAAAAAAGATGAGCTCTTTTTGTGACTGCCACTCTTCACCACCACTTCAGATTCCAGTAGTGCTGTGTGCACAATGTGGTACTTGCTTGCAAATGACTCCTTAGGAAAAGCAACAAATCAAACTTTATGAATGGTCACAACACAGTTTTCAAGTTAGGTATGAGCTTGTTTCTCGTTAATGTTTCCAGCAAAGCAACAAAAGTAATTCTGACATTCTGTAAATACTCGTTCAAATTTCTGCATCATGTAATATACAAGTCACAGACGCACTTTCCACCATCGCAAGATCAAACCTTGCGTGGGAACGGGATGTGAGATTTCCTCTCAAAATCCAAAAAGAATGAAAAAAAAAAAAACCTTCAATTTTCAACAGTCCCATACATTCTTAAATCTCTAAGAGTACTTGATTGAGGAACCCAGGCTCTAACCACTTATAGCCAGAAGGGGAAAGCGAGAAAACTAACAACAGTCAGGTTATATGCTGAACGGAACACATTCATGTCCCAAGTTTTTTTTTTCCACGTACTGAGAGCAAGCAATTACAGCCTTTCCATGCGCGAAAGGGGGCAAGAAGGGATCACGTTACAGCAGGTAATCTCCGTACCGCTCTGGGGAAATTTTGACCTCCTGTCCCGCCGTATTTGCACAATCAAAAGCATGCTGCGCCCGGGCATTGTTGACACCGGAGCGAGATAATATGTGTTCACTATTCATTCCACTGCAGAGTTTGGAGGATGCTTGTCTGTGGTGGTTGTTGTTTCTATTTCATTTTTTTCTCCTTTTTGTCATTTTATATATTTCAGGCTTTTATTTTCAGAGTTAATGTAATGTTTTGGCTTTTTTTTTTCTTTTCATTTCACCAGCTCTCCATTCTGTAGGCACTAAAATAGAAAGTCATATTGAGTATGGGTATATTCATGTATTAAAAAAAAAAAAAACGATTCTCAGGGTTCCTCTTTAGAAAGAGCATACATATTGAAAAAGAGTTCACATGATAAAATGTTCTTTCAATAAAAATTGTAGGCCTACTTACAATGAAGTCAAAACTTTACTTGCTCAATCAGTCAAGTGACTTCAAGCATTTTTGTATTTTTACTTGCCTGACATACAAGTTTACTTGCACCAGGCAAGCAACCAAGTTTAGTAACTGTCAAGCACCTGCATTGTAGGCAAAATCTTGCATCAACATTTGTATACCCATCTTGTGTTAAGCCAAAAATATTTCAGTTGTTGTTGTTTTTTTTAAGGAGAAACTCACTGCACGTCAGAGAAAGTTTGAAATGATTAATGCGCAGAGTCTGATAGCAAGAATACTCCAACTTTTGTTTCATTTTCAATCGTTCCTTTTATGTTGCGCACTTTAAATAGAACATACTCATACAGCACTCGTAAAACGACTACATGACAGGAATTCCATCACTCCATTTCTGACGTATTTTTTCGCCACGCTCAAAATTTGTTCATTTCATTGATTTCCGATTACATGTCATGCGACAAATATCCCTCCAGAGGAAAAGAGCGAGGAAAGAAAATGTGACTCTGCCGAGTGCACTTGATGAAACCGCAGACATATCCAGGGCAAGCAAAAACAAGCGGACAGCACTAGGAGGAAACGCAACTATGGAGGGGGGATTATCGTGACGAAATCGCACAATCTCTCTCATGCATCGTGGTGAAAGTTTTGGCTATTTTGTTGTTGTATTTTTCGCGCTCGGGGAGAAGAATGGGATATGTGAGCAGAGGAGACAGTCGCTGGGCACGGTTCTTCCACAACGAGGGCCGACACTGACGGATTGGAATGTTTACTGACCGGCCGGTTCACTGCTACTACAGAACTCTTTTGGGACATAGAAGGTTTTTCAAGGGAAGATAGACTAGCTGAAAGCAGGTATAATGATGACCAAAGGGTGACAGAAAAAGGTTAACATACATACACATTGGATCAAAAGGATGCACAAGTTAATTTTTCACGCTCAATTGAGCCTTCTCAATGCGTACATGGCCAATATGGCACATGAAATGTATCTGAGAGGATTTGTTCACATTCATCATTTTTAATTCACCAGAGTGGTGATGCCTGAACTTGAGTATGGTACCTAGTTGTCCTCAGTTCGTCCATAACAATAACTTTAAATGAACATTAACTGCAAAATCAAAACAAAATTTCATCACAATTTTCACTCACTTTTTGTAGATTTTTCCACTTTTGTTTTTTTTTGGGGTTTTTTTTTTGTAATGAAACTCTGGCAAGCAGGCAAGTGTTATTGTCAGATAACGGTTGTACTGAATTCCCTTTAAACTGGGCCTCTTTTACTTCCAGCTCTCTTTGATCAAGGTGAACCTGTGTTTTGACCATGGCAGACTAGATTTGTAGATTCTACTTGCATGTTTA
Organism: Diadema setosum; assembly: GCA_033980235.1. Lineage (NCBI taxonomy): Eukaryota > Metazoa > Echinodermata > Echinoidea > Diadematoida > Diadematidae > Diadema > Diadema setosum. The sequence goes on along the minus strand of CM067072.1, from coordinate 11,230,699 downwards.
ATGAATGTACTCACCTATATCCTGAGATCATAAACCCATCGAGGATGGACTGATTTTGCTACAACACGCATTTCCTATAGACCCCTGCCGAGTATACTCGGGACTCGTCCCCAACAGGTTAAAATGTTCCCCTTCAGCTAAAGATATACTCTACATCATCAACTCCTGATGAAGACTGCTAAAACAGATATGACTTCCAGCCAACTCTACACACTTTCTGGGTATTAATCATACCTTAATAACCTTAAATGCATCCATAACTTTTTTTTCCAAGTCCTCCTATTCTAGTTCTTCAATCATTTCATTGCTTGATTGCTCTTAAGATTCCTGATGTTATCACCATGTAACTCGTTCTCTCTGCCCTACATCTCAAAAAGTGTAATACCCCCAAATGACTCCGCACCCTGTGCATCTCTTCATATCTTCATAGCTCGATTGCGATACAATAATATGTGCCCCTCCATCCCAACGGACATGCCCCCCTCCTCAGTAATCAGGTGGACAGGCCTGTGCAACCCCTCAAACTCTGAGGGGTAAATTGTCTTTGTATTGTGAATTATGGGCCTTTTATGGGCCGATAACTGTCAGGAGACAGGCAATGTGCAGTACATCACGGGGAAATTCAAATTTGTGTGCAGTATGTTGCTCCATCAATCTGGGGACACAAAAACAACAACAACTATAAGAACAGAGAGAACAACTCTTGATTTTCCCTTGGCGGCGTCTTTATACATGGTTTGTGCTCATTTATCTCTCATTTACATTGTGGCAATAACTCTGTGAGCAGTTAGTTGTGCAATACTTGAAAGAGACAATGACAAAGAAACAAAAAAAGTAAAAGGTCATTGGTAGAAATACCACTGGCACAAAATAGAAGCAGAGAAGAAGTACAAATAGATGCATTGCAAGTGGAAAGAGTACCAAAAAAAGTAGGAAAATCAGGAGTAGAAGCAGTAGTAGGTGGTATATCAAACGAGGTGACACTGTATTACTTGAAGTAGTAGCACAAGCAGCTCCGATCATAGTTCAGATATCAACAGCTGTTCAAATTAAGGTGAAATGATTTCCGAAATCCTTTTTTATATATTTTTTTAAAATATTAGTCTCACAGTTTGCTCATCATCATCATCCACTCACTCAAAGTCTATGAAAAAAAAAAAAAAAAAAAACATGTTGCAACAAAAGTTTCATCTTGGGGAGGGAATGATTCAGGAAGGTTTGCTATGATGTAAACGCACACTCTCCCTCCACAGCAAAGCACTGAACAAAATGCCACTCTGCAAACTTTTGTTTCAGGCTACATTTTCATCCAGAGTGCAATCGGCGCCCTCATTAGGATTTAAATACCTGCTGTCATCAAGAGTCCTTGGGCTGCAACTGGATAAGGCAGCATCTTACATCTATCTTTACAACTAGACTGTGGAATCTTCTCCATCAAAAGTGAAAGCATCATCTTCCAAAACTGCAAACTTGACAGGATCAAACATTGCTGCATCATCATGGGCCAGTCTGACTAATGACGCAACCTTGTCGTTCAGTTTTCTTTTCGTTTCTTCATGACATACTGCACATCATCAAAACTGAGCGGATAACTGAAGCCATGTTTTCTTTTGTTGTTGTTTTTTTTAAACCAAACCAGTATGAAAGATATAAACCTATACCTTGAACTTTACTTGGCTATATAACTATCCAAATTCGATCACTACCTGAGTAAAAACTAATTACAAAAGAATCAAATTCTGTACACTAAAATGAGCACAATCTCCATAAATCCAATATTCCAAGTGAATTTAGAATGGTTAGTAGAGCGATAAATCACATTGAGCTCCCCTTTAGATTTTAACTTGATCTGTGATGAATTGGGGTGAACTATCATTAGAGTCAAATGCAAATGCTCTAAGCTTTTACGGAAAAAAAAAAGATCAAACAAATAGTTGCTATTGTCCAAATGACAAGTATGCAATACATCATGCATTGAAAAAGATAAAGCTAGTTAGCCTCTTCTGCATGCTTTGTTTGTCAAACTTTTAACTTACGGACTAGCTTTGTTTGTCAAATTGGGATATTAGAACTCAATAATAATGTGACACACTGCTCAACCACTGTGCCACATATCAGAGTTAACAGGCTGAAAGCCATTCACAGCATTGAAAAAAACAAAACAAAAGTGAATATAACAAAACAAAAACAAAAACAAAAACAAAAACAAAAACTGCTTCAGAAAGGGAAAACCCAAAGGGCAGATATCTATTCTGTAACAGGCATTCCACATTGTCTCTGTAATACATTTTTATTTCTTTCTTTTTTTTACATCTATTCTCAGACAGGGTCCATCTTTAGGGGGTAAAGGAATGAGTTCATGCTGGGTCCGATTCTATTTAACGCCTCCCGTAGGACTTCAAGTATGCCATGCCCAGACTTTTGAGTGTTTGACAATACGCATTGCCTTCCCTCCACAAAAGGCTCTAATCTATCCATTTGCACTTGAAGCCTGCAGCAATTTATACCTCTTGCACTTCCAACAGTTCAATTTCAAAATGACTTCTCTTCCCCTTTCAACCCCCAAGAGTAACATTCTCGTGCATATTAAAGTCTGTCACATTATGACAAAGTGAAGCAAGGTGGAAGTACAGAACACGCACTTACACACATATATTCACACACTTTGACTACACACATACTCGCACACATAAAGTAAGTTCTTTAGACATGATCGGAGGGAAAGGGTATCAAATCAGAAAAAAAAAACACTTTTTTCAATTTCACAATTATTTGAACATTATTATCCTCAATATTATGTCATTTAGCCATTTAAAATTTGATTTCACAAGTAGACCTACAAACTGAATTGAAGGCTATACTAAAATCTTCATAAAACAAGCCATCCAGCTGGCAACTTATCTTTTTCCCACTTAAAATTACTGCCATAAAATAGAAATTACATCATATTTTCACGCATAGCAATTGTAAAATCTGAGCAGAAACATTTCATGCAAACCTTTTTTGTCATTGCACAATCCAGTGCAGTCTTTCAGGAATAAAATGATTAGCTACTCATTGCCTGATATTTAACTGAAGGGTTAGATCGCATTGATTAATTCATGAGATGCAACATTGTGCAACAATAGGGGGCCCACTTCTGTTTTTAATCCATGTATGCATAGGTGTGTAATCTAGGAAGGTTAAGTTAAATGGGACAGATCCACGACCCCAAATCAGGACATCAGCAGGGAAGAATGGTCAGGGTGAAGGAGCAGGGCAGTCTCCTCATCTTCACCAGACATCCCAACGGGGTCCATTTATATATCCCACAAAGTCTGAGGCCTTGGACCCTCCTTGGAGCAGATGGCCACACCTACTGAATCCCATGGAGAAATTGCATCCACATCCAGCACAATTGGTGGAGTAGTTATGTCCTTCTATCACTCCACTACAAGTAACTCCAAAGCAAATTTCATTTCATCATTATCTCAAGGTGTACATGGTCTAAGTACGTATTCCCAGTGTTGCATGGGAAGAGTATCATCTCAGATCACATCATGAAATGTTTGGTTTTGAACTTATGCAAGTATAATACCACCAAAAAAAAATACAAAGACTCTTGAACAATTGCCTGCTTCTTTAGCAAAGAATGGATCAAAAAGAAAATAATGATTAAGTCAGAATAAGAAAAAAATGTTATTTAAAAGTTGTCGACTTGCTCCTTGCATTCCTCTATGTATGACCCATGAAGGGGAATTCAACCAAAAAAAAATGTTTGCAGAGGTGAATCTGAGTTCACAAAGTACATTCATAACATATCAACATCTATCTCTTGCGGTATCTACAACCCCTTATCTCACTGTCGCCTGCCCTGCCGTCAGTATGTAAACTATTACAAACCTATCTGTATACTATTTGTACCAACTTATCTTGCTCATGTTGCCTAGTCAGGCCTGTAAGACCTAAAGGTGCCTGTGATCTGAGAAGCTGACATAAGCAGGATGAAAAGTTCAAGCAGCGCAAAGCAGAGAATGACTTTCAGGTGTATTTCAAGTACCCACTCTACAAAGAGTCTCACTCCCCACATATCATGTGCCTATCAATGATGCCTGAATAGGGTAACTCAATGAATTCCTCTTCAGTTCTTGCCAACATCACTGCTGTTGCTACGATTGCGAGCTCACGTGTTGTTGATACTGTGATGTTGTGCTTGAGTGGTAGTGCAGTTGTTACTTGCAACTGCCAGCAGTTACTCTGACTGCTGCCAATGTTATTATGTTTATTGCTATGTTGTTACTACAGTTGCAACTGTTGGCGGTGGTTTAATGTCACAATCATCCCTGTAGCTGTTTATGATGTTATAGCTAATATTGTGGGTACAATATTTTGTTGTTAACTGTTACTGGAGTTGCAGGTCTTCGTTCAAATGTTGTTGTACTACAAGCTGTCACTGATGTTGGTATGAATGTTGTTGAATCTGTTGCTGATAATTGCTGATGATATAAATCATCTTGCAGTGCCTTGTGCTGTTGCAGCTGAGTTGTTGGTTTGATGTATCATTGCTACAACTGTTTTAACATTTCTGCAACTAGTGTGTAATAGTATGTTGCTGTGGCCACTACTGCATGCATTGTCCCAAAAATATCTGCACTGTTGTTCAATTGTTGCTACCACCATCACCACCACTACTATTATTACTGTTATATTTCTGTGGGTATAGGCCTAGTTGGTACAAGTTTGTAAAGCAGTGTTCCCCTCAGCAGGAGTGTCATGTCTACAATAAAAGGGTCTGGATAACAAGTCTAGGTGTTACAGGTGTCCCAAAGGGTCATCTCAGGTCACTTGGCATGACAGAGAGAGAGAAAAAAAAAAATAGTGATTGACTTGCAGGATACCCACCCCTTAGGGGGAAACAACAATTTTTGCTACTGGATTTCTGGGACCCCAGCAGTGCAAACAAATTCTGATACCATATGTAGGGTATGCAAGATGGGTAGAAAAAGGGAAAAAGAAGCAATAGACATCATATTTCCTGCATTCCTTCTGAGATATGATGTCATTATTCATGGCTCGATTCTGCCAGTAATCATTTATTGCTGCCTCTGACATCACATCACAAAAAGTTTTGAGGTGTGCCAACCATAGTAAATGGGTCAGAAATACTTCCACCTCTCTGGAAAATGTCTATACCACACTCTGTGTGATCTCTCCCCACAGTATTCCAGTGGACAGAAACTGTGGGGATGTGAGTATTCACACATGGTACTGCTCTTCATGATCAGCGATATTTCAAAAGCTGATGATGCTACATTGAGGTCTGTTGATCAAGTAGGCCTATTAAAACTTTAATGCACAAAATTTTGCGTGAAAGTTAACTTGGCTACCCCATCTGTCCCCACCCCCTTTCCAAACACTCGCACGGAAAAGAAGCAAACAACTTTCAAATGTGTTCATATGGAACGGAATGAATGTGCTGCATGCCCAGGTATGTGAGCAGTGAAGTCATCCCTTAGGCAATCACAGAGATTGGCCTGGATGACGCTCAGGTCCTAGTGGAATCCTGTCATGACGAATCAGGGAATAATATTCCTTCTCGAAATTGAATAGCAATTTTTGTCGCTGGACATACATCTTCAACAAAATGGTATACAAGTCTATGTAGGCCTAATGAAACTGCTACACTGTATGCAAATTACATTTTGTATAGCAGTCATACCAAAATGCATAGCAAATTGCTATGTGAAACCACGAAAATTATTTCCTGCAAATTAAAATGATAAATCTTGTGACCAATAATGATTTCAATCATGCTTGCTTTGCTTGAAGTCTAATAATAGCATTTCTGCAGTTGCACAAGCTTTCTGTGGAAATTACCAAAACTTACCAAAGGCCTGCCCCTTCCAACCTCCTCCACTATATCCCCCCCCCCCCCAAAAAAAAAAAAAAAAAAAACTACCTTTAGTTACATCTTCAGTAAGTTACTGCTCATATATATACCTGGCACTACACTTAAAGAAAAAGAAAAAAAAAGAACTTCTGGTCTTCGGGTGCAAAGATCACATGAATTCCTTTGATATCAGTCCAATGTTCAATGTGCTTATCACATCCCCATCAACAGACTCTATTTCCTTTGTCCATTTCCTGCAAATGCGTGCCTCACACCTCTGCCTGGGTTGCTGCTGATTATCGTCTGCAGGCCATTCATGCTGTTGTTGGCACGAGCTGAGCCTCAATGCTGCTTTCACACCATGCAATAGAGACTCTTGGGTAACTGAAGCACACTTGGAAAAACTAGTTTCATGGTAGCGACTACATATTTATGTCATTAGTATGCTGCCTTGCCAACATTATATGAAAATCGGGGCAGTTAAATATCAGGGAGCCACTTGTGCATTATATGCACATCTCAACAGGCAATTATACCCAAATCATGGATAGTTTTGTATTCTCAAGACAGGGCATGAAGAGATGTTCAGATTTTCATGGAGCCTCCATTCGAATCTGTGACACTTATCAGCTCTGTAACAGTATATCACTATTGGGAGCTCAAAGAAAAACAGCTCACAGCACCACATGGGGAAAAAAAAGATTGACATGGTTCAAATGTAAAATTGATGGTCAAATGATTAAAAATATCAACTCTATAAGCTTAACAAATTATCAATTTCAATTATAATTTTTTATACTAAACTAGAATAAGCCAACAGACAGGAGAACAATACCATCAGTAAAAAGCAAACAAACACAAAAACACACACAAAAAAAACCCCACACACCTTGTCAGCCCAGCTCACAGCAAAGTGTGAAGTACAAATATTCTCCAGTGCCCTCGGACTGATAACCGTACATGAAGAGCATCTGATTATCATTGGTGATGGGTCCCTATCCAGGGCTCGAAAAGAACTTTTTTGGGGGGGTCTGGTGGCCAGTTCAAGCAGCTAAAATCTTCACATGTAAAAATTTGGCAGCAGGAAAGAGATATGTAGCGGCCCAAAATAAAAGCAAACTTAACAATCCATTTTGAATCTTGTTAGCCCGATCAGGCCACCAGAAGAAAACTTTTTTGGAAATTTGGTGGCCCGAGATAGTGGCTCCAGGCCACCGGGCCACCACTAATAAACGCCAAGCCCTGTCATATCCATGCAAGTATGCAAGGCATTTATATCATCATTATTTGAAGCATCTTATTTGTATTCTCTTTTTTGCTGACAAAATGTCATTGACTGTAATACATCTTCACAATGAAGAGAACAACTCTGACACCAGCCCTACTTTTCTGTAACTCCCTACTACTTCAAGTGGCTTTCTACAGCAGTAAATATAGCATCGCCATCGGTAACATCATCAATTATTCGTCAAGAGTCTGCAATGGCTGGCGGTTTATCATCAAGTATAATGTAACCCTCAACCGCTCACCTAGACTGGGACTGCACTTTCTCAAGAGGATTTTATCTGCTTTCATCCCTCAGCTTTGAAACCGCAGAAAGGACGGCGAGAGCACATCTCAGATTTGTCTTTACTTTTCTTCACCTCCTTGGTTCAGTCCACTCGGTCTAGCAATGATATTTTTACATCCCGCCCCATTTTGAATGATCACATTTGGCCAAGATTGGCATTTTGACTCCAAAATTCTGTACGAGAGGTTGTTCTCACAAGGCATTCTGTGCACTTTCTTACCCTGGGTCAGATGGCATTGTGAAATTTCCCCCCAAATTTCCCCAGAGTACGTATTTATACCGGAGGGGGAATATGATTTCGCATTCCTCAGTTTGCGATGGCAGTCATCGGAGATCGCGTCGAGATTTCGTGATGGGGATGGGGAAAATTTGTCAAAGATACACAGTTTGTTTGTCATTCGCTGGCAGCCAGGGAATCGCGCTGACACCGGTATGGACATCAAATGCAGCAGATAATTTGACGACATACACGAAATAACGGACTGTCACCATTGTCGCGCAGACTGTTCATATTTCGCCACACGCCGGGACAGTTTACATCTGTATTGTTCAAAATTTCCAGATTTTGTATATTCTGAGAACTTACAAGTATTTATCAATTTTTTATTCTTTTCAAAACTGAGCAAAACTAGACTTGATATATTGTGATAGATAAGTAAATATGAAATACAATTACAATATTATGAGTAAAACAAATTCATCAAAATAAGTTTAATCTAACCATGCTGGAAGAATATTTTGTGTACAATATTTCAGACAATGTGATTGGTAAAAATTCTTGAGGCTATATATTTATTTGCAGGGAATAGAATCTCTATGTTCCCAAACATTTAAAATATCAATAGGGGACTGTTGACTGATGTCATATGGATGAATATATCCACAACATATATTTGGTACGATTATAATCATTTTCTGTATAATATACAAAACAAATAACTTCTGCTGTGATCTGAGGGAAAATGAAGAATCTTTGGTAAAAGTACAATTCTATCCCATGTTCACATGGACTACTACTGTACTCCACTCTTGCTCTTTGTCTTCTATTTCTCACTATCTCTCCCTCTCTCGATCTCGCTCTCTCCTCTGATTTTGAGGGCTGGGTTTTTCTTTTTTAATAATAATAGTTTTTGGCTATTATTCATAGGTTTCGATGTCAATAAATTTAATACAGATTTTATTCGAATCAGATATGACCATTAGAATGCCAGGGGAATGGTCTCACGTCAGGTGTGCAGACTACACGCAGGTTGACTCGTGCATGGAAAATCATGCTTCTACCAAAAATGGCTAACGGAAAATGAGTCTGAAAAAGGGTGGCTGAATCATGGATGATAGGAGTGGATGACATGATTGGTAATGCGCACACATCCTAATCACATTAACCACTCAGAGAATCAGCCAAAAAATGAAAAAAAAAAAGTGTTATATCCTCTAACTTTTTTTCTTTTTTTTTTGTGCATCAATGTCAGGCAACCGCCCGTGACCTCCTCCGCACAAAGCCACCGCCATCAAAGTCGATGAAGCCACTTAGTGCTGTCAGGGGCGACATCTTGAGATCGGGTTAGGACTGACAAAAGGACCCTCACCTCTTCCCCGCAGGTTAATGGCAGAACCAACTGCCAGAGCCTAGAGAGGGGGTACCAGTCACCGCCCTTCGTTCCCCCCTTCGTTCCCTCCCTTCCTCCTGGGGTTCCTATACACACCCCCACAGGTTGGCAGGTCTGCAATAAGTCATCCTCCCCTTCCAACCTACAACGTCTTCTTTTTTGCTGTCATGGGGGTTGTAGAAGATTTAGAGGGTGTACCTCAACTGGTATTCAACAGGGCATACCTGTGGTGGGTGAGCATGGTGAAGGAGGACTATACATCCATATCTTTTTTTAAGTTTGGAAAGAATTACAAAAAGTTACCCGAGCTAAAATCTCATGATAAAATTACCTCTTGAAAGTTGATTCTGTGAAATGGACTTCTGGAAGTTGTCAGATTTTTTTTTCAGAATAAATTAGCAATTTCATTATTTTGGGTTAGTTCCTCATCCCAATGCCAAAAAGGAGGTGAAATGAGTTCTAAATTGATAGATGAGAAGCAGGAGCTTAAGGTGACGGGGGTTTAGAGTCAACAAGTATCAATAAGAATGGATGGCAACTGGAAGAACAGGGGCAAAACATCTACAATTCAACAACCTTGTGACACATAAGTAATTTTCACTGTGCATCATTCTTTGTCAATTCATGCAGCTATCTCCGTGGTCAATGTGAACAAATTTATTTTTGTCAACATGAACCAACTGCTACTGACACAATATTGACAAGTACAATGTATAGGCCTACGTGCTGTGAAGAAATACATACAATTTTTCATTGTGTCTCTTCTTTACCTCAGTGATATGAGTGTATGTGTCCACATGTTCTGGATGTTCTGAATAAATTCAGACCAGACTTACACAGAAAAAATTAGAGAGCCTCTGTATCGTCTCTCTATTCAGCTGTGCACATTGTGTGCTCCTCGGATTATTCTACGGAATCAGTCTCTCATTAGAAACACATTTTATTGGTACAGCTGCCAAACACTATTGTCACTTCTGTGATGAAGTCCTAGAGAACTCCTGATACAAGGAAAGGCCTTCAAATGTGTGTGCAATTAGACCACAAATCTCACCATATACAGGAGAAAGTAAAGAATCTTTGTCCCCAAGTGAGCACTGATATTTTCAGATTTTTTTTTTTAATGAATTCAGGGAGCCCAACATTTTGAAGGACATTCTAATGTATTACATTTCTATTCTCAATGAAATATTATATACGCTGAATATTTCACAAGGCTTTTATTTTCGCGAATTTCACGAGTCAGGTGCTTATATTGCAAATGTAAAAACACACGAAAATATCAACTCTGATCCCAACATGAATGGACATGCCCACATACATTTCTCTGTTCAGTATTGTATTCCACGATCACGAAATTAACCACTCGCAAAGTTCAGATTCACGAAAAAATTAAACTCGCTGAATATACGGCATGTACAGTATACATTTTTAATGTCATGTACCAAAGTAAGCTGCATGAAACATTTATCTTGGGGCAGATGCTTTCTCAGTGGACTAAAATAGTTTTCCGGAGTTTTTGCAGACACTACAAACAAATGACATAATTATTGCATTTATGCTGTTCTGTGTTTCGTGTGACTCTAAAGGCATATATGTGGAGCAATAGTACTTCTACCACATATTATCTACTCTTTCCCATTCACAAACATTCCTCTTAACCTGAAATCTTAATCCCAAATATTCCACCATTTCTACAGATTTTCTACAAATCTACAGATTCATCCAGTGCATCAGTCACTTAGAATATTAGTGCCTTTAAGCTAAAAAGTGTATCACAATGGAGATAAATGAACATACAATATCAACCGTAACACAAAAGACAGACAGATAATGTGGTTCCTCACTCCGAAGGGAACACAGACGCCACCCAGACCAACACCAACCTTCCCCCTCCACTGCCAGATCACCCGGAATATCCATTAACCCCTCGCGGAACTCATTTTTCCCCGGCGAAACACATTATCTTTTGATACAAGTATAGAATCTCTGCGGCATTCAGTCCGCAAAATAATGGGCAGTGTCAGTCAGTCAGTTTGCCACTCGTTAACTTCGAATGGCGTTTTGAAAGAGTCTGCGTATTGTCCTCCAGCTAAAAAGCGATAAATCCTGTGAGAAAAAAAAATCCCTCTTGTGCGGGAGCAGGACAAAAGGATGAGAGCTTCACAAAAGAAATGTACTGCACTTGATGGGACGGATATGAATGTGATTACGGTTTGCTGCGTCGTTATTCGGCAGAACGGCGGACAGTAAGAAATACCACAACAAAGGATTTGTTTGGGAATAAATAGAGATAATCACAGCTACTTTTTTGCAACTTTTGCCACTAACACAAAGCAGAGCAGACATCAGATAATATGCTCTGAGAAGGAAATATTCCTTCTATGAAGATAGATTTGACCTGAAACTGTAATGTCTACAATTATCAAGTCTTTCCCTGAAGTTTCTGTTCACTTTTATATTTCTTCTTTACACCATGGGGCCACAACAAATAGCTCCATGTTTACACCAACTTCCTATGATTATTGTGGAATCTTAAACAGTCAGGTAATGAAGCAAATTTAGTGTCACCACATCTTTTACAATGCCATGCAGGTTTGCCTCATAATGGCCATTAAAAATTTGTATCATGCACGGGCACATGATACTCACTCTATCTACCCCCCCCCCCCATCTCTCTCTCTTTAACTAATGTCCTATATTTTTAACAAATGCAAAATGTTCTATATTTTTGATACACTTCCATTATCTCTACTGTTGATGTTTTGTTGAATAGCCAAGGCATTGACATGTTGTTCTCACATCAGAGACCTTATCATGCCATCATAAAGTTCATCCTAACCCTCAAATACGCAGCACCATTTCAACATCACTACCATCAGCCCGTGGATCTGGATGAATCGCCTGGGCGTCGGACACACTTCACCAAATTGGGACTAACGTGGCCAAACAAAGGCCGCCCCAAAAATGGCTGCAAACACCATTCACTGATGGCTATCTACCAAAGTCAATGTCAGCAGGAATGATGGGGGAAGAAGGAGTTTAAACAAAAAAAGAAGAAAGAGGAAAAAATGTTGGAGGAGGTAGGAAGGACTCCCTCGGGACCAGCCCCCCCCCCCCCCCCCCCCCCCCCGATGATTGCCATCAAATGTGTAGGAGTGGGCTTATTGTCAGACACATAATTATCTCTTCATAAATTGCTCACTTGTTCAATGACTTGCCTCTTTTTATTTCCTCCTCTTTTATTTGAGTCCAGTTTTTTTCCATCTTTTCCAGCCTGGGGACTCTTACCAAAGGAAAAAAAAAAAAGCAAAAGCTGAGTACATGGAACCAAAGGATTCTACGGACAGGTGGTGTATGATGTCATAGAGTTAGAAAAAAAAAATCTTCCTTCCAGCAAAATTTTGTGCACACAAATGCAATATGAAAATTCAGATGTAACTTCCCATACTATCTGCATCCCAAAGCTAAAAAAAAAAAGAAATCTGAGGGTTTATTGGAAATTGTGTACCAGTGTTGCACTATATCATTTGTAACATATTGATCCATCGTGTGCTTTATGTTAGGATTACATCTTGTTCTAATTTGTGTGAGAACAGCTCCGACTAGAAGACAAAACAAAGGTCTGCAGACATTACTTAAAGACTGCGAAGAAATGAAGGCATTATTCTGCTCACTGATTTTTATTATTATTATTGTTATTATTATTATTAATATTGACATCATATTACATTATATTAATATTAATATTGATATTAATATAAATATTATTATTATTATTATTATTATTATTATTTTGCTCACTGATTTTAAATACAAAAGAAACATCTGTAGTAGAAGGCTCATAACATTAAAGATATGACAATTCAAATGCTAAAAGAGATCACACCTGCAGAATATCTATAAGCAAAATGGAGTACACCTTACTTTTCCGTCAATGGTGGACATACAACTATTATTGCAAAAGTGAGAACTGCTTTCTTTATGCCATGACAAAATCTTGTCTTTACAAGGTGTAGTACTTTTTCTCCAATAGTGCATTGCCTCATATATATATGACAAACAAAATGGTTTGTGCCCAGTCATTTCAAATTTATTCATCCGGTCAGTCAACACACAACTGTAAAAGTTGCTCCACGAGTTTCACACACTTTGGCTCCGTGGAACAGAAAACTCTAAATATTATCTTGAAGGAGAATGGGACAGGCTATTGGGGAGGGCTGTAGTACACACAGGGGGTTTACCCTGCACAAAGGATATATGTTATGGACAGTTCCTGGACTGTTTGGCAGTCCAGCGGGTGTCATTCAAAACACAATTAGGTGGGGCTAGGAATAACATGTTATGCTTTCTATATGGCCGCAATTTGCTCATCCCAAGAAAGACAAACATTCATTGGGGGGTACGAAATAGCTGTGCCAGTTTGGGCCTTCAAAAAAAAAAAAGAAACAACAAAAAGGAGAATTAAGACAGGAAAATGGAGGGGGTGGGGTGGGGCGAGGGAAGAGTTGGCAATAGAGAGGTCCAAATACGTGGTAAGGTGAATGGTCTCAGTCCACTATTGACTCTTCATCAATATTGACACTGCTCACCTCCAACTCACTGGCAATAGGATTGTATGGGGGTAGATTGCATGCTGTCACAAGTTACAATATCTCTCATTCTTCAACTTCACATACCACCTGGTGTGACACGCAGGGAAGAAGGAATGCAGAACAACAAAAAAGAAAAGAAAAGAAAGAAAGGCGAACAGGAAACTCTTCCTTGGAGAATGGGGACTACAGCTTTGCTGTAATAAGATGCCGCCAACAAGATGTGAAAAGGCCACTTTAATGTGCCATTGAGAAGGGGGAGGTATTAAAGGGGATGGCTAGTAACTGATCAGTGGGAATCAGTGGGAATGCTGGGGGTGATTGTTCCAATCCTTGTGGGATTCATTTAAATGTACATTATATATCTATTGTTAAGAAAAACACAGCATCAATAATACTTTATTTGAATATTAGACTTTCCATAAAGGAAAAAGAGATTTAAATATACCACATAATACTTCTAATTGTCTGTATATACTATTCTATGCAAAACAAAGCTGGTATTGAAGATGCAGCTTGCCGACCTCTGATTGAAATGACTTTGATACTGGGGGAAAAAAAAGTGTTCACATTCAAATGGATGGGTGAAAAAGTTTGAAGGGGAAACTAGAATGCCTACATCCTTGCCATGAAAACATAGGCCTACATAGCCTCAAAATACTGAAGATAATGAAGGATGAAATTTCACTTGCACACAGATTTGGCACTCTAGTGACACATGAAAACCCATACTCATCTGACCATAGTAGATTGGCCTACAATGTTTTACATCAAAGTAATCTACAAATTTTGACAGCAATCAGATCATTGGCATTATTATGTTTCTTTTCATATAATTCATTTATATGATTTGATAAAAATGGATAACATGTCACTATACATTCAACGGCAGGCAGCAAGATGCTGATGCTGCCGCTTAACTATTACGACATCACCTGGAAGGGGAGGCCGGGGCCCCTCTTCACCGCAGCGATCCGCTGGCGGATCAATGCACAGGGGAAATTGGCACACACGGCAAATCGTTAAAACACTGTACCAAAGCTGATGAGGTGGAAAGTAAGTTCGCATGGTCGGACTGATGCAGGTTGTGCGACCAACTACCCAGGGCTTATAATATAGATTATCTCATAATTCTTTTTTTTTTCTTTTTTTTTCTGAACTTTTATCTAATCACCTCCTGTCTTCTGCTGCACTTGCCTGATATATGTATAATTGCATTGTACCCCTCTAATAGCTATGTGGGTTTTACAATAAGGTTTTCCCCTATAATGAACCTCTAGGAAACTGCATTTTTAAAGTGCAGAGCAGGGGGCAAACTGTATGATACTGTGGAGGGGAAGAGATAGTGCCGATGGGTGGGATATCATTTACCACAGTGGGTTGCAAGAATTTGTGAAAACTTAACAAAATTATACTGCTCATAATGCTGGGATTGATTTGAAATGGGATCACTTTAATTTGAGGTCAAACAGATTCACACACAGAAAATGTATCATACACAGTATCAATTTGTATACAAAACAGCAGAGTGATATGATTGATTGCAACAATGGGCCTACAATGTATGAAACCATTTAAAAACATGATTAACAATAAAATAAGAAAAATATTGACAAAAATCATGACATCTCACTGTATTATTCTGCTACATGATTCTGAGTTGTAACACATAAGGTGCAGTTGCTGACAAGAGCACAGATTTTGCTTGCACTTTGGTTTGTGCATTTTAAGTCTTTTTTCAGTGGCTTTCAGTAACTCTTTGATAATGTCTATAATGGAAATCACAGCTCTATCAATTTTAATCATTTGATCTACATTACCATTCCAGGTTGTCACGTAGGCATAGCTACAGACTAGAGAGTAACGTTTGCTGTCCTTCCACAACTCAATTTTCCAGGTTTTCTCAGCAACACATATTTTTAATAGAATGAAATATTTTTGAAGGTATTCTTCTACCAGTCCACAGTGTCAGAGAACACACTTCCAATTGACAAACAGGTGCCATAAAATTGCATCGATGCGATCAATAGCGTGGGGTGACACACCGCACACGCGGCTCAAACTAATGAGCCTTCCCCCGGATCAGGCCAGCTCTCTCGCCACAAGAACGCATTCAACGGTGCAAGGCAATTTGATCAGCTTTATGCCATACATTATTGAGCCGTCTCCTATTGATCCGGCCTGGTGTAATTTGACAGCAAGTCGGCAGTACTGGGATTATACTTGCGAAAGCAAAACAAAAGCAGAAACACAACAAATAGAGCTATTTTAAACCCTGAAGGCTTTTTTCAAAAATAACTAAACAAAGTAGAACAGATACAAAAATGGCCACAACAATCATAAGATATGTATGGGAGAAAGCAAAACAAAAGCAGGAGCATTTATTCTTGT
Source organism: Diadema setosum (assembly GCA_033980235.1). Lineage (NCBI taxonomy): Eukaryota > Metazoa > Echinodermata > Echinoidea > Diadematoida > Diadematidae > Diadema > Diadema setosum. The sequence continues at coordinate 11,214,670 of CM067072.1, read as the reverse complement.
TTGTTTTAGACCTTATCAGGACTGCCACCTAAAAATTTGCATTGATGGATAGATTATTCTTGCTAAGGTAGGAGTAAAATTAGATGGTACGTAAAAAAAGGAGCTATGGTACAGTCACATGAGAAAATTGTTTTGTGTTTCCAGATCCTAATGAAAATTCTTCTAATTGCCCCCAAAAGCGCAGTTTAATCATAATGTAGAGCAATTCCTAAAATATGCAAGGTACACTTCTATCAGTGCAAAACATGTGATCTAATGAATATATTGTTTATTTTCAATGTACATTCAGGATGAAATTTTCAGCTTAATTCAAAGCGGAAGCAATTAAATGCAACCTCCTTTCAAGTTCTCCTAATATTCTCAAAATGACAAGCTTGCAGATGTATAGATGTCAATAAATCAAAAGTTGCACACTATCCAACTTTCACTTCCTTAAAGGGGACTTCCAGAGGATTTTTCATAATTTCACATCATTTAACAACATCATGTAGGCTAGTATATGAATTGATAATGCCATACAATAGATTTGTGGAATTTACTGTAGTCCCTGAGCAGATAAACCAATACTCTGAAAAACCCAAAACATGTTACACTGAACAAGGATGATGACATAGGAGACTCATATACAATTCCAGTAATGTAGCAATGCAATTCCATTACAATACCACTTGCTTAACAACTTCACCTGCGTAGAATTTATGCGGGCTTTCTTCTTTTGTTCTGCTTCTTTGAGCCCCAACTCAAGCATTCTTATGTGAAGTGGCTGTGTAATCATCCATGTTCTCAGGGATTTGTGATGAATTTTGAAAACATCATTATTCCTTATCCCAATGACTAGGAAATTCTGTTAACTCTGTATCGAGTATATAACCAATTTATCATAACTGCTCAGATGCAGAAGTCTGTATATTTAAACTCATCTGAGTGAATTTCTCCTAGTTAAATTCCATCAAAACTCTTGCAGCGTTCCTAAGTTCCTATACTATTGTGAAAGAGCAAGAAATCGTCAATCAAGCCTCACCCAACTATCATTAAAGTAAAGGAAGGAATGTTTTGTTTGCCATTATAAAGATAAAGAAATGCACATCATCCCCAAAGACATTCCACAAAAACACAAAAATGAACCCAGTCAGGGTCAGACATTCAACTCTTATTCAGGAAAAGAGAGAGAGAGAGAGAGAGAGAGAGAGAGAGCCAGAAGCCTTTTACAACCTTAACAATTTGTTTAGACTACACATTCTTTTGGTTTCAGACCCCAATTTTCAACATTCTTCCGCTCCCATGGGATGCGCTGTTATGTGCCCGTAAATGGATATCCAGCCACATGGCAACATGAAGTCATGTGAAGACAAACAGGCAAACATGAATGTGTTCCACCTTTTGAACCTCGTTTAAAATTAGATGTACAACATTCCAAGGGGCAGATTTAGCATACATCTTAGATACATCATACCCCTTCATGAAAGTGTGCTGGTATTCAAACAAAAACAAAAACAACAACAACAAAACAACCACCTTATGCCTGTTGGGCCTTTCCATAACCTGTAGGCCTATAATGGGTTAAAACAGATCCCAACTGCACAAGTTAAAGAAGAGTTGTATATCTTGGAAAGACAGGGCATTAAATCCAGAACTAATCATGAATGCTAATAACTTCTTTGTAGGTTGTTCATGTCGGTTCTCAACAAAGGCGTTCAATACTGCACCAAGTAGGGTCAAGAGTATTTGAATGTTTGAGACAGTAGTTGACAATGTCAAAGAATTCTCAAGATACCTTACTGGTACACAGACAAGTTGAACCTTGCCTTACCAGCCATGCAGTCAAGTACATACTTTTCATCTATTCTTTGGGAGATTTTGACAGCCATCTGCACAGTCATAATCAGCTATAGAGTTCTTAATTCTATTTGGATGACCCTTTCTTGCATAAAAAAGGAGCTTTCCTCAATAATGTGTCACCATGGTTCTTTGAAACCAATAATCCCAAGAATGGGGATTAGCCATTAGTTATTTGGGCACAACACCTAATTGGTAGAAATGCTGTCTGCTCATGAATGGATGGCCCAAGCACTGTCTACGACCAGCTCCTCCCAAGAACATTTCTTGGCGTGTCATGGATGCATTCATATTGTATGACCAATTTCAATCAATTGAAATGCCGTTTAGAGCTCACAAGGGGGATGGGATTTGGGCGCGGGTGATGATGGAAGTCAATTGTCTACAAGTGCCCTTTTTTGAATGGATGTAGTAAAGCCCCTTTCTGTTGTCCCTAAATCTCCCCCCCCCCCCCCACTTTCAATTCTGAAACAGGAGAGTGTGTAAGAACGCGCTGCACAGACATGCATAATGCAAGACTTACGCACTTTTCAGCATCTCCCCTGAATAGGCCCTGTTTTTATCCTGGCAGTCAAACCTTTCAATTTCTCATGTTTTCTTGGGAGATCTTGGAAGTAAAGCTTCTGATGCAGCCGTGTATGCAGGCAGAGTTTGTTGGGAGCTCTAACCCACTTGGGATGGATAGTTTTCACAATTGCGACACAAAAGTACTAGTAGTCTGCTTTAGAGTGCTTTTAAGCTGTCCCTGTGGACAAACAGCACTCAGTGCTTTATAAATCTATAATGCTGGGGATTGTTGGGTCTAGAGAGTTGTGGCAGACAGTGTTATGTAAATTGCAAAGCTATGAATCACAAGATGTAAACCGAAACAACAGCCTAAATAAACAGTCCTGTTTAGCAAAATGACTCATGAAGAGCCCTAAGAGAAGTATTTGGGAAGTGATATTACACAGAACTACTCTGGAAAATGGACTGTACTCTTTCACTGTTTACTGAAATAGCTAAGTTTCCTATCAGCAATTCAACATTGCATTGATGCATGATACATGCGACCATCACATACAAATCAAAATTCAATTCGAAGAAAGCATCTTTTTGGTTCATTATCGCTTCTCCTAAATTTTCTACAAAAACTGTCTCAAATATATTGAGAATTGGGCTTACTGAAATTCTCTCTAGTTTTCTGTTTTCAATAATTTTCTCCTTCTATGTGACTATAAATGTCGAATCACAATTTACAAAGTACACTGACCTGTATTTACTTCACAACATCGTCAACTTGATAATAATAACCAGTCAGGGATCCAAATTTGTTTTCTATGATAAATTTCATTTGAAGCTGCACTGCTCTTTTTTTTTTTCATATGATATAATGACGAACACAGAAAATGGCTAAATAGATGGTCTTACATGTTGAAATAGATTTTTCTCACATAATCTTGAAAGAAATGATCACTGTAGCAAGTGTAGGCCTACAAGAATTTCTACATACTAAAGAATTTTTACATACTACATACTAAAAATCAGGTTCACATTAAATCAAATTGCGTACCATCACAAAGGGTACATATACATACAGTCACTGTCAGGAAAATTCATGCCACAGACAAGACTAATGGCAATCAATAATTAGTCTGGGCATGATCCAAATCTTGATTACATTATGTTACTATTAGTATATCATTGTGAATTATTATTTCTATTCTCATCATATCAAGCAATGATTAACATTTAATATTATCACTTCCACAACTATCAAATAATGATATTAAAATTTTATTCATCATTTAATATCATTTCAATCTCACAGCAAGATGAATAATACACAATTCATTATTTGATATCATCTTCCTCCACACACATGATACATTCACTGTGTAATAATTGTACTCACATCAACACTCTATCTGAATATCTTTTGAATAGATTCATATTACCATGTAGTACAATTTATACACAAGGGTAGAATAAAAGTACATAAAACTTTACTCCGAACCAAACACCTCAGCTTTTGTCATCATTTTTTATGACTCCACAATTTCTCAGGAAAAAACAACTCACCTTCAAAAAAGATCTCTTTCCTGAATTGAGCAGCAACATTCTGAAGACTTATCGTCACAAGTGTGACAGATATCACCAGAGCGCGTATTCCAGTCATGATTTAGATAGTACTTCTGCTTTCTTTAATTCTTTCCTTTCAGCGGGTGTAGCGCATCCAGAACTTTCCACCACCTGCCTGGTAGCCAACACCACGGTAGTCACGGGCGGAGTGACCCGCTCACTGCATGTGCTGTACCCTTCACGCTGAGCTGCGGTTCCGCGATTGGTATCCACTGAAATATCCTGTAAATATCTGCTTTTTCCACTGAGAGAGGAATTTTCTCCTTCTGGTACAAAGCGCAAAGTTCACACAAAAACGTGGCTAATTGGGTATCAGATACAACGGGTTCGTCGAATAGGATACAGAAAGTGGCCGTTTCAGGACATCGCTACTACAGAGTATGACTAATATTTCCACCAGTCAGTATCCAGAACTTCTCAACTGAAGAGGGAAGTACAGTAGCTTCCGTCACCAGCTGGCCAATCGGTGTCTTCCGCACTACTTATTGGCGGTCTACTCGATGCTCCTCGTTTCCAACTTCGTCGAATCATGGGAGCTACAATAATGTGGTCGAATCAATAATGGTTTGACTGGAACGAGAGTGTACAGGGGACGATGTGCATGTTAATGTCTGCCTGACCAGCTCAGACCCATGCAAAAGCTGTAAAGAATGTCGAGCAAGCTAGATATGAAATGATTCCTTCCCCAAGACACCTGCGGAAGGGCGTTATTGTCCCCTCTTTTGTGTCTGCGGCTCCACGGACTAATCGAGTCGAAACAACCGTAGGGCGCCTGGGAGAAGCGTGTGCACTGCGGGAAGTTTCCCTTGGAAGTACGTCGCCTGTTCGCATATCACGTCTATTGTCCGTAGTTCAAAGAGTTAGCACCCCAGTGAGAATGGAAGATAGAGAACGGAGTAATGCCACTAATATGATACAATAACGTGATGATAATGATTACTTTTAAGTGTTTCTACTCGAGATAATAATCCCTTCACAACAAGCATGCCATCTCTATGTAAGTCAAAACCGAGTTTTCTCGGTAGTTTTGCTGAAGTGAAGAAGATCATGATCGGAATGACGTCTGCTAGCGATGCGTTCGATCAATTTCAAATAGCGCCATCTGCTGGTTAATGTAGTCATAGTAGATTCTCGTCGTCACAGTCATAGTACATACTGTCACATCAACACACATTGCTCATTTTCTTCCTGTTCTTTATCACCATCTTTCATTATCGCTGTCCCCTTCTTCTTTGTTTTTCTTTCTTAGCATCACCTGTGTACATGTCCGTGTCTGTTTTGCTGTGTAACTGTTTTGTTGTGTAAAACTAGTTTGTTTTTATTGCAACTGATTCAATTTGAATAGTTTGTTTTTGTTGTAGTTAAAGGGTGTGTACAATTCTGGGCGAGGTGGGGGTTTAGCTTTTAACGTTTTGCGAGACATTCAGAAACCACTCTATGAGATGTCAAAGAGCATGCAGTTCTAAGGGGTATCAAAAGTTTATTCGATGAAAATCGGTTTTGAAATGGCTGAGATATCAAAAAACAATGTGAAACAAAGAGATCTTAATAAAGTTGTGGCATGTCGCCTTTTATTATTAGCACTTTTTTGGATATCTCGGCCATTTGAAAACCAATTTTCATCAAATTAAACGTTGAATCCTTCTTAAAATTACATGCTCTTTCATATTACATAAGAGGCTTTTCATTATCTCACTTAGGAATGTTCGAAACATGAATCCCCACATCAACCAGTACTGAACAGTCCCTTTAAGTAAGCCGATAGTTGGTTGAAACTGTTTACTTATTTATTTGTGCACGAGGCCCCAATATCAAGCTCGGCTTACTGGGGATCCTCCTGTATGGTACCTTGACCTTTTTGTTTATTATCATTATGTCTCCGTTCTTTGTCACAATGATTTGTTTACCTGTCATGTGCAAAATCAGCCATGAATTATCATGAATCATGTGTTTATTTCTGAAAGTGATCAGAGTTGATATTGTACCATACAGAAACAATAAAATGAAATGAAAATGAAATCAATTTCAAATAGCGCCATCTGCTGGTTAATGTAGTCATAGTATATTCTCATCGTCACAGTCAGGTGACTGTCACATCAACACGCATTGCTCATTTTCTCCTCCTCCTCCTCCTCTTCCTCCTCCTCCTCCTCTTCCTCCTCCTCCTCCTCCTCTTCCTCCTCTTCCTCCTCCTCCTTCTCTTCCTCCTCCTCCTCCTCTTCCTCCTCCTCCTCCTCCTCCTCTTCCTCCTCTTCCTCCTTCTCCTCCTCCTCCTGACTTCTTTCTTTGCTTCTTCATCTTGATTTTCCTTTCTCTCAACAGAATATAGAATCCTCTTTTTTTAATGGCACAATCTGTTCCCTATTTTATCATACCCAAATAGGACCTGGTAAATCACTCCAGCCGGCGATTATTATTATCGGCATACTTTTATGGGAACACCTTTTTAACCGGACCATTTTAACTCAATTCCGACAACTAACAGTATTTGTTCATACCAGGCGGTGTAATGTCCTATAAACTTGTGCAGCATTACTTAAGATGCAATGACTGAAACAAAAAACAGAACAAAATCTGAACCCTGCGCTAAGCTTATCAAGCAAAACAGAAACCAAAGGGGTTGTACAGCTGCTATAAAACAAACGACTCAAAACATGATTTCTGTGATGGCTTTGTTTACAACTGTATGAAAAAAAGTGTAATCTAAGAGTTGTACAATGTACTTGATCACATTGTTTCCTCAGTTAAATAGAATATCCACCCCAAAAATAAATAAACTTCAACAGAAAGAGTAAAATATTCCCAACAGAATGATACAAAAATGACAAAAATCGGATTAGAAATAAGGAAGATACGACATTTCGAAATTTCTGTTTATTTTGTTTGTTTGTTCTTCGGGAAGCATTTCTTGACCAGTCCTTATAAATATTCAAATGAGCGAGTTGATGATGTCATACTCTCTCAATTTTTCATATTAATTATAGAATTCGGGGGAAAAAAATTTAGTTTTAGCTAACCAAGATACCAAGATGTATATCAAAGTGAACACTTGTTCTTTTTTATTTTGGGTGGTTTTAACGAAAGTTTTATGCAGCTGAAACATGAGCTTTTTGTTCTTGATGTACATATTTGAAATGAATAAGAAACTGTGAGAGCATGACATTGTCAACTTGCAAGGACTGGTCAAGAATTATTTCCTGAAAAATGTGAAATTTCAAAATGTCATATCTTCCTTATGTCTTTTCCGATTTGTGTCATTTTTTGTATCGCTCTGAAGGAAATATTTTTCTCTTTCTTTTGAGGTTTGTCTGTTTTTGAAGTGGATTTCCTCTTTAATAAAAAGTTAGAGCCACTGTTTACCTTTGGGAGCAATGATTTTTAAAATGTTTGAGTTATCACATTTGACACATTATGTGTATAGGTTAGATGTATCATAAACATCCTATATACCATATAAAAAAAACGGCAATGAAGCTTTATAGCAGATATCAATATATCTCTCAATAAACCATAACTGTAGACGGCTTACTCTAGAAACAATTTCAATAAAACTTCTGTTCACATTTTGTATATTTTCAAAATTGATTATACTGATTAACATTTTTACATTGGTTGTTCAATCCCTAACTCATATTTTAGAACTATTTTGAAGCACTATACAGCTGCAGGGGTTTGGGTTTCATCGGCAAAGGATGGTAAGTATTGCCTTTAAATTCCATGACGTATTTTCAATGATTATTACTCTATTTATAAAATGGATGGTGTTAGTCATTCCAAACATTCGTTTATCCTAAAATGAAATAAGTCTCAGTTCCATGATGATGATGATAACAATAGATAACATTTTGTGCTTAATGCGGGCATTTCTACAGAACTTAAATTAATAATTCTCGGCGATTTGGGTGGGCTTTACGAAAAGGGACTTCTTTCATCCCAAGCACATGATTCCTCTCAATAGACATGATCCTCAGACCTAGAATAATCAATACTTTGATATAAATGCAATAGACCTAAAGAAATGTAAAGAATAGATATTTAAAAATTCCACAAAATTCCATCTGTTAATGAAAAGTACACATTCATTCGACTTGCTACTGACATAGTAAAGGGTAATATCATTTCCCCTGTCTTCTGAAGGAATATAAGTCCAGAGCTCTTTCATGACGCCCGAAAATGAATGCATATTATGTTGACATTTTTTTAAAGGGGAAGGCTAGTAACTGATCAGTGGGAATCAGTGGGAAATGCTGGGAGATGATTATTTCAATCCTTATGGGATTCATTCAAGAGTTCATTGTATATCTATTGTTGTGTGACAATGATTTGCTTCAGAACGGTCTCATTTTCAAGTAATGTGCATTAATGCTCCGTCACTGACCAGGGACGCTAACCTGGAAGCATTTAAACTGCCGTGACATTACTTGAATATGAGACTATTCTGAAGCAAATCATTTTCACACAACAATAGATATACAATGAACTCTTGAATGAATCCCATTAGGATTGGAACAATCATCTCCCAGCATTTCCACTGATTCCCACTGATCAGTTACTAGCCTTCCCCTTTAAACATTTTTAATATCGTTGCCCAAACTTGCCGTCTGACCAAAAGTTTAAATTCATATTTTTTTTTTTCGTTAAAATTCAATGATGTGTGCTATACGGATGTTTCTGCATTTACTAAATTTGCATATTTGTTTGGGCTACTAACTGCAAGCTAATCCCAAAATAAACCGAGGTTCGCTAATCCGCAAAGAAAGTAAGCTTCTCCTCCGAAAATGAAACAGGGTACTGGTATAGGAGAAACAAGTTGGTGAGCCATACACTGACTGCTAAATTTCCGCGATGTAGCGGCCGTTTTGCGTCAGGGGCCGCCGAACGTGTGCGTATTGTGTGTGTGTGGGGGGGGGGGGATGGGGGTGGTGGGGGTGGGTGTGGTGAAGGATCAATGCTACCCCCTCCTTTCCATCTGTATCTCACGGCGAAAACATCGTAATTACATGAGTTTTGTTGTGATTATTTTTAATCATTATTTTTTTTCGATCGCCCACCGCCATTTTCAGCATTTATTTTGTGTTGTGTTGTTTTGTTTTATTTTGTTTTCATTCGAAAACAGGGCTGCGGCCTCCTGAGGTTATGATACCTCTGTTGTACACGCAACGTCGTGGTTGACACTCCCACGTTACCAGAATGCTTGTGTCGCATTGGCCTCAGCAAGTTATAGTATGTATATAAATAATGAATGTTTATGAGTGCAGTGGACAGAATTATTTTCATGAGGTGAAGGATGAAAAATAAATGATCCATTGAACGTGGCGCAGCCGAGTTGATTGGATGAATTATAGTTTCATCTTTCAAGGGAAGATAAACCCCAAGAACAATGTGGATTGAGTGAAAGCAGCAACATTAGTAGGACACATCAATGAAAGTTTGAGGAAAATCGGACAATCGATGCAAAAGTTATGAATTTTTAAAGTTTTGGTGTTGGAACCGCTGGATGGGGAGACTACTAGAGGATATGACGTATGAGTGGACAACAATACAAAGAAAATATAAAGGAAATTCAACAAAAATTCACTTTTCTAGAATTATGAAAGAGCAGTGGACCAACCGCTTTCAGAAAGCAGGGGGAATAATTGCTACCCTTAACATATGTCAATATCAAGTTGATGGAATTTGTGATTTTCATGAAAAATTGATTTTTGTAGTATTTTCTTTATATTTTCTTGGTATTGTTGTCCACTCATACGTCATAACCTCCAGTAGTCTCCTCATCCAGCGGTTCCAACATCAATTCTTTAAAAATTCATAACTTTTGCATCGATTGTCCGATTTTCTTCAAACTTTCACTGATATGTTCTAATAATGTTGCTGCTTTCACTCAATCCACATTGTTCTTGGGGTTTATCTTCCCTTTCACTGAATGAAATATTCTGTCCATTGCACGAATGAAAAATATTTATTATTTGTATATAACACCTGAAAAATCCTTGTCATTTGATGTTTTATTAATTTAAAAACAAGAGAGAATGTGCGAAATCTTCGCATGCAGACTGCAAACGGAAGCGTTTTATACGGAAGTAGTGTGCCGGGCTCTCGGCATGTGTGTATGCAATGGAGGAAATCGCATGGATCCACGATTGCACCTGTAAACGGAGCCACAATTGCACGAATTATGACGTTATGGTAAAATGGGACAAAAGATCAATATCAAACAACTAATCAAAATGACAAGGATCTATTTATGTGCGCGCATAGTGTACCATTTTCTCCCTTGCGCATGCGTACCTTAGCCAACAAACCTAAGGCGTTTTTATGAAGCGCGTAGGTCTGCGCATGGTTATGTCGTCACCAGCATGATGTGCCATGCGTGCACGGTTTGTTTATACTTCTACCACTTTCGAATTTGCACTTGAGGCAATCGGAGTTTCTTCATCTATCTTCTGTGATATTTCGAATATTTTCTCGAAATATTAGTCGCGACTTGCGCATGCCGACATATCCCTTTGACGTTTTGCAAACGGTAAGATTTCCATTTCTTTAGTGAACTATTTTCTGACGTTAGGAGAAAGTATTTAAGAAAGCCATGCTCTTGTTTCTCTGCCATGCCTTCTGCTGGTTGTTATGTTATGGAAACATGCAAGTTATATGCTCCGTTTAGGAGAAGGTGCACTGCGATGTCTTTTTTTAATCACGTTAATAGGCCTACTTTAGTAATGGTTAAGAGATGAGGTCACAGGCAGAATCTTGGTTTGGGAGGTTATTTGTGGACTTATCCAAGTAATATGAAGAAAAAATAGAACATTATTCAGCTATACAGAAAGTATCTAGATATTCGTTTCACCACAAGTGATATTGAGGGTATCATGAATCAACATAAGTCAACATGCGTTATTTTCACTGCATAGGTCCTCCAATGAAATACGTGCACCATCACATCAATGACTGTGAATTCACATTTGTGTTTAATAATGTTTGACCTCGGCTTTTATCTTATTTCTCTTCTGAGTAAATAATCGAAAGTGTAATGTTAAAAATTTTTCGTTTGTTTGTTTATCATCCATTTCACATTAAAATATAAACAGAACAATACATAAATCATGCATAAATCAAAGAGAGATTACAAAATGAATGGACTGCCCCATTTCAGATTCATTATTATAATGATTCTCTTTTTCCATGGTGGTCGAAATTGCATAAATGCTGAAAATTATGATATGACTAACAAAATATATCCAAATATGCACACAAAATACCAATCCCCCATTACTAAAAAAACAGAGGAAACAATAAAAAATAATTTCCTTTACCTATATTGCTACAGGAAGCAATGTCTGCTGGTCAACTAAGTACGACTATTGCATCCGATGGTTGCTATGACGACAATGAGGGATCGTGCTGCCCATGGCGGATGCCCAGGGCCTGCAGGGTTTCCGCCTTCACGCATGGTCTGAAGAAGACATTTCGAAGAGCCACCACATCATCGCCAGGCTCTCGGCGCCCGTTCTTCAGACGACTGTGGAGTCGTCCACTAAATAAAATATCTCCTTGTACCGGAGTGGAGGAAACTGCACCTCTCTCGCGAACTGTGAGGGGATCAAAATCTGTGGAAGCACAAACAGTGAGACAAGAATCGGACAGGCTAACAATATCCCGGTCGGGCCCCATCAGAGCAAGTCAGTTGAATAGGAGGTGCACACATGGGTGTTCCGACACCAGTCTCGCGGCCAACTTCAGCTTTACTCTCCCCGGTGAAGTCCCCGATGACGACATCAGAGGTAGTAAGAGCCAGCCACTGAACTCCAAACTATTTCCCTTGGAGACTAGGCATCCTACTGAGTCAGGCCTGGACTCGAAGAACCTCTGTCCCGACGATAACGTTAGGCTTGGTGCTGATGCAAATGAAGCTTCCAGTCACAAAGTTGATATCCTCGTTATCCATCGGAGTGATGATGAGGTCGAAAAAGACTCAAATACGGAGATTTCGAGATCATCTATCAATGGCACCTCAGCATCATCCATCTGCTGTGAGGATCGAAGTGAATCTGCACAAACAGACATTTCAAATGACATGGTCTTCGCTAGAGGAGGCTGCTCCTGGAACATTGGCACTTTCTGTAATGAGGAGCAGTTTGATAGCAGCCCAAAAGACGCGAAGGAGGACATGATCTTTTCCAGAGGCGGTTGCTCTTGGAATATTGACGCCGCCGACATAGAACAGGAGGAGGACAATGACTCAAATACATCCACGTCTGACGGGAAATTATCGGCTCAAAGTGACGTCGAGATTCGAAAGGAAGCTCGTAAGCCTGTGATTAAAATCTCCTACGAAGATGAGGGCAACGTAGAGGAGGAGCTCGAGTTCTTCTGCAAAACAAGCGAAGAAGGCGATGACTTCCTGGACAACGAAAGTCTGCTGGACAGTTGCCCAAACTCCGAAGTCATGAGAAATCTCAACTCGGCGCTCCAAGTGTCAAAGTGTGCCACTCGCCAGCTAGAGAGGGCCCTCAAAAAGTGGTATCGAATCTCACGTGGCCCCTTCCCCCGACAGCCGGGCTCTGACAAGGCCGTTGTCATCGACCAAAATTCTTCGGGGCTCCAGGAAGAATGCTCTAGGTACTTTGACAGCATGAACCAGAGCTTCTTCAACTTCTACAAAGTGACGGATCAGCTCGAAGAGGTGGAGGAGAAGCAGAGACACTTCGTGGAATCGATGAAGAGGCGGATGGCTGCTGAGAGGTTTGAGCTCCCGAGACGGAACAAAGATTGGGCCGACTTCCTCATGGACCACCTGAATAAAAGAGGGCTGCCGGAGTACAAGTTCAAGGCTCTCCTTGGTGACAGGATCCCTCCCACAATTGAGGAGGCGGACTGAGGGTGTGGTAGGAAATGGAACGGTGATGACAGTAAATCTAACTTAGCTCTATATCTGATGTGTGAAGAACTCGACGAGCTCAACATCAGAGAGTGCTGTGGAGAGGTCTGAATAACTTGTTAAAATGTTTTTACAATCCTTGTAAGAACTGTGATGCGTACCGATGATAACAAATGGGACAACAGAGACGTTTATGCGACAATAACGCCTGGCAGCTGGCGATGTGTCAAGCACGCTTTCTAAACAAAGCACATGTCGTCTTGAAGAATAAACCGGCATACGCCTATGTCCTGCATGTGATGAACTGTAAGAACACTTTGGCGAAGACCATGTTTAAACACTGTAGAGTTTGTTCAAGAAACGAGAATTTGTTTCCATGCATGGCAAGCACTACATGTACTTTTTCGTCATGAAGGAAAGGGCAGATTTGAAAAAAAAAAAAAATAGAGGGAGGAGAGGGACCCCCTCCCCGCCGCTCTTCAATGGGAAAAATCTCCAGGAATCTCTCTGAAAGTCGTAGGATTTGTTGCAATGTATGAAAAAAAAAACTCGACTTTTCGATTTTAGTTTAGTTTGGTTGCAATAAAAACGAAGCCATATTCCGTCAATACAAATCAAGTAAACAACTGTGTTGTTTGAATCCTCATTAGTTATATCAGACGTAGGCCTATATTCAGGGGAAAATGTGTGATGACATCATTATAAGTTTACAAACAATGTCTAATCTGTGGAGTCATGCCTAAGTGAAACTTGTTTCATCTTGACAAAAACAAATCTTTGTTTTGACAACTCAATACTAACACAAGTTCATTTTGAATTCAAATGAATGTTGAAGTGAAAATATAACCTGTGTTATAAGTTGTTAAAACAAACATTCAAATCATCCTTCTCTAAAAGGGTGTGTCATATCAATTGTGCTGACTTAAGTTGTCGAAAGGACTATAGTACTGATAAAATTTAAAGAACATAAGTATAAATACTAATGGACGCTCAATTTTCATGGAAATAATGATTATTTAGTTATCATGCATTAACCATTCGTGCACAGAAAGCAGTGATGATTATCGATTAATTTTACTAAATGAAGGCGTTTGATATTGCAAAGTACAACAAATGAGACTGTCAATAAGGATAAAAACAACCATCAGCTTTGGTTTGATGCAGAGTGCAGAGCTGCCCGGCAGGAGTATTTGAATGTTAAAAATCGATTGAAGAGGAAACTTAAATTTCTGGGCAGTTCAGGAGCTACTTGTCTATTGAATCATTATGAATCTACAGGAAAGTTTTATAAGAATTTATTAAGACATAAAAGAAGGACATTTCATAGAGATTTAAATGAATCTCTCCGTTCATTACAGGCGTCCAATCCGAAAGAGTATTGGCAATTACTCAACAGTAATAATGAACGCAAGGTAAAGAAAATAGGAAATGTTTCGTTAGGGGATTTTGTTAATCATTTTAGACGTTTAGGTAATAGCCAAGATGACAAGCCCACAGGCCTGGAAGATAGTACTTCAGAATTTTTTAAGGCAGATGGTCACTTTGGAAGAAGTGGCACTAATGATTAAGAAACTTAAAAGTTCAAAAGCCTGTGGAAAAGATTTCATAAGAAATGAATTCCTTAAGAGTTGTCCCGTAGAGATGCTTTATGTGTTGGTAAATACTGGACAGTGGTATTGTTCCAACTGAATGGTGCATAGGGATTATCATTCCTGTTTTTAAGAATAAGGGTATAGACACAAATCCTGATAATTATAGAGGAATAACTCTTCTCAGTTGTCTGGGAAAACTTTTTACTTCCATTTTGAATCATCGAATCTCAGAGTTTTTCGAAGTTTGCTAATATGTTAGGTGAAGAACAGGCTTGCTTTCGTTCTAATTACTCTACAATTGATAATATTTTTGTTTTGAAGACTATAATTGATGTTTATTTGCAAAATGAAAAATGCTTATACTGTGCATTTATTGATTACAAGAAAGCATTTGATCTAATTGATAGATCATCTTTATGGTACAAAATGTTGAAGATGGGAGTTGGGGGTAAACTGTTTACTGTCATTAACATTTATGAAAGTGCCAAGTCATGTGTGGCGGTCAGGGGGGAGACGTCAGAGTTTTTTACTTGTAACACTGGTGTACGACAGGGTGAAAACCTTTCCCCACTTTTATTTGCCATTTATCTGAATTATTTTCAAGAATACATTAAAAAATCATAATATTTGGAAAGTGAGATTTCTGACCACCTGGATTCTGATAATGTCAAAAAAGCTTTAAATCTTTCTTGTTTGCTTTATGCAGATGATACAATAATTTTAGCAGAAACTCTGGAGGAGGTGCAAAAAGCTCTTGATGCTGTGGATAGTTATTGTCAGACATGGCGCTTGACTGTTAATGCTAGCAAGACTAAAATTGTTATTTTCTCCCGTGTGAAGGTTAGAAGAATTCCTGAATTTGTTTATGCTGGTGATCCACTTGAGGTTGTAGATGACTTTGTGTACCTTGGAGTTAAATTTAATTATAACGGTAGTTTTAAGAAGGCAATTTCTAAACAAGTCACAGAAGCTAGAAAAGCACTTTATAGCATGTTGGTCAAGGCTAAAAAGTTACAGCTTTCTGTGGACACACAGTGCCATTTATTTGATCATCTTGTTTTACCTGTTTTACTCTATGGTTGTGAAGTCTAGGGTTATGAGTGCATAGACCAAATTGAAGTTTTCCAGGGAAATTCTTAAAAAAAGTTTTGCTTGTGAACAAATGTACGCCTGATCAATGCTGGTTGTATGGTTTATGGTGAAACTGGACGTGGAGTAATTTTGAACCATATTAAATGTGAAATGATTGGATTCTGGTTGAGATTAGTTAAGGGAAAAGAAACCAAGCACTCATGTACAATGTTCAAATTTCTTCTGCATTTACAAGGAGACATACAATCCCCATCAAAATCACAATGGTTATTATTTATCGCAAATATTTTTTATTATGCAGGGCTAGGGAATGTGTGGTTAGCACAAGGGGGTGGATTTAGTGCTGCATGGATTTCACGCACTTCAAAAGTTAGACTTTTTGGTATGTTTAGTCAAGAGTGGAGAGCAGCCACATGGTCAAATAGAATTTGTACAAATTATAGAATGTTTAAGGATAATTTGATGTTTGAGAAGTATTTACAGGTCTTGTGTAAGAAAGATTATATTACATTAAGTTAATTCAGATGTCGATCTAATGGATTACCCGTTAATAAGGGCAGGTTTGATGCAAGCCTGACAGATGAATTGCATTGTTATGTTCATCTGCAGATGTAGGGGATGAATTTCATTATATTTTTGTTTGTCCCTTTTTCCACAAAGAGAGACTATTTTATTTACCAAGTAGCTTGACGACCAGTAGACCAAGTGCATTACATATGGCCAAACTATTCAATTCAGCTAATGCTTGCCATTTGAAAAAAAAAAAACTAACCAAATTTGTAAGAATGATTATGTTTCAGTTTTCGTCAAAACCAAAGAAGAAAGACAGTAGTTTTGTAGAAAGTAAAGTAGATGTGAATATGTGTACACGTAGTGGTAGAGTAGTTAAACGTCCTTTACGCCTTGTTTTGTAAACATGTTTATTTATATCTGTTATTTTCACATGTACATGTACATTATCACTTATATTTTTGTACTCATATATTGTAAATATGTTTGTACTCTCATACCCCGAGAGGGGGTCGATAGAGTCAATAAAATCTTACAAATCTTACAAATCTTACAAATCTTACAACATATCGCCATTGATATTGCTGTATAGATATACATAGATAAGGGGGGAAAAGATATCTGATACGTGAAAATGTGACATTGGAAATGCCTGTATGTAAAACTGGATATCACTTAAGTTTATTTACGATTTTTCAAGCTTATAGTATATTACAGAAACATCTTTCACTTAAAACAAGATATTTCCTGTGATAAAGAAGGCAAAGAAAAACAATAACACTGCTCCAGCATACGGGCGGGAAAAGGACCAAGATGTATGAAGGCCCTACACAAGTCATATTTTTTAAAAATGCTCTGCAAGCCTGTGCAGGACGCTCCCGATATACAACACGATCATAACGAAATTTTATTTCAGAGTGAAATATTCAGGTCCCCAAATTATTATCACTGTATAACTGTATAACGTCTATGGTGCAAAGTTCCCTTTCGGTTATAGCGAAATTTCGATAAAACGAAAGAAAACTGCCGGTCCCGAGGACTTCGTTATTTAAGGGGAGTCGTCTGATTCATCTAATAACAGTATTAGCATTATACAACAATTATGTTGTCCGTAATGTATCCATTGCGCTAACACACACCTTTCAGAAAATGTCCTTAAAAAGGCAACAGCATGTTGACCACTTTATCATATATTTAAATGTTAATGTTTGCTGTATACATATGCAGTGTCACAAATGTACACACAAGTAGTTATGTACATGTATCAAGGCTGTATGCATGGTTGTTTTAATGTGTATGTACACAGGTAGACCAGAATAATGGAGAACATTCTATATGATATAGATATAGTACATACAGGCTGACCAGACCAGTGGAGAATTTTCTATGTGGTATACAATGTAGCTACAGTACATGTATGCATGTGACAGGAAATACATTATAGCTCACTCAATCTAGAATGATTTAACCCATTCCAGAGAATTCTTGGAAGTGCTGGCTGAGTGAGGCACTGCCCTTGTAGCCCAATGTGATTGGTAGTTAATTTTGGCAATGATGTTATGCACATATTAGGAAGTGAGTCATCCAGGATTCCTGGAATTTGGACTTGCTAGTATGTTCAGGTATGTAGCCCCAGGTTGAAGAAAATTACAGAATGTACTAGAAAGGGGTGAATGGATAGTATACAAGCAGGAGAAATTCTGAGGTAGGCAGAGTACCCAACACCTCTGCTCTGAGAGTTACGTCACTTCTGGCTCTGAAGCGACTTGTTATAGTCAGTCCTGTGTTACCTGCTGACCTGCTATACAAACTGTGTTTGTGGAGATAAGGCCTGGGAGACATTTTGCCTGCAGAGAATTAATTTGCCTACGTTGGAGATAGACTCCATATTTTAGTGTCAACGGACATTATTACGGCAAAGCTGTGACGGGCTGGATTCCTTGCTGGACAATATAAAGTGAATCGTCATTCAACACATCAACTGAACGTGATCGTCATAACGTCTGGATTCTACACGTTTTGCTGTGGACACATAACTTGGATTTTACCCCGGTGTGGCAGCAGTCCCCAGGCTGCTGCCATGGTAACAGGTCACCTCCCTGGTAACAGTTACTCTCCCTGGCGGTCTTGTTAGATGCGCGTATGCGTATACGCTAGGCGGTATGTTTTGATTATTGTATGCGCGCAGGCGCTTCCCTTTGATCTTGTAATGGTAACCAAATAGTAGAATGATTTTATACGCTCAGATCAGTTTCACATCTATAGCTACTACAGAAAACATCGAAGGTACATTCAGCAACGAAATCTTTAAAGGAAAAGGAATTAAAGTCAACGAACCATAAACAAGCTGCTTATATGTGATACAATGTTCACCAAAGAGTTTCACGGGTACGACCGTTGAGAATAAATATCTGACCGATTCCAACTACGTCCCGTTTGTCAACTGGTAATTTATTGCATGAGCAGCTACAGTGAAACTCTTTGAACATCGTTCCTGTTCAACGACAAGTCGATGATCGTCATACCAATCTGATGAGCCATTCGATGTCAACCAGCGCATTCGTCCCATCGGCGTTCACCACATCGTAAAGTCGGGTGCAACGCAGGGAATTAGGCAACTGATTGACGGCTTGAATTCGTGGTAGAGGTCTTCGAACAAGTGTCATCGGAACTGAACTTGAACTTTGAACTTCGATACATGAATGCTGATGCTTCCAGTGCTGATATAGACTATAAGACAGCTCAGCCCACATCATCGCTTCCTCATCCGTGACTTCTGTAACAGTCTCCTGGTTGTGGATACATCGTGATCGTGTGGTATTGATATTGTAATCTCGTACAAGCTGTATTAGATATTAAAGTACAGTTTATTTCGCTCTGTAGGAAGAGAACTAGAGCAAGAACGGAGTGCGTGACATAAATCATATATAACTAGACTATATAGCTTTGTAAGAACAGTGAATGTGATTGATGAGCTATATAATTTGAACTAGATATAGAGCTATATATATAGACTTACTCGAATTCAGAAGTGAATATCGCGTATTAA
Organism: Diadema setosum; assembly: GCA_033980235.1. Taxonomy (NCBI): domain Eukaryota; kingdom Metazoa; phylum Echinodermata; class Echinoidea; order Diadematoida; family Diadematidae; genus Diadema; species Diadema setosum. The sequence continues at coordinate 11,195,595 of CM067072.1, read as the reverse complement.
CTATATCCTTAGTGTTACACACGTGATATACTATCTGGACAGAATGTGATGTGTATTTACTCTTCGTAAAGAAAAATTGTATTCGCTATAGTACAATATTTCAAATCTGTGTTACGAAAGAAAACATTTTCTTTCTCTTTGCCTAGAAATGAAGCGAAGTAAGTGAAAATTAGACACTGTTGACATGGTTGATGTATAATAACGATCTCATAGAACTGTTGACGTTAATGCAAAGAGTGTGTTATCTGTCAATATGGAAGAGTATCAAAGTAATACTACCGATGGTCTTGAAGATAACGTAAATACAAGCACTAAGAAAGAAACAATCGATAGCATGTCTGCCAAATATGTGCGGCGTTCTACCCGTACAAAGAAACTTACAGAAAAGGCTAGACAGAACAAAGTAGAAGAGTTAGAAGAACAGTTCTATTCAGAACATTTTGACATGCTAACAGTCTTGAAGGACTCTGAGAAAATGCTGTCCTCAGTTTCCGTAAACTGCGATGACCTGTCAGAAAGAAAATCTGACATCTCTGCTAGATTCGGTTCACTGCAACAAGTAGCAGATGAGCTAGAAGAAGTTCTAGGGGAAAGGGATGAAGAGATAGCTAAGAATTTAGACAAGCTCTCCCCAATTGTTGTTGATATGATTTCGAAAATCGTAACCACTGTTTCTAAGAAGCAATTCGATACTAAGGAACCATCTATCACAAGGAAGTCGACTGGTTCCAAGATCTCGAAAACATCTACAATCTCGTCGAAGAGGTTGGTTGTTGCAGCTGAGACTGCAGCTCTGCAAGAGAAACTTGCTGCACAAAAGCGTCAGAACGAACGTCGGAAGGAGTTAGAGCGTCTTGAGTTGGAAGAAGATGCTCGTAGGAAGGAAGCTTCTTTTAAGATGGCGCAATTACGCAGAGAACTCGAGGAAGAACGTCTAGAAGGTCAACTGAAGGCACAAGAGGCAATGATGAGAGTGTATGAAGAGGACGATACTGCATCCTCCATCACAGTGAGATCATCTAAGCAGCTGGCTGGATCATCTCAGAAGGAAAAAAGTGCAACAATCGTGAAAGAAATGTCACGAGAGAAAAGCATTCCTACAGCTGATGATCATCCATTCCCTTCAAACCAGAAGTCGTCGAAGACAGAGGCCCTAAATCCTGAGTCACCAGTCTTCTATCCAGCTTCCTATCGCTCAGATGCCAAGGAAAGTGATGCTCTTACCGAGGCGCTTGCTCGAGCAATGATGCTTACCAGACTGCCTATTCCTGAGCCTCCTGTATTCATGGGTGATCCTCTACAGTACCCTGACTGGCTGTCAGCCTTCACAACTTTAATCGAGTGTCGAGGAATCCCAGCTGGTGAAAGAATTCACTACCTCAGAAGATACCTTGGAGGATCTGCTAGAGATGCTGTCAGTGGCTTCTTCTTGCTGAGATCAGAAAATGCCTTCGATCAGGCCAAGGCGGTGCTTGAGAAACGCTTTGGTAACCCCTTCACGATTTCAGAAGCCTTTCGATCTAAACTTGATGCATGGCCAAGAATCGCCAATAAGGACCACAACGGTCTCCAAAATCTCTCAGACTTCCTGCGACAATGTCTGGTGGCCTCTTCAGAAATCAAAGACTTGCAGATCTTGAACGACATGCGAGAGATTGGCAAGATTTGCACGAAACTTCCTGACTACATCGTACACAGGTGGAATCGCACAGTAGCGACGCTCAAGAAGAGCAGTGGACGATATCCATCCTTTGAAGAATTTGTCTTGTTTCTGACAGAGGAAGCTGATATCGCAAACGATCCTTACGTGACGTATGAGACTGCAAAGACTGGAAAAGATCGGAACCAACACGTCAGTCAGACACAGGAAGTAAACAAGAAGCCTGCAATTCGGCAACAAAGGATGACTTATTCGACAGCTAGCAAACCAAATGTGGCCAAGAAAAGCTGCATCTTCTGCGAACGACAGAACCATGGCTTAGAAGAATGCCGGGAATTCAGTAGGAAACCAGTGGAGCAGAAAAGAGAGTTTGTGAAGGAGGAAGGACTGTGCTATGGGTGTCTTAGCAAAGGTCATATGTCCAAGCAATGTCCAAAGAGGAGTGAATGCAAAATATGCAGTAAGCGTCATCCAACATGTATGCACGACGACACATTCAAACAGTCAACTGCAGAAGGAGAACGAGAAAACAAGGAAAAACAAGAAACGCAGTCTACCAAGGCCAAGGAGACTCCCAAAGAGAAAGAAGCAAATTGCCACAAAGCCATATCAGGTACAGACGCTTCTCTCACATCAATGGTTCTGCCGGTATACCTGTCAAGCCTGGACAGTCCCGAGAAAGAGATACTGGTCTACGCTCTGTTAGACACAATGTCAGACACAACCTTCATTGCAGATAGTGTTGGAGAAGAACTGCAGGTACCATCACATGCTGCTACATTGAGGTTGACAACTATGACAGACAACTGTACGAATATTCCATGTAGGAGATATGAGAACCTTGTAGTTCGTGGTTTCAAGTCGGCCGAAAAGATACCACTTCCTGCTGCATACTCCAGGAACTTAATTCCACTTGATGAAGCTCACATCCCTACACCAGAGACAGCAATCCAGTGGCCTCACCTAAACTGTCTCGCAGACCAACTCGCACCAAAGCAAGACTGCCCTGTAGGTCTGCTCATTGGATACAATTGCGCTCGAGCTCTCGCCCCAAAGAACTGTTTCTCTGGAAAGAATGATGAGCCCTTCGCAGTAGAAACAGAATTAGGATGGAGCATTGTTGGTGGCTCTCAGACGTACTCTACAGACAACTTTGATGCATTCGGGCAATCATATCGTACTGTCAGCATGAAGGTAGAAGCTCCTATTTTGACTGACAGTCAATCAGACGTGAAGTATGTCTACAAGACACAGCTAAAAGATGTCACGACTGCAGACTTCCTTCAGATGATGGAAAAGGACTTTCATGAAATCGAAGGAACAGATGTAATGTCTCAGGATGACAAGAAATTTCTGCAGATCGTCAGAGATGGAATCAACCAAAGGGATGATGGATACTATGAAATGCCCCTCCCCTTCAAGAATGGTGAACCCACTCTACCGAACAATCGACAAGCTGCCATAAGTCGACTCAAAGGATTGAAGAGTCAGTTCCAGAAACGACCTCAGTACAAAGAACACTACATGACATTCATGAACGAAATTCTTCAGCGAGGTGATGCAGAAAAGGTTCCTGCGGAAGAATTGTCAGTTGAGAACAAGTGGTACATACCACATCATGGAGTATATCACCCAAAGAAGCCGAACAAAGTGAGAGTCGTTTTCGACTGCAGTGCTCGTTACCAAGGAACCAGTCTAAACGATCATCTCCTACAGGGCCCCGACCTCATCAACCCTCTGATTGGAGTCCTGTGTAGATTTCGCCAAGGACCCATTGCCTTCACGTGCGATGTGGAAAAGATGTACCATCAGTTCCGCGTCATGAGACAGCATCAGAACTACCTTCGTTTCTTGTGGTGGGAAGATGGAGATCTTTCCAAGACTCCAGTGGACTACCGAATGAAGGTCCATCTCTTCGGCGCCACTTCCTCCCCAGGATGTGCCAACTTTGGACTAAAGCAAATCGCGAAGGACCATAAGGAGCTCAGCATGGAAGCTGCTGACTTTCTTACAAGAAACTTCTACGTCGATGACGGTCTAAAGTGTGAATCTTCTGAAGCAGAAGCCATTGACCTCATTCAGAAGACAGTGAGCATGTGTGCCAAAGGCAACTTGCGTTTGCACAAGTTCGTTAGCAACAGTCCAGAAGTCACAAGCAGTATCCCTGAGTCTGAACGTGCTGCTGTTGCCAAGACTAGTCTTGAACTCGGCCAGCAAGACGCTACGCCCATGGAACGAGCACTCGGCCTACACTGGTGCATCGACTCTGATGAGTTCTGTTTCAGACTTACCCTCAAAGACCGTCCCTTGACAAGACGTGGGATTCTTGCAACAGTTGCCTCCGTCTACGATCCACTCGGTCTGATTGCACCCCTGGTTCTAGTTGGGAGACAGATTCTCCAGGAGATGTGTAGAAGCAAGATGGACTGGGATCATCCTGTTCCTGACGAGCTCCGTCCACGATGGGAAAAGTGGAGACAGGAGATGTTGAAACTCGACAAAGTGAAAATCCCCCGTTGCTTCCAACCACAAGACTTTGGAACTCCCAAGGAAGTTGAGCTGCACCACTTCTCAGATGCATCATTGACAGGATATGGTCAGTGTTCCTACGTGCGTCTAAAGAATGAAAGCGGTCGCGTCCATTGCTCCTTGGTTATGGCAAAGGCACGAGTATGTCCTCTAAAGCCAACAACGATCCCAAGACTAGAACTCCAAGCAGCTACTTGTTCAGTGAAAATTGCCAATATCCTGGACAATGAACTCGATTATAGTTCTGCCACACACCACTTCTGGACCGACTCACAAGTTGTTCTTGGCTACATACACAACGAGACAAAGCGCTTCCACATGTACGTTGCCAATCGCGTCGAACGCATCCGTCAGACCTCGCGTCCAGAACAATGGAACTATGTAGCCAGTGCAGAAAATCCTGCAGATCATGCATCTAGAGGATTGACGACAGAAGAAATGCTGGCATCAAACTGGCTCACAGGACCCAAGTTTCTTTGGGAGAATGAGATTCCTCCTCAAGATGTTACTGCAGAAGTCTCTCCAGATGATGTTGAAGTGAAATCTGCCACTGTTCACGCAACACAAGCAAAGGCTTTTACATCCTTCGAAGAAAGGCTGACGCGGTTCTCCAGCCTTGAAAATGCACTGAAAGCAGTAGCAGTCATAGTAAAGTGCTCTTACAGGAAAAGGGGTCTGAGCATTGACGAAGTCGAAGCCAAACAAGTAGCAGAGAGGAATCTCATCTGCGCAATTCAGAAGGAAGCCTTTCGTGAAGAAAGAAAGCAACTCGACAAATCAGATTCCCTAGCCACTTCGAAGTCCAACTCACTGAGACAGCTTGACCCGTTCCTAGATGACCACGATCTGCTACGGGTGGGAGGTCGGTTGAAGAAGGCAGAAATGATGTATGGTGAAAAACATCCTGTCATCCTACCAAAGGATAGCCACCTCTCTAAACTTGTCGCCTTACACTACCATCGAAGAACGGCACATCAAGGAAGGAATCTAACCATCAATGCTATTCGCTCTGGTGGTTATTGGATCACTGGTTGCAGACGCATTGTCTCTTCTCTTATCAGCAAGTGTGTTCACTGCATCAGATTCCGAGGCAAGCCAAGAGGACAGATGAAAGCCAATCTACCACAAGACAGAGTAGAACCTTCACCTCCTTTCACATACTGTGGACTCGACTGCTTTGGTCCCTTCACCATCAAGGAAGGGAGAAAGGAGTTGAAGCGATATGGACTCATTCTTACCTGCATGTCAATGAGGGCTGTACACATAGAAGTGCTAGATGACATGTCTACTGACGCATTCCTCAATAGTTTGAGATGTTTCATTGCAATCCGAGGAAACGTTCGCCTCATTCGTTGTGACCAAGGATCAAATTTCATGGGTGCAAAGCACGAACTAAAAAAGGGCCTTTCTGAACTGGATGAAAATCAAATAGCTACCCAGCTACTGAAGATCAACTGTGAGTTCAGGATGAACCCGCCGGCTTCGAGCCATATGGGAGGAGTCTGGGAGCGGCAAATCAGGAATGTCAGGAACGTCCTGAATGGTATACTTGATACGTCCGGCACTCTACTCTCAACTTCTTCTCTGCGAACGTTCCTGTATGAAGCAATGGCAATTGTCAACAGTAGACCCCTAACCGTCGAAGATCTGGAGTGTCCAGACGGCCCACTCCCATTGACTCCCAATCATGTCCTGACAATGAAATCAGGTCTCGTATTACCCCCTCCAGGACAATTCGTGAAAGAAGATCTCTATCTCCGAAAGAGGTGGAGGCGTGTCCAATACTTAGTCAACCTCTTTTGGGCACGCTGGAAGAAAGAGTATCTTCACACCCTACAAGCAAGAAAGACTTCGTCACAGCCACAGCCAAACATCGAAGCAAACGACATTGTCATCTTGCAAGACGAGAGTCTCTGCAGAACGGACTGGAGAGTTGCCAAAGTCATTGAGACAATCTCCAGTGATGATGGCTTGGTTCGAAGAGCGACTCTTCTCATGGCAACTCCAGATCTAGACAAAGAAGGCAAGCCACTCCACAAAAGAAGTGTAATCGAACGACCTGTTCACAAACTGATCTTTCTGATCAAAAGCTCAGAATAGTTAATGACTATGTCTCTCACAGGTTTTGATGGTTTTCACAGTAATTTGCTGTGATATATTGACTATTATTGTAATGTACTTTGCTATTGGTTTGGTATGAAACTTTTGTTTACAAAGAATTAAATGTATAATATACTGATTAATGTTGAAATAAAATCATAGATGATTTTGGGTGGGAGTGTGGCAGCAGTCCCCAGGCTGCTGCCATGGTAACAGGTCACCTCCCTGGTAACAGTTACTCTCCCTGGCGGTCTTGTTAGATGCGCGTATGCGTATACGCTAGGCGGTATGTTTTGATTATTGTATGCGCGCAGGCGCTTCCCTTTGATCTTGTAATGGTAACCAAATAGTAGAATGATTTTATACGCTCAGATCAGTTTCACATCTATAGCTACTACAGAAAACATCGAAGGTACATTCAGCAACGAAATCTTTAAAGGAAAAGGAATTAAAGTCAACGAACCATAAACAAGCTGCTTATATGTGATACAATGTTCACCAAAGAGTTTCACGGGTACGACCGTTGAGAATAAATATCTGACCGATTCCAACTACGTCCCGTTTGTCAACTGGTAATTTATTGCATGAGCAGCTACACCCGGATCTATACCTTGGACTATCGTAACCTGCACCTCTGGATTTACGTCGAAGGTATCATTCATCGGTGCATCGTGGATCATTCCTTTGTGCATCAAGCATCGTATTTGGACATTTCCAGGGATATTGCATGTACTAAGTGTAAGTGATTTCATTACTGATTTGTAACTGTTTCTATTGATCATTATTGTACTGATGTGAAAACCGATTACGAGTCTGTACCCACAATATCACTGTTAATAAACCGCCTGAACATTAGTTGATTGTTTCTTTTGTGCGATCATTCTCAGAGTGATTTTGGTCGTAACAAAATTGGGGGCTTGTGTCCGAGAAGTGAATTTAAAGCCAAAACTTAGAATTTGGAACGTTCCAGAATCCAGAATATTGGTACAGACAAAATACCAGTGAGTTGATTGTTCAATTGTACATTGTGTGTAATACATGTGACAATGTCAATCAGTACAATGGATGTTCAGGCATTTGTTCAGAGGACAGATTTGTCCCTCAAAGATTTGCAAAGGTTACGCAAATGTGATTTGACTGCCATTGCACAGCATTTAAATGTAGATGTTCCACAAGGTGTAAGAAAGGCAGAGATTCTTGACTTAGTAGCTGGTCACATGGAGCTCAAAGAAGAAATTGACACTCCAGATCAAGCTCAAATTTCTGATCAAACACGACTTGAGCTTGCTAGACTGGAAATGGAGAAAGAGAGGATGAGATTAGAAATGGAAATGAAGGAAAGGGAAAAACAAAGGGAAATGGAAATGAAGGAAAGGGAAAGGGCTAGAGAACTAGAAAGAGAGCAAAGAGCTAAAGAAATGGAAATGGAAATGCAGAAACTTGAAATGGAGCACCAAATGAAATTGCGTGAGATTGAATTGGCTCATGCACAGATTGTTGAAAATCGTGAAAGTGCTCCCCCTGAATTCGATTTGGCCAAGAACATTCGCTTGGTTCCAAAGTTTGAAGAAAACAGAGTTGATGCATATTTTGTGTCATTTGAGAAGGTGGCTAACAGTTTGAAATGGCCACAGGAATTTTGGCCCTTGCTCCTTCAAAGTGTGTTTGTCGGCAAAGCTGCTGATGTGTACTCGTCTCTCTCTGAAGAGCAATCACGTGACTATGCTACAGTCAAGAAAGCAGTGTTGAATGCTTATGAGTTGGTGCCAGAGGCTTACAGACATAAGTTCAGAAATTCGTACCGCAAACCAGGCCAGACACATGTTGAGTTTGCTCGTGAAAAAGAAATGACGTTTGATAGGTGGTACCGATCCCTGAAAGTGGATCAGGATTTTGATAACCTACGTGAGGTTGTTCTTTTGGAAGAATTCAAAAAGAGTGTTGCTTTCAGTGTGAGGTTGCATCTGGAAGATCACAAAGTGACAAGTTTGCATAAAGCAGCCTTTATGGCTGATGAGTATGAGCTAACTCACAGACATGAAAACAGACCACCTTTCAGAAATTTCTCTGGAAATAGGAGAGACAAAAATCAGTCGAGCAACCAACAGAATGCTGGTTCAGGAATGTTGTCTGCACCACAGCCTCAATCTGACAAAGGGTCCAGTACAAGTGCAAATGTCATCAGATGTTTTCATTGTCACAAGAAAGGGCACATAAAGTCGCAATGTTGGAAGTTGCAAAATGGTGCAACGAAGGAGGTGGGATTTGTCATGTCAAAAAGTGTCCTACCCGAAAACAGTGTCCCGCTCAGTGAAACACAGGCCATTGAAAGTCAGTCTCCCAAATTCAAAGATAGGACTAGGCAGGTGGATGAGAGCTATCGTAGCTTTTTGTATGATGGTGAGGTGACCCCATGTACTTCTGGTGAGGCAGGTAAACCAGTAGTCATCCTGCGGGATACGGGGGCCTCTCAGTCGTTGATGGTGGATGGTGGTATGACTTTTCCACCAGATAGTGCAGTGAATGCAAAAGTCTTGATTCAAACTGTTGATGGCAGTTATATGTCAGTACCACTGTATAGAGTGGATTTGAAGTGTGACCTAGTTTCTGGTCCTGTCACTGTTGGAGTTGTTCCTGAGTTGCCCATGGTAGGCATTGACTTCCTGTTGGGGAATGACTTGGCTGGGGACAAGGTGGTTGCGTCTCCAGTTGTTTCGGATAAACCAGTGGTGGTTGCTGAAACTGAGCAGTTGCAGGAGGAGTTTCCTGGGATTTTTCCAGATTGTGTTGTGACTAGTTCTCAGGCTCGTAGAGCTGTTCAAGATGATGCGGATTCTGTTGATGTGGAGGAGAATTCCGGTGTTTGGTTGGCAGAAACCTTTTTCAAGGATTTGAATGATGGGGTTGCTGTATTAGGCTCCGAGGCTAACAGTGATGGGCTGTTTAGCAAGTCTTCCTTGGTTGAAGCACAGCAGGCAGACTCTGAATTGAAAGGCTTGTCTCAGACGGCGTGTTCTGAGGCTGAGGCTGAAAAGGTCCCTGAGTGCTATTATGTCAAAGATGGCATTTTGATGAGGAAGTGGAGACCTCCCCATAGGCCAGCTGATGAGGATTGGACGGTGGTCCGTCAAGTTGTTGTCCCTCCTAGTTACCGCGGTGAGATTTTGAGGATTGCTCACGAGTTACCTGTTGGCGGCCATTTAGGCGTCAGAAAGACAAAGGATCGGATCATGAGGCATTTCTATTGGCCAGGGTTGAATGTGGATGTGGCTGAGTTTTGCAAGACTTGTCACACATGTCAGGTGGCTGGTAAACCACAGCATTCAGTGAAGCCGGCGCCTTTGATTCCGATACCTGCGTTTGATGAACCATTCAGTCGGGTTCTAGTCGACTGTGTTGGACCTTTGCCTAGGACTAGGTCAGGTCATAAGTACCTCTTGACAATCATGGATATGTCTACACGGTTTCCAGAGGCTATCCCATTGCGAAATATCACTGCCAAGACTGTGGTAGATGCTCTAGTGCAGTTTTTCACTAGGTATGGGTTGCCCAAGGAAGTGCAGTCTGACCAAGGGTCAAATTTCATGTCAGGCATATTTCAAGAGGTGATGTATCGTTTGGGTGTGAAGCAGCTGAAGTCATCAGCTTATCATCCCCAATCCCAAGGTGCGTTGGAGCGCTACCACCAGACCCTAAAGACAATGATTAGGGCATTTTGTGAGGAGTATCCCGAGGATTGGGATAAGGGCATCCCTTTCCTGCTGTTCGCAACGAGGGACTCCCCAAATGAGTCGACGGGTTTCAGCCCATTTGAGTTGGTGTATGGTCATGAAGTTAGGGGCCCACTGAAGCTCATCAAAGAGAAATTCATGACTGAGGATGATGAGGTCCACCTACTTGACTATGTGTCAAAGTTTCGTGAAAGGCTTTCAAAGGCTTGTGAGGTAGCTAGGGAACACTTGAAAGTGTCACAAGACTCTATGAAGAGAAAGGCAGACAAAAATGCCAAAGCCCGAACCTTCAAACCAGGTGACAAAGTGCTTGTACTGCTGCCCATACAAGGTGAACCACTGAAAGCCAAGTTCAGTGGCCCATACTGTGTCAAAAAGAAACTCAATGATGTGAACTATGTGATCAGTACGCCAGACAGACGAAAAGATCAGAGGGTGTGTCATGTAAACATGCTGAAAGAGTACTATGAGAGAAAGGCTAGTCAGCCTGTAGGCGTAGGTCAGGTGGTAGAAGGGGAAGTAGATGAAGAGGGAGAAGCTCAAGATGAGAATGGAAGTGAGCCCTCTAGTGCCAGATTGTCTAACTCAGAGATGTTAGGGAAAGTAGATGAGGCACTGAACTACCTACCTGAAAATCAGAAGAAAGATGTGACTAGTCTGTTACATGAGTACAAAGAAGTGTGTAAAGACAAACCAGGTTGCACCCCTCTGGCTGTACATGATGTTGATGTAGGAGATGCTGACCCTATCAAGCAAAACCCTTACAGGTTAAACCCGAGCAAACTGCAAAAAGTAAAGGAAGAGGTTCAATACATGCTAGACAATGACATAATAGAACCGAGTAAAAGCAGTTGGAGCTCCCCAATCGTCATGGTGCCCAAACCGGATGGGTCTCAAAGATTCTGTATAGATTACAGAAAGGTGAATGCCGTGACGAAAACAGACTCTTTCCCCATTCCCAGACTAGAAGACTGCATTGACAGGGTCGGAAATTCTGCATATGTCAGTAAAATAGACCTTCTAAAGGGATACTGGCAAGTGCCCTTGACTGACAAAGCCAGGGAGATTTCTGCCTTTGCCACACCAGATGGCTTGTTCCAATGCAAAGTAATGCCATTTGGCATGAAAAATGCTCCGGCCACCTTCCAACGGCTGACAAACCAAATCATTGCCGGACTTGACAACTGTGTAGTATACATTGATGACATCCTAGTGTATAGTGACACGTGGGAAGAGCACATTACACACTTGCGGCAACTCTTTGATCGACTCAAGGAGGCTGGATTGGTGATTAATCTGGCAAAGAGTGAATTTGCAAAGGCCAAAGTGGTGTATCTCGGGCATGTAGTCGGTCAAGGACAGGTACTGCCAAGAGAAGCCAAGGTAGAAGCTATACTAGGCTTTCCCATCCCCCAATCCAAGAAGGAGTTGCTCAGATTTCTGGGCATGGCTGGTTTCTACAGGAAATTTGTACCGAATTTCAGCACTGTAGTCACCCCCCTAACAAACCTGCTGAAGGGCAAGGCAAAGTACACCTGGACTGATGAGTGTCAAAGAGCCTTCGAGAAACTAAAAGCAGTCCTTGCTAATGAGCCTGTTTTGGCAGCTCCTGACTTCCAAAAGCCATTCAAAGTGGCAATAGATGCTAGTGATGTAGGAGTGGGAGCGGTTTTGCTCCAAGAAGATGAAGAAGGCACTGAACGTCCGGTTAGCTACTTTTCCAAAAAGTTGAACGCATACCAAAAGAAGTACTCAACTATCGAGAAGGAGGCTCTCAGTCTCATCCTTGCCCTCCAGCAATATGAAGTGTACTTGACCAATAGCAAAGGGGAGATCACGGTCTATACTGACCACAACCCCTTGGTCTTTTTAGACCGGTTCAAAATGAAGAACAACAGACTGTTCAGATGGAGCATGATGACGCAGCCATATGCTCTCAAAATCAAACATGTGGCAGGCAAAAATAATGTAATTGCTGACGCTTTGTCAAGAGTGTAACATGAAGAGAGTATCGAAGGTGAAAAGTTTTCACCGCATATCACTTACAGTGTACATTGTATGTGTTTAGCATATATCCATTAATGTATGCAAAACAGTTTGACATGATTGTACATGTATAAGCTCCAAGAATCCAAGCAATATCATTGTAAATGGTATCCATGAAAAGAGAACATGGAATTAATGCAGCTATTCAAAAGGCATGGGATAGTATGTGATTATTGTTGCTTGACTTAATTTTACCTCACATTCGTTGTAAATAACAATGAAAAAATTGTGAAGGTAAAAGAAACCCTTGCTACGGCAAGGCTTTCTTTTTCCCATGGGGGATGGTGTCACAAATGTACACACAAGTAGTTATGTACATGTATCAAGGCTGTATGCATGGTTGTTTTAATGTGTATGTACACAGGTAGACCAGAATAATGGAGAACATTCTATATGATATAGATATAGTACATACAGGCTGACCAGACCAGTGGAGAATTTTCTATGTGGTATACAATGTAGCTACAGTACATGTATGCATGTGACAGGAAATACATTATAGCTCACTCAATCTAGAATGATTTAACCCATTCCAGAAAATTCTTGGAAGTGCTGGCTGAGTGAGGCACTGCCCTTGTAGCCCAATGTGATTGGTAGTTAATTTTGGCAATGATGTTATGCACATATTAGGAAGTGAGTCATCCAGGATTCCTGGAATTTGGACTTGCTAGTATGTTCAGGTATGTAGCCCCAGGTTGAAGAAAATTACAGAATGTACTAGAAAGGGGTGAATGGATAGTATATAAGCAGGAGAAATTCTGAGGTAGGCAGAGTACCCAACACCTCTGCTCTGAGAGTTACGTCACTTCTGGCTCTGAAGCGACTTGTTATAGTCAGTCCTGTGTTACCTGCTGACCTGCTATACAAACTGTGTTTGTGGAGATAAGGCCTGGGAGACATTTTGCCTGCAGAGAATTAATTTGCCTACGTTGGAGATAGACTCCATATTTTAGTGTCAACGGACATTATTACGGCAAAGCTGTGACGGGCTGGATTCCTTGCTGGACAATATAAAGTGAATCGTCATTCAACACATCAACTGAACGTGATCGTCATAACGTCTGGATTCTACACGTTTTGCTGTGGACACATAACTTGGATTTTACCCCGGATCTATACCTTGGACTATCGTAACCTGCACCTCTGGATTTACGTCGAAGGTATCATTCATCGGTGCATCGTGGATCATTCCTTTGTGCATCAAGCATCGTATTTGGACATTTCCAGGGATATTGCATGTACTAAGTGTAAGTGATTTCATTACTGATTTGTAACTGTTTCTATTGATCATTATTGTACTGATGTGAAAACCGATTACGAGTCTGTACCCACAATATCACTGTTAATAAACCGCCTGAACATTAGTTGATTGTTTCTTTTGTGCGATCATTCTCAGAGTGATTTTGGTCGTAACAGCAGACTAAATAAAGATGTCTAAAATGCTATAACTGCGATGTTATTCTTGCTGGTCAACATGCATGTTCACGATCATTGCTTTCGCTGTCACTCTGTAATAATCATTTTTACTTTCCACTTATCCGTCATTAGTAATGGCTTCCTGAAAGGTTTTGGTAAAATCTGCAGATTTTAGTCTCTAACTGCTATAATGGTGAAAAAAAAAGTCAAGAAACGCTCTCGTCTGCCGTTGTCCTGATAGCAAGATACCATGTAGGTATACTTCCTTCCTGCTAATTTGTATTCGTTCAACGTAATGATTTTTTTTTTTTTTTTTTTTTAATCAGTGCGGTTGGGAGCAGTTTTAAAGCCGGTGTGCCGGACTATCGGCGAGTATGTATGCATGGAGGAAGTCGCATGGATCCACGATTGCACCTGTAAACGGAGCCACAATTGCACGAATTATGACGTAATAGTGAAATGGGACAAAAGATCAATATCAAACAACCAATCAAATGACAAGGATCTATTTAGGTGCGCGCATAGTGTACCATTTACTCTCCCTTGCGCACGCGTACCTTAGCCAACAAACCAAAGGCTTTTTTATGAAGCGCGTAGTTCTGCGCATGATTATGTCGTCACCAACATGATGTGCCATGCGTGCACGGTTTGTTTATACTTCTACCACTTTCGAATTTGCACTTGAGGCAATCGGAGTTTCTTCATCTATCTTCTGTGATATTTCGAATATTTTCTCGAAATATTAGTCGCAACTTGCGCACGCCGACATATCCCTTTGACGTTATGCAAACGGTAAGATTTCCATTTCTTCAGCGAGCCATTTTCTGACATTAGGAGAAAGTATTTAAGAAAGCCATGCTCTTGTTTCTCTGCCATGCCTTCTGCTGGTTGTTATGTTATGGAAACATGCAAGTTATATGCTCCGTTTTGGAGAAGGTGCATTCCAATGTCTTTTGCTAATCATGTTAATACTTTAGTAATGGTTAAAAGATGAGGTCACAGGCAGAATCTTGGTTTGGGAGGTTATTTGTGGGCTTATCCAAGTAATATGAAGAAAAAATAGAACATTATTCAGCTATATAGAAAGTATCTTGATATTCGTTTCACCACAAGTGATATTGAGGGTATCATGAATCAACATAAGTCAACATGCGCTATTTTCACTGCATAGGTCCTCCGATGAAATACGTGCACCATCACATCAATGACTGTGAATTCACATTTGTGTTTAATAATGTTTGACCCGGCTTTTATCTTGTTTCTCTTCTGAGTAACTAATTGAAAGTGTAATGTTTATTTTTTTTTTGTTTATCATCCATTTCACATTAAAATATAAACAGAACAATACATAAATTAAAGAAAGATTACAAAATGGATGGACTGTCCCATTTCAGATTCATTATTATAATGATTGTCTTCTTCCAATTTGCATAAATGGTGAAAATATGACTAACAAAATATATCCAAATATGCACACAGATAATACCAATCCCCCATTACTAAAAAAAAAAAAATAATTAGAAGTAATTTCGTTTACGTATATTGCTACAGGAAGCAATGTCTGCTGGTCAACTAAGTACGACTATTGCATCCGATGGTTGCTATGACGACAATGAGGGATCGTGCTGCCCATGGCGGTTGCCCAAACCCAGGGTTTCTGCCTTCACGCATGGTCTGAAGAAGACATTTCGAAGAGCCACCACATCATCGCCAGGCTCTCGGCGCCCATTCTTCAGACGACTGTGGAGTCGTCCACTAAATAAGATATCTCCTTGTACCGGAGTGGAGGAGACTGCACCTCGCTCGCGAACTGTGAGGGGATCAAAATCTGTGGAAGCAAAAACAGTGAGACAAAAATCGGACAGGCTAACATTATCCCGGTCGGGCCCCATCAGAGCAAGTCAGTTGAATAGGAGGTACACACATGGGTGTTCCGACACCAGTCTCGCTGCCAACTTCAGCTTCACTCTCCCCGGTGAAGTCCCCGATGACGATATCAGAGGTAGTAAGAGCCAGCCACTGAACTCCAAACTATCTCTTCTGGAGACAAGGCATAGTTCTACTGAGTCAGGCTTGGACTCGAAGAACCAATGTCCCGCCGATAAAGTTAGGCTTGGTGCTGATGCAAATGAAGCTTCCAGTCACAAAGTTGATATCCTCGTTATCCATCGGAGTGATGATGAGGTCGATAAAGACTCAAATACGGAGATTTCGAAATCACATGGCACCTCAGCATCATCCATTTGCTGTGAGGATCAAAGTGAATCTGCACAAACAGACATTTCAGATGACATGGTCTTCGCTAGAGGAGGTTGCTCCTGGAACATTGGCACTTTCTATAATGAGGAGCAGTTTGTTAGCAGCCCAAAAGACGCTAAGGAGGACATGATCTTTTCCAGAGGCGGTTGCTCTTGGAATATTGACGCCGCCGACATAGAACAGGAGGAGGACAATGACTCAAATACATCCACGTCTGACGGGAAATTATCGGCTCAAAGTGACGTCGAGATTCGAAAGGAAGTTCGTAAGCCTGTGATTAAAATCTCCTACGAAGATGAGGGCAACGTAGAGGAGGAGCTCGAGTTCTTCTGCAAAACAAGCGAAGAAGGCGATGACTTCCTGGACAACGAAAGTCTGCTCGACAGTTGCCCAAACTCCGAAGTTATGAGAAATCTCAACTCGGCGCTCCAAGTGTCAAAGTGTGCCACTCGCCAGTTAGAGAGGGCCCTCAAAAAGTGGTATCGAATCTCACGTGGCCCCTTCCCTCGACAGCCGGGCTTCGACAAGGCCGTTGTCATGGACCAAAAGTCTTCGGGGCTCCGGGAAGAATGCTCTAGGTACTTTGACAGCATGAACCAGAGCTTCTTCAACTTCTACAAAGTGACGGATCAGCTCGAAGAGGTGGACGAGAAGCAGAGGCGCTTCGTGGAATCGATGAAGAGGCGGATGGCTGCAGAGAGGTTTGAGCTCCCGAGACGGAACAAAGACTGGGCTGACTTCCTCATGGACAACCTGAATAAAAGAGGACTTAAGGAATACAAGTTCAAGGCTCTCCTTGGTGACAGGATCCCTCCAACTATTGAGGAGGCGGACTGCTAGAGAGCGGGAGCAAATGAAACGGTGATGGAACAGTAAACCTAGCATAGCTTTTAATTTGTGTGAAGAACTCGAGGAGCTCGACGTCATAATGCAGGGAGTTTTGAGTTAAAAAGTTTTTACACTCCTTGTAGGAACTGTGTGGCGTACCAATGCAAATGGTAACAAGTGGGACAATTATACGACTCTTATGCGACGGTATAAGGCATGAAGATGTGTCGAACACGCTTTTTAGTAAACAAAGCACATCAAATTGTCTTGAAGAATAAACGGGCATACGATTATGTCCTGTCATGAACAGTAAGAACAGTTTTCCGAAGACCATGGTGGTTGGAACACTTTAGAGTTTGTACCATAAACCAAAATTTGTTTCCACGCATGGCAAGCACTGCATCTACTTTTTCGTCATGGAGAAAAGGAGGGAATGATTAGAAAAAAGGGGGAAACCACGGACGCCCCCCCCCCTCCCCTCCCCGCTCTTCAATTGGAGAAATTTCCAGAAATCTCTCTGAAAGTCATAGGATTTGTTGTAATTTTTTTTTCGATTTTTCGATTTTCCTTTCCCAATACAATGTGTGGATATGTATAATAGATGGATATAGAGGTTACTGGATTTGTGCATGCAATGTCTTAAAACGTGAAGAATGACAGTTTTTTTTTTTTTTTGTATGCTTTGGTATTCTACAATGTTCTACAAGAAACATCACTGATTGAGTTAAGTCTGCTTGCAATAAAAATGAAACAATATTTCGTTCACACGAATCAAGTTAAGAAATATGTTCTTTGAATCCTCATTATGAACGAAAGCCGAGAGTCAGGGGAAAATGTGTTATGACGATAAGTTTACAAACAATGTCTAATCTGTGGAGTAATGCCAAATGCCAAAATTAAACTTGTTTCATTTGGCAAAAACAAATATTTGTTTTGACAACTCAATAACACAACTTTAATTTTCAATTCATTTATATTGACTATTGAATTGAAAATGAAACCTGTGTTATTGAGTTGTCAAAACAAAATATTCAAATTATCCTTCTCCAAAAGGGTGTCTAATATTAATTGTGCTGACTTACATTGTCGAAGGACTATTGATAAAATTTAAAGAGCATAAATATAAATAGTAATGGCCGCTTAATTTCTGTGAAATTTAGTTATCATGCGTTAACCGTTCGTGCACAGAAAACAGTGATGCCTATCGATTGATTTCACCAAATGAAGGCGGTTGATATTGCAAAGTACAACTTTCGCTATTGATATGCTGTGTATGATAGATAAGGAAAAAGTTATCTGATACGTGAAAACTTTACATTGGAAATGCCTGCGATATGTAAAACTGGATATCACTTAAGTTTACATAAGATTTTTAAGCTGATACCGCTACAACACAAGAATCATCTTTCACTTGAAACAAGATGTTTCTTGTGATAAAGAAAACAAAGAAAAACGAGAACACTGCTTCATATAAATTGGCGGGAAAAGGACCAAGATGTATGAAGGCCCTACACAAGTTATATTTTTATAAATGCTCTGCAAACCTGTGCAGGACGCTCCCGATATACAACAAACACGATTATAACGAAGTGTTAATGCAGAGTGAAGTATTCATGTCCCAAAATTATTATCACTGTATAATGTCTCTGCGGTGCAAAGTTCCCTTTGATTAAAGCGAAATTTCGATATAACGAAAGAAAACTGCAGGTCCCGAGGACTTCGTTATCTATAAGGGGAGTGGTCTGATTCATCATTTTAACGGTATATGCATCAGGGAAGGGGGGGGGGGCAACTAATATCTCTGGTGCCACTTCCGGGTTTCATTTATTTATTTATTCTTTTTATTTCTTTTGTTTTAAAAGAAAAATAAAGGGGGACATGCACCGGTTGCGCCCCCCCCCCCCCCCCCCCCGATCCGCCACTGAGCATTATACAACATGTCCGTACAATGTATCCACTGCGTTATCACAGAATGCCTTTCAGAAAATGTCCGTAAAAAAGCAACAACATGCAGTCGACGACTTTATCATATCTTTAAAGATCAGTGTTTGCGTATATTATGCAGACGAAATAAAAGTGTCTAAATGTTTTAATTACAATATGATTCATGCTGCCCAACTGCATGTTTACGATTACTGCTTTCGCTGTCACTCTGTGACAATCGTTTATACTTTCCATTTATCAGTCATTACTGACTTCCTGATGGGTTTTGTTAATATCTGCACATTTCAGTCTCAATTTTCTAACTGCTATAATGGTAAAAGAAAAAAAAAGTCAAGAAACGCATTTGTCTGCCGTTGTCCTGATAGGTATACTTCCTTCCTACTAATTTGTATTCTTTTAACGTACTGATTTAAAGGAGAAATCCGGATGATGTTCAGATGTTTACATAAAACAACGATAAATTACATATACTGAGTACAGAGTTTCAGCATTTATAGTGATTGGGATATATGAGGAATAAGAATATTTTCAAAATTTATTACAAATTGCAATGAACAAGGATGATAACGATAATGGCAGCTTCACCATTTGTTATGAAAGCATGAGTTGGGGCTCAAGGAACCAACAAAAGAAGAAGGTATGCATAGATTCTACACAGGTGAACTTGTCGATCAAGCGGTATTGTAATGGAATTACACTGCTACATTTCTGAAATGTTCAGTGTAATTTGTTTAAGATTTTTCAGAGTATTGGCTTCTGTGCTCAAAGACCACAATAAATTCCACAAATCTATACATGGAGCTGTCGATTTATGTACTACACGATGTGAAATTTACCGTTTGGAGATGAAACAAAAACCCAGCATCAGTGCTTCAAAATAGTTCGAAAATGTGCAAAAAATTGAAATCGATGTTAAGTATTGTTCAATATACAAAATGTGAACAATAGTTATAATAAAAAAATGTTTCCAGACTAAACTGTCTACAGTTATCGTGTAAAAAGAAAAACACGGATACCTCCTTATATCTTACGCTTTATTGCAACAAATTTATATGGTAGGATGTTTTGTGATACAATTCCACCGACCTATATACAAAAGCTTAAAAAGTGATATCTTGAACATCTTTTGAATCATTGCTCCCAAAGGTAAACAGGACCTTTAAGTCCTCATCACACCTAAACTATATTACTGCACGTGGTGAAAATGCAACCAAAAGTGAAAGGGCAGCAGCTCACCAGACCAAGACCAGACGAAGCAGATCGGATGTGGAAAAAGAAAAGTATTAATACAACATAACGGGAAATTAATGCGCGACCTCCATGTTGAAATCATCACAATTCCATTTCCTAGGATGTAGGGCGTAAACAAAACTGTCCTAGTCAGTGTCCCTAAATTTCCCTCCATAGCATGTTTCCAATTCTTGCTAAAGCGGGCGTGCTTATGTACCCTATAAGCAACCTTATAAAGCACTCCGGGGCACCACTGCACCATAGCAGTTATACACGCTGTAATGAGGAAATCGGCTGATTTCAATTAGGTGAAATACAATTGTACAGTCATTTCTTTTTGTTTACAAGACAATAGAACATACAGTGTGTACATCCGAATATAAAACTAAGATATACGTGTACAGATTAATACAGTTCTGGTCGAGGTGAGGATTTAGCTTTTAACTTTTTGCGAGAAATTCAGAAACCACTCTATGAAATGTCAAAGAGCATGCAATTCTAAGGGGTATCAAAAGTTTATTTGATGAAAATCGGTTTTGAAATGGCCGAGATATCCAAAAACAAGGTGAAACAAAGAAATCCTAATAAAAGGCGTGGCCTGTAGTCTTTTATTATTATCACCTTTTTTTTGGATATCTCGGCCATTTGAAAACCAATTTTCATCAAATAAACGTTGAATCCTTCTTAAAATTACATGCTCTTTCATATTTCATAAGAGGTTTCTCATTATCACACTCAGGAATGTTCAAAACATGCATCTCCACCTCAACCAGTACTGTACAGTCCCTTTCAAGAAAAGAATAAGAGAACACGTCAATTGGGAACCACTCGGGATAAAGTGAATCAAATGATCTGACTGAATTATGGCACATGTATAAAATTTGGAGTGTGAATGCAGACGACTGTCGTCAAATAAGCATATACGTGTAGCTTGAAGTAAAAGAGTAAAAGAGAAGTAATAAAAAAGAAAACTGGCAAAACATACATCTTGTATACTTATGGAAAAGAAAAGAAAAAGCAAGAAAAAAAAACCCAGTGACATTCTGGCATCACATTGCAACAACGAAAATTGTATAGACACTTGCAGAGAATGAGATAAGTGAAGTGAGTGCTGGTGCAAGTGCATGGAAGAGCCCAGCAGGTCCGCGATACTATAAGGTGCCTTTTTAAGATAGGAAAACTTGAATATGTTTATTGAATAGTTTGATGTATAAGGAGACTGGGGGGGGGGGGTATCAAAACATTAAAAATTAATCTGTTTAGTTTTTGGTTACAAAGGTCGGATATCAGCTAATTACCATAACTTGATATAATGTACTTTTTCATGTTTGCTTTAAAAGAAAAAAGTGATGTACATACTTTAATTTGTTCGGGCAGAGAATTCCCTACATCCGGTCCATGGTGTCGGAGAGATGAGCGACAAGTAGCTTCAGGTATTAGATGAATGTCATTGGAATGACGAGTCGGATAGTCTCATGAGTGTACTTTGCTTTTTGGGATGAACATAATGGAAGAACGGTAGTAAATTGTTGATGTATTTGAACATCAAAATTGCGGATTGATAAACATGAAGATCATTTACTTTTAACATTTTCAGGATCGGTTTATGGACTTAATAAGGCGAATGTGTACAAATTCGGACAGCTTTTTTTTCTGCAAATGAAATAACAATTCAATTTTGGATTTGTTACAGTTGCCCCATACGATATTACAATAATTGCTTTGTAGTAGAACAAAAGAATTGTACAAAATTAGAAGAACGTTCTTTGTCAAAATTGATTTCAACATAAAAAGTATACCATTTGCTTTCGAAATCCAAGTACATATTTTATGAATATGTTCATTCCAAGTCAAAGTTGAATCCCGAATAACACTAACAGTGCCTAAGAACTTGGTGGATTTGGTTGCCCAGTTTTACACGCTGGTTTTTATGTAAGCCCCATCATGCTTCTGTTATTAGTTGAAACACCTTTATATAACATTTTAATTATAACATTTGTGTTCAGTTTAAGGATTCTTTATTTGATGCCATCAAAAGATATGGTTGTAAACATTTTGCATTCTCTTCTTCTTGCATCCGAATTGGAGAAAACTGGTGGAAATGTAAGTTCTCTATCCCCATAACTATATAATGTCCCTTGAATTAATCTCATAGTTTTTGTCCTATAACAAGTCCCACAAGATCCTGCATGTAGAGCCAACTTGTGCTATGTGTATGATCCCTAATTTAGTGCCTCTCAGACCTTCTATTTAAGGACTTCCTTTGAAACAACAATAATTCGCATAATTTGCATGATTTGCATTGTAACATAAGGAACAAACAAAACAAGCAATATGCGAGCTGATACTCGGGCACTTTTCTTCTTTATTCTTTGTAAAAGAAGATAGAAACAAACAAACCCGAACAAAACAAAACAAAAAATGGGGAAGAAAATATAATCAACCAAAAGAGAAAAACATATCGAATCTGGGCATGACTATCAAGGGTTCGACCCCCTCTCAAAATAATTTCATTGAATTATTATAATCCATGTCGCAAGTGAGAGGGAAGTGAAGAAATGGCACTAATGTGGTTGATATTGGAACTAATCCAAGATATCAATGGCACACGCCGTAGATGGAATTTTTTTTTTTACTTTAATAACCCTCGCATGTGAAAGATTAAAACGAGATTAAAAACGACTTAAAACCAGAAACAAAAACAAAAAGAAATTTTTGCAATGCATGTGTATACTCTCCCACCTCCCCAAAATTCATTGCACCGCACTTTGACCTGTTGACCCGCGGGCTCTCTCCGCGCGGTGTATTTGCGCGCTCATCCTGCGCGCTATGTATTTCTACACACGAGAGCGTAACCCGCGCCGCTACTTGCTCCTGTCGAATCTCTCGCGAACCCAACCCACTGAAAATGGCGACCTACAGTGAGTTGATGTAACCACTGTCACTTATCCAGTTATAAACCATCTTACGGAAAATCTGTTTATCGTCAGTCGTCCTCGAGGAGGAGACGTTGCGGCCGTCAAACTTTGCCATGGAGCCGAGTGAGGAAAATGTCCAAATGCTCATAAATATGGGCTTTTCGGACATGACGCACATTAAAAAGGCTCTCCGTCTCGGGCAGAATGATGTGAACGAAGCCGTCGCTATTCTAACGCAAGAACAGCCGGGGCTGAGTTACGACACTGTTGACGAGGTAGAAATGAAAGACGCACCGGGAAGTCAGCGGCGGACTGTTGGTTCTCAGCATCGACAAGCACCTGATCCACCACCACCCTCTTACGATGAAGCTGTTGAGCCAATTGAGGTATCACTAGTAGTAGCACTAACACTAACAGTTAGACTGCTAAGTAAATACTAACACTGTTACATTTTGTTCTTGTGGATTTAGACCTCTAAGTCTAACCGTTAGCTAGAAAATTCAGAAATTTGGTTTTGTTTTCTAACTTTTCTACTTGCTAGACCACTGTAGACGGTAGACTGCCTTCAGCTCGAGTTCAACCTTCTTCTCTTCAGTGACAAATAGAACTGTTACTGCACATGCTGCATGAGAAAAATTTACTGTTTTGTGGTAATTCTCAATGCCTCATTTTTTTCTGTTTTTGTTCTTAAAGAATATTGGATGGAAGTCACTCCCCAAGCAAGACGAGAAGCACATCATCTGACTTGCTCTCACAAAATGTTAAATAATAGATTTGATATTGATTATTCATCACACACTAAACCCAAGCTCAACAGAAGTAGACACAGACATTCTCACCAGTTTGAAGTATGGTAGCCCTACTACATATCGACCACCCTTATTGAAACCAACCGCGTATAATTCGCGCACTGAACACTTAGTACGCACTTCTCTGCGCGCAAAGCACATAAATATGGATTGGCTTTGAATGTAGATTAGGATGGTGTGGGAAAACATGATAATTCACTGTTCATTAATGGTTTTAATCAAGGACAAAATTTCGAATGAATATTTTCACCGAATCGTAATGACAGCTTCAAAGTTTCTAAAAGGCTTCTAAAAAGCTTCGTACAACACGGTGTTCAATACAACTCGGTTTACGTGCATTGTCAATGCAAAATCAGCGGTCGATCCTAAAAACACAATTTACCACAGGGAGCTGAAACGAGGCCACGCAAGTTCGTCGGCGATATTTTTGCACTGAAACTTCGAATCGAAAAGGGAACAACGGCATTTGATAGAGCTGGATTTTCTCAATCACGTAGGTCAAGTTTTTTACGTGAATTTTAGTGTTAAATATTCTTATCAAGCAAATAAACATTAGGCGGTCGATTAGTAGTAGGTCCAACCATACCATCCTCCAGACTGGAAGTTCACAGGAACTCATTCTTTCCCCGCACAATTAAAGTATGGAATGAACTTCCTTCTTCCGCAATCACACAAACTGATTCAGTTAAATTTAAAGAGATGTTACTTAATGGAATAATTGTTTAAACGTCCACCCTCCAGCACCTCCACTGGCTCCAGTTAAAGCTCCAGTAGGAGTATTCAGGAGGATCTCAACCAAGTACCAATATTGTAGAATGTTGAGTGAATTCAGAGGACAACTGAAAGTGGTGTGTCCCATCGTGATATTCAAGACCAATTTTGAAGATTTTTTAGCAGTCTTCATTGACTTCAAAGACAAATCATAGACACTAGACATTTACAAATATTTTTGCCAAAGTGATGTAGGTCCTAAATCCAACCCAATCACGCCATTTCCTGTAGCAGCTGGAGGTGGGGAGCAAGCCAAATCTTTTTTTTTTTTTTTTTTTTTTTTTTTTTTTTTTTTTTTTAACAAATCCTGGATTGTGCGTGACAGAGGGGTCTAACTCTATGCTTCTGCATTTTGACAAATCCTTAGGTATTAGGGTTTTTAATTAAAGACATGTAAATTAGACTAGAACTTTTGACTGTCACTTTGATGTCATGAGACCCGAAACATTGAAAGTACAGTACATATTGTAGCAGTGCGGCATTTCCTGCGTTCTTTGGAAATGAGCAAGATGATTTTATTTGAGTGGGGGAATATTTTTCTAGGGGACAGATATTTGTGTATCCTTTGTCCCTTAAGAGATTCATCATCTGCCTTTTTATATGACACTTACAAATATTAATTAGTTCATCAAATATCAGTCAGCAAGTGGACTTGTAATCATGTGGTACCAGATGAAATTAAATGTTTTCCAATGTAAACAATATTATTGAATAGATCTATGTTCTTTCCTTGTATAATGTTTTCATGTAAATATGGCAAACCATACCCATTTATAGAACAGTAGTATTTAGTGCACAATTTGTGATACCATATTACTGTAAAACGAGGACTGTTTGCATGCATTATAATTTTGTGAATTTCATGAGAGCCAAGAATCACAAAATCAAAATGCACATGAAGTTCTTGTCTACACTTCATGCATTGAATGCCAGTGGCAATTTGCAAAAATTTCATGCCGCGAAAAAGGCCATCAGCTCCAATTTGCGAAAATTTCATGCAGCAAATGCAATGTCCTAGTAATGTTTTACAGTTTACTCATTAGGTAAACAATGCTCAAAACTGAGCAACCATTATGTGGCAATGCATTGATATGAAAGTGTGATTTATATAAGCAGGGCATTACTGTAATTCAAATCCAACCGCCACCCCCTTCCCCCCCCCCCCTTTCCTAATTGCTTCTGTGATGGTGATCGCAATGCTACAAAACTGGCTCCCTTGTAAAATTTATGTTGAAGGTTCATGTACGTATTTTGTATGCATTCTATGACTTTCCCAATAAAGATGATGCTGTTGGGTACATAATGTGCATCTGTAATTCCAGAGATTGTGCTAGTTTTACACGTTAAACATCTCAAGAGGTTGAAGTCAGACCTAAGGTGTAGGCCAGTCATCATCTCTATCATGTTAGTACTATCAGATAAGAAGAAAAGAAGGGAAGTAAAGGGTGATAAAAATACTATAGGGAAAATATATGATATCCAAAGAAAAACAAATAATTACTGTAAGTCAGTGATGTGAGCAGGTACATATAATGTACATGTATGAGCACCATATTTTATGGAATTGGACAAGCAATGATGCAATGAATCTCACATAATAATATGCACTGTATTCGTAATGACATGACTCCTTCCTTCTGCACATCAGATCTATCATATGGATACATGTACACTTAAATATTTATTGTGTTAAACATGTTTGTCCATTAGAATTAACCATTGAGCTAGCAGATATTTTGTTTGAGGGTAATCCTCTATCTTGGTGGGATTTTGAAATTTAAGTTGTTACGGAGTTGTAAATATTGAAATAGGAAAGGGCGGATTTATGGTTGCAGAGATCTTAAATTTGATTTCATGTCATACTGTCAGGTACATGTTCACATTCAGCATTGCAGTTTTGATGTCATATGTGTTTGGCCCCCTTTTTGCAGGATGAAGATCCAAGCTCCAGTAGTGTGGATCCTCGGGATGAGGAGAGCATGGAGGTGTCCAGAGAATTCCCCACAGGGAACCTCTACGAGCTAGAGGGGCGGGTCTTCACCGACCAGTGGTCCATCCCATACAAGAAGGAAGAGTCCCTCGGGAAATGCCTGCTTGCATCCATTCGATTTGCCAACGATGGTATGAACGAGTATACATCAACTCATTATGATGAAGGGAGGACAGACCATCAAAGTTGGTTCTGATTACAGTATTAATCTTCATGTGAAGTTGGATGCTGTGGCCGCTTGTAACATGGATTATGGACTTTTCAACACGTGTCTTATTTTGTGGCATTAGCGTAATGACAAAAAGAAAGCTTTTAGTTTTGTTTGTTTCACTCAGTTTTTGTTTTGATATTGCTTTATAGAAACCTCATAAGCGAGGGAGTAACTGTTAGGTTTCTATCTTTAGCATCAAATCAAATGCCAAGGCACATCTGTGTGTGTGTGTGTGTGTGTGTGCGTGTGTATGAGCAATCCTTAATATTTATAATCTTCCCAAAGAAATGTGAGTGTATGTGTGTGTGTGTGTGTGTGTGTGTGTGTGAGCAATCTTTAGTATTTATAATCTTCCCAGAGAAATGTGAGTGTATGTGTGTGTGTGAAAAATAATAGAAGAAAAGGTGTATTTTTAGACCGTGTAACCATATTATGGATAAAAGATTCCGAGATATATTCTTGGTATTACTATTGTCTTTGGACACTAAGACCCTTGGTAAAAATTCTAGTCTACAAATCAATTATTAAATCTTGTATTTGATTTTACTGCAGAAATATCTTCTTCTTTGATGGATGACTTTGAATATCACTGCATATTCTATATCAGAGGAAAACTATATAGAACTGATTTAGTCTATCAAATCTTCTTTAAAATCTAAAGAAAGATACAAAAAGCTGACAGTTTCACAGAGAAAATTGCAGTCTTCTGCCTATTTAAGGTTTAGACTTGATTTTTGCAATTTAGGGGCTGATAAATATTTTGCATGCAAAAAAGAGGAAAGACCAAAGTAGAGCTGAAATGAAAGAGAAGCTTTTATTTTGAAAGACTAGCAATGAATAGGAAAATATGAAAAGGCAAGAAATCATAATGATAAGCTGTAGCACCATAAACCACAGAAATTTAGCTTCTGGTACTTGATTGGCTGACTGAATATGTACATCTGTCCTTGAATGCAGGACAAATGGAGGCGGACGAGAACTGCATGCGCTTTGTGACGCGCTGCATGCCGGAGGCATTCCGCAAGCTGATGACGTCCAAGGCCGTCCATCGCTGGGGCGCCGAGATCCACGAGGGCATCTACAACATGCTGCAACTTCTCATGGAGCTCGTCGCCATCCGGCTCAGGTACAAGCCGGTGCCCAACGACCTGCTCGACGTCCTCAGCATGGTGGGTAGAAGCCTTGACATTCTCAATACGCACCTTGGTTTCTTTGTTTACATGAACCAGAAGAAAGTGATCTCTAACCTTGGTATTGCATTGAGGTACACTGTATGCTTCCTCAGACAGAATCACTTGAAAGAAAACATCAGTTACTGTATTCAGATTGAATGATACTTAACTTTATAGTGTTGTAAATTGATAGCGATGAGGAGTGGGATGTAACACTTCCCACATAGTTAGCTCTCTGCATACTTGTTTCAGTATTTACTTTTGTTTCTGTTTTGTGTCTCTCTTTGTTTTGTGTAAGTTTCGTGTTTTCAAAAAGGAAGATATAAATGTCCACCTCTCCAACATTCAGTCCTTACACCATCATTTCACTAGGTTTAAGATTAAGCGATAATGTAGGAATTCACTGTTGTCTGTGAATAATTTCAGTCTTCGCACAGTTTCAAATGAGAAATCATGTTGTGTTAAGTGAAAAATACTGTAAATAGCTAATCAACAAATAGCAAAGCAAGTAGCAAATCACAGCACCGAGCTGGAAAAAAAGTCTTCCCCTACAATACCTACATGTTTGCCTCTGCATCAATTTGACCTTTCACACCTCTCTGAGTGGCTGAAATTTTAATCAATTTTGGAAGCAGGGATCAACAGTAAACATAATTCATGAGCAACTAAAAATCAATGTCTCTCCTGTATTCAAACTAATGACAAATTTTACATGCATCTTCTTTATACTTCGTTGTTTTACTTTGTTTTTCTTTGTTTGACATTATCTTCTTTGTGGTATATACCTTCTGCTTCATTCTCCATACATTTTTGTTATTTGTTCATTTTCTTTGTCCCAGGCGTTCAATCCAGAGTCTGAGTTCCACTACAAGAACAGGGCCAAGAAATGGGACCACATCCACTGGGAGGAGGTGTTTGGGGTCAACAGCACGTTTGCCATCAGCCCTCCCTTTGACACCTACAAGGACCCATGTGGCTGGCTGGTCAACCTCATCAACCTTGTGAGTGGATCAGTTGGTCGTTATGATTGATATGATGATGCTGCTGATGATGATGGTGATGATGGTGATGATGGTGATGGTGATGATGATGATTATGGTGATAATCATGATTATTATTATTATTATTATTATTCATTGTTGCTGCATTTGAGTATACCATCGATGAGTTTTGATGAATTTGCGAATGTTAGTTGATATAATGTATGTATAGTTTGGTAATTGTGTGTTTTGCTGGTGTTATTTTCTTTTATTAAAAGGCCCTCTCTTGGGCTCTATGAAACAAATATTGAATGTTCCATTATTTCAGAAAGACTGAAATATTGACTTGTGATATTTCCACAGCGATGCCATGACTTGTGCACTGCATTTGGTTGTGAATGTATGTTAGAATCACTCACAGTTGGTAGTTATCATTCTGACCTTTGTAGCATTCAATATTTGTCTTCTGAGTGGAAATATGTAATGATTTTTTCATACTAAGGATTTTAAGTACTTGTAAATTCCCAATGTGTATGTGTATGTGCATGTGCGGTTGTGTGTGTGTCTGTCACTGTCATTCTATATGTCTGTATGTCTTTTTGTCTGTGCTTGTCATGTTTCAGTGTTTGTGCAGGAAGGTCATATGTCATGTGCTTCATGCATGATAAGTGTGACTTGAACTCATTTGTGATTTTGAAAACACACCTTTCCCCTGTGTCATACATTTAGTTTGCCGAGCATGGCGGAATGGACCAGATCCAAAAGAGAGTTCTGGAGTCCGTTGATGACCTAGACCCGTCTGTAAGTACATTTGAGTTAGATAGGACTAGAACAGGTTTGACTTAAAGCTGATGCAACAGAAATCTAATAATTTGACCTGATTTTCTTTCATTTGTTTTGTAAACCAAGTCATATAGTGAAAGCAAAAAGAATAAAAAGTAAGGCAAAAATATTGAATGGAGAAGGGTAGAGAGAATTTCCTTTCATTGAAACCATTGCTGGATAATGTTCATAAAAGTAGAAATAAAAACATTTTCAGAGTTCCTTGTCTTCTTGAACTTGTTTTGTTTCTTTCTTCTTCTTTTTATTTCATCTTCCAGTTAACAATACCGTCTTTGCACTGTTAGTGTCATTCATTATTTAGGAAATGCAAAGATATCTCACAGCCACCCCCCCCCCCAAAAAAAAAACTCCTGTCATCGTCAAACGGGTTGAAATGAAAGCAGTCAACAGAAAAAAAAAGTAATAATAATGACACCTCTGAGAAATTAAAGTGTTTCTCTTTATTTTTCAAGGAGAGACTGCTGAATTTTCATCAAAATCAAGATCTATATTTGATGGGAATAACAGGGGTTGTGTTTCAGCAAAACGGACAATAGCTCCATAACAGTGAATATAGATGTGCTATATTTTCTTGAACATTTATAGTTTGGCAATTTCAAGTTGCCTGCTCACATACTGTAAAGGTGAATAGTTTTGTGTGAGTAATTTTTTGTGGTCATGATCTTTGCATATTTTTAATTCTGAGGAATTGGGGCATTTATTGCTGCAGCTTTTGGCATGCTTTTATTTTTGTGTTAGCTTTTGGTTGCGCGAAATGTGTGAAAATTTCCACATCGTGAAAACTTCCACTTTTACAATATTGAAACATGTCCTCTGAGAGATAGTGCGTCGCATGACTCACCATGGCGTGCATGTTATGTCTGTTTGCCACAGACTCTGTCGACCTTGATGCAGCCCCTGGGACGGTGTGCTGAGTACCTGAACCCGCTGAAGTTTGCCCCGTTCATGGGGCAGGTGGAGAAGCAGGTCCTGAAGTATGTCCAGGACCTCAAGGAACACGAGCTCAAGAGAAAGGTCGGTTCAGCCTTCTTTCTTTCCTTTAGTTTCATACCCTCCTGAGACGCTATTGAAGATACAGCCATTCACTGTGTGATGAATCATCGATTCAGTCTTTAAAGCAAGTCTTTCTGTTTGTTCAGATTGAGAGGCTGTTCTGGGAAATAAAACCTCTATGTAATGACAAGAAAAAAAAGTTATTTGTCTGGTAGATGCCTCTGAGTTGCCAATTTCATGACCATTTGTTGTCTCTAAATAGTAACATAATCAAAAGATTAGGTTACTATTCAGAGAGACTTCTTTCATTTCAAGTCTGTGGCCACCAGAATTAAGGTTTTTCCCCAAATTATATATTTTCTGTTTGGTGACAATTGCTGATGAAGCAGTATTATAGTTGCCCATGACCCAGGTTTTTAGCATGCCAGGGGCAAGCCACAGGCAAGTAAGGCCTTGATGATATCACAGCCAGGGAGATGAGCAGTTCCACACTTTGCTCTCTCGGTTTTAACTTTGCTGCTGCAGAAAACTGGCAACATCTCGGAGCTGCTGACCACCATGAAGCTCCTGTGCCTACACTTCTGGGTGGACGACGTGAAGAGAGTGGATGACCTGCGGCTGAGCGTGGCCCTGCGAATGCTGAACTCGCCGCACTTCAATGCCAAAATGAACAGTCTGAAAGAGGTGGGCAGCCAGTCAGGGGGGCGTGTCTCAAAGAATATAGTCACAAGAGGATTCTCATGCAACCTCAGCACATGAATCACGCACTATCCCCTGGCCTCTGAGAGGGAGGAAACACACAAGCATGTGGGCAGATCACTACAAATGTCATGAAAGCATTTGATCTGCTTCTTGCTGATGCACCCTCCATAAGACATTCACAAACTAAGTTTTGGCTGTAGTGTCCTTTATATGACATTCAAAAATTAATCCCCATGTGAAGTTTTCTTTTGCATACCCCATGACAGACCCCTCATGTAAATGCAGGTGCATGTAATGGTGCTAGAGGTAGACTTTTGATGAGTCCTGTCAACGGGAAATGATATGTGCACTCTCTTGATGCATACTATGGATTGAAGAATCTTAGAAGTGCTAGAATGATCCAGCTTTAGTGTCAGTGTCCTTAGTAAGCTATATTAGTACAAGGCCAAAGTCCCTTACCCTATTGGGACTGCTGTCTTGTCCTTGGGACCCTTACTGGGCTAAATGTCGTGGGGCGGCTTCTAGTCTTGTTTAATGATTCCAAAGTGAACATTTCAATCTCCTCACCAGATCACCAAGATGATCGAAGACACAGGGATCTCCAGCAAGAATCGTAACGCCATTGAGGAAGACGTCATCCTGTCGTGGTTGGTCGACAACAAGGTCCTCTCCATCGCCATGGAAGGTGAGTTTCCTTGACAACGTCTTTCTCGGTGCAGTGAATTCCATCTCTGTTGTAATGTGAGCATTTTACTGTGCAGACCACAAGACCGTGATTGCAAATTGTTCTGTGCGTGCGTTTGCTGTCCTCTGTTGCTCTGCTGCAGGAAACAAATACAGTCAAGTCTGCGCAAGTCGAGGGCACATGTCGAATAATCAGCTAAGTCAACATAAATGATAAGTCCTGATTTATATTCATAGCCTTTCCTGTATGTGTATTCCTCTGTACATGCAGAAGTTGAATATCGCCTAGGTCAATTTGTTGTTCCTCAGTCCCCTCATGATTGACTTGAGCAGAGTTGACTGTAGTTGAATAAAAAACATGTCCCCACCAAAGAGTGATTCTGTTTGCACTTGTTGCCCTCGATCTAAAAGGTTTTATCTGAAAATTGATGTGTCCTGACCTTTCTATCCTTCAGGCAACATCGACCAGTCCCAGTACGCAGACAAGCTGAAGGGTATCGTGGAGTTTCTGGGCTCAAAGATCTCAATAGAGGAGCTCACAAAGATATGGAGAATGCAGGTAAAAGGAATACAAATTAAGCACAAGATATCTCACAAGATACATCAGAGCAACAACAACAACAATGATTGCAACAAAGAGTGATTGAAGTGAATAAGCAAATTGTCTACGATTGAAAATTTGCTTACCATCAATTAAAAATGATGCAAGTAACAATACAAATATACTTAGACATTACACTAGCAGCAATCGCAATAATGAATGAATTAGAATTGAATTGAATAGCAGTCGTATAGTCTGAACATTTGTGTACCACCATTTGAAAATGGTGCAAGTAGCGATATAAATTTACAGTCATTATAGCTTAGTGATTACCATAATTTGATTCTTTGAATGATGATCAACCTAATCATGCTATTGAACAAGCAAATTTCAAGGATAATTGTGAGGAACAAATTTTAGAAGACAGGAAAATTATTGAATTCATAGGAACTTACATGTCATGCCAAAGTCATGCCTTTGATTGTTTCAGTGTAGTTGTGAGAGCTGAGACAAATAAATTTGCCACAGAGAAAGCCGTATGTACAATGCTCATAAAGCTACAGATTGTAAAGATCAAGCTACAGTAAGAAGAGGTAACAAGGCATTCTTCTAAAATTAAAGGTACTCCAACTGGTCATTATTTCAGTGATATTTCATCGCACAGTATACCTCTACTTGCCCACCCTGAACTAATAGGTAACCTGGGTAGATATTTGCGATTTCATCCCTATTGTATCACATCTTGTTCACTTTCCCCTTAGAATGACCAGCCACTGACCGTAGTGGACAACATTCACTCCATCATGGCTGCCGCTGCGGTCAAGTTCAACAGCGAGCAGCTGGAGCACCTCTTCCACCTGATTCAGAAGGTATGATTGTGGCTGGAATTCCGGCCTCTCCTTGTGGTCATCTTGGACCATGGTCTCCCATTGGTAGGCAAGGCATTGTTTAGCTTGCCGCCGAGTTGTGATGTGTCAGGCTCCACATACATTGTAACCTGACCAGGGCTGCCAACCAGTATACCTTTACAGTAATTAGTGTTCTTTTCTAGATGTGGAATATTAGAAAATATATATTTTCAAAACAAAACAAAAATTGTGTCCTCTGGAATTTGATTTACCGTGCATAGTTTCACTTTTCATATTTTTAATTGAAAGTATGGTTTTACTTGGAAAGTATGTCTGATTTTGTTTTTTTTTTTATACATGTGTGTTTTTTGTTTATTTTGTGTTTTTACCGTGCATTAGTATGATGTCAAGTTTTCCTTTTTATGGGTAAGATTTCCTGATTTTTGCGGTCACTCTTCTGTTTGAAACTTGCAGGCGTGGAACAATGAGAATGAGCGTGTGCAGGAGAAGTTGCTGAGTCTGATTGGTCGGATAGGAAGGGACGCCCGCAGCTCCAAGACAACGTGCAAGGTAGGGACATGGGTGATGTTTTAGCTGGTTGCAAGTAACATGCATCCTCAGCCCTCTCCTCTTTCTTTCCAACACCCTCCCCCCCCCCCCCCCACCCCCCCCCCAAAAAAAAAAAAAGAGAGGAGAAAATACTGAACAAAACAAATAAAACAGATTTGATTTATCACGATTGTTTGTCTTTATTGAAGTTGAATTTGGCAGGAAACTGTTTAATACCATTCTGTTGTCCTGTCCTGTTGTATGTACTCATTCCTAAATAACAAGGATTTAAAGCAGTCCCTTAAATATGTTTTCATTTGTATTTCCAGTCTTATGTTGTTTAAGTGTAGTTTCATCTTATGTTTTGGTGCATTTTGTTTTTGTTATCTACCTGCTTTTTTTTTCCCCTTCTCGTTGTTTTAGGTCCTGGAACTACTGTGGGACCTGGCCCACTTACCAGCCATCCCCAAGAACCACATGGAGCATGCACTCGAGGAGCACCTGGTCATCCTCAGCGACTCCTTGGCTGTTGGTATGCAAATCAAGAACAAATACGTCGCCAAGTGTGTTGACGACATCAAGAGGGTAGGTTGTGGGTTATGTAAGTGAAGAGTTTGATCGCTACCAGTGATACCTCAAGTGTTAAATAACAATGAAATTCTTGAAGTTATGATTAAAAATATCCCATATTTTCTTTGCTGTTTAGCAGCTGTAATCGCAAATGTCTCAAACCAACAAGTATGGCGTTAACTCGTTTTGCAATAAAACTCTTCAAGTCTTGTGAAAGCTGGTTATCTTTGAAAGTGACAGATTCAGATGAAGCTCTTAATATAGCAGTTAAGTAATAACTGTCACCTTGTATGGGAGATACGCTGCTTCATGTCATATGTCCGCTCAAGATTTTCTTGCTTCTGATGACCTCTGATGATGATTGGCATAGGGGAAACTGTGTGGAAAGAGTTTAATCTATATACCCTTTTCCCTTCCATCCTCCTCCCCTCCCCCTTTTTTTTTCTTCCCGGAAAAAAAAAAAAATCAATGAATTGATGCAAAGAAAACAAATCAACACATAGATGCAAAGAATTGATAATGTCCAGTTTTGCAGAATAACATGTGACATAAAAGATATATCTAGAATGACTTTGATTGTTAAAATGATTACAGTGATGTCAATGGGTCTGATTTTGATGACAATAAAGATTATATTGGTGATAATGACACTGAGAGATGGGACAGTGAACACTGTTTCTTATATGTGATAGCCAAAGTCAGAATAAAATTTTCAAGCATGTTTTGTTGTCTGTAATGTAACATGTATATCATTTCTTGTATGTGCTCAAATTAAGAATGTGTGTCACAAATTTGTCAAAATACAGAGTTCATTGTGTCTTAAGTGGCAAGATCATTTTCATTCTGGATTTTTAGATTTTTTATTATCGAGATAGTTGCCTGAT
Organism: Diadema setosum; assembly: GCA_033980235.1. NCBI lineage: Eukaryota > Metazoa > Echinodermata > Echinoidea > Diadematoida > Diadematidae > Diadema > Diadema setosum. The sequence goes on along the minus strand of CM067072.1, from coordinate 11,160,387 downwards.
CCTTTAGCATGATGTTAACATCTTGCGTTTTGTTGTGGACTTCTGTGAATGCAGGGACAGTTTGTGGTACCGGCCATGAGGCAGATCCACCACATAGCCAAAGGAATCACCAAGCAGAGCTACAACAAGAGTGATAAGGTAAGCATCAGTGCTTTCATCCTTCCAGATCGAGGATATGTAACATTGTTCAATTATTAAAGGGATAGATATTGACTAATGGTACTGAATTTTTTATGAGATACGTAAAAAACAAATTCTTTTTTTTTAAGCAATCTTCTTTTCTTAAGCTAAATTGAAGATGGGGGTGGGGGACTGAGCTTGCCCCTTACTAGTGTACTTCATATTTTGGTAATTTTTGTAACAATCCTATGTCATTGAGTGATTGTTATAGTCTAATTTGAAAGGAAAGAATATAAACCTTAAACTCAAACTGTTTGTAGAATTTAACTGCAAATGTTTCCTGTGACTTTAACCAATGCAAATTAGTTCAAAGCAGTCATGTCCTTGAGTACAGAATTTTTTTTCAGTTGTTGTTGTTTTAGGGTTTTTTTTTTTTTTTTTTTGGGGGGGGGGGGCAATGCTGTCATGGCAAAGGTATTAACATATTTTACCGCACTCTGAGCATGATCACATGAGTGAAAGGCACTGAGCAAAACACATGTGATATTTTAAATCAGTAATTGAAATTATTGTGAACTGCTCTCTCTCTCCCCTGTTTAGGGCCTTCCACAAGAGCTGAACAAGACATACGATATTGTCAAACTGACCACACAGAGCCTGATGAAGTGTCACAAGATGGCCATCAATGCAGCCGGGAAGGCGGGACTGTCAGGCGCAACCATCGTCGACTCGAAGTACTCGCACAGTGAAGTAAGCTTGTGTCTCCTGACTTCTTCCCCTTGTGATATTGTACCTCATCTGTATTCAAATGATACTCTAAATTGATCTTTCTCACTCTTCGCCTCTTCTACGTTCTCAGTAAGAATCATTCTGTCGATGGCATCTGGCACAAAAATATCCAATAGTGATCAAACCTGTGTTGGATCAGCCTTTCTTGTAACACCTGGCATAGTGACCCGAATCAAAAGTGTACCTCACATCTCTCTTATTTCTGTTCAGCGCATGTAGAGTATGTCAGGAGACTGTAGGATTTCTTTGTTGTTGTTGTTTTGGTCTCATCCTTACATAAACAGCAGAGATGAAATGCAAATGTTTCTGTTTAATCTTCATTATTAATGACACAAAATCCCTTTTTGCTACAAAATACACCACATTTCTTGGACTTGATCTGTAACTTTAAATGGACACCTAATGAACTAGTTCTCTGCATTTCATATACCAGAGGAGAACATTGGAAGATATTGAAATTTAAACATACATTACTGAAAAACACCTTGCATCGAGTTATCGCTTTATTCAATTTTTCCTAAAGCCCATTCCAATTCTGATGCAATTCCTGATGGCACTAAATGTCAACCTGTGCTCTATTTCCAGCATGTGGAGATTCATCTGAAATTCCTGGCCTTCATCCTGCAAGAGGGGGCGCTGTATCTCCACTGGCATCGGGCAAAGGAACTCTGGGATACGCTTGTGGCCAACCCAGAGGCGTGTGAAGCAGACCGAGAGGTGAGACAAGCTCTATTAACGCTTGAAAATGAGCCAGTCTGTGAAACTGTTATTACGCTTTCTGTATTAATGAATGTAGGAATTTCATTCATCCAGCAATGACTACACGAGCACAGAGTTTGGTCAATAACATTAACATTTGCATGCACAATGTAGATAGATAGAATGAAACAATGAATAGCATTAATGCTAATCAAGTGTGGCACATTTTTTGTTGTGGTCAAACCATCACTTAATTCATGAGTATCTTTCAGCCACATTTCTGTGCATTCACACCTGCATCTAAACTGGGAAATGTTTCCTGTGGGATAGACAACACAGTGCATGATCAGAATAACTTTTAATAATACATGATGATGATAATAATTATGAGTTGTGACACTGCAAACACTTCATAAGTGTGGAAATTCTCCAAAAAAAATTTTGCACTCAAAATTTTGTGCAAAAATACTCACATCTGTGAAATTACAGACAAGCTGAGTTCATTGAAATTGTCCCCATGCGAAAATCGGCCACGGGAAGGATTCCACTCTGCAGTAGTTGTGATGATGGGTGTAGACTGATAATTGTGCACCTGTAGAATCTAGTAATGGTGTGTATGTCATCCCATCCCACCCCTCTAGACCTGCTTTGAGTGGTTCCGCCATGGGCTGACAGACCTCGAGGCCGACACCCAGCTGCAGCTGTTCAAGGACAAGCTGCTGCGGCTGGACCCCTCCCACCTCTCACACATGGGCTTCGACTGCGTGCGCGCCTTCTTCGAGTCCATCAACAACAACAATCACTGCCTGCGCAAGGCCGGCGGGGGACTTGTGAGTAAACCTTTGGGACCTTGTGTCGTAATTTGATTTGATTTGATTTGATTAGACATGGATTGACTGGATATGAAGTGGATAATTAATTGGAACTGATTGATTAACCATGACTTCTGGTTGTGATTCCTTTAAAGTCAGGATGAAGTTACTACAAGTTAGTGAATTCCCTCAAGTTTAAGTGTGAAATGTTAGGTAAAAATATTCAGTTGTCAGTAATGGCATAATCTATGAATGTGAACAGGACTTGGCATTAGCAGTGGCCTGGGGCCACTAAAAAATTGATGTTGGGCCACCATATTTCCAAAAAGGCTATATTTTGGTGGTCCAATTGGGCACTTAAGATTCAAAATGTCTTGTTATGTACATGGATCTGTTTATTTCGGGCCACTACATTTTTTTATGTGCCACCAAAATTTCACATTTAAACATTTAATTGGCCTGAATGAGCCACCAGAGTAAAAAAGTGTCAAGCCCTGGTGAATTGTCCAGATGACAAGCATTGTTTTGCTTACATTAAATCACACAGATTGTGGAGAAACTGGAGCTGTTTGGACTGGACTACATGTGGAGGATAGTCTTGGAGTCTTCCAGTGAGTCCATAGCAGAGCTGGCCATCAGGCAGATTATGTGCATGTCATATACCAACCTGTCCCAGCGCCTCAAGAAGGTGAGAATAACTTATTTGTCTATGGGTTGATTTTTTCTTTTACGTATTCACTTTTTCCCCTTCATCTGTGTCAGGAGAGCATGGGTATGAATTTTATATGCGATGATCTGAATGCCTTTTGGAGGTATAAATGAAGGTAAATACTGTAAAACACGATATATTCGCGGCATGAATTTTTCGTGGTTTGGAGCCGACGGCCCTTTTTTGCGGCACGAAATTTTCGCGAACTGCCACTGGCATTCAATCTTTATAGTGTAGACGAGAGCTTTCGCATGCATTTCAATTTCGCGAATCTTTGCGCTCGCGAAATTCGCGAAATCAAAATGCACGCGAACATTCCTCGTTTTACAGTACATCCCTATCTGAATTCTGTTCAATCAGGAACTCTGCCGATACAGGTACAATTTGTAACCTGTTTTCGAGTAATACATTGGCATATAATTTTCGTCCTTTTCATCAACAACCTCTGTGTAGTCCAAATTTAAGAAAATAAAAATAATTGGCACAAGACTGTGTTGTTTGTGAAACAAAATGTTTATTCATCTCTTGCATTGTTCCACAGGATGTGCTTGATCTTCACAAGCACTTCATCTCAGAGTGCTACAAGCGGCTTGGCCTTGCCTACATGGCGGTCAAGGGCACGGCCATGGCCGAGGCTGTCGCCATGGCCACCAAGACACTGACCGCGGCCACCGTTCCAGAGGCAGCCATTGTCCCTTCCCCATCCAGGTACTGCTTTTATCATACAGCTTGAAATAATGAATGGTTTAAACAGGGTTGTGACTCAACGTCGTTTTGTTTTATTTTCCGTGTTTATATTCCACATTTGCTTCAAGACATTTTGTCCTAAACCAGTCATTCCAAAATAAGAAAAATATACAGCAGCACTACTTAGTAATAAACTCCAGTTTAAGATCTTGCCATTTGTACCGTCACTGTACCTTGCTCTATGCGCTACACTCCACATACAAATTTGGTTGATTGCATTGCCACACTGTGACAGAGAAGGCAATGTACATGTGAATCTCATTGGTGAGAACAGAACCTAAAGTTGGCATGTTTGTAACAAGAGGGGTACATGTTCGGCAGATTGGAAGAAGTTATGGAATAGCAAGGAATTCTTCAAAGAATTTGTTTTTTTTTTTCTTGACAATTCTTTGATTATGACATCACCATGCTTAATCATCCAATTGAAAGGTGTGAAGTAAATCTCTCATGAAATCATCCTACTAATTATACAACATTGCCCTCACTAGAATGGTATTGCCCTTGTCTTCGACTCGGGCAATACAATTCTAGTTCAGGCAATAAATGTTGTACCCCCTTGAGGCCAGTCCATATTGTATAACTATCATTATTATAATTGTTATGTAATCCACCTCCATTTCTGGCCTCCAGGGCGGGCAAGCTGCTAGAGATTGAGCGTCTGCTGCAGCTGGCCGAGACCTACGTGGTGACTGTGGAGGACCAGTTCACCTCGCCGCGCACCATCCTGCCCCACGGCGCCTCCTTCCAGGGACACACTATCACCATGCATGTCGCCTGCACCGACGCCCACCGCACCGAGTTTGTTGTGGTGGTGAGTAACAGTGTCTGGCTTAGGGGCATGTGGGGCATTCCTGTGGCTTTTGGATATTCTCTGTCAGTGAGAGATACGACGCATCTTTCCTTGACAGCAAATATTGTTGACATTGAGTGAGGTTATGTGATGTTAAGGCTACCTACAAGATTAATTTTTAGAAACACTAGCTGTTCAATGGGGCATCAGTACAGAAATAGTGATAAAACTGTGTTGAAGGCGAACATTCTCTATCTCCCATGCACTAGCCTATAGTTAAGTTAACACCAACTTTGTATTACCTATGATTAGGTAATAGTGCATGACAGCATTGTAGTGAATGATTTATGTTACTCTTTACATAATTTTGTGATGAATTAGTGGTCAGTTGTAGATGGTATGTATGTAAAGAATGACATCCTGAATAAAGTGATGTCTAAGTGATGGCTTGTAAATCTGAAATTTCACAATGTGTTCCATCCACACTCTTCTTTTCTGTCTGTAGGGGCACAGTAACGAAACACTGCAGAGTGTGAGGAGCAAGATCGCCCAGCGGCTAAAGACGACACTGGACAATGTCCAGATTATGGCCAATGACAGATTGGTACGTTGTGAATGCTATCTCCAATATCTCCTGTGTTCAACATGTGTGCTGAATGTGTTACAAAGATTCAAGCTGAGTGATGGATAGATGATGTTTCCCAAACTGTTAGTGGCACATACACGAGAACAGGTACCAACTGTTCAGAGCCTCAAATGGATCAGATGTCAGTACACTGTCAACTCGAGTTCACACAAATGAGATGAGAAATAAGATGATGTGCTCAAGAAATTGATGAATTTGCAATTCTTCATAAAATAAACATGAAATGTATGAGTTTGAGGTGCAGATCTTAAAAGGTGTAAATGGACCAATCTGTCTCTTAGCTTATATAAGTTTCTGAAACTTGAATAGCTTCTCCTGACATTTTTCAACTACAGCTGCTTTAAATTTGCTTTTGTCGCTGTGTACTGTAAAAGTGGATATTTTTGCATGACTAATTTTTCACCCTCGGCCGGGTAAGATGAGTTTCGAATGTGTTTTTAATTCTGCAGAATCAAGACATCAACTGCTGGAACATATGGCATGCAAAATATTAGGGTGCTTTTAATTTTTGCGCTAGTTTGTGGTTGCACGAAATGGGGGAAAAGTTCAACACTGCAAAAATGTCCACTTTTACAGTAGAACAAAAAATAAAAAAAAATGTCGGGACACTTCCATGGTAGCACAGATCCTCTTGACCTTCAGCAGAAGTCTACGAGCTGACAGTGTGTCAGGACTCCAGGTGACTTCCAGTCCAGTCAACCACAAACTAGACCTCTGATAAGCCGTCCACTCGCATATTTTGTCCCCCATTGTAGATGGTGACAACCAAGGACCAGAAGCTGCTGTCTGAGCTTGAGTTCGATGAGGAGCAGGACCTCAGTGTCAAGTTGCATGTACCGGTCATATCATCAGTAGGCAGCAGTGCAAGAATAGATGACGTAAGTCTGGTCTATAACAAATATTGATAGAAGTGTTAAACTGGGTTGCTGTTTGGGATGAGTTTTCTTCAAGAATACCCACTCTTGGATATGAATTTTTCTTCACCTCTGCTTTATAATCTCTTGCTTTCTGTTGGGTTGTTTTTTGTTTGTTTGTTTGTTTGTTTGTTGGTTGTTGTTTTGTTCTTTTTTTTGGGGGGGGCATCATGTTTGTGTGGGGTGTTATTTATTTATTTATTTTTTAATGGGAGTGTTTATTTTTTATGTAAGTAGGTTGCTACTCTGTAGAACCCTTGTGTTGCATGTATTACTCCAGCCCCTCACACAACATCCACCCCACAAAAAAAAAAAACCAACAACAACAACACAGCTTAGTTGACAGATAGACATGATATGCATACACACAAATGAGTAGCCCAGATATAGGTATTTGATAGAAAAATGTGTTTGAAATAGCCACTCTTCTTCCTAGTGTACAAAGGCAAGCCTCAACCAAATACTTTCAGATATGAATAAGTCTTTTCCTCAGAACCCTTGGAGGTGCCATGTCAGTATCCTTCAATTATACGAAGACAATTTGTACTCAGGTTTCAAGAACGGCATTTCTGTGGTGAGAGGTACATTTTACAGTTTAACCATACAAAAACTCTGATGCATGATTGGATAGGTGTTCCATTCAAATGAAATAAAGGCATAGTAAACCAAGGCAAAAGCACATCAGTGCAGTTGCCTAAGCATGATCATTTGTTTGTGTGTTTGATTACATGTGTTGTTTTGTTTTGTTTTGTTTCTTTCAACTCCAGTGCAGAAAAAAGAATGTAAACATTGACTCCTCTTTCTGTCGCCTAACACTTACATCCACCACTGATCATAAATTCATGGAGTGACGCTATGTTTCCTCCCCACAGAACATGACATCCTACAGTCACTCCCATGCATCGGAGCAGGAGCGGTCGTTGCCTGGCGTAGTCATGGCAACGGGAGGTCAGGTCTTCGAGATGCTGTATCAGCTTGCGGAGCTGGATGAGCCCAGGTATGAATTACGTTCATTGAAGGCAGGTTTTATTTCACCTATGTGAGAACAGCTTGGGCATGTTTATGATACTGATGTTTTCAGAGAGAGTGCTACACCTACATTTGCTCTTTACAGTGGCACAAGCTTAAAGCCCGTGTACAGTAGTCGATTAGACACCTGAATTGTCGCCAAAAGCCACGAATGCGATTGATTTTCTCAACGAGACATTGTAGAGTATTATATAGCATTCTGACATTGATATACATGGATTTTGAGGGTTGAAATTACTGAAATTACCCGATCACCGAAGTGCTTCAAAATCTAGTTTCGCCAGTTTCGCGGTCAGTTTTTTCTTTCGAATAAGTACGATCGGCCGTTACTTCAACAGCACCACCATGCGGTGTGTTTGTGCCATCCACAAACTTTCCTCCCGATTTTCCGCCCGATCGAGAGCGAGTGAGACACGATGGTGCTACAACTGTACGCATAGCTACAGTAATAAAGCAATCGCTGTCTGTTGTGTGACCGCGCTAAGTCGCGCTGAGCCGTAGCACTCAACTAACTGCCTCTGACCGACCAGACGCTGTTACTAGTGTACGCTGTGCGAATACACGTACAGCGACTGGGCTGTGTACAGCCAAGGAGGTATCTCATACACACCGCCGTGGGCTACACCTCCAACTGTGCAGTTTGTGACACGTACACGTTCATCCACTTCGGTGGGAAACGGTGGGATCAGTCGGCAAGGAAGCCCGAAAATATCCAAAATATCCAAGTCCTCCCAGGCGTGACCTCGAGTTGACCCCGCAGGTCATGGTATGAGAGAGCGCGATTGCAGAGTCGTTTTGAAATGCTCATATCTTGGTCACTGAATTACATTTTCACATGATTTTTCTTTATTTGATAGGTAAGGGTTAAAACTTGGATGTGATTTTGTTCATTTTTCCAAGAAAGACATGAAAGACTATCAACTTCGTGGCTAATTAATTGCCGATGTTCCGGAAATAATGGGTACAGATATTCTTCTAAAATCCTCCTAAAAGTCTTCTTTTTCATCGTAAGGCACCAACGAAAGTTATACCATGTAAAAGAATAATTATTCAGCTTTAAGATGATACCTAGAGTGTAATGTGATGATTTGTAGATGGGTCAGCAGCCAGCCGAAATCATGGGGATGTCATTCCTTTTTTTCTCGGCACAAAATCGCGAAAATACAGTATTGTCCCACATATAGAAATTGACGTGTGTCCTCGATGCCTTTGTTCGTGTGTTACGAGCGACCCCATGCAGGCAACGTACTACATGTACTCGACATGGTCAGTTATGAGCGTCTAGCTGTGATATACATGTACTGTACTTGTGTCTGTCATTAGATATTAGGTACTAATAGTCTACTGCCTCTTGCTGGGCCTCTCTCCCACTCCCTCTCCCTCTCTTTCTTCGATTACATGGAAAGAGTTCCTTATGTCCCCCCCACTAGTTTGCTCAAAATGGATAGATTGCTATTTTTTTTTTATACTAATACCAGTAATGGACTAATAAAGGTTATGCTATTTATGGGAAGACTTCCCATAACCTTTATTTAATTTATTATTAGTGAGGGGGAATGGTGGTTTGTTTATTTTGTTTAAATTGGTGTGTGTGTGTGGGGGGGGGGGGGGGACATAAGGAACTCTTTCCGATTCCATGTTTTCCCTTGTTCTTGTAAATCATAATACAAAATGTACAAGTATGTTTATTTGGTTTGCTTTTGTCCACCCTTCTGATTTCGTTGATGGGAAGTGCTGTCTGATTCTCAGTTTCATTCTGCCATCAATCATTCAGATCACTCTCTCTCAATTCAAAGCATCATAAGCATTCACTCAAATATACTATAACCACTAGTTATACCCTTTACTCCCGTCAAAGTGAACACAGTTACATTATATCAAAATTCCACTTACAACATTATCCACTTTTTTTTTTTAATTTGCTCAGTTATAACAAGTGCTGTTCATTATTCTGAAGGTCACTGTTCAGAAGGTTCGTTATTCCGAAGGGTTGTTAATCCGAAACACGCAAATTCCCTATATAGTACCTAGAGGTTCGTTAATCCGAAAATGTGTAGCGTTATTCTGAAGGTTCGTTATTCCTGAAGATTGGTCAATCTGAAAATGAAATTCGAAACAATGAACCTTCGCAATAACAAATCTCAGGAATAAAGAGCCTTCGGAATAACGAACCTACGGAATAACGAGCTGTTACCTAACATTTTGATATAAAAAAAAGAAAACTGCTGATCCTAAAGGACTTCACTACAATGGGAGGCCATTGTGCCTATTCTCTCTATTACTTTAGGAGGCCTACCTAACTAGGCAAAGAACTTTCGATACATTATTGCACATGTCATTTTCATCAATTAGTAAAATACCTTCTTTATTCATTAATAACAACAGAGAAAGGAGCACAATCGACAAGTTCTCTTTCCTTTATAAATGTATATACATCTCCACATATTTATTACATGTAGGTGTTGAAAGAACTACATTGTAGTTTAGTTTCAAGGTACTGTATCCATCACTCTTCATGGCAATGTATCACACACAAGACAAAAATATCTACGTTACCAAAAGCAAGAGCTGCATAAGCAGTCTACAGTTTTATCTACTTTTTAGCATTATAGTCAAGTGCAGTTTAGATTATTTTATTTATTTATTTATTCATCCATTTACTTATATAATATATATATATATATATATATATATTTTTTTTTTTTTTTTTTTTTTTTTTTTTTTTTTTTTGGTGGTGGTGGTGGTGGAATTGGTATCAGTCTCAGGCCAAGTCACATGTAAGAGACCTATGAAAGGTACAACTGTCAGCAGTCTTTTGAGTAGGAACATGAGTAGGAACAGTCTGTCTTGACTGTGATGTACAGTGAACATTTCAAAAATAATTCTTCTGGTGAAGCTCAGTAAAAAGACAAAAGCAAACGCATGTACATGTACCAGGTACATGTAGTTTGAACAATTGCAGAGCTACATTGTATCAAGCAGATCTGTATAAATAATTTGCAGGCAAGTTTTCGAACTGGCAATAAACAAACTATACTGATACATGTTGTACAAACATGGAAGAGTTGTGAATATTGCTTGAATGTTTTGTAAGTGAATAAATACTAGTAAAGCTAGAATAACACAAATGTTTTTGAGGCAATTATACTCTGTAAATTACATGCCATCTACACTTTTGGCAAGGTTTCACTCAAATGATACAGAGATAACTTCATTAATAGTCCAAACTGCATGAACGTTTGAGGGTGTACAAATGTCCTTGAGTACTCTGGAGGCAGGTACACAAACATGTATCTACTAGTATACACATCACCAAGGCTTCACACACATGAATAGAGGGTCACATAAACTCGCAGCTGCAAAAGCAATTTGAAGGTGTACATGTATACATAATTATAAAGTGTACTTATTGGAAACAAAATGAAACACGTACAAACTAGAAATGTCACTATGGCGACTGGTTTGCCTCCACCATAATGCATGGTTCTCCAAATAGGTCTTTACCACAATGTCTTGACAATGTGTGATGACAGTTTCACATAACTACTGGCAAAAATATTAAAGGGAAGATAAACCCCAAGAACAATGTGGATTGAGTGAAAGCAGCAACATTAGTAGAACACATCAGTGAAAGTTTGAAGAAAATCGGACAATCGATGCAACAGTTATGAATTTTTAAAGTTTTGGTGTTGGAACCGCTGGATGAGGAGACTACTAGAGGTTATGACGTATGAGTGGACTACAATATCAAGAAAATATAAAGAAAATACTACAAAAATCCATTTTTCATGAAAATTACAAATTCCATCAACTTGATATTGACATATGTTAAGGGTAGCAATTATTCCCCCTGCTTTCTGAAAGCGGTTGGTCAACTGCTCTTTCATAATTCTAGAAAAGTGAATTTTTGTTGAATATCCTTTATATTTTCTTTGTATTGTTGTCCACTCATACGTCATATCCTCTAGTAGTCTCCTCATCCAGCGGTTCCAACACCAAAACTTTAAAAATTCATAACTTTTGCATCGATTGTCCGATTTTTCTCAAACTTTCACTGATGTGTTCTACTAATGTTGCTGCTTTTACTCAATCCACATTGCTCTTTGGGTTTACCTTCCCTTTAAGAATGACAGGTTTGCCACAAATGCAATGAATGTTCACTTTCCTTGAACTAGGTTTATTTGGTTGAATGGCTATCGAGTCTAATAAGAGTGCAGGTATTTGGGGATTTGTACCCAACTTTTGACCCTTTCATAAGTTTAAAGAAGAAATGAAATTTAGCGCTTTCACTTGACCTTTAACCGTTTGGCCTTTGACCTTTTGACAAGAAACTTCCAAGAGAATACGTATTGGGTAATACTTGTGTATGCATACACTAAGTTTCAAGAAAAAAATCCTGCAGGCATTGCATATGTAGATAAGAGGGAAACAATGACAATTTAATGAGTTGCAGAGACTCCAACTCTCCCGTTTTCGACGGGAGATCTCCTGCCGAAAAACCCACTTTTGCAAAATCTCCCGTTCTCCCGCTTGAGAGCTAATTCCTCCCGCCCTGGCTCTGTGTCTCCCATTGGAAATGATTTCTTACTTATTGCTACCGTATGTTGAAAAACCAAGCCTTGGATAGCACCAGAGAGCATCTAGAACCATACGAACTTCGCACTGATGAACTTGGAGTCTCCTGTTTGCTAGGGGTTTCGGGCGGGAGAATCTCCAGATCAGAAGGTGCTTGGGGTTGGGGTCTCTGGTGTTGACCTTGACCTTTGACTCATGACCCCTTAATTCCCTACATGATCACTGTCATTCATTACATAAGTTCCATGACGATACCTTGAAACATTTATGGAGAATTAAGTGACATTTTCACTTGACCCTTGACCTTCGACCTCGTGACTCAAAACCTCCCTGGGGAATCTTCATTTGGTAGTTATGTACAGTATACACCAAGTTTCAAGAAAATACCTCCAGGCATTGCAGAGGGGGAAATAGTGAAATGTTCAGCATTTGACCTTGACCTTTTGACCTTTGACCTTGAGTATGTGCACTCAAAAGTTTATAGGCACAACTTCACCCACTCATACATATACATGTAAAGTTTCATTTGATACCTCTAACGGTTTTTTAGATACAATGTCCACAAAATTGATTACAGATGGAAGGATGGACGGACGGAAGGACGGACAGACGGACAACATGAAAACATAATGCCTCCGACGACACTTTGTGGCGGAGGCATAAAAATATAAACTTGATCAACAGTCCAAACAGCAGAGAATGTTTTGAAGGTGTAGATGTACATGCCCTTAATTACAATTGTACATGTACTTTGAAGGCAAGTATCTATTGGTCACTGCCAATGTTTCAAACTCATAAACTGGCAGCTGCATCAACAATTCAAAACTGTACGTACATGTACATAATATAAAGTATGCTTATTGGAAACAAAACAGATATAACATTTTGAATACACTTCAAAACATCAATATTACTAGAAATCAAAGCAGACAGATCAGAACTGGCCCTTATAACATCTTGCAAAACATCTATGTGAAGAAATCTTTCATCCCCAACTTTAGCATTGGCTGTACAGTGTATACACATGTACCGTACAATCTTATCTGAAATGTCCAAAGGCAAACTAATCATCCCAACATCTCGTGTCAACTGGATACATATGTATCAGTACATCAGGGCTGCCAACACTGGAAACTAGTTGAGAGTGAGACTCCCATAGGTCAATGCTATAATTTAGGAGTCAAAATGTGTGAGATCAATAGAAATGCATGCAAATGAAATAAAGTTTTAGGGTGAGAAAGGACCAAAATATGCGAGTCTCAGGCTCAATGCGTGAGAGTTGGCAGCCCTGCTGTACATGTGTACAAGCAGCATCATACACATTTAAAATATCTGTGTGTCACTCTCTTCATGTTTATAAATGAATGAGTGAATGATATTCAACCCCCTTACCAGTAACAATTCACTCGACCACTCTGGTGTGGAGTATTGGCCAACATGACCCCCCCCCCCCCCAGGTGGTATAAAAATCTTCTCATCTTACCTTTCACAGGGTCCACAATTTTTCTTGATAGGTATGTGATAAGAGCATGCTCGGTCATGTGAACATGTACAAATTTCGGCCGATTTGGTGGAAGTGCATGTTGTATCATCATCTATCTAACTGCTGTGTCAGAATCTTCATCTTCCTTATCCCTTCTTGACCATTCAATTCTTTTTGATGACATACCTTGTGTACCTACCTGATCAAACAGAATTCTTAAATCTTTGAAACCTTTTCTGAAATATCATAACCAAAATGTCAACAACAAAACATGTATACTCACTAAACCTCTTATAGTGCGTCAGTGGTGATGTACAAATTAAATTCATAATTAGGCCCCCTGTTGAGTAATGGCTGGACATCCAGATACTACTTCATACAAAGTACTTGGTTCCCTAACATTTATCAAGAATATCATGAAGGATAATATCTAATTTAATGAGGGCAGGCAACATTTGAAGTTTCATCCCTCATACTTCTGCCGTCTGTACAGACTCCAAAGGAATTTACATGCACTGATTTAACATATTATAGATTATTGCATACATTTGTACATGTAGTTCCATACATTGATTATCTGTATTCGTCGAACTTCGCATTTACTACAACACCCTTGCTTTTCAAAGGATAAATGTACCTTCGTCTTTACTAAAAATGTTACCGTAAAGATGAATGAAGAATAAAGTTGATATAGAATAATATGTTATATCAACTTCATTCTTCTATTGTATCATACATGTATCACATTAGCACCTTTCTGAGTTAGGTTATCATGATGACATACTGCTCTAGGTTTTTCAATGAACTGAAAAAGTCTACTATTCAGTTGTTCTCTTGCAACAGCAGTGCTCTCCTTGATAAAATCTGTCAGAGATTGAATGGTGCATCCAGGAAAACAAAACAGAACTGTGCAAACGATAGCTTGTACAGTGTAGATCTCCTCGTTTATGTCATGCAGATTATCCTGGAGGCCACGGAGAAGAGAATCACCAGAAATATGCACGTTCCACCGATGTGATGTCAGGTACTGGGGATACCTACGTGTACAAAGTGACACAAGAGAAAGAGATTAGAGAAAGGATTAGAAAATGCATAACAATTTTCCCAGCCATTACTCCAAATTAATAATGGATGATATTCTAACCCATTATTCACATAACATGTCTGAAAACATTATTATGAAGGAGTAAACCCCAATACAAGCAAAGAGAAACTACAGAAATGCACTGTACGTACATGTGCACATACATGTATACACACATTGAGAGAAAAAATAATGTAAGAATCAGTAATAATTCATAACTCACACACCTTGTAAGTAAAACCTCTCTGAGAATAATTCAGACTACATCCTCGTAAAATTTATTGGTAGATGTGGAAGACTCTGCATCTCCACTACACTGTATTTACAGACAATACAGCTGTACACTTGTACAGTAAGTTGGATACCAACTTGAACAATTCAAAAAGCCTGGTACTCTGTTCGTCTTAAACTTGCAGCAGGGTCAACTCTTGATGATTTCCTGAAAATTATGTTTATATCAGAGACTCTTGTCAATAATGTCTCGCAAGTAGGCACAATAATATTGAATCTATTCTAGGGTTAAGGGTAGGAGTAGGACAGGTTCTCGTTTGAAACCCAATCATAGGTCACTGCAATATCCACAGCCAACACCTTCAAGAAGTTCACTCAGCAAAGCATCTGGGGGTCCATCTTGACAGAAAGCTGAATTTCAACACACATATATGGAATATTGATGCCACCGTCAAGAAGGCAAACTCTATTTGTGCCTTCTTCCGTCGTATCTTTCTTCAGACACTGCAATCAGAAGATAAAGCAGGCCACCTATTTCACCTACATTCGTCCAGTTGTGGAGTATGCCGCAACAGCATGGGACCCACACACCAGGAAAAATGTGAACAAGATCGACATGGTTCAGCGACGAAGTGCATGTTACGTGACTGGCAACTTCAAATGTCACAGCAGTGTCACCGCCATGTTGGACAGGTTACACAATGGCCATCACTTGCTAGCAGGCATCTACAAAGCCATCTTGTAATGCTGTATCGCATAAGTTATGATCTGGTGAACAATGACTTGCAGCAATACCTACAAACGTCAACATCTTCCACAAGAGGGAATGATTCCCGCTTCAGGACAACATTATGCACCAATCTGGTGTATATACATGTATAGCTCATCCTTCTTCCCCAGAACTGCCAGAGACTGCACGGAACCACCTACCAGCAGACCCAGCTGACTCATCCTCCCTCGAGGCATTCAAGTCCTTCTTGAGGGAGATGTCACTGCAGCTCATGATATGTATGAAATTATGGATTTTTACTTGCATTCCATACGTATATGTACTGTAAAAGTGGAAATTTTCGCAGTGTTGAAATTTTCGCACAACCAGAAAATAGCGCGAAAATAAAAGCACGCGAATATTTTTGCTTGCCAAATGTTCCTGTGTGGGATGTCTTGATTCCGCGGAATTAAGAACACACAAAACTCTTTTCACCCGGCAAAGCGCGAAAAATTAGTCGCGTGAAAATATCCACTTTTACAGTAATATGTTTTGTAAATATACTAGGCCTACTTGTGGAATTTGACTGGCACTGGTAGACCACACATACGGCTGCACACTCTCACACACTACAACAGTGCGTAATCTTCAAGTTCAAGCAGGAAGCTGCACTTAACAGAAGAAGAAGAAGAAGAAGAAGAAGAAAGAGTAGCCTATACAATTGGGCTACTCTTTCAAACGAGAACCTGTCCTACTCCTACTTGTACGAGAACCTGTCCTACTCCTACTTGTACGAGAACCTGTTCCAGAACCTATGTTACTCCTACAGCCACAGGCTGGAATCCTACCCTACCACCTTACTAACTAAACACAGCCCAGTCGCTGTACATAGGTACGTCGCGACGTACCATGTACAGTGACTGGGCTGTGTATGTAGTTACCACCCTACAAGGTTGTAGTGTATAAGGCCTACCGTGTAGTAACACACGTTAGAACATAATTTTCAGGAAATAATTAAGAGATGAAGATAAAGACTGTTCATTATACTATAATTTATAGACAGCGTCATCCGATCACTCTTTCTTGAGCTGTAAAATCCATACTCCAATATAATAATCCAATATTTGTACACTGTACAATTGTTGTAAATTAGCTCAATAGCTGTAACGTTACAAACACAACTGCCATCGCCATCGCCACATACACAACACACGATCACGCGATCACGGAGTTTCACTTGACCGAATGAACGACGCTAATTTCAATGTATGGGACTGACCCCGCGCCTCTGCAGAGATGCGTCAACGGTGCATCTACGGTCCGAAAAAGTCCCCTTCTGCACTAGATGCGATCACGTGACCTTCCGGGGGACTAGAATACATTATTTGGCCTCTAAAAGTACAATCTTTAGGCCTAATTTTCAATAAATTATGCTTTAAATTGTCTTTATTTACGTCCTAACTTAGATAAAATAGCGACCGGCGTCTGGTTCGCATAATCCAACTCTGTGGGCTACTACTCTGTTACTGAGTATGTATGAAATCCCTGTAACCTACCCGTATATCGCGGCCAGCAGCCCCATAAGCATAGCGTAATGGGTGTGCGGCAAAGAGATTTTTCTCCTCCCCACCCACTGGGCCGTGGGGAAAATCTCTTTGGTGTGCGGCCAGCAGCATAAGTACGCTATAGCGTGTGGGGCTGCCGGGTAGCAGTTTGTTTCCCTAACCTAATCATGCTAACACAACAGTAAACACAACAGTTGAGTGAAACGCTAAACGAATAAACTAACGCAGTATAAACGGTAGGCCCTATGTTTACAATTACAACCCTCTAGTAGTCCAGATGGATGTATTCTAGACATAGAACAAACTGGTAACTCGTAACTTGTTGGTAACTTGTTGGAAATGTGGGTCGCATTTACTTACACAGTCAGCAGCAGCCCTGCGAAGTCCCGTCCCCGCCATTCGAGACGGCACTTGCCTGGCGAACCTCCATCGACGACGTGTGTAGTAGTGTGCTATGCATGCTGTATACAATGACTCAATGTACAATGTACATGTACGTATACTTCTGTACTTCTGCAATACGATGGAGTACGATCACAGCGCGATGTAAACTTGTAACCGTTTCATTACCATCACCGTTGAGGGAGCTAAACAACTTTTTTTTTCAAACCAAATTCGAATAAATTCGGATAAAGTTGGGGCATGTCGTCTTTTTTCCGTTCGTTCGTTTATTCATATTTTGGCCATTTCTGACCCAATTTTCTTCAAACAAACGGCACCTGTGCTTTAGATTCATAATTTCACATCAATATGCATAGCTATTTTGCTTCCAGCTGACGAAGTAGTTAAAATCCCAAACGCCACCTCCCCCACTTCTGTACACGCCCTTTAAGTTAGGGCATATTATCATCATTGTTTGCAAACCCTGATATCATGTTTTCCATGTAAAATCATATTACATATCATATACAATCATATAATCATATACAATCATATTACAACAAAACATAAAACTGGTTGAGGTGGTAGCATTATGTACTCTGAGTCCATGTGTATGTTTTGTAGCAATTTTGCAACTCCTGAGGATTAAAGTCCGGAGAACAATATTAATGACAAGAAATGGATCACTTTGCTCTGGCTATTTCAGAGTGCTGTGAAACAAAATAGAGAAATACCTCATGTATCGATACACGTGGAAAGACAAATTAAAGTTTCAACATGTGATGTAAACGAGTATACAAAATTTTTGTGTAATACTTTACCATGGACAAATATTAGTGAGCAAATGTTGTATGCATGTTTCAAATAAATAAATAGATAATGTCAATATCTCCTGCACCTCTCCTCTCTCTCTCACCTCATTACCAAGTAGAATTACAGAGAGAGTGCGCAAGCTCCTCATGATGATACCAACTGACCCATCGGTGCCAGAAGCCCTCGACTCCATTTGCAGACAGGTACATGACATGAGTTGCTGCCGAGCACTCGGCACACAGAGCTGCCAATTGTTACTTTTTGCAGTGCTTTGTACTGTTTTTCGCCAAAGAGACTACAGATTTGATTGTATTACTATACATGTCTACTGCAGGAAAGGTGAAAATGTTGTTTTTCTACCAGAGATATGCCCTTGTAGCCCTCAATATTCTGCAATGCTGTCTCATTTTGGACCTACCTTTGCCACTGCTACTGCAAGTCATAAACTAAACTGACTTAATACATGTATGACCATTCCCCCCCCCCCCACAGCAGCAGATGCGTGCAGATTTTTTTTGTGTGTTTGTGTGCATTCTTTATTTGAATTTTGTTTGATATTACAAAATCGTACCAACACATACACACAGACTACATTACACAGATTGCTGAAGTACAAACTTCTGTTCATCTTTACATTGTATGTTAATTGCTTCTTTTTTTGATACATTAGGGTTCTGAGAGCATTACAAGTCTTTCAGGAGACCCGTCAGGATCAGAGACCAGCACCAAGGATTCTTCCAGAGCCACCCTTGAGGGCCTGTTTCGTGCCAACAATGTGCACGGCATGTCGGCCTTTCGTGTCCTCTACAATCTTGAGGTGAGTATTGTGCAGGTCTCTCTGATTCGAGATTTCGTGACATGCTACATTGTACGACTCCTTTTCCCCTGTCACAGCTTTTTTTAAAAATGGTGATTAAATGGTGATTTTTATTTATCTTCAGTTATCACTGCACTCATCTGTGTAAGTATGAATGGATGAGATGAATCTGAGCGTGAGATTTTATTTACAGAGTCAACACAAATATCTTGTTAATTTCTACCAATGATAGCAGGAAAAAAACAGCTAAATTGTCACAGGTTGCCCACGTCAGTGCTTTATTACACATGAGTGTTGACTGTTTCAGTGTGAGTAATGAAAGAAGTTGCCATCAAAATGGATGAAACAGTGTCGCAGTGCAGTGATGATTCCTCTAAGGTGATTATCAGCAGTTCTAATGAAAGATGGGAAATGATGTTCAATCTAGTGAAGTGCTTTCATGTAATGTGTAATTCCAAAGTTACATGTTATGGATTTCCCTCCCATCAAAAATGAGTCTTGAGGTATTAAAAAAAAAAAAATATATATATATATATATATATATATATAATCATTGTAAATGAATAATGAACAAATGAAAATTAGATGAAATGTCTCAGTGATGCAACTTCATCATCATTTATCTTCCTGTTGTTATCTTATCCATCTCTCTTCCTTAGGTACTAAGTAGCAAGCTGATGCCCTCCATGCAGGAAGACATTGGCACCCAGACCAGCGCCCAGAACTTTCGGGAGAGCTTCCTGAACACGGGCGGCCTGAGCCTGGTCATCAATGTCCTGCAGAGGGACTCCATCCCACAGGAGGTGGACGGCGAGACGCGCAGGGGTTGCTACTCCATCTGTCTCCAGCTGGCCAGGTAGAGGGCGCTTTTAGACTCAAACTTTTCCAGCTAACACTTAAAGGGCACTTTTAGATGTAGATTAAAGGGTGTGTACAGTTCTGGTTGAGGTGAGGATTTAGCTTTTAACATTTTGTGAGATATTCAGAGACCACTCTATGAGATGTCAAAGAGCATGCAGTTCTAAGGGGTATCAAAAGTTTATTCGATGAAAATCGGTTTTGAAATGGCTGAGATATTGCAAAACAAGGTGAAACAAAGAGATCCTAATCAAAGTTGTGGCCTGTCGCCTTTAATTATTATCATTTTTTTGCATATCTCAGCCATTTGAAAACCAATTTTCATCAAATAAACGCTGAATCCTTCTTAAAATTACATTCTCTTTCATATTTCATAAGAGGTTTCTCCTTATCTCACTAGGAATGTTTTAAACCTGAATCCCCACCTCAACCAGTACTGTACAGTCCCTTTAAGCAGGGGTAGTGGGGAAACATACATAATGAGATATCAGGAGGGTTTGAAATGTTATTATTGGTGGAGGTTGTACTAACTTCCCTCTCATAGTAGCTTTTCAAGCCACAAGACTGATGATTATTTTGTGCATTCCTGATAACAAAAGTCATCCTCTGTTACATATTATTCCCCTCCCCCCATTGTCATCCCAAATTTACCTCCGTGCTGTTACATCTAAGAACACTGGTTAATTTGTACTTCTCTTGAGTCTTGGAAAATTCAGGAGAGGGAGATGTGAGATGGTATTGGTGTGTATCCAAGTCTCTGAACTGAGTTCGTAGGCAGGCTCTTTTACCCTTTACCATGCCAGGGATATTTGACAGTGTGTGCAACACTACAAACCGAATTCACGAAGGTGGTACAATCTTTGTCCATGGTTTAAACCATGGACAAAGACTGTAGTTTTGTATGGGGCACCAAGTGTCGCATGGCACATTTCATTACGAAATCATTTCTTTCGTCAAGGAAATGTTAACATTCCATTAGGAAATGAACAACAAAATGACTGATTTTGTAGTGAAATAGGCCATGTGACACTTGGCGCCCCATACAAAAATATGGTATGTGTCCATGGTCTAAACCATGGACAAAGATTGTACCACCTTCGTGAATTTGGGCCTATAGGGCTTACTGTGCCAATCACTCAAACGACACAAAGGGTTAATCTAACCACAACCTTAACATGCCCTTGCTTTGAAGATTGTTTCCAAACTGTTAGCTAGCCAGTAGCTCTTCTACCTTATTACCTTGTAGGTTCCTGCTGTGTGGACAGACCACCACCGACCTGAAGGAGAGTGACCTCTCGCTGAACGACAGCAGCGTCTTCGAGGCCTCAGCCACGGACTCCTCGGCCATCTTCTCCTCCAGCTACGGCAGCTCGCCCCGCAAGATGAGCCTGGTGGAGCGCATGTCCAGCGTGGAGGCCAGCGGGGACCTGGCCAACCGGGAGGGCACGTCCGTGGCCAGAACGGTCATCCAGGTGGGATTAGGCTCCGTAGGCCTACTCTTCCACAGAGTTTGCTGCCCACAAACTGCGGGTGAACTCAAAGTGTTTTGACATGCTAATTGTTTCAGTTTTGTTTTATCTCTCCACTTGTACAAATGAAATCCATTACGACAAATCAACAACTTTCTGCATCAGAGCTCATAAAAAGGTCTTCACTTGTTCTTCTTTTGAATGATTCACAAAATTGATGCCAGTCATATTTAGCATGGCAATAGTTCAGATACAAACTCTGTGAGTGAGGAACAATGCTAGAAAATACAAGACTGTGTTCATTTATAAGAGAAGTGGCAAGAAGGAAACAAAAACTGATAAAACTCTAATGAAAAAGTCAGTGCTTTCTCTAGTTTGGCTCAGAACAGTTAACATGTTTCACTGTTCCTGTCTCCCCTGTCAATATTGTCCGCTTTTTCTCCGGTGCTAGAAGTTGTATATGCAGACTGTAAATATTGCAGATAAAATGACAAAAAATAGAAACAATACCATACTTGCCAACTAATAAGATTTTATCAGATTCAGTAAGATTTTTTACATTAAAAATAGCAAAATAAGATTTTAAAAAAATATTTAGATATACCTTTCATGTGTATTTTCTGAAGATTTGACTGAAAGTAAGATTTTTAACTTCAGTTTGCATATAAAATAAGATTTTTGCAATCCACGAGTAAGATATTTCATCTTGAAATGTTAGCAGGTATGCAATACTTATGAGGATTGTGTTGCACATTCAAAGAGATACTCCAGAGCAATGTATGCATGTTTGACATGCTATCACTATGTATTTCAACCTTGAATGCAGACCATGAACTCCAATGACTTCACTTCCATGGTGACATGTTTGATGAGAGTGACGTGGGCAGCTGCTGCTGGTAACCTACGCCTGGCCAACACTAGCCAGCCCATCAAGGAAGTGCCTGGCGGTGGGTTCGCCACTGGCCTGGGCAGACGGAGCAGGCATAGCAGTGCAGGTAACGTGTCTGTATGTGTGCGTGTGTATGTATCAGTAAATGCATAAACCTGTCTGTCTGTTTGTCTATGCCTGTGTGTGTGTGTGTGTGTCAGTGAATGCATGCTCTGTTCTGTCTGATTGTCTGTGTGTGTGCATGTGTGTGTGGATGAATGTGTATGTGCAGTGGGTATAGATACTTGTGTGTGTGTGTGTGTGTGTGTGTGTGTGTGAGTGTGGGTGTGCTTGTATCCATCCATCTGTCTGTCTGTGTGGCTCTGTCTGTCTGTGTTTGTGTCTGTATGTGAGC
The DNA here is from genome assembly GCA_033980235.1 of Diadema setosum. NCBI lineage: Eukaryota > Metazoa > Echinodermata > Echinoidea > Diadematoida > Diadematidae > Diadema > Diadema setosum. The sequence continues at coordinate 11,137,864 of CM067072.1, read as the reverse complement.
TTGCCGAAGAGAGTTGTGATGTCTGAATATGCCATGCTTTACTGTGCTGTTGAATAACTAGCGCTACTGTCAACCTGTACAGACAAGATATTAAGTCTGTCCATTTCCATGACAATTTGTAAATGGAAGAGCACCCTGAGACACGTTAATTGTGCCATTATGGCAAAGATACATTCATACAAACATTACAGTTGTATTTCCTCGAGCAATCCTGCCGAAACTATTCCTCGTGTAAACAGCAAGGTTCAAATCAAAACTACCCAGCGAGTCATGACCAAACAGTCCAGGACTTGGTCCCAAGGCAGCCACTAGTTAACTTTGCTAGGAGACATTTTTATCAAATATTTGATACACTTTCATATATCCCATAGTTAACATGTGCCAACCTGTACCACTGTCACTCCAGGTACTAAAAGCCAACCCTTCCCTTTTTGTTCTTGTTTAATTATCTGTACAGGGAGCACCACAAGTAACTCCAGTCATGACAGCGAGTCACTCCATGCTGGGATCTGCCTCACTGCCCCCGAGGTGACGGCCAAGGATGCTGCCATCGCCAGGGAGGCCCTGGAACTCCTCGTAGCTTGCCTCCAGCTTAGGACCCACAATCTTAGTGAGCAACCAGACTAGGAAAAATTTCAATTCAAATCAAAGATATTTCCATTGTCACATTTTGTTTTTCAAATACAACAATTGCAACAAATCGGTGTAATGCAAAGTAGGTAAACATACATTTGAAAGCAGAAAAAAGGAAATGAGCAAGTGCATAGCCTACATGAAACTATTTGTTCAGAATGATTAACATGCTATTGGCAAGGAGAGGCCTTGAAAAATGAGTAAAATTAAATCATCAATTGACTGAGGGAGCAACACAAGAGAATCTTTTTTTTTTTCATTGACAATGAGGACTAAGATATTGGAATGACTTGGTGTTTGTCATCTGTAGGATCTGCATACTTCCCAACACCTTGCTAGCTTCTGCTCTTCAGAGCAGTAATGATGTAATTTTAACTTCAAACAGAAGAACAAAATTAATGCAAGGTAGAATTTCAAAATATTTGTGGGGCTGCAAAAATCACAGAACTGACAAGTCTGCGAAACTGCAATTAGGTTAGAATAAAACATGAAAGTGGTACCTGATGTATGAGTAAATGAGGCCTTGTGAAAATTCACAAAACGTGTCAGAACAAGCAATCATCTCAACCCGTCTGTGTATCTCTTTTTGTGTCTGTCTGTCTGTCTATCTGTCTATCTCTCTGTCTATCTATCTATTTATTTATCTATCCATTTATCTATCCATCTATCTATTTATCTATCTATCTATCTATCTATCTATCTATCAATCTATCTATCTATCTATTTATCAATTTATCTATCTATCTATCTATTTATCTATCTGTCTATCTATTTATCTATCTATTTATCTATCTATCTATCTATCTATTTATCTATCTATCTATCTATTTATCTATCTGTCTATCTATTTATCTATCTATTTATCTATCAATCTATCTATCTATCTATCTATCTATTTATCTATTTATCTATCTATCTATCTATTTATCTATCTGTCTATCTATTTATCTATCTATTTATCTATCTGTCTATCTATCTATCTATCTATCTATTTATCTATCTATCTATCTATTTATCTATCTATTTATCTATCTATCTATCTATCTATCTATCTATTTATCTATTTATCTATCTATCTATCTATCTATCTATCTATCTATCTATCTATCTTCTCCTTGCTCCTCCAACCCGCCTCCTGCATACAGCTTCCTTCTACACCCTGCCCGGCGTGGACGACTTCATCATCGACATCCTGCTGGCCTCGCCTCACTCTGAGGTACGGTGTGCTGCCTTGGACCAGCTCTTTACCCTCACCTATACCAGTGTGAGTAATGAGGGCGTGCGCATGCTGCACCCCAGAGACTTTGTCCTGCAGGTCCTGCTGCAGGCTCGCGTGCCCCTCTGGACCTCCAGTTCCCTCGTCAGGGGGGCCAACCACAGGTAAGGCCCATCCCCCTTCTCTTCCCCCCTTCCCCATCTCCCCCCCCCCCCCCCCTGACTCTTGCTCACTCTTTGTGCATTAGTACAATAGGTCTGATAAAACTTTAAATCATTTTATACCAACAGTAAAATGACACTAATTTCATATGTTTTGATTTCTGTTTATTCATTTTAATTTCCTTGGATTTTATTTTTATTAGTTGATGACATATCATTCAAATTAGACATCTTGTCCTTCACTTTTAACTGGGAATTGCTCATTTGGTGGTAGCATACAATACACTCAGTGTTTGATGTTGAGAATCGAGCTGTTGGCAGGGTTCCTAAAAGATTTTTTTTTTTTCGTATGTTATTTTTTGGAATAACACACTGTGTGTTCATGTGTTTCAGTGAAAACACCACCCCTCCATTATGTAACAAGCAATACAGACGGAGTACATAATCGGATATCCTCATTATACACTATCTATTTTGGTTGGTGTAGCGGAACTAGCCGTGAGATTCCATCCTAGACTGTAAACCTTTCTGTGCTTTTATACCCATTTTTTTTTTCTTTCCTTTGCACTAGAATTCTGAACCAGTGTTCACAGTACTTTGAGTTGAGATGTCGACTTCTTGAGGGTCTGAGAGGTGAGACTAGAAGGCCTGTAGATTTGTGGAGTTGTTTAGTTCTTTTGTTTTGTTTTGACATGATGGCATCCCCTTTAAACAAATGGAAGCTACTGTGTGTAGTACATACAGTGCAGTGTGATCTATTTTCTCATACTGTATACGCCATATATTTCGCGAGTCTAAATTTTCGCGAATCGGGAATTCCTGACGATTTTGCGAGTGGTTGAATTCACGATCATGGAGTCCTGTACTGAACGGAGAAATGTACACGCATACGTCACATCCACATGGGGATCAGAGTCAATATTTTCGCTTGTCTTTAATTTCGCGAATAGCACCTAACTCGCAAAATTCGCGGAAATAAAAACCTCGCGAAATATTTGGCGTATACAGTATATAGGTATAACAGTATGTGCTAGTAATTTGGTTTACTTGGTGTGTAGTGCAGTAATTTAAGTTGTATTCTTTGGTCATATGCATCAAAAGTTTTAATGAAATGTTAAATAGACAACCCTAGTACACTGATCACAGTGTTTGGAAAATGAGGATTGGCAGTTGTGGACTCCTTATAGTTGATATACTAAAATATTCTTCTATAGAAATTCAGTCTGATGAAAAAGTTTGTGCGACTTCGAACAGACTTTCATTTGTACATGTATTTTAGCATGGGTTATGAGTTATTCAATGAGCTCCCAGGGAATGGGACATTCAATTTACCTCAGTTTACAAAATCAAACAGCTTTTTGCCATTCTGTGTGCAAAAGAGAAATTTGTTTTTCCGGCAAGTACTTTTTTATTTTTTTGAGCTCTCACTTTTTCATGCAAAAGGCCATGAATATTTGTGAAATTCATCTAATTTGTCTTGCTAACAGTAGATGTTCAACTCATACGTACTTCATTTTGATAGATGTGGTTGATTTCTTTTTATCATATATCACTGAATTCCAAGAAATGCTAAAAGGTTTAGGGACTGATAAAATACCGGCACAACTGATTTCTGTCTTCCACGCACCAGTGAGCTCGCAAAAGCCCCTGAAGGTGAACCCAATGTCCATGCTGGGAGACGAGATAGACTGGCTGCACAACTTTGAGCCCTGTGACTCAGAGGACCTCAACCTGGGTGCCACCGACAACAACCTGGTGGCCGGTCACCTCCACCTCATCCGCACCCTGCTGACCTGCGAGGGCGTGGACAAGAGGAAAATTGGTAAATTTTTGTGCTGATAATAGTAATAATAAAAGCTCATAGCATGACCTATAAAAGCTGTTATTTTTGTGAGGATTTACTTTTTGCACATTTCGCGAATTACTGTTGGGCTGTGAATTTAACAACACACGAAAAAGTATCACCACCTGATCTTGATTTGTGACACATGAAAATGTCAACGTGCTCATTTCATGGCCTTTGGTGCCTTCCGAACTTGGATGAAACCATGGCCATGGCTGGCCAGATACATGCTTGCTTGTATGTCTTGTGTTAGGCACATACCTCCTTATCAACAAAGCTCAAGTGGAAGAGAGTGCAGTGATCTGGGTTGCTGGGTGTGCATGCTGTGTGTATATATGTGTGTGTGATCAGATCGCCGCAATGTCACATCATGGAAACATCTCGCAACAATATCTTTGACCACCTCATTCACGAAAATAACAGCTTTTACAATAGTGTACTAGTTTGTGTCCCTATGTGCTCAAGAAAAAGAAAGACTGTAGTATATACAATTGCAACAGTGTAGAGTTTCATGTGTGCTGAAATTATTAAGAGATTCAGGTGTGTGTTTTCAATGCAGATTTGAATTCATTGATGTTGGTGATGAAGTGGAATTCTTAGCTATCATACTTGGAAGGCAAATCACTAGTCAATTTTAGTCAAGTGAAACGCATATTTGGGGGGTGAATTACAATGAAATTATCTGAGATGCAGTTTAGCAATAAGTAGATTCGTAGACCTACACAAATTGAATGTGGAATAGTTATACGAGACTCGTAATACACCTCCTACATTTTCCACAGGTGATAGACTCCTCAACAGTCTTTTGAACGAGTACCTCTTCCCAGCCTCCCGACTAGTCATGAGCCAAGGACAGAACCATGAAAAGGCAGACTTGAGGAGAGACTACAATTCAAAGTGAGTCCACTGTGGATCTTGTTAGTCTGCCGGAAAGGCATCACTCCCGTGCATCTTTCCACTTACTGTGTGTGCTTGTCTGTCTGTATTTTTGTGTTTGTATCATTACACATGCATCATGAAACCTGTCCCTTTTATATAAAGTTTTCTTTAGACTGCATGAAGCATTTATGCTTTGCAAAATATGATTGTTTGTTTTTTCACATCCTGCTACGGTATTCATTATCCATTTTCAATCTTGGAGCTTTGTGTTAACCTTGCTGTTTGACAGTAAAGTTCAATTCATATGCCCTTAAAGTTTGGCACAGACAGGTACTGTAGCGGAGCATTTTGTGTTTTCAATGTATCTTCGCAGTATCCCAGTACCTGGTCAATGTGGTATGCGGAAGGCATATTATCAAAAGTAAGTACATGTAGTAAATCAGAAATTATAGAAAAAAAAAAGATTAAATGTGGCGAAATATATTTGAGATATATATCATCTTCCTCCAATGTTTACTCAGCAGCTCACCTCTTATTGTACTCCCAAATATGCTTACAAAACTGAACATATTGTATCATATAATCAAGCAAATTTGGGGCGTAGGTACAGGGTCTTAACTTTGTTCTTTCTTTTTTTCTTTCTTTCAATCTCTGACTCTTTTCTCACTGTGTGATACAAATAAATGCACTGTCCTCTGTATGCAAGATCTGGTAGAATGGTTTGAAGTAATGACAAAAACAAAAATAATTTGAAGAGGATGAATTGTCCAATTTGCATATGAAATTTGCATATTGTGTGTGTGTGCAGATTGACATTTTTCATTGCAAACTTGTTGAGTATGTTGTCCCCGAATTAATCACCAATGATTCACTCAAGGGTAAGACTTATGCAGGCATTTCCTGGAGAAAGCACTATTTTCCCATCTTTGTAATGATAGTCCTTAAAAAAGAGTGTTTGTTGCCTTTTTGAATAGAGGGTCATTGTGTATTATTGACAGTTGCATTGTGTACGTGACCGCAAATTGCTGAACCTTTGCTGTTCCCCCACAAGGAGAAATCGTCAGGTGAGAATAATAAGGGCGTTAAGTTGCCACTAAACTCATAGTGTTCAAGACAACTTAACGCCCTTCTCATTCTCAACTGACGAAATGTACAATGTAGATCATCAGAAGTTTGATAAATTTAGAAACATACATTTCAATCGACTGCATAACACATGTTACTCAAAAAAACAAAAATGACTCATGGTGCTATAAACCTGCCTTTGTATGGACTCTTTCTGGAGACAAGTAGCATTTCCAGATATTTTTCTTGCATGGACTTTTGACAAGAGCATCAGCTGACATCTCAGTGATAATTTCCCTCTTTGTTTTATTTAATGGTGTACTTGGCATATTTCTGGCAAAAAAAAAAAATCTATTCTCTCAATTTAGTGAATGGTATCCAATCAATATCCTCATATACTATGACAACAATTGTGTTCTTATGATGTGCAATATATATCCAGAGGTAAATTTCATTCCCATGCTATATCTGAAATCAACTAAACTATAACGATACTATTATCTGTAAACAGTAAATAAAATAATCACTTAATTGCTGTCACTGTATATGTTGCTTATGTCAAAGGATAATGGAGCACCAGTATTCCTTTGCTATTACATAGTTTTGTTGTGAGCACTAAGAATTGTATACTTATTCCTGTGCACCTGTATGTACAAACCCCTGTGTGTATATTATGAAAACCTGCCATTATATGTAATTGATATTGTTGCTTATTAACACTCAGTGATAACCTTTCCAAATATTTTGGTTAAAGGCGCATAGTCCCGGTGGGTAAAAGGGCACTGTTGATGATACTGCCAGTCACCATTAGCATTGATACGTACATTGCCAAAGTTGAGCTGTCGTCAAGAGTAAAGCACGTACAACTGTAGGTGTTTCTAGGTAACGTTGCCTTTGTTGTCTTCTCTGCGCATCACACAGTCTGTAGTAATGCCAGGGTGCGTGCATATGTGCTTCTTAGTATGACGTCGCAAAAGAAGTTTGCTAAAGCTGTCATCCCCCTCAGCCGAATCATGAGCCGAACTGTGATCGAACCACTGACTATAGTGGATCGGACTTCCTTGGACTCGGGGAAATGGGTCAAAGCGTAAGCGCTAAAGAGGAGTCAGTAGCATAGGTCTCTACAGGAAACTTGCGCCATGTACCCGCGTACGCATTTGACTAAAGCACCGGGACCATGTGCCTTTAAATTGTCTGCATCCAAATGATGGTGAAAAGGCTGAAAGATTGTATTCACATAACCTTGGGCATTTTGAACTGCTTCCACGATGACGCATTTTTTTTTTTTTTTTTTTTGGTGATACTTTGGTGATGTGTTTTGTGATGTAGAACTGGCAAGTCTTTCTGATTCTGCAGGTGGCTCCCTAAAACTAGAAACTTCTCTTCTTATCCTGACAATAGAATACAAAATTCCCCCTGATTTAGGAAATATTTTGACCTATTCCTTGAGATGCACGCAGTACACGAGTATCTCTGTGATTTGCTCTTTGGAATGTCCATGGTTTTGATGTGTGAATTCAGGCTGCCCTGTAGGATGTTTTTGCTATATAATGATCTTATGTGCATACTCTTTTAGCTTGCTATACATTTTCAGTTGGTTAATCAAAAAAAAAAAAAAAAAAATGTCTTCAGGTAGTCATCACTCCCCCTTTCCTCCTTAAATGGCAGCCTCAAAAAAGTTTAGTCAGACTGACAGAAGTCTTCTCTCCTCCACGAGTGCAGGATCTCAGGCAAGGAGTCGAGGATGGCTGCTTTCGAGCTGCTGGTCGTGCTCTCCGAGGGCTGCCCCTACAACCTGCAGAGGATCGCCACCCAGCTGATCAGCATGCACCACCTGGGAGACCCTTCCATTGCCAAGGAGTGGGAGGTCAGCATCTCCTCTTCAAGACTACTCTAAGCCTGAACCCAGATCATACATATTTACCTGAGTGAATGAAATTTGAATGGATATGATTTTAAAAACATATTTTCTATTTATTGAGTTGTTCGGAAACAAGAGACAGGGATTAGTCAGTGAAATATTGGAGTGGGGGGGGGGGTGGATTTGTGGATGGAAAAGGTATTACATTTCATAGAGCCTACCAAGAAAAAAGGATGTTCCATTTGTCATACTGGTAGCAAAGTACATCGATGTACTTCACAAGGGTGCTTTGGTATGCTCAAGAAAAGCATGCAAACCTTATTCCCAGAATGCACCTTAACACAATGTGATGCACATTCTATTTTTAATGATTAGTAATGTAGTGGTATCAGACACAAACTAATACAAGTTATTCTGATTTACGTCTGATTACCAGAGTATGTAATACACTTTTTTTTTTCTTCCTTTTTTTTTTTTTTTCATTTACAGCATTTACCACCGGTTGAGGGACGTACAACAAAGTATGTGGGACTAAAGAATGGAGGAGCTACCTGTTACATGAACTCTGTCATTCAGCAGCTGTACATGACTCCAGGCATCAGGGAGGTTAGTATCCATGGATAGGAGAAATGAAATATCAATATGTATTGAATATATTACAGGTAGCATGCTTTGTGAATCTGATTTGCCATGTTCCTTATAGAATATTAACCCAAAATCCTTTAATTGAGAATGTACTTTCAGGGAGAAGGTAAAGTGCTGTGCACTTAAATATAGCACACAGTAACTTCATCTGACCAGTATTGCAAATTATTATGTATATGTTTCAGTTTGAAGCTCAGAGCATTTAACTGTGATGATTATACAAAAACAAAAACAAAGAGGAAATCAATTTCTACAAATGAAACTGGAGAAAATCACTTTAATTTGATGGCAACATGGACATACTATAAAATCAGAGATTTTTATGTGCATGAAACTTTCCCTTATTTTGCGGGGAGCCAAGATTCAAGAGGCCAGAATGCACCCAAAAAGTTTTTTCTACACAATACGTTGAATGCATGCCAGTAGCAATTCATGAAGAAAAAAAAAATGCCACGAAATAGACCATCAGCTCTAATACACAAAAGTTTTGTGCTGTGAATATGTCTGGTTTTACAGTATCCATCTCTGATACTCACTAAGAGAAGTGGGCGAGTGACTCCTATAAACAAGTATTCTCTCAGACAGGCTTGAGGGAAGTTAGCATTGAGGCTGACGATATGAATGCATCTCAAAACATCTCCGTTCCGCAGGGCATCCTCGCCAGCCATATGCCGGAGAAGGCGGACGCGGAGGACAATGTCTTCTTCCAGATGCAGAATGTCTTCGGCCACCTGCTGGAGAGCAAGCTGCAGTACTACGAGCCCGAGCGCTTCTGGCGGGTCTTCAAGTTCTGGGGCGAGCCGGTCAACGTCCGCGAGCAGCAGGACGCCTTCGACTTCTTCACCATCCTGACCGACCAGCTGGACGAGCACCTCAAGACCAGCGGTCAGAAGGAGGTGCTGAAGCCCAAGTTCCAGGGCCTCTACCTCAACCAGATGATCTGCCAGGATTGCCCGCACAGGTAAATGGAATCGCATTGGGGACTGGCTCCCTCATTTCCGAAAAGATTTTGATACAAAATGGAACTTGCAACAATTCCTTTCACAGTAAAAGCAGCCTGGTGATGTCAATCAACTGTAACTGGTTGCACTTGTTGCCATTGTGACTGCTGTATTGTGCACTGCAGTCATTGCAAATCTCTCTATCAAAAACGTGCCCAGATATGTTGTACAGTACCTCTTGCAGCAAATCTTGCTTTAAAGTAAGCTGTGTGGATGTTCGTGTCCTTTCCGGCACAATCACTATGAGACAACATCTAGAGAACAGTTGCCATACTTGACAGAAAATTGGAGTTAGGTATTGGCAAAACAATGTCTTAGCATTACCACCAAGCTTGTGCAACATTTGACAATTCAAATGGGATGGTAATTGTATTGTCATGCTTTTCATAAAATTATCCATCACACTGCTCCCTTCATTCTGATATGAGGATTTGATTAGTTCCTTGAATTTTGTATCTCCTGTTGTAACTGTAGAAAACAGGATTATGTTTCTGAAGAGGAGCACACTATGTAGATTTTCCTCTTCTAGTACATTATTTTGCCAGCTATAAATGAATTTTCAAGTTGCCTTGTAGTAAAGACAGTTAAGCTTTTGGAAGTGCACTTCGTCATCATTAATTTGTGTTGATAGCCATAAGATGTACCATATGACATGGGGTATTAGCTAGCCCTTCAGTAAAGATGACCATCTACGTGTTAAAGATAATGTGCCAACTGTCATCCCCGACATAAGGAGTTTGCTAGCACATGAAACATCAAATTTGACCTTCGAGGTATCACAGCATTCTCATCATCTTGTCCATCTCAACGTCCCGTAGGAAAGAGAGAGAGGAGGAATTCTTTGCCCTCAACCTGACAGTGAAGTCCAACAATCTCAACGACTCCCTGGAGCAATTCGTCAGGGGCGAGATGCTTGAAGGGGAGAACGCTTACCTGTGTGAAGAGTGCAATGAAAAGGTAAGAACCTTGTCCATTCCAACCAAATGATGCTTCGTCAAATTGCTAACTCTGGAGAACATGGCCGTTTGCAATTTTTCTGATGATCTGGTCTTTTCTTATGGTCATCTCATGTAAATATTGTGATATGATTATCTTGTCTTTTTTTTTCTCTTTCAATGCTGTTCTGACCATTTTGACACCAAGATTTATTTCTTTGACTTCGATTGACAAAGTGATTTTCAAACTCATATGAAAATTGGTAGTGACGAGAAATTGAAAATTCAATATGCATGCCATATGTGGTAGCTTCAGCAATGAAGCAAAACCCAATGTGCAGATTCTTTTACTCCTATTAGCAGAAATAAGTAGAGATAACTGGATATTTAATTTACAAATATCAAAAGACCTCTGTGTCTTGTGTTCTGCATTCACTGAAAAGTGTTGAAATTTGTGTTTCGATCGCTGATGATTTCATCATTCCATCTCTTGTAATGAGAGATTAAAGGGTTGTTTGCTCATGGCATATTGTTATGTGATTGGGAGAGTATTAAGGGTTGATTGATTCTTGTAAATGTATGAAACCGTGATGAAGGATAAATTTCTTGTACACTATGAGTATCGTCTTGTGATGTGTATTTTCAGAGGAACACCATCAAGCGGACCTGCATCAAGACGCTGCCCCCGGTCCTGGTCATCCAACTCAAGAGATTCGGCTACGACTGGGAGGCGGGCAGGGCCCTGAAGTTTGACGACTATTTCAAGGTGAGAGAGAGATGTGTCTATGTCACTAAATAGTTCTTGCAGGAAGACTGGCTTGCATCCAGCCAATCCTGGTATTTAATCTCTGTAGTCTCCCTCTCTGCAGCATATCTAATTCTGGCACAGACAGGAGGCTCACCAATTTAGCATTCTTGTTATATGCTACACATATTATTATGTTGTCTGTGTCTGTGATGTATTTTTTTTTTTGAACACTGGTATATTTTCCTTGACATCTCCATTTTCAATGTGTGCCATTTTCCACCTAGTTGTATATCATGTCCCATATGTCTTACACACATCATATTTCACCACTTTATGTCCAAATACTGTATATGCCTTATATTCTGTGATGCTTTTGCAAAATGTGGAAGTCAACTGATAGTCACAAAATGAAAATATGTGCCGATGTATCTCCTCCCATATGGAAAAAACAACAACAATTTTTGTGGTTTCCAGTTTAAGGAATTGCTCTCTTAGCCAGTTAATAACTTGTGACATTGTCTTACAAGTCTTGATTTGCACATTTCTTATGTTCACAAGATGTATATTGCGAGTACAGTAGTCTGACCAGCAAGGTAGCAGCTGTGAGATTTCAACAGAGTCTGTAGAAGTATGATTGTCATTGACTAAGACCATTGCTCCCAATACAATTGCATAAGCAAGAGAGGTGTTTCTTATCAGCTTTTGCACTAAGTTTTTCCACTTCGGCTTTGTTGAGTATGTATAGTTTACCCAGGGCTTGACGTAAGTAGTGGCCAGGGGCCACTAAAAATGATGTCAGGTCACCAAACTTCAAAAGACGTTGTCTCTTGGTTTCCCAGTTGGGCAACTATAAAGATTTCAAAAGGGTTGTTATGTTTCCTTTTTATTCCAGGCCATTGCATTTCTTTTTCAGGCTACTAAAACTTCAGATCTAAAGATTTTAGTGGCCGCACAAGCCGCCAGAGAAAAACACTTAGTGCCAAGCCCTGGTTTACCCTTTTCTTCTCACCATTTTAAATCATGTATACTCCCTGTACTGTGCTTGCTAATGGTATGAACAAACATACCAGTACTTCTGGTGAACATTTGTAAAACTGTTATTGTTATACTTAACCTCTATGTTATAGGGATCGTACAGTTTTGGTTGAGACATTATTTTTGGTTTCTAAAATTTTTTTGTGAAATAATGAGAAACCATTTATGAAATATGAAAAAGCATGTAATTCTATGAGGAATTCAACATTTATTTGATGAAAATTGGTTTTGAAATGGCTGAGATATCCAAAAAAAGAGTGATTCTAATAAAGTGTGGGACCCACACTTAATTACGATCACTTTGTTTTACTTTGTTTTTGGATGTTTCAGTCATTCCAAACCCGATTTTCATCAAATAAACTTTGAATTCCTCCTAAAATGGTATGCTCTGTACTGTATCATAAGTGTTTTCTTGGTATCTTGCAAAAAGTTAAAAGCCCAATTCTCATCTCCACCAATACTGTACCATCCCTTTAAGTATCCCACCCTAACCCTCCCCCACTATCTCCTTGTACCTGCACCTAGTTCCCCTGGGTTCTAGACATGGAGCCTTACACAGCCAAGAGCATGGCCAGGCTGGAGCAGCAGGCGGAGGAGCCCCAGGGTCCCCACAGCCACCAGCGTAGCGTCTCCTCCCAGAGCTCGCCGGACGATCTCTACCACCTGGTGGGTGTGGTGGTGCACAGCGGTCAGGCCAATGCCGGCCACTACTACTCCTTCATCAAGGACAGGAGGTGAGAGGGGTCTCACTTAAAGGGGATGGCTAGTAACTGATCAGTGGGAATCAGTTGGAATGCTGGAGGATGATTGTTCTAATCCTTGTGGGATTCATTTAAGAGTACATTATACATCTATTGTTGTGTGAAAATTATTTTCTTCAGAATGGTCTCATATTCAAGTAATGTGTAGTATAATGTTTCCAGGTTAGCGTGCCTGGTCAGTGACGGGGCATTAATCTGCACATTACTTGAATATGAAACCGTTCTGAAGCAAATAATTTTCACACAACAGGAGATATATAATGTACTCTTAAATGAATCCCACAAGGATTGGAACAATCATCCCTCAGCATTCCCACTGATTCCCACTGATAGGTTACTAGCCATTCCCTTTAAGCCCCATTTTAAAAGAGCTTTTCAGATCAGAGTTTCTGTGACAACATCTGGGCAATCTTTTTTTTTTTACCCTGCCTGTTAAAAGAGTCCCTGCAAAATGCTGCACAGATGTTGTCGAGGTAACCTTTGCCAAATTCAAGCCCAGCCAGCTGTGGTGATTACCCTGACATTATTCTGACAACTCTTCTGTCAAAACTCTACGCGCATGCACAATAGTCCAAACAGAATGGCACACCACTCGCCAGCCATGTGCATGGATTGTAACCATAATCCCTACACGCATGAATGGGTAGGTTGTTATGGAAACCTACCTGGAAAAGGTTTTCAGTGTGTGTCTGTTAAAACGTAACCCCTTGCTCTCTCCTGCTGTTTTATTGCCTGAGGCAAGGAATTTTGTTCTTTGGGCTTTGTTTTGATGTTGTCGGGGTAAGATCTGTTGGAATAGGATTTCATATTTTGATTCAGAACATGGCGTCCTGGAAACCAAAAGAAAAGAAATACAAGGATTCATCCATCCATCATCCAATTTTGATCTGGGTTCGTCCCTGATGATGGGGCAGCCTGATTTACATCATTCTAACAGCAACCCTGACATTGGGCTTCTCCTTTCTCAAGCGAACATTCCCAAGCTCAGCGTTCAGAGGAAAAATCATGTTCTGAGCATGCACAAAAGTGCGCATCAAGTCGATCTATTTACAGCTCGCATTGTCCTTTTTTTTTCACTACGTGTTCTGGGGTATTTTTACGTCCACTGAATTCACGATGTAGAGAGCTACATTGTACTTCATGCACCCATCATATGGGGGCGGCATTTTATTTTTTTGCACGTTGCGTCCCAGTGTAATCTAAAGCTACTTTTGTGCACGATGCAGGGAGAGAGGAGAAAGTCCATCGTGATCATCGTCTCAAACATCCACGCCGCAAATCTAAAGTTCCCTAATATGAGATCATGACAGCAAGGACATGCAATTGTAGTCCTACGCCATTTTAGGCCACTGTCAGGTAAACTTATGGAGTAATCAGGCAATGGAACTACAGGTGTGTATGAAGTGGTTAGGGTGATGGTGTGGGGGGGGGGGGTAGAAGACAGGTGGTAACTGTTCAGAATTGAGAATGCAGAGAATACAGCATGTAGATCAGTGTATCAGATTGGAATTTGTTAGAAGGTTTGACATACATGTAAGATAACATATTCCATTTGTTACCATGCAGCCAAACAAATAGTTTAGAATAGACCAAGATTACAGGCCAGACCTTTATGAGCCAGAAGCTGCATTGATGCGACAGCCAGATCGAGTCATGAAGAAACCCTACGATGGTTCCCAATTTTTTCAAGGATCACAACTACGTGATAAGAGAGCTTGACAGCAGAAGTGTGAAAATGTATTTTTTCAAATCTAATGTAATGAAAATTTAAATGAAATTGATACTTGCAGTGTCTCGATTGAATAGCATTGTTCATGTTGCTAGCAATGGAATCAATGACAACCAACTACTGTATCTTATCTGACTGCTTGCATTCCCTCCAGTGGGACGTCCATCACCAACATCAGCAAGGGCAAGTGGTTCCGCTTCAACGACACCCAGGTGGAGGAGTTCACCATGACTGACACGAGGTTGGAAGAAGAGTGCTTCGGGGGAGCCTTTAGGGTCAGGTCATGTGAGCCTTCAGGTTAGTCTCTTTTCAGCTTCTCTCTCTTTTCATTTTGCATAAACTTCTTCAGGGCCCTGTGGCGTATAGTGTGCTTGAAGTCGAGCTTGAAAATTGGTTTCAAATTGGCTTTGGCTCTCAACCGATCTGAATTGAGCCTTTTATGCTCTTGTTCATCTTGATATTAAATTTCAGATGTAGAATTCTTAACAGGGATAGAACTCAAGGAATTTTTTTGAGGATTGCAAGAGTGGTTTGGAATAATGCTCAAACTTAGTTTCAGCATTGTGTAGTATAGTACATTAATGTAGAAATCACTGCTAGATACGGTATTGATTGATTATTTTGCATGCCTGGTGTGAATTACCTCAGCATCATGATGGACAGGTAGAGTTTACCTGTGCTTGGGTTCACAAGGTTTTAATTTTCATATGGTGCCACATGTCATCATAAAATTGTTTTGTGTTCATCAGGATCGTACGGGCCCGAGAACCGGTTACGGACGTGGAGCGGCTACATGCTGTTCTATGAGAGGATGGAAGGGATGAGGACGCCCAACCCCATGGTCAGGATATCTCAGAAGGGTTTCCATGGCGACATGCATGGGTGAGTGGTTTCTCAGAGAGAGGAAGATGTGTGTGTGTGTAGTGGATGAGATATAGAGTGGCATAAACTGGTGAGCCAATCAGACTTTACTATAGGTCTGGACTGGTATAAAGTTCTGTTTACACTTCAACTTTCAAGGTTATATCACCGCACTTCATGAGAAATTTAAGTCTTATTTTGGATTTTTTAACAAAATTGATGAGCTGAAACAACAATTTAATTGGCAACATTTTATCCCAGCTGGATTGAAGAGGTACATACACACAGGAACAGAACAAACTCAGAATGAAAAGAAAAAAAGTCCACTTTCCTTTATGTACAATATCCTTTGAGAAAATCATATGTGAAGTGAAGGGGACTGAAGGTTGTTGATATTTGCTTCCTCAAATTGGCAATCCAGGAGCATGGAGCAGCTGAGCTCCCCGGAGCTGTCGCCGACAACGGGCGACCGGATGAGCGAGCTGTCCGCCCTGGTGCACAAGGGGGAGAAGCGCGGCTTCTTCATGGACAGCATGCCGGCTGCCATCCAGCGACATATAGCGGATGAAAACCTGCAGTTCCTTCGCAACCGCGCCGTCTACAATGAGGAGTACTTCACCTTCGTCAGAAAGCTTGCCTCGTGCAATTTGGTGAGCAGAGTGTGGCATATATGCAGAGTTCTTTCTAGTGGGTAATATGGGAGAAATACAGAGAAGCAAAATATTATGAACTGAAATGCATTGAAAACTGAATGTTTGCTTTTCCAGTGAAGATATGAAATACAGCTTTCAAGAAGCTTTGGATTTGACATACAATGCTAATCTTTTTCATTTTTCCCCCCATTTTGCATTTTCAGGGGCACTTAAAGCTTCATAAAGCAGACAAAATGTTTTTAGGTGTGCGTCACAGTCAAGTGAGACTAGGGAAGATGTAATCCTTCCTACAGGTTGCCACCTTTAATTCCTTGTTGGTGACTTCTATCAATTTATTTTTCTTTTCTCAACATTCAGCATATGACTTACCACCACGCCTACGTGGATATGTCTGTTCAAAGCATTCAGCTAGCGATGCACTTCCTTCTCAACACATTCTTCAGAACCAAGAAGAAACTCAGGTATGTCGCATGGTTCTCTTACAACTGCAGTGTCTTATGCCCTAGTCTGTGCCCATTCTTGGCTTTGCAGTAGCTGTTAGAATTGCTGTGCAAGAATTAATGAGAGTTTGCAGCAAGTCTTTAATGCATCAGATTTCAAGCTTATCACTGTTGAGCAAATAAAAATTATTCCTTCATTTGTTTTGTGACTGCAGTTGTATTTTAAAGAAAAAAAACCCTGACAGTTTTTTTAAGTAGTTCAATCTATGGTATTGTTCATGCTTCACATTACATATAATTATTGTAAGCGTAATATAGTTTTGTGAGCTGATGTTCGTAATATGCTCAACAGACGCTTTAGTATCAAATATCATGTGTACTTGCTTCAAATTTATGGAGTTAAATGAATTCAAACTTGGCCCACAAGTCCCATATTTTCAGCCTTGAGGTATCATTTCATGTCTTAATTTATTTTTTGTGGCTGTTTTCACGTTGATGTATTTGATGTGACACAGTCTTCTGATCTGGCTGTGCAAAGGATCTAGAAAGTTTCCCTGAATTTCCAGGGAAGACTTTGGGTGTGTCTTTGCTACTTTGTGAAACTCACACAAACCCTTGTAACGGCAAGAATGAAGCAAACTAATATGTATAGTAGAGGGCGCATCCAGGACAGTTAGCCACGCCCATACTGTTGTCATGCCAACAGGTACGACCTCGAGGACTGGAGGGACGTGATAGACCAGCTGGTGAGGGACAGTGCAAAGGCCTGCGAGTGGGCCCTGGAGTTCATGGCCACAGCACAGGGAAGGGACTACCTCAGGTGAGTATGGGATAGGTGTATGTGGATGGATGGATGGATGGATGGCTGAATAAATGAATGAATGAGTAAATGAATGATTGAATGAATGCATAAATTCACGGATGGATAAATGGATATACAGTGTTGGGAAGAAAAATATTTCCTCTGTAGTACATCATGCTTGTTGTGACTACATAGTTAGGCTGTCTGCTTATTTAAGCTCATGCAGTTTGTGCCTGTTTCTTCTTCCTAGTGTATTCTTTCATTTCTCCTGAAATCAAACACTGTGTGACTGTTGGCAAGAGAGGACACAATTTAAGGGTTAAAATGCCAACAAGAAAATACCATATACAGTGTATGTCCACATACACATATTTGTGTTCAAGGAATGAGTATTACTTCTCTTTAACTCTCCCCCCCCCCCCCCCATCCACCCACCCAGGGCCTTCCTCCTGGAGTGCCCCAACCAGGAAGTGCGGGTCTCCATGGCAATGCTGGTGAAGAGCATCATGCACGGCCACGTGCAATGCACCCACAACACCAACCATGCCCACCTGGACACCCTGTTGGAGCACCTGTTGTCCCTCCTGGACAAGGAGGTCCTGGAACACTGCCGGAGCTGTGTGCAGTACTTCTGGCTGCTCAGCATGTACATGGAGCTGGTGAGAACCTACCTTGGCAATTGCATGCTTCCAGTACCTGTTTCCCACAGAGCACTGCAATCTGTTTGCCATTGCCTTGTCCTATGCATTGAAATCTCTTTCCCTTTGCATTCAACCTACTCTTCCTATGCACCTAAACCTGTTTTCTCTATGCACTTGAATTTTCCCTTTGCAGTCAACCTGAACTCCATATACACTGAAACCCGTTTTCCCTTTGCCTTCAACCTGCTCACCCTAAACCTGTTTTCCCCTTTGCATTAATTCTCCTCTCCCGATGCACTTAAACCTACCTTCCCTTTGCTTTCAACCTGCTCTCCCTATGCACTTATAGATGTTTCCCTTTACACTTAATCTGATATACCTATGCACTGAAAGCTGTTTTCCATTTGCATTTAACCTGCTCTCCCTACTCGCTTAAACTTGCAAACTCGATGCAATGAACCTGCTTTATCCAATTCACAAATTCATGGGATTCATTATATAGGTTGAGTATTGATTCAGAATGTGGTCAGGTTCTTTCAATGAGCTAGGTTGACTGGGGGACACTTTTAGCAAAACTGCACTTGGTACAACTTGTAGATACTACTGCCATCTTTGTGTGTGTTTATTCGTTCTCTGGAAGTATATTTAAATATGTTTTTTATTTCCCTTTTGTTTTAACCCTAAAGGGGCCGCGCTTTTTTGGCTATGCTCAGACCGGGGGGATGGATTCCGCCCCCCCCCCCCCCCCCCCCCCCCCCCCCACTGACCACCGAGATCTCGGCCATCGGTGGTGCGATCGCGATGAAATTTTGCATGCGTGCGACCCGCGTCATAATCTACAACATTGTGTCATAAGATTTTTTGAAACAATCAATTTCTAATTTTAATTAATTAATTATGCAAATTAAGCTCAAGATTATATTTTAGCCTAATTAAAAGCATTGAGAGTCTAATTTTTGATCTGTTTTAGCATATTCAACAATTGTACATCACAAAAACTTCCAAAACTCATTTCAATTCTTATGTATTTTATTGTTTTCAGAATTTCTTATTTATTTCTTTGTTTTTGAACTTTTGTTTTTTCTTTGTTTTTTCATTGGAAATCACTGACCACTTTTCTACCATAATTAGCACAAAATTAATCAATGAAAGTGATTAATTGTAAAAATAATCAGGTTTTTATGACTTTCATGACAGAGCACTGTTTTCCATAGGAAATGTACACAAAATCACAAAATTGTGCCCGTTTTGGGGCGACATTCCATTACATAAATGGGCGTGGCTTCGCAAAAGTATGCGCGGACGTTGCAAATTTGGTCTCAAAAGTTGCGCGAGACTTGAACGAAGAAAGTCAAGAAGCCTCGCGACGAGGCCTTCTCGCGTTACAGAATTATAGCGCGAAACGTCGAGGGGGGGCAGATTCCGCCGGCCCTTTTAGGGTTAATTGTTGAGTCCAGTGTTTCTATAGATTTTCCTTCATGTTTGTTTTTAATAGGGTTCTGATACCTGTGAGCACCTGTTCAAGAGGAAGGCCTTCCAGAGACTCATCACATTCCTAATCGGCCCACCGTCAGAGCTCAACGACATGGTAAGGGGGACAAACTACCCGAAAAAGCTTCATAAGGCCCTTTTTTTTCACTGGCTGAGGCCTTGCCTAGCCCTAACAATTACTGGGGCATCACGTATTACCCGGCTAAGGGCCTCCACTATAGCCTCGCCGATTTCCCAGGGATAAGTTGAGCCCTGCTCCTATTTTCATTAGGTGTTATGGAGAGTGGGCTAGCCCTACGAAGAGCACCACAATTACGGTGTGTAAAGACCAGTGAGAACAGAAATAGAAATAGGATGAACACTCCTGTACATTGTAATGTAGCTGTGGCTGTGTAATGCTAATGCTATTGTAATGGGATTTGCCAAAAGTACAGAAGTTTTAATTGTAGTTCACTGTAAATGAGAACGATGATAAAATTTAATTTGTCAGTGTCTTCTTGTGCCTGTATGGAGAGTTCTATCAAGAAAAGTGAGTTTTGGGAGTGACAAGCTTGTTTCATGTTATTTTAATCAAAATAATCTCAAAGCACTATTTGTCCATACCCCTTGAATTCTGTTTCGAACAATATCTAAAAACAATAACTTCTTGCCAAGAATTCCATGAGTAAATTAAGCAGGGAAGACCCATTGTTTTCCTCCTAGTGGTCATCTTGTGATGCCACCAGACTTTGGTCAGTTGCATTCTGCTCTGCCTTAATTGACCATGATTCCCATGATAACCATTTGTTGTGATGCCTTCCCCCTGCAGGACATCCAGACAAGGAGGTGGACGTCGCTACAGACCAGGGAGTTTGGCTTCCTGCACACCATGCTGGCTGCCATGGTGCTCCACTGTGATGTCTCACCCTTCAGGACTGTGGGTAGGTATGATGATGATGACGGGTGGTGGTGGTCGTGGTGATGGTGATGGTGGTGATTGTGATGATGGCAATGATGCCAGTGGTGATGATGGTGGTGGTGGTGGTGATGTGATGAGGATGTGTGTGCTGATGATGTAGTGATGATAATGATGTCAGATGATGGTGATGGTGATGATGATGATGGTAATGATGATGGTAATAGATGATGGTGATGATGATGATTGTAATAGATGATGGTGATGATGGTCAGAAATGATTGTGGTGATGATAGTGGTGATGATGATGGTCATGAAAATGATGATGGTGTACATGTATATAGTGATAATGATGATGGTGATGATAATGATATTGCTGAATATGGGGTTGGTGATGGTAGTGATGTGGATGGTAATGGTAATAATGTTTATGATGTTTTTAATCGATGATGATGATAGGTGATGGTGATACTGATGATGCTGATGGTGTTGGTAGTTAACGAGAGTGACGGTGGTGATTTCGATGATGATTGTTATGCAGGCAAATTTCTGGCATGTAGTGAATGACATAATGGCCCACCCTCTCCCACCCAGATCTTGGAGACAGGCCCAAGAGGCGGCCGATCCTCATCCTAGAGAACCTGAACCGCTACTTGCCAGTCCCTGAGGACATGAAGCAAACTCTCTTTGGCCAAGCTGGCCTCAAGTACATCAAGGAGGTAGGTCCAATTATCAGATACAATATATCTGTGGCCAGTTCTCACCATTGTTGTTTAGAGTTGAGCCACTTCCCTACTAGAGTGCCTGCAGTTCTTCAGTGGCACCAGAGAGGGTAATCGACTAGAGATTAGTTTCAATTGAAGGGTCAAGCCCTGTGTGTTTGTTTGGTTTTGTTGCTATTTTAATCTATGCCATCTGTTACAAGTGATTATTTTCATGTGTCTGAATTAATTGTGTTAAAAAACAACAACAGATTATCATGTACAGATATAATAATACTACCCCCCCCCCCCATGGATATCACAATCTCGTGGAATATTCAAGGCGTTGAATATTAAGGCCGTCACATTCTGCTGCAGTGAAAGAAATTCAGAAGACTAAGAAATTTTTGATTCTTTAAATGAATAATTACCTGAAAGGAGGAACGTCTCAAAGTTGATGCCATCTATCGAATCGATATAAATCCAGCAAAATTTCAGGGTGATGTAGAGTAGCATGAAACTAGAGGGGAGTCAGTGGACTGGCCCACTTGACATTCTGACAAATGGAGGAACATCACTGAGCCTTGGTGGTTGGTCCTACATGGGTAAAAATATGTCACTGAAGAGCATCATGGACTAGAGGAATGGATGGATTTTAGGATTCAAAGTAACAAATGATCTTGTAGTTTGGTGAATAAACGTAAGTAACAAATGATCTTGTAGTTTGGTGAATGATCGTGAATAATGATTTGTTTTCATGATGGGCACCTGTCTTTTTCGTTTTTCCTTTCCCCCTACAGTCTGTCCTTGCATTCCGTGAGGTCCATTCCAGCACCACGCCAATCCTTGACATGCTGCTTCACTGCAGCTTCTGCAACGAGCGCTTCACACTCAACGTCATGATGATCATTCATGTAAGTGTGAACACAATTTGTCCAAAGTCAATGCTGAATGTGAACATCTGGAATTGTCGAAACCTTGACGTAACTGTGACATCTGGAGGCTTTTAAGCTGTTTGATTTGTGAAGGAGTGAATTGTGACATTGAGAGGCTTTTCAACCATTTGATTTGTGAAGTGAATTGTGATGCTCCCAAAATTGTGTGAGTACCAATGTAACAAGCTCTGTGATTGGCTGTCATTTGCATATGAACAGGGCCAGATCTCGTCGGCACCGGCCAATGAGCTGAAGCATATTTTTGTGCTTTTGTTGGAGCTGCTGCTTCTGGACGACCCGCTGCAGCTAGCCAGGCTCAAGCTGGCCATGGAAGGGAGGAACAACAATGGCCTGTTTGGTGAGTCATGGTCCTATCTTGACGTTCTTAAAGGGACTGTATCATGGGGAGACTGTATAATGCAAAGGTTGGCAATGGGAATGTATTCGGAAATCCCAGTAACACTTCAGAAAACGCTTGCACAACATTCTCTTACAAACGGGAAAGACCCTTGAGCATTGATGGACTTCTTTCAGCCAACCTCCTAGTCCTTGCGTAGGATTCGAATCTTGATATACTTTGGTGCTTATATTTGCTGGTGTTCAGTTCCATTGAGCAGGCCTGTGCAAATCATTGTTTTCAGATGTACCGTGGTAGGCAGCAAGTAAAGATCAGTTCAGTTGGAGAACCATAGTATTTGTTGATTGGTTCCTTTTAATACAACACTTTCCAAGTCCACCGATTCCGCAGGACAAGGCTTTCTGTGACTTGAACCTGCTAACTGTATTGTATTAGGGATGTCTATTTATAGTTCTTTATGATGTGATGATCCTGTGATGTCTCTTCTTGTCGTCTGGAGTTTGTTGTGTGATATAAAAGTTTTGTAGTGGACTGCTGAATCTGTCAGATATTTTGTCGTCAGTTGATGACATTTTGTACCAGAATAGAATGCAAATGAGGGTTACAGCCGACAAACATATGAAACAGCAGTCATAACAAATATAACAGTAAATCTCTTTCTCGTGTGATCAGTAAATCTCCTCTATCTCTCTTCAAATGCCAAATTGATAGGCAGTAGTCAGTCTGTAAATTATGTAATACTATGCCAGAGATGCCAAATGCAACTTTTTTACAGTATTTGTACTGGTTTGCTAAAAGTACTGCAGGTTTCATGGAAAATACGGTTTCTCCCAAATTGTGTTACAACACATGTCCATTGCTGGAAAAATTAAAAATACTTTTTTCCCCACCAATAATGAGCATCTTTCATCCTCAAAATACTTCAATGCCATTTACAGGTTGGCATCCCTGCTATGCTATGATGTAAAATCCTACATACCTTTACAAAATGACAGACATCATCAGGAACTGCACGACAACTGACAGCAGGCGGTCCTACCAGTGTATCAAGTTCTTGGTCCACTTGTCCAACAAGTGCCAAGTGGCCAAGGAGTACCTGACCTCTGTCTACCAGAAGTGGCACTGGGCGGTCAACTGGCTCAAGAAGAAGGTAATGGTCAGACCAGATCTCCCCCCCCCCCCCTCTCTCTCTTGCTGGTTCCACTGGTTGTGATGTTTATCAGACTTGAATTGCATTTAGTCATTTCTTTTTCTTTCTGTATTCTTTTCAAATACTTGAATATGCATTAGAGATTATTTAAGGCAGAATTTGGTGTAAGATAAGGACATGTGTGAGTGGGATCCATTGTTTTTATAGTGTTTTTATGCCTCCGCCACGAAGTGGTGCCGGAGGCATTATGTTTTCGGGTTGTCCGTCCGTCCGTCCGTCCGTCCGTCCTTCCATCCCAAATACATGCTCTCCTATTTATCCAATTAAACCTAGGTCAAGGAAGGTGAGCATTCATCACATTTGTGACAAACTTGTCATTTTAACATTTTGCCAATTTTGTGAAAATGTAATCACACATTTTCCACATGTACTATTTAGACCTATTAGGAGAATCATGCATTATGGCGGAGGCATACCAGTCGCCATAGCGACATTTCTAGTTATTTTTTAGATGTCCAGGTAAATCATGACCTTTTGGCTGTCCAGCACATTGCAACGAAATATTGCTTATTATGCTAGATACTTAATGATAAAAGAGGGGGATGTTGTTAAAGAGAGATCCTTCAAGGTGTTCCCCTTAATGGAGTGAGAGTGCTGAAAAAGATGCACATGGTTCATGTGTCCTTATGCAGATGACAGAACCGTACT
Organism: Diadema setosum; assembly: GCA_033980235.1. Classification (NCBI taxonomy): domain Eukaryota; kingdom Metazoa; phylum Echinodermata; class Echinoidea; order Diadematoida; family Diadematidae; genus Diadema; species Diadema setosum. The sequence goes on along the minus strand of CM067072.1, from coordinate 11,113,717 downwards.
GGAACCCGCAGAGCTCCATGTCCAACGAGTCGTCCACCAGCAAGGGCTTCCAGCGCACCATGAGCGCCCAGGACACCCTGGCCGAGGCCACCGCCCTGCTAACTGAACTGACCACCCAGGACGTGGAGGCTGTGCGGGAGGAGGAGGAGGAAGAAGAGGAGGAAGACAGGGATGATACTGGGGAGGGTGAGAATACCACCGAGGGGACCATCACCCCCCAGGTGGAGGTCAATGGGTCATCGGAGGGGTCAGAGGTCAATGACAACGGTCACAAGCGAGTGGACAGCGGCGAGAAGAACAAGCTGATTGAGACCATCACTGGGGTTGATGATGTCGATGGATAAAAATGTGCAATGTCCTTCCACCCCCCTCTTTTCCCACCCCAGTCAACCCCCAACCCCCACCCCTAGTCCGAATAGTGGAGGTGATGAAAGAAGATGATGATTAGAGTAAGGCATGAATGTGGATGTAGCGTCATATCTTGTTGTGAACAGGTACTGACTAACATAATGTGTGATTCGAGGCGGGAGTATGAGCAGACTCTTTGCCAATCTTTTGCTGAGAATGCGGGGAAAGTGTGGAGTCTCTGCAGAGTCAGTAGCTTTCTGATTGAAATACTGAAAAAAGACCCAAGAGGCACTTAGGAGGATGTAGAATGCATTATTCAGGGGCTGCTGGTGATTTTGAAATAGAGAGAGAAAGAGAGAACATACTCGAGTGGCTTCTTATTGTTTGGAACAGAAACCAGCCATCTTGTCATCCTAGCAGGATGAGAAGGTTGATAGGGATAATGCGATGTATTCTGTTATGATGAAACTAATTGTAGTCACACACTGATTGTGGTCACATACTTTCGTAAACAGTCATCACTGTGTCACACATACTGCAAATATCCATCGTCTGTGTCCATCCTTCTTGGACAAAGTACGGGTGGCCATTGGACAGGAATGTGTGAAGTGCGCCGGCCATAGATAAATGAGATACACCAGTGAGAAGTGGGCCATTCTGAAATAAATGGTCAAATGGCATGTATGTTTGCCCATTACTGTGAACTCTTCCTTGAAGACAGGGGGAATGTTAAAACTTTGTGAGACAAAAGATAGCAAAAAACTTAATGTTCTCTTCATGAACTGGATGGAAATCGGCCCTAGTACTGATATTTTCATGTATGTATTTTGTCTGACACGGTCACAAATCAATAATTCTTTTGTAGCAGATTTGTATCTGGAGCTAGTGATTGAAAGGGACTAGAGGGGGTAAAAAATGTAAAGCCTGTAAATTATTTGAAATCATACAGCTACTAAAACTGCTGGGAAACTACTAGAGAACAGTTTGAAAGTGATGTTGGTCCGTAGGTCAATTTTCCCAGTCTCATTTTAAGTCCCATATTTCACGTTCAGAGTATATAGGCTATCTAAGGTTCTTATGAGAAAGAGTATCTATGCTATTTTTTTTTTCCCAATACAAATGTGACAGGCATCTTGCAGTCAGGAAAAAAAAAACAATAAAAAAGTAAAATATGTCATGTGTTAGATAAGAAATCTGTTTTTTTATATATGTTATATTCCATTCCATTCAGTTTAAGAATTTAATAACATTAATGCTGGTAATATTTCAGCTGATGTGCTGGAGAATTAGCAAGGAAAGCGTGGGCTTGATTGAAGTAAAGAATTAGAAAAACATGTAAGTGAAAAAGACAACGACACAATTATATGCTTTAAATACCATGGTATCCATCATATGGGACCAGCAGCCTATGTTAGGAATACCTTGTCACAGTTTGATGCTAAACTTGCATAATGTCTTTGAATGAAGATTTTTACCAGTATAGGCACTTGGCACTGGGGCTGCATTTACGTCAGAGTCCAACTTGGGATTTCCTATCGTAGTGTGGTGTTGTGGCACCAGCTGAGCCAGTCGATTCTACAGGCAAAGTCTGTACCTCTCGCATTGGGCAAGGGATTCCTTTGCAGATGCAAATCAACTTATCTGAAACCCAAGTTCTTGGATATAAAGTGATAGTTCATGTTGCCCTGGGTTACGCCATACCATAAGTCTGCTGCCGTAGGGAAACAGTGTTTTAGAGTAGATGGTGCTCAGTCATCCTTTTCTGGTTTTGGAGGATACATTCTGAATGATGGTACTGTCTCTCCAGTGGTCATTTATTACCAGTGGTGTCACCATTTTAGATTGAGTCTCAAGGAGTAGCTAAATTTTTAGCCTTCAGAAGTCATTGCAATGCATGATCTCAGTGGAATGAAGTCTAAACTTACAGGAATAGATAGACGTGCACAAAGATGTCTCATATTTTTGCAGTTGCCAATAATGAAAAGATGAACAGTGATCTCACAGCAACGCAGTGCTGTGGCATGGGCTGGCTTTGAGATGGAAAGTAGGCTATTTTTATAAACGAGTTCTGAGTATTGATCATGTTGAGACGTGATCATTGTACCCATAGACACTGTGACTACACAGCGATTGCAGACTGAGCTATTGCATGTATAGTATACTGTATTACAAGTGATTTTTGCATTTGTACTATGAGAATCAGAGAGCAATACGACACAAGCCAACCTGTCGAGAACAGCACATATCACTGTCATACCGTGATTCAGGTAATTTTCCTATCGAGTTTGGACCTCTTTTCATGAGGAGAAACAAAAAAATTACTTTGTATTCACCAGCACATATGAAGGTGCAGTGCCCTGTGTACAGAACAATTATAAATGATTGCCTTTTTATACCACCTTTGACTGGAATTGGATATCAGGACTGCATGTTGTTGTTGTTTAATCTCATGAAATATATTGAGAAAATCCAATATCTGTGTGTGCACCTGGTCAAGCCCCTTTCCCCCCTTTGCAATATTGCACAGTTGTGGTGCATCGTGTGCAGGTCACTATGATGGGTGATTCACATTGCAGAATCTATGAAAATTTGTGCCCAGCAAAGAGTATTCGTACCGATAAAGGAAATATTTTTTAAAAGATATACCTGATATACATGTATATCATGCGGCTCCAAGCGTCATTAAGAGCTGGGATTGCATTAATGTGCGGAATTACAAAAAAACTAATAGAAAGTGGTCATTGCTGCCATGTTTTGTCCTGTGTCTGAAATGACTGCCCTTTCTCGTTATTCATGTTGCACCAGTTGTGGATGCTTTGCATTATGCTGGCAGCTTCATATGTGACTGTGCACCTCAAAACAAACAAAAAGTCGCCAGACATGAATTTTTAGTTAAGAACATATTCTGAAAGAGCAGACTTTAAGCTTTAAAATGATATATAACTCAAATCATATGGACTCTCCTAACCTATCTAAATACTGGAAAGAAAGCACAAACTCAGGAAAAGTGTGAACTGAGAAAAGAGGCTCTGAAGTACAGTGTCTATTCAAGCGCTTAATCTTTACAAAACCGTGCTGGCTGTGCGATGAATGGGACAAAAAACAGGAAGTAAACCACCAGAGTAACGACAATGAAGGGATTATCAGATTAAACTGAAATTAAGCATGCCTCATTAACACATTCTGTCCATAATTAATGCCAACTTTCAAAACAGTAGCACTGTCCTTTCAAAAGTTATTAGAATTGAAAGTGAAGAGTGTGGACAAGGTTTTTCAGAAATGAAAAAGGGATTCTAAAGACACACATAATCACACTATTCTACCAAAAATGCTCGAGATAAACTGCTAAAAAAGCACACTTTCCTGCCCGTTTTATGATACCAAATTTTAGCATAATGTAAAAGAAGACCCGCTCTTTCAGAAAATATGAAAAAGTCAAGTTCGGCTAGGTTGACCCATTTCACTTATTTTCAGTCCTCACGCAAAATCAGTGTGTGCGACTTTATGTTCGTTTTGAGGTGCACGGTCACATATGCTTGTTTGAGGAGAACGTGAAGTTTGTCTGTTTTTGTCAAATTAGTTTATAGCGAGGGCATCATTTTGTGTGCATCTCCATATGGCGAGGACGTGTAGTCCCTTACCTAAGTTTCGATGTTATCGCGTTGGTGTGACACGATCTTCTGAGGTGTCATTTTAAACTGGTATTACAAGACTTCAGTAGGGAGTTATTCCGTGAAACGATGGGTGCTTATCCTGCCATATGTCACTATCTTAATTCATAAAGCAGGCCAGCATATGCCCAGACTTCAGAGATTTGACCTGAGTATTTGTAATTCATATCTCTGTGTTGCATTATATGTTGTGATGCAGACTTACATACCCTTGTGAACCAACCTTTGAATTCCTGCTTTTTCCATGGATAGCTCTGTTTTGTCATGATGAGATAAGTTTGTTTAGAATAGGAAGATAGTTCATATCTCTTTTTCTGCTGGTCTGAAAACCCCAATGCTATCGTTGTTCACGGATTAGGCATCTGCTGTTGCATGGAAGTTTCATGCCATGTGCATCATACATGAATATATGCAGAGTCAGGTGTGCATTGTTTGAAAGGTGAAATTGCTTTGTCTGTCTTCAATTTGGAATTGTGTTTGAAACGCAGACTGTACAAGGGAAGCCACAATTAACATTAGTCAGCTCCTAGCCCTGTATCTCAAGAATGTGTGCAGGTTTAACACTAAAAGGGGGAAGTAGAGCTATGAAACCGTGTTATGGTAAGCGTAGAAGCATGAGCAATAGTATATTACTATGTGACACAGTGTGCCCCTCTGCAGCATGCTTGACAATGCCGAATGAACAAAGTAGAAAAGAAGGGAAGGATGAAGTGGAGCACTGGGTCCCATTTCATAAAACTTGTTCTCAGTAACAACTGCCACATTTCTATGACAAATTTGCTCTGAGCCAATCAGAGTAGCTTGCAACACCTATTGTATTTAACTTGTTATTGACAACAAGTTTTGTGAAATGGGGCCAACTGCTCTTTCTCCAAGCTGTAGCTACACATTGGCCTACCAATGTAATAATGATAAAGCTTTCTTGTGTATATCTTGAGACAGGGCATTCTTATTACATCACATGGAACATCAGGGTCTCAAAAAACAAACAAACAAATGCAACAAACAAACAAACAAATAGACCAAACTCCAACATAACAAAGATGGAGTACTAAGAGAATATGAACTTATGACATATATTGATGCATGCGTATTATTGTCTCAAGTGGCTGGCAGTTGGTTTTGTCTGTTTTCTCATGCCAATGAGTTTCTCGTATCGGTATTCCCAAGGAAAGATTGTTTGATGGTACTTTGTGGTATAATCATCACATTTCTGCGTTGCCCTGTGAGTTAACGTTCATGTTTGACATACATTCCGACATCCGAAGAATGGATCGCGGAGCTGCATGGTAGGCTCGCGGAGAGCAATCATGGAACTAATCATGCATGACCGAAGGGGTGACAACAGACCCACAAGAAACAAAAACTTCTAGAGACATTGACAAATGTTTCAAAGTGGCTGCCTCTTCCAGTGTCATTCATCCTATTTCTGCACTCACATACTACCAGAAAAATCAATAAAAATGATAATAAAGATTTGCGATGATGCACAGGCTTTGACATAATGTGAGGAGCAATAACTGTCTGTTTGCCAGGAGAGAGTCGTGGAGTATGTATCAGAGTGATTCGTGTGTAGTGCCTTTAAAGTTACGAAGAGAGTCATCGGGTACAAGCGAGTAATACCATTCAAACATTCGTGTCGAGAAATGGCAATATTTTCATGTCTGTATGTGTATAGCACATGATCGTACTTCATTGAGCAGAAATGAAAGGGATGAACTGTGGGCCACGCAGCGAGGAATGTAATTCTTTCTTTCTTTTTTTATTCATTTCTTTTTGAATGACTGTGATGAATTACTTGACATAAGAGCATGTTTGTGAATTCACTTTGAATAATCCAGTAGTTTCATCAAAAATTGAGTGTTTCATTTTGTATGCCACATATCAGCAGCACATGGTTATGGTAATTTTCTTAGCCTGATAAATGCTATGTTAATTTTTTTTTTTTTTTTTTTGTAATTTTTCTCAGTTTCTGTTGACTACGAATATATTCCTCTGTGCTTTCATGTACATTTCAGAGAAAATATGGATTTTTCTTATGCAGGTGTGAGAAAGTAAGAGTATGCTTCGCATTGACAGGAGTACATTTTTCATGCGTGTTTATTAGACATGATGTTGGATGCAAACGTTCCAAATATTTGCAAAATATGCTGTCATCTTGTACTTCGCTAACATAGTCACAATCTTTTTAAATGGGTTATGGGGAAAAGCTGCATTGGGGGAACAGCTGGTTTTGGAGAACAGCTGCCAGAAATTAATGCACATTTTGTAGGGGATTTTTGTCGCTGTTTTTGTCAAAATATTTTGAAGTGTACTGGCCGCCTCACAAGGACTGTACAAGCAGTCATATTGTCTTCTAACATACAGCAAAGGGAGTATATAGAACAAAACTTTACTAAAAACCAGAGATAGTAGCTATTTTGAATACTGACTTGCTTTTGTTTATCATATCTGAGAGTACTGTGTATTTACTGTAGTTTACCGTAGAGATCCGCTCAGGAAAATGAATGCCTGTGAGTTGAACAGAACATAATCCTGTCGACTGAAAGTCTTTTCTACAACGTCATCTGTGTCTGATCGAGGAAAAGAGAGGCGCTAGAGGCAAGGTCAAATTTTTTGAAATGACAAATTTTCATGTTGCACTTGACATGAAATTGCTTTTGATATTATGTCGGAAATACAGTGACACAGAGTGTTGTACAGAGTTTGTGATGAATGTAAGATATGAAATTAATAGTTATGTGCCATTACATAAAATTTTCAAAAGAAATGAAATATTACTTGACACAGGAAATGTCTTTGTGTTCCTTTCAAGTTTTTTCTACCCGTCTTTGTGTTATGAGTGAGAAGTTTCATTACGACAAATCAGATACGTTTGTAGGTGGAACTGGTGTTATTGTAAAAGCTGTTAGTCTTGCAAGGGTTTAAATTTTGTGAATTTGTGAATCATTCCTGGGCTGCGAATTTAGCGATAAATGAAAATATCGCCACCTGATCTGGGTTGCATCTGATAGAGTGAATGGACAGGCATTAGTGCACTCATGATAGTCTTGGTGTCAAATTGCAATAATGTCTGCCACCTCCTCGTTGGTGAAAATATCTCTATGCAAAAATAACAGCTTATACAGTGAGATAAAGTGCAGAGCAAGAGACTTGTGTGTTGTGCAAACTTTAATTGCACTAAAAAAGGTTTTTCATCACATTACACTCCTGGAGGTAAGATCCGGACATATCAAGAGGACATACAGTCTGAATGAAGTCCACACAGTTGAACACAAAATAAAAATGTCTCAGAATGCATGCTCATATATATGCACAGGTTGGAACATGTTTTATTCACACTCAGAAGAGAAAACCTTTAGAAGTTTGCATAAAAATAGACATCACACATTTGACTGCCCTTCAGCCACCATTAGTGTATACATTTTCTATTGCTTCACATAGCAAGCAAATGTCCCATGTGTTTGGCTTCAATATGCATTTCTCTGACAGACTCACATAATTCTAATTCATTAGTACCCCAGAATTCCAAAATTTGTAATTGCAGTTACTGTACACAGATTTTTTTATACAATTAATCTTCCCTTGGTATCTGTGAAGATGTCTACCATTTAAAAGGGAACATGTACCCAGAAGAAATAATGAAAGATCAGAACATGGATTACTGAAAATACAGTAGTTCAACATTTTCATGCTTCTACTTTAATGGAACAAATCCATTACAATGGTATGGAATCCCTCTTCTTGCCCAATGTCATCACAGTAAATATATACATGTGGATAAGAGGAACTGAAGAAAATAGAAAACATTTGGCATTGCATTGTTGATGATTACTTTCAATCTCTTGAGCTTGCCGACTAGTCTTACTTCAAGATCAATGTGAATTTTCACTAGATTTCTGGAGATGAATTTTAGTCTGTGAATATCTCCCCTCTTGTGTAAATATTCACACTTGTCACAGCAGATGTGAGTCAAACTCTAAAGCCCAACACGTTTGTAAATATCTGACATCGTTGAAACAAGTTTTTTTGATTATCACAGCAGCACGTCTACCAATTACGAATGAAGAATATAATCACTACTCGGCAAATAGATGTATTAGAATACAATGAATTTGTAGATCATGAAGTGTTTGATAGTGAATGCCTTGGTTATTCACAGTGGACATGGACATAACACTACAGAATTACACCTCTGACTTTCTTTGCTGGCAGAGGCATATAAATACTTTCGCACAATTTTGGAGGTACTCTCTCTCTCTCTCTGATTACTGTAATGATGACAAAATTTTTGCAGTGTAAACTCAACTCACAGTGAGGCGCGAGTCCATGAACAGTGGACACCAGATAGTGAGTTACGACCTTCTTGCACTGTCTTGCGCCCAAATCACACCCTCACACACACCATTACAAGTACAATCAGCCTTACCCACACTAACCTCACCAATGTCGGAGACAACAGCCAATACTTTCAGAGCATACAGATTCATAATTTACAATGACAAAAACATTTAACTCAATTCAGAAGTCATTTGCCTTCAATGACCAGTGTTTTTCCTTGGTCCTGCTGGATGTACACTGTAACTACTCCAAAGACATCCAGTAACTATTAAGCAGAAGAAATGCCGGGCAAACACATAGTAGTATTGAAAACAACATGATTACCCCATCCCACCCCCACCTCACCCCCCCCCCCCAAAAAAAAAAAAAACCAACAAACAAACAAACAAACAACCAAACAAACAAACACAATAAGTTTGATCACATATACTATATGATGCACTCCTTCAGCCACAATCAATTCCTCTCTACCATGTTAAAAACTGAATAGAAGTGGTGCATCAAAAAAATTAATTATCCTACTTTACTAAGTATCTCCACCTTACATTGTAACATCTCACTCTCATTTCTTCCTCTCAAAGCTGACTCTAATCCCATACAAGTTTTGTTTCTAACTTGTCACCTCATCTTGTTGGCATACAATGAAGTTAATGCACATCTTACAGATGATACACGACTCAGCAACTATTTCAGATAATGTTACAGATGATGTCCTTGTAATACTCTGGTGCAGAGGTACAGAAAGTTATCTTAACTACAGCAACATCAGGTCCCCCACTTGACCAATAATACAAGTGCAAATATACTACTCAACAGCAGTGAAGGCATGTCTAGAAGTATTGATGTTATTCAAGTACTTCCTGAACTGAGAAAAAAAAAATCCATAACAAACACACACACACACACATGCAGGAACACACACAAATATGAAACATGACATTACATTCACACTCTGCCAGGTATTGTATGAAACTGCTTTAAACATCCCAAGAGAAAGCATGATCAATAGCACTTTAATACTTTCCCTCATATTTGACACCTTGATTAATTATATACTGTTATGACACCGGTTACATCTGCCACAATAACTTGTAGAATATTTTTAAAAGACGGGAAGTTTATATTACTATAACAAATAGAGAACAAAATCCGACATTTGAATAGCAAAACATCCTGTGGTCCTTAATTTTGCTACAACAACATTTAAGTGTGACATTTGAACTTCTTACAGCACAACCCCAAAACAGCATTCAAGCACTGGGATAAAAATGTGATGACAATACCCCTGCAATAATCTCTTGTGGCAGAAATACACTCTGCTTCCCCCCCCCCCCCCCCACTTTTCCCCCTTTGCAATCATCACTCACCCTCCATGTACCAGTCATCAATGTCACTCCCATATTGCAACACTGTAACCTCTACTCTTTCTTCACGGCTGAAAAATCATATCAAATGTCTTTTGATTGATGGTAATATCCCTCCTCCATTCACACAAAACTACCATACACACAATACAGATTCTATGACATGCAAACAGATCCCATAGCGGTAATGTGGAGTACAAGTGAATTGCTTCATTTCATCCATACAGTATACATCACACACAATTTGACACACGGATAGATCCTACATCAAGGAAACGGAGTCTCATTGAATTGGTGCGTTCCATCAACACGGCATACATCGAACACAGGTGATGACATGCAGTTGGATCCTACGGGAGTATTAAAGATGAAGTCTCTTTGTTTTAAAAGGTCAAGGGGTCATGGGGTTGGAGCTGGTCTGGATGTGAAAGGAAAGTGTCCATGCACTTGCCACGACGAGAAGCCTACTTGCTGGTTGCCGTAAATGACTGCAGTCCCGTGATGGCGCGGCCAAGGATGAGAGCGTGAATGTCGTGTGTACCTGTGGGAGAAACACCGAACATATATTGATATTCCCCACTGTACACTGCAGTCAAAGACAACAGATATCAAATTGTTGAGTAAGATAAATGCCACTGAAACTGGCAGATGTATCGTCATGGGTTGACTTCAAACAACATAAAGAGATCATCACTTTTCTACAATTCAACATTTTCACCATTCAACATCACTAAGACTGATACTTTATTCTTTACTTTTTCATCCGAAAAATCTTTCAAGTTTCTTTGTAGCTGAAAAGTGGATTACACCTCTGCACTAGAGTACATGCTTTTCACTTCCCGAAGACTTCCTGACAGGCTTAATTTGTGATGACGAATAAGGAGGGCAATGAATAAAAGTGCATAATCAGTGAAGAAGAGAAAATATGGAAGAAAACAAAATTTGAAGGTCACATTGTACATTCCTGTATAATGCAACTAGCTGGTCTTTTAGGAATCTACCTAGTAAATCTACAATGGCATACCACTGACCAAACACAACATAAATAATGTCTCATATCTTTCATTTCCTTGCAGCCCTTTCTGTGCTTTGCTTGCAGATTGGCACGCATGCTGGAGTGTTTTTCTTTTTTTTTTCTTTTGCCAATGGGCACAGATATCTTGAATTTTTTGGCCAATGATTAGAGATTCTTATCCTCTTAATCCCAATTATGTCACAATGACCCTTCTGTTGGGCTGAGGCACATTGCAACACCCAAGTGGGCTTCCTAACTTTAAAACTATGAAAGTCACATTTGGATGGATTACTCAGTAGTGATTGACAAGTTAAGAAAGCTAAGCACCTCCACACTAGCAGGATTGAACATGCACAAAACACTGCTCTCACCTTCATACGTGTTGACAGCCTCCAGATTCATGACATGCCTGATGACGTGGTACTCGTCTGAAATGCCGTTACCTCCAAGCATGTCCCGCGCCACACGAGCGATGTCCAGCGACTTGCCACAGGAGTTCCGCTTAATGAGAGAGATCATCTCAGGGGTTGCTCTGGGGTAAGAAATAATAGTGGACATGTATAAACACCAGCACTACCAACTCGTCCTAAATTCACAGGGGGGAGCAGACTCTCTATTCCAAAAGCATGTCTAGACATGAACCAGTGGCTTAAACATGGTACAGGCAATTCCATCAGCTCACTACTCTGTCAGTGGCAATTTTTGTGCATTTCGTGCAACACAATACTTGCGCAAAAATAGAAGAGTGCAAGTATTTTCAATGGTGATTTGTAATAATATTTTACTTCCTTAAAACACCCACATTCATTTTACCCAACTGAGTGAGAAAAATTCCACTTTTACATGACATCTCAATGTCAATTTCCACTGGTACTGTATTTAACTGACAGTAAACCCTAGTCCTATTTTAACATACACAGTATCCTAATCCATTCTGCACACACTGTGAAAGAAACAAAGAAAATCTTATTTCCTCCTAAATATGACCATTTTCACATGGTTTGCTTTCTCTTTTTATTATGATTTGCTTTCACAACAATCACTACCAGGGTATTTCTATGGCATCCCAAGCCCAAAGTGTGCTATCCCTGCAAAAGGAAAACATTCTAAAATATGACAAAACCTACTTCCCGGCATCCTTCAGACGGCCAACTTGGATACAGGACTGGAGAGCGATTGAGATCTCTGTCAGCATGTCTGCCATCTTCTTCTGCATCAGCTGGTTCCTGGCCAGTGGGTTGCCAAACTGATGTCTGATGATGATGATTAGGATGAGGATGAGGATAATGAAGATGATGATGATGAAGATGATGATGAAGATGATGATGAAGATGATGATGATGGTGATGATGGTGGTGGTGATGGTCATGATGATGATGATGATGATGATGATGGTCATGATGATAATGATGATGATGAGGAGGAGGAGGAGGGGAAGGAGGAAGAGACAGAGAAAAAGAGAAAGAGAGAGAGAGAGGTAGATACAAATGTATGTTACTAACAAAGGGACGAAAAACACATTATACTCTCAGACAGTAATGCCAACTCTCATATACAATTTGTACATGTACTTCATTTAAAGTAGTGAGCTCGTGCAACAAACAATTTGGCAGAAGATTCTTCTGTCCTAAAGATTTAAAAGATAGTTCTTACCTTTAATCCTTCAAATGCCAATAAACTTACTGTATAAGTGGACATTTTCATAGTATGGAAATTTTGGCACATATTGCACGGCCAGGGACAGATACGAAAATTACAGCGTGTGGTGAATATTTTTGTTTGCTATTTGTAGAATGTCTTGATTCCACATAATTAAAAACATGCAAAATTCATCTTATTCTGCAGAGCACGAAAAATTACTCACGACAAAAATATCCTCATTTACAGTAGTTATTTTTTAACAGCAACAGTCAGTAAATAAAGAATGGCAGACAGTTGATATACTAATCCTAAAATGAAGCAAAGAAAGGGTTCAATCGTAATGAAGAGAATAAAAGAATGCTAGTGATATGTACGTCTGTGGTCAGTCACAGGTTCATCAAGATTTAAGTCACAGGAATGCATTCAACGAGATGTCCTTAACATCAAAGCGCCATCAAGCAACTCCCATAGTGTCTCAACACACACTAACATAACTATCAGTAATCATGGTTATACACTTGTGACATCAATTTATGCCTTTTTGAATGCCTATCCAAATGACTCTTCTTATTACTGAACTAACCGGGCATGATTGCTATTGTTTGAATATAGCTATTAGCAAGAACACTATGAGGACTCGTTGGTATTCCGTGGCCTACAATAGGGGGATAAAACTCACCTATCCAGTGTATACTGCCTTGCAGTGTCCAGACAGAACTCGGCTGCCCCCAGAGTACCCCAAGCAATGCCATACCTGGCATTGTTCAGGCAGCCAAACGGTCCCTGGAAAGAGCAGAAGGGCAGAAAGAATGATCATACTGATTCCCCTTGCAAGGAACGAGCACCAAAGCAGGGTATTACATAATTCTTTTTTACAATTTGCCCAGTTGGGCATGCAGATTTTCAAATTACTGTCCCATGACTCATGAATGTCATTAGTGCTATTAACATCCTAATATATTCTTGGTTGCAGTCACTTTCTAGGCACTAACTTTACCATCTTTTTCTACTTCTTCTTCATCTTCACCATCATCATCATCATCATCATCATCATCATCATCATCATCATCCTGAAAAGCATTATTTTCATCCATGTTATCAAACATCATGACCATCACAGCCAGCAACATACAAGCATCGTCATCTTTATAGTGATTATCACCACATCAGTTGCCTACGACCTTGACTCACCCCGAGACCTTTGGCATTGGGAAGCATGTTCTCCTCCGGCACCTCCACATCTTCCATGACGATCTGGCCCGTGGCCGACGCCCTCAGGGAGAACTTGCCGTCGATGTAGGGAGCCGACAGACCCTTCATGCCCTTCTCCAGGATGAAGCCCCTGATCTTGTTGCCCTCGGCAACGTTCTTGCCCCATACCACGAACACATCCGCAATTGGCGAGTTAGTGATCCTGTTAACATGCAGGAGAGAGAAAGAAAATGTCTGGGATATAGAGTCAAAGTATACACACAAACACACACACATGCATGTACATACATGAAATATAAAAAGTAGTATATCCCATGCATGTTAAAGATCCAACAGGTTTGAAATTTCAACATTGTTCATTTTGTTAATCATGCTGGGTAGCTGGGTGCAGATATGAGCACAATAAAATATGAGAATCACCATTTGCTGCATTGATGCTTCAAAAATATATCATTCCTATTTCCTGAAGTCTATACACTTCTGTTGTTCAGTCCACCAACAAAGAGTGCTTACAGACATAAACATTCGTAGTCACAAAGAAAATCTCTTTCTTTTCTACCCCTGAATAAAGAAATTTACAGTTGTACTACGAGTAACCTGTCATTCACTGATAAATTTCAGTGCTGAAACGCTTCAGAAAGGCACAAATGAAGGACCACAGACTATTGCACCATACGGCACTAATGAAAATCTTCCTCTTTCACAATGTACTGCTTCAGATATAAGAATCACACTTGTAAAGATTTACGGGGTAAGGCACACTGACCCAAATATCGCTCAGTTATTACAAAGTCATATATCTAAGCAGAATGATTTGAGGGGCCCTTTCTCGGTAAGTACACATAGCAGATCAGTTGAATAAGATTACAATTCTAACATTGGTCTAATAAGCTGTTTTTACACTTACCAGGACTTGCTTCCATTAAGTGTGTAGGTCTTTGATGAGGGATTGTACACTGCCTTAGTCTCCATGCCTGCCGGGTCACTACCATGGTTTGGTTCTGTGAGACCAAAGGCACCGACCAGCTCACCCCTAGCTATTTACAGTAATGTATAAAAATAAAGACAAGCAAACAAACACATGAGAGAAGAGACCCAACAATCCTTAGGTCTTTAGAAGATCTACTGTACATAGAATAACGGCATATATATGATTGAAATCATTTCTCATGAGGGCTGCACTGTTATATGAATATGAATGTAGCATTCAATGAGACACACATCTATTATGATATGGAAAACAGGGTTTACTAATGACTGATGTCATAATTCTACAACTTTGAAAACCGACTGACATATTGCTGCAGATAAAGAACTCAGATAACTTTGATTTCAAAAACAAAAACTTTGCATTACAATTTCATTGCAGTGTAAGGTGAAAAGTTTCCTTACAGCACACTTTCATATGTTTACAGCCTTTGATTGTATACTAGTAGGTCTAGCGTACCAAGTTTTGGCAAATATTTCTCCCTCTGAGCCTCCGTCCCGTAGGCATTGATGGGATGCATGACGAGTGATGACTGGACGCTGAAGGCTGACCGATAGCTGCTGTCCACTCGCTCACACTCCCTGGCAAGGAGACCGTAGGCAACAGATGACACACCAGCACAGCCATATCCCTGGATGGTTGGTCCAAGAACTCCTAGTTCACCCATCTCATAGAAGATGTCACGGTCAAAATCTAAATCAACGAGGAGAGTTTCATATTACACAACATGACATATAGCTATGTATAAGATAATTTTTTACAATGATAAACTATGACAATGACATACTAGCAATTAGTACAGCATGCATTTCATATTACAAAATTAATTTCTCAAATAATAATTTCTTGACTTCATACAATGAAATATACCACATGTTCCATGTTTTTCCATATGCTCCTCGAAACACAGCTGGAGTTAAATGAAGCATCGAAAACCTGTCACTCCAGGGCCCCATCTCATAAAAGTTGATGTGATAGCAACTCTTGCTGGAATGGTATCTTCCCATAGCAACAGCTAATCAGGAAGCTGGACTCTTGTCATTACCACAACAATTGCCATTCCAGCAAGAGTTGCTGTCATATCAACTTTTTATGAAATTGGGCCCAGGACGCACAGATTCCTTTGTGCAGAAGGACACAGCGACATGAAACAGTTTGCCAATCTTCAAAGTGATGTCTTACGTTCATGTCTGTTGGCCATGAGGATTCTTGGCATGAGTTTGTCCTGGCAGTACGCCTTGAACTGATCCCTGACCAAGATTTCCTCCTCGGTCAACTGGCTCTCAAGGTTCAGTGCATCTCGCCAATCAAACTCCACCTTTTCCTTTGCTGATGAGGCAGGTTTCCTGTCGGCTGGGTGGATTCAATAATACCAGTCAAGGAAAAAAAAGAAAAGAAAATGCCAACAGTACATACATTTGTATGTAATGTACTGTATGTTTCTGTATTACAGCACTCAAAATACCAGTACACATTTTCAAATCAATCTACACATTTCATATTCATTAACAAAAATTTACTTTGGTTCCAGGAGAATTGGCATAGCCCTATTTCCAAGTGAACCACTCTGTACCATAGGAAAAGAAAAGGCATATATACACTATATCATTTGATTGACCACATTCTGTGATACTGTACATTGGATTTACATGTATAATCGTTGGTGAGCTTATAGTATATTGACATCTAAAATGACTAAGAATAAATTCAGTAACCCTTCCACAATATCACACCTTTGACATACCCCATATTTGATCCAACAATGTGCATGTATCTACTGATGGGCAATGGCCATGCAGAACTCTGAAAGCCTCAGGAGAGTTCAACCTGTTTCTAAGCAAAATTAATGGGAATGTTCTGCCGATAAGGCTGGATTAAAGTGAAAACACAGTTCTGGTAAGGGTTTGAGAACCCTTCTTGCACCATTTCATATTTGCTTGCAATATATCAAAAGAGTCTACCAAGAAAACTTACTGGCTGACGCATTTTGCCAGGATGATGAATTGCTTTGGAGTATTTTGAGATCAGAAATAAAAGTTGATATAACAACTTTTATTCTAGAAGGATCCAGGCTAACTCAGTCTCAGGGACAACTCGGCCCTATTTCAGACCAGGGAGGTGAGTCTGACCTCCCTGTTCAGACAATTTAGGGTAAGGGCACCAGTATTCGGTCAGCACCTGGTATTCGGTCACTTATCACTAGTCACCAGCCAGTAAGTTCAACTGTCACAACACATGCGAATCACATTAATTCACATACTTGCACACTCATTCACAACAGGAAATTCCCTTAGCCCTCTCCAAAAATCCATCCAAAATCCCAAATTTTACCGTCAAAAGTGCAGAATCGGCGCTACTTTCCAAAAGCGCGCGCGGATAAGGCCCAGTTTTAAGAGCACGGGTCACCGAAAAAGCGCTAAAAATCTAGAAATACGCCGTTCTCTCGCGGGATTTTTCCCTTATCGCAAGCTTGGAGTGTAATGGTATCCTCAAAAACGCAAAAGAAAAACAAAATTTCCGTACGTGCCGACACAGTGTCCCAATGTACAAGGGTTGAATGCAAGTGCCGAGGCCCCAGAATTCGGTCACCAACGGTCGCCGCAACGTCCCCGATGCAATTTTGCGCCAACAAGGTAGCGTGCGCGCGCATTTTTCAGCTGCCTTGAATACGCATTGACTTTGAACGCGCACATCGCGTGACCGAATACTGGTGCCGGTGACCGTATACTGGGAAATTTTCAAGGTGAAATATTTCAGGATTTTGTGCAATTCTGTGAGATATTTAACAAAATGAAAATTGAGATTATAGAAATTTGATATATTTCACATACATTGCTGTAGATATGATGTATGTATTATTTTAGTTTGAAAAATATTGCAAAAAAGCTTAAGTGACCGAATACTGGGGATGTTACCCTACATGCAGTTTTTGATCGCCATTATATATTTTACACATAGGCACATGTTCATTTTGTATGCACACCAAAGAGGTTCTTTGATGCGCACGTTGTATCAACTCAGCCCATTACTGCGACCACCCAGAATGCACAGTGCTCCCATAGTACAACACTGTACAATCCTGAGGGGCTGAGGGACAACTCGGACTGGACTCGGCCCCGCCGCCAAAGTGAGGCTAACTAGCTTCCCCCCCCCCCCCCCCAAGTCCGCGTTAGCCTGACCCCGATCGTGTAATTTCTGAGTTTTGGTTCATATTTCCCCTTTTTGTCTTTACCCAACAAATATCTTGTTATTCCACACATTTCTTAGGCATATGTGTACATTTTGGATTGACATTTGACAATTCTGCAGGCACACCAGAGCAGAGGCTTAATTATTGTTATTTGGTGCTACACTAGCTACACGCAGCCGCTGTAGCGACAGCGGCTGCACCTCTATTCCTTCGCAGACATTGTCATTTTTCAGTGTGGTTGTGCTACTCCTTCATGAATATCTTTATTAATCGTGGAAAACTAAAATACAAGGAATTATCGTAATCTATGATAATCATTCAATAATCGGTATGTGATTTTTTGTTTAATTACGTCAAAAGCTCACCGAAATCTGTGGCTGAAAGCAGGTCTGTAAACGTCCTTATTGCTTCACTCCTCATCTGCGTGTTATTTGAATGGCATTCACTCTCGTATACTACAACGTACAACTTAGGTATTCGGAGAGGCGCCCTCTAGCTCTCCGACTACCTACGTTGTACGTTGTAGTATACGAGAGTGAATGCCATTCAAATAACACGCAGATGGGGAGTGAAGCAATAAGGACGTTTACAGACCTGATTTCAGCCACAGATTTCGGTGAGCTTTTGACGTAATTAAACAAAAAATTGCATACCGATTATTGAATGATTATCATAGATTACGATAATTCCTTGTATTCTAGTTTTCCACGATTAAGATATTCATGAAGGAGTCGCACAACCACACTGAAAAATGAAAACGTCTGCGAAGGAATAGAGCATTGAGGTGCAGCCGCTGTCGCGAAGCGTGTAGTTACAGTGCTACACAGGGTGTCACTAGTCAATTATTATGCCGTGCTTTCCTAATGCATGACCTGAATGAAATAAAAGCCACTACGGTTACTGCTGAAATCATTTATTCTGAAGGAGATTCTACACTTCACAAGTCATCAATCGTCAATGTAAACTGCAGCATGCAGCAGGCCGCGCGCACAGTCATAAGGTTACTACGCCACTACCGCAAACATATAACTCAGTATGTGGGTCTACGTATTTTGTTGCGCGACTAAAATCTTATTGCGTAGCTAGGTTAGACAACCTTCAACGAAAAAGGATACGTTCACTAGCCGGAGCGGCGGTTCCAAGTTGTCTGCATTGTGAAGTAGCACTTGGCTGAGTGATTTTCCTCACAAAATCTGCACGTATTAATCTCCGAAGGGCCATACTTCTCTAATAATAATGCAAATTTACGGAGGTTCTTGGACTAGCCAGTGTGTTTTGCTGTGAATAAGAAACTTGTGTAACTTCTATGATGCGATACGATGCGATGCGATGCGATGGCGATCTCGTGATCTATTAGCATATTACGCAAAATGAAAGCGCAAGGTCGCTTGGAATCTGGCGTAGTCTCTAGTGGAAGTGATCGCTGTCGAGAGAGGAACGGACTCTTGCGTCATTCATGTAACACAAGACGTTGACCAATCAATACTTCGTGTTGGAGACATGCCCTCTTCTAACTGGCCAATAAAAACGATGCGATGCGTAAACGCCCGCGAGCTGGTTTTCGAGTTTTGGACTGGTCTCTATAAATACATTCTATGATTTTTTTATTGTATTTTTTATATTGTAAACTGACTGTTTTGAGTGCACCAGGTGGGTTGGGGAGGATGGCCTGAGGGCCTAAGTCATTTAGTTGGATCTTTCCAGACCCGGGCTGCCCAACCTGGTGCCCCCTTACCACTCCAATGTACAATTTTCTGATTTCGAAAAATGTATTTGTGATTGAAAGCCGAATAAATAATAATAATAATAATAATAATAATAATAATAATGATAGTATAGATGAGATTTCATTGTGAATGAAATCTCATCTAATTAATTCACTTATACTATCCGATGTCTTGATTATCAGTCATTGCTATCAATGTTCATGGTGCACACAATTACATGGGAAGCATGGCCTTAGCATGATAGGCTACTAGAAAACATTAAATATATACGCCATTACGAACATGCATACTTCTGTGAAAGGTACAATCACTGCGTGAGAAGAAGTCACCATTTTGATGATGATGACGATGATGATGATGAAGATGATGATGATCGGATGATGATGAACATGGCTTATATAACAGTGCCATTTACTTGTATCTGTGAAACATTCAAAGGCACCCGGCTCCCACAATACATCACATATTATTCTCAAAGTTGCTAAAAATGGTGTTTAAAAAAAAAAAAAAAACTTCAATATGATAATATCTTATTAAACAGCTTTAAGTAAAAACAGCAGCCACAATGCGATTTATAGGTCATATGATAATAAAAATCAACGCGATATATCATTTTCATGATCATATTAAAATCAATCAAATCTATGACTGGGTCAAAACCTCAAAGCCTGCTAACGCCTGCCCAAAAACAAACCAACAAACAAAACAAAAAACGAAAAGAAAAACCAAATCGATATATGAAGCACTACTCTGCAAAGGACAATTTCAAATGTTTAAGAATAATTAAGTGAACCACTGTACAACTTGGTCGAGAGATCAAAATGCTGCTGACCTGTGCTTAGGAGAAATAGATGTCAACTTTCGGGGAAATCCTTGATCAACCACACGAAATCCGTACAATACGTGAATGGAACTCGAGACTGGAACTGTGTGAACATTCAATTGAAACGCCACAATGCAAACTGCAGCACGATCATAGAGATTGTCATAAGGATTCACTAGTCAATGCTGTCGCGGTTCAATTTAATTCAATTCAATTCAATTCAATTCAATTCAATTCAATTCAATTCAAGTGATTTTATTTCCATATAAAGTAATACAAAGCAATACACATAACGCTTTCATGAGTATACATAATACAAAGCAATATACAAATCGCTTACATGAGTATGAATCACATAAGTTTCAACAAAACATGGATACAATATAATAATGATATCAACTTTGGTTTCAAAATAGATAAACAAGTAAGCAATACAATCTTATTTTGTAACTCTTTATGGAAAAGAAGAATTCACGGTGAGCTAAAAAGTCACTTTGTTGTCTTTCAGAACGACGCGGGTATACTGGCCATTGAACATTATTAAAAACAAGTAGTTTAATGATAGTTCTTCCTGCCTGTATAGCAACTCGAATTTCCCACCGTATGATTTTGAATATTATGATGTGAAGAGAAGGAGATGTACAGTGCATATAAAAAAAAAACGCAACAAGATTTAATTTCAAATTTGTGAAGATTGTGTTAATTTTACACCAAAGAGAGTAACAACATCTTAAAGCCACTATTATCTCCTCTTTCCAATGATATCTTATTAATCTTACACGGTCGTGGATGGCTGAATAATCATTCTTTTTGGACAATGGGTCAAATTGTACTAGGGACCAAGTTTCAGTTAGTTCAGACGCCTATGGTGGTCACAGGATGGCTCACCAGCTCATCGACTAGTTGCAGTAAGAAACAGATTGGCTGAGGTGATGTCGGGTGATTGCCTTGTATCATGATGTGGAGTGGCCACCACGATCTCCGGATCTGGCTTGTTGTGCCTTTTTTTTTTCTTTGGGATTATCTCAAGAGCAAAGTGTCCATTACCCCTTCACCTAACATTGCAACTCTGAGACAAAGAATCACTGATGAGTTTGAAGCCCCAATGATTCACAGGGCTGTGCGTGAGATGGAGAAAAGAGCTAATCTCTGTGTCGAAAGGAATGGTGGCCATGTTTAGGGGCATGGGATGTAATGTTAAAAAGAGATTTCCAAAAGAATACAATGGTAAGTTGCGATTATTAATTTCATTATTCCATTTGTTAAGTTAATTTCTAATAAGGTGCATTGATTCTTGCAGTGTCTAAACTTGGTCCCAAGTCCATTTTGACCAATTGTCCAAAAAGAATGATTACTCAGCCATCCATGACCGTGCATGAATAAATAAGATATAATTGGGAGGAGGAGAAATGTGGTTTTAAGATGTTATTACTTACTTTGGTGTAAAGTTAACACAATCTTCACAAATTTGAAATCAAATCTTGTTGCGTTTTTTTTTTTGATACGCACTGTATAGTTAGTCATATTCTGACAGAGCGATAAACACATGAACATAATTATTATATATCAAGTATTCATTTGTTTAGCATGTGGACATTTTAGTATAGTCCAATATAAGCTTTACTAAATTACTAAATTAACTAATTGGTAGGGAGGAATTTCAAGTTTCAATTTCAACCACAATTAATTTTCATATTCTTATTTTCTCAAGAAATGGCATATGATAAAAGCCACGCAATTATGTACAAATGCGAATTAGATGAAACATTGACCTGAATATATAAATCTCTCGATATGAAAATAAACGTAACGGTCTGTTTACATTGATATCGTTGATTGTTAATTAATCCTGCAAAGTAGGAGAAATGTGATGAGAGCATTATCAAAATTTCCCACAGGTGCAACATAATGATCGATCAAATTCACTATGTGAGAGAAGACACCTATATACCGTATAGCTTGGTGAATGTACATCAATATAAAAACTAAGTAGAGTGATAATGATAGCAAAAGTGTGTCTCACGTCCTCGTTAACTGTGACAACTTTATCACATGAATAAAGAGAGGAGAAAGAATCATAATAGATGCATTATCCTGAATTGAAATTTAAATCCCCTTGGTATGAACACAACATATCCTTAACAGATAATTGACTCTCTCATAATGGGCACAAAACTATATAATAGATTTAGTATTGACTGAAAGTATAACTTCGGAGCACATAAGACCCATAAAAAACCTGCAAAGTTCAAAGCAGATTCTTAACGTAGATTTTGTCATCAATTTATCAACCACTCTGCAGCATAAACTGGGAAATATACATTGAAAATAGGAGTTGTGTGCCGGCCACGCAGCTGAGGTTTCAACATACTCTTCCTGGATGGAACAACATCCTTTACTATTTGTAATGTACAAGAAAAAAGATAATAGACATGAAAATGAAGGAAAAAAGACTTATATTTGATACTAGGCGACATAATATAATTATGATAAAGGATATATCACAATGCCATCTATCTCATACTTAATTGTTTTTACCAGTGGCATAATGAGTTCGAGAATGGGCAGGTTTATAAGATGCACGTGCTTTCAGTAACAATTCATGTTCAGTGAAGATATACGAGATCATACCAAAATTTTGGCAGTTATCTAGATGCCCCTGTGGAATGCAATGGGATAAGTATCCCTGTTAGGTAATCTTATACCCTCTGAAATAAGTAGCATGTTGTCATGACACCATATTATGAGTTAATCTTCTCACCATTCTTTTACACTTAATGATTGTGTCACTAGTATGTAACTTCCTTGTTATCTTATTACACTTTAGTACATTGCATCTATTATTATGTATTGTGATAATGTATGTTTAAAGTTTATCGAAAAACGCATGTATAACAACACAGGGAGGTACCGCCTGAAACTCAGTAAATACGCGATTTTACAATGGTTGCTCATTTCTGTCTCCGGAATAACATTTACGATATATATATATATATATATATATATATATATATATATATATATATATATATATATGTATATACATACATATATATATATATATATATATATATATATATATATATATATATTCAATATACTCTTATAGTATATCTTAGTAGTATAGTGGCATTATAGCAATGTTTATGAGCATGATAATAGCCTTTATAATAACTTAGTTTACTATTCATGCATAGTGAGTGTGTAGGTAAAGTTGGATATAATAATAACTTATCATGCTAAATTATGCCTTTACATAGGGTCTACTATTTTTTTTTCTCTCTCTCTCTCCTCGCTTTTATTTGATAAGGCGGAGTAGTACCATTCTTATATCTCATCAAAATGAACGCCCATTTTACAATTTCGACATTCATCATAAGCGCAATGTCCCATCCTAAGAGGAGATAAGAGGGGAGGTTTCGTTTCGGGTTCAGTAAACTTCTGAGAAGAAGGTAACGTAAAATCAGATCAAAGGCGTCGCCTCATTCTAAAAACCGCTGTTGAATGTAGTGCCTTTCATGTCATTCATTTACCACACACATTTACCACACACATTTACCACTACATACACACATACACACACACACACACACACACACACACACACACACACACACACGCATACGCTCTCTTGCAGAGCGGCTTTTGTGCGTTGGGTGTGGTTGTCAACAGAACGGAGTACAAAAGCTGCGAAGCTGAATTTCTATTGGAAGGGCGCATTGTTATCTTACTGCGTAATCAATCGCGGTGAAAAAAGGAAAAGGTATACTGAGTACCAGATCACGAGCGAGAGAACGCACAGTCCCAACAAAATGTTCTCCACCGCTTCGGAGCGACAGTGAGATCCAAAAGGAAGAAGCTTGGGGACATTAAACGAAAGTGCACATTACGATTATCGTGTAGGGAGAACATCATCCGTGTACACGCGGCAGATATCCACCATTACCTGTGCAGTCGGTAAGTCAGCATTTTGGCGGCATGGAACCGCAGTTTTAGGAGCATTTTATCTGTGGTACGTACGTTCAACCGTCGCACGTAACAGGTGCTATCTCCGGGGATTATTCCCCCGCTCAGCTCGCGAAGCCATAAGCACAATCGTTGCTGTTTCTCACTGGCTGCGGCGGAGCATTGTCGGTGTAGTAGTAGTCGTCATGGCATAATGAAATGTGCACGAGTGGTAATTCGTGATGAAAACAGCATATCGAGTTTTTACGGCTCTAAATTGTGCTTCTTCTTAGGCATCACATAGATATAAAGCAGAATATTCATTTGTCTTTTTTTTTGTTAATTTGATTGCATTTACAAGAGAGAGAGAGAGTGTGTGTGTGTGTGTGTGGCCATTCGTGTATGTGCTTGTGAAAGTGAAATGCATCCATTTCCTTTATTCATATCTTTTTTTTTTATTCTTTGGGGGGGGGGAGATATTCAAATCACCGCAAAGCAACACAGAAGAGAAACCTTGCAAGAGATAATGATACTATTAAAAGTGATATGTACAATGTATGTCCATAATTAACAGAATATCATATTCATTTGAAAAATATATATAGGCATATACATATATACTTTAAGACAACGCCAATGTGATATGCTTTTGTGTTTTATTTTGCCGAATAAATGGCGTCATTGGCCTCATCAATCAATGATAACGAATCATATATGTACACGCATATAATATATTGTTTGTTTGGGGTTTTTTTTTAGGCGCATGAAAGGGTAAAAGTTTTCTGCTGCCTGTTTTCTGTGTCGGTCCATTATAGCCACGATAACGAAAAAGCATACTTCCATTACGACTGAAAACACTTGATCTTTCTTTCTTTAAAGCAAATCATCTTAATAACAGTCACTTGCAATTATCCTTCAGTTGTTTACTCGCAGTCATACGTTTCTAGAGGTTGATCACAAACGATCATGTACGAACCAGCAAAACAAAAGAAAACCAAAAAAATGATTCATATTCGTATAGACAGACAGAGTTGTTCGCAATGAAGGCGGTTCAAAAATTTACTTTATTTCGGCCTAAACCATCTTCAGTGCAAGATCACACCCTACAGAAGAAAATAATGGTCGAGGCTTCATCGGAATCGGGCCTAAAATGAGAAAGTTATTGCGTGTTAAGTTTCCCACGTGTTTTCACCAAACTGAT
Source organism: Diadema setosum (assembly GCA_033980235.1). Classification (NCBI taxonomy): domain Eukaryota; kingdom Metazoa; phylum Echinodermata; class Echinoidea; order Diadematoida; family Diadematidae; genus Diadema; species Diadema setosum. The sequence continues at coordinate 11,088,251 of CM067072.1, read as the reverse complement.
ATCAATCACAACCGCAAAATATTATGTGATGTGAATCAACGGTAGTGTTTAATTTACTGTCACGTGACTATTCTTCACTGTTATGTCCTTATTCATGAAATTGCTTATCTTTGGTATCGTTTTGTTATTACTAAAGTTTGAATAACACATTATAGAAATTATGGCATTTATAGAGAAAGGGCTTGTAGTTGAAATCAGAGCGTAGTTTTATGATATTGTGCAATCCAGTGAGAGTACTGTGAGGTGATGACATCATTTTGCCTGTTAGTGACGTAATCAACTGCGACTGCGACCAGTACTCAAGCGATGAAAATATGAAACTTTAACAGTCAGTATGACTTTTTAACTATATTCGTCTAATTCTTCTGATGGATTATCGTGTTCTTCTAATATCACACTACTTTAGTACTTGTTATTTTCAAGTTGACGAAGATGTGGAATTACAACATGTAAGCTTTAAAGCACCTCGGGAATATACATTCATAAAATTTAGCTTGCATAATCGTGGAAAGATAATTATAGAAGTTGTTTGTTGTTACATTTGTAAGTGCGCATGTCATAATGTTTCAGCTGCGTTTCAAAAGGGGGCCTACACGGAATCATTCTGTCTCATAATGTTTTGATAGCGCAAACAGAGTTTACTTCTACTCAGTATGTGTTTTCAATATAGATTTCGGTAAAAAAGAACAAAAACAAAACAAAAACAGTTAGGCAAAATGCGTATAATCCTCACAAGTATTTTGCTAATCTGCGAAATATACTTTATAGCCTTCACATTACAGGGCAGTGGTTGAAAGACTTCGGATGATACGATAAAGACGCACATAAACCTTTCACTGTTTCAAATAGCGATTAGTGGCCTGTGAATGTTCTTTGCAGAAAAATCAGGTCTGTGTTAAATGTTTACTGATAACCGGAGAAAGAGAGAGAGAGAAAACAACAACAACAACAACAACAAACACGAGTACGCGTATACATAGAATAAACATGATTAATATTAGGTAACCCATAGAACGAAACATAACTCAGCAGCGGAATTATAGATCTGTTCTTTCATTGTTGGTCTTGCCTTGATTACACATTGCACGTTAATGACTGTGAGAAGTGCTTTGCTTACGTGTCAATTAGATGCTAAAAGGTTTCAGTATGAATGACTGCAAGAGGCTCGAGCACACTCGTATATTTCGCTTTAAAACACATCAAACACGAGCTGTTGATTATAGATTCGACCGCTAAAGAAAAGGAACATAATCAATAGATTTCGTTAAAATTACAGTTTCGTGACATGAAATAGAGTCGTAGCAAGAAACGTATACAAACACGATGTTGGGTAATCGAGAGAGCAAACGACAAACTAAACGAAAGATTTCTGAGGGTTTTATAGGGGTGGACTGTCACGAAATGGCTTCTCATAATCTTAAAGGGGTGATACCGGTCCAAATATAAGTTAGTCTGATAAGAAAGAGTAAAATATTACAAGTTCAACGGTATAAATTTGATCGAAATCGGATGAAAAATAAGGAATTTATGCCAAACATTTGGAAGTTTCGCTATTTTGGGAGGAAACAGTTCTTGAACAGTCAATATGAATATGCAATAATGGCAAAGTGAGCATACCATTCCTTCACAACTTATCATATAGTTTGTACATGAAATTGTGAAATTTCCAGTTTTTCATTCAAACACAATCATGCCCGGGGCTCAAATCCTCGTATATCTAACTGATCACTAATCTGAAGTTATTCAACCAGGAATAACGTCATGTAAATGTTTCAGACTTCAATGACAGAAACATTGAATTTTCATCATTTTTGTTTTTTACTCGATCAATGGAAAATTGCGAGGGTATGACATGGTTAGCTCAATTATTTGCATATTCATATCCACTGTACAAGAACTGTTTTGCAGAAAACTTCAAAATGTCATAACTTCCTTATTTTGCATCCAATTTTCGTCAAAGTTTTACCATTGAACTCGTAAGATTTTACTCTTTTTTATCAGACTAACTTATGCTTGGACTGGATTTCCTCTTTAAGAGAACAAATCAGACTGTTTTTTCGGGTATCAACAGTCAAGTTTATTGGGAAATTTGTATCACTTCAACTTATGATTTGACTATCTCAATCAAGTGATTGAGTTGTTCTCGATATGTCAAACCGCCCACGACCCCCGATAATACATTTCATTTCTATAATACATGTATTGTAAAATATGGTACGGTTCGTGAATCACATCTGAAAAGAAGTTATCTGATTGGATCCGCTGCAGTCAAAAACTTAAAAGGGTCGCCGCTGGGTCATACCTGTAAACAGAAGGTCTTATATCATATAGTTGTACGGGCATGTCGTCACAATTGTATTTGAGACATTGAATGCATAGACTTCGATGTACATGTCATTGTATTGCTCTTTTTCAGCATTCCTTTTTGGATTTCATTGTTGAATCTACTTTCAGAAGAACACGTCGGCTCCAGTGGTATGCGTGGAATGTAATGGCCACGGCTATAACATGGGCAATATACGGAAACAAAATCTCCACGAACAGGAGTACAGTAGTTATAATACTTGTACCAATAACAGTATTTTTGTAACACTGCAATGTCTGACTATTCAGAGAAAACACAGTTCATAATTCTGAAGTATAAGCGATTACTCAGTGTTTACTTTCTCGACCAAGATCGTGTTTGAAACGCAAAAAAATATTTTTGAGGTAATTGCCTCCTTAGTGCGCTGTTGACATTTTTCTCAGATGTGATATGGACTCTGCTGACGAGGAAATATGTTGTTATAGCATGTTATATAAACAAAGCTCTGGGTCATATAAAGATGACGATCCGTGAAGAAAAAAAAAACAAACATTTCAGGAAGTGGATTTGTAATAATTTTTGCACGTATCAAATCTGCACGTACATCGCCCTGTGTTTTTTTTTTTTTTTGTCTATTATATAATATAATTTGCTAAAATACTCTTGCAAGAAGTATACGGCTCCATAGTAGAATGAGATACGGGAATAAGAGATGCGTATAAGGACCAGTATTTCTGTAAAAGAAGAGGCGGAACAGATGTTGGGATGAATTTTGTCCTTATGAGGATCGGCTGTCAGACTATAATCATGTCCTGAGCGTTTCGGCATTGCAAAAAAAAAAAAAAAAAATACAGACGTTTGATAACTTAATAGATTACATTAAACACACACATACATATGTGTATATAATCGTTACCAGAATGGTTTGCGCTATAGATTCAGCTAGGGAGGTGGGAAGAGACCACCTCCATGATTCAGCATTTAATGTCAAAAGCGTAGCATTGAAAATGAACGGTTGCTCAATGATATGATTTCATAATTGTATTGCCTTTCAAAGTTAGGGTGTCGTTGAGTCGTCACAAGATTTCATCGTGTGATTTCTGCAGTAAGTGCTACAATACAAACATAAATGACATATAACTGTGAGTCACCAGGAAAAAAAAAATATCAAGGAAAAGGAGGTCGATGTGTGTTGCAAGGCCCACACGATATTTTGCGATAGAAGCCTGCCTTCTTTAAGATGCATAAAAAATAAAACAAAACAAAACAAAATGAGTACACTGTGATCTCGGAAGGTGTGAGGTGGTGTTCAACTTAATGAAAGTTAACAAGTAACGTTTGTGTTTGTAAACACAAAGCTTATCCCACACCGTGGAGCTATATTCAATGCTTGCACATCAGCAGAGCGAACTGTAAGCACAGCGACCGACTAGATGTTGGCGCCGTTTCATGGCCACGTAAAAATACAATAATCCTTCGTCTAAAAATTATGTGGGTTGCTTCCAACCGAAGATTTGATGAAGGTGCCAGAAAGTGTGAGTCTTTCAATAATTTCTCACCTTTGCTTTCTCAACTCAAATAAAATGTCTTCTTCTGTCGCTTGCGTGCTCTGCCAGTCTGGCATACAACGAATATAACCACTTTATGTAACTTCCCGTCTTTAGATTACATTCCAGATCAGTCCCATGCGTGCTTATGGCCATGTGAACGCTACGTAATGGCAAATTTTCTTTCTCGTTTTTACATTCTTAGTGAAAACAATGAGTTCAGCAATGATATAAAGTAAACACTGTCATTCTTTCACATTTTCTTTCAGATGGAACCTCCACACCCCAGTGTGTTCTTTAATCCTTAAAATAGATCGTTTTAAACAAACATAAGGAAGAACTGAAGGTATGTTTTAGATTACCTTCTGATTGTTATCAAATTGCATGCGGCAAAACCTTTGATGCTTAGTCCTTCTTGCCCATGATTTTTGCTTTTTACATGTGCTTAAGTCCTTTTGTCCTGTTCATAGTCGTTGTATTTTGTAATCTGAATTATTTATAACTACTGTAGTTCAGTTTGACTATTTCATATTATTCTTCATCAGAAATTGGTAAAGTGGTTTGAAGATGTATTAGGGTATTTATTACTTGTTTTTGCAACTGACATTGTCATATTAGTTTTTATGCTCACCGTCACATGTAAACTGGAACGTTCCAGTGACCTGTTATAGTAATTATCTGAGTTGGGATCGTTTTACCAGCACCCGGCACGAGTCGTATAGGCCACAAGTTCAGCATTAAAAAAAAAGGTCCACGATTCATACAGCCCATGGGTTCATCACTAGGCAAATAATGTCCATAAGTTCGACACTACGTAAAAACAGCCCAAGAATTCGACATTACATGGGGATTAATGCGTCGGGCTCGCGGGCCTTGTTTGCTTAGTGTCGAACTCGTGGGCTGCATGACTCGTGGGCTGTATGACTTGTGGGTCACATGATTCACGGGCTGTGTGACTCGTGGGCTGTATAATTCGTGGGTGTCGAACTCGTGACGTGAACCCATATAGAATAAGCAAAGTAACTGATGTCGAAAATGCTGTGCATGGACCTGTTATAGGCCTACAAAGTATTTACGTGACTTCGTGGTATATCATCTTCTATCTATTTACCAATTTGTCTGTGTCGATGAAAACAATGTTGTACCCTTCGTGAAAACCTTGTCTCTGAAAGTGTTACAAAGCTCCTATGGAGTTAGGACGATCGAATGGTCCTTTTTATGAGCAAAGTAATTTTGTACATCATCACCGTATAAGGTGATGAAAATGTAGTCATTTCAAAGCGAGCGCTATTGAGAACTCCTTTAACGTGACTATCCTATAGAGGGATCAACAATGTTGTAAATTAAATCTGATCCAAGGATCAATTTGTTCCTGGTTCACTGCTTCATTTATGAATTTGGTACCACCGCCCTTCTTACAAACAACGGAAATCTTGCTTTGCACGAGTGTGACCCTTAAATTTGCGGAGTAAGTTCAGTCTCGCTGGGAGCAAACATTTACCGAAATTGCAAACATTACTCACGTCTTACGGCTTACATTTCAACAAAAATTCCGCCAAAGGGTCACATTCCAAGGGTCATTTCTATATGGTTAATTCATATTTAGAGTGATTAGATAAAAAGAAAAGAGTGACCTCGTGTTTAATTTGAACTTGTGCCCATGCACACACACCTATATACACACCGTTTATTTTGTGCATAATATTCCTCAGTGCTACAAAAGCCCCTGATATTATAATTTAATGGGCTTTGTTTTAGTTTATAATTTGAATGATGCTAGAGTACAGTTGGGTAGATATAACTAGACTATTACAATGGATTTATATGGACGTGGGGGAGAAGGCCTACACGATATATCAATGCACACAATGACGTGGTAAAGCAAAAAGTTAAGGGGATAGAGAGAGAGAGAATGGGAGGGGGAAACTATATTTATTGCTGATATACATGTTTCAAACACACTACAAAAAATCGATATCCTCTCCATTTCTCGTAAATTTGTGGTTTACGTGTGTATACATTACACGATGTAATGGATAACATCTGACTGCAGCAACTTCACTTCTCTATGGAGAAAAAATTAAATGCAGTGTGTCGGGCGTAAAATGCTGATCGTGCTTGCTGCATGCCAGCTCTGCAAATTTGCTAATCAATTAATCATCCAGTCGCTCACTGAGAGCAGAACGAATGGCAAGTTTTTCCAGCATGAAGTAATCTGTGTGCTCAGAATCTGGCAAATGAAACTATGATTTAAGGCAAACCGTGATATATAATTATACATTCATATCGACATCATAGCTGTGGCCCGGGACCACTTAAAATAATTGATGTCGGGCCACCAGTGGCCCGAATAGGCACTTAAGATTCAAAATGGATCGTTATGTTTCCTTTTATTTCGGACCACCAAAATTTATCATGATTTGATATACGATTTTATTGGCCCCAACGGGACCCCAGTAGAGTCATCGACACTCCGTCAATATATCCTTCCTAACAATTTCTTTCATCGTAGCGTTCTCTATCTTTTCCTTGAGTTTTAACCCACATGTAAACGCTTAAAAACTAAAAAAAACTATAATATATATATATATATATATATATATATATATATAATAGAATATAAGCAACTTGACAGTATCCTATAGGCTATGTAATCGTGTTCTGTGATTATGACGTGTGCCGTACCATCTATACACGAGACGTCTTGCGCCAGATTTTTGCCTCTTGCAAAACGGTCTGATGGAAATTGATGAAATTGACCAGTGTCCATTAATGAAGGAGGAGGTGGGGTCGGTTATAATATCCATGAAACCTGTTTAGTGTACCATTATCTAATTCCAACAGAGCACAACAGTGACCGAACTGCTACGAAGCTGACTCGGGTTTCAGTCTCGTCAAACAAATAAAATGAAATGACAAAACCCACGAGATACACAAAAAAGTCAATCATACAAAACAGCTTCACGAAATAGAGCGAATGGGATATGAAAATATCTACAGAAAAAACACCTGCGTTTTATCTTTATTTTATTTAAGCTGACTGTGCGTGCAAACGGGAACAGATGCATGGATTTATTGCCGCCTATACAGTTTGTTTTGTTGTTGTGTGCCTGCATTATACGACTGTAGGTGTCCAACGACATAATTCACGTCGAATAACATGAATAGTGACTTTCGTATGTTTGGGTTAAACACGCTAAACATATCGTGCACATTAATTTGTACCATTATAATGATGAAAGTCCTACGCAAGATGGTGAAGTGATTTCCCATTTCAGTATGCCACTATTTCCGACACTTCTATATGCTGATAACCAGGCTTTGAAAATGGGCTATCTTTTTTGATGTGCGTGTATCTTGGATATCTTATTTGCCCATGGAAGTCTATCACATTTTCTTTGTCTTTAGGTCTTTTAGGTCTTTCCTCTTTATTCATTAACCCCACCCATCACTTGCCAAGTTTGTTCCATCATGCATCTATACATAGGCGTTATAGCTGTAGATACTAAATATCGTGTGTTACAAGTAGACTCAGAAGAGTTTGCGGTAGTTGAAACTACCACCATGGCATGTAGGCCTACTTCTCAGCTGTTGCGATATTACTGTTTCCGCATGTATAGTGGTTGCCGTCAAATTAGTGCGCATCAATGCAACGGTAAGTCAAAGGGGTCGCTTGATTATATTCATAATCTACAACGTTAATCGGGGCTTGATATCATTAGCACAGGCAACGTTAATGTATATATACATAAGGCCACTTTGTGTATAAAAAAAGTAACCAAATTTAATGTGGTATACCAATGACATTCGCCATGGGATTATATCCAGTTCTTGAAAGCTATAACTGATTCAACCCTGACATGCCTGACTTTCCTTGATCTCTGTCCATATCATTGTTAACCAAACATAACAGCGTGTGCAACCTTCATCAACTGGTGTAATTTTGATACGACATTATCTTGATGATGCTTACATGTAATGGGTGATTATCAACACCTGCATCTCTTTGTGTATAAATTGGATAGACTGGATAAAAAAACGTACACATCAAGGCTCGAATTAACCATGGAGCTACTCTCTGTCAGTAGCTCCATGAATTAACTATCTAACAGAATATGCGCATTATACCAACTCTGCCGTCACTCACAAAATACTGCAAAATAATGCTAAATTCTGTCATCAGTAAGATCTGCTATAAATACACGGCAACACTTAATGGTGTTGGAATACAATTAGCGTTTGATTATATTTGAATTCTCATCTACTGATCATGCTGCTGCTGATTAATAATCATATATAATGCTAAACGAGAATTCAATATTATGTCAGAAACAGAGAGGGTTTTACACGTATTACAAGATGGAATATTTCATTTCTAACTTTAGTCCAAATATTGTTGTAAATACGAACTTATGTTTTGCATGATCAAAATTATGTTAATTTTTTAGTTTTGCTTTTGTTGTTTGTTCAATGTGAAATGCTCCATCAAGAGACGCAAGTTCAAATAGCTCTGTGAAAATATACAGACACAGAAACTTAATGTAATCGTATTATTTTCTTTTTTTTTTCATGATGAAAAAAAAGAATCATCTCTTGTGAATTCTTTTGATCTCTTTTGTAAGTTTATTATGTTTGGCCCAAAGTTTTCTGGGTGTGTTTTAAAGTTAGGACGACTGGTGATCAGTTCTCGTGCTGAATTATAGAAATTCTTTTTTTTTTTCAAATGATAGAATTTATTGAAGATTTCTCGAAGCAACATAATTATATAGAGGATGGATGAAATACATAATTATTACTTCAACACAATATAAAGCCATTTCTTTGGTACAGACAATTTAAACAAATATCTGTGTTTTTTTTTTCTTTTTTTTTTTCAAATATTCGAGTAACTCTTTACTTGCAAAAATACGATGAATGAATATACTATAATTATAATGTTTTCTACCATCAATACACAATATATATATTCATTATGAATGCTATATTACCATCCGATGAGTACCATACCGAAAATTATTTATAATATATCTTTATATCTATCATGCGTGCAAGGGTACACAATAATGCAGACAAATGGCTTCACCCAACCAAAAGTGGTTTGCCAGGGACCTACGAAAGCAGCTGATTATGACCAGCCCGACTCCGTAGTGCACACAAATGTATATTTTCATTAACATGATTATTCATTGAGTAAAATCCTGTTTTAGTGTAAAAATGAATGACAATTCAAAAGTATTAAATTTTGTCCACTTTACTTGAAATGATCAATCATGGACCCGGGCCGCCTTCACAACATACACTCAATTCCCTCTCGTAAGACAAAATAGCTCTTGGCAGTTCGAAAGCCCGCCCAGGCCCACCCGACATAGCAACGACGAGTGCAAGCACGGTGGATAAGTACCACATGACCATTGCAATGTACAGGCTGATAAAAGGAAATTTGTCAATAGGCCCCATAGGAAGAAACATCCATAAATTAGCCAACCACATGCACCCGCCGCCTCCACGCCCAGGCAGGCCTCCAGCAAGTCATCGGGTCGCCATATACCCTGCCCGAAAAACATGCATGAATTTACTTACACCATAAAAGAAAAAACTACAGTTGCATAGACCCGAACTTCATGCATACCATTCCAACAAAGGTTGTCCGCGGTAACCAAAAAAACCCGTCCTATATCCGCCCGATGTATCAATAATTATGGAAATTCTGATATAAGTACATGTATAGCACATCAGAACCGATCACCAGTCGTTCTTACGTCGTTCGTATAATAACTTTAAGAACAGCTTTATGAAACACCCCCTGGTGTCATGTTAACACTGTACGATTGAGATGAGTTTCGATTATGATCATGAACGATCATGGCATGCGTGGAATTCAGTGCATTTCAATCTTTTTCTTCTCTTGCAAACAACAGGTGAATAGATTGACGCTATGTAGATAGTTCACCCCTTTATCTGTAGCATAATACAATAATTCATGCATAAACTCCTCTGCGTCGGTTTTCTGTCAATATGCAGCAGACTTGTTGAACTTTTTCATTTATCTTGTATATAATGCCGTCGCGGGTGATGAAGTCAGCGAGTAGTTTCGGCATTTTCCGGTTTTGTGCGTATTAACAACGGCGCAAAAGCAGTCATTAAAGGGAAATGAAATCCAGATTAAAGTTTCGGTACAGCTATAATGAGAGAGCACTTGGCTTCCCTCTTTCGGAGGGCAGGGGAGTATATTACCCTCAGCATAGTAACAAGTCGAAAAAATTTAATGTGTACTATTTAAGATTTTGAAGAATATTCTTTATATATTCTTTATATCGTTGTTTATGTGACACATCACGAACTGTTGTAAATTTTCTTATTCAGCGATTACGCTACCGAAGCTGTAAATTTATTATTCATAACTTTTCAGCGAATTGTCCAATTTTCTTCAAACTTCACCAATGTATTCTACTAATATTGCTACATTAACTTGAATCGGCAATCTTCTTTAAGGTACGGACATTTGACGAGGAACAAAATGACTGCACCAAGCAGAAAGGTATCAATGTAGTCAAAAGAAAGTTTATGGGAACTGGTAATGGCTCTGCTCTGGCATAGTGAGTAGCGACAATGATGAATATAATGTATAAACTAATTAATATTTTAATCATGTAATCTCAACCTGTTTGTTCGTTTTGTTTCCTCAATAAGATCGTTTGAACATTACCACATTACCACACGCACAATAGAATCATATTTTCATACCAACATGTGCAGTTTTCATATTCCATTCCTTACGGAAACAAGCGTCTATGCATTAATACACTGACGTGACTGTAAGCTGCTTGAATAAACAGTCATGCACGTAGATTTAGAATTTACAAGTAGACTGAAAGAGACATAGGTTAATTGCTCCAATCTGATTTGCTTGTCAGAAATCTCATTTCTTTAATAGCCTTTCCGACGTCAAACCTAAAAATGGAAAACAACAGATGTTTACATTTGAACAAAAAATGTAGCTTTCATACGTTTCATATCTTAAGCAGCATACGAGCTCCGTTAAGTGCTAAAAATACACATGTGAAGTTAAAAGAAACACAAAACGAAAACAGGTCCCCATTTTCACGTGCATGTAGCACCACTATCAGCTAAAGGTTTACTAATTTCCATCTCCCCGCTCACAATGAACGAGTGACACTGGTCTCCATTGTGTATGATTGATTACAGTTCCCCTAAGCGTGTTAGCTATGGAGCTAATGGCGTAGTTCGTTATTCACAATGGTCGCCAGAGAACATGATACACGCAGACTATACAAGGTCTGACCTGTAATTCCGTATTTGTGCATCAAGCTGTTCTCTCCCGTACTGGATACATTTCATAGGCTTGTTATTTTGTTTCTGGATGCAGCGAAAGAATATCACTAAGCCGGTGGTTCACAGTTTAGCAAGATTCTGCAGTGACCTCTCAAACAAGAGACTTTACAAAACATCAGTATAAACGACCAAGCTAAAAAGTAGTAATTTACATCATAGTATGCTACATGAAAGACTTGTTTATCTGCATGCTTGAAAACAATGCACGATCACCTGCGCATTCCGATGCGCACCTGGGTCAAACCTGAATTATAACGTAGATTTCATGAGACCTATTCAGTTTTGTTTTGTTTTTGTTTTGTTTTTGTTTTGTTTTTTTTGTCCTCTTGCTCTCTCTCTCTCAAATACCACAGATCAAGTCAATTTTCAGGAAAGTCTGCAGTGACCTCTATCTGCACATGCTCAGATTTTAACTGTGACCTGACCTTATATTGGAAAATATTGTGTGCTTATGTGTGTATGTCTATATGAGGGTATAATCCGGTAAGATTAGCACATTGTTTCTGATTTTGTCTGCAGGTAAATGTTTACACAGTAACTTTCATTTTTTTCTCTCTCTCTTTATGCCTCTCTCTAATAAATCATAGATTCCAGTTGAGCGAGTATAGGCCTACAACGCTTGCAGGCACAAACACCACTCACAGCACAATACCCGTGCCATCTGATCCCTTACCGACTCACCAACCCAATTCTGTTCTCTGTCGTCGCATAGCAACGGTACGCTGCCGTGCACGAGACCTTAGTCATAATGAACGGTCGCCAGAGCAACCCGACAACCAACAACTGCCTCATCCCTTGTTTCTTCCTGTCTGACTGCATCTTGCTCGCTGGAGTGGTGGTACTATGGTAAGGGGCATCTCGTCCGTCTGCCGAAAATTGGAATCCAAGCCATACAAATGTACTTAAAATAACTGTCTCACTCAGCCCCAAGTGATTGGTTGGGACTGACGTAATGGCAATTAATTTTCAGTACGGCAGGTGTGCGAGATATGCTGGTGTGAACCACTAGAACTCACGCACGTGTATACTTATATAAACCAAGATGTGCTTACGTTAATTTTGTACACGCGAGTGCATTCGATTAATTAATAACAATCTAATTTGTGCAATGCAGCGCACTCTAAAACTGGCATAGAGAGTTAATGGGCAATCAGGCGTATGGACCACTTTGTTGACATGCGTTGTAAATCATGAACTGTCTGTGATGTCGTAAAATATCTAAAGATTTCACCTATAGCTCCGACCACGGCTCCATCATGTCTATATCTTTCCATTTGTCTCACCTAATTCGCATTATATATCACCTCCCACTTTTTTAACGTCCTTGAATACTTTGGTTTTCCTCAATAATTCTTGATCTGTTTTCCTCAATTTTTGATCTGTCAGTAATTCCCCTATATCTACTCTGAAATATACGAATTTCTCCCAGTTTATTGTGATACCATTCAGTACCATTCTACATCCGATGCACAAGTATGTCTCATCAATCTTATTCTAAAAGCATGATAGAAGGACTGTGTATACTCGTAATCTTATGGTGTAGTAGAAAAGCCTCTCCGGGATATTCATAGGACGAATAAAAGGCATTGAATGAAAGGCGAGAATGGCAGGTGTTGATGACGTATTACAGTATGTAAATCATCGTTCAGCGTTCATTAAACCACTTGCACGTTTCTTCTTCTCCCACGTTGGGAGCAAATATTTTACTTTGGTCATTCTGTTTCTGCCGTCTTTCAATTGGGTGGTCCATTTTGGGTTGAGACTCCTTTCCAACAGAAGTCGGTATCACATGCACACATTCACGTGTAGAATCAATAAAGGCATATCATAACAGCTTTAAATTGCATTGAATTAATAGATTCATACGAAGTTATTTCGTCATGAAAACCCATGCCCATACTCCCCCAAAAATAATGAACAAAGATCATTTAATTTTTCACTCCAATTCAAACTGGTGCATGTGCACAAGTGATTGCTACAGAAAAAATCATATTAAAAAGATACCAAACACATCTGTGATTTCTTTTCAAAATACATTTTGTCCTTCCACGGATAAGTGTGTGCCAAATATAATGTCCTTGTGAACGAGAAGAAAATGTTCTTAAATCCGATGCAATTATGTTTGTCCAATAGGATCATGGGCGTTCCTATAGCGAACACAATGAGCCCATGGAGTCTGAGTCAAACATCTAATATGGATGAATTGTAATGTCCTCGATTTTCTTACGTAAGAAGCGATGTTCAACTTTAGAATGTTGTTACGACAATAGTATCTGTTGCTTGTTTCCCTTTTAAAATTTACCCCACGATTCAGTCCACATATTAAAATATTGCTAACCAGTTATGCCCTACAAGGATGTCCCATTATACTTTTAATTCTCACTGGAGGATAAATAATATGCTACCTTGGTGGCAAATGGTAGGACGGGACACTGCGTCTCAATGTTCTGAATTTTGCTTTTATGTTGTCATTTCTTCTTGGATTTGGGAAAAAGTGTAGTCGCTCATTCATAAGCGAAGCGGAATAACAAAAGCTGCAAATAAATTGTTTTGCTTCACTAGCACAGTGTAATGATATACAAACTTTCAATTAATGTTTTGTTGTTGTTGTCCTTTTGCCACTGATTCACAGGTATTTCATGCAATGGTGGGACCAGACATTCACCTTACACCTCGCGACGATCGTCTGCAGTGACCTCGGCCATTACAGCTTCCCCGACACTGGCGCCGAGCTCATCCCCGAGATCATTGTCTACGTCCTCGCCTTTGTCGTCCCTCCCATCGTGGTGAGTTTCTCCACCATAATAGTGACCTATAATCTATCATCTCAGTCTCCGTTAGTGTTTGAAAGCCTATACTGGTTCTGATGTATAGTGTACTTGTAGTGCACGAGTGTTTCTTTCTCAGCCAAACTGGTTGTTTCAAACATGATCCCATCGTTTCAAATGCTGGGTTCCCGTTGTCGTGCGATCCGCTAAGCGCACCACGATTGGCTGTTAATAGCTGATCGTGGAATTTTCGTGGTCTGAATAGTAGAGTGATCGTGGTGATCGTACATGATCTTCAAGTCAGTCGCTGAAATCACCACAATTTTTCTACGATCGTCACGATCCCCACGAGTGACCTCAAAATATGTTACGATCACCACGATTACTCCACGATTCAGACCACGATTGCCACGACTAACCTCAAAATATGATTCGATCACCACGATTACTCCACGATTCAGACCACGATTTTAGATTGTGATATAGTATAGACTATGGACGTGTATAGGTCCATGGATATAGAGAGAAACAATTATTCCAAGATCAGCTATACCAATGGCCAGTCGTGGTGTGCGTGGCGGATCGCACGCCAGTGGGAACGAAACATTACGTGTGTGCAGTCTATCTGCACTTGCACGTCATGATTTTATCTGTTTCTTCATTTGTATAATGTCTTCCCTCACCGTCTTTCTCTCTTCCACTTTCTTATCTTTCTCTCTTTCCATCTCTTTTACTTTCTGTCCCCCTCTTTCACCTCCTCCTCCTCCCCTCTCCCTCTCCTACCTTTTCTCCTTCACTCACTCACTCACTCACTCACTCACTCACTCACCTGATAACAAATGGCTGTAATCTTTCCCGTCATTGGCAGATTCTATTTGGCGAAGCTGCCGTTGCCCTGTACTACCTCCAGGGAGGGGAGAAGGAGCTCACTCGGGAGAAGACAGTCAGAACGTTCGGCATTAAGCTCCATGCGCTGCTCCGACGGACCGTGCGTTTTACCGGTGAGGATTTGGTGATGACGATGATGATGATGATGATGATGATGATGATGATGATGATGATGATGATGATGATGATGATGATTGATGATATTGATGATGATTTGGTGGCGACGATGATGGTGATGGTATATTGATAATGACGATGATGATGATGGCAGCGTCGATAATGATAATATCAATGCCGAGGATCACTGTCGCAGGAGTGACGATAATAATGATGTAGTGGTGGTAATATGGGTGGTGATGAAAATGATGATGATGGTGAAGGTTATGATGCCTATGACGATGAAGAATATGTTGCAGATGATGTTGCTGATGTCAACAAGAAAGATGGTAAATATGAAAGCAGGTTTGTAACAATGATGATAATGATGATGATAATGATGATGATGATGATAATGATAATGACCGTGATCAAACAACGCACTATTTTTCTAATATGAATAGTGATAAATCAACCTACCAATAAATCTAACAACTAATCAATGAATCAGCCAATCGATGATCGATGGATCAATGTATCTGTCGATCGGTCAATCAATCAATCAACCAACACTTTCCGCAGGTATATTTCTCCTTGGTGCTTTCTTGACATGGATCTTGACTCGAGCTGGTAAGATCATTCTGGGCCGACCGGCTCCCTACTTCTTCTCCGCTGCCTCCTGCCTCGCCCCGTGCACCAGCGGCAGCGTATTCACCATCACAGACTGTGCAGACACTGAAGATGACGACCTAGCAAGGTATCTCATAGCTAATTTCATCATGATTACAATCGATTATGACGACTATCATCAGTATTCATATCCCTTGTCTCGGACTGCTGTCCCCCAACCCTCCCTCCACCCCGAGACGGGCATCTCAGAAGGATATTTTGTTGCATGCATATACCTATAGTTAGTTTGATTCATCAATACATCCTTTTCAATCCAACAACACTTCGTGTGACAACTTGCGATTACGATCTACCGTCTTTCATGATCTCATGTTTGCAATTTTTCGCTGGTATCGCACATGGCAGAGCCATCTCTAACTAGTTAAGCAAAGTTTATTTGAAAACAGTGTACGGTCAAAAGAGGAAGGCCCTTTGCTTGAAATCAGACCTTGTGCGCTGCACTTAATTTCCTTTCTCTCATTACAAGAGATCTGCCTTAGTTTTAATATTTAGAATCGCAATTCATGGTGTTGGTCCTCCTCTATGAAATTTACAGAAGTCACACATGACTGAAAATTCTGATGAATAATATAATTTACATTGCACAGAGGGTCACATACACTTGACTACGCTGTAAATATAATTTCGAATCTGAAAGAGGTGATACTTGGCCTGTAATCTTCGGGAGTAAGTCAGCATACAAAGATGTCAATAATATTGGTGTCAAAAGTTCGATGACGTTGTGTACACTCCGTGCAGCGATTAGCGCCTGGACATCATCCAAGTCCTGGCGGACTCTGTTATTGACAATATTATTGTCCGATATGCCATGTTGTGGATGTTTTATTTCATATTCATGCCTGTATGTTAACGTGTTTTCAGGCAATCCTTCCCGTCCCTCTACGCCTCGCTCAGCACGTATTCATCCGTCTTTGTAGCGGTGAGTATATAGGCCTACCCTAATTCTACCCTAATTATTATACCATAACATTTACACATAACAACTAAAGAATTCAAAACTGCAGTTGCGTTAAGTCATCGTCCGCTAGCACTAGAATAGTGTTTTGACCTCATGGGAGAAAAGAGAGGAGAGAGAGAGAGAGAGAGAGAGAGAGAGGCAGACAGGCAGACAGACACACACACACACATACACATGTATAATAATTGTACATGTAATGTTTGAAATGTATATTAATTTCATTCCTTTATTCATTCATCTATTTATTTTTTCCATTTCCTTGAACAAAAAAATGGATTTTGATACGCGGTCCATTGTGCGTCTTATCGAAAACGAAAGAGAGCCTTGTTCAATATTCACACACAGAATCAAAACTGACAGTTTTGTCAGAGAAATAGTTGAAGAGCAATGTTGATAGTGTCATCTCTTCTTTCACCCGAGGATACACGCTGAATTCAGTGATTATCATCTGAACATAAACGGGGCGTGGAATGAAAGTGGCAGTAGTTTCTTCGATAGTTTTCACTTGCATATACTTTGGTATACATTAGTCAGTTCTCGGATACAGTATACCACGAGCTACAAATTATCATCGTAACATTATGATTATTATGCTAGTAAAGATGACCTCTTTTCACAGCGTCTTTTCACCGCGACGAGGTCTTCACAGCGCTAAGTGCTGTAGTCTTTCTTTTCTTTATGCTCTGATTTATGTATTCCATGACAGATGTCATAGCAAAGTTGTAATCAGCCTCCAAATACAATGTATTGGCGGAGGATTCATCTCGACCTGCACATTTGATTGAGATAAATCTTTCGTGTTTCTGTGTATGCAATGTACAGTGTAGCTGGTAAAGCTTGAATGTAGGCCTACTCGATGCGAAGTACTTGATTATGTTATAGACGGACGTGTCTTCTTGTGCCTTTTGCTATATAGGTTTACATCACTGCGTTGATGAGGCTGAACTCTGCGCACGCGATTCGGCCGTTCGTTGGGCTGGCGGTCTTCTCCGTCCCATTCCTGCTGGGTGTGGAACAGGTCGCCTCGTACAAGTCACACTGGACTGACGTCATCGCTGGATGGATCCTTGGTGGCGCCATTGCTGCGTATCTGGTATGACCTTCTCCACTCCTTTAATGAATGAATGAATGAATAAATGAATGAATGAATGAATGAATGAATTTATTTATCTATTAATTTGTTTATGTTGTATGTATGTATGTATTTATTCATAGGTTATTCATTTACTTATTCATTTATTATTTTTTCATTTATGTATGTATTCATCTAGTTATTTATTACCCATTCTTTTATTTTAGCCTCCGTGTCAGTCTTACAGTCGATTTATACCGAGATGACAATAAAGCCACAGCTTCCTTTGTTGAATGTGTTGAAGTTTCTGAAGAGAAAATATCGTTGTAGTTGTACGCAATAGAGATGCATACGTGTGTGTGTGTGTGTGTGTGTGTGTGTGTGTGTATTCTGTGAATGTATCTGTGTGTATTATGAACGTGTGGGTATGGGGTGTTTGTGTTTGTATCATGTTGAACAGTAGGCTCTACCTATTCTGATGTATGCATATCCACAGTGTCCCTGGCCACTTCTCTTACAGATATTCGCCATACTGGACACGTTCAGGGGCCCGCTGCCGCCGATGAGCGAGGAGATGATCGTTGCTCCCGTCGAAGAATACGACACCCACGACGATTTCGTGATCGGTAACGGCACTGTCATGCGAAACGGGATGGATAAACCGCTGCAGATGAACGGACTTCGCCAGAGCAACCGCGGCGAGCTCGGTCGCGACCGTGAGCCCATGCGAGACACGTACCTTGACCGCGCCATGGAGGTAAATGAGGGTGGCGGTGCCTTTAACCGCAGCGAACCCGCCACTAACCGCAGCGAAGCCATTAACCGCGGCCCAATCCCATGGCCTAACCCACGAGAGCCAAGCTCCATTAGCGGACAACGTGTGCCCGATTCAAAGAGAGGGGCAAGCGGTGGTGTTGACCATTACATGTACTAATATTTGAATATTTGCTGTGCTCGTTAACATTGCGCTGACAACTTAACACAGTTATCATTACGTAGCCTATATAAGAAACTTGATATCCTGAAGCAGTGCTTGCTCTGCTCTAATATTGGCAAGTTTGCAAACAATGGGATTAGCGCTTCCTGCATTCACCCCCCCCCCCCTAAAAGTGAAGACACAACAGAAACGTTTTATTTATATATACACTGAAATATACACCTATAGATATTAAATTGTCTCATAACAGTATCCAATTGAATTGGCGGATTGTACTAACTCTTTACTTTCCAAAATCGAAAAAAATGCTGCTAATAAACCCTGAATAATTTTGTGTACTGACCATTCTAGATTTCAGTATTCAACCATCTGAATTTAAAAAAAAAGAAAGGTTCTGTGTAGACGTCTTCCGTTCTCTTGTCAAATTGTATTGTTTATCGCAAAACACAGTATTAATACCATTTTGTTTCTCAAAGGTTTTCCACGGACTTATGCAATTGCGCCAAAGATTTATGCCAGATCCGTGACATATACTGATATAGATTAAATCACTTAATTCCCTTATTCATGTATTTTAAGAAATCTATTCACGTATGGGGTAAATACATTCAGCAAGTCGCTGGTTTGGAAGTTTACTTCAATTTTCACCTCCCAAATCAAACGTTTGGAGTTACCTTACCCAACTTGGTTAAACGGTGAATTTTATTCTTAAGAGGTTCCCTTTTTCTTTCTCGTGTGTTTTTTCTTACCTTCAAAGGTTCTTTTCTAACCACTAAATCGATTCAATACATGAACAAAACCAAAGTGAAATTTCAAAGCCTTTACAAAGAATGGCGGTTTTTTTAACCTCGATCAGTTTTCTTTACCAAAGTATATCAATCAAGATGTTTATGTAAATAAGAAAGAAAAATATATATCTACCAAATAGAATTAAGTACGTCATTGGTAAATTGTCAATGGCAGAGACTGTCTTGCAAACTAGTATTAAATCAGTACACGAGCAAAGCTGAAATAATTGATAAAATATGAAGATTGAAAGAGGCAGACATCATGAAGCATTGGTAATCGATATTATTATATTCACTATCATTTTCTATTCCGTAGACGATTTAACGTGTGGTTTAACATGCTTATGTGTTTTGTTTTTCAAACGAGTCGTACTTCATTGTATTGTGTGTATATACATCCTTTGTAATAAACAACTTTTTTTAACGATTTAAAGACATTACCTGCGCCAAAACAATGTACAAATTGATATATTGTAAAGATATTGTAATATTTTCGTTTCTACAGCGTATCGCACTTTACCGTACTTATATGCTGTGCACTTGCGCTAATTTTTCCTTCTTTTCATTGACATTCGTTTGTGCACTATTTTACAAATCTCTTCCGTGGATGATCTGAGTGGAAAGATAAAAAGAAACAAAACTTGAAAACTTGAAAGAGACTGCGTGTATACCTCAGTTAGATTCGATGCAGATTATGTTTTCAATTTGTAATTTGTATTTGATGTTGCATTTATCCACGTTGTGCACTTCATTAATGCTATATAAGCGGTAAATGCATATCAATATCATCAAGAATGCTTCCCTAATATCTGTCATTTCATAACTCGTTCGATAACAACCGTTCATTTTCATGTTTTGTTGTTTGCAATGCTAACATTGATGTATACTAATCGGATAACATATCTTTGTTTTGCTTACCGCTTCCTTTGTGATTAAATCTCAGATGAATTCAGGTAAATGAGTGCAATTGTCCATTTTCACTTTGAGCTGTACGAACCTTTTGCCAAGCCCTTTGCAAGTTGCAATTTTTTCGAAGAACAAAATACAAAAAACAAACATATTTTACATACACTATTACAAATATATTTGTTTGAAATTGCGATATTTTTGAAATATGAAAATGTTATGTCATCTTAACTACAAAACCGATCATTGTGTAAATTCATTTCGAAAAGATTTGCAACTTTTCCCTGTCCTGCTGTTGTTCATTTTTTATCTGGTTTCGCTTTGTTTTGGTGCTTTGGTTTGACGTGGTGCCGTGTGCAGTGTCCTTCTACAGTGGTGCCGTGTGCACGTAAAATGGATTCTATTTCTCTGACATTGTTTTTTTCATTCCTTCTTCTGTTTCCATTGATAACTATGTTTGCGGATCGTCTTGCGAAAAAATTCAGTATCACTTTGATAAATCATTTGATATACATCGAATGTTTGGTGGTACATTTTGCTCAATTACTTTCTTGTCAGGTATTCTGACTGATTTCCTTTTTTATCAATTAAAATCCGGTATCGATAAGCAGTATATGCTTCTTTCCTCTTAAAGAAGATGATTTATAATTTTTTAATGATCAGGAAATTATATAGATATACAAAACTAAAAATCAATGATAAATAAATAAAACTAGTTTGGAATTTATTCCTTTTCGTTCCAGAGGGAATTCTGTATTACAAATTTCTGCCTTTTCTCATTTTGTTATGCTTGGATGTTTGGCGTCTAAGTATTATAGTCATTTCCGTGCAACTCGAAGTATGAGTAAAGAGTGTCGAATAAAAGGGGGTAAACTGGTGTATTGCAGATCCATGCTAACCCCACCCCCCCCCAAAAAAAAAAGATAAGGAGAATAAACTAACAACTACAATAATGATCATAACGCGATTTAAAAACAACAACAACTGGGGAATGGTCCCTATAGATAGTTTATTGCTCATAAATCAAGATGTATACTTAGTTATCTAAAGGCACTTTTTAAAACTATAAAAGTTAGTGAAAATAAATGACTGTCTTCTAGTAAGATTGTATAGTGATTACCTATATGTAAAAGGGTATACTTGCAAACACTGACCTACGATGAGTACATTTCTCTCTAGATCAGCCTACAAATAGTTTGCCTAATCCGGTTGATGACATCGTAAATTTGCCAAAATTTGTATAAAGATGCGACCAAGGACGACCTTAATGATCAGCTTAAGTGTACCTTTAATTCAGTGACCTCCCTGTCATTCCAAACAATTTTCTACGGGATGGGATAATCCATTTTTATTATATCTAACGTATGTGGTTCTTTTGATAACTCAGGAGTATACTGGGCACAGGCTATACATTAGGCTATACTTGATTATAACGTATCACAGTCAGGACGTTCTGCTTGGATTCATGGCGTTACTGTTTATTGGTAAACTGAAGAATCACTGTCCCACAGCAGATGCCACAAGCACTTGTCTTTTTAGCTTCTCATTCCAAAACTTCACAAAATAGTGATCACAAGTGAACAGAACAATAGTGGATGTTTCTATATTCTTCGCATGGCTCTGTCGTATTTTGGATAATACAAATTCGTCTTTAAAAAAAGAAGAAGTAAAACTACAGTAGCGCTGATACAGAATCATGTAGTGCTTATTGTCGTGATTATGATCTTGGGTTAAGAGATCGTGAATCCCATAAGCTTTAGCATCAGATCCGTCTTTAACTCCTTGAGATATTTGATTTAGTTTTCACTGTTATGTACATATTCAAAAATAAATGACTATTTCAGCAATATCCCCTCCCCTTTTCCTCGTCAAAGATACTCCTCACAATAGTCATGTTTATTATTTTAGTTCTTGGTGAGTTTTCGGCATACACTGATTGCATACAGATCAACGTTGCTAAACAGAAGTATGCTTTTTGGCGGAATCAAATCAAATACGGTCCTCTTTTTAAGAATTGTAAAGGATCTGGTATTGTCTAGCGGTCATTTGTTTCAAATTTTGCCCTTGTTTTGTTTTGTTTTGTTTTGTCATGTCCTGTTAGGCCTTTTCTACATCGCACCTATAAGTAGCAGCCATGATGTTGTAAGTTATTTTTTTTCTAGGTCATAAAGCTCAATGACGTCATATCTATGGTCATGTGGAGGGGTGATGGGTCATTGCTAATGTAGCAATTAAGGTATTGTTGCTCTTTTTCTCTGGAGCGGGGAATATTAAAACATTTATGCGATGTTCCCTCATGGATTACTTCATCAAATTCACTCGATTAAAAAAAAAAAGATTGCTTTGCTGTTAGGAGGTTAACCTACATAGAGTCCATTTGATATTGCCAAATAAGACTAGTAATTGGTTGATGGCGCACTAAAACTTGACATTTCTGTAAGTTCACTTCTGTATTATTATAACTGTGGACTTTATTATCCAATTACGTATTTTGATCTTTGCAAATTCTGTCACCTGATTAGATCTGTAAATTTAATGATATTTATACTTTTGTAATGTTAAAATCAATAACATATCTTTCATAAATGATTTCACCATGCACTTATGGATTTGGTTAGGCCTTCAAAAAATAGACAATGAGTAACATAGCACTGAATAATTTCCAATAAGCTCAGATTTTACGAGACTCCATCTGGTGTGTGGAAAACCTGAGTCGTAAAATGTAAGTGCCATCTAAATCATCCTGATTACATAATATCGCTGAAATCTGCCGTGCTCCGTCCAGTGTTGAATACAAACAGTGACCGCCATTGCTATTTTCTTGAAAAGAAGGCTTGGAAACTTGATAAAATATCTAACTAATCTTCCAAATATTTTTTGAATATTTATTGTATCCAGGAAGAAATAAGTTGGTGTCATCAGCGCAATCACGATGAACAGATGAAAAACATTCAATGTTTATTTATTTATTTTCCCGACCTTTATTCCAAGAAGGATGGATAAGATCATTGTGATTTGTATTGACTGGTTTTCTCCATCATTGTCTCGTGGTCCGTGTGTCTAATCTTTTATTGTTTTGCCATTATTTTGTTTTTATTCTTGTCAGGCATTGTCAAGACTTTAAATAGTTTCTACGATGTAAGTTGTCTAAAACTACATTAATGATGATACACTTGTACTTGTGGAATTTGGTGACAATATGGTGATGATGTACAATGGGCTGCATAATTTTATAACGATACTGACGATGTAACTGCTGGTCATCTGAAACTCATAGTTTTCGTTCCTACTTTGCTTTTGGTGTAGCATAGATTCCATTGATAGAATTAAAAAAAAAAAAAGATGTTCTCTTGGTTTATCATGGCATTTGTATCATCCGTGCTTTGCAAAGTAACTTAGTATAGAGGAGGTATATCGGATTATTTAAAGGTATATAGAGAGTACAATCTTCTGTCTTATCAAATTCATGGTCGCGGATAAATATTAATCGAATCAAACTGCTTGAATGTGTGACAAGTATGTGTGTGTGTGCGCGCGCGCGAGCGTGTGTGTGTATATGTATGTTATTTGGATCAGCAGCGTAGCTCTTTTCTATAGAAGGATCAACTGACATTACTTTATATTCATTCACATATGATTCTCGTGATCAGAAATGCATGATGCACTGATTTTTAAAAAGACAATGCAAGCCCCAGATAGCATCATATTCTTTCCTTTTAATGCGATTTTCTTTTAGACTGTGTGGAAATGTAATCCGCTAGAGGCAATAAAAATACAATTGTGTTTTGTGTGTGTGTGTGTGTGTGTGTGTGTGTGTGTGTGTGTGTGTGTGTGTGTGGTTTGTTTGTTGTTGTTTTGCACAGTGTGATTGACTCCTTAAAGAGGGAGAGAGAAATAATTTGTGAGATAATGTTGTGTTGTTGTTGTATTTCAAAAAAGGAGACCCTATTGAAAAATAATTTGCCTCAGACAATACTGACATTAAATCAGACCATAATAGATTATAATTGTATGTTGTGGTGTTGGTGCGACGTTACTCAAAGTGAAACGCAAGAAATTGATTGATACTTTTTTGGTGGTTGTGTGGTAAATGAAGATAATTAACAAGAGAAAGGTAGTAATATAATTTTACTGTTACTCTATTGAATATTGATGACTGAGGGCAACATTTAAAAAAGAATGAAATTGCATTAACGTCTTAATATTCGTTAATCTACTCCTAACATTCTAATCAGATTACAACCCATCGACTTACATCATTTCTCGCATCTAACAACAGCTTCCACCATCACCGCTGACCGTGCATCGTCCTCTAACCACTCACAAGCTTCCATTCACATACCCCGACCGCGCACGCGCAGAGGCGTCTACTCCTACCTCTACGACGGCCGGAGGGGGCGCCCCGTTTTCAAGCCGCTGAGAACACCGCCCTCACCGCCGCCAGCCATGCCAAGAAGTGATCCACGTAGGATGCCTCCGCCCGGTGTCAGCACGATAAATCGAACTGCAGATTCCGAGTACTTTTGACCTTCTCGCAAATTACAGACTTTGACTTTCACTCTCAGTGCCATAAGTGACTATGAAAGAAAAAAAAATTATCCTTACAAGAAATTTTGGAACAGACAACAGACGACCAAACATCGATACAATGTCTCTGTGTCCTCTTGTTTGCATACAATCAAATACGATTGTTTTTCGATGACACTGTGAGACTTGGAGTTTGAAAAAGAAGTATTATAGAGCTTCGTGGCTCTACAATGAGCTGCTCATAAGACATTAGAGAAGCAGTTTTTTTTTTTAAATAATCAGTGTTTATGAAGTACTCTGATGCTGTGTTCAGTCAGATAAGGATCCTGTATATAATTATTTCAAAAAATGTAAATCTAGCATTCATATTTATTAATGTATTTATTTATTTATTCATTCATTTATTTTTGTATTTATTTATCTATTTATTATCTTTTATTCATTTATTAATTATTCTTTTTATAAGACGAACCATCTTGGATCCACACCATTACTTGTAGCGAAACTACTTTCCAACCACATCATAGCCTGATGTGAACTTCTCGTTGTCTGCGGGCGCTAGCATCTAAAAAACCAACGTCCTGAGAAGACTATTTCATTTGGACGAAGCTGATCATGTCACCCGGCGATTTGTGGAAGCGTCATATCTCTTCCGTAACCCATACTACTAATTTCTGGAATGCCATAATTTATACTAACCTACAGCAATACAACATAATACAACTCGAACTGGCAATATCGATGTAACGGGTAACTTCCGGTTGACCTTTAACCTTCCTTCCTGCGATTCCGGCTGCCAACTAGCAATATCTAATCCATGACTCACCATTCATCATCAAATCACTGATGGGCCATCAGTCAACCTCATTAAATTGGTTTTCAACTCATCTTTCACTCCTCCGCGGCTTATACTTTTGTGTAAGTTAGACAACTGTGAACTTTCTTCTATACTTCGTCCACTTCTTCTTCCTTCTCCTCTTTCCTTCTTCCTGACCACTTTCTTTGTTTCAAACTTTCTGTTGTTCTTTTTCTTTTCTTTCACTTCTTTATTTCATGGAACTAATAATCTCTCATATTTGTGTAGTTTCACTTGTAGTTCCCGAAATTCCTAAACTCGAAATGTAAATCATTGTGTCTTTGTGTGTGTGTATATGCACCTGTTGTGGTGTATCGTTACATTGATATTTATGTAATTCGTCAATTATATACGGATTCATAACAGATTCAGGACAATGTGGTATTACATGTAGGAATTGCTCTTCCCTGTCCCCTACTTGGCCCTTTTACTTCTACCAATAAATAGCATGCAACCACTGATTATTAACTTTAACAAAATTATTCACATGGTATACGATATACATACAACACTTATTGTAAACGTGATATCTTATCAAGCTGCGACTAAGAGCAGTTCCCCTTCCTTGTAGCCTACCCCCCCCCCCCGAAAACTTGGCATCAATATATCAGTCAATATCACTATATCGTTTTATTAATATGCTTTGTCATGTTTTTATTTCTATGTATTGAAGCTTTTTTTTCACTATTTCACTTTGATGAGGCATATTTTCATATGAGAATGAAGTACTTCATAATTATAGACCATGAGCTGAGTATTTTGATATTTCAATAAGATTTCCTATTTTGCTGCATCTGCGTGCAACTGAGCTATTCTAGAACACTACGTGACTTGTATGCAGAAAAGTACATCCCTATTATGATTATACCCTTTTGCTGCGTGTTGCAGCGAGATAAGGAAATAATCCCGTATTCTTTGAGAAAGTTTGAGAAAACAAAGTATTATGGTAGTGCCTCATCATTTTTCATACTTTTCTCAATATAATTAATCATTTTCCACATCTTACTCCTCTTCATGAGCACTTAAATTGATTGCTCTTTCCCTTCTTTTCCAACCCTCTCCCTCCTATACCCTCTTTATTGCAGAGCCGTCGTTAAGACGCCAGCGCTATCGGGACTACTGACGTTATGCTACTATCGAACGCGTGATGAGACGAACATGCATCGGAGGTAGAATTTCGCTGTGCTATATCATAACATGAACCACCGAATCTGATTTAATCTTTTCACTCTCAGCCTGTGCGTCTTTCATTCCTTACAGTATATAGACATGACACTATAGTCCTTCCTTAATAATCAGACTGCAAGAACTTTATCTCTAGTGTATCATGTGTATGGAAGTTATGAGGTGTGGACATGCTGCCCGGGTTGTGCTACCCAGGTACGTTTACAAAAAATCGCAGGAATATGGCTGGTGATATCTCGAGTTTATGATTTTCGAGCATGAAACAGAAGTTCTTGGAGAGCAAGACTACAATAAGGGTCAGTCCACACACGTCAGATACAAGGTGCAGCGCCGAGATGTGAATATACAAGATGTAATCAAAAATATAATCCAGCATTGCATATTGTACATTACATTATATAAATTATACGAATGTAATTATTATGATGCGAGAACAGACTCTTTCTTTCCTTCTTTTGCTCTCTCTCTCTCTCTGTATGCCTGTCTATTTATCTGTCTATCTATCTATCTATCTATCTATCTATCTATCTATCTATCTATCTATCTATCTATCTATATATCTATCTATCTATCTATCTATCTGTCTATCTATCTATCTATCTATTTGTCTATCTATCTATCTATCTATATATCTATCTATCTATCTATCTATCTATCTATCTATATATATATCTATCTATCTATCTATCTATATATCTATCTATCTATCTATATATCTATCTATCTATCTATCAATCTATCTATCTATCTATCTATCTATCTATCTATCTGTCTATCTATCTATCTATCTATCTATCTATCTATCTATATATCTATCTATCTATCTATCTATCTATATATCTATCTATCTATCTATCAATCAATCTATCTATCTATCTATCTATCTATCTGTCTATCTATCTATCTATCTATTTGTCTATCTATTTATTTATCTATCTATCTATCTATCTATCTATCTATATATCTATCTATCTATCTATCAATCTATCTATCAGTCTATTTATCTATTTATCTGTCTATCTATCAGTCTATTTATCTGTCTATCTATCTATCTATCTATCTGTCTATCTATCTATCTATCTATCTATTTATCTGTCTATCTATCTATCTATCTGTCTATCTATCTATCTATCTATCAATCTATCTGTCTATTTATCTGTCTATCTATCTATCTATCTGTCTATCTATCTATCTATCTATCTATTTGTCTATCTATTTATCTATCTATCTATCTATCTATCTATTTGTCTGTCTGTCTAGCTATCTATCTCTCTCTCTCTCTGTGAATTATGTATGTTTATATACATGAACGAAGGTCGTGCAACCATACTGTTATTTACCTCATTCCTCGTGAAAAAAAAAATATAAATACCTGGTCTTTCTCTTGCTTCATTTTTCAGCATTATTTTTAATGACGGTAAATGTTAAATTATTAGTAGATAGATGCGTCTGTATGCACGTAATTGTTTATTTCAATGGTGAGACGGTTTGTCAATAGTAATGTTAGCGGTGTTCGTGTATAGTGTCGTGGGGAAACAATATACCCGTGTTATAGTATCCTTGTTTTAGCTTTTATATAACATTCGATATAATCTATCATCCAAATGTTGCTCACTGTTTTAAATAATTTCTCTGAAATAAACCGTTATCTCTGACCATGTATATTCTGACGTTCCATGAATATCGGCAGTGGGTATTTTTTTTTCCCAAAGCTTTCGGAGTTTTGGGTTTAACTTTTTCTTGAGATAATTGTACAAACACCTGACCTATATTTGGCAATGGCAGATTTTTTTTTTTCAGTTTGTGTGTTTGTTCTACCCGTATATTATGTTTGACATCATGACGACAGTATGTTTAAATCCAGAGCCGTGACGCAATAGAGGGACGGTAAAATGTGACAAAGAATTACCTCAGATACACATGTAATACCCCAAAAGTTTTAAATTCTACGTACAGTGTTAATAAAAAGTTAAATTGTGAAAATTTAGGACAAAGGGGGCATAAAGAGACCTCTGACTCCTTCTCCCGAAAATGTCCTCCGTATAATAACAATGCAATTCTACAGGGTAGAGAGACAGAGAGAGCCTAGTTGCAGAAAAAAAAAGAGAGAAAATCTTAAAATTTTGAAAGAAAAACAAAATAAAAGGTCTGCAGTGCATGAAACTGTGAACATTTCCATGTTAGTGGACTCTCGTTATAGAAGTCCTCGGGACCGGCAGTTTTCTTTCGTTACATCAAAATTTCTTTTTAACCGAACAAATAAACGATAACAGAACACACACAGCAGATATGTTATGGCCGGCCTGAATATTTACTTCGTTGTAACCGGTATTTCGTTGTAAGCGGTATTTCGTTATAACTGTGTTCGTTATAACGGGAGTGCACTGTGTTTGAATTTGCCAAAAAGTCTGAAAAGTGGGTTTTGGGCACTAAAGAGTAAAAAAATCGAAATCAGATGAAACTCCCACATTCATGTATTCAGTGTTTCATCAAAATAATGTTAGCGTCTCATTTTCTTGTTATTTTTTTTTATCTTCCTAAAAGTGATATAAATGTTGATGAATGTGTTCTCAATATTCAATTACTTTCTATATCTGTTTACCATCCTATGAAAATATACTAAAATGATGACTTTCTATATGTGTTTGTCATTTCATGAAAATGTACTAAAAATGATCAACACCCCATCAGCAATCATTGCATGATCTATGGTGTCCAAATCCGCACCCTGGTGAAAAAAAAAAAGATTCCGACTAAATACAATAAATGTATCATTAAAGGTTACACAGCGCGCGAAAAATATTGTGATGCACTCGGTGAAAGGATGTTTTTCCTTCATGTTGAAACAGTATTTATATTCAGTAGAGGTTGATAAGTTATTGATGGATTCTATTTAAAGTCGTAACAAGGCGATCGACGAATGTTTACCCGTTACCTTTCTGAGCTTCTGTACAGCGGGCTTTCAGATTCCATTGGTTCTTTCAGTGTAGTGTATTATATGTATACGATGTGATCTAAACGTTTAAAACTATCTTTTAGCACTATCTTAAGGGTTCCTTCCTCATGGGAAACAAGAGAGATAACTGTCAAAGCCAGGATTTGATAAAGCCAAAAGATTTGGAGAACTATGGGCTTCTTGGAAGGGTATAGAAGCAGATATATGGTAGATATACATTACATTGTACATATATCAGGAGGATCTATTACGATCCCTGGATATTTTGTGATAGATGTATGTATGTTTCTAAATCTACACATACACATGTACTGTCATAATCATATAATTCCTGTAAGGATGTGGTCACACTATTGATGAGTCATTTATTTTGGTACACAAAGAAGTATTTATGACAAGAAAAAGTGTAATTTGTAAAAAGGGTAAGTTGGAGAGGAAGATGTTTCAATATGTACAAGCATATTTTTAGCATATGTCGGTACAATTAAATTGTTAAAGGAGTTGCATTGCACGAATTGGGATTAAACGTAAAATGTGACTTCGCAAAATGGCTGTGGCAGTGTTGTGCATTCTGTGTTATGGTTGTTGATGCTATATACATGTATAAGCTCCCTAGTTAGGCATTGAAGTTATGCTTTTTATTGTTGTTGTTAATGTGATTGATGGTGATTGCTTTTTCCAGCGAAATACATTTGTACTTCCATTGTGAACATAGCAATTCCACTGTAAAGCATAAGCATTTACATTGTCAAAAATGCTGCTCCCGTGCAGTACTAATTTCAATGTTTCACGAATGCCCTTCGTTTTCCTAGATTGCAGATAGATGTGTTCTATTAATCTCCTACTGAAAGAGAGATTCCATTTCAAGTTTAGTTTCATGACATTAATAAAATCAAGTAGAATAGTGAAAGGATCCTTGAATTAAAGTCACCAAAAACAAAGTTACTAAATTGTTAATGTTCACATGTCTTAACCCCAAAATCAAATTTGGATGAGTTGATGCAACTCCCTAAAATCTCAAGTAAAATATTTTTCTCATGCATTTATTAAGAAGCTATTACAGCCTATGTATCAAATTATTATAGAGTTATGATGACTCAGCCGTGATGACATATAAGTATTGACAAAAATTATCTATTCGTTTTTAGATGCAAATCAGTGACCAAGAAATCGCCTCGCCATCGAGGACAAGCTGATGTTGCTATAACACACATTTCCCATAGACACCTTCCAAGTACACTCGGGACAAGTCTACATTGGGTTAATTTGCAATGTGCCTGTGACCTGATTGAAGCGTTTCCTGAAAAAGATGTAAAACTTTTTTGGTTTGTACCTTCCCGATTACATATCCATCTTTTACAAAACTGTCACTTTTTCTTTGGACTTTATTCTTTTCATAGTCACAGGAAACTCTGCCATGGAATTAAGGTCCATTCTAGTGCTTTTACTTACCTTATGGATATATCATCACTGCCATAAATTTCTAAAATTGACAAATCAGTAATTCAGTTACTGCAAGTCTGAGTCAATTCAAAACCTACGCCCACGCACTAGCACATACAGTGTACTAAAGGAAGGACACAGAAGATTATTATAGAGCTATGTACATACATACACAAAGACACACACACACAAACCCACTAGGCAGGGCTCGACACTAACGTTGGCCCGGGGATGTTTGCCTTTGGGCCACCAAAAATAAAAGTTAGTGTGGAGCCCTGCACTAGGCCTCCAATTTGAGAAATCTAACAATCTAACAATCTAACATTTTCACTTTGATGATTTTGTGATTTTTGTCTGATTCATGTATACTCAGATGATGACTCACATAAATTTAACTTTGTACAAAGCACTCCTGTTATAACGAACACGGTTATAACGAAATACTGGTTACAACAAAGTTAAAATTCAGGTTACAGCAAAGTTAAAATTCAGGTTGCAACATTATCCACTCTATGTATTTTTGTTATTTATTTGTTTGGTTATGACAAATTTTGATAAAACAAAAGAAAACTGCTGGTTCCGAAGACTTTTTTTTTTTTTTTATAATGGGAGTCTATTATACTTCACTCACAAGCATACCATCTAGAAACATGGTACAAAACCATAACATTGTACAAGTATTTAATACAGATGATGTATACATTTATACCATACCAGCTTTATTATGTTATTCTTTCACAATCATGTTACATACAATATATCAAACATTATTGATATACATATACTTTCATGGAAGATTGTTCGACAGGACAGAAAGGACAATCATCCCTAGGCCTTCTACTTTGACCCTTCACACGAACCCATTTAGGCAACCAATCAGACCCTATCTTATTTTCTTTAAAACCCATTTCAATAGCACATACGGAAACATTAACCACCTGTTCTGGCGAACCAACTGGACCACATTTCATTTTCTTCCAATTCCCGTTTTAAAAGCACATGATAAAAATAAACTTGAACACCTGTTTACGCAAAATCAATTGGACCATGTCGTTTTCATCTAAACCTCATTTCAAAAGCACCTGACTGGCCTGCCCCC
Source organism: Diadema setosum (assembly GCA_033980235.1). NCBI lineage: Eukaryota > Metazoa > Echinodermata > Echinoidea > Diadematoida > Diadematidae > Diadema > Diadema setosum. The sequence goes on along the minus strand of CM067072.1, from coordinate 11,055,877 downwards.
CCCCCCCCCCCCCTTCCCCTGCAGAGCTATTAACTCACTATTAATGCTTTTTAGGCAATGTGCATTCAAACTATACACAAAAACACACATGGAGCATTTGAAAGCATTCAAACTCTATAACTCCATGCACATACACCTACATCATATCTCAAATCTACGCACTGGCAATGTTTCAATGAACAGTCTAACAGACATGTGTATCTAGAGGTAACATACAAATGTATGTGATTCTGATTATACTGCAAAAAGTGGCATATTGATTAATCTGTGTGGTGCACTATCTGATTCTCTATCATACATTTCTCAGTTCTGTGGTAAGGGTCATCACCAAGCAATCAGAATGACAACATGATAGAAATAACCAATGCATCCTTGAACCTGCAAAGCAATGCAACCATAACATTTGTTACAATATCAGTTGTCAACTGATGATACTGCCTAGCAACACTATCTACAACAGAGGCTCTCATCTGGGAGGAGATTTGCCACTGATCACCGTCACTCACTGAGGTTACCAGAATGCATCTTGCTCGCCACTGTAGTGGTATGCAACAGCTGCAACAGCTCCAATGAGCAGAAAACATTATGGACACCCTTATGGCTGCTGTTGTTGCTTTCCACTGTAGTTACGTGCAACTAGTTGTGTAGTTGTGTTGCATTTTGCCACTGTAGTTGTGTGCAACAGCTGCAACAAGCAGAAAACATCATGGACACCCTTATGGCTGCTGTTGTTGCTTCCCACTGTAATTGTGTGCAACTAGTTGTGTAGTTGTGTTGCATTTTGCCAATTGTAGTTGTGTGCAACAGCTGCAACAACTGCAACGAGCAGAAAACATCATGAACACCCTTATGGCTGTTGTAGTTGCTTTCATGACAAGTCTCGTACATCAACTGCAGTCACTTTCTTTTGCTGTTTCATGTGCTACAACCTCATCAGCAGTTGCTACAAGTGGCATGCAACAATGTCACAAGTCTGTATTATCTGCCCCCCCCCCCCCCTCCACCCCCTCCCCCCTCGCTAAGAACAAATTGCACTCTCTTTGGGCACATACATTAAATTCCTTATTCAGGTAACACATCACATACTGTTACCTCCCACAATAGGCAATGCACAAGAATATAATGTCTATCTATCTCTTATAAGTTCAATGCATTTTCCCAAACAATTCCACATGCATATTCTCCTCTGCATAAAGTTACAAGCTAAATATATATCATTTCTAAATAAAACATCAAACATATATCGAAATCTTCTGCAATACAACAAGAGGGACACTTTTGAGTACTGGCTTGTAATAATTCACATGATACATACTTCGTAAAAGGAAATGCTTAATGTCCAGATACCTATCTACAAACTTGACAAACGTGACTCTGACGATCAAACTTTATGTTTGTACAAATGCACAGATAAACACAGATGAAAAAGAATTGACTGATCATTCGTGCACGCTTGGCAAAGTCGAAATGAAAGATGGACGCCTGCAGAGACAAAAAATAAACTTCACAACAGAGTAGAATGCGCACTGAAGATGAAAGAGTAACAGGTCCTCTCAAATTTGTCATTCATATTTACAACCCATTCATATTGCTGTCTCACAATGCTTTCTCTTATCTGTGTGAGAAACACCGGCACCCACTTTCCCAGCATGCAAATACATGTACTACCAGGAAGAAAGAAATATCCAAAGACGAGCGTGACTCTTGCTACCCTACAAGATGCCGCAAGTTCAAAGTTCTAAGAAGTGGGGTTAACCAAAAAAAAAAAAAAAAAAGAAGAGCAAGAAATAAATCTTCAAGCATCATCATGGGACTCTCATACATGCAGGAAATTGGAAGATGGCTGTGCCTGTACATTTCCTGATATCAACTTCTTCTTGACACACAAGAATACTAATATGACTAATTTATACAATTACAGTTGTATGTATACAGTCTGCATTTGTATGGATTTATGTTACTGTACAGAAGAGGAGACGTTTGCTTTGCTGGAGTGTGACATGTTTTAAATCATATTGACTGCATCTAATTGCAATTGAGTGCCCATTTCATCCCCCCCAAAAAGCCAAAAGGGGAATTACTTGCCCCTGAAAAGTACTTGAATCAGAAATTTGCTTCTGTTTAAAATGTTCCCACGCAAAATTTATGATTCTCTATCTATTATAGAAAACAACCACCTGAAAATATTTCAACAGGTTTCTATATGGGTGAGAAGAGAAAATTTAATATAGACAAAGTGTTTGTGTAAATGGTAAATGCTATTTGTACACTGGAATCCAAACAACTATTCATGTGCCTGTCAGCCAACAGAATAACACACGTGCTAAAATTCCCTCTGCAAAAGCAGGAGCATTCTTGCCATTTATTGGTTATTAACAAACAAGAATAAAAAGTCAGCTGTTTGAAGTTAAGTCTCATTTTAACAAAATCATACACAAGTTTCACTAATTCATAACCATCGTTTTGGTGTACATCTACTGTCGTTGGCTTGAATAGACATGATGTGTTTTGTTTTGCCTTGTTTTTCCTTGTTTGGTTTTTGGCATATATATCTTGGTATATGGCACTCCCAAGCTTGCAATAATTCCAAGGTTTGCTCAGGGGCATATACCACATACTTCATCCTTATAACTTGTAAATATTAAAGAATATCTAATGATACAGTGGATTGGGGAAAATCCTGTCCAAGTATCCCATGAGTTGAACAAAAAGGTCCACATATCTGCTGCAAAGGAAGTGATGTGATCGCAGAACTGAGTCATCCGCACGAATGAGCTGGAATGCGTCGTTTGAAAGTCTCCGTCCGTCCCTCCTAATCGCTACCCGACTGAAAAGAGTATTTACTGGCCTGTAGAGGGAGACAACAGGTTCATGATACAAACAAAAACTATTATGTCATGGCTAAAGACAGGTGCATGTATCAACCTCAACAGTCGCAATGATAATCAACTTACCAACAAAATTTGACTAGGTACCGTCTCATTAAAGAATGAATTCGAACAAGATATCACATTTGTCTGTCATAAGATAGGGAATCACTAGACATCATACTTGTCATCCTTAAGTTATGATGACCATGTGAAAACTTTTCAAGGGGTCAGGTGTATAGCTACTTAATAATTGATATAAAGAAAAAAAAAAGATTTCTGCAGTATAAGTAACTATCAATGGTGAAGTTGCAAGTGCAAGATATCACAGCCTTATCTAGAGTAGCATCATACATGTCCACCATTGTGACTGAAGTCATTGTTTTGTGAATAAATGTGAAACTTTAATAGTTTTCTTATATTTGGTCATTTTTGAAGGAAACTTTCCCATTTTTTTTAAATCATTTTTTTTAGCTTATTTTCTTTCGTAACAGTCAACTTAGTGCCATGATAATCAACCTAGTGAGTGTGGGCATCATTGGCATAACAAGACAATGTGAATCTTGTGGTCTTTCACTTAATCAAATCATTATTCCAAGGAAGGTCCTCTTTGTGAAACACTTACGATACCATGACATGATTACTTCATATAAGGACTACTCCAGAGCCTTTTACAAAAAAAAAAAGAAGACATGAATAGAAGCTGCATCTGCAGCCACTCCAATAATCCGTTTCAAGTTACAAGTTTCTTTACCTGAAGGATGCCCACGATGACACCGAAGAGGCCGATGGCGCTGCCGAAGATCTCGACAATGAGCACCTTAACAAAGAGACTTGCATCCTGGGCGTCGGCCAGGGCCGCCCCACTGCCCACAATGCCGACACAGACACCACAGGCCAGGTTGGTGAAGCCAACAGTCAGCCCCGCCCCAAAGATGGCATAGCCTGAGAAGGGGAAAGGTATGGGGAGAAGGCCATATACAGGGTTCCACATCAACAGTGGCCCAGAGCCACCAAAAATTGATGTCAGGCCAATAAATTTTCTAAAAGCTTATCTTTTGGTGGCCTGATCAGGTAACTGAGATTCAAAAAAAGAAATTAATGTATGTTTACTTTCCTTTCAGGCAAACACAATTCTTTTTGGGCCATCAAAATTTCAAATTCAAAGATTTTAGTGGCCCACACGGGCCACAAGAGAACAAAACTTAGTGTTGAGCCCTGCTATAAATATACATTTTTCCCCTTGCATTAATCCCCTTGCTCACTGCATGAATATAAATTCATAGTTTTGAGAAACAATCATGCAGCCTTCCATGAAAAAAATGTCTAAATCACTTTGCACCTTATTACAATGCAATACTTTTAAAAGCCTGTCAAGCTTGAAAAAATACGCTTTGTGGAACTCTTTCATTTTTTTAATAAAAAATTTTAGAAAAAAACAAAACTAAATAATCAAATAATTTCATCTTTTGTGATTCTGTACCAAAATAGTTTTTCATTTTTGGCATGTGATTAGCTCTCTGATGACGCCCCAACTTTCCAGGGCCCCACTTCATAACAAGTTGTGATGACAGCAACTCTTGCTGGAATGGCAATTGTCATGGTAATGACAAGAATCCAGCTTCCTGATCGGCTGTTGCCATGAGAAGTTGCTACTCTAGCAAGAATTGCCATCCCAACATCTTTCATGAAATGGGACCCTGGATGATTTAAAGGGTGTGTACAGTTCTGGTCTAGGTGAGGATTTAGCATTAAAGGGTGTGTACAGTTCTGGTCGAGGTGAGGATTTAGCTTTTAACGTTTTGCAAGATATTCAGAAACCACTCTATGAGATGTCAAAGAGCATGCAGTTCTAAGGGGTATCAAAAGTTTATTCGATGAAAATCGGTTTTGAAATGGCTGAGATATCCAAAAACAAGGTGAAACAAACAGATCCTAATAAAATTGTGCCATGTCGCCTTTTATTATGAGCACTTTTTTGGATACAGTATCTCAGCCATTTGAAAACCAATTTTCATCAAATAAACGTTGAATCCTTCTTAAAATTACATGCTCTTTCATATTTCATAAGAGGCTTTTCATTATCTCACTTAGGAGTGTTCAAAACATGAATCCCCACCTCAACCAGTACTGCACAGTCCCTTTAAACGTTTTGATATTCAGAAACCACTCTATGAGATGACAAAGAGCATGTAATTCTAAGGGGTATCAAAAGTTTATTTTACGAAAATCGGTTTTGAAATGGCTGAGATATCCAAAAACAAGGTGAAAAAAGAGATCCTAATAAAAGGCGTGGCCTGTCGCCTTTTATTATCACTTTTTTTCTTTAAAATGTCACATACCTGCTAGATAGTTTTTCCTCATCAAATCCTCTGACACGCCCACCCCATAGTCTTTCACCTGACCCGAGAGAACGATGGCGATGATGATTCCGTAGATGGCCACGGCTTCGCAGAAGATAATACTGGACAGGACATGGAGTGAAAGGGAAGGTCAATGTATCATGAATAACTCTTGAGAACCAGTTGAAATCTTATACACGGTGCACGCACACCGATGTTGAGCTCTCAACTTACTATGTACAATGTATATCATTACGCAATGAAGACTATTTCAAGCTGGAATGTTAGATGTGGAAACATACAATGTAAGGTTCTAGTACATTGTAATCAGCAAATCCTCAGAGATAAAAATGACCTTTGAAAAAATACATAGCATACCACATGTACAACATTGGATTGTACACTGAAGATTTATTTGTGGTGACCCAAATACAACCAAAAATGCATTACAATGGCCTGCATACTCCATATTTCCTATATCATTTTTTGATCTTACTGATTGACAAGTAAATCTGTGCAATATCAATGTGTTTATATATTGAATTTGTAAAGTGTATCAATAACATGACTACCATTCTTCTTTCTGACATGTATGCATATGTAACAAAGAGTAGCAGTATGCTCCACAGACTAAGTACATTATTGTAGTAGGCCCTGCTGGTTGGAGTGACTGAAATTATATGAAACGAACTCAACACTCAATTCAAAACCCTTTACTCATACAAAGCCATAAAGGAAAAGCACAAACAAAAACAAAACGTTATCAACAGCGTTCAGTTACTTTGTCATGGTATGAATATATCATATGTATTGGCGCCCGGCATAAAGAAACCATGTACACAATGCACATCCTGGAATTGAATGAGTGATCACTGCACTTCTGATCTTTCCTGTGAGTTTGTTTTTGGTCACTTCCTGTCTCGAGTTGAGAGATGGGTAACATCCCTTTCAGACAGACACTGATCATTGCCCACTAGGGATGAGTATCATACCACAAAACACCAGCATGGCAAATCTAGGTAACATGTACAGTGTGCTATGCACCATTATGTCTGTTATCAAAGTGTATTGTGTATGTGCACTTCAGGGGCCCTTTGCATAAAAGTTACAATTATGGTAACTTTGCCATCCAATGGTAACTTCCATGGAATTCTTGATTTTGATTGACTGTTGCGTATTGTTGCCATGGTAGTTACCATTGGATGGCAAAGTTACCATATTGTAACTTTTATGCAACGGGCCGAAGGTGTTTTACATAAAAGAAACACTACATGTAAATTGCATGTCAAGTACACATGTGAAGTACACTACAAGGGAGGGTTTGTTTCTCTTATTCTGTAAATTCTATATACACAGATTCTTCTTGTTCATTGGGACATGTAATATGATAAATAATTTTGGTACCACATTTATCATCATTCCAGTGCTGAGAATATTCAAGACAATGACTCAAATACGGCAATTTTTACAGCCTTTGAATTAGTGCATCTTTACTTGTGATCATTCTAAAGTGGATCATAAAACAGTTCCTAAATTTACATGTACATTACAGTATACATGTTATATGCGAGCTATCACAATCTAAATGGAGACATCACTGCATAAAATTACATCTTTCATATTATAAGGTGAACTTAATCACAAGAAGGCATTAAAGTGTAAGAGGGTCATGACATAAGAATTAAACACTTGATGAAACATACACACACAAGATCGTATCACTTACCTAATAAGATTCTTTGTTCTGATTCGTGGTGCTTTAACTCCACCACCTATAATACTTGTTCCAGTTGTGAAAATTCCCCTGAAAGGAAAGATACATATTGTACAGACAAATCAATAATCAATTTTTATCACATATGATACAAAGTCTGTGTTACAAATTAAGCTTTAGACATTTCTTCCTTTTTTTTTGGGGGGGGGGGCGGCTTGACAGACACTCAACTATCCAGCTTAATTTTAAAGAGGCTACTAATACTATAGCAGACAACACTGAACAGAGCTTTTTCATACTTGATACATGGTTGCTGCATCTCTATCTCATTCAGAGAAAAAACATAGCACAGAAGTCTTCACCAATTTTACTCCAAGTTGCTAAGAAAGAGAAAAAAATATTAAAGGGAAGATAAACCCCAAGAACAATGTGGATTGAGTGAAAGCAGCAACATTAGTAGAACACATCAGTGAAAGTTTGAAGAAAATCGGACAATCGATGCAAAAGTAATGAATTTTTAAAGTTTTGGTGTTGGAACCGCTGGATGAGGAGACTACTAGAGGTTATGACGTATGAGTGGACTACAATATCAAGAAAATATAAAGAAAATACTACAAAAATCCATTTTTCATGAAAATTACAAATTCCATCAACTTGATATTGACATATGTTAAGGGTAGCAATTATTCCCCCTGCTTTCTGAAAGCGGTTGGTCCACTGCTCTTTCATAATTCTAGAAAAGTGAATTTTTGTTGAATATCCTTTATATTTTCTTTGTATTGTTGTCCACACATACGTCATATCCTCTAGTAGTCTCCTCATCCAGCGGTTCCAACACCAAAACTTTAAAAATTCATAACTTTTGCATCGATTGTCCGATTTTTCTCAAACTTTCACTGATGTGTTCTACTAATGTTGCTGCTTTCACTCAATCCACATTGCTCTTTGGGTTTACCTTCCCTTTAAAGGAAACACAAAATAGAACTCTGTAGAGATAGGCTATCTATGTTTTACAGCTAGCTAACATTCCACAGATAAGTGATCATCTTTTCCATTTATATCTTTTTAATGTTTGCAATTTCTGTTTTTATCTGCTTCATGCCAAGTTCTTACCACATGAACCTTATTCAGATTGTCACATATTACACAGGAACACGAAAGTAATGATATTACTCATCCTAATCCCACATGGGGTTTACTGCAATAATGAATTCCCACCAATATGAGTGGCAAAAAAAATAGCACCACAATATTTGCTGTCGTAAGATGGACGACAAAAGACACAAAACATCACAGCATCTCATGTTCAGGGGGAATATTTCCTGAGAAAAGGGGGGGGGGGGGGTGGTGCTTCACTCACCAGGCCGCACCAACAACGGAGAGTGCGATTGAGAGACCGACCCCAATGTCTGCCCACATGTAGGGCTCGATAGCTAGCAGGAACCTGAATGAATGAAATGAGAGACAAAGAGACTGGTAATAGACTTCCATCCCTAAATATGTCGTCGATTGATCGCATGATCAAAAAAGGAATTGTAGAAAAGCTTTGTTAGGTTAAGAAAACCAGCAAAAGAGCATTCTTGTGCATGTAATGGCTTGAACACTGGCATGGAAATAATTTTCTTGGTGAGCAACCATAATCGACGAGTTGATTATTATGTCACTTTTGAAGGAGTTCAGCATAGCACATTCACGACTTCTTCTTGAGAATTTGAATTGGCTTGTTTTGAGGGTAAATCTAATTCATTCATACTTCTGTCTGTCTGATTTTATTAAAATAGAATGTGGAGGGCACAGCTGAAATCTGTACTGCATGTAGAAATTAGGATTTAGAGCTGCTAAAACACAATTTTTTATGCCCAATCACATTTCTTTTTGATGTATTGTTAGACAGTAGATCACTCCTGTATTCATAAACATACAGTACTTTTAGGGTTATTTCCCAAAGAAATCAATTATCATTCATCAACATGAATCTAAGAGCACATCTAGAACAAATCTGGTGTCAATATTTCAATACAGTCTCACATCAATTCATCATCAGAAAAGATATTTTTTGCCAAAGCTGGAATGTGAAAAAAAAAGGAAATAACAGAGCATAACAGTGCATACAAGGGTACCTTCTCAATTTTTCAGTTTCTTCTAAGTGGTCATTTTACAGCAATAATTTTCCGAATCAATAGGAAACAGTACATGCAAAACATTCACTGCAGCTGGTCTGTGGCCTACTGGTTACTACACAATTTCAGTGAAATAGCACACAAATTTAATTTAAAGCTTACTCAAGCAGAAATATAGTGTGAGTACATTGTTCATATGCATGCAGGAAAATTTTCAGGCCACTACAATGTATAGCAAAAGCATCATACTGTATATCATCAGGTACAAAGTATCAACCAAATCTCTAGTAACATCTGAATAACAGGCGGCCAACACTCTGATAACATTGACACTACAATGTTATTACATTGTGTTTTAAACATCACACCTTCTTTAATTCAATTTGTGAATAATATAAATTATAATATCCATGTGAAAAATACTCACCATCCTATGTCAAATCTGTATATCTGTCCCGAGAGAAGGTACCAAAGCACTGCAACAGAACAAAGAAATAAGAGGTTTACAATTTTAACAGGTGATGTACCAAAAAAAAAAAAAGAAAAAAGAAAGAAAAAAGATCAATGTGTACAGTTCATAAAAAGAATCAAGGTTTCACAACAGTATCATCTTTAACCCTGAGCCATGCTGCACCTGGTCATGGAGCAGTGTTACTATTAAAATCATTGTGATACTTGTAAGTATTGGCTAATTAGTTCAGCACAAATCAATACAGTATTATAGAGAAATAGCATGGAAAGAATCAGGGTACTCTTTAAAGGTTGAATGTACATGTATGATTTAGACTTCACAATGTCAGATAGTTTCTCACCCCTAGATGTTATGGAGTATACATGTACATGAAAAGTACCATAATTTGAAACATAGAGGTTAGAAGAAATTTACTAATAGTTTCAATACAGATTAGAGTCTATACACATCGAACCATTGATGTGTATTTTTTTCTTGTTAAATCTCAGAATGAAATAAAGTTAAACAAAGAACATTCCCAAATCTTTGATAAAAAAATACAATAAACAAACTTGTGGCGATTGTGCTACGTACAAAGTGGCACACTGTTGATCCAACAGCACAGGCCATAGAGGGGTTTGTCTTTGACCCATGACAAATCTGATCACAGGGCTGCCAACACAATCAGCATGAGACTCGCACAATTCACCCAATCTGAGCATACACACATGTAGCGTAGGCTAGATGTGTGTAACCTCGAGCTATGATCGGATAGGAAAATCAGATTGGCAAATTTGCTGTCGGTATCGGGTCAGAAATCGGCAAAAATATGCACAGCTGAAAGCTACATGTACGTAATGCTACGATTTGTATGCTGCATTGTTGATCCTCAGTAAAAATCCATGATGTTAAAATACTGTATGTGCATTTTAGTAGAATGATATGAAGTAAAAAGTGCTCCTTGTGCAAGTCAAATATCGGCACCAGCACCAAGGTTCGACAGTGTGCAAAAGCATTTAGTGTAGCAGGCGGCTGAATTTTGAAAGGCGTGCAGCTTGCGTTACTAATATACACTTGTACGTAGAACTAGTAATACTAATTAATAGCTCCTCTTCCAACTAGTTTGACGCAGTGTCATCTGAGCGAGCTGCCTCCTTGAGTCCTAAATTGTTCTTGAAATGTGGGAGAGGCAATACTATAAAAGCAGGGGTCGCACTTAACTTTTTTTTAACTGGCCAGGCGGACTACTTAGAATCAATTTTGATACTGAAGCAATATTTTGGCTAGCCAGACGGACTAGTAACTTCAGAATTTTATGATTTTTAGCTAGTCCGACATGATTTTGGGTGGCCAATGGCCAGCGGACCATCGCTAATTTTGAACCCTGAAAAATGGATATTTTTGTGCGACTAATTTTTTGCGCTTGGCTGGGTATGAAAGAGTTTCACATGTTTTTAATTCCGCGGAATCAAGACACATAACCGTTAGAGTTCTAGTAGATCACAGGCACATAATATGGCAAGCAAAAATATTTGCATGTTTTTATTTTTACGCTACTGGTTGCAGAAAAATATCAACACTGCAAAAATGTCCACTTTTAAAGTAAATTTTAAGGAGCAAATCATTTTGTCGGTTAAACTGAGAAATATTTGAAATCACTTTAAAGTTTACTCGCTCAAGACTACGACTCTAGAGATGCTAGAACAAATTCGTTAGCCCCTATAACTACACAATGTAGCGCTACCAGTAGTATTGTAGCTAGATGATATCGAGTATTGTCCACCCTCTCTCACTCTCACGTCTCATCTCATTCTCCACCCATGAATCAATGTTTTTTGGTAGTTGCAGCTACTGTACAGCTGCAGCTCACACCATCACATGATCAACATCAACAGTAGTGTTCGTAACGTTAATAGCACACAATAGCAGGTTATCTGTGGCTGACCGACCGGCCGGCTGTGCCCAAACTTAGTACCGAATTCAGCAGCATCCACGACATACACTGTAAATTGCACCAAACTGTCTCACGAGTCACTTTAGACACTACGCTCTTATGTGTCAGCGATAAGTAATTTCAGGGTCATTGTCGAAGCTATCAAATTGAGCTTAAAAAGAGACTGAAACCCATCACAGGCAACAACATAGACAATCTAACGTTACAGTCGTTAGGTCTACGCAAGTAACGTAGAGAAAATCGGAGAAAAATTATTCTTACCTACTCCTGCCGCAATAGCACTCAAAACACCCACGAAAGTGTATATCTTGACACCCATCGTGCCTGTTTTATTCCAGCAAACAGTGGGAAGGACTATCCAGTATTCACAGCTAGCCTGGTACACGCCAGCAAATCAGTAAATCATGTGCTGATCAGGGCCGACTCTCACATCAAATGCAGTTTTTCTGCAGTTTCGCAGTAGGTCGTGTAGTACCACCGCCGTATTTGTACTTACATACAGCGAGCAAGCTGGCTGCACTGTACGTTCAGCGTAACATAAAGGCAAGTGAGTTGACCTTTGGCGATTGAACTCTTCTGTAGATGCGCATGACTTCCGGTTCGCACACACCACCTGTATGACAACATCATCATACCATAGAATCAGATAAAGCAACTCTAAAGGTAACTCTCTATGAATAGGAAAGAAATGTGTAATATTTTCCCTCATATGTATTTTTTCTTTTCTGTCTCCTCTGTTACAAAGTGTCAATCTTTCTGATCACTGGCGTGACAGATACATAAATGCAAGCAAAATGGTGATGATGATGTTGATGATGATGATGATGATAATGATGATAATAATAATGATAATGATAATAATAATAATAATAATAATAATAATAATAATAATAATAATAATAATAATAATAATAATAATAATAATAATAATAATAATAATAATAATAATAATAATAATAATAATAATAAAAAATAATAATAATTATTATTATTATTATTATCATTATTATTATAATTATAAGGTGATGATGGTCACTGTCAAGCACAAACATTGTCATTATCCTGGAAATGTCATCCAAATTTGTTCATGACTTTTACAGGTTATTTTGCAGACAGACAGACAAACAAACCAACAGTGGCAAAAACTCAACCTCTATCATGGAGGTTCCATGGCGGAGATACTGCAGTAATACATCCGTCATGTACAATGACGATATTAGAATCCTGTGTAGGTACAAGTAAACACTACTACCATATGGAGGTAGGCTCTTTTCTACGTCAATGCTACTAGTACATGTACTACTGTACAGATTTTAAGTTGGCTCATGGCATCATATTAGGCGTTCTATCCCCTGCTTAGTCATAAAATTGACTCTTATATCCCCACTTTAGGCGTTCTAGCGCGCGCGCAGTCCCATGAAAACCCCGGATGGTCAACTCTCCGTTTACCTTTGGCCTCAATGTTGACATACTGATTGTGCAATCAGTGCCTTCCTCGAGACACGGTACTGTACTAGACTTGTCAATGAACACAGTCAATTATTGGTTTTGTGTATACCGTTACCCTAAATAAGTGCGATTGATTCTTATACCGGGTCTGAAAAAAAAAAAGAAGATAGCAATAGATTCTAAGAAAAGAGATCAATTGCAAGTACATGGATAACCTTCCATCTCTCTCTCTCTCTCTCCCTCTATCTGTCCAAAACTATGTGCAATTAATTATTTGTTGATGTCACTGATAGCTTTACAACCCTTTTCTTTTCTCTCTCTCTCTCTCTCTCTCTCTCTCTCTCTTTTTTTTGCTTTCATCTGAGCATTGAAATATTCTGTGTTCAATAAGATTTTTCAACATATGCAAAGTATTGCTATGTGGACAAAAGCTACAAGTGAGGGTAAAGGAAAATGAAAACTTTTTATTCTATTTTATTTTTCTTCTTTTCTCTTTTTTGTTGTTGAGAAAACAGGTAAATGAAATATTCTTGACCTTCAGTCTCATGCGTAGTACTGGTCCTTGGGTAGACATTATGTGGAATTTTTACAGGACGGTGATTGGTGGGTTCAACAAATTTTTGCCAAGATGCCAATATAGGAATTTCATAATCCTAAACCTCTGATGAAGACTTAAAACAAATTTAAGAAAAAAAAATAATATAAAACACACACACACACACATATATATATATATATATATATATATATATATATATATATATATATATTCTAGGTTTTTATCACATATATATATATATATATATATATATATATATATATATGAATAACAGCAATTAGTTTCTGCTCGGAGTCCTAAGAAAGTATAGATTCACAACAGTAGTTCAATATAGAAACTCTGTGAGAGACGCAGTTTTGACAAATTGTCGCCCATAGGGCTTTGTCAAGTCAATACATTTGACATTTTATTTTGAAGCAGATATAAATATGTACTAGGAAGGTAAGGTGCGCTTCTTGTATTTTCCTTAACTTCCTAGTTTTCTTTGTGACGTCCTACCTTGTGCACATTTTGTTATGGACGTGCTACCACTGACGACGCATGTTTTATTTTGATTTATATTTGATTTATATCTGCTTTAAAATAAAATGTAAAATGTATTGACTTGACAAAGCCCTATGGGCGAAAATTCGTCAAAACTACGTCTCTCACGGAGTTTCTATATTGAACTACTGTAGTGAATATATATATATATATATATATATATATATATATATATATATATATATATATATATATGTATATATATATATATATATGTATATATATATATATATATATATATATATATATATATATATATATATATATATATATATATATTACATACACATAATTTGTGCATTTATACATCAAGATGTTTTTGCTTACACAGAATGAACTTCTTTTTTTTTCTAAGCATGCTTTATACACCCATTCTCATTTAAATATAAGGTTAATCTTTTGGCTCATCAAAATTGTCTTGATCAGAATTTAATAAAGGGTATCACATGTTGACATACATACATACATCTATTGAGTTGAGATCCAAACAAAACTTTGTGTTGTACTTTCATAAATGTCAATTCTATATGTCTATTCTACGTCTAATTCTCATTAGCCCTGCATGTTCATTTATACATCTTGTCCAGGGTAATGTTTATACGGCTCTGCCTGGCTGTGGTGGTTGTAACATGCAAGCACAGTATTAACCACTGGATACAAAGTGTGTGGTCACTGGCCACATTTGACAAGTTGCTGGTCATATGCAGGGTCTTTAACAGATGGGGGGGGGGGGGTAGGGTGGGTTGAGAGATATAGAGATGAATTACAGTGCACTCCCGTTATAACGAAATGCTCGGGACCGGCAGTTTTCTTTTGTTATAACGAAATTTCGTTATAACCGAACAAATACAATATATAACGAAAACAAGAAAACCACGTATGTATATCATATTATGTTTGCTGAATACTCATCATACACTGGAAAGCTATGTGAAATGTGATGGGATAACTGTATCACAATAATAAATGCAAGTTCCCCTCAGAAACTGTGCGTGACACAAAGAGCGAACACACAGTGGTGTGAAGCGTTCACCCATGCAGAGAAGCTATAAATGCTTGTTCCGCTACGAATTTTCGAAAGCAATTCGCATTTCGTTATAACGGAGCACATTTCTTTTGTTTTTCTTTGTCTATGGCGCTCCGAAAAGACTTCGTTATGACGGAAATTTCGCTATAACCGTGTTCTTTAAAAGCAAATCTTTTACCATAGACTTTTATGGTGATTATTTTGGGACCAGAAGATTTACTTCGTTATAACGGGAGTGCACTGTAATGGATAGATAGATAACACAAATAAATATGTGGGATAACCATTGGACAAAGAATTCCATATAGAAGAGGATTGGCATAGAGTTTTAATGACTCTCTAATAACAACACCAATAACATCAACAAGTACTTCTATGTACTTCCATATCTTCAATACATGTATAAAATTGAGCATTAGTAATCACAGATTACTTGATTAATTCACATTCTCCCTCATTGAACGAGGGTCGTACATGACTATTTCTGACACACTAAACACACGGACAATCCAAATAAAACTGAAGCTAGTCTATGTGCACCAGCTTTTCTATTTGTGATCCTAAGTCCTGATAAGTAGTCACCCTTGTAAGAGATATTCTCTGTCATTGGATATATGTGATGATATCAAGTTACGTCGTGCGATCCGGGCTAAAAAAGCCAACAGTCAATGTGAAAGTGCAAACCAAAGGGTATACCTCAACGGTTTGGCAGGGATTACAGAAGTAGACCATGATATATCTAAATTGCAGGAAATATGATACTGTATGTGTCACCTCTCTCTCTCTCTCTCTCTCTCTCTCTCTCTCTCTCTCTCCATATGTCTCTTTAATTCCTCTTTAATGATAAGATAACCATACAAAGGTGACACTTTAGAAAGTTCTCTAAGTCACCGACACCCTCAAAATTTCCAATCCTGTATTATCAGCCATTTTCAACACCCACAGAGATAGGTGCTACATGGTACACCTGCACTCGTTCTCTTTTTTACAAAAAGGGCAATATACAGGTTATCTCATTAACTGAGCAAAATATGAAGCTGATTACGTAAATTAAGTTTCATCATAATTCCAGCATTACTACTGCTCAATAATATGCCTCTGTGAGATTCAGCTTCTGACAAAGTTAAAATTCAAGTAAACAAACATTATCACACATGTAAGGACCCACACAAGTTTGTGATACACAAGATTGTGTGGGAAACGAAAACTTACATCATTCATCATAGGGCAAGTTCAAGAGAATGATGGGAGTTAGCCTTAACAGGTCACATCTTAATTAACATTTACAATGACATCTACAGAACATGGGAGTATCTTTGACATATACATGGTTTATGCATGTTTCACAAGGGCATATCTACATGTAGTAGTCCCAACAAGCATTTGTGCGTATGTATCGGTAGCTGCGTATGAAACCTCTTTTCACTGTAATGATGCTAAAAGGTCACAAAAAAAGAGAGGTAGCATGAAGTATGAGGAGATTCTTCTCTCGTACCTTGGCACTTTTTAGCTCTAAAGGTGGATCAGTTTTAGGCATCACTGTCTGGACGTACAGTGTATTTACAACACACAAACATGGTCATAATCTCCCAAAATGTGTATCATATATGTCAATACACATGATGGACATCAAACTTTAAATTCCACAATATCACTCTTAAAGGTAGGGGATACCTTTTACAGAACTCCCAAAATGCAGCAAAACATTAAATATGAACCTCAGGGGACTTGTTTAGGCCACTGCTTAGAAATTTGGAAGTCAACAGTTATCTACAATTTGAATAATGCACAAAACTCAACTACTCAGTAGTTCTGTGTGTCAGCCAGTTGCAGTTTTCTGTATTTTTTATCTATAAACACAAATCTAAAAGTATAGAGCTGATGTAATAACATATAGAGTGTGTGGCAAGAATGTATATAGAAATGTTTGTAAGTTTTGAAGAACTTTATTCACAAAATATACATGATGGACACACATGCAGTGCATGGGTCTGCAAAGGTAGCCTAGTAATGTACTGGAATTTACGGTGAGCCCCGAAAAGAATTCAATTCAAAATCTAACGGTCAATAAAAATGTACTAAATGTTACCTTCCACTTTCAATACTTTATGGGAGTTTCTAAAATGATACTCTCTTCAACATACCACTGTGTTTATACAACTCTTCATTTAAGGCATGCAAATGGGATTCCCTACCTTTAAGGACATTTGACACATACAAGCAGTAAAGAAACTAAATCATTTCCTTTTGTTAGGTTGCATATACAATACAATATGTTTGCACAAACAATAAGATTTCAGAGTCACTTCATCGTGGGATATTGGGGGCTGTTTTTTGAAAATGATGAAAATGGCAATGTTTTCATCAAAGTGTTATAAAGCATTTATATCATAATCTCTGTTTCACTGGAAAAGAGGACATCTATAATCTTTTGTCTAAAATGGTCGCGCTGATGTGATATGAAAATATGTGACCCGCTACAACAAAAGGATCAGAAAGTCGGGGAGGACAATTTTCTGAAAATCGCATGCCATTATTTCCTCACTCTTCTTCTTTAATTTTATATATAGCACAACTCATAAAAGTGCTCGGTTGCGGAGATATCAATGATTTTGTTAGCGCATGTCAAATGGTTGAGGAAATCAGAGTTTCGAGAAAAACGCCTTCAAAGTTTTCCTTCTGACGCTATCATGATCAAGGGGAGGCGAGACAATTTTCACCGCTTGACAATACAAGGCATGCTCCTAACGACCTCCGCGATGTTCACTCAAGCTTAGTGCCAACGGTCTACGCACGACCAATCAGTAATCAGGATGCCGCGCACTGACCAATAAGATCACTCCCTCATTGCTAGGGGCGGAGTCAAGCTGTGGCGCTAAATCCAAATCTTCGAACACGTTTCTGTTACGTTGAAAGTTGGAAAATCATGGCTAAGAAAAACGCTGATTTCTTGCCTTTCCTTTGATCATTTAGCTCCGAAATTTCGGCAGATGATAGACAAAATATTAGATTACAAAATTATGCCAAAAACTGAAATCCGATTGTTTTGTGCGATTTTGATGATGTGACTTAAAACTCAATTTTCTCGGCTCAGCCGTCAGCAACTTTAGGATCCTTTTGTTGTAGCGGGTCACATATATCTCATGATAACAACAAATCAAAATATAGACTGGCCATATCTGTGTATGTAACAACTGTATACATACGTACAATTCGACCTCGATTATCCGGCCATGTCGGGGCGGCACTCATCCGGATAAGCGATTTGGCCGGATAAGGGAGACACAATGTATATATAGCTGCCGTCCAAGCTGCCGTCCCTGCTAGGCAGGTAGCATACCCCGCAATGGTCGTGTAATCTATGCTCGCCTGCGCAAAATTGTAGTCCCTTCTTCACAAAAAATAAGTAGGCCTATATCTTTATGTGAAAATCATATATGCTTTACCTCATTAGATATTGAGAAATCTAACATGCACATCTTATGAAATTAGTGAAATAGATCAATGAAAAGATGTTAAAATCACTGTTTTTTTTCCTCAATTTTTGGATGAAAAAAAAAAACAGTCCTTCACTGCGTGAACGCGTCCGGATAATAGAGATTTCCGGATAAAAGGAGGCCGGATAATCGGGGTCGAACTGTATTGAGAAATATCACAAGGTCTTGTTAGAAAGATTCCATGATGTGGGATTCCTTTGACATTAGGTCTTCTATCAGACATTTTGCTATAGATTAGATCGAAGTATGTTGATGAGAGAACTATGGCAGAGCATAGAGACTTTCACTCCTTAAAGGCAATCATTAATGCCTGTATGCCGGTACTGAAGATCAATCACAAGTAAACCCTACTTATATCACATCTAGGTTAAGATTCCAATCACTATCTCACACAAAAAGTCACCAATACTTTAGAAATCTTCCACAAAGCAACACTTGCCAACCAACATTTAATCCTCAATATATTCTTGCCACTATATATCACCTACATCACAGGGAACCATCATAAATACATTCCATAATAAATACATTCCATATTCTGTTATCAACAGCTTCCTCTAAAAACTGAAACATTCCCATGCTACCAGCAGGCATATTTAGCATACATTTTGAGCTATTTAAAAATGCATCCCATAATTCATCATCTATATCATTTCGACAAATCACATTGACATTTATTTGTATATTCAAAGAGAAGGACAAAGATAAAACATGATGTAGCTATGTCACATATTACACAAAATTTGCAGGACATACTCATTTATGGTACAGAAAATTCACTCAACATGTATGTATACATGACAACTGTGCACAAAAGCAACATTGAATGGGATTCTTCTATAAAGACAATTCTCCTGAAAATTTACTGAGTGCAGTATATGCCATATGCAAATATCAATCACTATCAGCAAAAATACTAAGAAAATTTATACAACCATTTTTTTTTCAATATTCATACCATTAACATTCCATGTCATAAGAAAAAAGTAAAAGCTCATTTACTGATAAATATAGCAAAAATAAACAAAGTATTTTGATACTCACAGCAAGTGTATTTTTTGTCATAGATTGTCATGATATAAAATTTTTAATTTCATAAAGTCAATCAAGAAAAAAACACACGATGCAAGATATGTAGAGAGAGGAAAAGCACACGCATTGCATTTACCCGTGTAGGATAAGACAGAGGTATACTCTGGCCATTGAGTGTGGACAATGTTTGCTATATATTGAAACATATTTATGGTAAAATCATCTTCAAGTAATTGTAACAGTTCATTTACATACTATGGTGTTTGATACATGGTAAGCAAGAAATAAAAAAAAAAAATGATGGACTGATAATTGATGGTTAAGAATAGTCAAGTCAAGGTAAACTGTGCCAGAAAAAGAAAGAACAAAATTATTTTTTACCCTTTTGTGCATACATGTTCCTCATGTAACCATGAAAAAAAAAAAATGTCTAACACAAAAGAAAATGGAGCTACTTCAATAGCTTCATGGTTATCATTAGACACTGTCTTTAAAAGAAATAAGCATTTGTGACTGCAAGACTATAAAACATTTTCACCCACATGATAAGTGTGCAAATTTAAGCTGAAACCTACATTTCAGCAGAAATATGCACCTAAGATATTTGCGTCCAAAAACCTGATCAACACGATCAATCTAAAAATGAACAAGCATGTGAAATTTTTAAAAATAACACATCGCACATTCAAAAAGTTGCTCATGCTATGGACTTTGCCTTCACTGCAAGCTGAAACTGAATTTGTATTCATATTCTGAATGAAGAAACACATTGTCGCATCTTATGCAAAGGAGATAACTTAAATATATATTTTGTTTGCACTTAGAGTAGGAGGAGAGACTTATAAAGATCTTGGGATAAGAAAAAGATCAGCACACCTACAGATGAACTATGTCTTGTTTTTTCAACGTGCCTTTGACCTTGATGGTACGAGTGATGCAAGCTCTCGGAGAAGGAGGGTTTCTCATATGCTGCTCTGATTGTTGTACTCATCAACGAAGGACGAAGGCCATGATTGTAACCCCATCATCTGAGGCTGTCGAGGTAAGCTGAGAGGAGCATGGCCGGGGGACGGAAGAACTTGTTGTTGTTCTCTACTCTGGTCTGACGTTGGCCCTCGCAGTCAAAACCTGCATAAATGCGGGTAAGAGTCCAAGTGAGAAAGATTGCAAAGAGCTTTTCACACCATGCTAAATTATGTTTATTTTCTTTCTTTCGCCTGGTTATGATGTTTGCATTATTCAGTGTAACATAAAGAACAGCCAGATAAACCATCCAAATGAAAAACATAATTATAAAATGAATAGAGAATATTTTAACTTGATCGTAAAAGAGGACTTTTTGGGTAAAATTAACCCCCAAAAGAGTGAATACTGTTTTAGAGAGACATGTCAGACGTTCGAGTGACTACATCCCAAATATGATTGACTACATCCCAAATATGATTGACTCCTACATGTATAAAGCACACTAAGCATATAGAATTACACACACTGCTTTCTGCCAGTTTCCCATTGCCACAGATTCTGTCAGGAATTTCTTGCTGTGACATTTTAACCAAAATTATTGATCAATAACAAGAAAACTACATCCATACTTGTCCAGCAACAAGCATCTGTTCATATTGGCCATTTGGAAGACATTTATAGAAGAGAATAAAAGTATGGGTACATTGCAACACATCTATCTCATATGGCCACTTGTCTGAAACAATCATGCAAGCAGTTTTATTGTCAAAAATGTCCCGAGTCAACTGATAGGCCCAGAATTAACAATGTGCCAAAGTATTGTCTCCCATTATGCAATGGATGAGATCTGAACGGATGGAAATCTGCTAAATCTATACGGAGGGTAACCTGGTATTAGAAAACTCTACTTCTTGAAAGGAATGCATTAATTGGTACATATATCTCTCTCTATTGCTGTGGTGCTCGATTGTAAATTGAACCACCAAGTCAACTAGTCTTACTAGTCATGATTAGAACATGCTTGTAAATATATGGCATGTACAGTAATTGGGACGATCTTGCTGGCAGCTCCCAAGCAGAAGGGCATAACTCCACTGTTTGCATACATCATGAGAACCTTTCTAGTGAAAGAATATCATAATATGTGGCACAGACCATACGGTCTGTGCATGAGGTGGCTTACTCTCGGAGCTGAGGTCCAGATACTGACAGACGGCGTGAAGGAGGAGTCGGTCGAAGCTGCTGGGCAGGCTGGAGATGAAGACAGAGCTTGGGTCGTCACTGAACCACTCCAGGAGCTCCTCCTCATGACCCTCCACGGCTCCCTGTAACAGACGAAGGGTCAGGAGACATTGATCAACGCACAGTCCTCTATTGGTTTCTATGCAGCAAGGGCCTCAGGGCTACAGCTCCATTTTGGGACATATGACCTTCTGACAGTACACAAATTTAGGGTGGCAATTTGTTTCCTGAACAAATGCCACAGAAAGTGCAAATGTTCACATTTAATCACTTACCCACAGCTTCCGCACTGCACAGTTACTTCCTTTCAACAGTCAGTTTGATTACGTTACTACACTGTATTACTACCACTCTACACAGGCTGAAATCAGACAACATATTGTGAGCATGTCTCCTCAAGGTGGCTGCAGTGAAATCCCTCATCATTATCTTTCCATCACAGCTACAGTATGTAATATCAAATCTTGCATACTAATACTTTACTTGACTGCGCAGCTTTCATGTTAGAAGGTTACAATGATGGTTACATCTCATTCCCAAACCCTCCATGTCTCCAGCCGAAAATGTTTTGACTGGAGAGAGACTACTGCAATCTATAGCATGGATGGGGAAGATACTCACCTTTGGTAGGTGTCTGCGTCGCAGCATGGTCTGGAGGCGAGTGCTGATCCTCTTGAAGCATTCCTGGGGAGTGTGGGCTGGATTATCTGAAGGTCACATCGGAGGTTACCATGATGAGGGAAAGACAAAACACTTTTGATTAGTGATTGCTCTCAATTCTACCATCATGTGGTATGAAAGCATCTTATTTCTTCACTACAAAGACAGCCCTTTGCAAAATGAATATTTGCCTTTATTTTCACACAGCCCAAATCTAATCACACACTCACAAGCATCAAAGAAGAGATACCGTGTATCTACAACTATCTCTATGAACATCATGAACTAGTTTTGGCAAAATTACAAACTAAGATCTGCTGTGACTGTTTGCAAGAAGAAGGAAAAAAAAAAAAGAAGGCTTTTATGATCCTTGATAACCAAACTTCTCCGAGTCAATTTGTTTGAGACTGCAGTTCAAATGGTTAAACTATGTGTACACTTATTACACAAAGTGATAAGCTGCTTAAATTATCAGCAATTACATTTTTAAAATCACTGTCTAGATTATTCAAATTTTATAGTTACCCATGGAGGTCTAATAGTGCACCCATGATAATACTGCAAAGCAAGAGATATTTGGGGAATGAAATTACATGCATTGGAGCCCACAGGCTTTTTTGCGGCATTAAATATTCGTGAATTGCCACTGGCATCCAATCCTTTAAAGTACACGTAGACAAGAAGTTTTGCATGCATTTTAAGTTTGCCAATCTTGGCTCTAGCAAAATTTGTGAAATTAAAATGCACACGAAAATCTATGGTTTTACAGTACATTTCTGCTGGCTGCCAGTGGTTACCAAATTCATGTAATTCCTCCTTTCCCCACTCATTGTACGCCACTCTTACCCTTTCTCTGATCAACGACTTCAGTGGGCTTCTCTTCCTTCGCTGGCGGCTCCACCTCGAAGAAAGGGTTACCGTTCTTGTCCTGGACGGCGGCACGCTGCCCAGACGCCTTCTTGGCCACCTGGAACATGCCCTCTTCCACCTCACGCAAAAACCGATCCTGCTCCTCCTCCGAACGGTTCATGAACTCACTCCAGATCTGCAACAGTTGGAGGGGGGATGTCATAATTTCTCATCTCTCCAAGCCTTCAACAGCTATCTTTGAAATATTTCTGGAACCTCTGATGATGTTTTGTGAAGTAATTGTTGACATAATAAAATTTGAAATATTTCTGGAACCTCTGATGATATTTTGTGAAGTAATTGTTGACAAAAAAAAAAGAAGAAAATATGCATTTCATATTTGTCTGAAAACACACACAATTCAAGAACTCTCTAAACTCGAAATGAGTGCCTGGCAATTTGTCCAGGTCCATTACAAAGTGTTTTATGTCACGCGTGCTAAAATTTTTTTCCTGATATGCCTAGAATGAATGCAACATCAAATTTGGTTCATGATCATCTCAGCGTACAGATGTTCATGTAGATGTTGAGGCATTAGGGGGGAAGGAGAATCTAATATCTCTTGGGCTACTAATAGTGTGACCCTTTGGATCTGGACGAGGGGGGGGGGGGGGTAGTCTGGACTCACCTCCATCTGTTCTTGCTGCAGAAAGAGCTGCTCAAAGGCACTCTGGTGTGAAGAGATGAAGTCAGTGATTTCCGGGTCCTTGACCGAGTACTCTTCATCCAGCAGGGTAAACAGGAAATTGGCTGGACAGACGGTGGAAGAAAGCGCACAGAGATCAAAATCAAAAGGTAATACAAAGTAATCTCTTTGGAAAATGGATTTTCTTGAAACAAGCCAGTAATATCGAATAGATCACCTGCTTATTGCGAACATACTATTATGGAAGCAGTTTGTGATATTATGACATAGATTAGAGTGATTATAGCGCAATTCCAGATCAATGGAATTATGATGACTTTCATGTTGTGGCATATCTATTCTACCTAACTGGACACTTCAGGGCACCGTTTCATGAAAGTTGTCAGCCCTGACAAGTTGTCAGTCCCTGACAATCACCATAGTAACAGTCAGTGACCAGAGCACCTCAGCCAATCAAAACCAAGGATTTTACCGAAATTGTCAGAGACTGACAACTTGTCAGGGCTGAGTGTGACAACTTTCATGAAACAGTGCCCTGGTCATTAGATTCACAGAATGTGGTGCTGCTTAGTGGTGAAACTTTCCATTTAATGAATTAGGCATTTACAGATGTGTATACTTTTCACACAAACATTTACTTAAACAAAAAAACAAAATATTACAAGATCTACAAAAAAATATGAAAATTGCTTAAATCATGCGCTACACAAACTCATGTGAATGTACACTTATGTCTTTCTTTCTTTTTTTTTTTTGTTACACTGTGCAAGATTTCACATAACAGATGCCTTATCTTCTTTGAATAATGCTCAATTAAACAAGCCTATCATAAATCAATAATCAGGGCGGAAAAATGTTTTAGAAACAATGTAAACTGTCACTCCAATTTAATGTCAGTCTAATCATGACATTCAAAACCCGAATCTGTATCTGGCAAGTTTTCAGGCTATTTATAAATACTCACTGTTTTCATTCCTGCGCGCTGCTCGTACTCCGGTCTTCTTCTTGCGGCGAGGGGACTTGCCCAGACAACTTGTTGAGGGTGTCGCCTTCTTGGGGGTCAATCCTTGGTTCTGGGATGAAGCAACTGGCTTGTTTTCTCCACCAATCAGCCTTAAAATGATCATCACAATGGTAAACGATGTAAAGAGCAAACCACAGAACAAGTCTACACCATTTCATACTTTTTGGATATACACAATGTACATGCAATTATTTGTACATCATGTAAGCCCTAAATTTGAAGCATGCATTATCATCATATTATGGTACTGCCCTTCAAAAAGCATCCCCTTCCATATTTCATCATACTGTATCCAAAGCTGCCCACGGTTCGACTACAATGCCGTCCAAGGATTGCCCGCCCTCAAAAGACCCATTTTAAGTGCTTGAAAAAGCATATAGTGGACTTTTTAAAAAGTCCCTACTGGGATGGGGTTGGGGTTGAACACTTTTTCAGAAATTAGGGGTGCAATTTTCGCGCTTGCCCCGGGCGCCATTTTCCCTAGATACGCCACTGATTATCATGCAAGTAAAATAGCATCATGGCATGCATCCACAGTTAGATCTAGAAAATACTAGATCCTATGCACCAAATTGGATGATGTCTGCACCTAGGGTTGTATTCTGAAATCCTTCCTAATCCTAGGAAGAAGTTTCTTACTAAGTCAGTATTTTTTCCATTGTGGTATTCTAAAGATCTTCCTAAGTTTCTTCCTACAAGTAGGTGTCTTCCTAACTTTTTTTCCTAAACTTACTACTTAGGAAGAAACTTCGGAAGATATGCAAATGAGGATGAGATATGCAAATTTCTGACTTAGGAAGAAGTTGGTATTCGACAATGCACTTTGGAAAGAATTTTAGGAAGGAAGATATTTAGGGAAGCCCCACCCCTGTCCTATGTATGTTGCTATTTAAAGAATAAGATACATGTATAGCAAGCTGCAAAACATTGTGATAGGCGCTTGTCATTCACTGCGCACAACATGTACTTTGATGCGCGAAATGGGCATGCATGAGAAAGGGAATATGCGCACACACATGCATCATAATTTTAATATGCGATTGCCATTGGTTGGTTCCTTATGATACGGCAATTAAGACTGGCTTAAGAATAAAAAAGCCAAGGATGACCTAATTTGCATTAAGAAGTTCCCAGGAAGAAATGTCAGAGTACCAATTCTGTCTTTCCTAGGCACATCCTAACTTTCTGACTTGTGAAGAAACTTAGGGAGAAACTTAATAAGATTTTCAGAATGAGTTGGCTCAGTCCCAGTAGTAGTGTGTCTGCCTCACAATCCTTAGAACCCAGGTTCGAACCCAAGTCTGGACTGAGCGCGAGTGATGTTGTGTGTAATCATACCATCCCCTCTAGCAGGAGGCAAAACACTCTGTCCCTCGGATAGGACATGGAATGGAGGTCCCGTGTATGAGAGAGTCACAACTCATGAAAGTAAAAGATCCCGCTTCATTCATTCATCGTAAAGAGCAGGGTGTTTAACCCGGTGAAGTGGTCCCACCTCACATCCAACTGGACCCCATGGAAGACCAGCTTAGCGTAGCTGAATGGGCTGTCCAGCCATCTTCTTAGATGGAAATGAACAAACAAACAAAACAACCATGTACCGCCAGGCCCTAGACCCGAGTAAAGCCCCATACCGCAGGAGGGAGACACCCCCTCCAGCTCTTCCCAGTTGAGAAACTCTTCTTGCAACTTCTTCTAATGAACGGTTCTGGTGAAGTCTGCCACCTTCAATAAGCTAAACATCTACAAGTGATCAACAATAATCAAACATACAAAGTGTGCAGACTACAAGATCTAATTATATAAGCAACAATCAGTTGAATCAGTGGGATTGACAATCCTATACGCTCAAACTTTGTTGATGATTAATGAATCAATGGACAATAAAACATACACTCTGTACCACCTACACTCTGAAACACTCTGTCCATTGTCCAGACCCATCGTCTGCTAAAATCGCAGCAGCTACAATGTATGAGATCTGCATGTGAACATTACGCCGTTGTCACGCATCATAAGACAACTAGCGATACCGTACCTCTTTGCTACAGTTAGTAGTAGTTAGTATTGTATTATATTACTACTTAAACGCATAGTCGATAGTGCTAGCACATTAGCAGAAAAGGTAAACCATGGTAAACAGACTGCCGGGTTTTCTATCGCTAAAAAAGAAGGCAGCCAAAAAAGAATATAGTTACCCGAACGGTTTTTTGTTATCCTCCTCCATCTGCTGGCGTTCCTCATCCTTCTGTAGCCCCATTGTGACTTACTAGTAGCTGTTTCCCTATCTAAACAACACTCGAGTGAAAGTAAAAAAGGTTATAGGAGCTTTTGACACCTCAATCCGCTCCAAGGAGCTAAGAGAGATCGATAGTTGCTTGAGCTGTGTGTGGCTAGCTAGCTACAGCTGGGCGGGCTGGCGCTATATGGCTGATCGATGAGCCGCCCTCCGAGCCGCCGCCGGTTGTTTACTACAGTTCGCATCATAAATGCAGGGTGTTCACTGTCAACACGCGCGCTGGGGTCGCGCGCGTACTAGTACAATACATGTAACGTCCATTCGGTGGGCCATACTCTGTAGAACTCAATTTTATTGTGCGATATTCATGTAGAAAAGAATAGAAATCAACGAGCAGTGATATTCAAAGTGGACAGTTTCGTAGATTTCGCCCTACCTAGTTGACTTTGGAATTTGGAACAACGTTGCTGTATAATATTGGGGTGTATCAGGTACATTTATTCCAGTCATATCAATCACAGAATTCAGGGAACATGATAGCTAACAGGAGGGCATGTCCCGAGAAGTGACACTTGTATTAAAACAGTTGGGATATTGGGATGGCCTGCCCTAATATTGACAGTGTAGGCCTATTGCTACAGCTGTATAGAGAATGGCGTACACACACACACACACACACACACACACACACACATACATTTTTTTTTAAAATAATTCTTTATTCGAATTTCGCTCAATTTCATATCACAAAATTCCCGTTCACAGAAACAAAAACAAAACATTATACAAAGACAAACTGCATTCTACACAAACATTGTACAAAATGATGTCAGTCTTACATTAATACAAAGACAAAATACAGTGTGCACAAACATTGTACAAAATAATGCCAATCTTACATTGTGACTCTTTTTTTTTTAAACCAAAGGAACGAAATCCGATTTTTTTTTCTTTTTTTAACACACATATAACATTCTCGTAAAATGCCCGACAAACGGGGACATGATAGTTTGCTCAAGGCAAATGGGCATATTCCATTACGTGTTTCTCGAAAAAGAAAAATCCGGAGGCCATCTGCGAGAACAGACACGCACACACACACACACACACACACACACACACGCCAACATGCCCCCCCCCCCCACCCGCCCATATACTAAGTAGATGCCTTCAGCCCTTAGGTTTCAAGTTTTATTTACACTTGAATAACTATGGCTGACATGTGAATTGCCATTTTTTTTCTCATTTAATAAAATACATCCTAATCGTATAATGTGGAAGTGATGTTGAAATGGGGGAAGCAATAAAGAGGAAAAGCGACAACGATGTGACAATAAAGCGCAGATACTGGCATAATCAAGACAGAAAAAAAAAATCACATCTCATCCTCAGCATGCATCATGTATTTCCACTTTAACAAATGCATTCAAACTGTTCCTCTTTTAATCGCTATCTTATTGTCTTCTTCTTTACACATCCTAAAATACTTTATAACATCATTAAACCTTGGTACCTCCCCTTCTGATCTCGCTAAATATGAAATATATTTAATCAGCAATATCATCTTTTGATTTTTAATGAGCTTCCAGATATACCTGTATAAACAACTTCCTATTGCATGTTCCCAAGTTCGTCAAAATTCAATTTCTGAATAATAATTTACCACAACTCCTGCACTTTAATACACTCCCAAAATAAATGCGAAAATGTCGTAGTGCTTTTATTGCGGAAAGAACAGAGATCATCCGAAACAAACCCAAATTTCAACAGATTAACCTTGTGTAAAGTGCCACCATGAAGAAGTTTAAACTGAAATTCCCTACAGCTTTGGGACAAGAGTTGTAAATCTGGGTCGGAGAAAAATATCTTATAAGTTACTTTTTGTGAAACGGCGAAATTAGTCTGTCGGTCTCGTACTTCCAATTTATATTGTATCTGCTGTAAATCAGTCAAAAAATGCTCGTAAAAGGATTTCTCGAACTTGTGTCACCAGACCTAATTATTATACTTTTCCATATAATTCTAACCAAATAATAATAATAAAAAAAAAAGGTTTGGTACTAACCCACGACAAACTAAACTTATATGTATTATGTTAGCGAGTCTAAATTTTCGCGAATCGTACTTCCCGATGATTTCGCGATCGTGGAGTACTCGGAACTGAACGGAGAAAATATGCATATCAATACGTCACATTCATGTCGTTTTTTTTTTTTTTTTTTTTGCGTGCCTTTAATTTCGCGAATTGCACCTGACTCGCGAAATTCGCGAAAATAAAAACCTCGCGAAATATTCGGCATGGACAGGTATTATTCAAACATTTTTTATTTTGAAGACAAAAATAGCTTTTTTTGAAGGTGTGTCTGGCATGTGTTTATCCATGCCAAATCACAGTAAGAGAAATAGGCGATCGAGGATGATTGTAAGGTCTACAATACAGCATGAGGAAGACATTTTTACAAAAAACGTGACGGAGCCTCCTAATAACGCCAATTTTTTTGATATCTATTTCTTAATTTCTCTTCAGTGTGAAACTTTCAGCTTAACTTTCAGGCTATTACTCAACCATAGGTTGAGTTTATATCTATATCTTTAATTTTTACTTAATTCGTTGCCAACTGTATCAGGACAATTACCCCCCCCCCCCCAGGGGAATTACCACACCCCCGGCTAAATACTGGATAGAAAGGTTCGGGCAGGGAGGTGGTTATAGGGTTAGGTTTATAGGGTTCTTCTTCTTCCTCTTGGTCTGCCTCCTTCAATAAGCTGAAGATTCTTGCAGACTGTGTTATTACATCATAATACAGTTTATTTACAGATATTTACAAGCACATAACAAATATAAAGAACAAAGACTATATAGCCATTAATTGTGATCAACCGTTAGTCGGTTTCGGAATGCTCCCACATGTGATGGCGCTGCAACAATTTCCGAGGCCAGTGAATTCCAGCCAAAGAGGTTCTAAAGAGCCTCTTTGATTCCAGCTCCTTACTGTTCTGAGGGAAGAACGAATGACGATCAGTTCTCGAGTATGGTATCTAGGAATGTAGTTGGGAGGCTCTCGTCAACTGAGTAACCTGTATTATTATAGTCCTGTGCCGAAAGATGAGCAAGATTATTGTGAATTTTGGTTAGCCTGACATTTTCTCTGGACTGCTCCAGTCCCAATCAAGTTCTTGCAGCATTATACTTTATCGATATAGTGACATTTGAGATATTGGTACTGAGCGATTCAGAGTGAACCTCGCAGCTAGAGTTTGGGTTAGGGTTGGGAGGAGATTCAAGATTAGGATTAGGGTTAGAGTCAGGGGAAGGTTCATGCCCTAGACACGTTGCCAACACTGTCAATCATGTCAAGAATCGTTTAATGTGCTGAGAAAATACCATGTTCTGATCTATTGTACTGCAACTTCTATCCGGCTTAAGTTGGCCATTATTCATGTTCAAATGATGGGAATATTTCATTACAGAACTCACTTATCTTATTCATGCAAGGTTGACAAAGCTATGAACAATATTCTAATTGCTTTGAGTCATTGATTATGTATATTTTGTTACTTGCTTGAATTATGCCTGTAAAATCTCACTTTGGATTAAACATGTAGATTTATGCTTCAAGGCTTAATGTTCGTTAGAAATAATGTTTTATGATGTTAAAATGTCCGTGGGATTTATGAATCGACACACACTTGATAATGCATACACAATTAAAAGAAAAAAAAAGGGCAAAAGGCCCACCATGTCAGTTGCTGGAGGTGCCGGGGATTGAACCCGGGGCCTCGCGCATGCGAAGCGCGCGCTCTACCACTGAGCTACACCCCCTATGGCTTCAAATGGGCGGTCAAGATGAATTTATTCAATAATTGCTTACTTTTTGGAGGCAAAGTCTCTATTATTTCATTTTAACACTACACAATGTAATGACATATGTAATTTTCCCTTTTTATGTTCAGCTGAACCACAAAAATGTTTCTTGAAACAATAACTGCAGGATTTGTGGGTGATTTGTGAGTAAAATAACGATTGAACCATGAGACATAAGGGGGTGAGTTAACTACTGTGGTTGAGGTACTTGATTGCTGAATTCAGTCAGAGTAGATATCCGTAACAGCAATATCAAATACTAGTATTGTCTACATAGGATAGAAATTACACTTCGATATTCATACACTTCTGTTGTAAATCATTTCCGTTTCGTAGGGGTCTTACTATTCTAAATTTGTTTTTACAGTTGATAGAAATCAACCTTTAAGAGAATGGATCTGGCCGAACTCGGTGTAATCGATTACAGACGATCCGGAAGTTTACGGCGAGTCGCGCATGTATACAAATTTGCACTGGTGTCACCAGACTGCTGCTAATCCCTGCATGCACGTTGCATGGAAGTCAGCTGCTTACTCTCGCCGGACGACGTGAGTTTGATCCCCCCACCGTGCCGCGGTCGTTGTGATACAATCCGGTGAGGAGCTGCCGCTCGCCGCTACACCGACTTTGCACTGTGTGTACGTGTTGTGGGTGTGTGTGTGTACGTGTGTGCGTAAGCGCTATAATCGCCCGCTGGGATACTGCGCGTTGGTAGTAGCCAAATTACGTTTATCGGCGCGGCGAGCGAAGCAACGAACGGCGCAAACTCACCCCATGTAGACGAGTGTGGTGGTTACGTTCATCAAGAACATCAGCATGTTCCATTGATGTGTACCTCGGACGTGTCTGCATCTTATCTGGGTGAGCCATGCACGATTGATACGTACAGGAACAGCAGGTTCTATGCTGTATTTGTTGTTGAGGTCATATTCAATATTCTCATATTATAGAAATACAAAAAGATTTTTTGAAGATCATTATGAAGACTAGTGGGTAAACAATTGACACTTTCTTCCGGATTTTATCATCGTTCTCCGGTAAGTTTGTCCAAACAAGAACAGGGAAGAAGTGTAACTGTAACAAACATTGAACATTTACGATGATGTTTTCTTCGTCCTTTCTCAATCTTTTTATAATATTCGTGAAATTAGATTTATAAAAACTAGTGTAGGGTAGGGACACTCTATTTTACAGACACAGTGTAACGTTAAGATTTAAATTGATAGTCTTCTAGAATTCTAATTTTGACTTTTGTTATGTAATATTTTATTAACAGGATCATTTCATTTCTCAGTTGTCTCAGAGTCCAGAGACTGCCTTCTTCTCATAGACTAGATCTAGACGGCTAGTGGGCTAGGGCCTAACATGTTAATGGTTTTCTAGTCCGTGCACATGCAGATTCTAATGACACTGTCTAACGTTAGAGTCTAGGCCTAGGCCTACTAACCTGTTAGACCTACTTAACGTTAGTACTAAATTTACTAGAATAACGGCGTTAGTCGAAGGCTACAACAGTTAACTAACCTAGTCTTAACTATACACAGCCCAGTCGCTGTACATGGTACGTCGCGACAGGGCTGTACGCGCGCGACCACCAACCACTAGGAGAGCGACGTAATCGTATCATGATAGCTTTGAATTTTGATACTTAACATCATTTTTGTCACCTCAAACTCATCGAGTATACTCTTCAATATTTACTCTACATCTGATGCTATCACTACAGTATCAGTATTCAAATGTACGCAATGAAACTTACCGAAATTGATCATCATATCCAGCATGTCCACACGGTACACAATCTTTCACGCCAGGCCTAACTATACACTTGAACACAGCCCAGTCGCTGTACATGGTACGTCGCGACGTACCATGTACAGCGACTGGGCTGTGTATAGACGTCTAGTTAGGCCTGGCGTGAAATATTGTGTACCGTGTGGACATGCTGAATATGATGATCAATTTCGGTAAGTTTTATTGCGTACATTTGAATACTGATTATTATTATTATTATTATTATTTATTCGGCATTTGCAAAACAATACAAGTGATAACAAAGAAACAGAATAAACAAACAAAACACATGAAAACAAAGTGTCAGGCTTTCCCTATTGAGCTTCCCGAAGGAGCCGGGTTGGAATGTAGAGTAAATATTGAAGAATATACTCGATGAGTTTGAGGTGACAAAAATGATGTTAAGTATCAAAATTCAAAGCTATCTTGATACGATTACGTCGCTCTCCTAGTGGTTGGTGGTCGCGCGCGTACAGCCCTGTCGCGACGTACCATGTACAGCGATTGGACGTACCATGTACAGCGACTGGGCTGTGTATAGTTAACCTAGTCTATGAGTATGACTCGTGTATTTGTAACGTTAGACAGAATACGTCTGTCTGGAGGAGTCTTCGGCCGAGTCTTCCATTTTTTTTTTTTGACGTTATCACTCTGTGACACTCTCCTCCGTACCTTTCTGTGAAGCCAGACGCAGACGTCGCAGTATCCGACGGCAAGTGTGAGATAGATGTCTCTCTCACACCTCCCTGGTTCTACACACCGATCTTTTGGTCAAGTGTATTTGTTTCTGGACTATTTCTATGCCTGGAATCGCTGGATTATGACCACACATAGAAAGATCAGTCTGTCCAAGATGTCATTGTATTTTTTTGACGTTATCGCTCTGCTCCCTCCGTAGACGTGAGGGGTATAGGAGGGGATTCCATGAAGCCAAACACAGTCTCCGCGGAACATACATGTAGATCTACGTGTATCCCCGACGTCCAGATACAGACCGATCTTTCGGTCAAGACCATACTTAGTAAATTTTACAAACTGCATTTTTACAACAATCTGTCGATTGCCTCGGGGGTAATGCATGTGTTCCGGTACTGTGCAAGTGTGTGAGATTTCGCGTTGGGATGCGATGTGTGATGTCAATTACCGCGTAGTCGCCACTTGTGTGTATTTCCTACGCACTCTCAGGTTTGCGAATTAACGGTAGGCATGGTATTAGTTTGCCGCCCATAGCGCGCCACATACATGCATTATTAGCGGCTGTGTTATACACACACTTCAGTGTACATTCTAGGATGCATTGTGCGTCCTTGCGTTTGAAAAACTTTGTTATTGTTAATCTGCCATCTGAAATCCATTCGAAATCAAAAACAGTCTTGAATTAAAAATGGTTCTGTCACCTATTACTTTTAAGATAAAATACATTTGGATTACAGTTACTTGTGTTTTTATCGAGGAAAAAGGTGAATTAGGAATGTCTTTTGAGAGCGATGAAAATCTGTCACCCCAGCTGATCTCCAATCGCGGCGCGCGTGCGTTACATGCGATGTGAATGTCTGGCGACTTTAGGTAGTGGCGACTTAATGGTAATTGATGTTAGAATGTGTCAATGTGACTGTGCATAATGAAAGCACTTACGGTATGCCACATGGTTGCTCTAATGCCCTTCCCTGCGTGGTGTGATTGAGAAGAGACAAACAGGGTGCTATGCATTGGCACACAACGGAACGGCGCGTTAACGATCGCCCTGTCACTGTACAGGCATGCTAACCTGGAAACCTTAAACTGCACATTACTTGAATATGAGACCATTCTGAAGCAAATAATTTTCACACAACAATAGATATATAATGTACTCTTAAATGAATCCCACAAGGATTGGAACAGTCATCCCCAGCATTCCTACTGATTCCTACTGATCAGTTACTGTACTAGCCATCCCCTTTTAAGAATATCCATGCACTGGTTAGGATGTTGGCAGTAACTTTGTGCAAATCTAGATTTTCTGTTACGTGAAGAAGATTTGGTGCAAAGTGCTTGATTTGTATTAGAAAGGTATGATATAAGAATCATTTGAAACTAAAAATTGTTACTGCTACATGTAAAAGCAATAAATTGTGCAAGTCAAACATGTTATTTTGTCCAGGATACTAGTGGTACAACTTAATTAGTGTGTAGTAGGCTACACATTTTCTTGAGTAGTAGTAGTTGTTGTTTTTAATTGCAATTCAATATTGCCAGGGATGTCAAAATGAATGAGTGAATTTGTATTTCTCAGTCATACATGTACAATCCCTCATACCTATACAATTTTTCTAAAAAATCAATTGTACAATGTAAACTGTACTAACACTTTGCAGGGCTGAGAAATTTGCTACTAAATGATTTTCATGTCACGGCAGAAAATGCCAACTACAAACTAAAGTGCATAGGCCCATACAAACTGTTCGTTGATTAGAGTCTTGTATGATGAAGAAAAATGGTCAGTTATTGAGTAATGGTTTTTTTTCTATAAAATACCACAATTTGATTTTTAAAAAAGTACTAAAAGAAGGTACAGACTGTAAGTGTCTTCCATCCCCTGTGCAAAAAAAAAAACCCCAACCCCACCCTAATAAAAACCAACCCTGTGATATTCCACTTCCAGTGATATAGGCCTACCATTTTAGATGTTTTACACTTTCGACTGGAGAGCATACTTGTAGTGCAAAGTGTGCTTCAATGTGTGTTTAAACTTTGAAGTGGGCAAGAAAAAGAGGTCCCTTTTTTTTTTTTTTTTTTTTTGCATGTGAAATAACCTCTGTCCATTCAGTGACTGTGGGGTACACACACATTGTTTTTAATATTTCAGGCTGTGTGAACACTGGATGTGTAGTGTGGCAGCAGCTGCGCTTCCCTCAGTGTAAATAATCTCGCATTAGACTTCCTCTTGAAGTCTTGCATACGAGCCTGTCTTTCTAACTGTCCAATTGCCCAGTTCCTTTTTAAGAAATTAAAGAATGAGTGAGAAAGTGGCAGGGGGCAAGCATGGATCTAGTGGAAGCAGACATTTCAAATAGCAAACTGCTTTACATAAAAAATGTAACAAACAAAAATGTAATATGATTGCATTTAGTGCATTGGCAATTTTTGAAATGAAATGAGTTGAAAAAGCAACAATAACAACTCAATGCTGTGAACTACTCTCACAATAAAAAGATGTTATTGGTCTGGTCTGAAAGGAAGGCTAGTTTTCCCTCCTGGACCTTGGCCTAGTACATCAAAGTTCCTCAGTAGCTGAAAAGCCAAGTTCCTCTGTGTTGTGCCACTTTACCCCAGTGCATTTGGATTCAGTCTAAATTGGAGCAAGAACAGATCATTTAAGTTTTAGGAAAATCTTACAATCTATTCAGAAGAATTTTCAAAGTTTTGCTGCAACCATTGCATGATTAGAAGGAGCCCCTACAACAGTTCATAATATTAAAGGTAGTGGAACAGAATATAGAAATGTGAAAGAAAATCCGTGTTTTGCCTTTTCTAGCTTATGTCTACTTAAAGAACACTTGACTTTAAGCCCCTTCAGGAATGTGAACCAGGGAATAATATTACCTTCAACATACATTAGTAGTACACTTAGTTTGGGGGAATGTGTTGTTTGTCCTAAAAAGTGATTTTTTTTTTTTTTTTTAAATTCGCTTCACATTTCCTTCATACCAATCAGTGATGGCACATGAATATTATCAAAACTTTGAAGATTACAAACTGTTGAAATGAATGTGCAAATATTCTCAAACTTCAGTGATGTGTATTCTTTCCCTAATTTGTGCATTCACTGAATCTATGTTATGGGTATATTCCCCTTTTAAACTACATGTACTTGGTAGCTCAAAATAAAGATATTCAAACATCTTGGGAATGATTGAAGCATTGTATAATATTTTCATCCACAAAATTTTAAGCAGGTAAAGTTTACCTACACTGGCCTGGTGAAGAAAAAAAAAATCTGCATAAAAGTTTCCACTTGTGAAGTGCAGTGGTCCTCTCAAGTCCATGCTTATACAGGATGAAGACTTCTACTGTATGTGATATGCACTAATAATAATGCCCAGGCTTACTGTAGGATTTGACAGAGGGATGATATATGTGACCCGCTACAACAAAAGGATCCTAAAGTCGCTTACGGGTGAGCCGAGAAAATCGAGTTTGAAGTCAGATCACCAAAATCTGTCAAAACGTTCGGATATCTGTTTTTACATAATTTTGTAGTCTAATGTATCTTCTATCATCTGCCAAAATTTCGAAGCTAAATGATCAAAGGAAAGGCCTGAAAATAGCATTTTTCTGGGCCATGCTTGGCTCGCCCGTCAGCGACTTTAGGATCCTTTTGTTGTAGCGGGTCACATATGTCTGTATAGGCGGGGGCGGAGTGACGTCACTTCCGCATAGTGACGAACTCGCTGCCCTTAGTGCGATGAAAACAATAGCTGTCAAACGAGCGTGTCATACAATACGCGAATTGCAATATATGGGACCGTTCATTAGCACACATAAACGGGAGTTTACGTGGATCTACAGTGGAGCTGTCAGTTCACGCTGTGTTACTACTGTCGCGTTTAATGCTGTTCATTTCACTTTTATTTACCGCTGAATCTAGTTCATTGTTTCAGTTAAAATATGCTTTCATAGATTATAAGATGTCTTTCGATTACTGTGATAAACTTTCACGGGAAGCAAAGGAGAGATACAAGACTAAACTGTCCTCCATCGGCCTTGCAGTTTGTCCCTACCGTGTACCTAACTATACACAGCCCAGTCGCTGCTGTACATACGTATTCGCGTAGCGTATTAACAGCGTCTGGTCGGGCTACCGTGTACCCGCAGACTCGCGGATCAATGACCCTACGTCGTGGCCAGACATTCAGTTCGCCGATGTGTACATGTACCTAACGAGTACACCTGGTTAGTAGTCGGTTATCATTTACTTCCAGCAATTTGAATTCAGAGCATATCGTCCTTGACTTCACTGGACTCCAGTGGGATCCGTCTTCATTCTCCCGGCTGATAGCAGCTAACCACCGGTTCCTTCTTTCTGGACTGCGATCACGTTTTGGAAGTTCAAAGAAAGATCGTTTTTTGTCCAACATTAGACTATGATTATGGCAGCCAAACACAACACAACTTCGAGGCATTGTGAGGATGTGAAACAAACGATGAAATGATGTACGAATCTGCAGTAAAAATGTCAGAAAGCTGTGCAAAAATAACCGATAATAGCACACTAGCGTATACCGTTCATTCAGTGCAGTTGTTACGACCAAAATCACTCTGAGAATGATCGCACAAAAGAAACAATCAACTAATGTTCAGGCGGTTTATTAACAGTGATATTGCGGGTACAGACTCGTAATCGGTTTTCACATCAGTACAATAACGATCAATACAAACAATTACAACTCGGTAATAGAATCACTTACGTGCATTACAGTCCAAAATTTGAAAGCAAGTAACCCTTTGACAGTGTCCAGATACGATGTTCGATGCACAGATGAATGATCCGCGATGCACCGATGAATGATACCTCAGACGTAAATCCAGAGGCGCAGGTTGTGATAATCCTCGTTATTAATCCGGGGTAAAATCCACAATGTATGTCCACGACGAAACGTGCAAAATCCAAAAGTTATGACGACCACGTCCAGTTGATGCGTTGAATGATGATTCACTTTATAATGTCCAGCAAGGAATCCAGCCCGTCACAGCTTTTGCCGTAATAATGTCCGTTGACACTAAAATATGGAGTCTATCTCCAACGTAGGCAAATTAATTCTCTGCAGGCAAAATGTCTCCCAGGCCTTATCTCCACAAACACAGTTTGTATAGCAGGTCAGCAGGTAACACAGGACTGACTATAACAAGTCGCTTCAGAGCCAGAAGTGACGTAACTCTCAGAGCAGAGGTGTTGGGTACTCTGCCTACCTCAGAATTCCTCCTGCTTATATACTATCCATTCACCCCTTTCTAGTACATTCTGTAATTTTCTCCAACCTGGGGCTACATACCTGAACATACTAGCAAGTCCAAATTCCAGGAATCCTGGATGACTCACTTCCTAATATGTGCATAACATCATTGCCAAAATTAACTACCAATCACATTGAGCTACAAGGGCAGTGCCTCACTCAGCCAGCACTTCCCAGAATTTTCTGGAATGGGTTAAATCATTCTAGATTGAGTGAGCTATAATGTATTTCCTGTCAGATGCATACATGTACTGTAGCTACATTGTATACTATGTAGAAAATTCTCCACTGATCTGGTCAGCCTGTATGTACTATATCTATATCATATAGAATGTTCTCCATTAATCTGGTCTACCTGTGTACATACACATTAAACAACCATGCATACAGCCTAGATACATGTACATAACTACTTGTGTGTACATTTGTGACACCATCCCCCATGGGAAAAAGAAAGCCTTGCCATAGCAAGGGTTTCTTTTACCTTCACAATTTCTCATTGGTATTTACAATGAATGTGAGGTAAAATCCAAATCAAGCAACCATAATCACATACTATCACAGGCCTTTTAAATAGCCTCATTACTTCCATGTTCTCTTTTCATGGATACCATTTACATTGATATTGCTTGAATTTTCTGAGCTAATCGTGTCAAACTCAAATTGCATACCGGTACCTCAGTAATGGATAAACTAAACACTTTATGTGTAATATGTGAGGTGAAAACCTTTCACCCTTAACTTCTACTGTGCTATCCACTACCTATGTCACACCAACTGACTTTCTGTCATAGTACTCTTTCAACATATTGACATGACACATTCTCTGATCTGTGCTCCTGTCTGGTGTACTGATCACATAGTTCACATCATTGAGTTTCTTTTTGACACAGTATGGGCCACTGAACTTGGCTTTCAGTGGTTCACCTTGTATGGGCAGCAGTACAAGAACTTTGTCACCTGGTTTGAAGGTTCGGGCTTTGGCATTTTTGTCTGCCTTTCTCTTCATTGAGTCTTGTGACACTTTCAAGTGTTCCCTAGCTACCTCACAAGCCTTCGAAAGCCTTTCACGAAACTTTGACACATAGTCAAGTAGGTGGACCTCATCATCCTCAGTCATGAATTTTTCTTTGATGAGCTTCAGTGGGCCCCTAACTTCATGACCGTACACCAACTCAAATGGGCTGAAACCCGTCGACTCATTTGGGGAGTCCCTCGTTGCAAACAGGAGGAAAGGGATGCCCTTATCCAAATCCTTGGGATACTCCTCACAAAATGCCCTAATCATTGTCTTTAGGGTCTGGTGGTAGCGCTCCAACGCACCTTGGGATTGGGGATGATAAGCTGACGACTTCAGCTGCTTCACACCCTAACAATACATCACCTCTTGAAATATGCCTGACATGAAATTTGACCCTTGGTCAGACTGCACTTCCTTGGGCAACCCATACCTAGTGAAAAACTGCACTAGAGCATCTACCACAGTGTTAGCAGTGATATTTCTCAATGGGATAGCCTCTGGAAACCGTGTAGACATATCCATGATTGTCAAGAGGTACTTATGACCCGACCTAGTCCTAGGCAAAGGTCCAACACAGTCAACTAGAACCCGACTGAATGGTTCTTCAAACGCAGGTATCGGAATCAATGGCGCCGGCTTCACTGAATGCTGTGGCTTACCAGCCACCTGACATGTGTGACAAGTCTTGCAAAACTCAGCCACATCCACATTCAACCCTGGCCAATAGAAATGCCTCATGATCCGATCCTTTGTCTTTCTGACGCCTAAATGGCCGCCAACAGGTAACTCGTGAGCAATCCTCAAGATCTCACTGCGGTAACTGGGAGGGACAACAACTTGACGGACCACCGTCCAATCCTCATCAGCTGGCCTATGGGGAGGTCTCCACTTCCTCATCAAAATGCCATCTTTGACATAATAGCACTCAGGGACCTTTTCAGCCTCAGCCTCAGAACACGCCGTCTGAGACAAGCCTTTCAACTCAGAGTCTGCCTGCTGTGCTTCAACCAAGGAAGACTTGCTAAACAGCCCATCACTGTTAGCCTCGGAGCCTAATACAGCAACCCCATCATTCAAATCCTTGAAAAAGGTTTCTGCCAACCAAACACCGGAATTCTCCTCCACATCAACAGAATCCGCATCATCTTGAACAGCTCTACGAGCCTGAGACCTAGTCACAACACAATCTGGGAAAATCCCAGGAAACTCCTCCTGCAACTGCTCAGTTTCAGCAACCACCACTGGTTTATCCGAAACAACTGGAGACGCAACCACCTTGTCCCCAGCCAAGTCATTCCCCAACAGGAAGTCAATGCCTACCATGGGCAACTCAGGAACAACTCCAACAGTGACAGGACCAGAAACTAGGTCACACTTCAAATCCACTCTATACAGTGGTACTGACATATAACTGCCATCAACAGTCTGAATCAAGACTTTTGCATTAACTGCACTATCTGGTGGAAAAGTCATACCACCATCCACCATCAACGACTGAGAGGCCCCCGTATCCCGCAGGATAACTACTGGCTTACCTGCCTCACCAGAAGTACATGGGGTCACCTCACCATCAAACAAAAAGCTACGATAGCTCTCATCCACCTGCTTAGTTCTATCTTTGAATTTGGGAGATCGACTTTCAATGGCCTGTGTTTCACTGAACGGGACACTATTTTCGGGTAGGACACTTTTTGACATGACAAATCCCACCTCCTTCGTTGCACCATTTTGCAACTTCCAACACTGTGACTTTACGTGCCCTTTCTTGTGACAATGAAAACATCTGATGACATTTGCACTTGTACTGGACCCTTTGTCAGATTGAGGCTGTGGTGCAGACAACATTCCTGAACCAGCATTCTGTTGGTTGCTCGACTGATTTTTGTCTCTCCTATTTCCAGAGAAATTTCTGAAAGGTGGTCTGTTTTCATGCCTGTGAGTTAGCTCATACTCATCAGCCATAAAGGCTGCTTTATGCAAACTTGTCACTTTGTGATCTTCCAGGTGCAACCTCACACTGAAAGAAACACTCTTTTTGAATTCTTCCAAAAGAACAACCTCACGTAGGTTATCAAAATCCTGATCCACTTTCAGGGATCTATACCACCTATCAAACGTCATTTCTTTTTCACGAGCAAACTCAACATGTGTCTGGCCTGGTTTGCGGTACGAATTTCTGAACTTATGTCTGTAAGCCTCTGGCACCAACTCATAAGCATTCAACACTGCTTTCTTGACTGTAGCATAGTCACGTGATTGCTCTTCAGAGAGAGATGAGTACACATCGGCAGCTTTGCCGACAAACACACTTTGAAGGAGCAAGGGCCAAAATTCCTGTGGCCAGTTCAAACTGTTAGCCACCTTCTCAAATGACACAAAATATGCATCAACTCTGTTTTCTTCAAACTTTGGAACCAAGGGAATGTTCTTGGCCAAATCGAATTCAGGGGGAGCCCTTTCACGATTTTCAACAATCTGTGCATGAGCCAATTCAATCTCACGCAATTTCATTTGGTGCTCCATTTCAAATTTTCTCATTTCCACTTCTCTAGCCCTTTCCCTATCCTTCATTTCCATTTCTTTCTCCTTCAGTTGCAATTTGGCAAGCTCAAGCCGTGTTTGATCTGAAATTTGAGCTTGAGCTGGAGTGTCAATTTCTTCTTTGAGCTCCATGTGACCAGCTACTAAGTCAAGAATCTCTGCCTTTCTTACACCTTGTGGAACATCAACATTCAAATGCTGTGCAATAGCAGTCAAATCACATTTGCGTAACCTTTGCAAATCTTTGAGGGACAAATCTGTCCTCTGAACAAATGCCTGAACATCCATGGTACTGATTGACATTGTCACATGTATTACACACAATGTACAATTGAACAATCAACTCACTGGTATTTTGTCTGTACCAATATTCTGGATTCCGGAACGTTCCAAATTCTAAATTTTGGCTTTACATTCACTTCCCGGACAAGCCCCCAATTTTGTTACGACCAAAATCACTCTGAGAATGATCGCACAAAAGAAACAATCAACTAATGTTCAGGCGGTTTATTAACAGTGATATTGCGGGTACAGACTCGTAATCGGTTTTCACATCAGTACAATAACGATCAATACAAACAATTACAACTCGGTAATAGAATCACTTACGTGCATTACAGTCCAAAATTTGAAAGCAAGTAACCCTTTGACAGTGTCCAGATACGATGTTCGATGCACAGATGAATGATCCGCGATGCACCGATGAATGATACCTCAGACGTAAATCCAGAGGCGCAGGTTGTGATAATCCTCGTTATTAATCCGGGGTAAAATCCACAATGTATGTCC
Organism: Diadema setosum; assembly: GCA_033980235.1. Taxonomy (NCBI): domain Eukaryota; kingdom Metazoa; phylum Echinodermata; class Echinoidea; order Diadematoida; family Diadematidae; genus Diadema; species Diadema setosum. Next base: position 11,012,630 of record CM067072.1, on the reverse strand, counting down.
ACGACGAAACGTGCAAAATCCAAAAGTTATGACGACCACGTCCAGTTGATGCGTTGAATGATGATTCACTTTATAATGTCCAGCAAGGAATCCAGCCCGTCACAGCTTTTGCCGTAATAATGTCCGTTGACACTAAAATATGGAGTCTATCTCCAACGTAGGCAAATTAATTCTCTGCAGGCAAAATGTCTCCCAGGCCTTATCTCCACAAACACAGTTTGTATAGCAGGTCAGCAGGTAACACAGGACTGACTATAACAAGTCGCTTCAGAGCCAGAAGTGACGTAACTCTCAGAGCAGAGGTGTTGGGTACTCTGCCTACCTCAGAATTCCTCCTGCTTATATACTATCCATTCACCCCTTTCTAGTACATTCTGTAATTTTCTCCAACCTGGGGCTACATACCTGAACATACTAGCAAGTCCAAATTCCAGGAATCCTGGATGACTCACTTCCTAATATGTGCATAACATCATTGCCAAAATTAACTACCAATCACATTGAGCTACAAGGGCAGTGCCTCACTCAGCCAGCACTTCCCAGAATTTTCTGGAATGGGTTAAATCATTCTAGATTGAGTGAGCTATAATGTATTTCCTGTCAGATGCATACATGTACTGTAGCTACATTGTATACTATGTAGAAAATTCTCCACTGATCTGGTCAGCCTGTATGTACTATATCTATATCATATAGAATGTTCTCCATTAATCTGGTCTACCTGTGTACATACACATTAAACAACCATGCATACAGCCTAGATACATGTACATAACTACTTGTGTGTACATTTGTGACACAGTGCATTATGCATGTACCGTGCGTGTATTATGCATGCGATGCATTGCTGAGCGCTGCACTAAGGTACGGTCGCTACGCATTTGTCTTCATCGGCCGGGTCGGTTACTAGGGCTCCATGTTGAAAATGCCCGGATGTCCGCCCCCGCCTATATTATTATTTAGTACACGATAGTTGCTATTTAGTATAAGAGTATGAACGCTGTAAGTTTCAACTACTGTAAAACCAGAAATGTTTGTGTGCATTTTAATTTTGCAAAGCCAAGATTTGAGAAATTAAAATGCTTGTAAAAAGTTATGTCTACACTAACGCATTGAATGACAGGGACAATTCTCAAAAAATTTCATGCTGTGAAAAAAGGCTGCCAGCTCCAATTTGTGAAAATGTCGTGCTGTGAACATTTCTTGCTTTATAGTCGTGTCCACACTATCCAATAGAAGTCCTGGTTACAAAAGAGTACCAGTACAGGTACAGTGCAAGTTGTCCTGTATTGACAGTACAGCTGACTTGCTACAGTACAATGTAGGTGTAGATTATAATATAATGGTTGTTTGGAGGGTTCCTGACAGGGTAATTACAATTTACTGTAATGACCTACTCCCACGGGCGCCACGGGGAGATTGCATAATTTCAAATTATAATGAAGCTTATCGGCCTTCTTATGCAAGTTTTTTTTTTTTTTTTTTTTTTTTTTTTCATGTTCGCTATTTGTAACATGACGCTATGAAGAGGGAGATAATTACCCAAAGGCAGAATGAAACTTGAATGTAAACTGCAATGCTTGGTGTGTCACAAACCCAGTTATTGTATAAGACAAAAACATAGTGTTAGTTTCACTTGCTCCTAGAATGAGGGATTTAAGCCAAAGTTTCACTGTATATGTTGGTATTTAGCAGTGGAAACAATCATTTAAAGGTACAGCTGTATGCCACACTTGGAAGTACGGTTGTACATTCCATTAAAGCAAGACATGGAAGGCTAGTGATATAACATTGCATGTGTGATGTGGATTTATCTATGGTATGTGTCCGTGTGTGATGTGTTTGTATCCCATATTATTATATTGGTTATTACATTTTTATTGAATATTAACATATAATGAATCACAGACATCTTTTAATGATTTTATATAGAGTCGGCATAATCGTCACTCTCTCAAAATGTTCAGATCTTGCAATCAACCTTCATTGATATACACTGTAGTAACCAAAGATTTTTGCTCTGCCTTTTTTGTCTCTTCTGTTAATCTGCTACATAATATGCAAATGTCTTTCACCTTATGTTATTGGAAGGAAAATCTGCATTGAAATGCTGGTATTTAGTAAGGAATTGTTTCTTTCCATTTCTTTTTCAGGTTGCGACAATTTTCTTGTTAGCTGAACAGAGCCGTCAGTTTGTTTGATCCGGAGTGCAACCACACCCAACTGCCATAATGTAGCTCGAACACTTGTCTCGGTACGCTTTGGTGAGCAGTTGCTCGGGTATTGGTAAGCCAGACACTCTTGCTCTCCTCTTGTGGATAAATATTTCTTGAGACCTTGATTATACAACATTAAGACGATGGCTACTGCGACACACTTACTAATATGATGGATTTAAAAGAGGAGGAGGTGGCTGAGGAGGGGGCAGTGTTGCCCCCAGACCCCAGCCCAGCCCCTCCCAAACCCCTGACCCCATTCCAGCTGTTTTTCTACCACAACGGACTGGAGTCCTACTTGCGGCACTTCCCCCAGGATTTCACCCTCGGCCACTTCCGGGCCCTGACGGAGGACGACCTGGCGGACGACTACGGCGTGGCGGAGCTGCCGGACCGCATCCGGCTGATGCGGGCGGTAAACAAAGCGAGGGAGGAGTATGATGACCGGGAGAGGGAACTGGACCGGAGGTCGCACCACGGAGGGGGAGAGTCAGAGGGAGAGGTGAGTGTCTCGTTGAAATCCTTGCATCATCGAAGGCCATCGACCAAAACATAGATTATAACTAGGATGAAAAGTAGAGAAAGAGAAAGGCAAAGAGATTGAGAGTAGGCCATATCATTCACAAGAAAATGTGTATTTTCCTATTTATAAGGTAATGTTGCAAAGAAGTGATTTCTGCTTTCTTTATGGCAAGACAAATAACATGATAACAAAGATTCTGCGACAGTAGTTAACTTTCTTCTTTAATAGCCACTTTTAAAATGAGTTTTTATTATACGGCAAAAATACATGTAACTGGGCCCCGTTTCATTTAACTTGTCATCTGTGACAAGTTGTCATAGATGTGACAAGCTACTGAAATCCTTGCATAGGATTGGCTGAGAGCAAATTTGTCATAGAAATGTGGCAGTTGTTACTGATAACAAGTTTTATGAAACGGGCCCCCGATTTAAAAACCTTGTCCGTGTTTTAAATGTCAAGCATCTATTAAAGGGGAAGGCTAGTAACTGATCAGTGGGAATCAGTGGAAATGCTGGGGATGATTGTTCCAATCCTTATGGGATTCATTCAAGAGTTCATTGTATATCTATTGTTGTGTGAAAATGATTTGCTTCAGAATGGTCTCATATTCAAGTAATGTGCAGTTTAATGCTTCCAGGTTAGCGTCCCTGGTCAGTGACGGAGCATTAATCTGCACATTACTTGAATATGAGACCGTTCTGAAGCAAATCATTTTCACACAACAATAGATATACTATGAACTCTTGAATGAATCCCATAAGGATTGGAACAATCATCCCCCAGCATTTCCACTGATTCCCACTGATCAGTTACTAGCCTTCCCCTTTAAAGAACAAAAACACAACATGAAGTAATGTTGCAGATACTACAGGCACAGGTATCAGTCAGCTATGAGCATTAAGATGTTAGTGTTCACCACTACACACATTTCCTATAGCGATGAAAATTCACTCTCGGGAATGCAAGATGGAATGGCACACTTCTACTTGTAACAGCATTGGAACATTTTAGCGTGGGTGAATTGAAAAAGAAATTGTCAACATCCAGAGTGATCATTTTCACTATTGCTGTGACGGATGAAAGTACTGGTATTGCAATTTCACAATGGCATAATCATCAATCTATCAAAAACAGCAACAAAAACAATCATAACAGGTTTGTTTTGTCTCTGATTTTTTTTTTCAATAACAGTGATAGTATTAACGACTCAAAATAAATGAAAATATCTATAAAAGTGCAAATTATTCAGCATGAGTGAGAGATTTATTTGACATCCTACTGTATGTTTGGTTGTATCTGTTCAATTTGCATGTGGTTGCAAGTATATTGTGTGGAAGAGGCTGTGAAGACCTACAAGTATGTGCATGCACATTCATATTGTGTGCAAAAGATCGTACATGTACGTTGTATGTAAGAGCAATACAGGTTATACACCTCCTGTCTACACTGTACAAGTATCTTGATAGGGTTACATCATTAAAGAGGAGCTTCAAAGTCATGAAACATACAGTTTTGTTAAAGCAGAAGTCTTCCCTTCATTACATGACTTTGGGCTACAGACATGATTTTTTCCCAGCATTGCTTTCAGACTGGAGGATGTGAGCCCTTGTACCTATATATGCTATCTGTTTGCATAATTCACGTCAATACTTTTGTTAAAGACCATTGATTATGCGTGTGAACAAATGTGCCAATATGTGATGCACAATAAAATCAGACTTGGTTCAAGATGTGGGGGGAAAGGGGCCTCAAGCCTTGAAGGCAGACTACTCCTCTCTTTCAAAACCCCAAGGATGGTTAATGCCTTGATGAGCATGGGTGTACAAAGATGCCTATTAATGATGCAGGAAAATATTGTGCGTGTACGTGCATCCTCGACACAGCAGTCCAATTAGACCCATCTCCCATGCGTGGTAGCAATTAAGGAAGATGTTAATGCTCTTGTTTACTCTGAATTTGACTACCATGTTGCTGAAGTCACGACACAGTAATACAGAATTTTTCATATTTTGTGTGGTTTCTTTTATTTTGTTTGGGCAGTTAGTATAGGTTATGAAATCTCTCTCTTAAGGATTGAGAGAACGCAGCAATATTAGTAAAACACATCAGTGAAAGTTTGAGGAAAATTGGACAATCGATGCAAAGGTTATGAATTTTTGAATTTTTTGTGTTGGAACCGCTGGATAAGGAGACTACTAAGGCTCGTGATGTCATATGAGTACAACAGTATAAAGAAAATGTAAAGAAAATTCAGCATATTTTCACTTTTTTTCGCACAATAAAAGAGCACTTGACTTGCCTCTTTCTAAAGGCAATGGGAATAATATTACCCATATTATATGTCAGTAATGAGTCAAGGGAATGTGTACTTTTTTCAAAAGATGAAATTTTGTGAAATTCTCTTTATATTTTCCTTTATTGTTGTATGCATGTGACATCACACACTGCAGTAGTCTTCTCATCCAGCGGTGACTGCACAAAACCTTCAAAAATTCATAACTTTTGAACGGATTGTCTGATTTTCCTCAAACTTTCACTGATGTGTTCTACTAATATTGCTGCATTCTCTTAATCCTTATGTTAATGAAGGTGAACTTCTCCTTTAACTTTTACGCAACTGGCCCCAAAGACCGGCATGTGCATAAAGTTGTAGGCAGAAAGAAATTGCATGTTGTACATTGTACTGCTATGCTCTTACAAAGGGAGTATCAAAGGGGGTGATGTCAGACAATGGCATGATACATTAATATTTGTACAATGTGTCATATGCAAGGTGATTGATTTTAACACTGGGTGTGATCTTACCTGTCACCTGTCTGATTATGTTCATGGTGACTCCATGAATATGTTGGTCAAAATTTAATACGCTGGTAGGCTGTGACAGGAACAAGGCTTGTGGTGGATATATATAATGACATCGGCGTCAGCAAATTCGTATTGTGCTAGTGCTCTGGATTGTCAGGTTGTAATGTTTTGCTTCGATTACTGTAGAACATTGCATTTTTTTTTCAATTAAAAGCAAAGCGTCAGTCCACATAGACACAAGGATACAAATTTTGCAAAAATAATAGATTTGAATTGTCATGTACAAGTAGGTGTGTTTTGTCATGTTTACATCGCTGAAATTATATTGAAATACTTGTACAAAGAATTTGACCTGGTAGTTGCATGCACAGTGCATTTGCACTGATCATCACTAGTTTGTACTCAGTTGTAAGACATATCATACATCCCACATTTATGTGTACCTAATCTTTTCTACCTTTATAATTCAGTGCATATCGCATAAAATATTTTTTAACCATACAATTGTAGATGTGCTTGAGTACAAGCATTAAGAATGAAAAACACAAAAAATAGTTTGATCAAATTAATGGTGCAATGTTGTGTTTGTAGCTACATGTAGTATTTTGTAGTCAGTGGACTCATGTGATGCCTTTTTCCTCGACTTGTAAATAGCCAGTGTGCATAGCCGGGGCTGCATTGTCTGCAGATTAGTGCACGCTTTGCAATTATCCTGCATCTAGTTCACTGAAGGTATTGATCAAGATGATACAACAGGATTAGTGGAGAGTGTGTACTTTTCTCTCTTTCAAATCAATGCACAGAGCCATTCGTACAGTATACACATTGTACCACCTTCAGTCTCCTGAGCCCCAGAGAAACTGATAGCCTATTGCTAGTTTTTGTAGCTTGTATACTGTGATTAGGTTCATTTAGAGAAACCAGTTTTGTATTATATTTTGGATATGATGATTTATATGCCATTAAAAGAAGAAAAAACAACAACTTTGCTTTAATAAAAACCCAGTACACTGTAGATGCCATAAAGAAAAACCAACAGTATAACATGAATGTGACTACCTTGTACATGGGACTACACTTTTTGAATGGGGAATTTTATGCTTTAAGAGATGAAATTTCAGTTTGGTGAATTGGTAATATTTCAAATTATAGAAGCAATTTTTATTCAGAGTGTTGTACAGCTTGTACTTTTATACAGTTATACATGTTGTCTGTACTGTATGTTTCAATGAGCATAGATGTACATTGTAGTATTACATGTATGTTGAAGGAAAACAGTAGAATTTGGTAATGCTTCCATCATGCTCCTTGCTGTACTGTACATTGTAGGTTGTTTTCCTTTTTTATTTGTATAGGAAAATGATATGTTTGTGTGAATAGAACATCAAATGGATGACCTACACTGTACTTTAATATGGGCTGTGGTATGTCATTGCAATTCTACAGCAATTGCAGCACTTTAATATGAGGAAAGATACAGTGTATGTACATACAATGCATAGAGGCATACCTGCATGCATCAAGGGTGGATATTTAAGTACACATGTGAGGTAATAAATCTGTGGCATATAAGATTGTTAACATTCGTATGAAATATAGGGCCTACATAATATGCAGTTGGAAGAATGATCAGAAAAGCGGGGAAAGATTTGCTATGTTCTTCTTTGATCCTCTTCAACTGAGAAGATATAATGTCATGTAACAGTTGTGCAGGTAAGATTTATCATGGCATTACTGCTAGAGTATCTGTTCCCCCCCCCCCCCCCCTTTCAGAAAAAAAAAGAAAAAAAGAGGGGGATTATATAATACCTGTTCACGCTTATGTTAGTTTGCTTTGCATTATGACCTTCAAGTTGTTGTTGTTTTTTTTTTTTGATATAATTTTATAACTCTTATCCCTTTGTGTTTGTTCACAGGGTTAAACATATTTGGGAATTCCTTCCTTTTTTTTTTTTTTCCCTATGCACAAATCATTTAGTGTAGTTTCTCTTTACATATTTTTTTTATTATAAACCTGAAATAAAATGATTTGATAATATGCAGTTGGTCTGTACAAGATGAAGGTAGCCTGGTAAACAGCACGACAAAGGTATTTAAAGCAAAAAAAAAAAATAATGAAAGCCCTTCAGAAATATGATTCCAGGTATATACCGGTACTGTATCTATTGATATGTGCTGTGAACTGCCTTTTATTCATCAACTGGATCACATTTGGAATCATTGGAATATTCAAGGCTGCGCAGTGAATTTAAAAAAAAAAAGTATAAACGTTTGAGTCACACACTTCACAAGAATGCTGGTAATTTCATTCATTGTAGTCTGGATCGATTCGCTGATTCACAATCAATTTCGCGCCACCATGCTTGACGTTGACAAGTGCCACTATCATTTCACAATTTATATTACTATCTGAAGCCCCTTCTCGTTATATGAACTTAAATAATATTCAAAGTACTTGGTAGTGCCATAGATGTAAGTTTATAGTCAAGTATAAGCTGGTTGTACACGTACACAAGTATCAAGTTTTTCGTTTTTGTTTTTTGTTTTGTATGCAGAAAGTACACATGAATTTGAGTACGAAATTGAGTACCTAAGAACCATATGGCTTAAATTGTATTCTTTCCATTCATTTTTTTTTAAAGGTACTTTAATGGCATGGTATAGGTCCTACTGTAAAGTCATGTTGAAATCAATAAGTACATTTATAGGTAAATTTTCATAATACCTGGTATTCTAAATTTTGCTCCATCCTGCAAGCTTCATTGCAGTGTCTACAAGAAGCAGGCAGGAAGAATTGGGGATAAGAATTGTCACAGAGCGCTTAGAGGCGTATGTATATATGTACAACTTACATTTGTATTGAAATTTAGATGGATATTATGCCTGAAATGCAAAGTGTTAATCTTTTCAACTGCATGTAAGATTTTGAATGTGATGCAATGGAACTTTGGCATTCAACTCTTAGTGGATGTAGCATCAATGTGTGTAATGCTGAGAGATGGTGAATTGGATAGATTGAATGCATGGTTTGTATATAATATGAGAAAGAGTGCTAAAATATACAGTCGCAGCATATTAGTAGTAGACATGTTAAATCAATCAATACCACTACAGTACATTGTACATACTCATACTGTAAATACCATTGCCTGTAAAAAGTGTGCCTTGGAATTTACACTGAGCTACATTTTTTTTTTTTGTATGGCAGTGCTGAAGGTGATTCAGTTTAAATGGAAAGCAAACTACTGCAGGTGAAGGACTACATTTGTACAATCGGGTGTGTAGTCTCCACAAGAGCACTCACACACATGTATCCACATTGTAGTGCAAGGCAAGATTTGCTCATCCTCATGAGCAAATATCTTATGGGATGCTCGTGTTACTAGTTGAGCCGAAAGAAGAGTGGACAGTGGGTGTACAGTGTACGTGACTCTCGCATCTTACATCACCACTTTTCACCGCCCTATTCAAGTGCTGCTACGTTATGAAAACAAGGAGCTGCTGAGGTTTTTCCGTGTGGAGAACAAAAGATAGTAATTTGAGCTCATCGCTTTCTCGCCCCATGTACACATACTCGAGGAAAAATGATGGCATTTTATCAATGGGCTGATGACTAAGTTTGTCAGATTAGAAACAAGCCATTGCTGTAATAGTAGACAATGCTCTGTCCCTACAAAGGTTATCACAACTGTTGTATTTGTACTGTATGTAATGACATCTACCATATTTTACATTCATCAAGCAAGACATTGAACACCTTCATCAGTTACTTGATTGATCACCTCCCCCCTCCAAAGAGCAGGTGGCAAGTTGGTAGCCGTTGCCGGGGTGAGTGTAGTCTTTTGACAAGGCCTCCTGGCTGAAGCTTGGAAAAGAGACTACAATATATCTGAGAGAAACGACTGAACGTGAGACCGAGTGGCACAGCCTTGTGGTCTTTTGGAACCCGACATGAATTTCTTCCCATGAACCTTTTTTTTGAACCTTTTTTTTTTTGCCAATTCTGCTCCAAAAAAAAAGGTAGTGGGCAATCAGTGACCGCAACGCTCGCAATAACGTCGCATCTAGTGAATATGCATTTAACATGCATGTTGGTGGCTTGCTCATCCGTAATGCTATGTAATCCAGCCTGCACTGCCTGTGTTGACACATGATTCATTAGCATACATGTACATACTGTGGATCAACTCATGAATACATATAAAATAATTCATGTTTGCGTATGTCGCGTAGCGGCAGGGAAAAAAAAAAGGTTTGAAAAGGCGTTCACCCTTTCTCGCAGTGCTCTGTGTGGCGAGTTTAGTCTCATTCGTCAGCCACGAGGCCTTGTCAAAAGGCTAGGGTGAGTGTTGAGATAACTCCAGTAATCCAGAGCACCCAATCAATTAGCATTGATAATTTGTTGGGTGGCAGTAGAGAAGGGGTACCACACATAGCAGAGGGGCTTACCACCTTCTCCACTTCCTGTCAGCAATGCCAAATGGTCACAAACTATCTACTCAAGCTGTAACGGCCTTTTGAAGTTCAGATCATACTGGACTGCTTGAACCCTGCTGTTTCCTGCCTGAAACTGTCCCACCCCTGCATTCAGGGAAACTGTGTAAATACAGGCGCGGTGGAGCACCCCAATTATCTCGCAGAAATCCATCGGCAGCCGAGCCTCATTTGCATAAAGTAAACAACATGTACTCGCGTAGTTGAGAAAAAGTAAACAACTTCTCAAGCTAATAACAATTTCAGGAAACCTATTTTCAGATTAAAATTGAGTTAGTTTGAATTTGAAAACATGTCCGAATATGCACATATAACATATTAAAGGATTTGACAATGATAAAATGTGAAATTTTAGCGAAAACCTGGCGAGCAAAATTACCAAAAATATGCCTCGAAAATCATCCTAAAATTCACAAAGTGTGATTGCGAAACAAAAGCGCCATTCAAACAAAGTACACCGAAATTTATTTATCTGCTTGCATTTTAAATTTCATACCATAATATTCCCGGCCATGGTTGTGTCGGAAAAAAAACAGAAGGTGATGTCAAAAATGACACGAACGCAAAGCGTACAGGTCGGTCCCATGTATAATTAATCGCGTCACTGTGGCGTTGCATGTCACAGCACACACAACGCATTGCTGCATGCAGCGTGCGCGGCAGCAGCTCAGCAATCACCGCCGTGCGACACTCAGCAAAATTGACTGCGTCACATGCAAACCAACAATGAGGACGAAATCCTGAATCTCACGTACCACGCATGCCCAATATTACGGGAAAAGAAATGACGTCATTTTCAATTGTTTCGCCGACTACAATTGTCTATTCCAAACCCTGTAGAAACAAGTTGATTTCTCAAAAAGTACAGGTGGTACAAAGCGAAAACTTTCACCATATGTGGATTGAGGCCTGATGAACTTATGTTGCCAGTTTCGGACACATTGGAGCCCGGCCATAGTCCAGTCGGAAAAAAACAGAGAGCATGTTTTGCGAGAGGTGATTTTCAAAACGCTTTAATATCTCAAGTTCTAGTGCAGCAAATTTCATAATTTTTTCATCAAAAGGAAGGTTTTTAAAAACTAAGATAGTGTGGGAAGTTTGAGTTTACTAGCGGCACGCATAGCGGCACAAGGAGAAGGTAAAGATTTGACTTTTTCATGCTCACAGTTTCGGGCAGCCGTGGATGCCCGTTGGAAATTCAAATAGAACGGGGCGATAATGAGATGCAAATTGGGGTGCTCCACCGCGCCTGAATAGACAAGGTCATCTATATTAAAAGTTTGATTGCAAAATTAGTTAACTCCATTTTTATGAATTTGGGATATTTTAATTTGTGATTAAAGCTACTCTTCAAGAAACATTGAAAATAATGAGAAAATGCAGGATATTTCTTATCTTAACTTCTGGAATATTCTTTGCTATGAATGTAAAAAGTGAGGTATCACTAGAAAGGTGTTATTTTGCTGTATGTATATCTGATGATGGACTTTAAAAATGTAAAAAATGGTACTTAACATGTTGTGAGATCAAACTCTTTCATGTAGATGTTGCCGAACACAGGGAGAGATATTCTTTCATTTTCACAGCTCAAACACAATCCATGTGAAATTTACAACACAACACATCGCATGATTATCAACAGCAATTAATCTTCCAAACAGGGCACCCCCTAAAAAAAAATTAAATAATGGAAAATTAATTTTGTAATGAAACAAATGGATTTATATTGTTCCTGGTAGAGGAAACATAGGATGCCGATGGCAAGCAAAGTTTCTGATGGATGTTGAGGTGATTAGAAACAGAATTAAGTGGAAGGGTATTGCGTGAATTACATCTGTAAAAACAACTTATGAAACTGAAAAAAGACACAAGTAGTCAGTAGCACTTTCAAAGAACTGTACACTCTTTCCCAAATGCAAAAGCAGATATGATGTACATTGTATGGCTACATGATTATAAATAGGGAGAAGATAATGCTTGGCTGCTTGAAATTTGCTTTTTGGAGATTTCTGAACCATTTTTTGATATATTAGTAATGTCATTTTTTTTTTTTATCTCAAGCTATAGAGTTGAATACCATATTATGTAAAATAAACATTGTTTTACTTAGGCTGAATGTGCTGGACACATTTACATTGTAATGTTTGAAGGGCACACAGTATTGACAAAACTCTAGTTGCAGTAAGGAAGTAAAGCATGTAACAGCTGTACAATTGTAATTATGCATCATTAAACCATGCTTGATTTAATGCACATACAGTATATTAATCTGTTATTGCATGCATCAAATTTTTGATTTTGAATTTTATGTAGATACTGTATTATGGGTACTTTGTACTGCTTTTGGCTTATCATGGGATAAAATTGATTGCAAATGTATACATTGCAGACATATACAGAGTTAATTTTTGAAATATTAATTCAATGTACATATTTGGCCTCTATGTCATTATGAGAAATTGGTATTAATGACAGGAGGCAGAGGATGACTCATATTGCTTATTACTGTGGAAGCCCCTTGCATTAATCACAGTCAAGCTGAAGTGGCATTCAGATAGTACATAGTACTATAAAATATGTTTAGACATTGTGATGTGAATGCGCTTTGTGCAACGTTTTTGTTTTCTTGAATCGAGGAAGAAAGAAATCTAGAAGGAAAGTAATCTCTGCATCATGTCACAGCCACAAAAATCAGATTTTAATGAGAGAATTTTATACATAGTTGTAGTTTGAAAAAAAAAAACAACAACCTTTCAGCAATGTCTTGCAGCTTGTCTGATTCTGACAAGCAATTTCCTTGTCTCGGAGAACAAAATTGATCGTATGGTGATTGCGTAGATACACCCACCGCACATCTTATTTACTGATCTGAGTGCATGCATTGGTACTGGACGTCGTCATGAGCAGTAGAGTTTTTAGATGGGCAGTAGAGTTTGCAGAGGGCAATAATCTTGTTTCATGATTGTGTGTAAGAGAGATGTGGAAGGATCTACATTCACACGTGTTGCTTATTGGCCAGTGAATGTTGAGAGTGGATTAAACAAAAACATCTTTTGGTGTATGTGTGTATGTGTATTTCAAGCATCATAATCTTAATAGTCCTGCAACTTTGTATGTGTGTAGATGTACTACAGGCATGATATTCTGCAGATTTAAATCTAATGTCAGATTTTTTTTCTCAAGTGTACGTTGTACACATTTTACTTTTTCAATGTACATCAAAATCACCTGAAAATTTTGACTTCTGATTTTTTTTCAACAAACCTCAATATCCCTGGTACTATGAAAGTGGGTACACACCCTATGTATAAAATGCATAACTTATGTATACAAGGTACGCCAGTCCTTAGTGTACATTATTCTAAGAACGTTTGCCAACTATGAAGTGATCATGTTGAGTCCTTGAAGCTTTTACCTATTTTGTAAGGCTGGCATTGAAGTCTGTTTGCTGGCCCAGTTTCACTCTATGTGTATACAATGTATATCAAACAATTGGTTCTATTCATTTGCAAATGACATGACTCAAAAAAGTGTCGAACACCTACAATGTAGGCCTAGATGTACAATTGTACATTGTATGTATTTCTGCCCCTACATTGTAAGTTATATTGGAAGTATGTAATGTCGCTACTGACAATGACACAGAGAATTTACACAAATTTCATTTGTAATATTTAGTATTTTTGGTTGAATTTTCCTTTTGTGTTACATGCTATTCAGATGATATTTTATGCAAGGAAAATGAAATGGGAAGAAATCCCTCACATGTTCAATTCATTGTCTATCCATCCATGAACCAAGTACACTTGTACTTCAAGCACTGTGTAACCAACCTGGTACTTAACTGTAGAATTTTTAAGATGTGTACAGTATGTGCTGCATTAATGGAAATCCTCCAAAACTATGCCGCAGTGTCCAGGAAATACAAGGGCAGCATGAATTTGTAATGTGAACATCCTGCAGAGCCATCTCAATTTGGATAGTTAGCTTCCGTTGTAGGTGCATTGGATTGCACGATTACTTGTCAGAGATTTTGTTTTTTTTTTGTTCATGTAGAGGAAGTCATCCTTCTCTTTTTTCTTATATAATTTGAGATCTTACACATCAGTATTTTTACCAAATTTTGTGAAGATGGCCTTTGGGTCGGTATCAAAATATCTCTCTGACATCGGATGAATTTTACCGGAGCAGAAATTATAGCAGTGAAAAAGGAAGAGATTAAGAGATAAGCTCACAGATACAAGATACAAGTGTATACTTGGATGTTGTACACAGTGTAGGATACAGATTATGATGCTTGAAATATATACTACAATGTACTGTACATGGACCACACACTTTAAAAGATGTTTGTGTTTAATGAATTTACTCAAACATTCACTTGCCAACGAGCAAAACACTTGTAGATCCTACAAACATGGACAACTCTCTTCTGTAATGTTAGCAGTGTCACGAAACAAGATTATTGCCTTCAGCAAACTACATTGTACACTGCTCATGAGGACGTCCAGTAGAAATGTGTGCATTCAGATCAGTAAATCAGATGTTCTGTGTACATCTACACAACAATGCATACAATCAATTTTGTTTTCCGAGACAAGGAATATTAATCAGAATGAGACAAGATGCAAGATGACAAAGACACCCCAAAGCCCGACATCAGACTTGTAAATTGATGAGGCACATGCAGGCTTTAAAAGTGGTTTGTCATTATCATCAGCAACCTCTTTCTCTCTCACTGATAATGACAGCACTGTAGAGGTGGGCAAAAGAGGGATAATTCATAGAACACTTGTGCAAGTACCATGGTACTCAGTATGCAAAATGCAAAAGATTGGGAAATATTAAGTGTTTATAACTGTATCGCCCACTATTAATTTCCTACTGTACCCCTTTTCTTCTGTAAATGATTTAGGCAGCTACCATTCCATGATGAAGATGAAAAAAATCACTACTTTTTCCAAAAAAAAAAAGTTGTATTGTGACCATACGTCGAGTATCATATGTAAGCATGCCAGAAAGTTTCGTGCTCACTTTTTGAAAATAGAAATGTGGTGTGCTGTTCTGCTGGACACTTTTGTGATACCTTGCTGGGCACAGCTCCAATCCTGGATGACATTTTGTTGTTCTTTGCTGTTTAAGAAAACCCTGTTTTTATTCTCCCACCCACCAGAAATGCAAAAAATCAAAATCTCTGTGGTGAATTCTAAGCAGGATGAAAAGGAAAAGACGTAGAGAGAGCGCGAGGGAGAGAGAGAGAGAGGGAGAGAGGTTTTTTTTTTTATTTTTTTTTCCTCAATTACTATATTTCCATCAGCAACATTACACTGCTTGATATTGTGCAGATAAAATCTCGAGGGCAAGTTTGCTCAAATACAAGTAGCTTTCAGCGTTGTGCATGTAAGTAAAATGGAGGAGTCTCAAGCACCGGTCCAACTTCCATTTGATTGTATGCTACAGATTGAAGTATTCACAATACCATAATAGATGGTTGTCTGTCAGCCTGTGTGTCTGTGCATAATCATTTCCTGTTGCCATGGTAACCGTAGAATACTGCATCCAAAGTAATCGGGAAGTGGTGTGATCAACTGCATGCATTTTAGGATTGTGAGTTTAGGCAAAATGCAAAGGATTTGGGCTGGTTGAAGCTGAGCTTTCACTTTTAGTATACTGTAGGCCTATTAGCATAAAGAAATAATTACTCATGTACGTCTGATTAAGCAAAAGTATTTCACCATAATATACTACGAGAGAATAATATTTTGGTCTGATTACAGGATGCAACAGATACAATTTGTAGGTCAGGTGAATATCAAAGGGCAAAATGAAAATCTTCATGAAAATACAGTATTTTTCTCCCCCTTTTTTTTGCAATGGAATTTTGTGATGGCAATCATTATTTTAAATATTGTACCCCTTTTTTTCTTCTTCATCATTTTTATGAAAATCACTTAAGACATAAATAGAAAAAAAAAGTTTTATCAGAAGCAACAGCTGGTGTCATGACAAATTTGAAAGCTGGCTTGGTGTAAATTTTGGTTAGCCCACCTGTGACACTGCGTGACAAACATATCAGACATACAGTTGAGATTGATTGAGACAGGTATGGCTGTATGAGTAGATTCCCCCTCCCCCTTCCTACTTGTAGTAAAAGTCATTACAGTCTATTGTAGTAGAGTACAGTACTTCATGAGCCTGCAACAGTGAGCAGGAAACCATAAAAATTGTTTCTCTGAATGTTTGTACATGTCTCATGGTCACAAGCGAAGAAAAAAGGAGGGCAAAAGAAGAAGAAGAAGAGAGAGAGAGAGGAAAAAGAATAAGAGATCAGATAATATGAAGAAAGAGTGTAGGCACCCGTCTTTAGTATCTTTTATTTTGAAGATGTAGCAGATGAGAGTGACGAGAATACATAAAAGGACTCTGTGCACACCCACATTTGATATCGCTCAGGCCCACTCTGCTTTTTCTTGAATGTGGCTGTTGCAACATCATACAGTATGTATGGAAGATTAAATCTTTACATCAATGTATTTTATACTCTACTGTGGTATGGTGGTACTAACTTAATAGTTTCAGGCATATAGGCCTACATGTATATCACTCTAAGTGAGAAATTGGAATATCAATACTACCAAAAACTTGTTATGACCAAAATTTTATAACTGACATACATGTAGTCTGGGACAGTATTGAAAAGATTCAATTTGAGTGAGGAGTGTTTTGGGTTGTTTTGAGGCCTAGGGGTAAAATAATATACTGTAAGGGTTATACTTTACCTTTGAACAAGCTGCCTGGCTTCCAGGGCTGTTATTTCCTTCAGACGGTGTTCATGTTGAGATTCTTCACAACCTCCCTCCCCCCCCCCCCCCCCCCACTCTCTTGAAGAGAAAGAAAGCACAGACACCTAGCCTGTGGGGTTCAGCTTTTATTACATATTAATGATCGCTCGGGTAGAATGCAGGTTGAGGGGGGAAGTCTTCCTCCCGGCATGTGATCGATTGTTGTGTTATGGTGCCCCATACAAATTAGACAAGATGGTCTGTCGTTGCCACCGGATACATTCACTCTATGGGAGTTTTTGGTCTTCTACTGTGTGCAAGGAAGGTCAGGGGTTGACCCTTAAAGGGAAATCTAGCTAGAGACATTCATAAAATCTACCTCAGAGTGTGTCATCAAGAATCTCTAAATTTGTAAGAGGTAGTTAAGAAGTATAAGCTTTCATTACACAGTCCTAAGTCAGATCAATGCTTTGAGACAATATACTACAATTGCAGTAGAATTCTCATCATCATATTCAAGGGAAGTAGTGTTTGGTCGTGGCAAAGCGGCTCTGGAAACAGCTGAAATATACGCAGAAATGAATACTTGATGAGAGCTTGAAATACTGTCAGAACTTAATGCAGCTGCAATTCGTCATCAGACCCATTATTATATATAGGTATATAAATAGTATTTCCATTGGGACTTATGATAATTGATCATGAAGTATTCGTTATCAATCAATAGAGAATTGATACAGCCATTCTTCATTTGGGGGAAAACAACGCTGATGTCTGAAATGTCATTTAAGCATGGTGATAATGTTTTGCTTTATCACAAGAGTGGAGTCATCAATCCAGGCAATTGGAAAACAGTAGACCATCACTGCATGTTTTTTCAGCGGTGATAATGAATGTCGCTTCCAACGTAGCAGTTACCCAGCAACCATGAGAAAGATTGATCAATTACCCTCTGATTACTCTGATCACAAAACTGAAATGGCAATACATGTGTCATATAAGTCCTTGCAATGTTTTGAAAGTGAATACTAAAACTTGTATGTTTCACAGTACCTTTAATAGTTATTTTGCTCCACTGGCATATAATATGCAATCGTTACCTTTCATGGAGGTAAACAAAACAAATATCAAATATTATGCAAACATTGTTTTGTTTTATAGTGTGTTGTGTGAGGGAAATGATGGATTTGGAAGAAGACATGTCATATGTTGTGGTAGGATTTTTCTTCTGTTTGTCTCCCTCTGTACAAATGAAATTTGTACCACATCTTTCCCCCTCTGCCTAATAATCTCTGGCTCTCAAGACATATTATGATTCCAAAGGCCTTTGAGATAACACCCCAGATACATTGTAATAGCTAAATAATTATCTTTATCTTTTCTTCTCGGAATCCTGGGCATATGGCTGACAAAAGGGAAAAGAAATGAATAAAAAATAAACTCAGAGTGCCATGACATTTCCTTATTAAGTAGGAAAAGAAATTAAGCTTGCAGTATGTTCTTATTGGTCAATGAATATTGCTTGTGACAGCATCATGGCAATGAGATAAAAGGTTTAAGTGTTCTTCGGTTAAATAGTATGTTTTGAACTTATGAAAAAGAAGAAAGAAGATTTCATTTTTATATTAAAAAAATGCACACTAGTGTATATGCTGAATGTAGTATACATCGTAATTGAAATCATGAGCAATACATTTTCCCTTCTGCCCACGTCAGATGCTCTTTTCTCTTGACCTTTGATCAGCAGCATAGGGTGGAGCATTGCAAATATTAAAGTTATGATCAATTGCGGGAAGAGATCACTTCCGATGCAACACAGGAGTCCAATTAGTTCCACCTTCGATAAACGCGTTGCTCCTGAATTGTGCATGATGCCGAAATTAAGGTTTCGCAGACTATGAGAGTAGTGTGAATATATAGCATTTCTGTGTTGATACAGCAGACTTTGGAGGTGGTCATGAAAGAAAAATGTTTATGTTTTGCTACCTGTTTGGTTGTAAAGGAAGCAAAAAGATGCCGTGACAAGCTCTGTGTTCAAATGACTTTTAACCTATTGAGGACAAGTCCCGAATATACTCGGGCAAGTGTCTATGGTAAATGCATGTTGAAGCAAAATCGGTCCATCCTACAGTAAACTGGTTAATACAGTAAAATCATACAAATAGAACTGAAAGTTAGATTAAGACTAGGCAATCGTGTATAAATCAAGACAAGATATCTCCTCTCTATACAGGGATTCCTTATCCTCTGCAACTCAGATCTCTATACTCTAATTTTCCTCCCCCCCCCCAAAAAAAAAAAGTATGAAGACATTATATCCATGACCAAGTAGTTATTCAAGGACCCAAATGATGAAGAAATGATGATCATTTTTTGTTGCTGTCAAAAGAAGAATTGCTACATTATTGACAAAATTTTGTTTTTACATGTATACCTTCAACCCGAAGAATGCTGAACTAAAGACATTATTTGAATAGGTATCATATTAGATCAATAGGAAACATATGTTCAGGGATAACGTTAAATCATGCAATTGTATCTTATATCACTGCTTTGTGAAAATATGAATAAAAATCATTATTTTGCAACTTTCTCATTTCATGTTTGTCCCATTGTAATGAAACTTTCAATGCTCTATTTTTGTATGAATTCACTCCTTTCATTAAAGTCAGCTTGAAAATATAGTTGGAGTTCCTCTTGTAATGTAGTGGCAGAGATGCGTTCCGTGGCATATAATTGCGAGTCTGTGGGTTGATGCCGGGTTGGAGATACAACTGCTATGAATATCTTATAGTGCTGTCTGGGGACCGAGGGATTGTCTTGAAATTGATAATGCAAGTTATGCATGACACTGTGTACGAAAACTGACGGCATGGCTTGGATAGTCGGTCTTGGAGACCGCAATAAGGCAGCATAGTGAATATACACACAGGAATATATATTTCACTCTGTTCTCAGCTTATCTGTTTTTTGTATCTATGTTGCATGAAGAGAAAATGTCATGGTTTTCAGTCAGGGGCTGCATTGCTTTATCTAGTGGATCTTGAGGTGAAATAGTATATCCTCGCAGGTAGCTTTAACACATTCAGTGGCTAACCATTTCCTCTGGGCTAGATTTGTGGTGGATAGAAAATACAAGGGGCTGTGACTGGGAAACAACAAGAAAGCAAAGAGATTACAGATGTAATGGCTTGTTCTGGCTGATTTGATGTGCTGGTAAGGTACGGAGAAAGAGTCGTCAAATCTTGGGTCATACAAATGTATGTGCAGACAATACGCATACCAACAGTTATTGTTTTATGACATTGTTACATGGAGTGTGTTTCACTTATTTTTTTATTTTTTTTATTGGAGGGTGGGGTGAATTTTAAGCATTGACTGATTTGTGAAATCAACAACTTGCAAACATACATTATGTACACCTCCCATAATACAAATGCTATGTATATTGTCAGTATTTGTATTCATATTCATCACCAAGATGGGATATCACTAAAAGTCACTTTCTTTTCTCCTAAAGACGATGAACTATTTGATTGCTCATTCCATCACTGCAGTTCACATTCATGAATATAATAATAAAGTTAAACCCCTTGCATAATTGTCTTGGTTGTTTCACAAAATATCATACATGCATACAGCGTAGTATATGATGCGTACAGTAGTGATTTATCAGTTCTGTGATTGTGCTTTAATAACATATCAAAGACTGCCTAAGAGATGTTTTCAGTGTGCCATATTTATGCAGTCAACTCCCCGTATTTGTGTGCATTTGAATGTGGAGCTCACAGAGACGAGATGCTGCTTATCATGTGACATAAAAACTGGATATTATGATCTGTGCATTGCTTCTTTTGCATTTTTCTCCCAAGTGGTCATGTAGTAAACCTGTAGTATGTGAACAGATTATATCAGTACTATTCAAATCATGTGCAACTGGCAAAGGTGGAATATGCAGTGTACATTATGCAGAGCATTTATGAGGGTGTTATGTTTTAATCTGTTTGTGTGTGTATGTGTGTGTGAGTGTGTGTATGTGTGTGTGTGTGTGTTTTAATTCACTCAATTAGTATTATGGAACATTTGAAAAAATATAGGCCTACATGTACATACATTTACAGGTACCGGTATATTATCTGTGTGTCTATGGTGTACAGTGAGTAGGTACTCTGTACTGTGATACATGGTGGTTAATTACCAGGTATATAAAATATCAAACACTGTCTCACATTGATAAATTCTAGTGTCTCTCTAAATCAGTGATGTGCATTCTATATCAGTATACATGCAGACCTTCCAGCCATTTAAAATTTGAGGAAAGAATATGAACCATTCTTTTCTCATGTTTTGATATGATTTCCATATTTTCTTGATGATTTTACTAAACACACACCCTCATTCGAAATGTTGTTTCTTTTCTATTTTTTTTTTTTTATTTATTTATTTATTTATTTTTTTTTTGTGCAGAATCTTCCCTATTTTCAGTAAAGGGCTTTTTACACTTGTGTTTCTTAACCCCGGACTTTCTCTGACCCAGGACTATCGTTAGTCCCGTACCAATTTTTTCAGCTTTTTACACTCGCCAATTAGTCCCGTACTATCTCTTGTCCGGGGCTAAGGAGAAAACTGACCTTTTTACACTCGTATTTCTTAGCCCCGGACTTTCCAAACCACATGAATATTCATAATTACGCTGTGTACTGTACACGTACACACATGCACCGGCAGCACTTGATTACCTCGTTTCTGATTGGTCAGTGAGGGTCGGACTTCGTCTCCGTTGCTTAGCCCAGGATTATTTTTTCGTTCTGTTTACACTCACTTGCTTGGCACCGCAATTGCGGTGCTAGCACCGCAATTGCGGTGCTAACCCCTGCTATTTTGCAGGGCCAGATAGTACCGTACTATCGGTGGGGCTAGCCCACTTTGGCAAAAACGAGTGTAAACAGAAAGTGGGCTAAGGATAGTCCCGTACCAACGGTGGGGCTAAGGCCCCCCCTTAGCCCCACCGATAGTCCGGGGCTAAGCAAAAATTTACAAGTGTAAAAAGCCCTTAAGACAGGTTGGGAGGTCTGCAGTATGGTCCCAACAAGCCAAATTATTTCAACCTTTATAGATTTACAGAGAACATTATCAAACGTGTAACTTAGAGTGTGAAGTATAAGTCAAGCTATGTCTGAATGAAAGTAAAGTGTCTGTTGTGTGCAATGTGGTAATCAGAGACGTGACACCCCTGCTCATGCTGTAAAGAGTTCAGTAACACATGTGGGATTCATATTTACTGCCAGCTACCCAGTCATGCCACAAACATGCACAGAAAGGGTTCAGAGTGAGGTCAAATGGCTTCTCCGAAAAAGATTTACACAACTTCAGATTATACCTGAATGCCAGACTTATGACAATAATACAGGAATTTCCGGTCCCTTTGGAGTAAACAAACAAACAAAAACAACAACATCAAAAGACAAACAATAACATGTATACTTTTTTCTTGCCATTTTTTTTTATGCATACAGCATAGGCTCCTGTGTAGATGCTTATCTGTTTTGATGAAATCAATATACACTTGTAGTTTGCTTCAGGGGCTCAGAACAAACATGAATAGGTCTAGACAAGTAGACAAGACTATTATTTGAAAAGAAAGGGTACACTTTTAAAGCTGAAAGCATTTAAGATGAATATAAAAGTGCTTTGCACTTTAAATACTGATTGTTAAATGACACCTGTAAATCATAATGAATTGTCACAGAAAAAAAAAAATTATCTCAGAGAATATTGCTTCAAATGAAAGACATAATACTTAGTGGCTTTATTTTCATCCAGAATGAGAAATTATAATGGTTTTGTTTAACAAAATGTTTACTTTTCTGATATGATTTGGCATGCTTAATTTGAGCAATTTTACCATTCTGACCAAAGTGTTATTTCAATCATTGTTCCTGTAGAATCTGTTTTCAAATGTGCAGATGTTGCTAGTCAAAATACAGTGTGCATATAACGGAGCAATATTGGAAACGAATGGACGTGTATATTTCAGGGAGCTAGGAGACATGTATGCTGGAAAACGAATGTTCGCGTGCATTTTAATTTCGCAAATTTTGCGGGAGCCAAGATTTGCGAAATTAAGATGCACGCGAAAGTTCTTACCTTCACCATATGCATTTAATGCCAGAGGCAATTTGCGAAAATTTCATGCCCCGAATATATCATGTTTTAAAGTATGCCTATATGCCTATTTGTGTTTCTTACTCATTCTTTATTTTTCTCAAGTTGTGGGCCAAGCAAGCAGCATGCATGCACTTTAGTGTATGCACAATCTAGTTCATCCTGCAACATTCACATTCTTTATAAGCTGTTATTTCTGCATACAGATATTTTCGCGAATGAGGAGGTCATAGACATTTCAGCGAGATGTTGTTTTTGCCAACTGACGCCAATGCAAATGTAAATGCATTATTATGCTAGTGCATCATGGCGACATATTTGCGTGTTGTTAATTTTGCGATCGATCCACTTGTGATTGCAAAATTTGCGAAAATATCAACTTATGTAGTAGCAATTGCCCAGTACAATTTCAGTGTAGGGGTATTGTGCCCCCCCCCCCCCCCCCCCATCCCAGAAAATCAACATTTTTTTGAGTTTGTTGAAATCCAGTGGGGGAAAAAAAAAAAATCTTTTTTTAGTATTTGGAGAAGCAGATAGGAAATCCTCTTCCTCCTAACCTCCTCTCCCCTAAAAAAAAGAATAAAAATCAGAAAAGAAGTCATGGTGCTGAACCTGTTAAAACTACATATAGTTGTTGTTGTTGTTGTTATTATTTCTTTTGTCACCCTTGTATCTTTTTCAGAGAAAAAACAAAATTTGTTATCTCTCAATGGCACTCATGTGGTGTACAGAGTACATCAGCGGGGCGGAAATTATTAACCCCAGGAGATGAGATGTAATGTGATTGCAATTTTCCATTAGTGCGGCTTCTGAAGGCCATTCTGACCGCTAAAGTTGGAGCCTCGATTTGCCGTAGCTCGTTCTGAAATTCCAGCGTTTACATTCGTCATGAGCGCAACATGTGAAATTCTGCGCTGTGTGTAGTGACTGTAAAGAATAGAATTGTGGAGTAGCTTATGCTGCAGCAAAGTATTGTCTCAGTTGACCCCAATTGATACAAATTCAGATCAGCTAGTATGACTCTAGAGTCTTGTGGTAATGCATGAGAAATCTTTTATGGAAAGAAGCTTAACAAATTTTGTCTTGAAATAACAGAATCCTGCAAGTATGTAATTCTGCATTTTGCCATTTTGTGAACTTAATGAATTATCCCGAAAACGTAAAACAGTGCTGTAATGGGCAATTCCGCGGTTAGTAACGTTACATTTAAACAAATTAGAATATTTATTTTTGCTACTGAATCACCATTTTATTCATTTCAAGTCAAAATCATGTTAAAAACATGTTCATCCTTCCCAGGCTTATGATATGGAAAGAATGAATACAATCCAATAAATATTAGAATTGCTATGGCAACTAAAAGGGCTGGTTAGTAACGTAACAAAAAAAGGACATGACAAAAAAAATCAATGTCTTGTAACAAAAAGTGTGCAAAAATTCAAGTTATTTCAAACAAAGTGTTGCATTAATTTCAATTATTGCATCATGACAAATGTTCATGCAAATATTTTTAGCAGTTCGACTGATGATTTATTAGCTAGACCCCCAAAAGCATGGTTAGTAACGTTGCGGTTAGTAACGTTACATTTGTCCGGAGTAATTCCGCAGGTCATTTAACCCTTTTGTAATTGCCAAAATGTCACATGACTTCTGGAGTAATTAAATGTATTCATCTTTCACCCTTTAGCAAAACTTTGAGGAATAATTTTCCAAGGAACCCACTGTAATTTGCATTTAAGTGAATTTCAGTGTCCCCAGTCCCACATGTACATTTTAAATTATGGTTTTAGATCTCGCAAAACTAATAAATATGAAAAATAAAATCTTCTGAATTTGAAAGACCTTAATGATTGGTGAACATCCATGGCATTAGTTGATACCTAAATTAAAGAGTAAGATAAAGAGGAACATTTCTTTTATCCATGTCATGTCCACCTAACTGCAGAATTGCCATAATGTAGGTAACGGATGTAGTATAACCACTTGATTATCAAGATAATGTTTTTAAAGGAGTTTCTCTGTGTAAATTCACTAGCTTGTATGTCATTCAATATCTTCTTTATATGATAAAAAAAATATATATATTTTTATCTCTATTCCAAGCAACAACACTTAGACATAACATATGTCATCCCTGTCTGCATGTGTACATTTTTGATAGTAAACAAACACAGATTTAAAAAAGAAAAATTGAAGGGAAATCACTGTCATGAATCCTGTAAGACCAGAAATTTTCGCTCGCATTTTAATTTCGCGAATTACGTGAGAGCCAAGATTCACCAAATTAAAATGCAGGCGAAAGTTCTTTTCTACACTATGATACACTGAATACCAGTAGCAATTCGCAAAAATTTTATGCCTTGAGCATTGCCATCGGCTTTAATTCGCAAAAATGTCACGCCCTGAAAACTGTTTGCTTTACAGTAGTGGTTCTGGCACCTACACACTGTACCCTTTAATAATATGAAGACACTTTGCTCCTGCATGATTGCTCTGGTCTTATTTTCTCAGAGGACACAGAGTTGGGGTTAGTGTTGTGATAGGTTTTAGGTTTAGTTTGATGTGAGGGTTAGGATTACAGTAGGTTTATGGTTATGTTTGTCGGTAGAAATTATGTTTTGCTTTAATAGCGTGCAGATATTCCATGGGAGCAATTGTCACAGGAGCAAATGTCATGAAACCAGAGACTGCATGGTAAACATGAGCAAGTGGACTGTATGAGCAAGACTAGCTGTTCCTAAAGGATTTTTTCCCCCCTTGCCCACAACTTTCACAGTGAACTGCAGACAAATTGACCCAACACTAATTGCTAGCATTCATCCAATACAGACCCAAATTCATACCATGTAAACCAATATTGATTAAATTATCTTTTAGTTTCCCACACTTGTGTCTATGCCGTGGTATGGGGTGACAGAACACAGTGTATATGATATTAGCGCGGTTGTATGTGTCACTAGGAATTACGCTGTGGAGCAATTAAAATGGGTCGCAATTTCATCATTTACCTAGTCAGATGTGGTTTCTTAATGCCTGCATGCAGTATTGATTTCATGCTATCTTACAGTTTCCATTTTGCTACGTGCTCTGTGGCACAGTTTTTAACTCTATACATATGTGTCTGTAAGATGAATTTCCAAATTTGATCTAACACAAAATTTATTATGCTTGCACACATCTATAGGTTCATTGATGAAATTCAGAAGGGTTGTGTACATTGTGTGCAGCTGTATAGACAGTGTAGATTTGTCAAGTGCTAGTCTGAATTTTCAGCATCAGTTTTCATTCTAGTAGACGCCTGTCATTCAAGTAGACTACTCTCATTTAGAAGTATACACTCTATCTCTCGAGAGAGTGTTGTGTGTTTATCTCAGAGGCTTGTCATTTTAGAGCACATATTTTGCATGGAATATGATTTGCTGTACATTATAGTTACCAGGAGTGCACCCATCCCAGTTCTTTGAATGATGCCAGGAGGCTGTAGGATTTGGGGTTACCCATTTTTTTTTTTTTTTTTTTGCCCCCACATCTTGTTTTAATAAGAAATTCAATTCAAGAAGTATGAAAAGGTCAAAGGTCAGAATT
This sequence comes from Diadema setosum, assembly GCA_033980235.1. Classification (NCBI taxonomy): domain Eukaryota; kingdom Metazoa; phylum Echinodermata; class Echinoidea; order Diadematoida; family Diadematidae; genus Diadema; species Diadema setosum. The sequence continues at coordinate 10,986,060 of CM067072.1, read as the reverse complement.
CAAGGTTGCCAAAATTTTGTGAAGATACCATTTGTTTGTCTTTTATACCACTAGATGTAAAGTGGGTAGCAACATAATTTGCATTGAATAGAAATACATTGGAAAATGAGAGTTTTTTTTTTTTTTTTTGTTGGTTTGTTTGAGATATCATTGGTATACATTGTGTGAATTATAAGTAAATGAAGTGCACTGACATTGGCCCAGAAAGAAGAGTGGATTGTGGAAAAGTTTCCTCTCGTACAGTCATGCATGTATGTACACCAAAAAGATCTCATGCAGACCTGATAACCATATTGCATTAAATGTCTCTTTTGGGTAACATCTTTCCCGTGTTGCTGAGAAAAAAAAATATGAATTTTCCCCTTTGCGTTATTTTATGAGATCAGCTTTTCATGCCTCTCCTTTATATCTCAGATTATTATCTGCATGTCCTGGAGTAAGAAAAAAAACAACAACAACATGTTGCCAGCTAGTTCTCTGGTCATCAAATGTTTCAATTGTGAGGTGTTCATGAAATTCTATCAGTCATATGCACTGGGCCATTTATCTCAAGCAGGTGCTTGGCATAAAAATGTCATTTAAAGTTGCATGGACCCTTGAGCAAGTTTTAAACTTGTAGTAACAATGGCATAGCTGATTGCTCTGTGTTTCGAAATACAATTTCTAGAAAGTCAGAGGAGAGAAGGAAGATTTCTTTTTTTTTTTTTTTTTGTCAAGAAATCAATGGCAAAAACTGGGGGCTGGCATATTGCAGACAATGTGTCTCTTAAGTAGAGTTTTGAGCTTTCTTTGTAGAGTGCTCCTGTCTGTATGGATGGTATTTCTCCTTTAAAAATCAATTTGTCATTCATAATGTAGTTTATTAGATTAGATCTATCTTCCTTGTTGATGAGCACTCAGTCTGGTTTCTTTACACTTTGTCCTCTTTTTACACCGATGCTGGTATGGTATAAAGTAAGAATAAGATGCACTCTTAATGCTTAAAGGGAAGATAAACCCCAAGAACAATGTGGATTGAGTGTAAGCAGCAACATTAGTAGAACACATCGGTGAAAGTTTGAAGAAAATCGGACAATCGATGCAAAAGTTATGAATTTTTCAAGTTTTGGTGTTGGAACCGCTGGATGAGGAGACTCCAAAGGTTATGACGTATGAGTGGACTACAATATCAAGAAAATATAAAGAAAATACTACAAAAATCCATTTTTCATGAAAATTACAAATTCCATCAACTTGATATTGACATATGTTAGGGGTAGCAATTATTCCCCCTGCTTTCTGAAAGCGGTTGGTCCACTGCTCTTTCATAATTCTAGAAAAGTGAATTTTTGTTGAATATCCTTTATATTTTCTTTGTATTGTTGTCCACTCATACGTCATATCCTCTAGTAGTCTCCTCATCCAGCGGTTCCAACACCAAAACTTTAAAAATTCATAACTTTTGCATCGATTGTCTGATTTTTCTCAAACTTTCACTGATGTGTTCTACTAATGTTGCTGTTTTCACTCAATCCACATTGCTCTTTGGGTTTACCTTCCCTTTAATTGTCAGCTGGGAATGGTATTCTATTGTAAGATCTCTACATTATTCTTTTGTGCAGAAAAATTTAAAATATACATTGTACCTGGCAGAAAACAAAAATCACAGGTACCTGTATGTACAATGAATGGCATCTGGGATTAGATTATAGATGGCTTGCAGTAGCAGTAGCATCATATGTGGTTGTTCTCAGAACGGCTATTATAATGTTATTTCTTGGCTGAGTTCTTAAAAAAAAAGAAAAAAAGAAAAAAAAAAGTGAGCAAACATTCCGAGTGATCAGCATCTATCTAAAAATCTTCTTGATGTGTACTGGTGTCGCATTTCAATGTGAATGTCATTACTCTAATGGTATTGGGATTGGAGGGATCTACATGGTTTTTTGGCAATCACCAAAATTACAATTCTGTCACTTCCAAAGAACAGTGAAATAGATAAGAACAGGTTGGGGTAGCTCATATGGGAAGTGAGCAGGGAAGGGAGTGGTAGATAGGTAGCCTTGTTGACAGCTTTCTGGCTAATTTATCCAGTCTTTTTCAGTTAGATTCATCTTATTTTTGTGTGCCATATCATACTCAATCTTTATATTTTTTCTTTGTCTTGAATCCAAAGGTAAAAGAAATGGTGATCGGGAGTAGTGAGGTTTGAGATACAGGTGTAAAGTATTTTGGTGAAATATTTTTTTTTTTTTTTTTTTTTTTTTTGAAGAGGGGGACAAAATGTGACCTTGCACCTCAAAACAAACAAAAAGTCGCCAGACATGAATTTTTAGTTAAGACCATATTCTGAAATAGCAGACTTTAAGCTTTAAAATGATGTATAACTCAAATCAAATGGACTCTCCTAACCTATCTAAATATTGGAAAGAAAGCACAAACTCAGGAAAAGTGTTAACTGAGAAAAGAGGCTCTGAAGTACAGTGTCTATTCAAGCGCTTAATCTGTACCAAACCGTGCTGTCTCAGCGATGAATGGGACAAAAAACAGGAAGTAAACTACCAGAGTAACAACAATGAAGGAATTATCAGATTAAACTGAAATTAAAGATGCCTCATTAACACATTCTGTCCATAATTAATGCCAACTTTCAAAGCAGTAACACTATCCTCTCAAAAGTTATTAGAGTTGAAAGTGAAGAGTGTGGACAAGGTTTTTTAGAAATGAAAAAGGGATTCTAAAAACACACCTAATCACACTATTCTACCAAAAATGTTCGAGATAAACTGCTAAAAAACACTCTTTCCTGCCCGGTTTATGATACCAAATTTTAGTATAGTGTAAAAGAATACCCGCTCATTCAGAAAATATGAAAAAGTCAAGTTCGGCTAGGTTGACCCATTTCACTTATTTTCAGTCCTCACGCAAAATCAGTGTGTGCGACTTTATGTTCGTTTTGAGGTGCACGGTCACAAATAGTAAAATGATAAAAATCAACAGAAAGTCTGAAAGCCAGGCTATCATAGACATTGAGGAGAGAATTTCATATTTATTGGAATACGCTCTGCTGGTTACAAAAAGTATGGGGAATTGAGATTGATGAAGAGGAAAGAGAGAAAGAGAGTGTGTTGTGTGGGTAATTGGATGAGAATTGTATTTCCCTATAGATATGGCACTGTAATGTAGAAGATGTAGAGAAGATATCAACGAGGGGACAGAGACCTGTTTCAGAATGTAGTTTCTGAGGCAAGCATCTAAACTCGTTTAGAGTTTAGTCACTGAAATACAACTGTACTAAGGCAAAGGAAAATTATCACTGACCATTAACTGCTACTTAATGACAAGCCATACTACAGTACATGCGTGCCACAATATGAAATTCTTGTTGTTTACGCATCATATTAATAAACTCAGTCTGAATTATGCTTTCAAGAGTATACTGTAAAACATGATAGATTCGTGGCATGAAATTATAGCGAATTGGAGCCAACGGCCTCTTTCTTGGCATGAAATTTTTGCAAATTGCCACTGGTGTTCAGTGCATACAGTGTAGACAAGAACTTTCGCGTGCATTTTATTTTCGTGAATCTTTTTGCTCGTGAAATTCGCGAAATTAAATGCACGCGAACATTCCTCGTACTTACTGTAAAGAAGCTTATGTATTTGTATGCATGCAAGGAAGGTGATGGAGGTAGAGACAGGTCAAGCTGAGCTTCATCTTTTCAATCTGTTCAAACCAGAATTGAGCAAAACTCCGGTGGAGAGCATCTCTGGACCATGATGATTTGAGAATTTATATGCTTTAAAAAAATGCCCTTCAAGCTTACTCTCATGCATTAAAAAATGACTTATTAGTTTGCATGAAACATCTTTTGAAATATTTGCAAACAAGTCAATTGTAAGTGTGAAACTTCTCAGAGATGTTTAAAGGGGGGGGGGGGGTGGAGGAAGAATCAGTGACTTGTTGACTGATGATAACATCAGTTCCATCCAGCCTGGAAAATGGTAACCCAGACACCAGCAATATTGATGAGCAAATGGAAGATAATGATCTCGATGATGAGTGCAATGATTGTGTGAAAATCAGATGACCCCATGAGGTCATTCTGATGAGGTCATACTTGCATGGGTCTGTGTCTCCCATTCTCACCTCTGCTGAGGAGGTTATAATTTTGCTGACATTGGTTTGCTTGTCTGTCTGTCTGGAATTTTTAAAGCAGTTTTAGTCTCTACATGCAAGAGGCACTTCCTAGAAAGGGTGGATTACATAAACTCATTGTGAAACCAAGGAGCTACGTAGAATAGTCTAAGTGACTTCTTCTGAGTCAAGTATTCATGACAGTTTCTATAAATTTTGTGATATGTTTAGTAGTTGTGATTTAATGGATGTCTCTGGCAAATTTTGATGGTCCTTTTCTGTATCGCTTGTTCAATGCTCTATGAAGGATGTATTATTTGTTGTTAGACTTACTGACAGCTCACTCTGTTGTATTCATTAAAGATGCTAAAAACTAATGGATGAGTAGATATATCAGTGCTTCAGTTACATCATTGACAGTGAGCACACTCAATTAGAAAGATAATTAAATGCACTTTACATTGCACCATCTCTTCAATTACAATTATCTGAAGTGCATTAAATGGAAGTAAAAGAACTAGGGGGAAAATGTTCAGTCATGATGATTTCTTGCTACCGTGTGCTAGCCCTCTTCTATTCTCCTGAAATTATGATTGGAATACTTTCAAATACAAGTACCTGCAAGAGCAAAAATCATTATCAAACCACCCAACTCCCCCACCCCCTCCAATTTTAAAATCTCGAGCTATAGATAGATGAACAGTGCTTATACGGAGGAAGAACTTTGTTGTAACAAATATTAAACTATGAGAATGTAATGAGCCTGTATGTCGTGGGCAGGATTACATCCTACATTTCTACATTTTTCCCGGCTACTTCCTTTCATCTTCATTATATTTTCAGTGTGCATATGCAGTATACTTGTAGACTACTGCCCGAAGTTGAATTCAAAACGATGAAACCTACATGTCGTAGGATTTTAATATTATCAGTACATGCTGCACAGCTGTGGTCATTGTGCATATTCAAGAGATTTCTAGTCTTTATATGAATACGGTTCCCTGCAGGGATGAGTCTACCAAGAAAAATAATATCTGTGAAGCCCTCCATTTCAGGATAATCCATACTTTCATGCAGACATAGAGGAAGCCAGATTTTGTTCCCGTTCTCTACATATATATTTGTTCATTGTGATTCGTGTTATTGTCAAAGCTTATACCGTCTGTTCTCATTATGAATGCAAAAGAAAATGGCATATCCACCTTTAAATATTAATAGTGCTGTTGTTGTTATTTTTTTCTCGGCTTTTTACTTTGGCATGGTGTGCAAATAAAAGCATAACACCCCGGGCGTGCTCGATCTATATCACAGCTGAAGCTCCCATTTCTGCCATTTCCTTTTGCCTCCGCCAACACCGAGCCGGGAAGAAAAGCAACACGCAGTGAGATGTACCTGTGGCATCATCACTAATGCATGCCCCGGCCACCCGGGCAGAAATGCGGGAGGAAGAGATTACGGCGTGAATAAATGATGGCCATCCATGGCCGTTTCTTGACCGAGTCGGCCACATAAGAGGATGCACAAATGTGGATGGATGATCCTCTCTCTAATGATTCAGTCTATTGTCGTGTCGTGGTAAAATGATACCGGTACCTATAAAGCACTCATTGCCACACCCTCTTGGATAGCTACCCTCATCTCCAAAGACTGCTCTCATCTGCCTTTGAATGAGTGATGGAGGATATATCTCTAATAATCATAATAATAGCAATAATAATAGTGATGATGATGATGATGATGATGATGATAATAATGATAATGATAATAATAATATAATAATAATATTTATGCTTTGCATGTTTGCTGACTAATCATGTTCCTACAGTGTAGATGTCTGAATTTACAAGCAGAGTCAAAATCAAGGCATTCCATGTGGTCTGCTACAGCCTGATTTGACTTGGCACTGACATCAATAGCACTGTCGCTTCATTCATTTTCAGAAATTATGACAATTCATTCTGTGTTGATTTTAATGCATTGATATGAGAATGTGATGTCAGATTTAGAACATATTGACCATCCATCAGATTTTGCATAGCTAATGAGTAGTGGTTCTTATTGAAACTCAAGATTGAAAAGTATTATACTTGATGGAGGGGAGGGGGGAGGGAGAGGGGGAGGGGAGGAGGAGGGGGAGGGAAAGGGAGGGGGTAGGGGTGTGACAGCTTAGCTTACTGAAAGTTACAGCAATACTGGACATGTGTTAGATGAAGGTTGTATCAATTTGAATGCCAGTGAGTCATCGACTATGTATGACCGTCTTTGAGGACTTTGAATTAGTCATCATGGTCTCGTATGATCATATCCATGTTGTTTGTCCTGTGTATAGCCTTGTATGTGTCCTCTTTTGTTATTAACAAACACTCACATACACCCACACAATTACAGCTTAGTATTATTGTGTGTGTGTGTGTGTGGGGGGGGGGGGGGGCATTTTCAATTGTCTTGGAGAAAGCAATGCTATTATGCCTACCTTCATCAGAGGTACGGAGAACCTTAAAAAAAAAAAATCTTGAGAACATGGGACTGTGAATCTGTGAACAAATTTGAGCTGTATTGCTGTAATCTATGGTGCAGTCCTCTGTCTGATACAATGTGTAGGTCTTCTCAAAGGTACTGATGGAAAGCACTTCGTGAGTGACTTTGCCAAGACGTCATTTGTCATAGCTTTCCCCGCTTTCCTGGTGTGTTATGTCTGATTGGTCAAAATTTGAGATGATTTTTTTTGTTCCTTGGTTCGTGCCTTCACGGTGTTCTTCTGACGTCAACTGATGGCATTAAACTTAAGTCTAATTCTTATGTAGGTCTAGAAAGTGCCTTTGAAAGTAAAAATCCAGAGTTTGTACTCTCATGGAAATCAGCAACAACAACAACAACAGCCTCAAATGTACAGTCTGCCAAGAAAACATTTGTTTTAGTTTCAACTAAAGCTAAAATATCCCCTTCAGTGGTAGAGAGAGATGATAACGAAATATGGTTGTTAGCAATGGTTTGAATGTAAAAATTTGCATTCGTAATGGCTTGATTGTGACCATTTTTTCCATCTCTGTTGCATCTCATTTGGAAATATGCTTGTAGGTGTGGTTCTCACAGTAGTCATCTTGTCCAAATAGACACTCTGTCAAAAGAGGGCAGCATGCATGTTTGTATGAACAGGTGGAGAGCATCTTGTAATGCATCCATTCTTGTCTGCGGAATGTTCTTATGTGTCTGTTATGCCAATGTAAAGTGAGATTTTGCCATATACACTGTCTGGTCAGGATTAGAGGGTATTCTGTATAATGTGTCTGGAAATGGAATATGCTGCATGAAATGTGTGACTGGCTTCATGAATTCTGTATTTCCTTTTCTAGTCAGCCATCCAGATCAAAAGAAAACATGTTCTAGATGTTGTTACTACATAAGGTAAGAATTAATGAGCATTCAGATGACATCACTTTGTTATACAGACAAATTATGCATCCTTGCGGACTGCAGCAACAAACAAAGGCAATAGGAGAGTGTAGGGTGTCAGAGCAAGTGTCTTTCTTCAGGTTAATGTTTCTCAACAGCAATGCTTAGGCTTTCTACAGCAAAACATTATAGGCTGTTGTGTTAGTCGGGGTTCTGATTGAGTTTATTCTAACTGATACTGCACAGCCTGTCATCTGATGCCTTATTGCCTTACAATGTAAATACAAATTCACGAATGACAATGTTGTCCCTTTTCCTGCACTAAAAGTACATCGCATTCAAACAGTGCATTCATACAATCCATTTCTTGTTAGGTTTTTTTGCACCCTACCAAGAAGTTGGCTTCAGTGCCCAATGAAATCGTGCATTTCAAGGCTCATAGATACATTCATGTGTTTCTCCACTGGTCCAGCAATCCATTTACTGCCCTCCAATTTTCTTTCTTCCCCCCCCCCCCCCCCCCCCCCCCGGGGAAGGTGGGGGGGGGGGGGGGCAGTTTGTAAGGAGAGCATGCCTAATTCATACAATTCCTTGTACAGCACACTTCCACCGTCTGTGGTATTGACCTGTTGCCTTGACAACAGTGACAAAACTCTCACATCACAATTCTCATATTATTTTTTTCTCCCCCATAATCTCTCCTTCCTTCGCTCCCTCACTCCCTTTCTTTCTCTTTCCTCGTTTTTTTTTTTTTTTTTTTTTTTTCCATTTTAGCAGTGTCTGGGCTTGTATAATCAGCAATATCTATGCAGTGCAGTGGTAATACGAGACGGGGATTGGGAATTTGGATTAGTGCTCTGAAATGCAGTTTGCTCGTGGGGGAAGAGAGAAAGAAGCATGCCAGTTACCCGCATAATGCCGAGGAAAGGTAGAAGAAAAGAAGGCGCTCGCTCTCTCCCTCTCTTGAGAGAGATTCTAGGACACAGAGAACTTGGGTTTTTTGGGGGAAGAATTTCGAGGACTTGGCATCACAAGTGGTGTGGGAAGTTGTTCAGCTCCAGGTAAGAAGATATTATTTCAGAGAATGCCAGTTGTTGTTGTTTTTATCTACTGCTGATGAGTTTGTGAGGTTCCGTCGGTTTTCTTTTTGGAAGCGTGTTCAGCGGTTGATGTGAATGTGGGTACAGTATAACATGAGACCATGTATTTTTATAGTTAAACAAGCCACAAAAAAAGGGTGGAATTGTCCTCGTGAGGTGCTTGTCTGTGACTTGGCAGATTTGCAGAGTTACAAAATTGAATTTACATAAATACATAGTTCTTGTGTAGTTGCCAATGTATCGCAAGGTTATACTCTGTCATATCTTAGTATGAACTCTGAAATGGTTGATTATAAAATCAATGATTCTTTTGATGAAATGTGCTGTTACGTTGAATTGAAGACTAAAAAAAAAAATAAAAAATTAGCAGATTTGTTTTTAGAATTTAACTCTTTATGTGCCACGTTCGCACGTCTGACTCAGTCAATGGCATGCCAACTTCGCATATTCTGCTCTAACGCACACACCCGCCCAAACCGATCGATAATTCGCCAAATGCCACAGTACAATGAAAGCAGTCCTCGCACTTCCGTTCTTCTTACATATGGCTTGTATTTTATGTCGTGATTGACTATCAAGCAGTGTTCTCTACTGGATACGCATGTAAATTTTAAGTTTTCGTCACTGTTTTGTGTGCAAAAGTCATGCCTTTTCAGTAATGTAGCTGCTGGTCATTTGAAAGAAAAACAATAATAGAATTGCCATACAATTTACATCAGAGCAAAGCTTGCATTTCGTCTAGAACTTTGCTGAGATGTACTTTATTCCCGGATTACCAGAAATCTATAGAAGTTACAGAGATTGGAAAAACAGAATGCTTTCCCAAAGCATGACTACATTGGTGTCTCGGAATAATGTGGCACACGGGGTTTCCACCATGGCATATAAAGAGTTAAGCATATTTTGCTTTTTAAAGGAAACTGTTGTAAAGAGGTGATGGGTTTGGCAATAGCATAACATAAAAGCAGATCTTTGAAAATTGAGAGGTTATGCATATCCTGAGATATCACATATTAGGCCAAGTAAAAAAAGAAACCAGTTTCTCGTCCTCGCGCGCATCGATTTTGGCCGCCGCATCAATTTTTTTACTATTTACTATTTTCAAAATGGCGCTGAAAATACCAAGAAATTCATAATTCTCGTCCCAGCACGCTCCCCGCCCGCATCGATTTTCAGTTGCCGCATCAACTTTTTTGATATTTACTATTTTTTAGGCCGCCGAAAAAAAATCGACAATTCACCTACCAATCGTGATGTCTCATTTCTAATTACGCCTTGAGTCCTCTACTTAGCTGTAGTACAGCTGTAGCTTCTGTAGTGCGTATGTAACGCATGCATTTCACACTGCGAGCTCGGCAAGAAGGAATGACCCACAAAGCAGTCGAACTGTAGTTGGATGGGCGCGCGGGCGGCCTGGGCTAGCTGCTGTGATGTACAGCGCACTCGGTACGTCGTGAACGCGATAGCGGCAACATTTTTGCGATCAATCGCTGATATTCCACACATATTTCGCGCATTGTTCGTATTTTTCCCCGTTTCTCATATTTCAAGCGGATACATTGTACTGTACAAATGCTTGTGAGGATTGTATTGAGTTTGTATACATGTTCATGTCATTGTGACTATGTGCATGTGTGTGCAGTGTCGGAAGGTACGGTGCCGGTGCAGTGGCCGTGCCACACCGTATTGGCAAAGTGTGCATGTCTGTAGCTGTACGATCCCCTGGTCTGTCAGCTGTCTGCACGCACGCATGAACACATTGGAATGTGTAGAAGCCCGTACACTCTGCTCTGTAACGTTGCATCTGACGGCGGTGTATTGTTCTATTTTGAAGAGAAAATGAATGCGCTTTTCCAGCAAATGTAGAATTATCAAATGGGTGTATCTACAAAATAAATAACTTTTCCACGGATTCTGGTTTGTCTCGTATTTCTGCGGGATACTTTTCTTTACAATGTAGATCTAATATTCACGGACACGGCCGTGAGTCGTATCATCTTTATACAATCATTCATCATCCAAATGATGAGTGATTATCAAATGTCTTTTTAGAACATGAAGAAACATCTTTAAATGTTTAATGCTATAATTGCCATATCAGTATTATTTTGACATCCATCTGCAATTGTACAAGCCAGTTTCCAGTTGAATGTGCAACAATTGTACTGTGAAGAAATGCAGATACATACCAGCTGTGTGGAAACAAAAAGTCACAAACACCAATAAATAAAGCAGTGTTTTGAATATCATGGAATTTATTTCAGTCGTACATTTGTTGAAAGACATGTTTTATACCTGTTTCAATTAATAGCACAATACATCAGGATTGCAAGCACACTGGTATCAGAAAGGCCATTACAACCGTTACCAGTATTAAGATGGTCATTTTCCCTTGACATCTGTAGTGGAAAGAAAAAGCAAATGTATTTCTGCATGCATGAAGTTTCATTTCAAGTATGGTACATATATCTATTTGTTTGAAAATGCACAGAGTGCAGGCAAGACGTACACTTGGGATCTGGTCTCTCATAACACAGCTACCAGAGTGATATTTCATTTCATAAATTGAATATAGAAAATTGGAAAGCCCTCTCTCGTTACCTTTCTCAGAATTACCGGAAGAGAAACACATATTACTTTCATTTTGACAATCCTCAAAAAATAGTAAGATATCAAATAGTAAGGACCTCCCTCATCGCCTTGCTCAAAAAAACCCGGACGAGAAACTACTATCTTTTTTTACTTGGCCTTATACATGTATTTGCAGCAGAGCAATCATGATTTTTTTTTTATTATTCAATTCACTAATTCATTCAATTTCAAGAAATTGTAATCCCCCTACCTGCGTGTCTACCATAAGTCCGAAAATAAGTGAATTTTGAAATTTTGTATAATTGTAATACAGCTTGATAATTCCTCATTAGTATTACATCTTGCCAACTTGATACCAAGAAACTATTTTTTTTTTTTAGATTTCGGTCAGATTATACATAATTTTCCATAAGTTGATGCTTTAACCTCAAATCTTGAGAAAACCATTCCAGGTGTTTTAGGAAGCTCTATGGTGGGAGTGGCCATAAAGTTAGATATATCGTGATAACCTTCTTCCAGAGAGATAATTTGTGTGCCATGCATATGACATGACCCATCTGTTGTGATTACTTTGAAATGTAATCTTTATTTTTCCTATTCAAAGAAATCATGATCTGTGGTTCTTGAATTGAATTTCCGATTAAGTTTGTAATGATAATACCCTCTTTTGTACAATGCTTCCAAGTCGTAGAGGATATTCTATTTTCATTTTTGAGAGGGGCATTATATTCATTTGATAAGGGTAATAATACTGATTGTGCTTATTATGATAATCCTGATAAAGATTCTTTTATCACTATGTAGCAGTAGAAAATTGTGTCAGTCGCAAAGACAATCATCTCGTGTGACATTTACACCTGTCATGATCGTTTGGGGTGAAGGAAGATATTACTTATTTACTTTAGCGATTATTTCTCCCCCCCCCCCCCAAGTACACACAGACACAGACACAGACACAGACAGACACACACACACACACACGCACACACACACACACACTCACACAGACTGGAACCTGTGTGTTATGCCCAAGATACTTCTCAAAGGCGTCAATCTGATTATTCTTATGAAATCCACCACAATGATTGAATACTGTATACGCCATATATTTCGCGAGTCTAAATTTTCGTGAATCGGGAATTCCCGACGATTTCGCGAGTGGTTAAATTCGCGATCGTGGAGTCCTGTACCGAACGGAGAAATGTACACACGTATGTCACATCCACATCGGGATCAGAGTCAATATTTTCATGAGTCTTTAATTTCGTGAATAGCACCTGACTCGCGAAAATCGCGAAAATAAAAACCTCATGAAATATTCGGCATATACAGTAGATGTGGTCTACATCAGCACAGCACATTATCTTCCTTCGACAAGGACAGGGTGTGATGCTCGAGTTATATAATTCATGTATAATCTTCAAGCATTTTATATATGCTGTTCATGGAAACTGCCGTGAGAAAACCAAGGAGGTTCGAGAGGTGGAGTTACAACTGACTATAATTATTCAATCAGCTGTCAGTTTTCTATGGATGGACAAAAGAATTCCACAGGTGCATTTGTGCCTTTGATGTTCGATGCTTGAAGCCGCCATCTTTCTGAGCAATCTGAAGATTCATTTTTTAACACTAACATGATATCGGGTATATGCTGCTCGTTTTAATGCAGTGAAATTTCACCTAATGATAAAGCATATAAAACAAAAGTCAATTCCGTTCAAAAATATGTGCAAAAGTGTAAATCTGAGCTGTATTTTGTGAAAGTGTTTGAAATTTTCCCCCCACGGAAAGCCGGTTTTATCACTTTTCTCCTTATTTCCGCCAAATGAAACTAATATGGTATCATCTTCAAGTATAGTTCTTTATAAATTACTATGTCAGATTAGCGTACAGACACGTACAGTTGAGCAATTTTGATATCTATTTCAGCAATATTTGAGCAATTTCTATTCGCGCACCCCCGTGCCTCTACCGTTGTCTAGTTACCGCCCATCATTTGTAAGTAGGGATAGCGAAAAGTAATTACCATCACAAAGACATATCTTCTTTATCGAATGTGGCTGGTGATTATGCAATGAGACACGAGTCAATTGTCTTTGCATCTGAGCGGCAGATCCAGTTTGACACGTACTTCAAATATTTCTGAGTGGCGGCTTCGAGCATGGGATCAAAGCGAATAAGACTGTTGTGACTCCATTTCTCGAACATCCGTGAGAAAACAGTGACAAGGATGCAAAGTGAGGCAGTCCGCTGGTCATGATGGAAGGCAACAAAAGGTGTGAACACCGTGTCAGATTCCACTGCAAGTTTAAAGTCCACGTTCCCTTGCTTTTAGGATTATCCCCCTATCTATAAAACAGGAAGTATGTTCTAAACAGTTGTGTGGTATCTTGAATTTCTCATGCATTGAGGGCTCATGCATGGAATGTTTGGATGGATAAGGTTCACATGGGCAGAGATATTGCTTGATTGGTACGTGTGCAAAATTATGGCCTCTTACCTCCAACATTCTGACAAATGACCCTTAAAAATATTAGGACGTAAGCTGTACTATTGCAGCTTCTGCATCTCTTTTTAAAAGTATATGCCCACAAATGCGTTATTTACTCATAAAGGAAAAGCAAAAGAAGAAAAAGTCCTCCATGAACCATTTGCCAAATGTTTCTCTTGTATGTTTGGAATGTTTGCATTTTGTGAAGAATTCTGCAGTAGCCGACCAAATCACATGTTACTTTCATGAAATGATAAATCTCTAGTATCCAGATACCTAATTTGGATTGATATGACTTCTAATCCATCATATAGAATATGATTGAAATATTTTACAAGCTTGTTGTGAACTCATAAACTGAGGAGCAGAATTTTGCTTGCATCTCTTTTGTTGTGAGTAGCATGAATGTTCTGTGTAGGCCCTTAATCTGTGGGATGATACATTAGGTCTACCGCCCTCTCTTGGCAGTGGTCAGTAAATTGTTGCCCAGAATTCTGTGGTGCGCTGCTTCTCTTCCACCTCTTCAGTACATGTACCAGCTATGTGGAATGTCCGTACTGTTTTCAATACATGGGGTATTATGAGAAGTTAAGCTGCAGTAATTGTAATGATGACAGCACATGTTTACGTTTTTATGTTGTTGTTTTTTTTTTTGAAACAATGCAGATTTTGTCACTGTTGATGTAGGCCATATGATTTGTTGAAATTTGGCAGTACAATGGATCATGGAATGTGGCATATTGGAATTGGTTCAATCACATACATTAGCCTAGGTTAGTAGATTACTGAACATAAGTATTAACTGATTTGATTGCAGAGAAGCATGCTTGCTTTTGACACCAAAGGCAGTATTACTGAGAATGTACTACAGCATCTTGTATTGAATCAGAGAGAAAAACAATGAGTAAGAGTGCAAGAAAAGGAATTCTGGTGAAATGGTGAAGAAATTTTAATTGTGGATGTCTGGACAACATGTAATCACTTAAAAAAAGTTTTGTTTGTTTGTTTGTTTGCATGTTTTTTTTAAATGCAAGTTTCCTGCTAACCCCTTGTTGACAAGTACAATATGTAGGGCCTATGTGGTGAGACCTGAGTAAAATGCCCTACTGACATAGCGGATTGTTGCAGGACAAGATTCATGGAGAAATGTGGAAAAACACAGTGTGCTGCCATCTTGAGAGCAAACAGGGCCAGGTCTACAGTTATGTAAAATGTAAAGTACACATATCCCCATCTATTTGAGCAAGCCTAGCCAGTCCTTTGAAAGAAAAATACTACATGTATGTTTTGGCCTGAAAATCACATTCATCAATTACAAAACATGAAGAAAACCGTTGAAACTCCTGTATGATGAAGATTGTGGACTCCATGTCCCATTATTGAGATAATTGAATGACTGTCACTCTATCATCATTTTACTTTCTGACTATAATTTACTGCCTTATCAAATTTGTATTAAATGTTGATTTTTTTTTTTTTTTACATTTCTAGCATTTTTCACACATTTTCATTGTTTGTGAACTCTGTTTTGTAAAAAAAAAAAAAACCCTCATATTTGACAATCACATCAATTTTTAATCAAGCCACGCAGGATAGTTTCATTCTGATGTGCTCCTCACCCCACAGCTGTAAGACTACTTAGGAGAATATATACTGTAAAACGTGATACAGAGACTCCAACCCCAAGCACCTTCTGATCTGGAGATTCTCCCGCCTGAAACCCTCAGCAAACGGGAGACTCCAACTTGATGTGTGCGAAGCGCGAAATTCCCAGGGTTCTAGATGCTCTCTGGTGCTATCTAAGGCTTATTTTTTCAACATACGATAGAAATAAGTAAGAAATCCTTTCCAACGGGAGACAAAGAGCCAGGGCGGGAGAAATTAAATTTCAAACGGGAGAACGGGAGATTTTGCAAATATGGGTTTTCGACGGGAGATCTCCCGTCGAAAACGGGAGAGTTGGAGTCTCTGCGTGATATGTTCGCGGCATGAAATTTTTGCGAATTGCAGCCAACGGCCTTTTTCACGGCATGAAATTTTAGTATAGACAAGACCTTTCTTGTGCATTTTAATTTCAAGAGCCTTGGCTCTCGTGAAATTCGCAAAACTAAAATGCACGCGAAAATTCCTCGTTTTACAGTAGCAGCTTGTGACTGGAGTGTTTCCTCTTCAAATGAGGGGCTGAAGTTGGGAGTCATCAATACGAATCCATGCCCTAGAGAAGAAAGCTATATAGGATTGGGATGGGTAAAGGGGAGACAATTTTGATGACGGATGGAGTGATAGAGAACCATGTATGAGTTCAGATAGCTCGCCCTCATTCCAATATATATCGGGAAAGAAATCTGAATGCCCTTGAGTAAGAAGCAGTACTGTGTGGTAATTTTTGTCCTCAAATGCATTCGTAAGTATCTTTATCCCTTTCTCTCGCACTCTCATAGGCCTATCTCTTTCTCCCTTTTTTTCACCCTTTTCTTCTATCCCCTTTTTTTATTGTGGAGTTCCCCCGAGCTGTGTGGATAGAAATGGATTCTCCCTAGAGTGCTCTGATCTCCTCCTTCCTGTCTTTTGATACAATGGACTTGACTCAAGGCTAAGCTGCAGACAATTGTTTGCAGCTTGGCAAACCTCCTTCTTTACTGTTCTGTGCAAAAGACAGGCTTGACTTACACTATTTACAGGCTTGACTTACACTGTTTGCCTTTACGCCTTTTACTTACCTTTATAGCCCCACTAATACCTGGACAGATGCCATTCAGTGTGATTCAGAAATAGTATGCAACTGTCTTTTCTTCTTTGTAGAGTGTGCTAGAATGCAAAGTCTTTTTTACAGTTTAGCAGGGAAAATAGCTACTTGACTTTCAGGAAAATTTGATTACTTCTATATGGTTATAAAATAAAAGGAAAAAGAAACAAAACAACAACCCAATAACCAAAAGGCAATATTATACAAATGATACACATCAGTGAAGGCATGAGTAAGAATTACCCCACACAAGGTAACTTTTCACCACATACCAAGACAATCCCTGTTGAGATTAAATTTAACTGTGTGTTGTCATTAAGCCATTGTTGCTGGAAACAATATTTCATATTCATCCAGATGTATCCCTAGTTAGCAAATCTTTGAAAAGAGACACAAGAAAATAAGCATATCCCTGTTCTTTTAAACTTGTCAGTATGGTAAAGGCATAACTTTCAGAAAGAAAAAAAAATGTAATAGAATCGTGGTTGAGACCTTCAATATTCCGATGATGCTGTGAAGTATGAATCAAGTCACATTTAATACAGAGAAAATGATGACTCTTGCAAATTTGCAATAGCATAGTAATCTGCTCCCCTCCCCCTTCTTTACAACTCTGTATGGCATTACATGTATTCACAATACTGTGTTCTTCATTGCTGTCAGAGAAGAATAAGTATAACACTGGCAGGAGAGAGTTAAGACCAGATTACCTTTAATACCACAATGCATCTCCGGCTGGCCAAGTATCATGTCTTGCTGCGAGGTTAAATTTTCTTTGGATGAGTCGATAACCTTTTCTCCAGTTTCTTTCTGTGCAAGAGATGCGTTTAGTCTCTTTTGCAGACCCTAGAGATATGTTACATGTACATACATTATGTAGCATAGGTATGATGAATACTCTCCTTGTCATAAAAGAAAATAAAGTGAAGATGTTTTTTAGTTGAGCGGTTCTAATCATAAAATGTATTATTCAGACGGCACTGTAGGTTGACTTTTGCAGAACTGCCATCACGTAAGTTGCTTTTTGATGCTGTATTTAGCCAGATCTGTAAATGTGGAGAGCCACTTTGATAATGAAAATATTGATGATAATATGGAAAATTTGGCTCACTTATTACACAAAAGTTTGGAAGTGCTTTACAGTTCAAAATATATTGACAAATACAAACCAAATTAACATTTACAATACAATTGTTCAAGTTTGTAATAACTGCAGGTAAATAAAAATAAACAACTGATGTTTAAAAATGACATTAGATAGAGGTATGGATTTTAAAAGTTGGTAATTTTCTATATTTTTCCTCACAAACCAAATGTTAGTTTTAAACCCCTGTAGAGCACATTTAATATAGCAGTGGGTGATTTGCCATATTAAGATAACTCTCATATTTGTGAAATAAAAAGAAGCAAACTCATTTTTTCTTGTTGTCCAAGAGTCAGCAAATGTAAAACCATTTCCTCTGCAAAGTCCATGCTAAATTTTTACAAGGTCAGAACAATTTGTTCTGAAGGATGTAGTTCATTTTTGAAGTGATAGCATAACAGGAAATTAAGAGAAGATTTCTGTACAAGTGAACAAAAAACTTGTTCAGTCATGACATCACTGTACCTAATTTGTAGATCTGAGCCATACCAGTCACCATAGCAACATTTCTAGTTTCTTGTCTGATTTGATAAAGCTTTTACTGTTCCATTTGATTTTATTCCATTTACTATAAAAGCAATCGTAAACATGGAGAAGATTTTTCACCTCGGGAACTCCCAAGATGATTAGCCCGTGTGGATTGCTGTGTTCAACATTCCTGTCAAATGTAATTACTTTGCATCATTTTTACGTTCCTATGTTGTTCAAAAATGCTGTCAAAAACTTAACTCGTGATGATTAATGAGTAGTTTAGCTCCGTGTGGACACACTCGAAAGTTAGCAGTCTTAAAGTTTAGTCGATGATTAGAACCACGAGACTTCTTAGGGTTTATGCTCTATCCACGAGCCACGAGGGGGGGGGGGGTCTCCCCACTCGTAGTTTCGCTCTGTGTGGACACAATAATCGACGAGCTTGTGAATTAGCATGAACCTCTCTTCTCGTTCGCTTCAGAGTCAACCTCAAGCTGTGCTATTTTGTATGGGCATAAGGTCATAGCAAAGACTCTGCACTTTCGGTATAATCATTGCGCGGGATTCGCTCGTAAGTTGTGTCTTAAAGTTTAGGTGCACGTGTGAATCTGCGTCGTGAATTTTCGAGTGGAGCTTATCCTTGACAGTTACAAGTTTTCCACCTGAACTTAACTATTGAGATGTCCAGTAAGGGTACCTTGACTACAACACTCCTGTTATTTGCTTTAAAAAAATGGTTTGTTACAGACTTTATTGAATTATTCTCCAGGGAGCAGATCTCTGCTTCAAGAATATTTTGTTGTTGCTGTTGTTGCAAGGATATAGATTCAGTTTTTTTCTTGTCTCTGTTAGTGTTAACATCCATCCTAATGTGAGTCTCTTGTACTCATTTGATGAACACCCAAGATGATAGATAATAATGATAGATAAACAAGGGTGTAATCACGCGTTGCTTGGTCATTGCTACCGTGTTCGTTGTAACGGGAGTGCACTGTATTTTAAACTGTATTTTATACATGACAATAAATTATCTTGAATCTTGAATCTTGAATATGGCTGAGCATGCTGTTTTATGAGCACCCTCTAACAGTGTGCAGTGAAGTCTGATTGTTACAAGACTAGCTCATCATTTCAAAGGCAATAGTGGAACCACCTTGCTTCCTTTTTTGTTCCTTCTTAACTTGAAAAGAAGTACCTTGTCACATTGAGCACTGAATGGGTGAACCAAGGGAGCTTCTTTCTGGTTTGTGATCTTTACAAGTGGAAGAAATATAATTCTTCTTCTTCTTCTCTTTCTACTTCTCCTTTTGTTGTTGTTCTTCTTTTATGTCTTTTCCTCATTTCACCTTGGCAAGTCAGGCAGTCAGTCATGGCATAAAATGCAATTTCGTTTCTCAGTGAGGAAAACAAGGGTGTAATCACGCATTGCTTGGTCATTGCTCGGAGGAGGATGCTGGTGGCTGGAGGTGAAGACTAATCTATCTCGCATACAATAGGAAGTTCACAGCCATGGACAGTGTTGTGAAAAATGAATGCATAGGATTAGCTGCTACAAAGCCTTGCATATATGTAGGCCGAGGTTAATGTTGGCTGCATGTAACCACAATGATGTTTGGTACCTCTTCCTTGTAATGAGGCAGTAGTGTTAGTTCCTGCTTTTCTTTTCTATGTTTTTGAAGAGATTGAACTGTGCCTGAAAAATTGTGCACACCAGCCTGTTCTTACATGTGCGCTTGCTTCATAATTTGTCTGTGCTCTGGGGCTACGTGAGACCCAATTTGCCTGTATATTTATTTATTTTTTATTCTCAGAAGCAGTACTGCTGTGATTTTGGTCGGGGAAATTGTGCAAGGGCATTGCTGCTGCAAGCCCTTCTATTTGTAGTTGTGCCCAACGTGCCCTTGTGAGATGCTGATAATCTGTTGGATTACAATGTGGAGAACTGTATGATACACACCACTGGATTGTAATGATGTATGTGTAAACTGGATTATATCAGGGAGCACCAGATTATGTCATGACCTACGACCAGAGCTGCTGCAAAGAGAAGAGAAATATATGTTCGGTTCACTGGCTCCCATATCCGATCGACAGGAAATTATCAGAACTGTGCCTCCGAACTGCAGAGGTCATGCAAAGAGCCTTGTCAACAACCCTGCAATTAGGATTTGATATCCATGACGTAAGGGCCTAATATCAGCTATTATCTAGAGCTCTGCTATCAAAGGGACTACAAACAAAAGCCGAACCCACAATGGTGCACAGTTTCCAATTCATGAAGGAGCCCGTGCCTATGAACTCTTTGAGTGAGCATCCCTGTGGAAAAGTGCACTGTGTGGAGTTCGAAATAATTGGGGCTGGCTAATGGGAAGCACTCTGAAGTAGAAGTGGACCGTCTGTGTGTGTGTGTGTGTGTGTATGTGTGCATGTGTGAACGGGTCAGTCTGTTTGTTTTCTTCCTTCTACTGCCTGGTGTCACGTGACTGCCCGACCGGATGCCGCACCGAAACATCCTGAGTAGGACCCAATGAGCGCTATCTCGTAATGTGACAATCGGAGCTTCCAGTGGTAGAGTGGTTGGAAGGACACACAAGCAAGTCAGTCGGCCAGCCAGCCAGCCAGCCAGCCAGCCAGCTAGCTAGTGAGCTAGAATGCAGCCTGTAGGAAGCATAGCCAGTCAGTGACACAAGCAGGGAGGGCAGAGTTTGACAGTGGAGTTGGGTTACACTATACCAGACGCGGACCGTCTACCAGTATGCTCAACCTCCGTGTCTCCACATTGACCTTACCGCAACCAGAGACGCTCCTTCGCTGCCTGTAGATGTAGTGGCACATAGCACTTCACTCGCTCTGTCTGCAGGAGAGAAAGGAAATTTGACATCAGCTGGTACCGAAGGGGGGAAACGAAGGAGAATGCGAACAAATAGATCTAATTGAAAGTCTCGTATTTCCATCAGAAGGTGCTGACAAGGTAGATTTCACCCGTATCCCCCATGTGTGGATTTTTCATTGCTCGTGACATTGCTGCATCTGCAATTTTTATGAGGAGTTATTGAAGGAGCTTTGCTAATAATCACTTTTGATGCATACGCGATGGTCGGGTATATCCACAGTGTGCATTTCTTGATTGCCTGTAATAGAAGGTCCCGAAGCTGGAAAGGGAAAACAACCTGTGCCCAGGACGGGGCTCATTGGAACATGCAATTATGTAATTTGTGACAGGCGGGCAAGGCATGATTCGCCGTGCATGCAGCACACAGTTCTTCGCCAAAACTCAGCATTCATCGCATGAGTCAGCCGATTGTGGCCCTTTGGAGGGAAGAGAGCTGTGCGTTCTTGGTCGTGTGCTACAAAATAATGTGATGACAGAACCACTTACATCGCCATCAAAAAATCCTGTACTCCTGGCAAATACATCACTACCATACGGAGTTGGGCTTTCTATCTCTAACCCGCTACCTTTTTCCATCCCCCTCCCCCTCTCGCTCATTCGCTTTCTGTCTTTCTGTCATTTTGCCTCGTTTTCTCTCAGTCCCACCAGCTCGCCCAAGTTGTGAGCATCTAAACCTGCACCGCCCAGCACTGGTGCACGGTAACCTAATCTGCAAAACATTCTCTGGCAACATCACTTCTGATCTGCGCTGAGGAGGCAGTGAGAGACAGCATTCAATGCTCTCCGTGCATCGCGAGGCTTATCAAACTTCCCCCCTCATTCAGACCTTCTCTCTCTCTTGTTTCTAATCGCTGGATTCTCTTAATTTGAGGTACCCGGCCGACACGTGTATGAACAGCTGTGTGCGTGTGTATGCAATGTCGTTTTTCGCTGGCAGAGGGATTCCGTCTGCCACCATCGCCCACGAGGGTTTCCTGTTGTGACGTTCGCGGGGCCTCCCTCCCTCGCCCCATCACCCCCACGCCAAGAGCCAACCCCATCTCAACGATGATGGCTGCTGTTCTGATGATGCATTTCATGAGTTCAAAGCATCTTACAGCCATGGACAGAGCTAGCTCCCTGACATGTGTTATACTGTGATTGTGACCCAACTCATCCTACCCATAGACTGGAGACAGTCTTCTCACTCCATTTGATTAATTACCATTTTTGACACGTCTTCATGGTTTCATTCTTCACAACTGAATACCACAGATGAGGCTGTGTTGTGTCGACATATATTTTCACTGTTACTAAAGTGATGGCCGTTGTGTCTTAAAAAGACTTGGTGTGGCTTGAATTGTACCTTACACACCTTATATCTATCGAAGTGGATGTTACTGATCTGCCATTCAAGATGATGTCCAGTCTTGACTGCAATATCGTCATGTCTCTGGGCCAAAGGAGGCCGCGGGCACGTGCACCATGCCATATAAACATTGTGGTAAGTGGAGTCATCCTTGATTAATGATAATGCCTGTACATTAAAACACATGGGAAATTTTCACACTTTTTACGTGACCAGAAACTAGCGCCAGAATAAAAGCATGCAAATATTTTTGCTACTATTATAATGTCTTGATTCTGCAGAATAAAAGATATGTGACGTTCATCTACTCCGCAGAGCCCGAAAAAATTACTCTCGCAGAAATATTCACTTTTACAGTATTTCATATAGATGTCTGAATCATCTATGGGTTTGTGGAATCCTCTGTATGCAAGTGATGCTCGTGGTAAGAGTATACCTTCTGAGTGGTACCTGCAATGATATAGCATAGTGTAGCATATATCGTAAATACTTGGTACTTAATGGTTTTGATGACTCGAGGTTTCCTGATTAGATTGGTTGTCAGTATAATTATATTTGAAATTTTAACATTTCAGACTTATTTGAAATTTCAAACTCGTGTCACATCCATATAGATAACTACTTTTAAAACTGCTAATTATGCACAAACTGCACCATGCATTTTCTTCTGACTTTTCTCTGTCATTACTTTATACATGGCTTGTATACAGTGTCTGTATTTTGAGAGAATGGTGCAATGTGATGAAATACTGTCCCAGTTGTAGCAATATTTGTGAAGAAAGATGAAATATCAAAAGATATTGGGTAAAAGTTGTTGAGGCTTCACTTTGAGGCAAAATGATTGATGAAAAATTGTAGATTTTGTTATTTGTTCAAATTTCTGATGCAGTTTTCCCAGAAAAGTGTGACAGAAGGCAATGCCCTGTTTGGGGGAGGGGGGGGGGGGGGGAGGGGTGATGGTATATTATACGCCCCATCAATAAAACACAAATAAAGCAAATGTGGCTACAAACTGTACATTTCAAGGAAATTGACTAGACAAGCCTTTCATAGAATACCATGACGGCAAGTACCCATGGATGTCTGACAGCAAGGCTATTTACTTAGGTCATCATTGCTGTCTTTCGCTTCAGCTTCTTCTTCTGAAAAGGCCTTGTCGGTATGTGGGTGTTCTATAATATTCAGAGTAACTCTGAATGGATCAATGTTTAAAGACAAATGTGTAATACTAGACAAATGTGTAATACTAGTAAAAAGAATGAGCTGAGATGTCAGACTTTGCAGTTCGTACTGGGGATATAACCCCATAATAGATATATGGGAACTACTCAAAACTCCTGCGGATGCGGTCTAAATTCCATTATATATTCAGTATATGTTGTGAACGGACATGTGGCTGTGTAATATTGTTATTTCCCTCCATTTCACAACAAGCTGAATGCCAGTGATAAGATATTGTTGATATATAACCAAAAAAAAAAAGAAGCTTGAGGCATCCGTCAAGTGCGCAATGTAAATACCATGATCTTTGTTTGCATCCATGTCTGTGATGAGTACAAGGTGCAACGTATCTCGACTAACTTTCCCAGTCGTGGTCCTTTAAAGCGGGACCTCTTATCAACCGAAGGTGTTGACAATCCAGCGTGAAGAAAACAATGCATTTTGGTGTTTGCAAAAAATGGTGGAAGCTGTGGTCAGGAGACAAAAGCAGATGTAACAAAAGTCTCATCGTTGAGTCATGCCTTGTGGTCTGAAGGTGAGAGACCAGTAATGCCCTCTGTGGCTGTGAGGAATTTTGACATAATTCACTGTTTACTCTCCCAATGACAACAACTCCATCTATTGTCGTCGTCGTCGCCTACCCTGAAAGTTCCAAAGTTTCAAAAGTTAAAATGATTTGCGGCCTGGAAGCGAAGCTTGACAAGTGCTCCCACTTTATCTTTAAAACTTGATTTGCTACTACCGGGATGGAGGGCAGTATATAGCAGCTGTCATGGTACAAATTAGACGTACAAAATAGTTCTCCCCAACTTGCCATGCCTACAAAATGTCCAATTTCATGATTAGAGCGAACTGTTGTCTGTATAGATGCTTGGGGAAAGTCATATCATTATTGATAATTTCCTTGCACTGATAGGGAAACCCCCTTCAAGTAGTGAGTTTATTTGTAGCTATTTGAAGCCGTACCTGTCCACAGTATTGCATATAATCTGTGTGAAATGAGGGGTTGAACTCTCTAAATTCCTCAGATTGGAAATCCATCCATAGAAAATGTATAAGATTGTGATGAGGTACCAACTCAAAATAAGATTGAGACGAAGATTGACTTCTAGATCTATTAGATTGAGATTTTCAATATTTTTTTTTTTTTTTTTGGGGGGGGGGATTGGTCTCTCATTTCAATATAATGAATTTAGCAAGAATATTATACATTGTACTGGGAAGTGTTTTTCATTTAAACTATCATGCACAGGCTTTATGCACAAAATGCAAATATGTGATCATTGTTATCTACCATATATCCCCATGTTGTAAAGTAACTGCCCTGTACCTTGATCTCTGCAGTAGCTATGAACAAACACTCACATTTGGGAAAAAAAGTGTACATGACTGCCTCAAAGAGAATTGAATGTTACTCATTGTGATGCAAGACGTTCTGTCTGCCATGCTCTGTGATTCACAGCATATGTGCCGGAATATTGATGCTTGGAAACTTTACCACTTCCTTGTTTTTTATGTTTTTTTTTTTTTGTAATGCTTCTTTTGTCAGAGACTGATAAAAAAAATTCAAAATATGCGGAAAAACATACTTTTGCAATGCCCTGTATCAAATACTCCGGGTCAAGAAATATCATGCTAACTGCTATCATTTTGACACAGAATACCAGCAGTTGACAGTCAACTATGAACTCAAGTGAATGTCACAGTCAATACTGTTTTTTATATTCAATACGCCAGCTCCACAAACTCATGTTTTCGTGAGTATTATTTTTTGTATTATTTTTTTTTCTTTTTCTTTTTTTAGGCCACATGATCAAGAATGTACAGTGTCAACTATTGAAGGGAAAATCATGTCTTTGGTAGATCTGCTAAACAGACATTTTCACTAGCTAATTGCACTCCAGCTGTAGGGATTCCTGACCCAACAATAAGGTAGAAGGGATAAAAGGGAGGGGGGGGGGGGTTGATGAAAGAAGCCTAATTTCACGTCTTGGCGGCATATTTTCTCCCGATTCACTTGGCAATGAACTGACAGAATGCTAAAAGCCACAACCTCCAGTCACATCATCAATACGGTGTAAACAGAGTGGGGGAGTGCCGTCGTGGGAGAGGTCAATGCTGCCTTTAGTGTGTATGTATTGTGTGTGTGGTTGTGTGCATGCATTGTATATTGAATCTTGAACTGTGTGGATCAGAAATCAGAATTAATCCCTTTTAATGGCTTTCTTGAATGAAGAAATACAATTTGTAGGTCTATCAGGATGAATGTTTGCCACAAATATAATTGGATATGGGCAAGTCCAAGCTATTTTGCACCAGTAACGCGTGGGACATCACAAGAAGATTTAGCCCTATATTGCACTGTTAAGATTGAAACTTCATATGTTGGGTTGCTTTTGATAGCTAGTAGGTATCTTCATTCAAAACAATAGAAATAATGAGAATCACACGTTCAGTATTTAATTTATGCAAATTTATTCTCCAGTAACGCGTGGGACCACAAAAAGTGTCCTCTTTTTCTTCTTTTACTTTTATCTCAATTATTGTGAAAATACTTGGTATACTACAAAATCATTACAAACATCTTTTCCTACAACAATTACTGTACCTGAAACAAAACATTTCAGAAAAAATCATGAAACTGTTTTCTCTCAAGGTCAATTATAGAAAGATAGGTATAGTAACGCGTGGGACAAGTAACGCGTGGGACATTTTTGTCACTATGAATATTGTGATGTGAATTGCACATTTGCTCAGAGAAACTTTAATATGGGGTACTAATTATCTAAATAGATGTATTTCTAATAAATTCTTGCAAATTCAAATGATTTAGACCCACCAAAACAATAGATATAATAAAAGATATGAAATGGCTGTGTTATCCTTTATTTTTTGACATTTGACTTTGAATGTGACCTTGAAAATAGCATGTAATGATCTTTTGTGAATTATTTATCCAAAGTGGAGTTTTTCACCAAATTTCAAGTCAGAATTCAGAAAATTACAAAAAATCCCTCAATAATGTACACATTTCCCATAGAAGACTAAGATTTAGTACACTTCCATTGACTTGTACACAAATCGTCCCACGCGTTACTAAAATGTCCCACGTGTTACTAAATCTAATTGAAAATTGCAAGTATGAGATTTATCAGACTAACTTTTTATCTCTTGGATATGATTAGGTCCATTGTGAATTTGGTCTTTTGAAAGTTTCAGGTCAATTAAATCATTAACTTTTATGCAAATGAGAAATAATGACCTAAAAAAGTAACGCGTGGGACATGCTAATTTTGGCCCATCCCTCATTTGCATATTTAATCAGTTGAGAAACTGAAAATCACAGTCATGATAACTTGTTAGTCAGACTTAAGGTCACCATACTTATTTTCATAAAAACTTGTAAAAATGAAAAGATATATTTTAAAATGCAGAATTTTTGAATGTCCCACGCGTTACTCTAAATGTTAATTTATGCAGATTAATTAATTTATTGCTGGTTATGCGGAAGGATTTTTACTTTTTCTTTTTGAAATTCATGTATTTTAACTTCTTAGCTTTAAAATGATACCAAGTTTATGTAGATTGACCCATTTTGAATTTTCAGTCTTGTGTGATCAAATAGCTTGGACTTGCCCATATCTGTGTCTGAGCTTCCTTGAATTCTAGTGCGAGTGCATGGTGCTTTTCGTACGCTTGCCAGTTCCACTGTGAATATCGGTTCCAGCAGTCACATATATTGTAAAAGCAAGGGGGTATTGTAAAAGCAACCATAAACCTACTACATCTTCAAATATATGGTCTTAAAGTTCTCAGCATAAAACAGATCTGTATCTTAGTCTGTATAAGATGCATGTAGAGAAGTGGTTTCCAGTACTGTCCAGACAGGTAACATTAACCAGCGATCTGTTGAAAAAAGAAAGAAAGAAAAGAAAGCAAATCCAGCTTATGGTAGCTGGAGTGTTAACACTACTTTAATGTTTCTGTATACCATACTTTTCAGCTATTGATGGTTAAGTTAATGGGAAGGAAGACAGTCACCTAATTAAAAAAATTCATGGTCATGTTGCATTGATTGTCCTTAGGTAAGACCTTGCGCAGGAAAAGTAATTAATCACTGCAATGACAGGCCGGAATCCTCATCAATCTGGTTATTTGTCAATGATGCAGTGCAGATAAAACTGTGCTTGCAGCCTAGCTCCAAACTTCTTCTTTAAAGGACAAGTTCACCTTCATAAACATAAGAATTGAGAAAATGTAGCAATATTAGTAGAACACATTATTGAAAGTTTGAGGAAAATCAGACAATCCGTTCAAAAATTATGAATTTTTGAAAAAAGTACACATTCCCTTGACTCGTTACTGACATATGTTATGGGTAATATTATTCCCTCTGCCTTTGGAAAGAGGCAAGTCAAGTGATCTTTTATTATGCGACAAGAATGAAAATATGTTGAATTTTTTTTTACATTTTCTTTATACTGTTGTATGCATATGACATCACAAGCTGTAGTAGTCTCCTCATCCAGCAGTTCCAACGCAAAAAATTTTAAAAATTCATAACTTTTGCATCGATTGTCTAATTTTCCCCAAACTTTCACTGATGTGTTCTACTAATATTGCTGCATTCTCTCAATCCTTATGTTTATGAAGGTGAACTTGTCCTTTAAATCACTGCCTGATCACCAATATAAAGTGTAAACTTATCCCAAACTTTTTTTTGTGTGTGTGTGTGTGTATTAATCTGATCACTGGAACTTACATTGTATCTAGGACATACTTTGAGAGAAATTTGCAGTTTATCTATGCCATAAATTTAGCATTTTTTCCTCACAAATTTGGTGAGTGAACTGATTACAATATTTGCAAAATTAACAGCGTGCAAAGATATATGGCTGCCTGTCACACGTATGCAATGCATTGTCTCCAAAGTTGACAATTTCTTACTGCATTGTTTCTTGAAAATGTGCAGTACTTCTCTAGTCTCATTTCATTTCTGTGGTTCTCAGTCCTGAAATAAACCACTCACAAAGTCTCAAGTCTTGAAATATTATGCTCATGGAACATGTGGCTTATATTGCACGTCAAGATTATGGCAGTAGTGTTAAAACTGTCCAGCCTCCGTAATTTGTTATGTCATTTATTAACACTTGAAACCTTCAACCAGGAGTAAGTTTACAACTAACTTGTAATTCAACATCTTGGGTTCAACGCAGGGCTCTCATCTCATTTCTTCCATGTGTAATTACATCTTGCGCCAAGAGGCAGTGAAATATATATCCTCACCATTAAAGATCTGCGTGTTTGACAGCTCTCGACTTATCTGTTGTGTCTCACGGGCACATTACATTGAAACATAGGCCGCTAAAGACAGTAGCTAAATGTCAGAGAGAGAGAGAGAGGGAGATATTAGATATATGCTGTCCCTCAAATATACATCGTATGCCCATGTGAGCTATGACTTGTCTATTGTTGTATGGCAGGACATAATTTGAGGCGCACGATCAACTTCAGCAGCGAGTCTGTAACTTGATGATGTGTTTTCATTAATTAGAATAGGTGAATGCCCATAAAATGGAAGTGTTGTCTTGTCAAAGAACTCCTTGAGGGGTTGCATTTGTTCGGTGCATGGACACAATTATCCAACATGCATAATTTATTTATTTTTTTCCCACAAGCATTTGTGACCGTGCACCTCAAAACGAACATAAAGTCGCACGCACTGATTTTGCGTGAGGACTGAAAATAAGTGAAATGGGTCAACCTACCCGAACTTGACTTTTTCATATTTTCTGGAAGAGCGGGTCTTCTTTTACATTATGCTAAAATTTGGTATCATAAAACGGGCAGGAAAGTGTGTTTTTTTAGCAGTTTATCTCAGCTATTTTTGGTAGAATAGTGTGATTAGGTGTGTCTTTAGAATCCCTTTTTCATTTCTGAAAAACCTTGTCCACACTCTTCACTTTCAACTCTAATAACTTTTGAAAGGATAGTGCTACTGCTTTGAAAGTTGGCATTAATTATAGACAGAATGCGCTAATGAGGCATGCTTAATTTCATTTTAATCTGATAATCCCTTCATTGTTGTTACTCTAGTGGTTTACTTCCTGTTTTTTGTTCCATTCATGGCACAGCCAGCACGGTTTGGTAAAGATTAAGCGCTTGAATAGACACTGTACTTCAGAGCCTCTTTTCTCAGTTCACACTCTTCCTGAGTTTGTGCTTTCTTTCCAATATTTCGATAGGTTAGGAGAGTCCATTTGATTTGAGTTATACATCATTTTAAAGCTTAAAGTCTGCTCTTTCAGAATATGGTCTTAACTAAAAATTCATGTCTGGCGACTTTTTGTTTGTTTTGAGGTGCAGGGTCACATTTCATACTTGATATTCTTTTGTTTTCTCAGTCATTTTATATGTGCAGCAGAGGGGCTTGGGGCTCAGTGATTGACACCCCAATGCTATCACCCTTTAGATTTTATGCATATCTTTATGACAAAGCTTGTCTAAAGCTTGCTCCATGTAGTAACAACCATTGCATTTAAAAGGTATGCCATGTATGGAAGTGGACTTGATCAGGAACTTGCCTTGACAAAGTACATTGTAGTAGCTCTTGAGGGAAGACTATCCAAAGATTTCCATTCATTAGTTAATCACTTTATTGCTCCATCCTCAATACCAATTTCTCTCTCCCAAAGTATTTGAAAACATTCATCTATGCCAGGCCTTGTCTGCAATCTGCACCGTTAGATCAATGCACCCACGGATGGATCACTTTTGTCCTACAGGGAACAGAAACCAGAGGAATGATGACTGAAGAAACGCAATGACTTCAGAAGAGAAGAATGATGGGTGTCCCACAGCTGGTTACATCAAAACCTTTCTACTTGAGACCATCACTGCTATTAATAGGGATGTACAGTGTATTGAAAAAAAAAAAAAAACTGTGTGTGATAGGAACTGAGGAGAGATTGAACAGGCCAGAAATGAAGGGCTGTACCGTACCTGAAAAGGATGTTATTACAATCATTTGCCAAAGAAAAGAGAGAATGGTTATGTTTTTGTTTTTATTTGTTTTTGTTTTTTCAATTAGTGACACCTTGGAAATAGGATTCTCTCAGTAGAAACAAAGCAAGGTTAGTTGTTATTCAATACCTGCCTGCTCCTTCCTTCCTGTCGGCTGTTTCCAAGCCCTGTTATACTAGTCATATACGCTGGCGATGTTCCATCTACCTTGATATATCTCCCCTCAATTTAAGCTTCTCTCTGAACTGTTCTAAGAAATAAGTTCATGTGCAGTAACTGTGAGTGTAAAATATATTTTGCAATGTGAGAAATCCCTGAAGGTTAATGTGCATGACTGACTCATCAGAAATAGATAACAACACAAATAATTTTTATTAGATACAATGTGTATTTGCAAATATTCTTTCACCAACATATGGATACATACAATTTTAAGTGATGTTCACTGAATTGAACCAGTGTGAATATAAATAATCCAAAGTTTTTCACTTTTACGAGCAAGCAAACAGGCATGCTTTCCAAGATATGTAGTAAGACTTGAACACTGTGTAACACAGCAGTGTCTACTGCGACAAATGTAAAAAGGTATGTTTACCGAAACCGCCCATGTTATCAAACATCTTTCCAACCACTGACAGTCCAAAATTGCGACAGTATACACACTGTGACATTGCTACTGACTTGTGGCATAGTGGTTTTTCAACTCTAACCATAATATTTTATGCTTTGTACAGTCATATACAATATTTTAGTGTCAGTGTATGTGGCCCTGTTCATTTACTCTTGCAAACTTTCTATCCATTATATATGTGAAGGTTACAAAAGGAGAGTCGTGTGCATGTTGGAATGCAAGAGCTGGCACATGTGATCAATTCTCAGGGCCTTTCAAAATGCCAAGAAAAGGAGTAGGGTAGAGGAAATAAACACTTCCAATTTTTGTTTGTGTTGGAATGATTTAAAGTGTTGTTGTGTTGTCATTGATTTTTCTCTTTCTCAGCTTGCTTTGCTGCTTTAAAAAGAAAAGTTGTCATCAGGTTTCATCCTCCCAGCAGTTTCCCTTCCTCCAACGTCCCACTTTCACTGCGAGTTTACGGAGCCTGCGGGCGACTGCTTTTTATGCTGCATTCTTACGCCGTTGCCGATTTGCATCCTCTCATCTGGGGGATGTCATGATTTCCTCTTTAAGGTGTCCAGCCTTATTTACAGCCCTCTTTTTCTTGGAAGGCAGCGGAGAAATTAGAAAATATTATCTGCTTTTGTAAAGCCCTCGAGTGACTCAGCAATACTTCACCTTTCTCATCACCCGTCATCTGCTCATTTGCTATCCTCTACTTCTCAGTTCAATTTAGTCATGATTTCATTTCATTCCATTTCATTTCAGTACCCCCACCCCTTTCTCTCACTTTCAATCTCTTTGCACTAAAACATTAAGGCAGATGCTGGTGTAGTACTAGAATTCCTTCGATCTCGATGATTAGTGTAATGCAGGGATTTGCAGGCAAGAAGGCAAGAAGTCTCTCTCGGCTTTGAATCGACGTCTTTTTTTTTTCTCTCTTCTTCCCCACCGCTCTGACTCTGGTGACAAACAAGGCTGTAAGGTAGTAAGGTCTTGAGGGTATCAGTAGCAACTCCCCAAAGCTGTTGGAAGATTTCTGCGTGATTTTTTTTTTTCAATCCTTTTCCAACTGAAAAACAAGCGGAATGATAGAAAGAAGCGAGATTGCTCAAATTCACCTTAAATTGATTTATTGGTGAAAGCCTCCCGCATAGAATGTATATATGTAGGCCTATGTGATAATGGCATTCAAAAGGCGATGACAGTGTGTATGCACGATGATTGTTACAAAAAAGAATGTATACAATAATAATAAATGGAACACCCTGCAAATAAGTGAAAGACAGAGAGAGTGTGCCGAAAATGTAGGAGAGAAAGGAAGATGCAGTTAAAGGGATTGTATAGTATTGGTTGAAGTGAGGATTCAGTTTTTAACTCCTAGTGAGATACTTGGAAATCACTTTATAAACTGTTAAAGAGCATATAATTCTAAGAGGAATTCATGTTTTATTTGATGAAAATGGGTTCTAGAATGGCTAAGATATCCAAAAATAAAGTAAAACAAAGCAATCCTCATAAAAAAGGTGGGTCTCATTATTAGGATTGCTTTAAAAATTTGAAAAAAATAAATGCAATGAATTCATCTTATACCTGTTTGAGCTTGAAAACTTTAATACACACAAAAAAATCTACTTTTACAGTATCTGTCTGTGTATGTGCTGATAATATATCTCCATGAAATTTGCATTTTTTTTTTTTAAATAGAAAAATATCTAGAAGGGCATCTTCTCCAGTCAGCTTTATTTGTTTTTTTGTTTGTTTGTTTCCTAAACATTAAACTGACTTACCATGACACACGAAGCAAGACCACTGCTCACAGCTGTCACTTTAACCTTGCCTGATGCGTATTACGCCCGAACAGACGTAAGTTCCGGTTCCTGACAGGCCGCGATTGAGACTGAAACCCCTGTGTCGTACCCCTCACAAAAGTTTTAATGGAGAACATACCCGACATTGTCATCTCAGAGATTTCTTCTCTATGTACCCCTGGATGACATTGATGGGTACAAATCGCAACCCCCCCCCCAAAAAAAAAAAAAAAAAAGAAAAAAAGAGAAAAAAGAAAAAGCAAAATGAAACAAAGACCATCAGATTTTACCTAAACATTATTGCTTTCTTTGTTGTCCTGTGTCTTCTTAACCCGTTGAAGACGAGGTATCTATGAAAAATGCGTGGTATAGCAAATTCAGTCTGCCCTCAGCTGGTTAAAGGGGACGGCTAGTAACTGATCAGTGGGAATCAGTGGGAATGCTGGGGGACGATTGTTCCAATCCTTGTGGGATTCATTTAAGAGTACATTACATATCTATTGTCATGTGAAAATTGTTTGCTTCAGAATGGTCTTATTTTCAAGTAATGTGCAGTTTAATGTTTCCAGGTGTAGCATGCCTGTACAGTGACGGGACATTAAATTGCACATTACTTGAATATGAGACCGTTCTGCAGCAAATTATTTTCACACAACAATAGATATATAATGTACTCTGAAATGAATCCCACAAGAATTGGAACAATCATCCCCCAGCATTCCC
Organism: Diadema setosum; assembly: GCA_033980235.1. NCBI lineage: Eukaryota > Metazoa > Echinodermata > Echinoidea > Diadematoida > Diadematidae > Diadema > Diadema setosum. The sequence continues at coordinate 10,952,377 of CM067072.1, read as the reverse complement.
ACTGATTCCTACTGATCAGTTACTAGGGGCTGGGGAAGGGTGGGGCTAGGGGCAACAGGGAAATGTATTGGCTAAGGTTCAGTAGTATGCCCTGTCATACATTGCACTTGAGTCCATGTCAAATTAGGCTTCAGTGCTCTGCATGAAAACAGAATTCATAGAGAATAATGACAGTGGGGCTTAGCATACATTGAGCATGTATGATTGTATGAAGTGTTACAAGACTCATTGAGTTCCTTCAGACAAGATTACTGCTTAAAAACAAAAGATAAGTACCAGACAGATGTCCATGGTCTAAAAAATAATGCTTTGGTGTCCAGGTTACTGTAGGAAATCAGGTGTGCATAACTTCTTCTTGTGTTTCAAGGTTTTTGTCAGTTTTGGTCATTTTATGAGGGAAAACTATAGAACTTCGGAGACCAGATGTACATTTTGTTTATTTACATTTGCATCTACATGTATTTTGTATAAAAAAGAATACGAAGAATGCTTTACACACTACCATTCAGCATTTTACCTACTGCTGCAATATCCAAATGGGTAAAAGACAGGATATGGTTTTCATCTTTTCGATTGTGTCAGTTTTTCTGTTCTTTTGCCAATTTTACAACAGACCTACAACTTGCCATCTGTGCCGAATACATTGTAGTATTTTAGGTAAAATTATACATACTGTATATTGGGTCCCCCTCCCTTCCCCATTCCATTAATATTTTGATTCACCAATCTGCTGAGCATCCGTTGCATGGCAACTAACCACTTTGTCTTTAGTCCCTTATTGCCGTTGACAGCTGACCAATTGTTTTTGTGCAGTCACCGCTAGATGAGAAGACTACTGCAGCGTATGATGTCACATGAGTACAACAATATAAGGAAAATATAAAGAGAATTTCACAAAATTTCATCTTTTGAAAAAAGTACACATTCCCTTGACTCCTTACTGACATATGTTATGGGTAATATTATTCCACCTGCCTTTAGAAAGAGGCAGGTCAAGCGCTCTTTTATCACGTGGAAAAAGTTAAAATATGTTTAATTTTCTTTACATTTTCTTTATACTGTCGTACGCATATGACATCACAAGCTGTCGTAGTCTCCTCATCCAGCAGTTCCAACACAAAAATTTTAAAAATTCATAACTTTTGCATCGATTGTCTAATTTTCCTCAAACTTTCACTGATGTGTTCTACTAATATTGTTGCATTCTCTCAATCCTTATGTTTACGAAGGTGAACTTGTCCTTTAACTGTCCCTTGACTATTGGGCATTTCTTGTTTTGTGTTGGTACAAACTGAGACCAAATACGTCTGGAGGAGAAATGAATATGTCATATGTAGTGAAACAGGAGCAAGAGAAAACTGACACAAAAAGAAAAAATGAAACAGCTTTTACAATATTATAGATGGTTAAATTTGTGGTTAGTCATCAAGCATGACATTTGATTTTTACAGGGAATAAAGCAATACCACTTGTTTACACCTCCTTCAAATTTATAATTGATAAGTTTCCGTACAAATGCGTGCCTGTTTTAACTCAAATCCTGTTTTGTTCATAATGTGATCCCAATAATTCCTTTTAAAACGATACTGTAATCTGACATAAATCCATCTTCGGGCTCACAAATTACAAATGTCAGCATGCATTGGTTAACATTGCCCACAAAGTTGTGACCTGAGAATACATACATGTACACCAACAATGGTGTATTGCTAAAATGTCATGAAAACCCTGCACAATTTCTAGGCAATCGGACTTTAGGTCTGAACCACTCAGAAAGTTAGTGAACATGTTTGTAAACAAGGGATCATTGTTGTTTTTCCACTGTGAGATGACTCCATGAATTATGTAATTGAGGATGATTAACCTAATCGATGTCAGAATTTAAATATTGCAATAGATTTTGTGCAAAAGTTGCAGTGTTTTTTGTAAGCATCGTTGGGTTAATTGCTGCTTGTCTTTGTCTGTGACTCATGCTAGTGTACAGTATGTATGTGCCGATATGCACAGAATCATAGCGGTTTTAAGGTAAAACATACTTTCCATACACCTGCAGAAACTAGATTTTTGGTCTAAAGTGGACACATATGCACAAGAAATATGTAAACTTCTTATTTTTCATCATGGAGACATTTATGTTTTATGGAATATTTTTTCTTATTAGATGTCCCATTTCAGTATTGACATAATTTTTATATAAGGAAGCAATGTAAAATGACATGATGGTTGACAGATTTGAAGCTGACTTCTAACCTTCAAGAATTTACAATATGATGTTGATGACTTGAGGCTACCTTACAACACGTCAACCAGATTCTTTTATGCAATAACAGATAGGAAATCACTCTTAATCTTAAAAAAAAAGGGGGGGGGGGGGGCCTGGTCTGATGTGAGTGGGACGAAGTACTAATCGTGATAACAGATGTCATATCCGAATAATTAAAGGCTTCTCAGAAACGGTAATTACTCAGTGATTAGAAAAGAGATCGTGTCGGTATGATGTGCTAGATCGGATTTCTCAATTTTTAAGTTACGGTTATTAACTAGATAGCTACGTTGTGACAGGCTAACTTTTTCTCTCTCCCCTTTTTTTCTCATAACCCCTGGGCAGCATTGTCAAAATTCTTCTGCAACTGTCATACTCTGACTTCATTTGATGTAAACTGTCTGGCAGGGTGCCATTTCGCCCCCACGTGCAGTGCCTGGGGTTTGCGTGCGTCGGCCGTTGGACACCCGACTTTAGAATGTCCCTTTGTCGCATCTCGGCTAGGTGTTACTCATGATATCTGGGGACAATTTGTCACCAGAAATTGGACAGAAATTTGTGAAGGAGAGAAAGTGACATAATACAATATGAGCCATTAGGAATAAAAAAGACACACACACAAAAAAATCCCTAACAACAACAGCCCAAGAAGGAATTGAACAGTAGTCTTCTATGATGTTGAAGCTACTAAGAAAAGGGCACACAGCCAGATATCCTCCCCCCAATGCCACCACCGGGGATCTCTGGGCTTGAGGTGAAGTAGGCTGTGTGAGGTGCAGCAAAAGGTATCATATAAAAACTTTTTTCTCTCTCTTTTTGGGACCTATCGATGATTCTCCTTGATATTTTTTTCTTACCCAAGATTCTTTTCGCCCACACGCTGTCATCATGCATGTTCCATGGCTATGAAGAAGAGGTGTAGCCCTTTTTTCACCTTTATTGCCCATGTCCCCATTTTTTTTTTTTTTTTTTTTTTACTTTGCCTCCGTCTCGTCCATCATGCAAACTTTTCCATGCCCATTATGCGACGGGTCACTGGTGGAATGCACCATCCGTGGACAGAGAGTTCCAGTCTAGCGGCTTCTTGTCTGCGGTCAATTAAGAAATTTTAGCGTAATTTGGGTGGGTTTCAAAAGTAGGGGATGGCCAATTAACTGTTCTGTCAAACGATTTGTGTAAATTCAGGAAGAAACAGGTTTATGAGGAGGGTCCCCATAGGGACTTGCAACTGATTAGCCAAATTATACATGAAAACTGAGAAGCCCCCCCCCCCCCCATCCTATTCAGAGCTGACCATGCAGAAATTGTAGCAAGGAAATTTACTCCAATTAAAGTGCCTTTATTTTTTCCCCCCATTGCATGAGCAAGACATGCACTGTGAGAAATTCCATTAGAAGTTTGATATAGGGGAAAAGTATTGCTAATGAAACTTTTGATATCTTCTTTACTGTGGTTAGGACATATTCCACACTTTGATTGCATCAACTATATTAGAGGAGAGTTCACACATAGAAAAGACAACAACAACGAAACCACATCACAACTTGTCGAGCCTCTCTCATTAGCAGCGCCAGTGGCCCAACTTCCTAATCAGTCGGGACCCCTGCTTGCTGTATACCTTGACCTGGCCTTACAGCACAGGGTAACCTTTAAAGAAAGGCCAGATGCCAGCCATATCTTTGTGGACTCAACAGTGATTAAGATGGCTCTGTATTGTGGTCAAAATAATGTGTTTCCCACTAATGGAATAAAAACAGTAAAACGAAATTGATAGGTGAAGTGCAGTTCAGATTTGATACACCAGACAAATCTCTCTGATAAAGTTCTATACCCCTAAATGCATTTTTTTTGTGTGTGCATATTATGATGATTTTTGTAGGCAGGTGTATGTGTCGGGGGGGGGGGGGGGGGGGGTAGGGATCAATTGTGAACTGGTATGCCACCAACCCTTTGCTCATGAAACTACGACATTTTTGAAGTGAGAATTGCTAAAGTGGATTGCTTGATATCTCTCTATGTCTTCATGTCATAGGTTTCGAGACTGATCCTTTGCACGAACTTGATTGTCATATGATTATACCGTCCGAAGTGGGTATTTGGGTTACAGGACGCTGGCGACCACAGACTTGTGTTGTATAACTTTTTGAGTCAGGAAAAGACAACACGTAGCCAATATTGTCATATCCTTGGGTGTCTCTCCGTGCGACTTACTTGCGACTATTGGATAATTCAATATCTTCTTCGTTTGCACCTGCCACAGTGCTTTCGCCCACAGGTTTAAAATGCAGACTTGCCACTATTCTTCTTAAGTGTATGACCCCCCCCCCCCCCAGACAAGAGAAACATAAAAGAAAAGAAAAGAAAAAGTGCAGCAGAGAGAGAGAGAAAAAAAACAAACAAACCCAAAACAAGTTGATGCTCACAATTACCGATGTTAAGAGTGTGGTACTGGAATTACATGTGTCTGAAATGTATAATTTCCTGTAAATTACTTTTGCGTGGACATCAAATTACTATGCTGAAGAGGAGCGCTGTGTAAAGGGAGATATGGGTTACTTGACCCTTTTTTATTATGTTGTATTCATTCACATAGTCCAAATTAGATATGAAATGTAAAGTCATGTTTATCATGACACATGGCCTAATACCTCATCCATTGATTCCTTAGTTAAGGGTTTTGTAAAGTTTTTGTTTAGACATGAAAATTGTTCAATTACTTCAGCGGAGACTGCATAAGATGAATTTTCAGTGTAAGATATGCATTGAAGATATACTGGTATGCATGACCGTGTAGATATTGGTTAAGCCAACAAAAAGCAAACATCCCTACAGAAACTCCTGAGCATACTATGGGTATGTGGGAGAAATTATTGTTAGAGAAATCTTTTCCATGTTTGAATTGTAATCAAATAATTGTTCAGATATTGACAGCGTGATCGTCATGAGTTTTCTCAAGTATGACTGTCAGAAGTGCTTTTTAATACATTTATCAATTCTTATACCTCTAGTGCAGCAGAGGAACAGCATGCATCATTTGTTCTGTAGTTTTGTAAGACTACACATTTGTTGCTACTATGACTGGCATAATAATCCATCTATATTTTATCATCTTGGAATGTTACCACTTTTCTCTCGAAATTAATCAGCTGTACAATCAATTGTAATTTCATGGATATAGTTTTGTTAATGTTTACTGAGCCTTGATGTTCTTGATCAATGCTTTTTTCCACCCATCATTCTAACATTTTATTTTTTTTTAGTCCCTTATCAGGAATTATTGTGACATCACATTACTGTGGGCAGTTCATACCATTTTCTTATTCTGAATGGGCTACTAAGTTTGCGTAGATTTATCTCTTTAATAGTCTGTTGCAGGAATTACTGCTCCCATAATGCTCTGCATTGATATTTCCCTTTAGCCCGACCCACCCTTTAAACCGATACTCTTAGCCGAGCCGGCCTGAAGCTCGCTTGTTGCAGTCAACTTGAGCTCTGTGCCGGCGCATGCCAATGCACACATACTCCGTCTCTACCGCCGCCATGCAGAAACTCTGCGGTGGGCTATTGAGTAATTTCGTTTTCGCCAGCCCCCTCTCGTTGTCGTCGCGTGTGGGAGTGACAGCGGCTTTCACCGTGGCATCTGCATGGCCGCATTGTGCCGTATGACTCACATGGGGACAGGGAAAGGTTACCCAGCTCCATTTTGCTCCAATTCTTTTATTTTTTTATTTTCTCTAGCTCCAGTGACAGAAAGAGGAATAGAGTTACAGGGAGAGAGAGTTAGAGAGAGAGAAGGGGGGGACGGGGGGAGAACAGAAAACCTTTCACGTATGATCTCTTCCTCAAATGTCAATTTTTTATTTATTTTTCTTTTTTACTCTAGCTCCATTCACATGAAAGTGTGGTTCTAAGAAATGTTTTACAAAATGTATGTGAGAGTTATTGCTTTATGTAGAAATTATAGTTCTTACAGGATCCTGAGAAAACTGATATTTATCGCCTACAGAATTACTATAATCTGAAATAGTGATGTCATTGTACATGGAATTATCATTCAGAATTTTCTGGGGGGAGGGGAGTTACCCCCTCCTAGCATTGCATTACCATTTAAGTGAACTTATAAAGAGCTTAATCATAATCCATCTTGTGTACACTTTTTGAGATATTATATTTGTTTTTCATACAATTGGTCACAAAGATATTTTTGATCCATTCCACTGAATATGACATCTACTTCCTTGAGATAACGTGTTGGTGCATCCTGGATTGATTGTTGGCCCCCCAAACCAATGCCTGTCTACTCAGAGTCCCCCTAGGCTTGTCTTGGCCCACAGACTGCAGGCCTGTCATAACTGTTGCAGACTGTCATGTCATAATACCAGGTCAACACTGGCCTTGATTCCAGACTTACTTATTTTCTCTCAATAATTAAAAGCCCATCAGTGCAGCTTCAATAGTGCTTCAGTACACAGCAGAAAAACTGGCCTTTAAATGGGATGGCTAGTAATTGATCAGTGGGAATCAGTGGGAATGCTGGGTGATGATTGTTCCAATTCTGGTAGGATTCATTTATGAGTACATTATATATCTATTGTTGTATGAAAATTATTTGCTTAAGAACGGTCACATATTCAAGTAATGTGCAGTTTAATGCCCCGTCACTGTACAGGCATGCTAGCCTGGAAACATTAAACTGCTCATTACTTGAATATGAGACCGTTCTGAAGCAAATAATTTTCAGACAACAATAGATATATAATGTACTCTTTAATGAATCCCACAAGGATTGGAACAATCATCACCCAGCATTCCCACTGATCAGTTACTAGCCATCCCCTTCAAGTGTTGACCACTGAGACCTAAAGCTGTCTACATCATGAATTTGTCTGTCTGCATTGTCTTCTGTACTGGTGAGGGTTTATGCCTACCCCCCTCCATCCCCTTACTGTGTTAGCAGCCTCTACCATGTTTCTCCTGCCTGTAGTAAAATTCCCATTGCCAGTTCTACGATTAGTCATCTTTCATTCACTGCAATGCTTGCAGGCATTTTCAAGTAGCAGTTGTCTTTCTATCAACTCGTAATTGGGCTTGATTCCCCCCCCCCCAAAAAAAAAACCTTGTCATCTCTATTGCCATGACTATGTGGACGAAATTCTGCAGAGTTTTCAGATGAGTTGCTATGGCAACAGCATCCTCCTAATTTTGGCCGTACGTTGGCTAATCTCTTGGCTCGGGGCAAAGTAGGATTAATTGCGTGGTAGCTTCCTCTCACCTTTGGACACAAAGCATCCGATTTCAGTTCATCATTAATCTGTGACGGCTTGCGTGTCCAGCCCATAATTCATCACTGAACAACATTTTTTTTTTTTTTTTTTAAATTTTACATTACATACAAATACTCTCGCTGGATGACTTTTTAAAAATTTCTTTAATGCATGTGTTAACTTTTGCCTGCAGTCAGCATATCTCATCCAATTAATCATTTGTAATTTTTTCGCTGTCCATAATTGAGATGGGTATACCGGTCTTGAATGGAGACTAATTCAAAATTGCTGCAGAAAGTCACATAGACCAGGTTTTGAAAATAAGCAGAAAGCAACGAGACATAGACAGACACAGAAGTGATTTAAGTAAATGAATGAGTCAAGCAGTAACCAACTCCCCCCCCCCCAAAAAAAAAAATGAGTTGGAAGAAGAAGACGACTAAGTTATAATAGAGAGAGAAAAGAAAAGGGAAGAAGAAATGATCCTTACATGTCGGTTTACATCATACGTAATGAATACTAGCGATATGTTTTACGAGTGCATTTCTTTTAAATGATGCTACTGCTTTTGTGTCTGGTTGTGATAAGTCATTGTACAAGGGAATAGGCAGGATGAGAGTGTCATTGCCTCACGGGACGTGAGTAGAAATAGAGAGTGACAGACAGACAGACAGAAATGGAGGAAGGCACAGACAGCAACGCAGAGAGATATATAAAGAGAGAAAAAAAAAGAGAAAGAGAAATATATAGTATATATAGTATATATAGAGAGAGAGAAAAAAAAAAAGATTTATACAGAGAGAGAGGGTTTGAGGTAGAATCAATGTTGGAATGATATGTTGTTACAGCACACGTGTACACACACACACACACACACACACACACATGTAAATACACACTCAGCACGCACACTCACACACAAACTTTTACAGAGCTGTGTTACTTTTGAGATATAAATTTATATACCTGATATGTCTATCCTTGTAAGCAGAGAACAGGAACACTGGTGAATAATTATATGCAAGGCCCAACTGTTCTTATTTTAAACTTTTCAGGAAAAAGCGGATGCCGTCATCATCGCTTTTTTTTTTTTGTCCTTATGATTTGAGACCTGGCAAATTTGCCATGTACCTGGTAATGTGACATGTTGCCCAGGAAAAGGTTGAACAGGTGAACTTTTTTGTCAAGAGGATGAATGAAACTTCATTCCGACATAACACGGCTCATCTGATAAAGTCACAGATGGGAAGTACAGTGCTTTGTGTGGAAAAATTTTCCATGGAAAATACAATGTACCATCTCATAACTGACTTGTTTTTTTTTTTTTTTACCTTGATGCATATGTATGACATTAAAAAAATAACGACTTAAAATCATCAGTTATAAATGTGTCTTAGTAGCAGAGTAAAAAGAAACATGATTATAAGCCCTTGTAGTTTCTGTAAAGTTCTTGTGCAAGTTATCCCAGAGTTGTGCTAGATGGTGTGGCATCGCTTTTGCTCAATGTGTGTTGTGTGTGTCCGCTGTGTTACTGTATGATGTAGTGCTCTGCATCTGCACAGTGTAGTGGAGGGAGACTGATGTGCGTGTCTTCTGAAGATGTTGATGCATTTAGACTGGTTGTAAACACAGGCCCTGGAGTTCAAATTATTTTAGCGTGCATGTGCTGGGCAGGATCCCAGAGAGGAGAGATGATGGAGCACTGGGTGGGGGGGATGAGGGAAGAGGGAGAGTAGGAGAAGGAAGGGGAAGATTTTGAAGAGGAAAAGGGAAGAAATGGTTGGAAGGAGCAAAGAAATGAGATGAGAAGAGGGAATAGGTAAGAGAGAAGGGAGAATTTGTTTAACTGCCAATTCCTCTTTATGTATGTGTTTGTCTAGGGCTTTGAATGAATCTCTCTTCTATCCCCCACCCTCTCAATCCCACTCATGCACTTGCAAGTGTTTGTTTCAAACTCCTAGTCCTAGCCAATCTTCCTTCCACCCTCTCCTACATTTCCCTTTCCCTGTCCCCACCCCTCTCACCACCCTCCCTTCTTCCCTGCACTTAACCTCCCCTCCCCACTCCTCCCTTGCCCTTCCCTCTCTTTCCCCCTCCCCTTCCTACTCTGGATCCCCTCCCCCTTTAGCCCCCCCCCCCATACTTCCCCTACCCCTTCTCTTGACTCCCCTCTCCTGCTTTTCTCCTTTCATCGTACAACTGTACACAAAAGTAAAGCTGTAGAGACTTCTACAGAGTCTGGGGATTGTCATGTAGGCTTACTGAATAGAGTGAATCACGCTTGTTTTACTGGAGCTGTCAATGACTGTTAATCTTCAGAAGATGGCAAAGTATCAGCTGGACGGTGTGTTAATTCTACAGTGACCTCTGCTCAACGTCCAAATCCCCCTCTCCATACACCAGCTGAGATCAAGACGTGTGCTTAGTTTGCAAAAGTAATCTAAAGGAGGAAAACTGATGATATTTCTGCCTCATGAATGGAAGGGAAAATGTGTGTATTTATCAACCATATTCCAGATAAAGAGAATGTAGAGACTGGATTTAGAGACTGGATTTTGAGATGGAATTCAGAAATTCAATTTGAACTGAACTGAAAGGATATTGCAAGACACATGTCTTTGAATTAGCAGCAGAATGTGGTACATTTAATCAGTTAGACCTAACCCACCATTCTTACTGTGAATAGTGCTTGCTCCAGTGTGTTTTGTAGCATCAAACATTACAAGTGGCTCTTACAAGTGGCAAGTGGTAAACTTTGCGTTCTTGGAGTACTGAAATTAACATCGAAATGTATGCTTGCGCATGACATTTGTGTCGGGATCAGAGTCAATATTTTCACATGTTGAATTGGCAACCCCTCCCCCCCCCCCCAAGAAAAAAAAAAAATAAAAACGAGACATGAAACTCGTCACACTGACGAGTTAGGTGATACGCCTGGGGTCATCAGATGTCGGTCATCTGTGATCGACAAAGAAAAGAATGTGATATAGGCACCTTGAAGTTATATTGAGCGTGCATGCAAAACGGTTTCTCTAACCACTCGGCCACGGGACATCCACGGAAACGCTAAGGCCGAAAAAAAAATGTATAGATATTACAGGGGGAAAAAGTCAATGCCCACTCAACAATTGTGGCCGCGTGAACATGTATTGCATTGCTAGAAGGAAATGCGGCCTTGTAACGACTGAGGTCGCTGTGCCATTTCTGGCAATTTCGGAAAAATACGTCCCGCAGACATAAAACCTATAATCGGCTGATTTTGATACCTTGCCTTTAATCACAATTTTCAGTGTGATGACGTCATCAAAGTACAAAACAATGACATGGACTTGAAAGACAATTGCTCAAAGTACAACACCTCCGTTGTCGTCATTACATACTATTTGACAGAGTCAGGATGCAACATTCTGCAGCAGTCGAAGCAATGTGATCTCCAACACAAAACAGAGGGATATTGTGTGTGTGTGTGTGTGTGTGTGTGTGTGTGTGTGTGTGTGTATAGGTGCGTTTATATACGAACGTAATTTCTACATGGACGAATGTGTAATACACCATTGAAGAAAAAAAAAGTAAAATAGCTAGGTATTTTGTTTCGTGATCTTGTGGGGTTCGAACCCGCACGAGTGCAACCTCACGTCTCTGAGACGGCGCCTTTAACCACTCGGCCATACGCCTCGACGAGAAAATATGAGGAACGTAAACTTATGTATGTGAAAGATGAATCAGGAATCGATTCGTCCACATTCCATTCTCATTTTCAGTTTTAAACTGCAAAATTGTCAACCTCATGAGAAGATTTCAAAGAACAAAATGCATGATTACTGCAGCTTATTGTCTCAGCTACAACATACTTAAATTTCAGAGGAAATGAAGCAAAATCAGCTGAGATAAAGGTGCTTAAACGTTGTCAAGTCAATGGATGGTTTAAAAAAAAATCACTTCCCATAGACATAACACGTAAACTTGTCCGATTTTGCATCTTTACTTTTAATCACAATTTAAAGTATGATAACGTCATCAAATTTCAAAACCATGACATGGACTTGAAAGGCAAATGTTAAAAGTACAACATATATGTGAATTTGGGATAATATTGAGCTTAAACAACAGAGATACGAGCAAATGAATGTTAGAAACAGTACCTCAAAAAAATTAATTCCACTTTTTTGATTTCAGATGATGATATGATGACGTCATAATGTATTTCGGGAAATATTGATACTTGAAACGTTATTTCCAATTCATATGCTTTTGTAATATGCAATAAAAACATAGGGTCAACGGACTTTTTAAAGAGCTATTGCGAAATAAACAAAGACATGTTTTTCGCTATATTTCCACATAGACGCGCACACGAAATTTCAACTTTGACGCCAGCGCATTCCTTTGTTATAGGTCAACATCGATCGGAAATCAGTGGATATTGTTACTCAAAGTATCAGGAATCCAAATCAGTCAAAAAAATTGCATTTTCATGTTGGTTACGCCCTCTGCGCGCGAAATTGCGCGGACGGACGCGCACGCGAGAAAATGTTTGAAACGCTTAAAATTGTCTGAAACTTCGAGATTTCCCATTGGGAAGTCGTTTTGAGCCTTTTAAAATTTTGACGCGCGCGAACGCGCGCGTAATGAAGACCTGGGTAACTAGCGTTAGTAAGTAAGATAGAGCGTGACCTGAACTTTATGTCCACCGAAAATGACGCAGAAATTACATCTAGTTATGAAGTTATGATCGATCATGTGACAAGGTCCGAAAATCACAAAATGGCGCCTAAATGACGTCATAGATATGTTACTGTCATGAAAACCTTATTGTGGCTAGATATTGTTATGAGACATGTTGACTGAAAATTTCATGTCATTCCGTAATGTCATTGTTGAGATATTGACGACACAAAATTGTCCAGAAAGAAAGAAGAATAAAAAAAAATAAAGAGAGATTTTGACAATCACAATAGGTGATACGCTGATAGCGTATCACCTAATAAAACCCACCCAACCCACGAAAATAAGAGTCTCACAAAATATATGGCACATACAGCACCTTGCCAGAGGTGGGCACAGTAAATGTGTGTGTGTGTGTAAGATGAAAAACAAGTGCTGGTTGTTACTGACTGCTTTGCAGCAAGAACGATGTAAAAATGTACATTAAATACTGTACTGCGCAGTGCTTGAATACACATATGAATTGCATTGCATTTTCTAATTGATTATGAAATCATCAATTATATTTTTCATCTTGATTTTAAATCTTGAACAGTCGGACTGCGAGGATGACAGACTGACGCTAGATGTTCAGAGTCCTAAGCCAAAAAGTGCTGGTTTCGCCACATCCCTGCCGCGAGGATTCAAGCTAGCCCGCCCTCTTTCCATCGACGAGAGCCGCTATGTTCGACGCGGGAGCCTTGGCGCGGCCATGATGGGACCGTTCCATTTGAGCGTGGGGGGCTCCACAAGCTACCAGTCCAGTACAACCAATGCACTGACGCTGGGCGGGGACTCGGGCAGCAACCTCACAAGAATGAGACCACTCCTTGGTCAGTCGGCACCCTCGTTGTCAGCAAGTCTGGTAAGCTACCAATTCCATGCTGTTTTGTGGTCTATTTTGTAAGGATTAATGAGTTAAACTTCTTCCCTAGACCCACACATAATCTTATGTATCATGCTTTGTATAACATTTCATATATTATCTCAGGGTATTACTGTCTAAAATGATCATATGTCTATGTGGTATTTGAAAAGGGAAAAAAAAAGTCCGCTCGTATTTTTTTATCATACAAAGTTACCCTTTGTTTTCAGTAGTGATGTAACCTTCTGAATAAAGAAAGAAGAGGATCTTATAGAGTTGGTATCACATATCATTGTCGATAAATTGAAGCGTAATATCTGTACTCACGGTGCATTTTATCATGTTCTTTTAAAGGTATCTCCCATGACCCAATTTGGTGTCATGTTTACTAGTGCTGTCATATCTGTTCAATAAAAGTGATGCCCTATTAAGCTTTCAGTATCACACTCATTTATCAAGGAATGCACGAGTCTTGGATTGATGTTCAGAGTGAAACAGCCATACGTGTCTGTCCTGACACATTAATGTTACATGAGCATGCTAGAGTTGTGAACTTTGTACTCATTCAGTGCTGACAGTGCCAGGATAAGATGCTATGCAGATTTGAAAAACTAGTATGTATTTGGTATGTACAGAGCAATGCATTCATTATGATTTTAATACAAAAGTTCTGATATCAGTCCTTTCACAGCGTTTCTGAATGACACACATTTTCTCGATTTGTGTCACCATATGTAAACAAAGTGTCAAAAACAAACAAACATTTTTTTTTGGACCATGAATCCAGCGTAATGTACTTTCAATAGCAGTAATGTAATGATATCTTCTGTAATAGTCCCATGAGCTTATAGTTCTTTGAGCTCAAGTTGCAGGACTCTGCAGACACCCTTGAAGTACACTATCAGGGTTGTCACTCGAAACCTGTGTTGTGGGAGCACGATTAAAATTGAATCTTGAAATCAAAATGTGAATTTATCAAAATACAAACTATCGGTCAATTATCTACAAGCATTAGGAATATTTACTGCATTTGAACTTTACGACATTGTCTTACATTTTGTTTATTCCCTGTGTAATCAAATTATCGCCTCCCCTACACTCTAATTCTTCTGTTGTGCCTTTCTGTGGTCAGTGAAAACTACACATGCTGTGGATGGCATTGTTCGTGTTTCAAAGGACATTGGTGATTGCTCTGTGATAAGCCGATTACTGATAACGTGTCAAATACACACACCTATTAATTATCGTAATGAAGTCTGTTGTCTGGGGAGTATGACCTTCCTTGTATCCTGATACCATGTCACATGGCCACGCTTGTGCTCTGAGGGATGTGTTTTCACACAGGCACACACACACACACACACACACACACAAACACACAGCATATGCCCTGATACACATTCGTACAAATAGTGCATGGCTGTTGAGTAATTGATTTTTATAAGTCTTATTTTCTTTTATGTAAACTCATTTAATAGTTGCTGTTGGAATTGATGTTGAAATAGAATATCAGCACAAATTCTTGTGATCTTTTTTTTCCTCCAGAAGAGTAAAAATGAAATTATCATTTACTGTTCAGGTAAATGTAATGCCTTACATATGTGGAAGGCTAGTTGAAGACTACACAAAAGTACTGCCAGTGGTGGAATAGATTTCACACTTAACCTTTAAACTGTAACACCATCCAGTGTAAACAAGACCATCAGAAAATGAAAGCGGAAGAGTTCCGGGGAGTCCTAAATGAGTTGGAAGGATCGCTAGGGATATGTCGACAGGCTGGTTGATTTATGAGCTGAAGAAATCGCAGTGAAATGTCTTCCCCCCTCTCCCAACACGTACGCACACACACACACACACACACACACACACGCACACACACACACACACACACACACACACACACATCCTCTTCACTGTCATTAAACCTCAGGTTTTTTAATTCTGTTTTTCCCCTTCCCTGTTGGAAATGATACAGGTAATATGCGTAGATTCGATAGGCTTGTCATTGTGATTTGGGGAAAGTGATTGCTTGGATGATCCACACTGTTTTTGAGATGTTTAATAGTGAAAGCTGTCTGCCCCTAATGATTTTCAGGAGACATGTGATTCGATGTTTTCAAAAATAAGATGATTTGGTGCTATGAGGTTTGTGGGTTGCAAGTTAATTGGTATCGTTGGTAAATGTAATGGATAATATCAATGTTAGCTGCGGGATTTTCCCCCAAGCGAGTTCTTGAAATGATTTTTATCATGACTGTTTTCACGATTATTCTGCACCAACATTGGTTTGAGTGGAAGATCTTATCAAACATACTGCATCATAGCTTCATGCCAGAAAACTAGTTCATGAAAGATAAGAGAGTAGATTTGTTGTGATTACTGGGACATGTGCAATTAATTGTGACTTTTTAATTGGGACTTGCCAGTTTTTGTTTAGATGATAAGGAGCAACAATTTGCAATTACTCCAGATAAGGGTAGTGATTGTGATGGTGGTCACAGCGACAGTGGAGATAGGGATGATGCAGAATTGTATCAATTACCCAGCATCATCACGCCATGTTCCCCATCAATGAATGAGATAGACTAGATGGTCTCAACCCCCGTTGCCTTGGAGACCAGACCAGTTACAAGAGCTGCTGACGATGGTGATGATGATGATGCCTATGGTGGTAGATTGATATGTCATGAGCATCACGTATCAGCAATTAAGGGACTTTTGTTGGCAGGGGTCAAATATTCTACAACTATCATTATTCCTGTGTAAAGGCCATGCAATGTAGTTCTGCAGTGGTTCAACAGTAGTGTTGCCATCCCTATATGCATCCCCATAGGAACCCTGGTCTTAAGAATTCATCAGGCTTTCTGTATCCTGCAGGAAAAGAAGAGGAAGAAGAAATGACATGTAAAGATGGTAAAATATTGCAGATGGCTGTTTCTGGCGTGGTTGTTACTTCAATCATCGAGGTACAAATAACTGAAATTGTGTTTTTCAAAGCATTAGATGTATTTTCCAAGTATTACATGTATCTGCGTTACACGTAGATAGATTAGAAGTTTCATGTAACTTTATGTTAGTTTGTCTCATATCATGTCCATTGAATGTTCTCGACTATGATGTAGAGTGCTGTGCATAATTTATTCCCAATCTTGGAAACTCCTGCTGTGATAGCCTAGCAACAGATGACGAGGGTTCGGTGCCAGCTTCAAGTGTTATGAAGCTTGCTGGTAAAATAGAAACACTCTAGACAAAGCTGCAGAGTGATTTGATGACATGCAAAATGTCTGTGTATGTGTGTATGTGTGTATCAGAACTTGGAAGCTTCTTCCTATTGCCTGTATACATTTAAATGCCGTCTGAAACCCAACTTTGAAAAGCAACATACACCATGAAATCATACACGAAGTGAGGCTAGGGCTTGTCGGTGAGCTAGGTCGTCAAGTAGCTACACACTGAGCATATTAGCTCTCCATGTTGTGATAGATTTTTAAAGTGAAATGTCTTCACTCTCACTCTTTGAGGCCCTGACTGCCCCCACATGGTACTGGAGGTAATATTTGCAATGATCCTACCTTAGAAACATCAGTGACAACATATGCTAAAACATCTCAAAATGTGTTTAACAGATCACTTTCATGTGTCAGGATTTCATTCAAAGCAGTTCCCTCCCAGAAACACTTTTTCCTTCAACCCTGTCAGGGTAACTATCTTTTAATTCCATGTCCATAGCATGTGACAGTCCTGCGTGCAGCTTTGAAAGGTTTAACCCATTTAATAGTAACTGAAACGCCGAAAACCGCCTGTCCGCTTGAAAAAAAAAATAGTTTTATGCTTTACCATTTTTATTGTTTTCATATAGAATTGAATATATAATTATGTAATTTGAAAGAGATCAAAGGTCCACAAATATATGTCAAAATTCTGTGACATACCATTCTCTTGGTGAAGTCTTAAATAAGCTTTCAAATAAACGTGACTTATTATAGACAAAAATAAACATGCAGTGAGCTACTTGATAAATAATTTATAAAGTTGTCGAAATGAGAGTAATATTGCCGTTTCTTCTAGGGAACCATAGGCCATTATGTATGGAATCTTCAGTTGCTAAGGGGTTACGAAAAGGTTTCAAGTAGTCTCTTAAAGGGGAAGGCTAGTAACTGATCAGTGGGAATCAGTGGAAATGCTGGGAGATGATTGTTCCAATCCTTATGGGATTCATTCAAGAGTTCATTGTATATCTATTGTTGTGTGAAAATGATTTGCTTCAGAACGGTCTCATATTCAAGTAATGTGCAGATTAATGCTCCGTCACTGACCAGGGACGCTAACCTGGAAGCATT
Source organism: Diadema setosum (assembly GCA_033980235.1). Taxonomy (NCBI): domain Eukaryota; kingdom Metazoa; phylum Echinodermata; class Echinoidea; order Diadematoida; family Diadematidae; genus Diadema; species Diadema setosum. The sequence goes on along the minus strand of CM067072.1, from coordinate 10,934,941 downwards.
AAACTGCACATTACTTGAATATGGGACCATTCCGAAGCAAATCATTTTCACACAACAATAGATATACAATGAACTCTTGAATGAATCCCATAAGGATTGGAACAATCACCTCCCAGCATTTCCAATGATTCCCACTGATCAGTTACTAGCCTTCCCCTTTAAAATGCAGACAGGGCTACCATCATTTCTTTCGACCTTTTCCTCCCGTCACTGGCTTAGTGAGTTTGGTTCATTCCCGTTTGGAATAAAGAAAGCCAAAAGCGAACAGACACTTCTTTGAGATGTGCGCGACGCATTAATCATGCATCATGAACTGCTGAGTTTCTTGAACCCAAGCAAATTCCATGACACATGAATGGTGATACTGCAAAGCTTTGCCATATCTGTCTAGGGTTTGTTTGCATCATAGCTGGAGTAGATACATTGCTGTTTCATACGTGTAATCTTGGATTTCATTTCAAGCCAACCGCAGGCATGATCACAAAGGCATTAGATTAGAAAGGTTGCCACAAGCGAGTGGTGATAGATAAAAGGATGCTGTTAACCTGTGCAGCAGCAGCAACAACAACAACAACGATACCCTGTATAGAGGCTGTGTGTTAAGATTAAAATCAAATTATATTTGAAGGTTATAAGATACTGCTTAGTCTAGGAAATGTGATTATGCGCAGCATTATGGTAGAAAATTCAGTGGCAGTGAAAACAGTGCTGAAAAGATAAGATTCAAATCATGTTGAATTCCTTTCCTTGTGAAACAATCACGCATATTTGAAATGTGTATTAAAATGCCATTGTATGCTGTTGGAGACAATGCCATGGTAGATTTTATCTTTTATTTTGCATTTCAGTGTATTGTGTCATACAGAGAAATATTTCCAGCAACATGTGTTTAGTTCAGCATTAACCAGAAATTGTTTGTTCCCCATTCAACATCTGGCTGTTCATTACATCTTCTTTGTTTGATTGTTGCAATCTTTAAAGGCAATCTGATCATTATAAAATTCAGTGACCATGATCATTGTAACTTAATGATATTGAAATACCAGGCTGGGATGATAACTCCTTTACAGATGACAATGACATTGAAAAGCCAACAACAACCCAAAGGACAAAACAAAACAAGCAAACAGACACTTGTATTGAACTATTTCATTACAATAAATGTATGTAATAGATTGGAATGCCATGTACAGGTCACTGCCAGAGACAAAGATTTTACCTCCCTGTTGTAACAAAGCATTAGCATGACATCATTTTGTCATGAACTTGTGAACGCTAGCCCATTGAAAGGAGCGAGGGCTTAAGTTTGTTGTTAAAAAGTGGTCAGGGTTTGTTATCTGCCCCGGTGGAAAATGGAACATCCTGTGCGGAAATGGCCCCAAAAGTTGATAGCAATGGTGGTGTGGTTGGCAAAAGTTCTGTGGCATCTATCGAGACCATTCCAAACCTTAAGGAAAGTCGATTGTGAAATCCGATGCAATGAATGTGATGAATTACAACAGCTTCCTGAAATATCTGATGATTTAAGCAGCCATAATATGCAGTGTGTTGTGAAATAATAGACTAAGCCTCAGTGACAAGGTGATTTTGAAGGGAAGTTATAAACAGAGGTAGTTTTAATACAGAAAATAATGAGCAGTCATCAAGGAAGTCATGATTTTAATGTCAGTATCTCTTACCCAGCCTGTATCCATTCTGAGCAGCTCAAAATAGGTGAATTGATCATATGACTATTATGTTGTATGAACATTTATTGCTTGTTTTGTTTTTGTTTTTGCAAAGTACTGTCACTTACATGTCATCTTGCTTAAACAGTGTTTTCTTTTTTATTATTCTAATCAGACTAGGCTGACACCCCCCCCCCCCCAAGAACCAAGGATATCAATTTCTATTCTACAGGGCTTTTTGCGCTCAGCTGGCAAATATTTGGTACAGAACTTTTGGGATGGGATAGGACTTTGGTTTCCAACATTTTTTGATGATCATTTTTGTAGATAATGAAATATGAAAGAGCATATAACTCTAAGAGGAATTCAAGTTTATTTGATGAAATATGGCTTTGAAATGACTGATAATATCCAAAACGAAGTGATCCTAATAAAAGGAGGGACCCACCTCTTATGAGGATCGCTTTGTTTTACTTTCTTTTTGAATGTCTCAGTCATTTCAAAACCATGGTAAGATTTTCATCAAATAAGATTTGAATTCCTCATACAATGTTATGTTCTTCAAACAGTTCATAAAGTGGTTTCTATTAAAGTATCTTGAAAAAACAAATTCAAAACTGAACTCGACCAATACTCTACCACCTCTTTAAGATACTGCATCCTACCACTACCCTGCAATGTCATCAAAGTTCCAAGAACTAGTCACAGGGCATAGTCCACTCATTCTGTAGGGTATGTTCCGTGATAGAGCCATTCCATCCAAGAATCTATGTAAAAATCCCTACAGACTTTTCACATCCTCAAACCTACCAGGCTAATACTAATGGCCGTGGGTTAAATGACCTGTTCGTAATCAAATTTTAATCTTTCTTCTCTCTATCTGTGTTCTTTTACAGAAGGAGCTATCTCTTGTGAGGAGAGGAAGGTATGTTGATTATCTTTATTCATTCATTCATTCATTCACTCACTCACTCACTCGTTCGTTCGTTCGTTCGTTCGTTCGTTCGTTCGTTCGTTCGTTCGTTCGTTCGTTCGTTCGTTCGTTCGTTCGTTCGTTCGTTCGTTCGTTCGTTCGTTCGTTCGTTCGTTCGTTCGTTCGTTCGTTCGTTCGTTCGTTCGTTCGTTCGTTCATTCGTTCATTCGTTCATTCATTCATTCATTCATTCATTCATTCTATTCTTTGTCACACCTGATTTTCGATTCAATTTCAATTCACTTCAATCATAGTTTATTTCCAATCAACGAAAATCAAAACATAGTACAAAGTAACATGCCATGAAATAATATTGTTCAAACATTTTTACAATTTTGACTTGATGCTTGACATATTTTATGAATCTTTGATTTGTCTATCTATGTCTATTATTTTTTTCTAAGTAGACATATGGACACATACACATACACACACTAGTACATTTATAAAGTTGTGGGTATAGTACACTATCATTTATAAGTATACATTATATATCAGATGTTTCATATTTGTTTTTTTTTTCTTTTGAGTTGACACTGGCATCGGAAGAAATCTAACATTTTCAATTACCTGGACCATGTATTGTGAAGTGCAAGCCACAAGTACAACATAAAACAGATGGCAGCTACCAGTGAAGGGAAGTGTCTAATCAGTTGTGAGTTGTTTTATCTAGTTGCTGTGGTCTGTGACCATCAACAGCTCGGAGGGAGATGAGGCCCTCGTGTGTCAAGTTTTCCGTGATCAGACTACTGGGGGTTCTGTGAAATAGTATAGTAGGCCTGTGGTGAAGTGATAATCTGAACTTACAATGTAGCTCCAGTGAGTGCAAGTGTATTTGGCTTCTGAGGAGATATAACATTCTGCTTCCCAACTCTGTATCATCTTCAGCTTGTAGGTTATGTGTCTGTGAAATATGTGTATCATGGTGGGTAAAGTTTACATTCAGTCACTCGGGATACTGCGTGAACAAGTTATTTATACAGAAGCCGGCGACATTTGGCAGAGCAAAATTTGGCTGTCTTGACTCTTGCCAAGTTATATGTGCATCTTTAAGGGCCATTCTCATTAATGGGCTTGGAAACTTGCAAGGTTAGAAACCTACAAAGTTAAATGTGAAAGTTGCGTAGCCAACTATACCAATTTCTGCCGGAAGCATTGGCAGAAAACACGCCAGTCAGAGTGCAAAGTTTCTAACTTAGGGCAAAACTTTGCGAGGCGATTTGTAATGAAAGCGTGCACAGCAGAAAAATGATTTACTCACATGATTTTTGGCATCTTTTCTTCTTTCAGTGTCTGTTAAATGAGTAAACTGGACATGCACAATTCTTCCAGAAACTTTTTTTTTTTTTTTTTTTTTTTGGTCAGAGCCAACATCGGGAATATTTAGGGTAATGTGGACAGGCAGCATAAAACGTAGCAAGCTTTCCTGTCACATTTTTTTTTTTTTTTTTTTTTTTTTGTAATGAGAATGACCCTTTTGAGTCACAGAGAAATGATATTTGTCACATGCAAATTGCCCTTGCTTTTGTCTGCATACATCTTCATTGGTTTTGCTCACTTGTTCTGAGGAAACCATTTTTTTTTTTTTTTAAAATGCATGAAACTTTCTTGAATTTCATGAGGAGCTAAGATTCACAATAGTAAAATGCATGCAAAATGCATCCTGTGTCTGTAAAATGCATTGAATGCCATTGGCAGTTTGCAACAGTATCATGCTGCGAAAAAGGTTGTTGGCTCCAATTTGTGAAAATTTCAAGCTTCAAATGTTTCTGGTTTTTACAGAACATTGTGTCTGTAGTGGTATCGATACAAAAAAAATGGTTACCTTCCATGCTCTAATCAAATACTGTGCTTTACTCTCTTGCTGTTTTCAGCAGAAAAAAGCTTAGTTTTGAAGAAAGATTTTTTTTTTAATAATTAGTTTTTCATATTGGTTGGGGGGGTGTATGATTAGAAGGGTTTTAAGAAATTGATTTTTTTTTTTTTTTTAAAGCTGTTAGATCTAATGAAAAAAAAATGGGTGTGGCTTCAGACTGAAAAGGTTTGTAGTGAGTATAATTGCAGTCAGAAATACATGTTGCAGTCTATAGAGCCCCTGTTGTTTGAATATATGCATGCCGCGGGTGGGGGTGTGCATAGATGGAGGTTTTGATGCAGTGGGGTTTCAATACAGTGAATGATTTCCCTACTTCCTAATTAAGTGACTGAAGAATAAAAAAAAGCCTGAATTGTGTGGTACTGAAGAGAGAAAGAAAGGAAAATAATAAAACAAGACCCTTAGTCCCTCAGACTCTCATTAAACTCGGCTACACACTGACGTCACTTGACTACGGTGAAAGGTGCCTAACAACTTTTTTACCGTTTCCTTTTTTTGTTGTTTTTTTTTTTTCATACACAGTGCCATGTTATTATGTCAGAATCAAGAGGTAGGGGAGGGAGGGGGTGGGGCGATCAGAGATTGTTAGAGCAAGAGAGATGAAGAGAAATAAGAGAGACTGTGAGGGGAAAGTCAGGCAGCTGGAAGGGGTTAGAGGTGGTGAGTGAATGGAAAATGGCAAATAGCTGTCGGAACATAAAGAAAGAAAGAGCAGGAAAGAAGGATAGAGAGGGAGAGAGGAAGAGGAAAACGGAGAGGAAGGCAGCGAGGGAGATGTAGAGGAGTGAACAAAAGCAGAAAGTGAATGAAATCTGCAGAAATCTCTGACGATAGAGGAGACTTTTGTTTCTGGAGGTGACCTTCCTAACCACGAAGCATACATAATTCCCTCCCTCCTTTGTACTGATACACATCCCGAGCTCTGCCCTCCCGTGTAATACCATGCAGTGATGGTTTTCACACATTTCATATTTTCATAGTGCAGTTCCCAGTCCCTCCGTCGTCGGCGCCAGTATTTTCTTTTTAGTGGAGCGTTGGTTTGTCCTGTTAGACTCGGCACTTAGGGACCCTGTCACACTCAGCAGGGGAATAATTAGCCGTTCGCCTTGGATGGTGAAAACCCGAACGCGGGACTTCACAGGACAGGATACAGAGGCTTGTAATTGGCGGCTGTCTGCTGTCACTGTAGACCGGTACTACGCATGGAAGTTCCACACAAACAAGCCGCCTTCAAATTCATGCTCACGTGAGGTCATGCTTCCCCCAAGGACTAAGCGCTGTCAACCCGCTGCAGAAAGTTTTTTGTTTTCGTGTTGGCAATGGCAGCAGGGGGGCCGCGCAGTCCAACGCTAATGCCACGAGAAACCTCGGATAGGGGAAGAGAGAGGCATCAGACGGCAAGAGCTTGTTGCAGAAGCGGCAGTCCCTTCCAGTATCCACGGGTGATGCGAGGTCGTTGAGGAACTTGTCGAAGAGACAGTCGTCATTGGCAATGCAGAATCTGTCTCCGTTCCTGCTGTAGCCACTCTACGTGGCATCTGTTTGATCGGTGCCTGGGAAATACCTTTCACAGTTTTCAAGAAGTTTTAGCGCCGGTGTGCAAATGGATTTGTGCTCTCTGGATGTGTCAGGCGTTGTGTCTCTCGCGTGACTTCAAGATGACTTCTGTCTTTTGGTGATAAACTGCTGCTGTCGACCACCTGTCACATTCAAGGATGAGCCGCAAGTGAAGCAACTGGACTTGAGGAACCTAAACAGAGAAAGGCTTCAGCGTCGAAGCAGATCTGCCCTCTGGTTTCCGTATATCTTTTTCTCTTGGCAGACCGACATGGATATCACTATGCTCTTCCGTTTCATGTATGTATGAACCCTTTAAATCCAGTTAGTTCAGAGTTGAGGAAGTATTGGTAGTAGCAGTGGGTTAAAATCGCAGCCCATGTCTGTAACATCCCCATTCATTCTGAAATGGATTTTATTGAATCATTTTGATGCTTGGACAGTGACATGATTCATTCAGATTCTGATTCATAATTTGTTGAATGTCTCTCTCTCTCCCTCTTTTTTTTTTTGCAGTACATTAATCAAATCAAACCAGCTTTTCCCTTTCCTTCCGTCCCCCACTGAAAAATGAGCAGTATTCTGAATCTGATATCAAAGTTTCCAGTTAGTCTTACAATGACTGCAAACATCTATAAGATATGTGAAGAGACAAGCTAATATCTTTCTAGTGGCACACTTTGTATCTACTTTAAAATTGCAGAAGGCTTCCTAAATTCTGAAGTATTTCTTTGTTTCCTTACAAGAGTAGAGTCCTAAGAGTCGTATGGATTCTGGATGTATGATTACCCAGTGAGATGCATTTTACACACAAGTTTCTCCCTGATTTGCTCTTTGGATCTCTCTGCTAAGTTTCTCATGAATCACATCATAGGCTTTGTCAAGTTCGTCTCTCATGCATCGAAAGTGAGAGTTTGTAGCGATTGAGTGGGGGGAAACAATGCAAAACTTTCCCCCCATCCTGGTGTGCACCCTTTAAACCGTGTTGATGATTTCGGTGTGCGGAAGTGATAATAGACTTTACCACTTACCTCTCCAGAGACTGGCTTCCTTGGAGGTTTGTGTGTATGCTCTCAAAACATGTTCTCCTTCATGCGGAACAAAACAAGTGATATTGGGGGGGGGGGGGGGGGGTGAGTGAGGGACGGGGAAGGGGGAGAGGGGGATTAGGGTTGGAAGTTTTGAAAGTTCATGGGGGTAAGGTGAAGGATAAGGTGAGGAACGGGGAAAAGGGGACTGGGGATGGGAAATAGCGTAGGGATTCGAGATCGGCGAGACTTGAAACAGGTAAGGGGGCGAAAGTTTTGATAGTAGGTGGTGGAGAGAACGGTTCAAGGAACGACGATTCTGGTTGAAGAAGGGGAAGGAGACTGAAGTTTGGTGGAGGGGAGTGGTGATAAAGGGAATAAGGGAAGGAAATGGGAGAGTATTAGGGAAAGATGATGGGAGTGCTTGAAGGGAAAGAGGGGTATGGGGGAAATAACTAGAACGGAGGAGGAAATGGGGAACGTAGAGGGAGAATTGGTATAGTGGAAGTAATTGTGGGAAAAAAAGGAGTTTACCAAGTGTTATTGTTGTTGTTCCGACTACTAGCGACCTGTTGTTTCTTGTAAACCAGAATTTCACGGGTATATGCTGGATTTCATTGTTCTTGAGGATGGGTTCCGAAGCCTCTTTAGCACCCAATCGTGACCTACTTATTTTTGCTTGTCACAAGCATTCGTTTGCAGTGTGCTAATCTGGGATGATGCTCTCTGTGTAAATCGGGTCGGGCAATGTGATTTCCTGCAAATGTTAGCAGCTAACTATACTCGCCTAGATTAAATCTTACAAAACCTTTGACACACTTTTCAGTACACAGAGGTACTCTTGAGGGTATCTTTGGATTAAACTCTGCATTCTGTATACTCCAAGGCGATGTGAATGTAGGATGTTGCAGTGAATCTGTGCATGTTGTAGGAATGTACAAGTATGAATCACTTTGCACATTCTAGAAACTGAAGATGAACATGTCAGTTTTCATACGAAGAGATTGTTTCCTGTGATCAGATAGAATTTACATTATGGGAGATGGATAGTATTCTTTCATTTTTCTGGTGCGATTTTTCACAGATTATGACCATGTTTAGGTGAAATGACTTATTTATTTGATTTGTTGTATCAAGAAATCAATCAATATGATTTTTAAAACTGTGATATGGTGATTGCTATTATCATTGCTATTTCAATCACTACTGCTGCTGCAATTACCATACTATTGCCATCAATGATAAAAACGGAATAATAGTAGTAGTAGTAGTAGTAGTAGTAGTAGTAGTAGTAGTAGTAGTAGTAGTAGTAGTAGTAGTAGTAGTGGTAGTAAAGGTAGGTGTAGTATTAGTGTAATCAAAGCAATAGTGATTATAATGATGGAAGCAGTATATGTTGTACAAATGGCCCGCGGTTCTCACATGATTGTACCTACATGAAAAAGTTTACAGTAGATGTTTTTTTTTTCTTCTCTCAAAATTAATTTCCCCTTGTTATTGGTAATATGATTAGTTCAAAACGGTGTGAGATGGATAATGTGTGTACCTTTAAAATCAGGTTATTTCTAACAGCGCCACTTTTTAATTGAAGTGTAGACGTGAGAATAAACCGCTGAAGCCGCTGGAAGCAAACATATTTTTTTTTTGCCTTTATAATTGTGAGGTGGAACACATCATATGACGAAGTAAGGCTTAGACAAGGAGAATGCTTCATCAACTATAATTAGCACAGTCAAATCACAGAAATTCTTATTATGTTTTTACATAAAGTCATTGCAGTAGTCCTACCTACCTATCTCTGTGTATGCTTTAGTAGTGTACATCTATTTCCCAAGGTTTTTTACGTTAGAATATGCGGGAATGTATGTCAAATAGTTTGAGGGTTAAGAAATCAACCAGCTTCTTTTGAAGTAGGTGAAATAAAAAATGTCTTCTCTCAAAATCGTAACACTTTATTTTTAAGCATCATCATGGCCACAATATTTATGCTTCTCAAAGTTTTCACGTAATCACCGCATGGTTGACTTTTTATTTAAGGTCACACTGGTGTGATTTACCCAGAAAAAGGAATTAAAAAAAAAAAAAAGGGCTTAAGTGTGAAAACTTGTGACTTTGAGATAGCGTCCGTTTGTTGTTTGTCTCCGAGCAGCAGCTGGTCAAATGACAGCTTCATCAAGATGAAAGGAACAACAATTGGGGTGACCGCTGTTGGCAGACCGCGCCAATCTGAGTCAAGAAGGCCACAAGATTTTCAAACAGTGGGGAGGGGGAAGGGGAAGTGGCGTTAATTAGACACATCCTGAGCAGGTCGGCACGCATCCTGGAATTCGGCATTGTAGAAAGCTGTGGGCTTGGTGCCGGATCGTTTGAAAAACAAAACAAGGCAAGGGCAAACATGCAAAACACAAAGGAGGAAATGGAGCAAAATAAGACAGGCTTTTTGTGGCAGGGAGTCGTGATTCACAGTACCTTTTTTTTCCCCCCTCTACCTCCTATAAACCAAGGCAAAGAGTTTCCCCAGTAACACATGCCTAAACCAAACAATGTCTTAAAGGTCGTTAGGTTCTTCATATGTTTGCAATATATGCATAGATCTAAATATCAATCTTTTTATATACGATCTACATACATACTTTGCATGATATGCACAAAATACATTCTCATTGGTATGAAGACATGTGCGCATTTATATGCATACATCACAAACGTATATGAACATGACATGCGTACATCAGTATACATGTACTGTATGCACAATTGTATGTATGCGTGTTGTTTACAAAATGTATCTGTGCGTGTGCTTGTACATACATGTAGGCATTTGTTTTTATATCATTCACTTTTTTCATTCTATTTGTCTGTCATATATGTTTGTATTATAGCTTTTGTTTATTTATTGTAGCAATGTGTTGTTTCTCCAATTCAGTGTTAATCATAGGAAGTTCTGTAGTCAAGTTTAGTTCCCAGTCGCAAGCTTTCTATGCCAGTTCTGTTTCAGGCAAGTACAATGTAGTCACAAATTGAAACAGAGTCTATCATAATCCTGAGCATAAACAGGATGGTTCAGGGAAGCGAAATCCCCTTTGCCGCCATCTGCAGGAAGGTTATAAGAGAACCCCTGAGAGCAGAAAAGGGAATGGTTACTTACTTAATGGATGCTTCTTATTGATATCATACTCCAGATACTGTAAAACTGGACATTTTCCCTTGCAGTTTGATTTCAAAAATTTTGCGAGAGCCAAGATTTGTGAAATTAAAATGCATGCGAAAGTTATTGTCTACACTGTATGCCTTGAATGCCAGAGGCAATTTGTGAAAAATTTCATGCCGCGAAAAAGGCCATCGGCTCCAATTAGCGAAAATATTGATCATGTCGTACATATTTCTTGCCTTACAGTAAGAGAACAGTCATTCAGTGTCGTGCCCTACTTACCCCAGGACCTTCAAGTAACGTATGCACCCTTTTTGTGCAAGTCACTGTCTTATTACGCCAGGTCTTCATTATATTCTCGCCGGCCATGGCAGTCACGTTTCAGGCCACCGTGGACGAAATGGGACGGACGTGAGACAATGCGGGGGATGGGATGGGCAAACATGACAGGCTGTGATTGCAATCGATGCAGGGCCAGATTTTGAAACTGTAAAAAAAAAAGGGAAAAAAAAGGAGGAAATTTGCCAAGGCAGTCATGATGCAGATGAGAGACCTCGTGATCGTACTAGTTCGCCACACTTTAATTTTGATTCAGTATCTGGCAAAGGTTCCTCCGTTCTCGCCACAATTCCACTGTCGTGGTTTGGGTGGCTTTGTGACCCCGCGATGTTACCTTTGAACGGATTAAAACTCCCAACATTTTCACTAATACAGGTGTACTAAAATAGAAGCTCTCCTACCCCTCAAATCCCCTGCACTCCCCCTGAAGGCCATTGTCACAAGAAAGGAGAAAATTAAAGCATACTCTAAAACCATAAAAATTCGCATCATGAAACTTTCGTGAAGCGTAGCCAATTACCTTGTTTGCGGGATGAACGTTTCGCAAATTGCCAACTACGATGTACACCATTGTACTGGCATTCATTGCATTGTGTAGACAAAAACTTTTGCATGCTTTTCACTTTGGCGAATCTTGGCTCCCGGTAAATGTACAAAAGTTTCACACTTGATGTAAATAAAGAATTCTGGTTTTACAGTATTTGTGAGTTTCAGTGTGGTTAGGAGGAGAGAAATAAAGGCTTCAAAACATTCATTCTGTTTGTTACATTGTTTGTTATTGCTCTCTTCTTGTTATTTTCTCGTTCTGTCACCATCTCCTTTTCGCTCTTCCGTCTCCTCATCATTCTCATTACCATTGCCGTCGTCAAGTCCAGACATCCGATCTGATTTGATATTCATTACGGAGCTATCCTCGTCTCAGCATCTATATCCGCTTATGAATAATTTCTTTACCAATACTGTGCCACAGTGGTTTGTTTTGCTCTCATGTGGTGGATGGAGTATCTTCACATAACTGAGGAATATATATTGTCCTTGTTTCTTTTTTTTTGGGGGGGGGGGTGGATCAGCAGAGTGCTTGTTTGTGTTCACATAAATCTGTGACGTATGTATCATGCATGATGTCAATTTTCTCACAAATCCTCGCTGATCTGGCGTCTAGATTTCACCAATTTCTGTCAAAGCAACAGTGTTGTATGCATGGATTGGCTGTAATATTGATGGAAGCCAGCGCTCTACTGAGAAATGACTGGCTTTTTGTAATTTTCTTCATGTTTGTGCCATTTTAAATGCTGGCAATGTAAGCCCATACTATGCCCCAGGTGAACGTGTGTAGCAATGTCTTTGAATGCACAGCCCCTGCAGTCAAATGATATGTTGTCATTGCAAAACATGTGCAACTACACTTGTGTGGTGACATATGGTGTAGTCTGTACATACAGACATAGTTCTGCTTAAATTCCCAGAAATTCACGTTCAGAAGAATTGATATATTGTGCTCTGATTACATTCTGATATGAAGATGTGTGATATATTTTTTTTTAAGAATAAGTTTAATATCTTTTTATGTGATAAAGATATGGTTTACAGTATAAAACTGATAAGAATTTGTAGATTGTGCAATGTTTATGAAGAAGAAAGTTCTGCATCACAGACTAGCTCCTTCTGCCAAAGGGAAAGGAAGGTGGGGATATCAAATACTTTTACCATGACAATAGCTACATTTCATCGCTCTATCTTTTATAACCTTGAACGTCCCTGAATCTCGGCAATGGTGAATTCTTTTGTCCATTTTCATAGCCTTCCCTCACCGTGATTTCTGTGTGTCCATAGTATTTTTTTTCTTTTTTTTTTTAGTGTGTGTACAGAATGCATCCCTTTTTCTCCCTTTCATTTGTTTTGCATGATTTTTTTTTTCTACTGTATTTTTGCAATTGTGAAGCTCCTGTAAAGGTTATATGATTGCTCTCTGCTGCCAGTATTTATTTGGCATTGAGGAAAGTTGGTTGGGAAAATAGAAAAGCAGATGCAAGTAAAAGGAAATATAGAGAAAATGACTTTTTTGTGGGGTGGAGTAGGAAATAAGAGGAAGGCAAAATAGCTATTTATCATTACTTGACATTAAACAGTCCTTACAATGCACGAGTCCTTTCTTCCGTCAACTCCTGATATATCTTGATGCCAGGGCAAAGAACGTCAGTACGAAATTTTCCCCAACTTTTACTAGTGTGCCCCGGAAATCCGTCTGGTATGGAATGACTTGTATAAAACGTAGGGATGTGTTACATTTTGCACCCTGAGCACTTTACAGAGTGGATTTGGCGCAATATAAGTTCCATATCTTTTTATCATTATTATCATTATTATTTTCAGGGAATGTTGTGATCTTTTTTGTGATCTTCCTTATCCATATCCTTCTTGCACTGCCTTTTCCATTTTTAGTGAAATTTTACTATCCTTTCTCGTTACTGAGTATTTACACAGTATTGACATAAATGCATGGATTGTTTTCAATGGTTTTTTTTTTTCTTTTTTGATGGAGGAGAAAATAAAGAAAGCCATATTAAGTCATATTAAAGAGGATTTGTCAAAAAAAAAAAATCATGTCCTACATATTTTGGGGGTACACATTGTCAAAAGAAATGAATTCAGCTCAGGATTACAAGTCAAGGTCTCGTATAAGTTCAAAGTTACCCTAGTCGCAAGTACATACCAAACCCAAATGAGACAATTGTGCATTCACCTACATCATGCAAGGCAAGTATTGCCCAGGTCGCATCTTAGACCCCGTTTACAGTGCGAGGCTCGGCCGCGGCTCGGCCGCGGCCGAGTCCAGCCCCGCTTCAGTGTAAGCGCGCAAAAGGCCAAATGCGAGGCCAAAATTGGCCTCGCATTTGGCCTCGCTCTGGAGCTGGTCTCGGCCGCGGCCGAGCCGCGGCCGAGCCCGGCCTTTTCTTGGTGTAAACGCAAACTGGGCCAAATGCGCGGCCAATTGCGCGGCCAGTTTTAGTCTGGCTTCCAAACCCTCTGCCTGTATCTTTCGCTGTTCAGGATATTAACCCCCTCAACGTCGAAAACTAGTATAGTTTAAGGTGGTTTTGTCCTGCAAAGGATTTTTTCCTTCGGCAAAGGCCTTTGCCCGAACGGCGACTTCGTCGCCACGGAATTCAGTTGGCAAAGGGTCTGAAAACGAGACAATACCAAATTGCGTTTGTTTACAAGCAGAGCGCCACTACGACCAAATAATGAAAGGTTTGAATCGAAAGCGCGGCCGAGCCCAGCAGTGTAAACGGACAAAATTGCGAGGCTCGGCCGCGCAATTGAGGCCGGACTCGGCCGCGGCCGAGCCGTGGCCGAGCCCGGCCCCGCACTGTAAACGGGGTCTTATTCTTCAGTCCCAGTAGATACAGCCTCATGTAGCGTTGATTGTTAGGTCTCTTGAGAAAATAAATGACATCAGTGACATTTCATACGTGCGTACACATATACAGAAATGTAAGAAAAGACAATTAGGATTATTCCGTGAGTATGTTTACAGTCTCATAACCCTGCCAATTCTCCAGAGGCGCACATCAAATGTATGGCATGATGGCTCACTCCCTCTGTTGGTCATAACTTCGTTATATGTATTCAATTTCATCTAACTAGAGAGATACATTTCCTTTATTTTATTGCACAAGTGTAATGCTTAATACTTTGTGCACGCTTGTGATGCATTCGCCATCCATGTGATACATTTTCCATGAACTCGCAAAGTTGAAAATGACTCGACAGTGTGTACATCTCCCCAGAAGACGGGAGAGATGGGGATGCGGTCAGTCTGCATGTGTGGGCGTTGGTAACACCCACACCCTGTCCGAGTATCATTCCCAGCCGACAGGATGTGCCAAGGTCAGTCTGGTCCATAGTCCCCCCAGACAGAGAGCATCTTCTTTTTTCCCTTGTCTCCTCTATCTACTATGTCAACCCCGCATATGTCAGTCCTGATGGGACTGAAGAAAACTCATTGACTCATCAGTGATACATGTAATCTAAGGATACTTCTGTGTGTACTGAGGAATAATACACATAAGGCTATGAATGTAAATTTGGACTTTTTTATTGACATCGACTTGGTCAATTTTTTGAAATGTGCGTTGTCGACTTATGCGGAGTTGACTGTATGATCAAGCTCGCTGCCTAGAGTCAAGCTCACTTGCACATTGCACAAGAAGTAAGATAGCAAATATTAACTTCTCTGTTCTAGCTCTTCCTTTCAAAAAGTACCCTCAATTCATGCATGCCTCATCTCCAAAGGTTTGTTCAGCATGCACAGAATTGGCTGCAAAAATGACACATTTTTGCCCAGTGATACCCAGCATGCTGTGCAAATTTGCAGCTCGTGGCAAGTCACGAGCAGAACTTTGCAAAACCCACCGAATTCTCCCGTGTGTCTCAACATGCAGATTATGCAAGTCGACATTAATTATCTAACGTCACACGAACGTGACTCTGCAAGACTCCATGTGCTACCAAATTCGCTCTTCAAAACTTGCGGGTGGCTTCTACTGGCAGGAATGCACAAATCCCGATTAATCTCCCAAGTTCACATTAATACATGGCGATGCGGTCTTGTGTGTCAGCAGTAGAATGATGCAAGCGAAACTTCTGAAAAGTTGAAAACAAGTTCAAAAATTAAGGTAATTTGCTGTAAAGTGTGAATAACCCTTCTGCTGTCTAGCTTAGAGCCTCAAGGGGAAAGAAGGCATTGTTTGTGTTGGTGGAATCCATCATCTCTAGCAGGTACTGTCAGGATGTGACATCCTGCATTGTTTTGACTAGGATTGAAAGGTGGATGGGGGTGGGGTATGGAGAGGAAGGAGCTTTAAAGGAAGCTGGAATCTTCAGTTGAAAGGGCAATGGCTTCAGCATGCTGTCGTGATACAATCCGCGCCAGATGTTTTTTTGCCGCGCTTCCCCGTATGCCAGTCGCGACCTCTCCAAGCTCACTCTGCAGTGGGGTGTCTAGGCCTTATGTCACCTGCTTTTTTGAAATGGGGTTCAGCAGTGTTGGGTTGCGTAAGGTTTTGCAATAGCAGAATTTCATCAACATCAACATCTCTATACAATATCTGTTACTAAGGAGCATTAGACATCCTGTTCAGCATAAATGCGAGGAGGGGGTGAGAAGTTCTGATGTGAGGTATATGAAATATAGAATTAGCCTTTTGAATGGCCGGTCTCATGATTAGGTGCTTTAATTGCATGTCAGATGATCGTGCACATGACATTAGACTTTGCATACTCCTTACTTGCTATATTAGTGTATGGAGAAGGATGTATTTTGTGTATATGAGGTTGAGAGTAAAGTTGTGCATCCTGTTCAAGGTGGTCTCAAGAAATAAAAATGTAGTCAAAATTCTAACAAAATGCTAGCAGTTTCATCAGAATCAAAGTTATGCAATTTCAGAATATCATACAATTTATATTTATTATCAAGACATAGTGATATTAGTGGCAACTACATGTGCAAATTACTGTCAAGTCTTTACTAGATATGTTTTCTGCTTCATATGAGATATAATAATAAATAATAATAAAGTGTGGGACCGACACTTTATTATGATCGCTTTGTTTTACTTTGTTTTTGGATGTTTCAGTCATTCCAAACCCGATTTTCATCAAACAAACTTTGAATTCCTGTTAAAATGGTATGCTCTGTACTATATCATTTAAGTGTTTCCTTGGTATCTCGCAAAAAGTTAAAAGCCCAATTCTCATTTCCACCAATACTGTACTATCCCTGTAAGCTGTACTATTTTGCTAGTTTGATTGTTATATTCTATGTATATTAACTTCAACTTGATCTCGGAGTGAAATTGCACTGTGGACCACCAGAAATTCTGTCCTAAATCATCGCTAAATGGAGTTAATCAGTAGTACTTGGAATACTTTTCATACTCATGGAAAAAGTACATGAAGTCTGGTCTGCACAGTGAGAAATCAGGATGATATAATGGTGACTAATAGGAAGTGATAAAACATCGATGCTGGTGTACATTTCAACAAGTGTTCGTGGATGTAATCCCGTGTTCAGTTGTGCCAGCGGCTTTACTAACTGCATAGCGAAACAATTAGTCATCTCCTTTGGGGGGGGGGGGGGGGTGGGGGTGCTGGAAAGACAAAGGGAAGGGGATGAAAAAGATTGATTGATGAGGTGCTAAATGCATCAAGTGTGAATGAAGGCTGTCCACTACAGATTCATGTACTTTTCATAAATATCGCAACTTATATCTTTGTAGAATATTAACTTGAATAATACCTTCAGATCTGCAAATCTTTGATAAGGGCCTGACAAAACACACACGTGTACATACACCTATACACTCCCCTGAACGCCCACATTGTATGAATAAGCACACTCAAATTCTGTATTATATATGTCCTGCAGCAATTAATCCAAAAAAAAAAAGCATTCATAATAGATCAATCAAACAATTGCAAAACTCCTTTGTCAAAACAATTTGTTTAAAATGTCAGATTTGATGCATATTTAAGGTATACCTCGTCATTGTGAAAGGACAGCACAATGAAAAGAGAGAGAGAGAGAGAGAGAGAAAGAGTAAAGTGGTAAGAAGGAGAGAGAATCCACAGAGAAGATAGGTGTTACGGGGGGGGGGGGGGGTCAAACATTAAGCCAAAGGGAAAGCAGGGGAAAATGGGTGGGGTGGGGATGAAAGATGAATGTATGTATACACAACATGAGTCATATACTGAATGACAAGAAAACATAAGGGATAAAATACAGACAGAAACCACATTTGTTTGGCCAGATTCCCTGAAACACACTGAGTGTAGGTTAGTCATATTTAGATGGGAATAAAGTGCCAAAGCAGTTGAAAAAAAAAAACAAAACACGACAACATCCTAACTGTACTACATTGAGCATTTACCTGTTATCAGTTGTAGTATGTAGTCTACTATGACATCACATTCAAAGCCTAAACCTACATTGCTCATAACTTCTTTTTTTTTTGTATCTTAACTTTATTTGATGTTTCTTATGATACATTTTACAGTTTGGGCCTGTAAACATCTACTTCTGGTATTCATTTGTGTTGATTTACATATTTCTTATACCGTAAATGTCAATTTGAATAAAAGTGATCAGTCAAGCTCATCCCCAGCTTATGCATCAGATTTTCTGTTCTAGACAGAGGCCTTTTGCACTAGAGGTACCTTAAATCGGGAATTCATATTTTCATCCCTCTGAAAGGTTATGAGTGATTTGAATTTTTCCCATCACAGTATTGATGACAGTCTTGTGTCCTTATCTCACTTTGCCCTCCTCTAATCAAATATTCTTTTACCCCACCCCCACCCCCCTCCCCACCCCCATAAAGCAAAAGGATCTGGGGGAAAAAAAGACAGAGGTAATATGATTTCCCATCCGGTAGAAGCTCGTCACGATTTCTCGTAGGTGTCCCCATAATTGGCGCCTTGCTCGGGTTACAGAGCCGTTGGCTGGCGGGGAGTTCTTCCCCACACAGAGTCCCTTTCAGAGGCAACAGTAACGGGTCTCCTCCTGGAGGGGAGGTGGATTTCTGACGAGGTGCAAATATTCCCCCAGTAGGATTACGGGGAAAATGGAAATATTTGCAATGAAATGCCAAAGTGGAAGGGGTGGGGAGAGGACATCTTCTGTAGCAAAGAAACTGTGTCAAAGAGAGAAGATTTTTTTGTTTTTTGGATTTTTCGTTTTATTTTGAAGGCAACTGACGTGATATTTGAGAGGGTATTGTGCGTAGCAATTTAAAGACACACCAAAAATAAGCGGTATGCACCATGCGTTTTGTTCTATTCAGGTGCATTTATTTACTTCTTTTTAGAATTAAAAGTTAGTCATGTCTCAAGAGATATACCTTTGCTGTGAGTCAGTGGTTGGAATTGCACCATCATTGTGGCATATATGTTTTAGTCCTTTCAGTGCTATGGACTTTGGACAGTGTGTGCAATGCCATTGTGTTTTCTGTGTCAGTCAGCCCTTATAGCACACAAAGGATTAAGAAAGAAAAGCCAGAAAAAAAAGGCAGTCTGTTTTCTTCCTTGCTGCGTATTATTCCTCCAGGGTAGGCTTTACACTGGTTCTTACTCAGTTTCAGAAATTTATGTCCCTGAGTATGTGGCTTCAGGCATTTGTATCCAATAAAAAATCATGGTTTCTCTGACAAACCATGCATCACAGCAGCCTCCCATCATTGACGTTACTACTATTTTTATTTTTTCGTCAGGGACGACCCACAATACTGCTCAAATTGCCGATAAGTTTGAGGGACGCACCAGTGATTGGAAGAGCAAGCAGATATCACCAGCACGACATCTCCTGATTGGTTTCCGTTGCCAAGAGAGTAAAAAACATGCACATGTCACGGCTGGATAGAAGCCGTAACTCAGTCACGATTCCCCCCCTGACGGATTAAGTTGAGCTTCATGACCGATGCTTTTAGACAGGGTCTTGCTTTGTCATGTTATGAAAGTCTTTTTCTTGCCTCTCAAACCTTAAAATGTCAGAGCGTGGAAATGTCAAAGATGTGCTGTGTTGTTGTTGTTTTCTGTTTGTATTTTCCATCTGGAGAAAACAAAGTAGAAAACAATGAGATACGTAATACTCATTTGTATTCTGCTGTGGGAGATGAAGCTTGCATTTTGTTTTGTTTTTACTTCTTCCTGGAAAGAAATTAAGAAGAGAGGGGTGGGGGAAACAAGCAGAAGAACGGAAGACAAAGGACAAGAATTCAGTACGAATGCTATGTGTTGGTATTGTGTACATGTATCAAGACAATGGCACAAACTTGTAGACTTGCTGTTTAAAAAGAAACATTACTGGTTTATAGATGATTTGCACCCTTTGCTGACTCATCTTAACATTTAGCAACAATAAGAAAAAGTTAAAAGGTCCTGATGCTCTGGTGAGAGGGAGTAATTAAAAGAAAAAATGATTATGCATTGCAAAGTTTAGTACCAATGAAGGTGATGGAGAGAGAGAGAGTTGTAACAATATAGGAATATATACTTGTACATTTTACTCTCTGACTGTGTATTGAGGACAGAAGAAAATTTTTCAAGACAGGTATGGTTCAAAATGATTACTAGTAATACTCTTGATTCATATTTTCACAGCAGAGACAGGCTAACTTTTTCTTGCAACATTAGACAGCATATATCTAAAGTAGATAGCGAAGTACTGGTCGACACGTCTGATGCAAAGCAAGGGACAGACAGATCCATCAGTGATGTGAATGCAGTTTGCAATAGAGAGATAAAGATGGAGATAAGCACCAATCTTTCCCTTTGAGTTGCTGTGATTTATAGCACCATGTTTTTCTTTGAAATATATGCAAACATTACCGCAAACATGCTGTGATGTATACTTGGGAGTGAGTGTGTACCTTGTCCATGAGTCACAATGACAGTAATGTGGAATACATAGAATACTATCTCTTCTTTTTTCCACCCCTGTTTAATCATTCTGTCTGACTCAGTCAACCATCCTTTACCCTTTTTTTTTCTCTCTCTCTCCTTAGCCTCATATTTTCCTTATGTCTCTTTGGGTCCATCAGGAAAACTCTTTCTCATGTCTTGTCTCTGTTTGCATTTCTGTCATATTCTTTTTCTCTCCCCACCCCCCCCCCCCCACTTTGTTTGTGTCTGTCTGTATGACTGTTGTATGATCTCCGCCTCTGTTTCAGACTGTTTACTTTGCTCTCTCCTATTCTGTTTCAAACTGTCTGTCAATTTCTCAGTCATAGTTTTGATATTTGTCATATTTTTTTTCTCTCTCTTGCTTATATCTTTCTCTTCATCTCTCGATCTTACTCCTTTTTATATCTTTTTTATCTCTCCATCTCTATCTTTCTTGCTCTTAATATCTTTCTTTTGATATATCTCCTTTTCACGCTTTTAATATCTTCCTCTTCATCTATCTCTCTCTCCTTTTTTTATATCTTTTTTTCTCTATCTCTTTCTCTCTCTTGTTTTTTATATCTTTCTCTTCATCTCTCCATCTCTCTCTTTTGCTTTTTATATCTGTTTATCTCAATTTCTTTTTTTGTTGCTTGTTATATCTTTCTCTTTATCTATCTCTCTATCTGTCTCTTTGCTTTTTCTCTCTGTCTCTTTTTTTTCTTCTGTTTCTCTCCCTTTTCACTTTCTTTACCTGTCCCCTAACTACAGATATGTGTATGTCCCCTCTGAAGTGACTGATTGCAGGCACCTGAGTGAGTGCATGCATCGTCCCAATTTGATGCATTTTACCTGTAATCAGGAACAGTAGGGTCGAGACAGTGATGCAAGGACTCGCAAAAGAGACAGAGATAGAGGATGCGAAAGAGGAGGAGGAGGATGGGGATGGGGGGAGGGGGGAGAAGGGGGATAAAGGTAGAAGAAGCGCCAGACTTGCCGTATTTGTATTGGGACATCATTTCCTTGAGCCTCGGGAAATTGGGCCACGAGAGAAGAAGTTCTTTCACACTGACAGGTGGCTTGTTGTGATCAACAGGGTGTTTCTGCTCTCTTGTGTTTGTAATCAGCTTATTCCCTGCGGCAGTCGATGTTCCTTAATGATTAATGTACTGTGATATTCTGCCTCTACGTACTATTTGTTACTCTGTCTGTATATGTGTGTTTATGTTTGTCTGTGTGTATGTGTGTGTTTGTGTATGTATGAATGTCAGTCCCCCTCTTCCGTCTCTCTAGCCCTGTCTGTCCTATTTACACAACTTTATTCAAGATACATCTTGGTAGAAACCAAGTCACATAGCTGCTTGCAAAGAGAATCTGAATATTTCATTGTTTACCTGTTCAGTGTTAAATAAACATGGCAGGCTTTAGAGATTAACCTTTATGGACATCTCGCTCTTTTTTTTCTCTCTCTTTTTTCTTGTACTGCAAGAGATGTGGATGGGGGGGTAGGGGATGATAGGAATCCTATGCATCCTGAAGCAACCTCCTGGATGTTTATGGCAGACTCAAAAGACGGATCGATGTCGAGTTGTTTGTGTTTGCTCTCAAAGACTCACTGACCTGCATGTCCAAAAGGGTCAGTGAGCGGGCAAGTCATTTCAGAAACAACAAATATTATGCCTATACATAGAGGAATGCACATAATTCCTGTGAGATATGGCCAGAACCTGCTTGTCTAATGAGCTGCTAGGGCGCTTCAGTGATAATGAGGCTAATATTTCATGGTGGCTGTCCGCAAACTTTTGAATTGATCCAGAAATCTTCGGAGTTCTGTGTCAGAAATGTGTTTTGCAAAGAGAGGCTAGAGAGAGCTAGAGAAACATGCATGTATGAAAAGCAAAGGGGGGGGGGGGAGGTGATAGAAAGAATGGAAAAGTTAAAAATAATAACGAATAACTGGTTGATATGTGTGCCTTATTCACAAGGATGTGGAATCTTACACAAGTGCAACTGATCAAATTTGTTATTTTTATTTTGTATGCAATATACTGTTAGGTTATTTCTTTTTGTAATTCTAATGGAAGGAATAGTGATGTATGTACACACACACACACACACACACACACACACACACACACACATACACGTACACACATATGCACGCACAGGTTGGAATTTAAATACACACAGTGGCAGACGAGGGATCGTGTCTTGGGGTCGTTTTCAGCATTTTTGCATGTCAAATGTGCCAGCTGAATTCCCCTCGGCTGAATGACTATTTGGTTCATCGGTTTGCATCAAAGTGTTGCCGTCGGAGTGTTGCTGTGAAGATTTAATCAATCGTGGCCCCTAACGGGACAGATTGCTCACGCTTTTTTTTCCCGTTTGACGGGCCTCTGATGTATCTCATCAAGCTCAGTCACAGAAATCCGGAGAAGTGTGGATTCAGCCGAAAAATACATTTCGAGTTGATCTCTAGAAAACAACAACAAAAAAAGAAACACTCTTGCACAACTGGCCTAAGTATATCATATGTCTCATTTTACAGTGTATCAAATCTAAAGACTAAGACAAATGGTAAGATCCTTGAAGAGTCATTACTGTATACGCTGTTATTTTCGCTGGGATTTAGTTTTCTTAAATTTTGCGAGTCACAATTGGATCATGAATTTAACAACATGTGAAAACGTTGCCATGCACTTGGGTAGCAGTGCATTTAAAATAGCATTGGGGTGAATTCACGGAAACAACATCTCGCAAAAATGCCTGTGACCTTACATGTGAAAATGACAGCTTATACAGTATGTTATTCTTGATCATCAACTTTAGAATTGGGGCCGTTTAGAGTTAGACTGGTGCCAATTTAGAAAACTTATCCCCCCCCCCCAAGAATCAACTGTACAATACATAGCTGTTACTGTCGGATGCCCTTACAGCAGTATTTGATCAACCACCATCTCAGTAATAGGAATTTATCTCCTCCCGGCCTATTCCTTCTTCATGTTCCAATTATCCACTTGTCCCCCTCGCGTCATATGCGATTTCTAGCCCCACGCTCTCCCGGCATCTTCCAATTTTTGCGGAGCGGATGCCTTTTCTCATCCGGGCTTCCTCCTCTTCCTCATCAGACTGTGCCTGTCTCTCAGGAGTCGCATCTCGCTGATGCCAATCTTGGCTGAAATCCGACGCTCGGTGCCCTCTTTTTCCTCATCCTCACTCATCCCTCTGCATCATCTTCCATCTTTATTTTTCCCCTCCCACTCTCTCCCTCCTCTATCCCCCCTCTCTCTCTCTCCATCTCTTATCTATCTCTCTCTCTCCTTCAATAACTTCTATCTCTCACCTTTTATCTCTTCTTTATCTCTTTGTCTCCCTCTCGCCTTCCCTTTCTCACCTCTCTTTCTCTCTTACCCTGTCTCTCTATCTTACTCTATCTCCCTCATCCTCTGTCTTCCTCTAACCCTCTGTCTTGTACCCTCTCTCTCCCTATCTCTCACACCTATTACTCTCTTTCTCTCACACCCTCTCCCCTTTTTCTCTCTTTCTCATCCTCTATCTTTGTCATCTCTTCTCCCTCTCTCATCCTGTATTGCTGTCACTCCCTCTCTCCCTCTTTTCCCTTTTTCTCCCCCGTTCTCTTTAAGCCCATCATTCTTCCTTGCGTATCCTGCATTAATTGTTCTCTCAATTCCGTGCTAAATCTGTGATAGGTGGAACACGTTTTCCACTTTCTATATTTTCATCCATAATTTGCATCATCAGAAGACCTGTGGTGGAGATGAGAGCCACACCTCATTCGACTGTTTTGACAATTCCGACTTGTCTCTGACGTCCTTTTGTGTTATCCAAAAACAAGTCATTCATCACTATGATAATACCAAGTTTGACAAGCAAAATAAATGGATGAAGACAAACCAAATTCCCTCCGTCCACTAGATCATCTGCCTCTGGAAGGAGTAAGCAGATCGTTTCCAAACTGCGTCACAAAAAGCCATTTCAGGGTAA
The DNA here is from genome assembly GCA_033980235.1 of Diadema setosum. NCBI lineage: Eukaryota > Metazoa > Echinodermata > Echinoidea > Diadematoida > Diadematidae > Diadema > Diadema setosum. Next base: position 10,910,904 of record CM067072.1, on the reverse strand, counting down.
TTGCCATGGCAACGGACGCTCTAGTTTCTAACTGCCGTCCCGTGGAGAGCATATAAGTTTGTCTTTGGTCGATGTAGTCGGTTCAGCAGTACGTTGCCTGCATTTTCTCAAGTATGAGCAGACGCGATCAAAATTTATCTCAATTTGCCCCCGGCAGGCAGAGGTACATTTGTGGCTTGTTTTCATTTTCGTTTCATCTTTTTTTTTTTCTTTTTACCAGAATTGGGACTGAAGGGGCGGATGTAATTACTGTGCAGTGAATGGGTAAAAAGCCGGGGTGAGGAATGGATGATGCTGTAGAGAGTGCCGGGATATATGGATGACAAAATGCAGTTGATGCAAGAGAGGTAAATGGCAATGTTTGAAGAACACTCGGCACTGGCTGCAGAGATATCCTTCAAAATGCGCAAGGAGCTACGTGGGTGGAGATGAAAACCACTCGCGAACCGGGGTCGACTTGTTGCGTCACCCCCGCTCGGCCGGTCAGTGATGACGCCATCGTGCACAAATGAGCAAGATATAGCATAAAGTGGCAGGCACTCAAATGACACAAAAGTGATGTGTGTGACTGGAAGTGGGTAAAATACAGAGTGTCCTAAAAGTTCCAGCTGTTTAACTTGCAGGCACCCCAGGGGGCAGGGGTCCCCTTTGAGTTAAAAAAAAAAGAAAAAAAAAAGAAGCAAGATATGCAAGTAGGAATACTTACATTATCTGCAATGATAAATGCATCATGGGGAGGAATTCCATCCCAATGAAAATGAAGATGAGTTAAATAAGCATCCAAATCAAATTAATTAGCAGTACATACATACATGTATGTAAGTTCGCATGATGCCTGAGTTTGATGGCAAAAGTGTGACGAGACCAGAAGAGCAGACCATGATAATGATATGAAATCATTACGAAATGTCCTGTAAACTTTGGATGTATGTGCTTGTGAGTAGAAATGGGGGAACAGCGTTTTAGCTCTCATCTTCGCATGATGTTATTTGCCCATTCTCTTCCCCCTTCTCTCCCTCTCTTTCTCATTCTTTTCATGTCTGTCTCTTTGATCTTCTTCCCTTCCATCTGTCTCTCATTCATTCACTCTCTCTCTCTCTTGGTCTTTACCCTCTCAGCCTGCCCCTGCCGTTGTTTTCCAGTTGGTATCGGAGCCTCTCTGGGGCTTAATAAGTACAGGTCACTCGCATGACAGGTATTATGCCTGGGGGCTGAACCATTCCATTTTTTTTTTCTCTCTCTTTTATAGTATTTGTGCCGTCGTCTCCCTGGGATTTCTCCTGCCGCCATGTCACTTTGGCTCATCTCCAGGTTGCCCCACTTGTGGGCTGGGTTCTGCCCGTCTGTATGTGTGTGTGCGTGTGTGTGTTTGTTTGTGTGTGTCTGTGTGTCTGTCTAGGGGTACCGATTGGGGTGCCAATATCCATCCCACAGACAGACAAACAATCGGACTGCAGACAGACAGATACCCACGCAATGGATATATTGCAAAGTACCTTTTTTTTTTCGTAGTTGTTCTGTCTGATTTGATAGTGTTTTCTATTGTGTGACTTGCTGCTTTATGACAGATTGCACAGGAACAGTTGTTTGTGCTGTAGAAGGGGATTATGTAGCATGTTACCATCTTCAGAAGATAGCAATGCAAAATAGGTGTGGCCCATCCTTGACCTTCATGCTTGGTCATAGTGATGTTGTTGTTGTTTTTTTCCCCCCAAATCCTAGTCCATTCCTTCATCTTCATCATTTTATTCATCCTCCTCTTCTTCTTCATCATCTTTTTTCTCCATTATTGTCTACATGTAACTAATATCGTTTTGTCACATCTACAGTCATTCACATAATATGTGTGCACATATGGCATTTGGTCACAGAGGTGAAATGCTACTTCAGAGTATCGACTACGAAAAAAAGCAAATATTTTATGGTAGCAGGCACGCACAAACACACAGTGATGCATTCACGCATCATACATTTATAGATACATGCATACATAGACTAAATGCCATGCCAAAGATCATCCTCCGACCTATATTCCATCCACTGGACAAAGGCCCGAAATCAGCGAGCGATGCATCTTGCGCAACCTCTCGAGAGATCAAACGGAAGAGAGCGAGAGCGGGAAAATAAGAACAAGACGATGCAGAAGACAATCACTGTCCAGCCCTACGAGGCAGATTCCAGGGCACGCATTGTGCGTCGAGCAAAGATGCGGGAGTTAGACGGCGTTTTTTTGAATGCAAGACCGAAATGAACGATGACATTTGCAAACCCTTGTCCATTCCAGGTATTGGATTTCGGTTTTGTGCAGGTTTCTGACCCGCCACAAGAGATCTGAGATGGCATGCCATTTGCTATTGCAGTTCTTTAAAAATTTGCGACGTGCCGTTGAAAAATTGACATTTGCTAGAATGACATATAGGTATTATTTTCAAATGTCTGTTGGCAATACTGATCAGGTGATAGCTTAAACCTTCACATGTCCTTTCACTCGGTGGTAACCTTCCAAGGTATCTTATTAGCAGCAGGTTGATTCCCACCCTAAACTTGACCAACCGTGATGAACCATTGACAAGTATCCATTCCAAAGAAACAATTTTGGCAATTTTGCAGGTAGACTGCTGTCATCTGATAGGGATTAGAGGGGATTATGTAATCCTTCTTTCAAGGTGTCATTCTGTAGGTGATCAGCAAAGAAAGCTTGCTAGTGGGAATGCCAGTCAGCAAAATTTTTTTGTTAAGCAAGGGTTAATCTGTATATCTCTTTCTCTCTCACTTTTTATCTTTGTCTCTCAAGCAGCTATGGCCGGACCAGGAAGGGGAAGAACAGCTCACCGGTGATGAAGAGATCGAGCTCGCCTGGTTCCCATGGAGACGGTAAGTTTTAGTTGTTGTTGTTGTGTGCTTGTTTATATATTCTTATTAGCTCCCATAAGCCCAAGGCTCTAAAGAATCGGTGTGATCAGCTATTGTCCAGTGTCAGTGTAAGGCACAAGCATGCATCATGCACTTTTGCATTTTGTTCATTTTCTCTGTTTATTCTTGTCTGAAGATGTGTGCAGATTTTAGCAATACTGTCCATTCAAAATCCATAGAGTGTGAAGATTTTAGAAGGGTTACATGATACATAGAGTAACAACAAATAAAGGAGCCAGATATCAAACTACTTCAATTCCTAAGACCCGCTGTTAGGGAGGTACACATTGATGAAAATGATAATTTTTGTGATATTGTTTGGGATTTTATTCACACATGTCCAATCTAGAGCATTTTTATCTTTAACTTTGGTTGCCTACAAACAAACTTGCAGAAACACTCCTTTAATCCATAAGATTGTGGACATGTAGGGATGCCTGCCCGGGCGTGAAAGATGAATCCTTGAATTGTCGGTGCACTATGAGAAGTTAATGATGGCGCGACTGCTGTGCAAGCTATTATCCAGCTGTTAGATTGCAAATGGCCTCGTTTTGGTTTATTGCATGGGTCATGCACGAGGAATGCTCATTTGGATTAACTCCTTCCCCGCCATGCAAGCGCCATTAGTTCTTTAGTCAGCGGCATCGCAAGAACTTGTGCCACGCCTGTATCGTGCCCTGGGGATACTAGTAGTTGCTTTGGAATAAAAATGTTATAAATACTTGTGAGATATATATTCATATTTAAAGCAAATTTTCCCATTCTTCAACCAGAATATTAGTTTTTGCATCCAAAATATGAATCCCACTGCACAACAGGATGTTTGCTTGGTATGCAGAAGATGGCATCTCTGCTTTTCAGGTTTGTATGCATTGACATTTGAAGGGAGAGGCTGAAGAGAGTATGTTTGCATGGGCACTTACATATTTTCATAGGCATGGGACTACACATACATTGATTGCTGTCTATAATGTGTGCCTCTGTCATGAACTCAGAAAGTTCTTGAAGGTAGACTTGTATTAACCAGTGGTCTAATGAAGTAATACATGTACTTTCATCTGTTTGTAAAGTTTGAACTGTGTGAAAAAATAAGGGCCATGTACAACTCTATCACAATTTTGATCTTGTATATTGTATTATACATCATAATTGTAAGTTGTTTTTTTTTTTAACTTGTTCCCTTCTTCAGGGAGTCCTCTAGACAGTCCAAGGGTGCCTGTCCATCCCCATGCCCACTTTCCCTTTAACACCGTCCGCCAAGCCGACGGGCGGCGATGGTCGCTCGCATCACTGCCTTCATCGGGTTATGGAACCAACACGCCCAGTTCTGCAGTGTCGGTGAGTGGTAACCAATTCTGACGACTCTATCTCTCTTTCCGTCTCCTTCTCTCCCCCCCCCCCCCCCCACCCCCACATCTCTCACTTAATTTTTCCCTCTTTGAAACTTAGAAAATGATATTAAGAGTAAGCAATATCTTAAGATCAGGGACCTGTTTCACCCAGCTGTAAAAAAAAATCTTAGGTTCAATTTAACTGATCTTAGGGACAATATTTGGGATCAATTAGTCTTCAGAAGTTAGGAACTGTTTCACAAAGCTGCAACTGTATGTGGAAACAGTAACTTGCTTCCACCTTTCCATGTTCTTGAATTCAGCGTGAATGCCTTTTAGTATTGTTCCCAGCTTGATCTGATATTAATCTTTCCCGACTTTTAGTTCATTGTTTGGCTCGATATAGTTCCCATGTTAGTGAAACAGGCCCCAGATGAAACGGAAAAGCAAGCCAAATGCTCGTGCACCTGCAGTAACACATTCATGCACACAAACAACATTAATATGCATCTCTCCCTCTGTCCCTTGTCTTTATTTATGAAGGGAGAGTCAGACAGGGATATATACTTTTAGACAATAGGGACGTGTATTAAAGACAAAGCCTATGCTGTTGTTTGTCATTTATTATATGCCCCTGTGCAAAGCCATCATATTGGATTTCTGTAGGACAATCTCAAAGCTTTTGCAGTGTTTGCCTTGAGGCTCATAGAACACAGTGACAACTGATGTAGACAATCCGTAATTGATCCACATAATCATAGGATTTCTCTTTCTCTCTTTTGGATTACCATTTTTTGATTGCTCATTATCATGCCGTGTTTCCCGAGAAATGCCATAAATTGCAAGAGATTATAAAAGCTGGCGTGTGAAAACTGATGTTGACATGTCCCTGCGGAAGATTTCGAACCCGTCCGAGGACAATAAATCACAAACCTTCAGTTCTTCTGTCGCTGTGAATTATGACTCAAACTCCGAAGCGGCTTCCGCCCTCTGAAAACCGCTTCCTGCCTTGCCTGACAAGGGATCTCTGTCTGTGGCAGGGACCAGCTGAGAGTGCCCTTCTCCTCCTCCTCCTCCTTCTTCATTTCATCCATCCCTTCCCTCTCTCTCTCCAAGAGGGAATGCAGCCCTCGGAACAGATCACACGCATGTTTCGTTTGATATCTTAATTTGACCAGAGAGACTTTGCGGGAAGTGCTTCAGCCACGTTCGCAATTAGGTCTTGATGGGGGAAGTGGTCCCTGCACATCAGGCATGGCGTCTGCTTCCCCCCCTCCCCCCACGTCATGTCAATAAAGAGATAGAGTGAAAGAATGGAGGGGATTCCGCATATCCCGAGCAGATTAAAAGAGGACGTCTGATTGTGATGCTCTGTGGTCCCCCCAAAAGAATACCAGAGTTCTAGGGTCTGCGTAATGCAGAGAGGAGTGGCTGATCATTGCTCTGTAATTCTATTTCCTTTTGACCTAATTACCAACCACTATTTTTTGTTTTTATTCTTGCCCAAGATATGGTGAAGCAGTGCTCCTTTGGCCCTTTGTGGTAGAAAAAGAAAAAGAAAAAGAAAAAGAATGTCCTTCTCTCACTTCAAAAATCTTTCTTCATCCGAAAAGATGGCACGCTCAGTGTGTATTGATCTAGGAAGAAAAGAATTGATGAAAGAAAAGATTATTAAACATCTTTTTGGTGGTGACCATACCATTATTGGTTTTGATGATAATGATGAAATATGAAGATTGTGATACAGATATTACTGCAACTGCTAGTAAATAGTTATGATCATAATCATAATGATAACAGTGATTATGATTCAAAGAAGGAGGAGGAGAAAAATAATTGTTTAATACAAAATCCAGCTATATCTTCTTCCTTTTTTTTCCAAAAAGTAACATCCGCATGATAATGTATTTGGTCGCCAAAAACTATTCTTGACCTTGTAAAGCCAACATGATGGAATCTTGTGGTCGTCATGATGCGCAACATTTTCCAAGCAAAGGGTTCTGGATTGAATTACAAAGAGTATTATTAAAAAGGTATTCTCAAAGTGTTGCAAGCCCTGCTTTATGATTAGCATCAATTCTACCAAACATTCATCCTCCTCTGCTCCAGTCATCCTGTTCAAGCCAGGAGCGGCTGCACCAGTTGCCGTACCAACCGACGGCGGAGGACCTCCAGATCCTCTCGCAGCACTTCAGCAGCAGCGAGAGCAACGTGGGAGGGGGCGACCACGATGATGGGCGTCGGTCCCCAAGCTTCCGGCCGCGGTCCAGGAGTCTGAGGTAAGGTGTTGCCCTCTCCAGAATGTGTGATTTCTCTTTATCTCACTCTCCGTTTCTCCCCTCCATTCTCCTTTGTGGAAAGTTCACTTTTGACTCACTTCCTTCATCCTTGTAACTTTATATCCATCTTAACACCATTGTCTATGAGCTTTCAGAATAAAATGAATTTGCTTTGAACTGCCAGTGCTTGGTACTGCCAGCCTTGGATGAAGGCTAAGTGTATACTAGTATCTCATATCATCAATAATAGGATAGATAGCAACAACAGCAACAAAATGGCCATGTAGTAAAGAAAGCTTGCATGCAAATTTTCAAAGTCTGCTCTGAACAGGCCATTGCCAAAGCTTCATATCAATGCACCAAAGGCAGCAAACTGTACTTGATTGCGCTCTGCCGAATAGAGCTGGCACTACCTGGGTAGGGTATGAATCAAAATGGGATAGAGACAGATGTGATCATGTGCCTAGACATGATCATCTGACATCGGAATGTTTGGAACCAAGAGTTGTAAACGAGCTCGCTCTGTTTGTGTTTGCTGCAAAGTGCACCATGGCCCTTTTCCTTGGCAGAATTCACTGTCGGTCACAAGCAAAGCTGTTTGTCATCTGTGGGCTTACTCTGGCCTTGTGCAGCTTTAGAGGAATTAAGATCGCTTATGGATCAATTTGCGTCCTATCACTCGGTGTCGGGCATTTGCAGAAATGTTCAAAGTATTTATGCGTTCCTGCACATGAATCTGTTGAAAATCTGTGTTTGACTCTGTTACAAATGAATACAGTGCGCTGAAAATGCATTGAAAATGAAAGCGTGCTATGTGTATATCATTGCTTTCATTTTTGCCGTATTGGCAGATTAAAAAGGGAAATTTTCATTGTTTTACGGTCCTTGAAAGATTAATTTATCTTCCCTTACAAGGGCATCACGTGAGAGAGATTGTCGCAAGGAAGGAAGTGATGAGTTTGTTGATAGTGAGGTTAATCACATTTTATTTTTTTTTTTTTTGAAATAACGTTCTTGTGCTTGCCAAGGATCTCACATGCAACAGATATAATGCAATCTTTGAAATGTGTTCAGAATCTTTTGTAGTCATCTGAACTCCTTCGGGGCATGGGTACAAACTGCACTTTGTACCTAATATGATAGTGATAATGTTCTGTGAGTATATTTGTTGACTGTTAGACGTACATAGCTTTATTATGGACAAGATATCAAGTAGCTCATAATGATTTCAGTATGTTGTTTACACAACACACGTGATAATACAGGTATGGAAATCAGAGCAATTTACAATGTTGGCAGTGAACTGAAGAATTTGAGAACACATTGCACTCTTTTTCTCCACCATTTGTATGCTTTGAGTGCTGATGACCCTGAAAAACCCCATAGCATTATACACACTGTCCCAAGAACCCTGGCGAAAGAAGGGTTGATATTGTAAAGAGTAACACAATCCGTTACCATTCCTTTCTAATAAAGGTTATTATTGTGCAAATGTACGATGTTGTACAGTCTTTACTGCCCTACTGGGGTTAAAAGAACAGAGAATGAAAAGTTTCATCACTTTTAATATTATAAGCAAAACTGAGCATAACATTTTGATGCAGACATCTCTGTATGGGATGAGTGTTTCTGCTGAAAAGCCTTCTATGTAGCTCATCCTAAAGCAAATGTAATAACATAGATAACTCTGATTTAGATGACAGATATATGTCACCTTCTGTTTGCCAAAGTTGGGCAGTGTAGTAAAATGTAATAATGTGTATCCATCAGCATTAATGATTAACCTCATCTGATTAGACTCTTGTTGAGCACTTAATTCATGACCGATTTTACTGTGATTGGGTACATGTTTATCGATAAGCTGACAACAGTGGGGTTGTTGCCATTTAGCTCTTTGAACACGTGTTCTGTAAAAGGCCCATAAAGTTTACCAGTGTATCAAACCAGAAAAGGAGGTCAATCAAATGAATGAGCGACGCCTTCATTCACCCCCCCCCCCCCCATTTTTATTTTCATAACAAATATTCTGATGCCATGTAGCCATCTATTGATATGTAACCATTGACAAAAATATGAATTTGGATGCTTGGTTATAATGAGTATCAAAGATTTTGATTGCTCAGCTTGTGTGAGACAAAACTAAGAATCAAGAAACCATGGTTTGTTTGTTTGTTTGTTTGTTTGTTTGTTTGTTCGTTTGTTTGTCATGTTTATGAGGCAATTTCACGCTAGAATAAGTATTTCAGGGAGTTGAAGCAGTAAGGGTGCCTTTAAATTCATAGTAGGGGGCAAAGGTGGATCATAAATATTCTGAATGGATTCATAATGTAGCCACAGCTCCCTCTCGGAACGGAAGGAGAAGTCTTTTGTCACCCATTTTGTTGGCCCATAATTTGCCGTGAAAGGAGAGATGTCGGCTTCAAATTACCCGCATTAAAAGTGAAGCGGCTCCCAGATGAATTGAGATAGCAGTCTGCAAGTCATTTTTTGGATGTGTGCGAGCATTTATTGTTTTATTAATAGGACATATGGGAAAATTTTCAATGCTCAAGTATGTATCGTATCTGAGGCTCAAACACACTTTGCAGAGATGCAATGCTGGTCTTTGCCGTTTTTAATATGCGTGCACAATTTGTATCAGCACCATGAAATCGATGCACAACCTGTGCTGCTGAAGTGATATTGCACATTGTGTATGCAACTTGAACGTGATGGGCATGTGTATAAGAGCTGTCATCACTGTGCTTTTATAATAAACTGAAGTATGTTCAGGTTTAATTATTGACAGGGTTTTATGAGCATCAATTTCATCTTTGTCATGCACTTGTAAAAATTACCTCACATGCATGGTTGCGTACCAAATGTAATACTTGTACGCACAGTTTCATGTATACACTATACTTGTGAGCTTTGCTCGGATGAGTGGGCAATTTAGCTAAAATGCCTTTAAAGATGTGCATATCATGGAGGGATGCTAACAGTGTCTGTTTATTCAGAATCTGCCAGAATTGTTGTTCCGCAGACATTGTGTGAAGGTTGAATGAAGATCATTAGTGTTATGACGATGACGTCAGACTTAGCTTTCTAGTTTCATCAGTGTTTGTCTCATCAAAACATAGTTTGTTGGTTCGATGTTCTTGTAGTCTTACAGCTCCCACATTTGTTTTTGTTTTTGTACGTTAGCGGCGATGATGACGTTGATGGATGTAAATCCGAGTTATTCTTCCGTCGTTGTCCTTATACTAGACAGCCATCATCCCCATCAATTGCATCCAATTACATGATAGGAAAACACAAATTACTAGTTAATTATACAGTCCGCCTTTCCAGTTGACGCGTGCAGAGCCAAGAAGAGCTGATCGGGGTGATATAACTCCCACAAAGTTCCATGTTTTTTTGCACAACAATTCTCCGAAAGGTCGGGATAGCTGTGCTAGTCGGTGATTTTTATTCCAAATTACATTCAAGGCAAAGCTTGACTTTAAAGCTATCGGGATGTGACAGGAGCATCCAATAGCAATCGAGTGTGTGGAAATAAAAAAAGGAAATATTCATGAGTGTTGTGTCATCAGCACATCTTCTCTTTTCCCCTCAACCCCTCAGTCAGTTTTCCTGATACTTATATGTCCTGATTTTAATGCAATTGTGCTCTTGTATAACTTTTCTCTCCTCAATTTTTGTTTGTTTTTTGCATGAGGTAAGAAAGGAAATATGCACACCCAGAAATATACAGTGCTCAAAATCCCATTATCAAAATTTCCTGATCAAACATATGATTTATTCAACTCCTTTAACGTCTCGCTTTTGTGTCAGAAAGAGTTGTTTTTTACTCAACAAAGAAATGAGAACAATTTTCAAAAAGCCTACTTGGAAAGCTCCCCCTACAGTCATTCTGTGTCATATATTTTCGAAATGCTGCCTGTGAACTTGTGAAACGGTGCCCTGTTTCCACATAATATTGCATTATAACATACAACCACTGTAATGAGTTCCAAATAAGAGTAAGGTGAAGGAGTGTAAGAACTTAATCCCAAACTCATAGGGTTCTTTTTAAGCATAGATTTACATAAGCAGGGATGAAAAGGACATATGTTCTCGATGGATCATTTCCGCTGGACACAGTAATACCACCTAATACTTATGACCTTTTAAAGACATGAGTTGCATTCATTAGCTTCCTTTGCTGCTGCAAAGGGCATGGTTCTAGTAGGTCGACAAATCATACCTTTTTTTTTTTTGGTATTCCAACAAAAATTGCCCGGCGTTGTAGTGAGAATTGTCAGTTCATTTGAAAATAAAAATATATTTTACAGTACCAAATCTTAGAATTTAATTAGAAAAGAATTATTACATCTTACTTTCGCAGTTAACAGGGTTTGTACCTTCTGTGTATGATAGATTGCCTCTTAAGGAAATATCATTCTCTGTCGACCTGAGAAAGCTGTTTTTATTTCTCTCCCCTTGTTTCTTTCAAAAGAGCAAAGAATGGCCATTTATATGATTTGTCAGCGTTTTATGTATTTCGTTTTGCGTACTTTTTTATTATGATTACAATAGAAGTGAGTATTAAAGGAGTTGTGCTACATTATGCACATATTAAAGTGTTCTCATGTGTGGAATAAAGAGCTAATTAGTTTTCAGACAGTGTGTACAATAATGTAAGGAACAAACGAAATTTCTAATATTGTCAGTGACCAAAGCATGTGAATACAGATCACATTGAATACATATAGGTCAGCCAGTTCATTGAATTTTTTCAGATTTTGTCTCTTGAAAGTGTATTTTTTGCATTTTTTATTCATTAAGTTGTCTGCAAATACCAAGTCAATGTCTCAAAGGATTTGGACAGCTGCTCTATGTTACCTCTAGCATGTAACATTATTTCTAAAGCAAGGTCACAAACAAACCATCTTTTTTTTTTCTTTTTGTAATGCAATTCTTGCTTTGGAAAGAGCAGGCATGTATCTCGTCAACGATGTGTGTTGCTCATTCACCGCCACTCCAGTTACGTCGTAGCAAATAGAGCTTCCTCAGAAAAAATTTGCACGTCCACAGGCTCTGATATCGCCACCAAACGTGACTAAAATTCCACAACCAAGCATGCACCAACACGTTGCCCGGAGGACTATTGTAATAGGGGGTCTGTATTTCTTGACTCATTTGCAATCCACACACACACACACTCTCTCTCTCTCTTTGTTTAACATTTTAGCAAAGTGACAGATTGGAAGGAAGACAGTGGAGTTTATTTGATGAGGGAAAAAATGTGATACAAAACATTTTGACACTTTGACAACATTTGGCCGTAAAATGAACCATTGAATGCATGCGGAGAAAAGAAAAGCGAGAATGCATCGTGGGTGTGACATTTTGGTAACAGCAACATCACGGAATGTGACTGTGCAGGGAAAAAGACGTTTAATTCATCTTGTGAAGTTTAGAAAATGATGTGGAATCAACCACTGATGTCACTGTTTGAAGAGCTAGATGTGAACGCATCTCTCATGAACATTATTATGAAGACTGGTGTCGCAGAATGAACTATTGATGTGGATTGCCTGAATACCTGTTGCTCCGTAATAATTTAAGTCCCCGCCAGGCCAGGAGGGATGCAGACGTTGAGCTTTGAGACTGAAATGTCTGCAGGGATATGATGATTCAGGGATGAGTCAGATGACATCATGCATCACTCCACATCTTCCATTTTATTTTGTTTGTTGTTATTTTCCAGTTTATGGCAGTCAGACAGTTGTTAGAAATCCATGCATAATCATCAATTTGCTTGTCTGCATTTCCAACCAAGTATCAACCCGTTGAGGACGAGTCCCAGAATATACACTGGCAGGTGTCTATGGGGAATGCGTGTTGTAGCAAAATCAGTCCATCCTCAACGGGTATTAACGAGTGGGGGAGTAGCCTCGTCAGAAGTCTTTTAAATACCCAATTGTGAAAGAAAAAGAGAAATGATTCTTTGCTACCTTCTCTTTCGGAAGGCTAAAAATTATCAAAATTGGATCAGTCTGTTTTCAGCAGCGTTTTGAAAGTGAGCATATACTTTGACATGAAGATGATGTATAATGCATGCTACCCAAATCATATCTCAACTGCCAAGCATATAATATATGTATACATACATACATTTTTGACGGAGGCTAGCACAGCACCTTTAACCAGAGGAAAGGAAAATAAAAAGAAAAGAAAAGAAGGCATAACTGTGAGGAAGCATGTACAATTCCAGTGACTTGTCCCTCTCCTTCACGCATCTCCACATACATGTACCCTAGCTTGCTACGGCTGCTTGTAAATGAGAGTTCGTGTTTCTCGCCTGCGCCTGTCATGTTTGTTCCTCGCTACTCAGTGTCAGATCAAATTTGCGCTCCATCCCACCACATGAAACACGACGTTGTACATGAGATTAATAACAGCAGCTCCCTGACATCACACTTCCTGCATGCCATCTCGATGCCTGCACCAGCTTCATTCGTATTTAGCACTGTTTTTTCCCCTTTTTTCCCAGAAATAAAGGCATGTTATTCGAGTCATACTGAAGAAAAGTTGTGTGACAGTAGCTTCAAGTGACATTTTTACTTTTTTTTTGGAGAAATTAAGGTGTGATGTTGTTCAAGTCTTTTAGCAACTGAAGAAGTGAGAGATAATTTGTTTTTCGCATCCTCCATAATTACTCCATTTAGTCTAGTATTAAAGGAAGGAGATTTCTTTCAACAGTGTTTGCATCGTCTTTTAGCATGGAGACACCTGCAGACTTCAAAATGCATACCAATCTACTTAGATATGATATGAAATGCTTTTTCAATGTGCTTAGCAGGAATACATAGATGAGTAAGAAAATGAAACTTGATAGAAAGCAAGGGAGAAACGGAAAGAGACTTTAGTAGGATTCATTTCGTAATCTCACTTTTCCTCGTCTTGGTTTGATATTGACCCAATTTTAATGGTGCACTAAAAACGAACAAGCTGTCATTCTTTATTGTACACAAATTGTGACGCACATATTCAATGATTTGGAAGTCACGCTGTGTAACGATGTATTATTACGTTATCAGCTCAGCAATCTCTTGTTCGTAACATGCCAAGTAAAGATATGGGAACAGTTTAAGCTTTTGTATTGCATGTACCCTTATTTTGTCTTGCCTGGCTCCTAATTTGACCAAAAATATATGCACTAATACGAGAAATATTTTCGAGAACTCAGTTAAAAATCTTTCAGCTCACCATTGTAGTATACACACCTGTGGTATTACTTACTCACAAAGTTAAAAGTACTTTACTGAATTTCATGTCTATGAGTTAATTTTAGTGTTAAATTCATCCGTGTTCTCCTCTCTGCTTCCTTTCAGTATTTCATCACTTTCTCTTTCATTTCTTGGTTCATACACGTATTCATTTTTTCTTTTCTGAAATTTTGAAATTTCATGATTAATAAAATCCTCCAATGTATTCTTTTGCTTGTCTTTACCACTAATGGCTTTTTGACAGCCTATCATGGCTTTCGCTGCCTGACCGGCCGATCATCACGTTCACATCCCAGTCTGTGTAAGCTCCAGAGTATACATGTATTATGTATAAAAAAATTTCACCACCATTTCCTTTGCTTATTCCTCATTCCTCGATATTCGTGTATATATTATTACATCATGTGTATCATATCACCTGTATGGATTTAGCTGCAGCTGTCATATTCGCCCTTCGTCAAAATACACTCTTGTGCGTATGCATGCCAAAATCATATTTGTGTCACCCCCACCCCATCTGCTACCACTCTACCTCGTCCCCTGGCCCACCCCCTCTATATCGACCCCCCCCCCCCCCCCCCGCAAATATCCCCACCTTCCATCCTCACATATACACTCATACGTCACAATCTAGCATATTTGTCTATGCAATATATTCACTGTAGTATCAAGTTGGAGAGAGAGAGCGAGAGAGCAGTAATAGTCAAAATGTGAGAGTGGAATATTTACTCGAACCTGTGCTGGAATTTATTTGCAATATCGATGCGACACAGAGTGTCGGAAGTACTGTCAGTTTCATTTCCGTGTTTGTATCTTCAGAGCGTCTAACGACAATGCGTAAACATTGATCTGTGCGTAGCAGGTGTTGTTTCTTTATTCCAGTTTCAGTGATTTAACCTTGTGTCCTTTTTTTTTTTCTCTTTTGTATGTGTGTGTATGGGTAACAAAACTGAGTAATCTGAGGATATTTTGGGGAAGTATCGCAGGGAAAAAGAAATCATGTCCATTTGTTATGCCGAGGTGATTATTTTTTACTTTGAGTTCTCTTGTTGTTCATGGTGTGTAATTCTGTTCTAAGGCCTAGGCAAATTAATTGAAATAGTTTTTTAATACTTACAAGTTGCATAAGTTTTTCATTAAGTAATACTCTCAGTGGGTGATCAGCAATTTGCTGCTCCCACTCCACACCAACAAAATAACACTGATTTCTACAATAATTAGAGAGGTCATATTTAATATCATTCCTGGACCATTCTAGAATAAAAAGACGCCCACTATTTCTGGGGGGGGGGGGTCAGAAAGACAGATGCTAGACTTGACCACAAAATATTGGAGAGGGTGTGTCCCCCACAAGTGTCCCCTACTAGGTGTCCGATCTTGCTGTAACGACCAACCAAAAAGGATACAGTGTATTTGGTCAGCAGATAATCATAGACCTGTAGAAAATACATATAATATGGTCATTACTCTGTACAACTCATCTAGGCCACTTTACATCACCATTTTATCAAACATTCAACCAAGAAATTATTTTACCAATTCATGTAAAGTATGATATTTTTTGGTGGATGGTCTTATGGTGACAGTTATAATTATTATTTTTTTTTGTAAGTGGGATGGTTTAATTAAAAAAATAGTTTAGTGTGGGAGAAATTTATTATTTTGATTATTAAAAGTTAACAATGTAAGATCAGATGAAATTTGTACCATAGCCAAGTTCCATGGTTCATGCAAGATACACTAATCATATAATTCCATGAGCAAAATTTGCACTGCAAAATGCTGAGTTCTTAATACGGTACCACTTTTAAATGATGAGATATGTTTGATACATACATGGTACTGATGCTGTGCGTGTGGACGTGGTGACATTAAAGTTTTATAATCAGTTGATTTAGAGCTCAGCTGTATATCAGTCTGCTTTGCTGTGAATTCTAACTTTCGGTGAAACTCATGATCAATCTTGTATTTTTCAAAGAGAGTTATTTGATGTGCATTTAAAGCTGGGACAGGGGTTTGCTTTCTCAAAACAAGCCAATATTCTTTAAAAAAAAAAAAGAAAAGAAAATGTAGTTGGGAACAGGAGTTAATCCTAAAATTGATAAGAAACTTGTTATTTTCTGTCAATTATTGGACCATGAGAGTGATTTTGCGAGGCTGCTGTGATAACATCAAAGAAAGACCAGTGGTCTGCCTTTCCATGAATTACTCATGAAAATCACTTGTTCTCACTAATAAAAGCAGTTGGTGATCAAAGTGAACAGCTTTCAGCATCACAAAACATATCAAGGTTACATTGTCCAATGTCATTTCAATGTAAAGATATATCTTATGTACAATGTACACTCTGTATGAAGCATAACAGTGGGGAGAATTTAAGAAAAAAAAAATGTTACATCAAAACAGGAAATTCAAAGTGACAAGGAGTAGTGTGGTTTGCCCGTCCTAATTGTGTTTCGTTTTTGGTTGTTATTTCTCCTTTTTTGCCTTTGTCTTTGGGTTTATATTTTTTTCATATGTACCATGCTGAGTTCATTTTTGGCAGACTTTCTGCTTTTTGCCATGTTTATAGGGGGAACTTCCCCAGTCCTTGAACTATGCAGTACCTTTGGGATGTCATTTATCACCGGGCTCGTAATTGATTTGACCTCAAATATGTTTATCATGACATTCGGAACTCTCACTTCTTGTCGGCTGGGGGCTTTGTTTCATCAAAAAGCATTGTTGAATGATTTTGTTTTTTCAAAAATATTTTGCATTCTATGAAATTATTTGTGTTTGTACTCTTTTCAATATTACATTTATTTTTCATTCTATGATTTTTTTTCTCTCTTTTTCTATTTTTTAATTGTGTCATTACCTACCATACTCTATTAATTTTCCTAATGGTGTCTTTTTTTTTTTAATGCGTATGTTTTTGGTGATGGTGTAATTTGATTATTTGGAATTAATAACTTGTTTGGAGGATGCTCGGAATGTATAAAATGATGTCAATTCTAATGTATGATTCATCGCTGTGTACAAGAGTTGATTAACCATGAATTCATTTTTATGAACATTGATCTCTGAAAGATAGAGCAGTAATGCCAATATTCAGTATATAACATGAGCCAAATTTGATCTACATATATAGTACACCTGACACAACTAGGTTGTTATGCTAGCCTATACAATTGTAGTGAGGGGAGAATATTTTCAATTAATCATGTGAGGCCCAGTAAAACCTTTCAGTGAATGTTTGGATCAGATCTCTAAAGGGCTAGTGCATGCAGTATTTCACTGATGTTTTTTATTTCCTGCAAAGGCACTTAGTTTTATGTTCATGTGTTGTTGTTGTTTTTTTCACTAAAATTCTGTATAATATTCTTTGTTTTTTGCTACTAAAATTCTGTGTAATATTCTATATTTTGATACTAAATATTTCCTGAGTGATGTTTAAATGATTTCTCTAAAGTACAGTGTATGGTGAATAATGTCATAACAAGTTTAGTTGATACTCTTGTCGTAATTTATCATGCTAAAGTATTACTAATAATGATTATTAGAATGTTGAATACTGTTATAAAGTGTGGATTTAACTCCCTGTTGAAGTAGTCTACATTCTACAAGGGTAAAATAATGTAGAAGCACACCCATAGTATCAAAGTCATAAGAATTTGGGTGTAGTTACTGCAGTTTTGATGTCAAGTCTTCCTTTTGTGCTAATTTTGCCTTTTGTCTTCTCATTAATATCCCTTTGCATATATGAGATGGGCGCACACATATCCGCATCACCTTGTTGCTTAGCAACCACCACCATGCTTCTGCGGATGATGTTATAAACTATCTGGGATATACAGTACTCTCCGCGTAATCGGGTATCGCTTTAACGGGTACTCCGTTTAATTGGGTAGTAATATCAAAATCAGTTCCAGTGCACATTAAAATTACCTGATAATCGGGTTGCCTCTCCTCATAAATGGGTAAATAATTTTCTTCTTATCTAATTTCTACCAACATATTTTCGCATATATACTTTAAGAAATCACGAATGTCAAAATTTCCATGGCTAATTGCATTAATTCTCTGCTTAATTTGCAAAGAAGACTGATCGTTGTAATTGGGGAGTGATTTAACATGAAAACACATGCACCAGCACGACTTGCCACAGGTAAAAGAACATTACACATGTAGCTGGCACTCACATATCAATTGCATAGACAGACAGGAGTTGAACACACTAAATGCGCTCATTCCTTGCTCTGCAACAACATTAACAATACAAGATGTTTGCAACAAAAATCAGGCCATGCACCAACTCCAAAATTTGCTTTTCCCCTTTACTTCTCGAAAAATAACCCGACGTTCTACATGACTAATACACGCAAAGAGACGTGTTCATTTCGGGAAACGCCTGCATGTTAGCGAGGAGTCCATAGTCAAACGACAAAGTTTTCTTAAGACATATTGTCCATAAAAAGAGTGTAAATTATTACTCGTGACTGAGCAAGCATAAGGTATGTTTGTGCCCTGAAAACACGCGCGTTAAGCATATAACAGTGTAGGTGTTTGGTGCAGTGTACAATGCACGTACATACACATTGTGTGTGTCAATTTTGAATGAGACGTGTTCTTCCGTTAATCGGGTACTCCGCTTAATCGGGTAAGAAACACTCTGCTCGAGCCTACCCGATTAAGCGGAGAGTACTGTATTACGTTTTCTTGACATAATTTGGCAAAATTGAATTCAATGTTGTGGAAACTACTTAAAAACATTAAAGAACTTCCATCTCGATATTTATTCCTTAAATGAGTAAAAGAAAAAAAATATGAGGGATTTGTAGCTATGGCGTACGTGTGTCAAAATGTAAATTTTGCTCTTTACCTCCAGCAGTCCATTTCTGTGTTATTAGCATACAAATATATCTAATTATTTCACTTTGCAGACTGTTCAATAATGCAAGACTACTTACTGTTTCGTGTGCTGTGATTTTCATATTTTTTTCAGGAGGCACTAGCTCACATTTTGCTCCGTCACATATAATGCTAGACAGTAGCAAAGCACATAGCCAAGTGCGTAGATTTTGCTCTATATACTGTATGGTACATTTGTATTTAATTTTCTTATCCTTGTGGGTTTTCTGCAGAATTGGTTGCAAGCGCATATATATATTCATATACTTACTGTATACACATACAGATCTGCGTTCATTAAAAGAAGCAAATCTGATGCACTAATGCTAGTGTGTATTGCTTTCCAACACACAGTAGGTACAGCTGCTTCAGTTTGTTTATAAAGGTCATGTAAGTAGATTTGCAGAGCTCATTTTATCACTCTTCATGCCATTTTTTTTTTTTTCTCAGCATAACTTCACGGTATTGTTGTTTCTTTTAAAAGAGTAAATACCACACAAAGCGAAGTGAATAAGCCCTTGCTTGCCTTATGTGAGGAGAGAGTTTGTATCCATCATGAATTATGCCTTTATATTGCATTAATTGTGAGATATTATACAGTTGAGAAGATAAAGTTTTTATGTGACCCTTTAAATGTTGTACACACTAAAATATTCAAAGGAAAAGAGATTTTTTTTTTTCTTCTGATTTTGGTGAGTTTTCAAAATACAGTAACAAAAAGAACAAATCACTGTGTATATGTGTACATGTATATCTCTCACCTTTAACTCTCTTTTCTGTGAACAATGATAAAAGGAAGGGCAGGGTGATCTTTAGTAGGTGTCAGTAGTTGGTTTAATTATGGCACAATATTTCTACCCACATTCCTTCCATCTCTTCTAAGAAATGTGTGGTTTAATTCACACTCTATCTCTCTTTTATCTCCTTCTTTAACCCTTTCCCTCTCAGTGGAGCAAGCAGCCCCCTCGTCAGTACGACAGAGCATGAGATGCTTCACATGAACAGCCTATACAAGGAGAGGTTTCCCAGGGCCAAGCAGCAGATGGAATCAAAACTGGCCGTGAGTAGTTGGGAGCGGGAGCATTGTTGTTGGCGAGATGTTACACGGATGTCAGTGTGTGGGACTGTAACCAGAGGTTACGCGGATGTCGGGGTATGGGACTATAACTAGAGGTTACACGCATGTCAGTGTGTGGGACTGTTGCTATTAGTGATGATATTGGTAATGAAGAGAATATTGATGATACTGATTATGATAATGATACAGGCATCCATAGTGACTCCCTAACAGAAACTTCAATCATATTTTACACCCTTTCATAAAAACATGATAATCTCTGAAATTTGATCTAAGTGTTTGTCTGACTGTATTCAAAATTTCACTGTTCTGTTCTAATGACTTTAGTGTTTACAGTGACAGTCAACTTGATTAATGCATAAAGTTTCCACTACAAATTCACCCCTGTCCTCACCTTCAAGACAGTGTTCCATTAATCCCATTCACATCCAACCAAACAAACCATTAAAGAATATATATATATATATTTATGATGATATGCTTCACAATGTGAGTGTAAACATCACAAAATTAAATATGATCTTTTTGTTTTAAAATCCCATGAACCAACCCAGCACACAAAAGACCAGGATCATTCTTTAGTGATTGTTAAGTTTTGTGCAATGTAGAGATTTAAAGTGCATCACTTGCAACCAAGTTAGCCCTTTTTTAAAAAATCAATATGTGAACGGCAGGGAACAAAGATCAATGTTTTGCATCGCGATCCAAAAACCGATAAGTCTCGCGTGTGAATGGGCCTATTGTATCCGTTAATAATGGCCGTCTGGAGATGATGAACTGCCGATATTAGCGGCCTATTATCAGCCATGCTTGTCGCATACAGGATGTTAGTACAGTTTAGGAATGAGGATGGATAATGAAGCCGTGTCATGGTAACATTCCCGATCACGCTGAAGAATAGGGAAAACTGATGACAGGCGCTTCAATTTCCTGTTCCAGATACTGTATGTATTGGGTCCATGCTCATAATTATGTCTGGCAAGGTTCACTGGCTTTTTTTTAATGTTTTTTTTTTTTCCTTCACACAAGCCAACACCTAATGGCCCATGCAAATAAGTATGTCATGGTGGCCAACTTGGACTTTCTTGAGGAATTTATTGAAGATGCCTGGCTGCTCGTAATGCTGACGCAATTCCCTGCCTTTGGGAATGGTTGTGTTAATGGAGTGTGTGATGTGTCTGTGGAGGTGACATGCGATGTGATGTTGGCATCGTTGGTTGATGCTATCGACATTATGGTATAGCATACCAAGTTGCTGCTTTCTCCAGTAAAGGATTTTTTTTTTGCTTTTGTCTCACATATTTTTAACTTTTGTTTTTTGTTTTTTTTTTCAAATGTACCAGGGACAGTTATTAATTGCAGTATTGTAAAGCTTTTGAAAATATGCATTAACTAGTTCATATCCATCAACCCCAAAATCCTGTAATTGATGAGTAAAAAATCCTCTAATTGAAAGTCTTTTTTTTTCTGTGGATGACTAATTCCGATTCGACCAAGCACTCGTTGTCTTTAATTTGGGTCTATTTGCTGTAGTAGTCATGGTGATTAGGAGCCAATAATGGTTTGGCAGTTATCCAAGTTTTGATGTGAGGAAAGAGATATTGTTTCCAACCAAGATGGTTCCATAATGGTAGTAGTGGTGATGATGATGATGATGATGAAGATGATGAAGATGATGGTGACGATGATGATGATCATCATCGTCATCACCATCATCTTGGTCATGATAGTAGTGACAATGTTGGTGCTTTTTTCACTGTGGTGCATTAATTCATGGCGTGAGGAAATGATTGGGGGAAAAAAAAAAACGGGTCCAGGCAATGAGAGAGAGAGAGAGAGAGAAAGGGAGAAATAAAATGGAGAAGGAACAGCTATGGAAATACTTTGCTGCTGCTGAATAGTAAATTCAACCAGTTGGGGTAGGGAATGTGTAGGGGGTTAAGAGAAATATTTCTAAAGAGAGAAAGTTTTAGATTGGCAGAATGATCTAAGTGAAACAGTTGCATGATTTTAATCTCGCATCAACTATTTCTGACTGATGAGTCATTTTTGTGTGCCCCTAATTCATTTCCCAGGATTTCATCGCCAAGTACAGCACAGATTCCAGCCATGAGGGGCATGATGCAATCTACGCATTCCTGGTCCACCAGACGGTGGAACTCGCCCGGGACTGTCTGGAGAAGTCGCAAGAGGACCAGGTCTCGCACATCTACTTCTCAGAGCTGTCCGGGAAGCTGCAGATGCTGGCCGAGGACGTGAGTGATTATGATGTGTGAGATGCCACAGGAGATGATGATAGTGATGATGATGATGAGGAGGAGGAGGAAGAGGAGGAGGAGGAGGATGAGAATGATGATGATGATAAATGATGATGGTGATGATGATGATGAGGAGGAGGAGGAGGAGGAGGTGGAGGAGGAGAGGAAGGAGGGAGAGAGGGGGAGGTTAAGAGAAAGTGGAGGAGGAGGAAGGGAAGGATGAGGAAGAAGACAAAGATGGAGGGTAGGTGGTGGAGAAAAGGAAAGTAGAGGAGCAAGGGGAGGAAGAAGTGATCATGGTGATGTGGTGGAGGAAGAGAAGAGGAAGAGGAAAATGAGTCAAGAGAGAGGAAGAAGATTAGAGAGGGGAGTGGTAGAGGAAAGGAAAGTACAAAATGTAGAAGAGCAAGGGGAGGAGGAGTACAGAGAGAATAAGGAAGATAGAGGAAGAAGAAAGGGAAGAGGAGAGAGGGAAGATGATGGAAGAGGGGGAGGAGGAGGTAGAAGAAAGAGGATGAGGAGGAGGAAGGGAGAGTAACTAGAGTAAAGAGAGAAAGAAGGATGAGGGGGAGGAAGAGAACTGAGAAAGAGAGAGGAAGAGGTGATGGAAGAAAGAAGTGATGAAAGAAATGGAGGAAGAGAAAAAAGTAATAGAAAGGGAGAAAGGGGATTTGAGGGCAGTCGAGAAATTTGTGTGTCACATTGGGTTTGTCTGTAAGGGCCAGTGTACTCCCCAACTGATGAGTATCTATTCATGCTACAGCTAGTCTGAAGCAGCTTATCTAGGAGAGGTAGGATGAACATGAGGCTCTTTAAAACAGCAGGAATGAGAACAACAACAACCACAAAAGACCCATAAGGGTTCTGTTTTGAAGGGATGGACTCCATATTAGGTAACTGCGAAGCCCTAGGGGATGACATATGCGGAAACCACTTTTATTCGGAGTGAAGGGGGGGGGGGTGGAATTCTTGAGATGAGCTCTTATTGCTTTCCTCCCCATGTTTCAATTTCTTCCTTCTCACGAGAATGGAAAGGAAATTTGATGCGACTGTCATCTTAACCAGAACGACCTCCATCTTGAGGTCTAGCAATGTTTCCAACTTAGGGGGGTTCCTTTGGGGAAAAGGATGCTATCCACACAAGATGTTGTTGACTTCCAGCTCTTTAGTGGTAGACGTCCTCTCTCTCAAGAGGTTGGTCTCGCTTGGATGCCCTCCAACTGCAGTTCGCCATTCTAACACCTCCGCTTTTCCCCCAAATCCCAGACCCTGGCGATGTTGTTGACGTACCGAGCATTCATTTCTTCAAACATGGGGTATTAGCAAACCACAGTAAATTTATGATCTGCTGCCGCTTCAAAATATTCTGCTTCTTCACACAACAGTCACAGCAAATTGAGGACTTCACGGTAAACACTCCCGTAGAAAACAATCTTTAAATGAAAATAAAAGGTGTTTACATATTTTCTTTTCTTGATCTATGCGGTTTCGTAGTCCCAGAGTTGGGTCTCTTGTGAGAGTGGTTAGTATGATATTTGGGATAGATGCAGCAAAAGTAAAGATTATTCCAGGAGGCATAGGGGAAGTTTCACCATGGTACACAGCACGTGACAATGATCCCACAAAGTGCAGGATATTCGCAGTGAGAAAAACAGAAAAAGAGACAGACAGACATACATGTACAGGCAGACAGACGGACAGACAGATACTGTTGCCGACATTCACATTGATCATGCTTAAACACATATTGTAAGATGCAAACCCTTAGGGGACGAACTCTGTTGAATTTGTGCCAAGATGATGCATGTATGGTGTTAAATAAGCAACACATGAATCTTTCCAAGTTTGAAGATATTGAAGTGCCATATTGCTTATAATGATTAAATTGATTTAAAAGCAGTTCTGTCTTTCTTGCGGTGAAAGATGTGGTCCCCCAGCTCCAAGCGGGAGGTTCCTGCTCATAATGTGGGTCTTGTGTCGAGAGGAAATTACCCAAAGATGTGAAACATGTTGTTGATGTTATCGCCCAGTCTCAAGAGGATTGCTATGTGATATCTGAAAGAAAACTGTGTGTGTGTGTGTGTGTGGGGGGGGGGGGGGAGGAATATGCATGTAATATGGGACTTGCTTGTGTTGCTGTTGGATGCAAGATTGGTTCAAGATGTCTGGAGAAGTTTTGTGGTGTGAAGTTGTGGAAAATGGTTTGATTTCATCTACCTTCAGTTCCGCCACAGATGTGTTTGAAACATTTGGAAAACATGAAATGAGTCTGCTGTTGACAGTTTGAGAAGTTTCCATGTTTTAAGGTCTGGGGACTCTGGGTTGTATTTGATGTATGTTTGTCTAGTGCTTGCCTTGTGATATATGATATTTCTTACCAAAGTATGTACATAGAATGTGTTTCCATTTGCTGTAATTATTGTGCCCAATACAGCTTCATTGGAAGTGAAAATCATGGGACTTAAAGAGTGTTTTTACATCACAATGTAATAAAGTGTGAACGACTCTGAATAACAAGATATTTGGTTAAAATCAAATCTCGGTTCATTTTGTATGGTCTCATGTATTTGGCTGCACCTTGAAGATTTGAATTGAAATTTGTATCAAAACTTGAAATACATGTAGTTGTCTTACTGTAGAGGAATGATTTATATCACTGAAATTCATTTCCATCTCCAGTCTTAAGGACATTCAAGAATTTTTCCTCACATATTTGGTATCCTTGCTCCAATCTCACCCTTTGAATACATGCAATAGGCGGAGACTCGATCCCAAGTGTCAGCAAAGTCCTTCACGAGAGTGGTGCGGGAGCTGCTCATGATACTAGCCAGACCAGCCAGGCTGTTAGAATGCCTTGTAAGTATATCAGTGTCATGTGGTATCATGCATTGTTTATTTGTTCAGTTGTATAATTGTTAGCACTACCAGTTACTATACTTGTTTGTAATCCTTGATTTTGTTGATTGTGATGATGATGTTTATGATAAGGAGGATTGTATTATTACTGTCACTGGTCCTATTACTCTTATGCAACTGCTCTGCTACCTAGGTTATTTCTGTTTGTTTTTTCTTCTTTCTTTTTTTTGAACATGAGCAATACACACCACACCAAATTCTTTTGACTGGTGTAGAGCTTGATTTTGTGCAGCCTGAGAAATTTAGTAGTGAGCATATATCCAAGTTTTAACTGCTCATAGTCTACAGTTGCATATGCCTTGTAGCATTTGCATATGCGGTTAAGTTTTTCATGATAGTGCAAAATCTACTATTTTGTACATGCAAAGGCCACATTTGTTCATAAAACAGAGAGAAACATGCAGGCCTACATGTACATACAGCCTTGTGGTATCTGTATTTCAAGACAACAAGTTGAAACCTCGAGTCCCATGGATGAAGTCACTGCACAAACATACAAGTAGGTCCATATTCACAAAAGTAGGTGGAATCGCACCCAAGGTTTAAATAGTTTAGTCCATGGACTTAAGCAAGTGCAAAGGAGCTGATAATGCCCAAGCACATTTGTGTGTGTGCATTCATTTATTTCGTAACTCCCTTTTGCACACATGAAATGTGGTGTATTCATAAACAATCAAAGTTTGCATAATCCATAGACTCTATTTTGACTGCCCTTATGAATTTGGGCCACAGAGTTTAGCAAGAACCTAGTATTTAGCTTCTTTGAGAAATGTGCTTAACTTTTTCATTGCCTTTCATTTTGTTCCCCCCCCCCACCTCCTTTTTTTCAACTTTGTTGTCTCCTGTCTCCATCGACGATGACGACGACGCGTCTTCAGGAGTTCGATCCCGAGGAGTTCTTCCAGCTCCTAGAGTCCTTTGAGGGACAGGTCAAGGTGGGCTCAGCCATCTCAGAGGACCTGCCCAAGTACATCATTAGCCAGCTGGGCCTCAACAAGGACCCTCTGGGTGAGTTAAGGCCCCCCCCCCCCCCCAAACTCTATCTGTCAATTCCCCCTTCCTCACTTGGCATATTTGTTGCCTCCATCTGTTACCCAATCACACTTTATGTTTGTTGGGTTTAAAGGGGGAATGAGGCACAAAAGGATATGTCGATTGAGTAAATGCAGTAGTATTAGTAAACACATCAGAGAAGTTGGAGTCAAGTGCTCTATGATTATGCTGGAAAAGTGAAAATACATCAGAATTTCTTGATATTTCGTTTTTATTGTTGTTCGTATGTGAAGTCACAACGTGTTGCAGTCTTCTCATCCAGCGATGGCTACAACAAAACTTTAAAAACTCACAACTTGTTAATGGATCATGCGATTTTCCTCCAACTTGGCTGATGTGTGCTGCTGATATTGCTACATTCACTCAGTTCCCATATATATTTTGAGATTCCTTCCCCTTAAAGACCGAGGACATGTTTAGTCTCTTTTCCTACTTTGCCCCTCTCTATCTCGTTTACCAGCCCACCACAACCCTTGCAAAAGAAGCAGAAGAAAATGTATTATGCTCTTTATGTAGCAAACAACTCTCTTTACCCTGTAAGCATTGCGATATGAATCCAATGCTTCACTTGATTCTGAAATACACTCCCCTCCCCACCCCACCAAACAAAAACAAAAACAAAAACAAAGGGAAGAAGAAAAGCCAGACTAACCAAAGGACATTAAACTACATGAATACAGATCATGGTGTGTGTACCATTACTTCTAATTCTTTGAGCAAGCACATTAAAATGAAAAAAAGAAAAAGAAAAAAAAAAGTCCCAGTCAGCTTGTTATTATTAGTTGTTGTATGTGTGAGGGTCATGATGTCATCATGATGTACTTTTTATTTTTCGAAATCAAATATGACAATATGTACTAATTGTTTGAGGTTGATGTAAGTTATTATTTAGTTGTATTTAAAGGGATTCCATATTTTATTGGAAAATGTCTCCAGCTAGAGAAACAAATTATGCCATGAGAAATTTGCCTCCATTTTGTCTTGCGTCATATTTTTGAATCGTAACCAGATAATACGTTTTGATAACTGTGTGTTCATATATCTATTGGTGTGGATTTGTGGCTTTATGGTTATTTTTTGTTTTTAAGTGAGATGGTTGTGTTTAAATGTTCTTGTCTTGTATTTGTGCCATGTGGTGAAGCAGTGAAAACAAGTTTTTTTTTCTTGTGCAGTCGTCGGCACAACAGTATCGCTCCTAATCTAACTTTCCCAGAAAGTATAAATTATTCAGACGCTGTTCTGCCCATCAAAGTTGGCCTTTTCCACGGTGAACTAAAAATGTTGTCGTGTCTGTGTCTTCAAAACTTTTGATGCTTTGACCAACCTTGCAATAGCCATATTGTTTTTTTGTTTTTTTTTATTAACCTGCCCTAAACCACTGTAGTAGTGTATACTGTCAAACTTTGTTGGCGTTGTTGTTAACTCACCAGTTTTTGATTTCATTGAAGTTTAACTGTGTTTGATCTGTGATTACTTAACATTTATTTCTATGTTCTGTTTCTTTTCCCCCATCCTCTCTCTCTCTCTCTCCCCCTGCTGCAACCTTTGACCCCTGTAATATCTTCTCTCTGACATTTTTTTCCCCTGCCAACCACACTAACCATACTTTATGCCTCCTTCTGTGCAATGCACTGCAATTCTCTTTGCAAACATCATTTAAAACACACACATACACACACACTTTTGTTATCCGCATTCCTAACAATTCTGTTCTTTAAAATTCTTTGCATGCTTGTCTTTACCCCATATGCATGTAATTTCTTGACTAATTTTTCATTCTCGACTAATGAATTATGACTCATCTCCATTTGACTCTTTGATTGTGTCTGTCATGCACTTCATATTCCGCCTCATATTTCCCTTTACTCCTGGCCAATACTCTTGTGCTCTCCTTATGTGGACATTTTCTGCCCCAATTACTACTTGTATGCTTCTAAATGTGTGCAATCCTAATCCCGCTTATTTTGTACCTTCCTTACTTTCTGTGGTAAAATAACACCTGGATCTTTCTGGCTGCTCTGTTAACTGTGTGATCATTCCCGCCATATCTGTAAATTTGTTTTTCTCCCATTTTCATGCTCCATTTGGCCTGGAAACTCGTAAACTCTGCTGCACACCTCTGCCTCAACTTTCTCCTTCCCCTCCCCCTCTCTCCCTTCCCCCCCTTCCCCCTTCATCCCTTTTTGCATGTCTGTTTGCTGTGCTTGGTGCGGCTGTGGGATTGCGGACCGCTGGGACTTCTCGCTGCTCATCATGAAAACCGGGTGGATAAATGATGATGCCCATCTCTACTTCCACCGTCATGGAAACCAACTTGCATCATGTCGGTGGCCATGGA
The DNA here is from genome assembly GCA_033980235.1 of Diadema setosum. Lineage (NCBI taxonomy): Eukaryota > Metazoa > Echinodermata > Echinoidea > Diadematoida > Diadematidae > Diadema > Diadema setosum. The sequence goes on along the minus strand of CM067072.1, from coordinate 10,882,592 downwards.
AACATCCTCCACACATCTCACCACAACCAACCATAAACCAAAAAACATAAAAAAAAAAAAAAAAAATCTTGGGATAATATTTCTCTTTTGGAACATATGGATAAACTGATTTCCTGATTCACATTTATTTGGCTGTTTGAATGGAAAATGAAAACATATTTTCCTTTTTGCCATTTTGAAAATATAAAAAAAAACAAAAAAACACCATTCATATTGCGATTTATGAAATCATGATAATTTTTCGATTGCTTCCATTTTTAAACTTAACCTGTTTTGCCGCACATGATATTCACTTTGTGCCATTGCTGTTCTTTTATTTTGATGTGAAATTGTTGTGGATATGCTGTGAAATCATTTGATTTTCCCAATATATTGCTTCAATTTAACCTTCCAATTTTTGTCGTCTTTGCTGTCTGTATCGACATCATCGATACTCTTTGTCTTGTCACCCTTTCTTTTTTGACCCCTCTCTTCTGGTGTTTTTTTTTATGTGTTTGTTTTTGAATGGGTATGTGTTTTATTTTGGAATGACTCGTTGAACAAAAATAGCCTATTTCGATCACTTTCCAGACGTCGGTGATCTGGGTATCACGGGCGACTCACCCTCGCCTCCACGGCCGGACTCTGGGGACGAAGAAAAGGTGAGAGAGATGCTCCTTCTGTCCACCATACGTGCAGAATTTCGCCCGTAACTGAGATGCGAGACTCAGAGGCAGCGATAGAAAAGCTGACTCAAGTACAGTCAACAGATTTAGGGAAACAAGACTATATATATACATATATATATATATAGAGAGAGAGAGAGAGACAGAGACAGAAAGGGAAAACAACATCCAGGAACCTCAATGCAAGCCAGAATTAGAGTGGAAGTTCTCTCAGACATCTTCAAATTTGTGCTCTACTACCAGTGCCCTGGCTGAGTATGAAAAGTGTTGAGTGCGACCTTTTTGCAATCACATAAAAAAAAAGTACTGTCAGCAGAAGAGTGAGGTAATGTGCAATTTGGTTGCAGGACACCACATTTTCTAGCTTTACATAATGCTCAAGAATGGGGGAATCATTAATGTAGTTACGCTGTACAGACTGCAGAACTAAACGTATTAGCAAGTAGTGATGTGAATGATTGGATTTTGATATTAAAAGTGGTTCTGATGTTTATGTAACTGTGTTCCAAGATGCATGTAGAAACTAGAAATTGCCAGTGATTGTTAAGCACATTCTTCTGCTCATTTCACCCATGAATTGTTCCTAGGAAACTGAGTGAGGTTACAAAAAGTATGTTATAAAGAGCAATATGCTAGGAAGAAACATGATAAAATATGAATGACCTTTGACATCTTTCAGGGCAACGACCAAGGCAAGGTGCCTTTCAAGGAGCCCAGAGAGGAGGATTTCGAGAACATAAAGATCATCAGTAATGGAGCTTATGGGTGAGTGAGTGAGTGGGTGGACTTTTTTTTGTGGGGGGGGGGGGGAGAGGAGGAAGGGGGTGGTTTTTGTGTGCACCAGGAGGAAATTAAACTTCTCATACTTCATTTGTACCTGACGTTGCATAACGTGCATTTGGTTGCCAAGTGTCCACTCTGACCGCGTCAGAAAGTCTGATGAAATAATTTTGTTTTCCCCATTACTGCACTGATTTTTGAGGTTTTTGAGAGGAAGCTGACCTCTTTTTTCCCCCAAGCCCCCAGAACTTCCACAAAAAAAAAGAACTTTGCCCGCATGTGGCAGTCGAAGTCCCGATGGCGCGTGTCAAGTTTGGCAAGCAAACCGCTGCCATGTTTTATAGCAGTGGGGGATAAAAACGCTTCCAAAGTCTGTCATCGTATTACTCACGATGCCTTTCCAATGCCCCAAGGAAGTCAAGAGGGGGTTTGATTTGCATGTATTCATGTTCATGAAGCTGAATTTGAATGCATTGGTGTGCTCACTGGCTGAAATACTCTTTCATGTCCTCTATAAGCCAGTAAAGAACACCCTGCAAATCCATGCAAATCAGGGAAATATCATTCAGACATGTCCAACATTTGTACAGGGGCATGGGTGGGAGGTATTAGATTACTTTAATCTTGCAAGCGGTGATCTAAAAGTGAAATGTTGCCCATGTAAACCCCCTTGAAATATTTGTAAGAGAATTAGAATTGCAAACATGTTCTGGTCACTGAAGTTGACTAAAAAAGGCAAAAGCTTTTATCGTTTTGTTTTGTTTTTTGCAAAGAGTTATTAAAGATGTAGAGCTCCCATGTGTTGGTATTGTTGCTGGAACAGAATATCCATACACTTAAATTATTCACTGGCATGAAATGATGCTCCATATATCAAGTAGCCTCAGATTATCACACTCGGAAATGTATGCAGGAGATTTCATAGGGATGAATCTTTATTAGAATGTAATGGTGATGTCTCCACTTTCACAGCATAATCAGATTATTTCGCATCATATAATTTTTTTTTTTCAGTGCTGTGTACTTGGTGCGGCATAAAGCCAGTCAGCAGAGGTTTGCCATGAAGAAAATCTGCAAGCAGAACATAGCCCTACGCAACCAGAGGGAGCAAGTGTTCGCGGAGCGTGATATCCTCACGTTTGCAGAGAACCCGTTCGTGGTGGCGCTCTACTGCAGCTTTGAAACCAAGGTGGGTATTTTCATACCACCATTGATTCAGTGTCAAAGATAGTTTTTCAGTACTTTTGATAACATAAACTATGAGAGCACCAGCAGCCCCTGAAATCAGGGGGAGAGTAGCTATGGCAAGGGGTGCAGTGTGGATAGTACAAACCGGTTGGAGAAAAAAAAAAGGCATCAGCACACAACTAAAAATGCATAGTTTACGGGTCATTGTAACATATGCATTAGAGATCTGGGCAGCGAAACCGGCTGATCGCAAGAAGTTGGAGGTATTTATCGTGTAAAAAAAAATAATACTGCCAGAACGTATCATGTATCGCAGTTAAATGATGTGTAGAATATTCAGGATGGCAATTATCTTCAGGATTTATTGCTGAACAGCATTGATGCAATTGTGGCAATTCAATGTCTTGACAAGACTCAAATGCTATAGGAGGCAGATTTGGCTGTTACAACTTCTAGTACTTGAGGGTTGTTCTTTTATTGTTTGTTTGCTTGTTTCTTTTGAGTACTGGTTTTTGACCAGAAGTAACAACTCTAGTTGTGTTTCCACAACAAAATACTCATCAGCATCATGTTTCCAATGTTATGACTGCCATGTTTCTGTATCTCCCCTCCCAACACTTTCTTGTGGACAGAAATATTTATGCATGGTGATGGAATACGTAGAAGGAGGGGACGTTGCCAGCCTCATCAAACACATAGGACCACTGCCAGTAGAAATGGCCAGGTATGGTATCTTATCTTCTTACCCTTATCCATTATCTATACTCCTCTCCCTGTAACCCAAATACTGGTGCCTATGCTTTCATGTTGTCATGTGGGGAATGCTGTTGCAGCAAGCATGGATATAGCAAAGTCCTGATGCAGTGAACGGCATTTCAGGGACTGAACCTAAACCTGACAGAATGCTATTAAAAATGGTTGCATTTTCATTTGTCAAATACTATGCCCGCCCCTAAATACAAAAAGTTGCTTGTGGTGCATGGGTACACTTTTGCTCTGAGTTTGAATTGAAAAGAAAGACGGAAAATATAAAGGAGTGTGGAGGATTTTCCTTGGTGGATTGCCTCGGAGGATTAGCCTCAGAGGATTTGCCTCTGGAATCTGGAGAATTAATACTGAATTTAGATTGTTTTGTACTTTAAACAGTAGATCAATGCTAATTTGAGCAAAATATCTCACCATCATGAAGTTTTAATCATTTGAGTGCCAGACTTGATACACTGTTAGTCTTGGTCCTTGTGTCTGGTATATCCGGTATATCCCTTCTTTAAGTCCTTGTTTTTCTTGAACCCTGAATGTCTTTCTCACTCATGTGTATATTCTATGTACCTGTGTGTGTGTGTTTGTGATTGTGCTCAAAGACGCTTTTATCTTTCTGCCCCTCCTCGAGACATGCTAAGGACATAATGTTCTTACTCATGCTCCAATGCAGATTAGAAATTGAACTCCTCCTTCGAATTTCTGCAGAGTTGTGTGTTTTCACTCTTCTAGTACACAGAAGGGTTCAGGCATAGTGTTCAGGTCACATCATAGTCATGTAATCAAGACAGCTATTTCCAAGAGATCAGAGGAAATGATCTTAGATGTCAGACCATTCGAATTTTTTAATGTTTTTTCTGCAAGCTCTAAATTTTGCTACTCTGTTGCTAGCACCAATACACACTGTATGTGTGACATACAAGTGTATCACTGTACCATTATTTACTGTGAAAATTTTGGAAGACATATAATATTTGTTTGTATATATACGCTTTTAAAACTATATTTCTGAAAAATGATTTCAGGGACCGACTTTAAATATCAACCAGTAAATTTCATCAATCAATCTGGGTCAAAATAGTCAAGGTTTGTTTTCTCCGAAAGCAACTAGGGTAATGCAAAGTGGAAAGTGTTAACATCAATCGATAGGTACAGTACACCTGACTCTATAGAGGGAAGCATAAATCAGACAAACGACGTGATGGCAGGAGGCGGAGGATTAAGTGGTTTGTTATTCCACAGACAGGAAGAAATGCGTTAGCAGCCAACTGTCGAAACATGTCCAGGATGGTGGGGATATAAAAGTCTGGAAATATTTGTCTATGAAATTAAAGGGGGCGCGAAGGGTTTCAAAGTCTCGGAAGAGGCTCGGACTATCCTGTTAACTTTTACCTTTCAGCCGCTGACTCGTGGTGGTGCTCTTTTGATTGATGGCTTATCAAATTCAGCCACATTTTACGTGGATTACTCATGATCTCTTGATTAAATCGGCAGCCAGTCAAATTTATTGAGCGCATTCTTGAGCCTCCTTCAGGCCGTCAGCTTTGGAGGTAAATTCATGAAAGTGAATATCTCAGAATGAAGGAAATCAAGAAATGAATTGATACAGGGGGTCACCAAATTTAATGCACAAGCAAACTGGCAGTTAAAGAGTACTGATTGGGACAGAAAACCTCATAAGTCCATGGCACAGAAAGGGTTAAGGATGCATATGTGTTTGTGTGTCATCTCTTCCCTTTCCTCTTTTCATTATTCTTTATCATATTCCCCTTTACCACAAATGCTCCAGGTGATGATTGTCTGTGGGTTGTTTATGTACACATACTTCCCATTGCAAAATTATGTATGCATGGTAAAATTGTTGTAATTTGTTTTTTTTTGCAGAAGTGTCTGTGTTCCTACTCTTGAACATCTCACTTTGAGTCATAACTTGCAGAAATTTGATTTGTGCTCAGAAGTTTAACTCAGTGCCATGTGTAGATACTGATTGTCGACCAAAATGTGCAAATCACTAAAATGTTGACAGCTGTAATTGTATAATGATTCAGAGATGTGAGAAAGAATAGAGAGTGAAGAAAGTAACCTGTCTAATGAAAAAAAAAGGGAAAAAGATTGCTTAAGGTAAAAGTTCTGAGACATCAGCTTGAGCAAGAAAATGGCATGTTTCCAAAATCACGAGAGTGTCAACTCAAACAGAGCCTAACCTGTTTTTACAGCAACTGCAATCACAATATTTTGTCCATGATTTCAGCCTTGGTTTAGTTTGGGGAGGATTACCTCGAGAGGAAAATAAGCTTGATTTTGTTTCAAGTGTTTGTGCAAAATTCTCTCGAATTTGTGATTGTTTGAGTGCTATTGTTTGGATGTGCAAAGCAACACTGAAGTCATGATCACCAGCACTTGCTGAGGACTGGGAACATGGACTTTGTGTCTGTTTGTCTGTCTGTATGTCTGTATATGTGTGTAAATGTGCCTTCGTGTCTGCCTGTCTGTTTTTGTGTCACTGAAATAAGAGCATCCCTTCATCACTCAATGATACTTTAGATGAAACTTACACCATGTTGTGTACATTTTACATCCTTTCGTCAAACCATGAAAGAAAAGCTAGGTAAAAATATTGTTCCCGTGGCATATAATCTATATTTTATTGTTTTCTTCTTTATTCTTTCATCAGATTATACTTTGCTGAAGCAGTACTAGCTATAGAGTATCTACACAGTTATGGAATTGTACACAGAGATATCAAGCCTGATAAGTAAGTACATAGATTTGCTACCCCTACCCCTCCCTTGCCCCTCCCCCCCCCCCCCTCAAAAAGAAAAAAAAAAGGAAAGAAAAGAGAAAATGATAAATGAAAATATAATATATTCCATGAAGATTCATTTGAAGGATTCATAATGTACAAACATTCAAGTATTGCTGAATTATTGCATATGGCTGTTTCATGTCCAGTGCCTTGCAAAAAAAAAATATAAAAAAAAATGGTTATCTGTCAATCTTATTTAATTCTCTCAAATGTTTAGAGAGCTACAGGTAGAGCTGTGTATTTATGCTGTTAGTGGAGGTGCAAAGTCTCCCAAATTCTGCACTGGCCTCCCTAAAATAAATTAAAATAAAAAAAAACCACTAAAATAAAATAAAATAAAAGATAATAAGGGGGAAAATTTTTCTTCATGTCCTGACATGAGAATAGAACAACCCCCTGACTGGGGAATTAGTTTTGCCTATTGAGATGCATTTAATTAGCATGCAGCACACAAATACAAAGTGTATCTCTATTAGAGCACATTGGAGTCTATTGGGTTTCGATGTTGAATGTTGGCAGCCCCATGCTAGGCATTTGTCTGGCCTGAATTAGTTCTAGTTAGGTCTGACAAGCCTCAGGTGGGCTCTTTGGGTTACTCTGGTTACCATTTGAGAAGGAAATTTGGATAGATTTACATACAATACCACAGTGACCTATCAAGAATAAATTGCTCTGATAAGCTGCAAAAACAACCTGTCGACCATGTGTATGTTGTTATGACAACAATTCTGTGTTGTACTTTGTGTAATGTCACAAATTTCAGAGTCTGTGAGCTGAAATGCCATTGGAGGTCATTGTTTATTTATAGTGTAAACATTGACTGTAAGAGTGCCAAACTCTGTTGACAAAATGATCCAAATTACCATGTCCATCTTGCGCCCATTCCATCAACAGGATATATATGGGATAAAACAGAGCTAGCAAATGTCCTCAGGATTCTGTGAAAAAAATATCTTTACCTCTGTTATCATTTAAAACAAATCAGTGACTTCAGAGGTGTTAAATTCTGTTCTTGTGCACAGCAAAGTAATGCAATGAATTTGAATTACAGGACAGTTTTGTTTTGTTTTGTTTTCCCCCCTTCCATGATGAAATCAATTACTGTAAAAGCAAGTACAATGTACTTGTAGCATCTGTGAGTGTACAGTATGAAGTCCTGTATTTGATACCAAACTCTCACATGCTTCTTTCCACAGCATGTTAATTACATCCACCGGACACATAAAGCTGACCGACTTCGGCCTGTCCAAGATCGGGATCATGAGCTGTGAGTATTGTCAAAAATGATGGTGTTTCCATGACGATGTGACAAAGTCATGAGGCAGTCCAAAGTCACTCTGGCATCCCTTTGACTGTTAGTCACATTTTACTTTTAGACGTTCAATTTACCCTAGAGACAAAAAGCATATTTGATCACATACCCACAAATGCGTGAGTTAGTTCTTGTTGGGTACAGGAATGACTTTCATATCTTTGATAGCATTTTATTTGGTTGTGAAAGAAGTGTTCAGAATCTATCTTGCCAAAGATTTTCCAAAAATCTCTGCGCAATTTGTTAAAGATTGGTATGAGAAACTTTGCAGGGCCCATATGAAAGTTGATACAGTCGTTTTCGTGCATGTGGTACTGCTGTAGGACAGTTTCTTCATAACTTAAATTAAATGAAACATCTAGTATACTGTATGCTAAAATTTGACTGGTGCACTATGAACTTGAGGACAATAGAACTTTCAACATATCCCTTTCAGTGGTTAACCCTTCGCTATACATGTATGTTAGTATGTCACTGGTTTTAGTAGGAAAAGGATGACAATAGCATCCAAGTTATACAATGGACTCCCAGCAATTTTCTTATGAGAATGATGAAATTTCATTATAACCGAACAAATAAACAGTAAAAATACATACACATGTAGAGCTGATAATGTTGCAGCCTACATTTTTACTTTGTTGGAACAGGAATTTTGTTATAACTTTGTTCATTATGATGGGGAGTGCACTGTACTGCAATGATACTTTAGAGTAAAGCACCCTTTCACTTGTTATGTGTAACTCTTCCCTCTCCAGTGACGACCAACATGTACGAGGGGAACATAGACCGCGACACCAAGCAGTTTCAGGACCAGCAGGTGTGCGGCACGCCCCAGTACATTGCCCCAGAGGTCATCCTACGGCAGGGCTACGGGAAGCCGGTGGACTGGTGGTCCATGGGCGTGGTCCTCTATGAGTTCCTAGTGGGATGCCCACCCTTCTTTGGGGAGACCCCGGAGGAGCTCTTCTCGCAGACCATCAATGGTGAGTGTCACTGACCCCGCCTTCTTTCCTTCCCTCCTTCATTCCTTCATCCTGTGAAAAGTCCCAACACAAATCTGCAACATGGAAGACTCTCATATGCCAATATTCACAGAGGGAGTTGAAATGTAGTCCAAAGATTATGCAAAGACTGATCATGTAGGTGCGCATGACATATTGCATATGCTAACAGACATCCAATAATAAATGCACCCTGACATGCATGTGTGCAAGGTAACCCTACTTAGCACTTGTTCTAGCGTGTGGTTTTAATCTAAGACGTAGACTTGGTTATGAACTCTGGTATTATGTGTTGGTCCATAATTTGAAGTCTGACTTCAACTCCTTGGTGTCATATAGGAAGACAATTGTGTGCACTGCATCTGTCTCTTCTGTGGTTGTGTCTAGGTAGCGCAGTGATTGTGAAAGTCACAAGTAGAATTGTTTTGACCCATCACACAGGAGCAGGTAGAAAAAAATGCTTCTCCTTGCGAGTCTCAAAAATCTAAGGTTTAATCTTCAGAACTTCAATGCAAGCACCCTCATTAAACCAATTCAATGAATAGTACATCCTTACAAGCTTCTCTTCTCTCTCGCCCCCCTCCACCCTCCTCCCATCCCCTTTGCAGTTGAGATAGAATGGCCCGACGGCGACGACGCACTATCCGACGAGGCGGTGGATCTGATCAACAGCCTGCTGCAGCAGGACCCCCTCTTCAGACTGGGCACCGGCGGCAGCGAAGACGTCAAGATCCACAAGTTCTTTGAGGGCCTAGACTGGACTGGGCTGCTCCGCCAGAAGGCTGACTTCATTCCGCAGCTTGAGGGTGACGATGACACCAGCTACTTTGATTGTAAGTCGCAGTGAAAGATATTTCAATGAGCGATATTTCAATGAACAAGCTTTCTCTTGGGTTATAGGTGTATCGGCTCACCAAGGTTCGACAAAAATGTCTACAAAGTCTGAATGTTGTTGACTTCAGAGGATGAAATTAGTTAAATTAAAGTTCAAATAATCACTGTGGGGTTGAGCAGTGAGAAGTGAAACTGTGCTTGCATTTACTGACAATTTCTACCTGTGTCTGAGGCACCATCCATTTTACTTTTTGACTGAGGTTACTTTCGATGTTACAGCATGGCCATGATATGCACGTCAAGATATATTTATCAAACATATTTTATATATGTTGCAAACATGTACGATTTGTTTGAGACGGCCTGCAAAACTTTGGAAGTAAAGTGTCCAAGTTACAGCTGTGATAAATCATTCTGTGGCACTATGAAGCGCTGTGATCCTTGGGTCATAATAAGGATGCGCGTGTATTTGTTTGCCGTTCTCCAGCCCGGTCGGAGAGGTACAACCACGAGCTGGACTCCGATGACGAGGAGCTGCCCGAGATTGGAAACTTCTCCACGTACTCGCCGCGCTTCAGCCGCTCCTGCAGTAGCGTCTCGCAGTCGTCGGATGACACGGAGCGGCGGGAGAGGTCGCACAGCGCCTCGTTGCCCCTGACGGACCTGTCCCATCATTCCCTACCTGCCAGGAACTCGGTGCAGCTCCTGACAGTGGACGTGGACAGGGGTAGTGGCCTGACCATGCCTGACAGGTAAATAGCTTGCTGGGTCCTTGGTTTAGTGAAACAAAGAAACAAACATACAAACAAACACACAAATGTACCAACTAGCCTGTAGAACCCTGTCAGGCAAGAATATGTCTTGATATCCCACGAGTCTTTTTTTTTTTTCTAACAACTAATGAGATGATGATGCCTGTCTGTGTGTTTGGATTTATTTTGGGTAGTCACTTAAAGAAGCACTTGAAATGCTTATGAGCAAGCTACCACAGGACCGACACAGTCGTGTGACTATCCTTGAAATGGTTGCCAGCCTGTAACTCTCTTTGAGTCGTCATCTCAAAATACCATTAGCTTTGTATACCAGGATGTTGTCAGTTATAATCACAGGGTGAAACAGGAAGCAAATATAACCATATGAACAAAAAAAAAGAAAAAGCAGAGCAAACACATTAGCCTGTACAGGGCTCTTTTAGTCAAGAGCTTGTCTGATTTTTCAGGCATTGGCGAATAAGACCTCATTATTTGACCCTTGTTGAATGTAGCTTACAAAAACTTAAGACAGAAGCTGTCTGGTTAAAAACGTTCATGATAAAATGAAATGTATACTTCTTGCAACTACTTTTTACCACACCCTCTAGGATCACTCCGATGAAGGCAGGTGACCTCTCTGATGCCTCCTCATCGCCGGGCACCCCATCCCAGGACTCCTCACCCAGGTCTCGCCGTCGGGCGGGCATCGCCCACAAACCACCGCTGCGTGAGGTCCTCCCACGGTTCTCCATCTCCTTCGATGAGGACAACCCCCACATCGCCGCCCTCGATGCCTCCCTGTCGAGTGCCTCGTCGACTTCCGGCGGGCTGCTTGGTGCTGTCGACGTCGGGAAGGGCGGGGAGAGGCAGAGCCGCCCCGTGGTGAAGTCCGCCTCTTCCAGCACTCTCTCTCTCATCATCCCATCGGGTATGCTACATAATCCCCCCACCCCACCCCACCCCTTTACCATCCCCCTCCCCATTCTATCTGGTCCTACTTATAACCCCACCCCTTGTATGGCTGACGTCCCTTGCTCTCAAAATATGGAGTAATTCACATGGTGAAAAATGTTTTCATAACATTTCTTCATACTTTCAAGTGGCTCTTATCCTTCCCTGAAGTCATTGTTCATGTGTAAAGTGTTGAACATACAAGTTGTAGCAACAAGTTGTAGCACTTTCAGCCAACACCGCAGTACAGTCAAGAGTCAAACTGACAAGGAGAATCAACCTCAAGTATTTACAGAATGAGCAGTGACATTAAAGGAGCTGATCAGTAAAACTTGTAGAAATGAAGAGACAAGTGTCTAAATATCAGAGATTCATCTGGTATGGACGTAACACAAAGTGGCACATTGACATCCTAGACTAACTGGCTAGGTCACATGACAATGAATCTGCTGAGAACCATTTACTTGTTTTGTGGACAAATATGTCGTAATGCCATGCTTATTTTTGCACTGTTATGAAAGATTTAGCAGTGTCTGTCCTAGAAGATGCTTTCACATATGGTTTTCAAGCTGTGTCTTGCACACAGTCCTACAAGAAAGTATTCTGTGGTTGTACATGCTTGCGCAGAATTCTCAAGAGGTATCACAGGATAAAGATGGGATGCAGCGTGTTTGGTGTGTCCCAGTAGATGTCTAGTCAGATTATCCACTGGCATTTAAATGACCAAAATCCTCATCCCCCCCCCCCCCTCCCATGGATTAACCCTTGTACAACCAGCAACTGAAAATGTTGTTGACACTGTATGTAACAAAGTTGTCGGTGGTATTCTTGGAGTTTATTGAATGCCCGTATGTCACATCCAGTTATGTGAAAACCGGTAAACATCTACAAGGTTGACAAGAAAAATTCCTCTCTCCTTGTGTCGTGGCAGATGAACTCCATGTGCCGTCGCCGATCAATTCTCCAGGCGGCGAGTCCAGTAGCTCGCGCGATGACTCGCCGTCTAGGGATGCCTCCGGCTACGGCTCCCTGAAGTCACCCATCATCATCCGCAAGCCGCCGCGGCGGAAGGCCATGGGATTCCAGATGCAAGCCATCAAGGTCTACCTGGGAGAGTCCAACATCTACACACTACATCATCTTGTCAGGGTATGATAAGATTTGCCAACTTTGGCAGGGTGTAGACACCTGGGGCCTGTTTCATAAGGATTGAGCGTAAGTTGCGATTGATCGCAAGTTACACTCAATCCATTCAAAGTTACACTCGAATCTATTGAAAGTTACGCTTGATTTTTCATGAAATCGAGAATTGTCTTTTATATGAAACAGGACTTGCGCTCAATATTGAACTTACGCTTGATTCAACGAGTTACGCTCAATAAAATCAAGCGTAAGATCAATCACAACTCTTTATGAAACAGGCCCCTGGTTAGCAGTTAAAGAAGTTAAAGAATGTAATGAATTTGAATAATTTAGGGAAAGAATAGTTTCTAGTTAAAACTTAATGCTTCTTGTCCAGTGCTGAAACATTGTATCAAAGATTATAAAAAAACAAACAACAAAACATGTAAGCCTTGCTGTTAATTGCACAGTAGGAGATGTGGTATTTAGGATGGGGGGAAAATGTTTTGATGACAAGTTTTGGGGATGGATCATCAATTTTAGAAATTTTTGTGGTTGCTTGTACTGGCTCAATCATACAAAGCAAGATTGTCATGAATATTCAAACATTGTATTCTACATAGAATGCATGTGTTATTTGGAAAAAGATTACAAGATGTGAATGGTTACTGAGAGTCAAATATTTGTTTTATGAACAACCCTTTGCTAGCTGATTGACAATTGCCCTACATCCACGTAAATAAGCACTGAATTGATCAGTGTTATAGTAGTAGCATGATAAAAAATCATGGGCGTACATACTGGAGCAGGATTCAAACCTACGAACCTCCTGATTACCAAACGGGCGTTATCTCCACTATCAGCAAGCTTTCGCCCGACAGCAAGTGTTGGTTCTAATCCTTAGAGCATGCAGCGGGTACTGCTTTATTATTCAGCGTGGATGTAGGGCAATTGTCAATCAGTTGCAATGAAAACATCTCGATGGAAGATTTCATGAATTTGTATAACCCTTTGCTATATGATATATTAATAAAGAAATCTTATTTCTGCTTCTCTCAAACATACGGAGGTAAATCTTACAGAGAAGTGTTCACAGTAATTTAATGTGTGCATGTCGTACCTTTATATTCTTTGTCATCATATAACACATCAAAGGAATAAGATTATTATAAGGTGTAAAAGGTTACAGAGAGTCAAAGGTTTGTTTTCACATGTTGCTTCTCTACACAGCACGTGGAAGAAGGCAGCCCTGCGTTCGAGGCGGGCCTGAGACCAATGGACCTGGTGACCCACATCAACAACACCCCTGTAGAGGGTTTGATCCATCGAGAGATTGTTGAGCTCATGATGAGCAGCGACACCCAGGTTGTCATCAATGCCGTGCCCCTGGACAAGACCACCATTCAGACGGGTGGCCGGAGGAGGAACCCCTCCACCAGCAAGATGGCCCGTCGCAAGAAGCAGAAGCGCAAGCGGGACTCCGTGGAGCGTCGTCGAAGAAGCGCCGTGTTCAGGAGGTCGAGTTTGAAGCGGGCATCGACGGATGGGAGCCGAACGAGCTTGGCGGCGCTGGGACGGCAGAGCGGAATCGACACATCGCCCCGCTCGCCCACTTCCCTCAAGTCGCCGCGCTCGCCGCCGATGTTCCACGTCGGCGGCGATCATGCCTGCAGCACGCCGCTGACGTCCTCGCCGAATAGCTCCCCTTCGTCGAGCTGCCCAAACTCACCCGCTGGACACTTCACATCGTCACGACCCAGCACGCTCCAGGGCCTTGCGCACAAGCTTCCCTTCCCCTTCCGGCCAGGTGGGAACCGTAGGAAGTCCGTCGGTCACATCCCATTGTCCCCGCTGGCCAGAACCCCCAACCAGTCCCCAGCCCCCAAGTCCCCTGTCCGCAGCCCCAGCCCGCTGGCCGTTGTCACCAGCCTCGGCCACTCGCCGGGCAGTTCCAACACCACCCAGTCCTACCCAGCACACATGCTGAGCAGCCCCACTCTGTCAGCCCCTATGAAGGTCAAGGCTAAGAAGCTGAACATGCGGTCGCGCAACTTGGAGACCCCGCCCTCACCCCTCCTTCGGCGGGCACTCTCCCCGGACCATGAGAAGGTCCCACTGGACATGTTTGAAGTGCAGCTGAGACCTCGTGCGGACTCAGCCTGCGACCCCCTTTCTCGGGAGGAGAGAAGCTTGAAGCGTCTCGGCATTGTCAGCAAGGAGAAAGTGGCCGAGAGGAAATCAACAGGGTCTACGTAAGAAAACAGCTAAAGGACAGGAACAAGGCATTTCGAACTCGCCTACATCATGAGATCACAGTGTATTCAATGTGTTGTATATGTATATTTGACATTTTGAGATATATGCCATCTATTCATGTCGTTTTCTTTTCTTCTTGTACGCAGTCGCCACAAGTCGCATGTGGATCTGACTGTGGCTGTCTTGAAGGAGATTTTCCTGCTTGTCATCATTGATTGTTCTGTGATAGTGTGCGGAGAGGGACATGGAAGATCTAGGAGCTGTGGAAGCCTAGTAGCAAAAAGTACTTTCTATCATCAATTTTTAAAGATTTATTCAACTTTGCTTATTCTGTGCCTGCTTGCTTTGCCAAAGATGCTGAAATAATAAAGACTGTCATTTTCAAACAGAGAATATCAAAAGAAGTTCAAGAATGACACCCCCTAGCTTCAATCATGGCAAGTAATTAACCCCGTACCCCACCCCTCTCAGTGTCTTTAATCCAAGTCAGAAAGAAAGAGTTTAACGCTGAGAGCGTATTTGCTTTGCCTTACTACAGACACAGATTGTTACTCTGTTCAAAGCTGATTCAGCTGGAGCTTTTGTAGCCAAAAGAATAGTGCTTAGGTGTTAATTTGCAACAGCAGTGTATGATCGTGAGTAAATCTGATGAAGATTCAAAGTCTCTTTCGTGTTTGCCAGTTGGAAGAGTGAAGCCTGATAGTGCCCACACAGTTGGTTGTGGACTGTGGTAGAATGCCAGAGATTACTGAGTCAACTGGTTTTGCAGGTAGTACATGTTCATCAGAGCAAATCCAGTGGCAGATCTGAGTTGATGAAGATTGAAATATCGAGAGAAATTGAATACAGAACACTTTTTTAGTGCCATCAAAATATTTACTCCCGCCTCCTTCCCCAGAGAGGAAAAAAAAAGATGATTTACATTTAGTAATTAGAATGATGAAAAGAAACCTCCAAGGAGGAAAAAGTGGAATTAAAAAGAACAATATGAATAAAAGATTAATACGGATGGATTTCTGTGATAGCGTTTTTCTTTATATGTCAGCGAAACTACAAAGATGATGTCTGTAATGTGGAAAGAATTGTCATAATTATAAAGATTGTAAAAAGAAGACACCATATGTATCGCTTGGGGCCTTTCTGTATTCAGTGCAAAAAAAAAAGAAATTTTAATTGCACAATTTTATTGATATAATTATTTGTATTACTGCTCATATTTTTTTTTTTTTTTTGTATTTGCTGTTGTGATATGATTGCTCTTTATAAATTAATGTCTGCCAGTATTATCAAGTGTGTCATTTGAGTCCGATTACCTTTGGCTTGGTTTGATATTGCATGATTTGTAGAAAAAGAGTCATGTTTCAGATCAACTGCCCCAGTTATGGCCTTAAACACTTTTCATTCTCATCCCCTGTGAGGTTCGCTCTACCTATACCGCCCTCTGTGCTGAGAGCATGTTAGGGTCGGTGACTTTCCTCGCCACTGCCGTCTTCTTTTACGAAGGGCGTCCGTGGCCTTGAAGGATGCTGAATATACCTGTAGTGGCCATCTCCTGAAATCTGCAATGCCTTGCGTAATGAAATCTACCAGCCCAGCATTCCTGTTTTGCAATCACTTTAATATCATAATCACTGCAGTGTCTTGTTCTTACAGCTGTCGATCTCACTGACTCCAAGCTGAAGAGGAGACTGTTCTTTCAAAAAGGAACTCTACAAGATGTTGTCCCAATTTTTTCAGGTCCCTCTCATCTTACAATGTAACTATTGTCACGCCAGGGATGTTACAGCTTTGAAGACTGTATGTGCATTATATGGTGTATGCATGTATTTGAGTTAAGTCTGTGAATGTATTTTTTGGAGCGGGACACCAAATGCTGATAATCCCGTGGCTCATACACAGTCCTCAACATTAGTTCATGCAAATTTTTCACTGTCATTCGTGGAAATGCGCGGGTTTGAAAGAAATATAAATGATGAGTGTGACCATCAAAAACTTTCGTGGAGAGTGTGCCGAGGAGGAAGAAGCGAAGGAGTTAAATGAGATTGAATAAAATCTCTGTCCTGGCAAACATAATACTTAAAGGGAAAAGCTTCACTTGATTGGCATCCTTGGCATAACTTGCTCTCCTCTCCACCGCCACTAGGGGGCGATAGTTATTTAGTCATTTGTGAGAGCTGAGCCAATGGCTATTAAAGAGACTGGGACAAAGTGATGGAAGTTTTTACTACCCCTGGTATTCTCTCTCGCTTTGCAGCACGATTGATTTGATTCTGTCTCCCGTCCGTATCGGATCAGCGGGCCAACTTGTGAGCGAAATCGTTGTGACAAATTTGTTGATGATGCTCTCCTCCCACATTACATAGTTACTGCCTTGGGCACGTAATGATACCTCTAAACTCTCAACTGTCAGAGTGCTGTCCTGCAGACAATGAAGCATCATAAGATGCAGTTTCCATTGCCATATTGCAGTTGTTTTGAGGTTGATTTTCTTTTTCTTCTGTGATGGCACGCATGTCTCCTGTCAGTGACACCCTCAAAGTAAATTCAATGACTGGTCTCTTGCAACAACATTAAAAAAAGAAAAGAAAAAGAAGATAACTAGCAAACATGACTGAGGAATTGTTTTAACATCCCAATAGAGAGCCTGAACACATATGAATGTGCTGATGTGTAGGTGTAGTTTTGAGAGTTGCATGCACAAACGATACTACTCATGCCTGCCGGGTTTGGGCGGCATGCAGATGAACATCGAGGACCACTTTATTTGATTCCAATCTGAAGCTCAAATGGACCTTGTACCCACAAAAAGATCTTGGGAAGATATTTGTTACCTCCCAGAGACTCGGCTGCTATTTTCTTTGTTTTTCCCCCCTTGACAGACCCTTCGGAAAATGAAACGTTTAATTTGGATGTGTGAGTAAAAATCTAAAAATGATATAAGAACTCTTTTGGAAAGAGAATGAGATGCAAAAGTGTTCCCTGAATGGGCGTGATTCCTGGTCATCTTAGCTTAATCTCTGGTCACTGGAGTGACTCTCGTGAGCGAGTTGAGTGAGCAAGAGGGCAGATAGATACTTAGCACAAAATCTCCTGTTCTGGAGCATTCCTACTTAGTGGGGTATGGATATGTAGGTTGTAAGAATAGGCAGGAGACGTGTTCCAGATCATACGTCCACTGATTGACTTGTTCCGGGGAAAGACTGTTTGTTCAAATAGTGCCATAAGCTTGCCTCAAGACTCGCGTGAGGATAGTGGTCAGTCATGCAGGAATATTTTGTTCTTGTGAAACAGACTGACCGCACTTTACGGAACACTAGGGGGCAGTGGGAACGTGCCAAAATCTTTGAAGAAAAGTGTTTAATAAATACTTTTATCAGGTAGATCCCAACCACTTCAAAAAGGAAAACATATAGCAATAGGAATAATCGCCAAATTCATTTTACAAACAATGGTTGTTGTTTTATCTATCTCTTTGCATTCAAGATTTTGTGGCCTCAAAGTGATAATCTTGTGGGAGAGAACAAAATAAAAAGGAATTCAACTTCTTCAATCCATTCTTGAGGGGCAAGACAGAGGATGCTTCCATAAGAATAGTGTGTCTGATCAATTTCTTGAAATCTTGTTGTAGCCACTCTGTTTCACGCCGTTGCAGAATGGTATGCAAAATACACAGAAAGTAGACAAATTCACATGGTTGCCGTTTGGCCTACGCATTTCTTCAATTCCACCTTGGACACCTCTACTGAGTAATAGTCAAGTGATGCTTGCTAGTCCACTATTGACAAGATTCTATTCCCGAGTCTATACTGCTGACTTTAATGAAGTTGTGTGAGCACTTTTGACCAAACTATTATGCAATGTTACAGCTGATGAACACTGCTGAACATCTTTTCGTGCACATTCCAGTTCTATAAATAAAATGTCAAAAGGTGCATTTAGGAGTGAGAGAGAAGATTTGTGGAAACAAAAAGTAAGGGGAAACTGTCCGTGCCGTTACATGTCCGTCGAGGGCAAATCCTCTTCAAGCGTGTGAGATAAATGTTAAGAGCAGAGTGTGCGTGTGTGTGTGTTTGTGTGAGTGTATACTGAATGATTTATTGACAGTGTCATATAGCTTTCATTTCTACATAAAGCAGATTATCTTGAGATATACAGATAGAGATGATTTGCAAAAGTTCTGATCTCTATTTAAGAGTCTATTGGTAAAAGTATAATTTTTGTACCATTCTGAAAAAGAAAAAAATGAATATAAGATTTTATAATGATATAGTGTGTACAATCGTGAAGTGTCTTTTTACAGTTGTGAGTAGATTGAAAAAGCAGTAGAAATAGATTGCCTAATCCTGCGATGGCTTTTATGAAGTGAGTTCTGGTAGATTTTCTGAGTGATCAACCTAGACGTAGAAGGTGGAGTGATGCACATGTGAAAAAAAAAAAGAAACACAAAGAAACACAAACGCAATCAAAAGAAGTTGGCTGCTTGGAACTTTTTTTGTTTGTTTGAATAACACCATATCATCTTTTGTTTAAATGGTTTCCTTATGTCAGCATTCATCCAGTCTGCTTACAGCCAGTAGAAATACAAGTACGCAGAAGTGAATTGAACAAGTCAATGGTGCTGAGGGCTGCATCAACCGTGAACACAGCAGCCACTCCTGTGTATAAAAGAAATTTGCAAGGAGGGCTCCCTCACTGGTCAAAAAATTCTAATGGAGATGGAGTGAGTCACCTGTACACTGGATGAACATTCATTGTTTGCGGCGTTCAACCCATCAAAGATGGGCTGATTTTGCTATTACACGCATTGCCCTTAGACACCTGCCCGAGTGTAGTCGGGCAAGCCTTCAAGGGGTTAAACTGGAGTGAATGCATGCTTTGCCTGGGGATACTGCTTGACACTGGTGACTGTACAGTACCTGTGAGTAAAGGAAAAAGAAGTGTTTTGGGGGATAGTTGGCGTAGGGCAAGAAATAGGGGGGGGGGGAGAGAAAATCAACCCTTTGACTTTTGCACCAGCTTGCTTGCATCAAACTTAATGTTTGAAAGACATAACAGAGCTGAAATTCAACCTGGGTTGATAAACAAGAAGATAGGGGTCAAGGAGAAGAAGAAGAAGGAAAAACAACAGAAGAGTAGATCTATAGGGAACACAAACAGATTCAATATCTGAGAAGTCATGTGTTATTAGTGTATATTGTGACATCATCGATTTCATTTCCTCATTGGACTTTCCTTTTGTATTACCAAGTGCAGCCGTTCTTTCTCACGTGCACACACCCACTCGAGAGGAACGATCACGTTGCACCTTTGTGTAGTGTGCAGAGGAAAGCGACCCAACCCAAATAGTATTGGTTGGTGCCATGCCACATAAGAGTCATCTTCTTACCTTTCGCAAGATGATATTTCGGGAAGCGTGCATACCAGCCGTGGATGAAGGAAAATAAAGAGCTTATATCGAGTCGCAAGAGATCCACCTCTTTTCTTTAATGTCTCACGACAATGTCCACGGTGATAGCGCGCAAGAGATGCAGCGCCGCGTCCAGTTTGTGAGTCGTTATGTGCATTTGTGTTGGTTGCACAGACAGAAATTCTTGCAAATTCTTGAGATCGGACTGTATGTGTGGTATCATTGTGGGACGAGTGGTGCAAGGGTTGCTTATGGCTGGTAATCGAGTGCACACAAGATTAGAATGCACCCGAAATTGGCATTCCCCACTGAGCAATCTTATTAAAGCAGTGGTTATCATAGGTTGAGGGTGTTGTCAGAACTTTAAGTCAGAGACTCCACTCTGATGGTGACTTTTGTTTATTGAAATACATTGGCATCACTTCATTTCCTTGTTTGTCATTTGGCTTAACAAAACATTTTTTTTTTTTAATGGGGGAACGGGGTGTTTTGATATTGATTGATCTCAATTCAATCCATAGAAATGCACATTCTTGTGTCATTTCTTCACTTTCTTTCCAATGGGTGCACCTGTGTACGAATCTACAGTTCACAAAGCGGGGAAGACGAGTTTAGATGAAGATCTGAAAAGAACATTGCCAAGATACTTATGCCATGACTATTGATTTCTAAGAATAAGGACATACAATGTAGTAGCAAACCATCAAATCCATGATGGAGGATATACATATGTACGAATATTGAGTTTGTTTTGGGGTTTTTTCTGTTTACTGTGCTTGAGCGAGGAAAAGACAACGGACCCGAAATTGGTCGCAGCATTTTTCCAAGCACTTGTGGAGGAATTTGTGCTGCTGCCAACTTGCATATCAAGTTCCTTCATATACACTGTGTACTGTCTATGTGTGTGTGTGTGTATGTGTGTGTTGTTCTGAGGAGGTGGTTGCTACATATCGACCGTGCCATAGGTATGCCATTCCACCAGGCTGAAGTAACAATATTGTAGTCTCTTTTCAACGTAACAATTCCGTGTTAATCTGTATCGATACGTCAGGTATAGTGATACATTCTGTACAGTTTGATATGTGCAAGCATTTTAATACCGCTCGTGTTATCATGTAGCCTGTTGTGGTTATCATGCATGCAGTCATCATTTGGGTGGGTGGGTAGGGGGTGTGAGGGTGATAGGTTGTGCAAGGTCAGTTTTAAAATCCCATGTGTAGATTAAAAATAGACAGCAAATAGACTATTACATACCATTGGGGTAAATAAGAGCTACCTTAGGTATAAGCAAATATGAATCGAGTTAGATATTTACATTTCACTTTTTTTTTATGAAGAATCATTTCATTGACTTCTCCATCTTCCTTTTCTTCTGAGAATTATTTCTTTTGATCATTTACTTATCCTCTGTTTCTTTTACGAAATTATGTTGTTGACCTCTTACTTAGTGCGATTTCATACAATTTAGGTCCTTGTCTAATTTGCGTGACTGTCTAATCTTTTGTAACTTCTTACCCCTCCCCCACCCCAATAATTAAAAAAAAAAATGGTGAATTGCATGTTGTCATCCATTTTTTTAAAGTATTTGTTTCCATTCTATTCATCTGTTGAAGGTAGTCTCTGTGTGTTGGTAAAGTTTCACAGATAAATGGGGACAAAAAAAAAAATCACTCTTGTGAAAATTCTGAACTATTTTCATAGAATCTGTTCACTTTGCCGAGGTTCAGTGAACATTTTTATTACCTTGTTCCCCTGCAGAGTATTGTAAGTATGGTATCTAAATGTTCACTGTCAGATTTGATTTTTTTTTCAGCATTATTTGACAGATGGTAAAAACAAAGGCCTTTACGACAAAGAAATAGCATTATAAATCAATTGTGATGAATCAAATATACACCATATCAACTGAGAGAGAGTGTGTGTACATAGTTTATATATGCGAGAGCACAAAAAAATTTGTACAGATTATATCATATTACGCTACCTGTCTATGTAAATACAAAGTACTATTTGTCGCAGTTGTGATGTCTGTGTTTTATTTTTTGAAGTTATACCTCGATGTACAAAATTTATCAAACATGAACATTGTGAGATATTCGCTGCTATGGACTTCAAGAAACAAACTATGTCATATGAGAGAAAATAGAAAAAAAATAAAGGCATGTCTATGAGCAAAACTGTGTTATGTTGCATTCTGCTGTTTGCCCAGTGAATTTAGTGTGTGAAGGGTGAAAGACGTACAATGTATAGATATGGAGGAAGATAAAACATGTACAGTGGAAACTTGGTATAACAAGATCCTTGGTACCAAGACAATTTGTTCTTCACATCAGGTATTTTGTTATATCAGTAGTCAATAAACAACGTGAAACAAAGGAAATAAATTCATTGGGACCGCAGAAATTAGTTTGTTATATCAGGTATTTTGTCATAACAGATCTCTTTATATTGAGTTTCCACTGTAGTATACAGTACAAATAAACACACATCCTGGAGGGCATTAATAAGAGTTTACCCACACAAGATACCTCTGGAATAGTCTAACACACCCGAGGGCCATAGCTGAGGTTGTTTGGGCTATTTTGAAGGTACCAAGTGTGGGTAATCACGATAGTAATTGACAAACAAAATGATGTGTACTATGTTTTATCAACTGATGAAGCAGTTCCTTGTCGTTCAAAGAATTTAAAATGTAGGCATTTTGCCTTTTGCAGCAGCCACTTATATAAATAAATAAAATGGTGAAATCTGGCCTGGTGACCATCGCAATGTGAAACTGCTAATGACTACTTTACTTGTGGTCATATGCAAAATAAATGCCTGGTCACATGTACACTCTCAACCAATCATCTGATTAGGATCTGCTTCATCATTTTATAATGCCATATATTACACAAGTGTTGGAGTAATGCAATATTATGTTGTTACAATTCTTCTATGGGATACAGACAGACACACAGAGAGTGAATGTGTTTTGTGTGTGTGTGTGAATCCACTCCAAAACTTTATCAATTTCATGAGAACAAAAAAATCCTGCAGAACAGTTTAAAATGATTTTTTTTTTTTTTTTTTAAATCGGATAAGAAACGACAAAATTACACTCTGAAATTTCACAATTTTTCGAAAAACACTTCTTGACCAAGTCATTGTGAATATTTAAATCAGCAAGTTGATGTGCTCTCACAATTTCTTATTCATTTCTCATACAAAAATGACAAAAATCTCCTATTTCAGCTGTATGCATATAAAACTCGCCTTAAAACCATCCAAAATAAAAAAGAACACATCTTACCTCTGATATATTTCGGTATGGGAAAATGCTTTTGCCTGTATAAGCTAAAAACAATAATTTTTCAGATTTTCGTGTATAACATACATACATGGAAAAAATTGTGAGGGCATGACATCATCAGCTCGCTCATTCTAATATTTGCAAGGACTGGTCAAGAAATGTTCTCCTAAAAATGTTGAAATTTCAAAATGTCATATCTTCCATATTTCTCATCCAATTTTTGTCATTTTTGGAACATGCTGTTGGGATTTTTTTCTCTTTCTTTTGGAGTTTATTTATTTATTGATGGGGTGGATTTCCTCTTTAGAGAGGAGAGAGCATGCTAATAGAGAGTGGAATAGGAAATTAAACACACCAAAATCATATGCATTGTAATTTGCTTCATATTGATCTTTATTGTACAAAATACTCCAACTGAAAATAGGCATTTACAGCCCCAACATTACACCCTTTTTTTCACATTTTCGTGGATACACAGCTTATGAAAAGTACAGTAGCGATGCAAAAATTCAAATGTAGCTGATGTACTAAAGATAGAATTCTATTTTTCTTTTTTGCAAGTGCTCCCAAGAAAAACACATTTTATCTGCACACGACTATGCCATATGTCAATATTATATGGTCAGAGAAGAGGGAGAGAGAGAGAGAGAAATAAAATTAGAATCTGGGCAAGGTAAATATGGACATTCATTTACAAGCTGCGGTGTACTATGTTCTATAATCAAACAGCACCCAGATGGTTCATTTCATGGTTGCTATAGTGACCAACTGTGCCAAACTAGGAAGAGGGCAAACCCAAAAGGGACCATTTACCCTGTCAGCATCGCCATGCCGACCTGTCTCCATACAGAGTCAACGGCTTTATGAGCTGACGGGCTTGAGAGGATTAAATTGGTCATATTATCATATAGATCTTGCCTTTTTGGCATACGACATGAGATGTGAGATCTAGTCCAAGAGCCCATCCCTTTTTTTACCTGTTTGTCTTTTATTTTTCCTATATTTTGACTGGTCATACCTTATACCTATAATCTGAAAGTAATTTCTGAAGGTGAATGTTCAAAAAAAATCCACAGAGCATGTTTTGTTTTGTTTTGTTTTGCTATCATCACCAGTATCCTAAATACACCATGAAACTATGATGTGATGCGAATGCCAGTAAAATAAAAATTCTGATAAACACTATACATGCTAATTGTATGAAATCATATACATCACTGCCCTTCGGTGGTCATGGTTCCAACATTCATCAAACAGGAAACAACAAAACTGAGCTAATTTTGACATTCTATGGCATACTACTGGTTACTACTTGAGTTGATCCTTGAAATACTTGTACAAGGCACAATAAATTCTACAAAACAACCATCCTCACAATTTATTTGATAAACTGCCTTGTCAAACGAACAAGGCATGACACATAACAATTTTGGGGCAGCTCCTATCTATCCATATAAACCAAGGTGTCAAACCCATAGAAAAGGGCACATTTAATAGTAAAACTTCCTCTCTTTCCATGATCTATGGGGAAAGAAATATATATAAACACCTCTGTTGTAAGTCTATTCCCTTTCTACAATAACAACCATAACATTTGCATGACAGGTGGGACTTCTTTATCATTGATATCATGCATTACATTATACACGAGTTGTTGATGGATGGCAAGCAATTTTGTCTGGTGTTCAGTTGAATCATAGAGGCAGCTTCTTCAAAGTCATCGTTTAGTGCAACATTTTGCATACAAATTGTTGTGTTGTTTTTGTTTTGTTTTTTGCTTATCTTTTTGTGATTTCTTTGTGCATCTTGCAGAATGAATCTCAACATAGGTTTGTCTTGTCCAGAGAAGGCAAAGTCACTTTATACTCAGTAATCAGTAAAAACTGCAATTAGGCATGTTGGAAGAGATAACAAAAAAAAAAAATCAAACTTTTACATGATGTGACGTGATTGGTAATTCTCCGTATTGCATATAGCTGTCCCGAATCTGAATGCGTGCGGCGGTCTAATTTTTTAAATGTTAATTCTTGGGCTATAAACTTCAAGTTATGAACGTGCGATGTGTAAATGTACGCTTTTATGCACATTGAACGCCGCAGTACCAGCTTTATAGTAATCATAGATGGTGTCAAATTCTGTTTAATAATCTCGCAAATAATAGAGTTATTTTTCTAATCTGTATTTTTTAATAAATGGGATTCTTCTGCGAAGCGGCCTAATGTTGAGCCGATGATGCCAAATGACAAAATTATGGAAAATATCCATAGATAAAGGGTGTGACGTGGTGAAGTTCCCAACAGACAAAGTTCAGCGGAGAGCTTGGAAAAATCTGTTTCGTAGGAAAGACCATTTCCACCTGAAGTCAAAATCACATATTTGTTCAAGACATTTCCAAAAAGGAATGTACAATCAAAGCTCCTACAATACATAGGATCTTTGGTACGATTTTCCAGAAGTGTACGTCTCAAAAGCGATTGATCAGACATCGGTATTGTGAGGTGATATCGCTGGATATCGGCTACATGGGATAGGGAGAATTGGTGGTGACATATACATTAATAGCAATAACTGTCTGGCTATATTTGTGTTGTTTGTCAACACTTATCAACTTCGGTCACTTGGAATGGAAGTTATCCTATGCATAGGAATATCATGTGAAAAAATGAGCATCGCATTTACAGTAGTTTCTTACCTTTTTCTTACTGATCGAACACTTCTTGGACTTGACAAGAATTGTTTCTTTGTTAGTTTGTCGAGGGACAGTGGGGTGGGGGGGTGGGGTGGAGCTGAGGTGGAGATGTTTAAACTCCTCTTACTGAAGGTCCAAGTTCAAGTTATACATTGTAGGGTGTGGCAAGTGTGACAAGCCCTCAGTAACAGAGGGTGATTAATTGGCAATAAAGCTGGTGGCACCGAAATGTTGCCCATTACTCTAGTTTGGTTCACACGCTGTTCCTAAACTTTTAAGTTTAGGTAGAAAACTTAACTCTCAATGATTAGCTTGTAGTTTAGCACCGTGTGGACACATTCAAAAGTTAGCAATCTTATTCAAAGTTTAGTCCATGATTAGAACTACGAGACATCTTAGAGTTTACACTCTCTCCACAAGCCATGGGGGGTTTCCCTCCATGTGGACACAATAATTACGAGCTTGTGAGTTAGCATGAACCTTGTGTCTGGTTTGCTGCACTATTTTGTATGGGCATAAGGTCATCTAGCAAAGACTCTGCTCTTCAATTGTAATCATTGAGTGGGGCTTACTAAGCAAGTTGTAACTTAAAGTTTAGGTGCATGTGTGAACCCCTGTTGTGAATTCAAGAGTGGGCAGTTAAGTTTTCGACCTAAACTAAAGTTTGGCAACTGCATATGAACGTAACTTCTGTGAGTGACAGGACATTGTCTGCTTCTGTGATAATATAGCAATTATAATGAACCAATAATATGCAAGCAACATTTTTGCTTCAGCTATTATAACTCATAACTGACTCTCCCGCCTCGAAAAGGTGAAGGCTCTGGAACGTACACAGCAACAACATTTATATTCAATTGGTCTTTTTGTAAAAAAGCTAATGCTACCAAAGTTGAGACCATGACTCAAAAGATATTGCTAAATACATTTAAACCTAAAGTTTGAGCTAATACAAAAAACTGAACATATGCCTTATGCCAAAAAGAAAAGGAAAAAACTTTATGTCTTTGCTTTTTTTTAATATAAATAACATTTTGAGACTACAAACCATCGTTGCTTATCTACAGCTTATAAAAGCGAGAAAAAATGAGAAAATAGGCTTTCTCTCACTGTACATACAAATATAATTTTCATCATTATTCCTTTTCATATCACAAATATATATATATACTCCAAGGTATACTATTAGTTGGTATACTTTACAATTTGTACTGTTCATGATAAATCCATCATTTATTGTAGCAAAAGGATACTTGCATCTCACACAACTGCCACAAAAAGAAATTACATTTAAAAAAAAAGTCTGTATCACATTGAGTACGCATAAAAATCTTAATATGATAAACAAGTTCATCTGAATATGTAACAGCATTTTAAGATATATTTATATATACATATATGTTGATATATAGTCCTGGATCTGTAGACTGGAAGCCCAGATTGTAGTCACCATCTCATATGTAACTATGATCATACAAACGAAAAACTAAAAAATATAGTCATCTGGCTGCAGGAATCTACGCTATCCTGGACTGAAACACCAAATGCCTGTTAAGAATGACATTATTTTCAAAATGATAGAAAAATGCTTAATGAGTACTTCACATGATCAAATACCAGGACATTGTGCACCAGAGAGATTCAAGTACAGAGTTTAAGTACAGTCCCACATACTTGAACAGATGCACCATACTTCTTTTTCAATAGATTCCACTTATGAAAGACCTTTCCCCATATGTGTTGTGCGCATAATTTTAGTCTTCTCTTTATATCTTTCCTTTTTTTTTTAAATTTTCTGCACTGCTAGCTGGTCAGCAGAGAATATATAATCTCTTATAAAGTGGACAAAACTAAAAAATCACAAATATATATTTTTTCCTTTTTTTTTTCAAAGCAGTGACTTGATTTTGTGTTGTCTAAATTTCTCAAGAAACGCACTGATCCAAAATGCACTCCTGATTACCTCTCACTTTGGATTCTGCTTCTGTCGTTTGCAGCGTCCGCTGAATAATTTGTCGATAATTCCAAGGTATCATTACTGCTCTTCATAAACCCATCTTATTTGTCTCCCTCTGTTGTTCACAGACAATTACACGGAATAGAGTAAGTTTCAGTAATACATTGTCAGATAATAGTGATTAAAATCTTTGCAAATGTCCAGTGATTGTGTCGCGCAGCAGTCGGGATCCAGCACTGTGAGGACCACGGTAGCGAATCAAGGAGGGTTTCAAACTGGGACCAGCCATGTCGTGGTGACTCGATGCCACTGGTGGCACCGATGAGATGGAGAGGAGGTTTGGGGGGGGGGAGGGGAGGGCATCATCAATTGACCGCATCATAGATGTTATCCTCCTCCAGTTCCTCATCCTCGCCTAGAAACAGTGAGAGAGGGAAGGGGGGGGGGGGGGAGAAATGAGATGAATCAAATCAATAGAGACATCCCAACAAAACTTGGAGGCAGCAACAATGATTTGAATATCAAGCAAAAACAAACAAGATTTAGATATCACGCAAAAAAAAAAATAAAAAAATCATGTGAAAAGGATTAGAGACCATTTCTGTGTTCTCATATTTGTCGTACGTATTCATCTCAAGGGCTTTAGACAATTATGGAGACATATTTGAAGTCAGGACACCATGCAGCTAGCCGACAGCTGTCGTTCACAATAAACATTAACTGTTGCCAATTTGTAATGAAATTGACAAAGCCAGCACATCTTAATTTTTCCCTGTCCAGCAAGCTGTGATATTTCCCATGAAACAGAGCCGATATGCATGCTCTGGTGCTATTCGGTATAGTCTCAGACAAATGAATGAAAAGTCAATGATTTAACTATTTGAGATTTTCATTAAAAGAATATAGGCGTATAAAAAGAAACCTAAGGATTCTGGTCTGCAGCTGATATTCATTTCTATGTCATTTCTATTCTACCACGGTAGAATCTCAAAGGGATTGTGTGGGGTTTTTTTTCATGGGCAAATACTGTACACCCTTCTTGATTGGGATGGGGTAAACAGAACTCAGTCACAATGTCCACAAACAAAATGACTTACTTCTGCATTTCTTATACAAGATTCAGTCACAGCAAGTCGTCACCGGAGTTACAAAGAAGAAACTTGTGCAAAGTGCCACGCTACTGTCTTTGTTTCAGTTTTGCTTTGATGTAGTTGTTATTTTTGATAAGCAGCATCTAGCATCAAAGGAGTCATTCTGTGCTTTGCTCTCATCATGTTAAAGAAATTGTTTACTCGATCTAAACTATCTATATACATCTATAAGAATTTCTGTCCATAGAGGCACAGTGACTCGTGCATCCTCTGTTGTAAGGTGAGCACACACTGGAGACTGACATTTTGATGGAAAAGATGGGGGGAAAAGAGGAAAAATTATGTTTGAGAGATTGAGAGTTTTACGTTCACACCACCACAGCCACTCACCCACATGTCTAGACAGTTAATTACATAATCACGTCAACATCCAAACCCGTATCTTGCTACCTGTGGTGGCTGTACATTTATCAATGGGCCACATCAGAGTGGAACATTACCAAACCAGAAATCAAATTTTTGTGTGGGGGTAAAAAAAAAATGAAATCTCAGCTTGAATGTTAGCAGGCATGCCTCTTATTCTTGCTACTTGACCCCTTGTTGTTGTAATAATGTTCAATCATCCCCAAACTTGGCTGACATATAGATTAGAGAAACCCACTCTGTGAAATAAAAAGCAGCAGTCCTACGCAAAAGTATGATGAGACTCACCCACATGAAACTAGGTATGTGGGACGGGACAACTTATCACGGGGGGGGGGGGGGGGGGGGGGGGGGGAGTGTTTTGTTTTGGTTTGTATAATTGGAATCCTGTGGCCTGTGGGTAAATTACTAGAATTTGGACTCTAAAGCAAATTCTTTTGTTTTGTTTAGACCTGTCTTTGAATGTACAGGTAGACTCTCAGTATAATGATCTCTTAGGGTAAGAAAATAAAGTTTGCTGTATCAAAATTTTGTGAAGTTGGTGGGAGCATAAAGGCAACAAAATACAATGATACTTCAAACGTTCAGACTGACAGAAGTATATGGGTAAAACAAGATTTTCTTCTATCAGTGTCATTTTAGAGAGTCTCCTGTGTACAGCCCTTATTCTGAGGACAGGTGGTGGAGATCCTAATTTCAAACAATTTAAAAACAAAAATTGAAAATTTTCAACTAATGTCAATTTGAAATCACCTTGCAAATGCTATATGTACGGACTTAAAAAAGGACGAGTATGCCTTGTTTGAGGCAAGACTTTTGGTCTTTTGAAGACTCAGGATCCCATCAACTACATAAAAACTTTTGTCAGCTCACATTCATGTTGGCCACACACATGAGCACATGATATATGATCTATGGTAGCTTTGAATATCACACAAGGTATTTATAGCAGCTATATATCGTCGTTGGGGTGACAAGACCTTGTATCTGCAATTTTGGTGAAAATGACTTTTTTGGATTAGTGGTCAAATAATGTGTTCAGTGATGTCCTGTCCAAATCACAACTGTCTTACTCCAAGAATGAAGCCACCACGGCGTGTCAAAGGAGAGTCTATCCCATTCGCCACAGTGCTTTGGCCGCCATGTTTTTTGGCTCTCCTGAACATTTGACATTTTGTAGATACGAGGTCTTGTCGCCCCAGGGACGATATGCATATTCACACAGTGAGAAAGCCGAATGTGAATTATGAGGTCACACAGAGTTCGCACACTACACTGTACATTTTTCTGATCCGCATTCCACACCAAAACTTAATTGATACAATATCAACGACCACACCAACAGCCAATCAGGTTTCAGGAGTTCCTGGCTATCACCCAGATTGCTAAGCTGCAGTGAATGAATTCTACACTTTAATGATACTATCATTTTCTTTTTTCTTTTTTCTTTTCTCTTTTTATACACACAATGGTGCAGAAGCCCCAACTAATGAACTGCAAAACACAACAACTACATGACTTGAATAAAGAAGTACATGTAAAGAGCATAAAATCATAAAAAGATATATGTTACATTTGCTTTTATACTGTTTTTGCTCCCCCTCTTGAGTATTAGGCCCAGTGAAAACAAGGAAGCACCCTGAGATATGAATGCAATGCCCACAGCTTTAAAGGGGATGTCTAGTAACCGATCAGTGGGAACCAGTAGGAATGCTGAGGGATGATTGTTCCAATCCTTGTGGGATTCATTTAAGAGTACATTATATATCTACTGTTGTGTGAAAATTATTTGCTTCAGGACGGTCTCATATTCAAGTAATGTGCAGATTAATGCCCCGTCACTGACCAGGCATGCTAACCTGGAAACATTAAACTGCACATTACTTGAATATGAGACCATTCTGAAGCAAATAATTTTCACACAACAATAGATATACAGGGTGGCCCAAAAAGAACGGAACGCATAAGATCTTTAATCACAGCAGTATTGCTGCAAATATATCATTATTTTGCATACTATTGGAAAGGCCATTCTTTGTCCAACAGAATGCCACCAAGTTCTTTAATTTTGGTTAATGCGTTATGATTTTAGGACCATTTTTGTCAACCCTTGCAATTTTCAAAATGTGATAATTTTGCACTCTCAGCGATACGGAAATTAGCGACAATTCGGCTTGTAATAGAACCAGTAGCGTTCACAGTGTGTGGAATGTGAGGCAGACGTGTGATTGTCATTGTCCGCCACACATTCCACACATTGTAAACGCTACTGGTTCTACGACAAGCCGAATTGTCGCTGGTTTTGGTATCTCTGAGAATGCAAAATGATCATATTTTGAAAATTGCAAGGGTTGACAAAAATGGTCCTAAAATCATAACGCATTAACCAAAATCAACGAACTTGGTGTCATTCTATTGGAAAAAGAACGGACTTTCCAATCATATGCAAAATAGTGACATATTTGTGACAATATTTCTGCAATTAGAGATCTTATGCGTTCCGTTCTTTTTGGGCCACCCTGTATAACGTACTCTTAAACGAATCCCACAAGGATTGGAACAATCATCCCTCAGCATTCCTACTGATTCCCACTGATCAGTTACTAGCCTTCCCCTTTAAAGGGTGGCATCACTACCCCCAAGCTGAGGGTAAAGTTATTCAATGGCACTTTAAACAAATTCCTACCAGCCTCGACACGAGCGTAGCACATCACACTACAGATCATGATGTCACAGAACAAGGAGAGAGATGAGAAATTTATCTTTTTTTTTAAAGCAAGTGAATCTTGCAGAAAAGAAGCTGCTGAAAACTGACTATCCAGAAAAAAAGCAAGCCAGTGGAGTAAAATGAGCCTGCTAGTGAGTTTTTGATCCTAGCAGATTCTTTGTCAGGTGCAAAATTGTGAGACATCACACAAGAGTGGATAGGCAGAGATGTAGACAGTTGTGCATTGGAGGATACTAGAGACAGTGATTGTCTTTTGAGTGAATGGCATTTTTTTTTTTTGGTCTTTTTTTTTTATGATGACACTTCAGCAATGGAACCGTGCAACAGAAGTAATGACAGAATAAAAATTGGACACATTTTGTGGATTGATGTGATACGCACAGTAACAGCCGCAAAAAGAAATCGATGGTAGGTTGGTGAAAGATCAAAACGCTTGTTGAAATGTCAAATAAAACCTTGTTGTAAACTGACCGTGATGGTTAGCAGTTAGAGAACTAGTTTATCGAAGTTTAGTTACATTGTCTAATTAAACAGGCCAAGAGAAAAAGGAATCAACAGGTTTTCAGGTGAGTTTCATAGATACAGCCCAAAACAGATTCCAATCAAATTGTGCACAAAGTAGTATCTAACATCTAACTTCTAAATCTGCGCCATCAACATCAGCGCACCCCCTCTCCACTTTGCCCCTGATTTGGGTTACTGGACAGTAACCTAGAAGAAGATGAAGAAAATGAAGGGCTTTGGTGAGGCAACTTACAACTACATTTGTATTCGAAGAACAGTAAAGATAAAGCTTACTGGAGTTTTCCTTTAAAGATGATTACAGAAATACCTCAAAATGATTTCGCTAGGTGTAGATTTCAAAGAAGCAAGGAAAAAACAAACTCTTTTTACATTTTTCATTGTCACTATGGCCTGAGCCATTCACACTTTTCTGCTTGTTAGAATTTCAAAAACTGACAAAAAGCACAAAACTTACTGATGATGGATAAAAAAACTGCCTGTACAGCAGAGGATGAATTTCCCATTATTAGATGTCAAGGAATGCTTCTTTCGTGCGTCAGGATGGGAAAATCCCTGGTAGCATCACAAATAATAGAGCCTACATAGCATGCAGTCCACACAAACAACCTTTTTTGTTCCTTCATATTTCAATGCTGCATGTTAAAAACAGGTGGGGTTACAATTGTAGGAATGCACGTTCAGCGGCCAAAAGAGGCAACATGCTCCCAACCAAGGAGGCAGACCACATTTCTACGAAATCGCTCTTTTGATACAAACACAGTCAACACAGTTCCCTATACGATGGCAATTCATACAACTCATGTTGAGTACACCTGAACATTTATGTTAAGACCTGATCATGTGTGTATTCTATATAATACTGCATGTGTCACACATTTCATGCGGGCCAAATTTTTTTGCTAGTCAATTTTTTTTTTTTTCAAGTATGAGAGAGGTGAGCTCTCTAACCTACAGTAATGGAGCAACTTTAACAGTCTGACTAGCATACAGTAGGAATGATCATGTATTTACTTTAATATTACTGTGTTCTTGACAAAGGAATCATAGCATACAAATCAAATCATCAAATGAATGATGAATGATAAAATATCTCATTGTGAATAGAAAAAGAAAAAGAAAAAAAGGTAACTATTGATTTGACATGCTATAATATTTGTTGTTGTTTTTTTTAAACTGAGAAATTCAAGTGAAATCATATTGATGTTTCATACATAAAAATAAAAGAACAGTAAAATTAATATACATCGGTACTTTACATTTGATGCATGCTTCCAACATCCTTGTTCTCAGTATTCATTCTTATAAACTAACACACAAACACACACACACACACACACAAATCTCTGTCACACCAGCTAAGTTTGTTACAGCATCCAATGTGTGCATTAAGTAGTAAGTTTCATGAGAATGATCTCTACTAAATCTTAGTACACCGATCTGTTAGACATACATACACACACATATCTGATAATATGTATATATACAAAGAGAGAGAGAGAGAGAGTGAGAGAGAGAGAGAGAGAGAGGGAGAGCAAAAGACAGAGAATTGGTATGATTGTCCAACCCCCGTGTGATATTGGCTAGTGCTTTTGAAACTACTCTATGTCTATATACGTTAAAGTACATGGTATAAACATGGCAGTTCTGTACTCTCCACTCGATTGAGAACATGGCCCTTGAGAGCAGGTCTCGTACGGTTCGACACAAGAAACGGCTTGAGAGAGGAGAAGGAATTCTATTGCATGTAAAGGATAAGGATGTGTCTGTTAGATCTAAACCCAAGCCAATCAATGGAAGTGCCACAATGACTGAGAAATATGATATACTCTCCTAAACTATGATGAAGAGACTACTTCAGCAACTTCGTATGTGACCTTGCATCACAAAACCAACAGAAAGTCACTAGATATGGATTTTTAGTTAAGAGCACATTCTGAAAGAGCAGACTTTAAGCTTTAAAATGATGTATAACTCAATTCAAATGAACTCTCCTAACCTATTCTAATATTGGAAAGAAAGCACACACTCTGGAAAGTGTGAACCGAGAAAAAAGGCTGTGAAGTACAAGCCTTAGGTCTATTTGTCTATTCAAGCACTTAATCTTTACCAAACCATGCTAGCTGTGCAATGAATGGGACAAAAAACATGATGTAAACCACTGGAGCAACGACAATGAAGGGATTATCAGATTAGGTTGAAATTAAGCATGCTCTATTAACATATTCTGTACATGATTAATGCCAACTTTCAAAGCAATAGCCTTATCCTTTCAAAAGTTATTAAACTTGAAAGTGAAGAGTGTGCAAAGGGTTATCAAGAAATGAAAAGGGGCCACTAAGAAGATCTCACTTCTCTACAAAAACAAAAGTTGTAGAAAAACTGCTGAAAATGAACTTTCCCATTCATTTTATGATCCCAAACTTAAGAATGATGAAGAGGAAGGGTAGCTTTTTCAGAAAATATGAAAAACTTTATACTGACTTGGTTGACCCATTTCACCCTTTTTGAGTTTGAACTTAAAATCAAGGGGTGTGACTTTTTGTTTGTTTTGTGGTGCACGGTCACATATACCCATCGATACACAAGTACAGTATACGCCATATATTTTTTGCTGCGTTTCTATTTTTGCTGGGTTTCTGCATGTATTTTTGCAGATTTTACGAGTCCGGTGCTCTTTGCCAATTGGACAACACACTGAGATATTAACTCTGATCCCAACATGAATGTGACGTGAACACGAGCATTTCTCTGTTCATTTACTGCATGAACTCCATGATTGTGAATTCAACCACGTGTGAAATTGCCGGGGAGTCCTGATTCACACACACACACAAAAGACAGTCTTGCTAAATATATGGCATATAGAGTATGAAGTAGATAAATTTGTTAAAGAGTGCATGAGGAAAAAAGTTGTGCTAGATTATGAGAGCAGATAAAAAGATAATTGAGGTATAGATATACTAGATATGTATATAGATGTGTGTGAATTAATATACAGTCTACTCCACTTACAATGTTTGTAAGTTAACTGCCCATATATGTCGAATAATTGGCTATTAAAGTTAATGAAAATAAAAAAGTCCCAATTAACATAATTAAATGTATATTCACAACCTTACATGTAGGCCTATATTCCTTTGCACATGCAGGAGTCAAAGATCACATCAAAATCAAGTAATGCTGAGTTGATTGTATATACATTCTAAGCATTGCTACTTGCCCTGTTGATGTCATGTATAAATGTGTAGGGTAAATGTTTTAATGTATGACACTGATTTTGAATCCATCGCCCTAATTCAACATATTCCTCTTTTGTTCAAAGTGGAACAGGGAAAAAATACTGTGACAAGAAGAATATCTAAACCAGATTAAAATACTCCAAGGATATTGGCATTCTTTGATACTTGAATCTGCAGGTGATAGTCCAAAATACAGTCTGAGAGAATACTGCACTTTGAGAGAGGGATAAAAATCTTTGGCTGAGAACCAGGAGGGTGCTATCGGGTTCTAGGACTTGAGCACGAATAAAAATGAAGCAATCAATTGACATGAAATAAAAATTGTATTCAATCAAAAGTGGGTAGATTTATAAAGATTGTTCCAAATATCAGGTGAAATAGAGCCCTTGTGGTTTTGATTTTTAACATCTTACCCAAAATGATAATGATTTAAAATTGACATCCCACCAAAGAGGAGATCAATCCCTTTTGATGTGAAAACAATAACTTGATACCACCCTCCCCCCCCCCCCAAAAAAAAAAAAAAAAATGCAGTAACAACCTTCTGGTTCTCAGCCAACGAAATATGAAAATTAAAAGAGCTTGTCACATTTGCTATGCCTACTTCTATTCTTTTCAGTATCATTTCCATCTCCTACACCCTACCTTTTCTTTTTAAATGCCTCAGAAGACTCTATAAGAAAGAAATCACATTTAATTCAACTTGATCATGTTTGTGTGTGTATGTGTGTGTGTGTGTGCAGATGGCCACTATGTGAATTAGACTCGATATAATCTGAGCTGTTTTAATGG
This sequence comes from Diadema setosum, assembly GCA_033980235.1. Lineage (NCBI taxonomy): Eukaryota > Metazoa > Echinodermata > Echinoidea > Diadematoida > Diadematidae > Diadema > Diadema setosum. Next base: position 10,846,023 of record CM067072.1, on the reverse strand, counting down.
TTGCTAGTAGATGTTAAAGAAGAAAATGACAGAACAAAGCAGACAGCAATCGCTGAGGGGGAATAAAAAAAGCTAGAAATTTAAGATCGAACTGCTCCATGATGACACACATTAGTTTTCTTGATGTAATATGATGTGCCTCTTACTCAAAAGGGTTGAGACGTTAGACACTGTGATCCCAAGCAGTAAGGATGAGCAGAAGACAGTATTAAAAACTATCAATATCTTCACTTCATACTTACTGGGAATTGTTTCAAATTCTTCCTCTGGTTCATCTGTGAAAAATAGATTATTATCCAATCTTTCTTGAGAACAAGAACACAACTAACGCTGCGCCACAAAGCAAGGGCATCCCAAAACGACCTTTGAACTTTGACACTCTTAAAACAGCAAAGCATCATGGCCACTCAAAATTGCTGAAGTAAAAGTGAAAATACGGTCGCCACAAATTTGAAAGTGATCTCCATATATAAGAGAATTACTATAGTTCTAGGGCCAGTTGATTGAGAGAGATGAACCAATTTTGCTTAAAAAAAACAACAACAAACAAAAAACATGCAGAATTTGACTTTTGGTTCAATTTCCTATGAGAGTCAAAATATGACACAAGTTTGCATAGCCAGACAGAACTAAATAAATCATACCTTGAAATTTATGCCCTATCTTATCTTGTAATAGTTCTCAGTTTTGGCATTATGAACACTGGCCATGTTACAAAGAAAGACAAGCAATTACAGAAGAGGAAAGGGAAAAACAGAGAGATAGCAGAAGGAGACAAAATAGAAAACAGGACAAGGACATACAGTAACAGAGAATGGCAACCATGAGAATTGGAAAAATGGAAAGCACGAGAATGAAAAAAAGAGAAAGAGAAGAACATGAGAGAGGAAAGAAAAGAGAAAGAAGAGAAAATAGAAAGAGGGAGAAGAGAATAAGACAAGGAAGAGAAAGTAGAGGAAGAGGAATGACAAACAAAGAAAATGGGAAAGGAGAGAAAAAGGGAAAGAGAAAGTGGAGGGCATTGTAAAATAGAAAAGATGAAGAAATTAAAGTGTAAGAGACAGGAAAAATTGAGGAAAAAAAGACAATTAAGGGGAAGGGGAAGAATAGAAACATATACAGAGATAGAAAGAGAGAGAGAGAGATAAAGATAGATAGAAAGAAAGAAAGATAGATAGATAGACAGATATATAGATAGATAGATAGAAAGATAGATAGATAGATAGATAGAAAGATAGGTAGATAGATAGATAGATAGATAGATAGATAAAAAGAGAGATAGATAGATAGATAGATAGATATATAGATATATAGATAGATAGATAGATAGATAGATTGAAAGATAGATAGATAGAAAGAAAGATAGATAGATAGATAGAAAGATAGATAGATAGATAGATGAGATAGAAAGATAGATAGATAGAAAGATAGATAGATAGAAAGAAAGATAGATAGAAAGATATATATAAAGATAGATAGATTGAAAGAAAGATAGATAGAAAGATAGATAGATAGATAGAAAGATAGATAGATGAGATAGAAAGATAGATAGATAGATAGATAGATAGATAGATAGATAGATAGATAGATAGATTGATTGATAGAGAGAGAGAGATAAAACAACCAATCTTACCTCCTATGACATCATCATAGACTTCTCCTGAATCTGCATCGCCGCCTCCTCCTCCTTCTACTCGCACGAACTGCTGGTCCACATAGCCATCTAATCCAACAGAAATATCAATGTATGGGACTATGAACAGAACTGGTACTAGTTTACATTCAGTGTTACCTTTACATGGAGGTATATCATTCATTGTCTCATCATTTCATTATTTCAGCAATCAATGTTGCTCTCTATGTATCATCAACACTTCAGTGTTCGTGTTTAACTGCCATTTTGTTATCTGTAATATACAATTGTAGATGTACAAATAACTCTGGTAAACATCTTGCAACCAAAGTAAATGTCCAGATGAAAGGAACTGTTGGAGGTGCGAATTGCAGCAATTGATTACAATAATGCTAATTATGACATCATTATCACCATCATTCCAATCATCATCATCATCATCATCACCTTCATCTTCATGATCATCATCTCTATCATTACTATCATTATCTTCTTCAAGGGATCGTAAAATTTTGGTTGAGACCTAACTTCAAGTTTCAGAAATTTTTTTGGTGAAATAATGAGAAACCCCTTATGAATATGAAAGAACATATAATTCCAAGAGGAATTCAAAGTTTATTTGATGAAAATTGGTTTTAAAATGGCTGAGATATCCAAAACAGCGCGATCCTAATAAAAGGTGGGACACATATTTTATTTGGATAGCTTTGTTTTACTTTGTTTTTGGATATTCTCAGCCATTCAAAAACTGATTTTCATCAAATAAATTTTGAATTCCTCTTAGAATGGTATGCTTTGTACTATTTCATACGTGATTTCTCGGTATCTTGCAAAAGTTAAAAGCCCATCTATCCTCATCTCTACCAATACTATACCATCCCTTTAATCATCATCTTGATCAACATCATCTTCGTCATCACCATCATCATCGTCATCATTATCATCATAATTTTCATCATCATCACCTTCCTTTGCATCCACATCCACATCCTAATTATCATCCTCATCCTCATCATCATGACTATCATCATTATCAGCATTGTTTTGCTTAAGTTCCCATACTCACAGTGTCCATCAGGGTTCCTGGCGAGCCACTTGCCCGGTGGGTTGCCCTCCTTCCGCAGGATCTCGATCCTCTCACCGCGAGAACACTTCAGGTCGTGCTTCTCATAGATGGCCTCCATAGTCTCCATCACGATGCCCTCGTCAATGATGCTGATGTCTCCCTTGATCTAGGAGTGGATGGTAATACATTAGATAGAGTCATGTGACCAGACCTATACTACCAAAGGGGGTCAACATAGCACCACTCATCACAAGTATGCATTGTGGATGGATGGTGGAAAAACCAAAGAATCAATTTGATGGAGGATGCACATTGGCATGTGATGTCTCTACTCTATGAAGTAATCTACCACACAATCTAAGGCATATTACCAACATCAGTAAATTCAAATCTGCTTTGAAAGCACATCCTTTTACAGTGTAAGTGAATATGAACTCAGTACTGTTGCAACTGTATATTCTATTAAAGTCCTTTTTTTTCTCTTGAGTGCATAGGGACATATAAACTAATAGTATGTGTTTTGCACTATACAAGCATCATTAATTATCATTCTTATTATCAAAATTCAGCAATAACCATATGACAGGAATGACAAATTTAGAAAAAAATGTCGTCCAACACTAACTTTCTGATAGCAAACAATTAAAGTCCTGCGGTAAGAGACAGTGTCTCATGTATCATTGATATTTTGTACAACAAAAAGTGTTACAGTAGTTTAAAGGGACTGTACAGTACTGGTTGAGGTGGGGATTCATGTTTTGAACATTCCTATGTGAGATAATGTGAAACCTGTTATGAAATATGAAAGAGCATGTAATTCTAAGAAGAATTCAACATTTGTTTGATGAAAATTGGTTTTCAAATGGCTGAGATATCAAAAAAAGTGACGATAATAATAAAAGGCTACAAGCCACGCTTTTTATGAGGATCTCCTTTTTTTCACCTTGTTTTTGGATATCTCAGCCATTTCTAAACCAGTTTTCGTCAAATAAACTTTTGATACCCCTTAGAATTGCATGCTCTTTGATATCTCATAGAGTGGTTTCTGAATATCTCGCAAATTGTTAAAAGCTAAATCCTCGCCTCGACAAGAATTGTACACACCCTTTAAAATGATGTGTCCTACACTCTCGATGCCAATGGGTACCTGGTGGGTTTCAGTACAAGGCCTATGGATATTTGAGAATCCAGGAGGAAACAGATTGAGTCTCCTTCATGCTAAGCTTTGGATGGAGGATTAAAGGGAGATTTGTCAAATAAATCAGAAAGTACTGAAATTACTCATATGGGACTCATCAATTTTTTCACTTACATTTGTAAATACATGAGCATTTCCACAGTTTTTAGGCGGTCTATTCTATTTGTACAAATGGATAAGGCCCTCATATGAAGTCAATAAAAAAAAATTATATTCAATGGAAAGCTGTTTCATATAAATGTCAACTGTCTGACAAGAGAATATCATAAAGTATACTACTCCAGGTGGTCATAACACCACCGGGTGGGTGTGGCCAAGATGGTCATTACTTTGAAAGCCTAGCTTCAAGACTGCATCATGACACAATCACTGATACCTCTCAATAAGATTCATCATAACAGTGAAAATAGTGTGACTTCATGTTTGTCATGTGACAGACTCAAGCAGCCCATTCTTGATCTGTGGAAAACAGTTTCTGGTACCATAAACTGGAGTCAGTTTTAACTGGGGTCCAGATTTTCATTTTGTTTTGTTTACTCTTTGGAGGCAAAGTTTTGTTGTGGGGGCTCTCTCTCTCTCTCCCACCTACCTTGAACTTTTTCTTGATGTCTTTCTCCTCCTTCTCTTTCTTCTTCTTCTCCTCCCGCTCCTTCTTTTTCCTCCTCTCCTCCTCCTGCCGCTGCTGCTTCTCCTGCTCCTTCCTCAGCCGCTCCTCTTCCTTCTTCCTTCGCTCCTCCTGTTTCCTCATCTCCTGCTCGCTGGCCGCATCCACCTCCGTCGAGCTGGACTGGAAGTTTCTGATGGGGGGGGGGGATGAGAAATGAGAGAAAAGTAATGCAGGAGAATCTGGTGAACTGCAGCGAAGTGTCGGGATAAACGACAGATATGTGGAGCGTAGACAAAATATGGCTTTAATCTCAAATTGATTCATTTGATAATTGATTTCTTTCGATGTGACAACGCAGCATAGTTCAAGTTTTGCCAATACATTGTGCTCTCGTTATAATGAACAAGGTTAAGATTGACAACAAACACATGGCATGTAGACAAGATCCGTATTACATGGTGACCCGCTACAACAAAATGATCCTAAAGTCGGGCGAGGTCGATTATTTGAAAATTGCATGATATAATCCCCTAATCTTTCTGCTTTAAATTGATATATAACACATTTTATAAAAATAATCAGCTGCGGAGATATCGATGTTTAAAAGAGAGCATGTCGAGACGTCTGGAAAATCACTGTTTCGAGAAAAGCACCCTAAAAGTCTTCCTCTCGACGCAATCGCGATCAAGGGACACGCAAGTCAGTTTTCACCTCTGGACAATAGAAGGTAAGCCCTAGCAACCCCCGAAGAGTTCATTCAAGAACATCAGCGTCGGCGGTCTCCTCACCAACCAATCAGTGACCATGATGTGAGAAGCGGCTGAGCATAGCGCACCCCGCCCACACGCACCAGTCGACTGGGCAGTGTGCGAGCTTCACGCTTCGGTTAGCAGCAAGCAGCAAACTGACCAATGAGATCACTCTGGTCGTTGTTAGGGGCGGAACCTATCTGTGGCACTCAACCCAAATTTTCGAACCAGTTTCTGCTTCGTTGAAACGCCAAAAAACATGGCTCAGAAAAACGCTATTTTTTGGTCTTTCCTTTGATCATTTTGCTTCAGAAGACATGTTAGACTCCAATAATATACCAAAATCAGAAAATCGTAAGTTTTGACCAATTTTAATGCTCTGACTTCAAACACGATTTTCATGGCTTTGACCGTGCACGACTTTAGGACCTTTTTGTTGTAGCGGGTCACATATAGCTTCAGTCTCAAATTGATCCCTTTGATAACTGATTTCTTTTGGTGTGACAACGCAGTATAGTTCAAGTTTTGCTAATACATTGCGCTCTCGTTATAATAAACATGATTATGGCAAAATTCTGTTCCCATGAAGTAAAAATTCAGGTCCGTATTATGATAGTCTACATGTCTCTATATGCTGGTACTTTATCTGTTTGGTTGCTATGAAGTTTCAATGTAATGAAAGAAAACCGTCATTCCAAAGGCTTTTAGTTATTAGAGGGTTGCATGTATGAGACTCACAGATGGGCAAGGTGCTACAGACACAATCATATGGTTGAGAGAAAAAAATAATCATTTGCTTGCTTTTTGCATCAAGCAAATTTCGTGTGCAGAAATTATTGTCTGATGATAGCCAATTACAGTCTAAGGGCTTGTTCTGACTTATGATGATCGATCCAATTTAGCCTTTGGTACTATTTAAGTGATGAGTATCAGCATATACATTGTATTTCCATAAAATTTCCTTTCCACCTGCCACAATGATGCAACAAAAACACATCTGGAAGACTGCAGATTTCAACAGAACTATACCCAAAAGACAACAAATTTCACAAATTTCCACAAATAATGTACATGACCCACTAGGTTATAGAAGGCACTAAATTAACTGTAACAGAAAGTGTGATATTCAGAAGACATAATTATTCTCAAATCGTGCCCTTCCACAGTGACAAGAGAAATTCAAATTACGATTCCAATGCAAAGGAATTCGTGTTTAATCATTCGACATCATTCGTGTATAATCATTCGACATCATTCGTGTATAATATACTTCATATTGTATTGAATAAATCCTTTATCGGACGAGTGTAAGAGAAATGAAAAAAAATTGTATCACTTTGGATTATGTCAACTTTTTCTTTTCTTTTCTTTGTGATGATGGAAATAAACTATTGAAACTTGAAACTTGAAACTTGAAGGAAGAGTTATTGAAATTATGACCTGCAGCTCCTACAAATGAAAATCCTCAATCTGTTGATCCCCCTTAGCTGATGAGATGAAAATGAGCACTTACCGATCTTCACTGACATCAAGCGCTTCGTACAACTCATCAAAGTCTCCTTCCTGTATGGAAAGTCACAGAACATTAATGTGGAAACATGAAAATCACGCCACATGGATCCATGTCGAAACCTGGAAAATCCCATTCTATTTACTGCCTACTATAATCCTCCTAGTAATATTATCAACACTTTAATTCAACTTTTATTACTGTAATTGCACATTAGCTTTCATTAATGGTTTCATTACAACTGCTAGCGAGGTTGTGAATTGCATAAAATACAAATATACACGTCTGTCTTTCTGTACCTACTGTATATAGATACAATTTCTAATTTGGACACTAAGAAAATATATTTGTTCCATGCATGGGACCAGGCATGTGCACTTGTCTGAGTGTATACATATAGTATGTCATCACTAAGATCTAGAGTTTTAAATAATTTCAGTTTCAATTGATATTACAGAAACAAAGATCAAAGAACAACTCACGACATACACCTACACATCCAATCAAGTCTACATTTGTACATCGGAAGATCTACATGAAGAGCAGTGTGAGACACTCAACAGCTTCTTAATTATATCTTGAATTACCATTAAGTCTTATGCAGGGATGCATACTAAACCATTTTTTCTACTGGTGCGACCTGTCCCTGTCGGATCAGTGGATACCCAGTTTTTCCATATTTCACTGATCTGAACCTAAAATTTACTGGTCCTGGGCGGTGTTTCATAAAGCTGTTTGTAAAGTTACGAGAGACTTAAGAACAACTGGCGATCAGTTCTGATGTGCTATACTTATCAGAATTTCAATAATTCAGCACAAGAACTGTTCACCAGTCATTCTTAAGTCATTTGTACACTATTGTAACTTTATGAACAGCTTTATGAAACACTCCCCTGTTCTTTTAAGCGACTAATCCTGACAATGCCACCCCCCCCCAGCTACAGTGCCTCCATGGTTAAAGCAAAATCAGCTAGTCCTGGTTATGGTAATTCGTTCCAACATACTCACTATCTCTCGCTTGCATTTACAAGCACGCTGACTTATCCAACATCTGTAGATCTGAGTATTTTTACCCAGCCTGCCTTTGATTGGCCAGCTTGCAGACATCCAATGTTCAGCAATAATAAATACCTTTGAAGCTTATTTTTAGCCTTCACTGTACTTTGACTGTATTTTGTTGGTGCTTGTGGGTGCAATTCCCTCTGTTCTCCTCTACAATGTGTAACCCAACCAAATTTTGACATTCCCCGATTCAAATGCAGTGTGACTTCTACACAAGACTTTCTGGTAAATTCTTGGCTAAATGGAAGACTCTGCAGCATGGGGATTCATGGGTGGCATCATTGAATTGATCTCCATTCGCTGCCCATAGGGGTACATTAGCCCGTTCTATACTGAATTCTGATATCCCCATAGACTTAATATACAGGTCACAAGGTTCCCGTAGGAAAAGGGTTAAAAAACTGCAAATTGTGTCCATCCATGAATATGCGCATCGAAGCGTACGATCACCAGTAATGGTCGACTCCAGTAGAGATTCTACAGCTGTGTGTGTACTTACATAGAGATCACTGATAAAGTTGTACACAATTTGTGATTCTCAAATACATCTAAGCAGGACCAGCCTTTCCACTCCATGGCATCCCCATGCTACTGGGTCTCTATGGTTTTTATTTTATCTTAAAAAGAGAGAAAATGAGCTATTTTTTGACGTACAGCCTCGTTGGTGACATCGTCGTAGATCTCGCCCGCGTCCTCCAGCCCCGACCCACTGTGCTCGGCGGACCGCGGGAAGGAGACGTTGGAGCCGCCGCTGCCGTGGTAGGCCGGAATGCTCGAGATGGACGGGAGGGGGGGCGCGGCGTCGCCCGACCCCGTCACCACCACTTTTGGGTGGTGGTGGGGTACTGATGGTGGAAGTGGTGGTGGAGCTGTAGCAACTACGACAACAACAAAAACACAGACAAGAGAGATAAACTTCAAACCAATATAACAACATTTAGGGGAAATGGGCATAAAATAGGAAAACCAGAAAGATGTCATTTTGCAATCTGTTCACGAGTGCAAAGGGATTTGACAAGCGCATCTGAGGTTGGCATAATTCTTACCAATCACGTCTGCAGATTATGACTAGTTGACAACCAATGAAGAGAGGGACAAATTTCTACTATTTTTATTTTTCCATTAGCCTTTATTTTTAGAAGAAAGAAAACTAGATTTTTGGTCATCATACAGAAAATATTTGAACACATATTGACTACAACATGCACGACAATATCCTCACATGTAAATATATCAGATTTGGATTTGCAAAGACCAAAGGGTAATAATAAGAAAACAAAACAAAACATAGTCATGTACCCAGAAGAAGTTTTGGTCTTCAATGATAAATGTGCAACAGTGTATGTGAAATTATTGGCATGTACCATGTATAGCAGTTTCCTGTATACCCACTTCTTTGCTTTAATTGGTCACTTCAGATTGTCAATTGTTTGGTTCTAGTATTAACTTGATTGCAAAGTTTCACACGTATGTCCAAGCTTGAGGCCCAGACATAGTTTTCATACACAAGGAAGTGATTCACAATTATTAATGCAATTTTTTTGTGTGTGTGCAAACTTGTTTCTACAATGATCAAATATATTTCACTTAGCATATAGCGCAGGGCTGCACACTGACCATTTTTTTTTTCTACTGGTCTGACCTGTCTGTTGAACCAGGAAGTACCCAGTTTTTTTTCCATTTTTTACTGGTCCATTCCCCCCCCCCAAAAAAAAAAGTTACTGGTCCGACAATGATTTTTACTGGTCAGAGACCATCGGTCCAGTGCCAGTGTGCAGCATATACAGCATTCAGGGATTTCTGGTAAAGCCCTGTCAATGTACTCATTAGGCTATCTTCTTTCTAGCATAGTTTCTGCATCTCACATACCTAGCTGGTATGCAGGATAATTGCATTCCTTAGTCTAAATATTGCATTAACATGTTTGATTGTATCTATATTCGTGGCTATCCAATTACAATATCAATATCTTACAACATTTTGGGTTCATCATTGTATAAGTGTCAAGGGCAGGTATCACTAATAATATAGGCCTAATACCTAACATAATATTGGCCACTAACCTGTCTGACTGATATGTCATTTGACATTATGTGCTTTAGCCACGCAAATCTTTAATAACAATCATACCTACTAGTACATGGCACTGAATATGGTGTACTTTTTAGCTCAACAATTCTTATATGTTGTACATACAACAGCTATCTAAATCATTCTCCATGATTGTATGGCTATACATCTCAGCAGCTGAATGACATTCCAGCCATAGGAATAACCACTCTCTCATACTAACAGCATAAAGTTATGAACCCCGCTTGGCACACATCCCATACCTATAAAAGTTCTTTGGGCCTATATTATTAGCAGGGAGACTGAGCAATATTAAGCTTTTTGGCCTACGCATCCCATGTATAAACCAATTGCAAACAAAGATAGTTATCTCTAAGAAAAAGTGGCCCCATGAAGTCAGGGGGGAAATGCATTTTTGATATGGAGGACCCATGAGCCACTAAAAACCCCATCAACCAGGAGCAGCTCATTAATTTTCTTCTTTTTTTTTCTGTCAAAAAGGAAGACTGTTTTGGCAGTATGTCAACAATTTTCAAGGTGAGGTTGCTAGGCCCAGCATTAATTTTTTGACTGCTATACCTTTAAAATGCCCATGGGCTTTAAAAGGAACACATACAGGTTGTCAGCTACAAATTTTTTTTTCTTCTTCTTAGGGAAAGTATAATGTTCAATCTCTTCCTTTGAGCCATGACAATTAGGACCAGACACATGAACTTATATGAAACTACAGGCACACATATGTGACCTGCTACAACAAAAGGATCCGAAAGTCGGGGGGGGGGGGGGGGAGAGGACAATTTTCTGAAAATGACATGACATTATTCCCTTACTCTTCAGCTTAAATTTCGTATATATCTAACACGACTCATAAAAGTACTCGGTTGCGGAGATATTGACGATATTATGAGAGCATGTCGAGTGGTCTAGGAAATCAGTGTTTTTAGAAAACTGCCTTCAAAGTTTTCCTTCCCATGCAATCGTGATGAAGCCAGGGGGAGGTGAGACAGTTTTCACCTCTTGACAATAGAAAGGTATGCTCCTAGCAACCTCCCTGATGTTCATTCAAGCTTAGCGCCAGCAGTCTATACATGACCAATCAGTAACCAAGGTGTCATGCACTGACCAATAAGATCACTCCCTCATTGCCAAGGGCGGAGTCTATCTGCAGCGCTAAATCAAAATCTTCAGACACGTTTCTGTTCCGTTGAAAGTCAGAAAATCATGGCCCAGAAAAATGCAAATTTCTTCCCTTCCCTTTGATCATTTTAGCTTTGAAATTTTGGCAGATGATAGATGATGGATTAGATTACAATATTATGCCAAAAACAGAAATCTGATCGTTTTGACCAATTTTGATCTCGGTTCAGCCATCAGCGACTTTAGGATCCTTTTCTTGTGGCAAGTCACCATCATACATTGGTCTGACTCCAGTCTGAAGAAGACAATGTATTCTCCTGTTAATATTACTGCAGTTTATTCTTGCATACAGTAAAAATATTCACGCCCAGTGTTACAATTCCATGATGCAGAAGTTTTCTTTCGCTTCTAAGGAAATTCATAATTGTGGTTAAATAGGTCTTGCTTTTGCTCCTGGTTTCATTTGACAATACATTTTACAAATCTCCAAGGTCTTCACTTCATACTGGTCCTTTCTTCTTGGCAATCTTTTCATCTTTCATTTAGGAAGTAAAACCTTGTTTTGAAGCACCATCTTTGTATTTATTTCCAAACAAAGATTAGCTTGTTAGAGTATGGGTTTATATCTTTAATTATCTCTGCAAATAGCTAAATTTCCAAAGCTGAATATAATGATCTAATGTTGCTATTAAAAGTGTTCATTATCATTGATGAGACCTGACATGCCAGTACCAACCTTGTGCTCATAATTAAATGCAAGAAAAAAAGAAAAGAAAAGAAAAGGAGGGAGTAGAACAGATACTAAATTTTAACTAGCAACAGCTTCGACCTTAAATAGCTGTCACTTGTGACCTATGCAATATTAACCTAATTCTGATGGTGTCATTGACAATACATTTCTAAAAAAGTGAACAATTTTAAAGGGTCACTTATTTGATTAAAGTGCTGAATACAATTAGGCCTATCATACAGAAAGGAAAACACCTTGCCTGCAAGTACAAACTCTGTGATTGCACGTCCCATAAGCCCTAACCTTGTCAGATATAAGCCATCTACTTGCTCCAAATCTCTATCGAGATCATAGCAGACACACATGAATTCTAAAACCCTGCACAGTCCCACAAATTCAAAATGGTGAAAAGCCATCCCAATGAAGTCAATCTTTCATGGCAATTAAGTTTATCATCTAGGATGACATTGTACCCACACAAGATCTTTAATTACTGATCATTTCCTGTAGTCTTTTTCCTATACATTACAAAGCCTTCTCATAAAACAACCATAAGACCCTCTTAAACTTTGGAAATCTTTTTGGGACAAAGTACAAAAAAAAAATCAGTGCTAATTAACATACCTCATCTATATTATTTTTTGTAGGCCCTACCTTAAAGGCCTGAAGACAGTGCGACATCACAGCATTTGCATAGAACTTAATGTACAGTAGGAGATTCCTTTAGTTTGAGAGCAAAATTCAATGCAAATATATGAGACAATTATATCGGTGAAGGAATTTCAGCACGACAGACCTTTAAAAGCAAGTTTTGAAATTAAATTACATTGATCTTCAAATTTTTCACAATATATTTCTTTGTAATTTTTACAATATAAAATGTATGGGAATCACTGTGAATCCTGATGTGAATATCTGTTCTTGGTTACAGGGTTTAGAATTTCAATGTATCTGTCTCTTCAAAACAATCAAAGCAATTCACTCGGCTAAATTTGATTCAAGCACAATACCTACTCACATTGTGTTTGCAACACCTGCTAAACGATCTGCTTTTCTTGGTAGGTCACCCTGATTTTCTATTCTTTGGTTCCTTATCCTTGTCGACCAACTAGTGCTTATCACAAATATCACGTAATCTACAAATTCCTTTTTGTTTTGAAATTGCAAGGTTTCACACAGGCATTGTCACTTTTGGACAGTAGCAATGTATAAATTGTATTTTTCTTCATGCAGGGGCAGATCCAGGAATTCCGTAAAGGGGAGGCGCCTTCGCAATATTAAAGGGGGGCACGCGCACACCCCATTATTTTTTTTAAAATGTCTTTTGTTTTAACCAAAAATAAAGTGGGTGCACCCCCACCCCCGGAGCCGGCACTGTTCATGTCATGATCTGTGTTGACACTTATGCTCGATATCATAATAAACCTCCAAACTACAGAATCAGAAAAAACAATTTCTGGACAGGATCTGATACTGTAAAATACGTACAATATATTTGCGGCATTAAACTTTCATGAATTGGAGCCCACGGCCTTTCTTGCGGCATAAGATTTTGTGCAAATTGCAACTGACATTCAATGCATATGGTGTAGTCATGACCGTTTGCGTGCATTGTAATTTGGTGAATCTTGGCTCTTGCGAAATTCGTGGAATTAAAATGCATGCGAACATTCCTTGTTTTACGGTATTGTTTCACACAAATGGTGGAAGCCAAGCCATACACTGCAAGAGCCAAGCACAAAAAAAAGCTCCGTAAGTCACTCTGTAGGATTTACCTTTTGATCTTTATCAAATCACACGATGAGTTCCGCTTCATCAGACTTTAGACTCCCACCCTCTGCCCAACGACAGAATATAAATGCAAGCTTCCTATTTCTCTCAATAGAATGACACATGAAACACATCACAAGGAACTAGAACTGCAATGAAGAATGTTTTTGACAGCTGCAATTTTAACACTTGAATAGGGACCTCTTTTTTTCTGTTTAAATACACTAACTGTTAATCTACATGTACCAGTCCCATATACCTACAGTTGTGTCGAGATTGAAGTTCTTGTTTGAAAAAGACATTATCTTCAATGTTGACATAGCTACGAGAATATGATTATAATCTAAGACAATTTACACATATTCATGTGTATCCACTGCACATAATCAACAATGAACTGAGCTTGGAAACATTTTTGCAATAAGTTTTGCTGACAGAGTTAAGACTGGCCAATAAGATATACCGATGGCCTAGTGAGGTAGGCTAACTCACAGTTTTCTATGAAAGAGGATGCAAACTATACCCGTACCTTGAGATGTCGACTCCGCATCATCATAGATCTCATCAAAGCCTCCCTCTTCTCCCGCATCCTCTTCGTCAGAATCCATCGGTCGACTGGTGAGACAGAAAGAGAGAGATGATTAATGAAGACAAGGTATGAATAAAAACCTATGATATCAGGTGCTCAAAAATTAGAAAAAAAAAAATGGAAACTCTGCTAAACATTAAAAAAAAAGATTTTGATAAACAAAAGGAGTTATTTGTTTTCAAAAATGCTACTTCCATTTGTTTGTGAATGGGCCTCATGTTGCAGTTTTGCTTCGGATGTGTGTGTGTTGGGGATGGAGGGGAAGGGGTGGGGGAGAGGTCTATGTATGACATCTCTGGCAGACACCACCTAGACAACAGCCGCATTTACACCCACTAACATCACGATTTTTAAAATCGCGATATTTTGGTTCCACCATTTACACTTGCGCAAAAGCATGCGAAGTTTGAGCTTCACGAAACATCGCGATTTTTTGGTCGGTAGTGCGCATGTGTAATTGACCTCTTTTCAACACAGTAGCTGAGTGGAAGCACGCGCTATTCTGTTCGTTTTCACTGCAGTGCAATATATTTTGTTCACAGTTAGCTGGTTGGAACGTTGAGCCAGGGCTTTTTATCAGTACAATGCACACATAAATTTGTGTTTCTCGGAGAGTGTTTACTTACGGTAAAACACATACTTATCACATACGTAGTAGGTGTGTAAAACTTCATCTAAGTATGGAAAAGTTGATAAAAGCACCATTCAAGAGGATCATGAAATTTCGCCGATATGACAAAAGTGAGAAGTAGGACTTGGAAGTTAGGACTGGTATTTAATCAGGCGACAGCAAGAACTCGCCATTGTTTAACCGACACTTGTTACGTACTACTGTATTCACAAACAACGTATACCAAGAGCAGTATGGGTACTCCAACAATCAACGCATTTCTGGGAGAACATTATTTTCTTAAGTCGTCATGGGGTGATGATACGTGGTTGGAAAACTTTAGGTTTGCTACTAGTTTTCACATACTAGTTTCATCAGGGAGAGGGAGGTGAGAGACCGCAAGCCGATCAGGGATTGGCCGTTTAGTGTACACTGTACCGTGTACTAGACCTAGTACTCTGGCCAGTGACCGACGTACTCTCTACACGTTCCAAAGAGGGATCGGGAGCGCGCGTAAACTCCCGGTGCAATCCAATACCGAAAGTCACGTGATGAAAAATCGCGATATTTCTGCAGCTTGGGTTTACACTCGCTAACTTCACCTCAAACATCAAGATGTTTCAAAAAATCGCACTCCGGCTGGCGATTTTTCTGGCGATGTTTCAAGGGCGTTTAGGTGTAGTTGCTTAGAAACTTGCTCCCAAATGTCGCGACTTTAGAAAAAATCGTGATTTTTCCAGGCAAGTGTAAATGGGACTATTGTCTACATTTTGCTGGGTAATCACAACAATACTGATGTAAACAAGAGTAACAGCAAAGGAGGGAACTTTTAATATGAAACTAAGGTGGGCCAATGTTGTTATTTTGTGGTGGGGGGGGGGGAGGTAAGAGAGGGCAACAAGCAGAGGTGGATTGCCGTCAGCATTCCCACGAGGAAGGTGACTTTTTCTTTTTTTCAGAGAATATGGAAATCAATTCATGTCAATTCAAATCTATTGAAATCAAATTAATAAAAGTAATGTTTTCTCCAGGAGAGATGGAAAGAGAAAGATTTTCCATGGGAAGGAAGACAGGGGATTGAGGGGAAGACACATAAATCCTGATGAAGCTTTCAAAAGGAACAAACAAATCAACTCCATCTCCCAGTGGCACGAAAAAGACTCATGTAGAGGAGGAATTGGACAGCTGTTCACATTGGCAGCTGCAAACAAAAAACAAATCAAAAACCAAAATAAAACAAAACAAAAAACAATCTAAAAAAAGATAAATAAAAATCCTAGTTGTTGTTTTTTTATAGTTCTGCAATAAGAAAAGTTGTTTTTGTTTTCCTGGAAAAAAAAAAGGGGGGGGGGGGGGTTCACATGACTTTTCACACTTGTATGCTCCCAAGCTTTTGGATAGTAGAAATGGTTTCTACAGTATTATGTTCTGCACTTCCACCACAAAGAACACAACATGCACACAACCTCCCCCCTCTAAAAAAAAAAGAGAGAAATAATAATAATAATAAAAAGCTGGAAATTTCAATGGCTAGTAACCTGGAGGTTTTTCCTCACATTTTTTTCTGCCAGTACAAATGGCAGAGTTGAAAAAGGAGAAGACAGTGGGAGAAAACGGTTTTTTCCCCTTCAAAATTGGGGTTTTGTCAATGTTCAAAGTTGACATTAACTGTGTGCCACGGTGTAAATCCCCTGTGTGCCACAGTATTCTGAGACTACAATGCATGGGTGCTTTTTGAAAAATCAAAAATAATAAATCAAAGCCACATAGCTTTCTACAGAAGTGTTACATGCAGTAACAGCAAAGTTGCAAAGAAAATGGTATGCTTTGCTATAATGCAAATGCTATGACAAAGCCGTGACCATGATGCTTTTAATATAACTGTGGAAATCTTGAGATTCATTGATCGATTTGTTAATGATTGTCCATTGAGCAAAATATGTGACGTTTGGAAAGCTGTTGACTGATTTGGGAGAATATGGCACACACAGAGTTCACTGCAGGAGTAAGCAAGAAAGGAAATATGATGAAAGAGCTTTCATGGAACTCTTTTTTCTACTACAGAAACTGAAAGAATATTCTTATTCACTGACTTCAGTAATCAATATGTTACTCACATAGAATCAGAACTGTTGACTGTACTTTATTTGCAATATCAATCTCACCTCATTCTGTTTGTGTATGTGTAAAGAAATATATACCACATGCCTTCTCTGGGATTCGTAAGTTACAATCACTCACTCACACTGAATGTGTGTAGTTTAATATCTCTCAACTAATACATTCATTACCAAAAATAAAGTTAATATCCTATTGCTCTGTAGCAAATTGAACTTTCATTCAACTATCAATAACCTCAGAACATTATGACGGCAGTCATCGTACATATTATACCATGCATTATGTATTGTCAACACAAAAGTGGACTATGAGCTAGATCGCAACCATGCCAAATAAGCCTGACAAATTCAATCATTGTTTAGCATCTATTCAAAACAGATCAGAGCAAATGGCACGCCGGCAAATCTGGTTTCTATTCGGAATTTACTTCCTTTTTCAACCATAACCTGCCCTGTAGTTAGCACTTGACACAACAAATTTGATAATCCTTTGATGCATACGTTATAGGACACTACTTTGGGTTGTGTATATATTGTGGAGCAGTGTTACTGTGTCACATTTAAATTATTCTCCTATAAACGCAAGATAACTTATTAAATCTTTATGAATACCATTTTCCAATGTTCATTTTGCTTCACGTCGCTTGTGTTTTATGCACAGAAAGCACTTTAATCATCAAACCCAGTGTTCCATACATGTCTATTAATGGGAAACTGATAATCAAGGCGTCACTTACACTGTAGACCTCGTACCATAAATCATTAACTCCATTATGACTTTCACAATATCTCAAGTTGTTCACCATTTATGAGCAATATTGCTCTAATCAATTTGATGGAATGAGGGACATGGAATGAAAATCTTCTCCATACTTGAGAAGACTTAAATAAATTGAGCAAAAAAATTAACGAAAATTTTATAAAGATCAGGTACTATATATAATGCTGTTATTTTTGCATACAATAATATTTTCGTGAATAAGGAGGTCACAGACATTTTTGTGAGATGTTGTTTTCGCAAACTGATACCGACGCTAACATAAATGCACTATTACCCTAGCACCTGGCGACATTTTTGCGTGTTGTTAAATTGGCGATCCAACTGTGATTTGCGAAAGTTGTGAAAATTAAACCCTCATGAAAATAATAGCTTATACAGTACAGAGTACACATGCAATGACATATGCACACGCATTCACTTTAAATCTGTAGTGATTTCAATAAAACATTTATTTCTTTGTGCGCATGTGTTTGACTTGATATTTGTTAAAGTAAACTTGAAAGTAAAAATTTGATGTGGTCTGCAAATACATTATACCCTAGATTCTTCCCTACTACTGTATATTATCAAGTCATTTTGAGCACATAGGTACGTATATATGCATTATGTGTTTTGTGCTACATAAGCACAGCTAATTATCATTATCTACATTTAGACCCATCAGGGCACTTTCCACAGAAGAAACTGCTAAAAAATCTAGATATCTGCATTCAATCATCTGATTATTGACTCAAGAGTGGCTAATGATGCATCAGGCTATTCTAACTGAATGGCTCCATTAACCCACTACTTCCCAAGACACAGTGGACCATGTGCCGAGTCTATGTGGACTTCATAATCTGGCAGGGAATGAGTTAACTGACATGGACCTCCTTTTTAGCCTGATAAGTCTGCTAAAGTATTCTAGTTGTCTAGTGCTACAAAATCTGATAGCCTCATCTTGTTGGACAGCCTCCATCCACAAGACCTCCTCCCATTTAACCCTTTAAGTACAGTACTGGGGTACTTTTTCTGCAAAAATTAGAAAATATCACTAAATTGGCAACATTAAATCCTACAGCATACACAGTGTATCTTGATACCAGAGAAAGGTTAGATGGAACTGGCTGAATTCCTTAAATGTGTGCAAAATTAAGAAAATTAAAATAATGTCAATTTGATACAGAACATGAATATTCCTCTTTTAAACCATGTTGCCAATTTATGGATCAGGTGCAAGTTATGCAATTTGAGGCATGTAATGATTCTGCAACCAAAATTGAACAAATCACTGCTTAAATGAAAGACAAGTGCTGTTTCTGGTTTCCTTCAGAAAGCACTAGCAATTTATGAAAAAGATATATAACTTTTTGGCCTTAAATCACAAAAATATGATTGCTGGCACTAAATGAGTAAATGGCATAATTACCTCCATGTAATCTTCATAGTAAAGCTAGGTTACATCAGTAACATATAGGTCAAAGTATAAGGTGATGCTTCATCTGTATAGACACTCTTGCAGATTTCTTTGCATAATCGCTTTTCACTTTTTGAAGATGTTCAGAAAAAGCTAAATTCACGCTACACTGTGTAAGAGTACTGAAAGAGTAAAGTAAGGTGCCAACAGTATCCTACAGTTCAGTGTCGATTTGACTCACAGGGTGACTCTACAAGCAAAGATTTATGGTGCCATGTGCCACCACTTTTCATGTATTGACCTTCAGGTGATCTGTATTGCCATGGCAATGAAAACATAAAAAGGAAGAATAGACAAGGATGCATTCAAGCTATGTCAGTTGTCAATTGCTGGAAAGTGATGTGACATCATGTCAGCCTTTCACAATGTCTTCTGAGCTTGGGTTATTGGAATATTATACCCAAATAGAATGGAAGAAAAAATATTTTTGTGATACTGAAAATAAAATCTGAATTGAAATGAACTGAAAAAAAAAAGAATGTTCAGATGTTACAAAAGTGTTCATCTATGATCTTTTCTAAGAACTATATACCTTCGAGATGATTATAAGACATTGACAGCTTCAGGTTATGTTTGATCCCAAAATCTTCAAAGGAAAAGTCTATGATGTACAAAGATTAGTTCAGAAGATGCTAAAGAAAGTGAGAGATCAAGAATTTGATGTAGATTGAGAGACAATTCTGTAAATATGACGACTGAAAGAGAGCTGTGATGCTGGGAAAAATTGATACTGAATGCATCCTTCTTTTACTTTTTACATGAATTTAGAAATTTTACAAATGTTGCATTTGAGTTGATATTGCACAACCACGCACATTAAGCTGACGCATAGCTAAAGCACCATACTCTGAAATGAAGTTCACATGTTGACCAAAAAAAAAAAGTGAAAAGGGGATGTACAAATACCAACATATGTTAAAGGGATTGTACAGTTTTGGTTGAGACCTAATTTCAGGTTTCTAACATTTTTTGGTGTAATAATGAGAAACCTCTTATGAAATATGAAAGAGCATGTAATTCTATGAGGAATTCCTCATTAATTTGATGAAAATTGGTTTTGAAATGGCCGAGATATCCAAAAAAGAGCGATTCTAATAAAGTGTGGGACCCACACTTTAATTACGATTGCTTTGTTTTACTTTGTTTTTGGATGTTTCAGTCATTCCAAACCTGATTTTCATCAAATAAACTTTGAATTCCTCTTAACCTGTTGAGGACGGACTGATTTTGCTACAACACGCATTTCCCATAGACCCCTGCCCGAGTATACTCGGGACTCGTCCTCAACGGGTTAAAATGGTATGCTCTGTACTACATCATAAGTGTTTTCTTGGTATCTCACAAAAAGTTAAAAGCCCAATTCTCATCTCCACCAATACTGTACCATCCCTTTAACCCTATAAAGCCCAAGGGGGGCACATTGTGCCCCCCTACCAGATTTTCACTCACCACTCCTTCGCCCTTAATCCAATTTTAACCAAATTTGGCGACTTTTCCTAAAATCTTATTCCGAACATTTTGATATATCATTTAGCTATATTTGATATTGCTGGTTGCCATGGCAACCATAAACTGACAACCATGTCTGTCAGATGTTGCATATTTTCCTGTTCCAATTCCAATTAACAATGTTATAATGTATGAAATGGGCGTTTCTTGGCTGAAATTTACTGAAGAAGCAAAATGTGAAGTAATTATGGCCCTGAAATGGTTTTCCTATTATTTCCATTGTTTTTCTGGGACGACGACATAAAACAATAGATATAATGGAGATACTTAGAAATAACAGTATTTTCCAAAGATTGCTGGTTCTATTTTGTGTCATTTTGATTCCTTCACCCAAGTAATACAGTCTCTAATATCATTTGTTTATCACATTATCAATCTGCAAACTTCAAATATTACGGGAATATGACATATGATAACTATGCATGTACCTATCCCGAACAATACATCACAGGTCTCATAATGTATTCTTTATTTTGTTATGAATAGCGCCCCCATGTGGTGACCTTGACACATTTCAACCATAGTAAATAATGAGCTTTGACTTGCACATCATTTGTGGAAAATATGAAAAATATTGGTCTATCATAAGACATAAATACTGGGGATAAAGAAATTATACAGAAAAATCATGTTTTTAGCATATTTCCCATGTATTTCTTTATATTTTGGTAAACAGCGTCCTCTATAGGTGACCTTGAAAAAATTCAAGTATGCGGTCATGTAGAGTATGAGTTGCTCTACCCATGTGCCAAATATGACAATGAAACATCAAATAATAACAAAGTTATATGGGGGCACAATGTGCCCCCCCCCCCCCTTGGGCCTGGGAAGGGTCAAAATAGCTTGGGCTTTACAGGGTTAAAGTTTTTAATTCAGAAGTAATGTATCCAAAGTTATGAGCATATACGTGTATCATAACTTTCTCTCATTTTTCACATAAATTATGTGATATTTGGTTGCTTTTCTGGCCTTTTTTAAGTTCAAAATACACTCAGTTCATCAACACTGAACTTAGGAAGCTGAACACATTAGTTTTTTTTTTTTTTTTAAGATGTAGCTCATCAAAGCAAGTCAGAGGAAGATAATACTTCTTGACAATAAAATGACTAGCCAAATGAGAAATTCACCTCTAAATCATGGCGACAAAACTGTGCCCCAAACATCACAGTGAAAATTATTCAGAGGTGATATAATAAAAGGCTTGAGTTAATTTCTTTACATGAGTGATGAAAATCTTTTCGAATACAGAGTTGAGATTTTTTTTGGCCTAAATTGGAATGGATGCCTCAATAGGGTAGTTCCCCCTTTTAAAGCCTAGTTTGCACTTGCAGAGGCGCAAAGTGCACCATGTTTATTTAATCACATTGTCATCCATGATAAAGTCATCGGAACATCATGTTATCACAAAATTTTTACCACAATGCATTCTCCCAATTCCTCTCAGGTATCCACTTTCGAGTGTATGTGCGTGTTACATTGCTATGTGATTACCATTGCAAGGTGTACTCGTTTATGGCTAGTTGATCCTTTCAACGAATTCATAACTTCATCTGCATCAAATATTACTTTGAACGGCTATCTTGGCCTTTGTTGATTCCTCCACTTTCTGAATATCATTTTACCTATAGCCTCTGCTTTGTATATTTTCATATGCCTCCATGCTTTGATGTATGTAATTGTGTTCTATCACATTTATGGAAATGAAATTCAATTAAATTGAATTTCATGTTTTCAAAGATATATGCAGTTCCTCCAAGTGCAATCAACAATAATAAAACAGTCCTTGAGGGTTATGCACAACACCTCTCATGATTACCACGATATCAAAACAAAGAATCAAACCAGGTATTCTGTAATAACAGGATACTACGTGTATACCAGTAGGTCACAGCCATTAAAAAAAAATAAACAATGTAGCACATTGGACTTTCATTGCAGCGCATTGTTCACCTATATGGTATGGTCGGTATAAACACGCAATACTTCCTCAATTTCAAAAAAGCAGGAAACTTGCAAAGTGTGGTTTTTCACAGATTTTTATTTTTTTATTTTTTTTTTTGGGGGGGGGGTGCTTATGCACTAGATAGGATTTTTCTCTAGTTTCATTTTTGTGTGCTCATACATCAGTATGTACAGTATACAAGCTACAGCTTTGGTTCCAACAGCAGGGCTGCACACTAACCCATTTGTTCTACTGGTCCAATCTGTCTGTTGGACGAGTATGTACCCAGTTTTTTCCATTTTTTACTGGTCCATTCCTGAAAAAGTTACTGGTCCGACAGTGATCTTTACTGGCCAAAAGACAGTGACTCAAAAGAAAAACTCACCAAATAATGTGGATTCTAGACAAAAACTGTCAGTCAGGATCACAATGTCTTTTTCCATATTCAACCATAGAAGTGTCTCTGTGTAATTAACTTGACTTCATGCATAACATACCTTCATAGGTTGAATGAAGCAGCACTGCTATGAAGTGTCTTTCCCACACGCTACAAGGCAACAATCATTTACCCATTACAAACTACGTAGATACAGTATTTCAGTATATGGTTTCATCAGTTGAGAAATGTATTATTATATACCTAATAATTTCATCACTGATAATTTTTCACAAAAACTGAACAGTCTGCATGTTAAAGGGATAGTACAGTATTGGTGGAGATGAGAATTGGGCTTTTAACTTTTTGCGAGATACCAAGAAATACAGAGCATACCATCTTAAGAGGACTTCAAAGTTTATTTGATGAAAATCGGGTTTGGAATGACTGAAACATCCAAAAATAAAGTAAAACAAAGTGATCGTAATAAAAGGTGGGTCCCACACTTTATTACCATCGCTCTGTTTTGGATATCTCAGCCACTTCAAAACCAATTTTCATCAAATAAATGGAGAATTCCTGAAGGAATTACATTTTCTTTCATATTTCATAAGAGGTTTCTCATTATCTCACCAAAAAATGATAGAAACCTGAAATGAGGTCTCAACCAAAACTATACGATCCCTTTAAACAACTGTTCATAAGCTGATTTAGTGCTGCATAGTGGTGGTGAAGTTAGAAGAGTACATTATTGCCGAAGCTTTTCAAGGTTGGTGTAAAACCACAAAAACACCTCCGGTACTTGTACATCCAGGATGAGGACAATACATGTATTCCATGAAAAAAAAAAAAGTGCCTCTTTATCTCCGCATGAACTTCAGCTAATAGAGTACTGTTCACAAGAATCACACATCTTCTTAAGAGGAAAGTTTTGGAAAATTTGCAAACTTTCACATATTTTCCCAAGTCAGTGACATTGGTCTAAACCACATTTGTACTAATCAGAAGCTATCACTTTACTTTATTCTACAATAAGAGGTCATATTCAATAATTATCACGTTTATTTTTGCTTTTGTAATTCGAGACAGCTAATTATTTTTCTTCTTCTTTTGCTTATGAATGATAACCATTATTATTATCATTATACATCATTATCACAGTTTTTATCCTTGTTTTACATCATTTCAATCATAAATTAAAGGGTGTGTACAGTTCAGGTTGAGGCGAGGATTTAGCTTTTAATGTTTTGCGAGATATTCAAAAACCACTCTAGATGAGATGTCAAAGAGCATGCAGTTCTAAGGGGTATCAAAAGTTTATTTGATGAAAATCGGTTTTGAAATGGCTGAGATATCCCAAAACAAGGTGAAACAAAGAGATCCTAATGAAAGGCGTGGCCTGTCGCCTTTTATTATTATCACCTTTTTGGATATCTCAGCCATTTGAAGACCAATTTTCAACACATAAACGTTGAATCTTTCTTTTATAAAATCACATGCTCTTTCATATTTAAAAAGAGGTTTCTCATTATCTCACTTAGGAATGTTATAAACCTGAATCCCAACCTCAACAAGTACTGTACAGTCCCTTTAATATACTGATCATCACAGAAGAACACTTAATCATTTCAAACTCACATTACAAATTACAGAAATCACAGTTCCACATGCATATTATTATACAACAGAGTACATGCATATCAGTAGTTTTAACTGCACATATCAAGTTTCTTTTCAAATTTGAAACAAAGTTTACTTTTAATAGTGTATCAATCACTGCATGCATCATTAAGTTACTTTTCATTCTTTACATCACTTCTCAAATTCTTGATTCCACACTTCCTTGTAATAGCACTTTCCCACGCACCATCTTACTCAGTAAACCACTTATCCATGTTCCAAAGTTATTGCCAATTTAAGGATAATGCTGTAAAGTCTGCGATACACTCAACAGTTTATCAATCAAATTCAATATTTTCTTCACAAACATTGCTCAAGGACATGAAGTTAGTATCAAGACAAGCTTCGCTACTGATCCAAAATTTCTGAACATTTCATCCCACTATTGTAAAGTCATGCATTAATCACTACCAAAAGAGACTGGCAATACACAACATGTATGTGAAGTTGTCATGACTCGATGCCCGAGAACCAAAGCGAGGGCAGGAGCTATGGCTGGTTTCCCTGGAAGAATTAAAGGGAAACTGAACTCAAATGTTCTAGCTGAATGTAATTAGAAGAGTAAAGTAAAACACTCATGAACAATAAAAACAACACATGCTCCATCAAATAAAACATTTTAATTACTTTCACTCACTAAATCCAAATATGACAAGGCAATGGTGTTATTATCATAATTCTCCTATTAGATGTTTCTTTATACTCGAGATATTACATAAATATTTAAATGGTCAATAATTCAGAAATATTTCAGGTCTACATCCCCCTTCCCTTTATGATAATAATTGCTATCAAATATCTAAAACAATATGATGTAAAGGATGAAATTTCTCAATCACACCAACAAGGAAAACTTGGTGAAGGTTCTCATACAAGTGTATGGGAGACTTGTGAAGGAATGACACACTATCTCATCTGATTTTCATATGGATTATAAAAGATATAATCGCTTTTTCAGAAAACTTCCCACATTCTAATACCTAATGAATTTATAATCTCATGCCTGCTTTTATGAAATTTCTAAAGTCTGTCTGACTTTATATACACCGATAGTGAGTCTACTTTTTGCAAACACAACATATTATCTCATTTAATTTTCATATGAATTGAAAATGATATCACTTTTCCAGAAAACCTGCCACATTCTAATGCCTAATAAATACAGTCAAACCTGCCTTAGCGGCCACCTCTCTATAGCGGCCACCTGTCTATAGCGGCCACTGAAAAATCCCCCCGAGAGAAAAGCCATGTCAAAGACCCTGTGTATAGCGGCCACCTGTCTAACGTGGCCAGCGGCCACAAATTTTGTTTCCCGCGGTAGATTTTAACCTGTCTATAGCGGCCAAAAACCCGATGGAGCCGTAGCCGAGCTGATAATTCAGGGTGTTTTTCTGCTTTTTAGCTGTGCCAGTATTTCTGGGCAACATTCAGTGATCGCCACCGTTGCATTCATCACTTATTCAGTCACAATAATGCACTAATTCATGACTGTGCACATGCTACATCTAGTGTACTGTGCAACAATTTCATAAACACCGGCATTGTTCTATGCATGATACACACGTGTGCATACGTACACACATAAATGTACATGTATATACAACGATGATACATGTACATGTAGGCAATGCACACAAAGTTGGATTACCTGTCTATAGCGGCCACCTGTCTATAACGGCCACTTTTTCCGTATCCCTTGGGTGGCCGCTATAGACAGGTTTGACTGTACATGATTTAATGCTTGCTTTTAGGAAACTTCTAAATTCTGTCTGTCTTACTGTATATGCCGATAGTGAGTCTACTCTTTGTGCCTCAGGATTTCCTGTCAATTTTGAAAGTGGTTTAATTCACAATCATTGAGTACAGCATGGATAGAGGAATTGGGAAGGCACACCTCGACTTAATAGGCCTGTTACTGTACACGTTGTTCATATATCGAGTACTGCCTCCCTGTATGCACACACAGAGTTAATATTTTTGCATGTTGTTAAATTTGTGAATAGCAATCCAACTTGCAAAAATTTGAGAAAATAAAAACCATTTGAAATATATGGCGATATAGTATTCTGCTCTATGACTTCGGACATGGAGTTTAGTTTCCCTTTAAAGCTGTGCAGTGTGAATGCACCCTTGTCACGCCTATGAGTCATAACTTCCCAAACCTACATGAAGGATGAAATTTTGTTGAAAATTTCCAGCTTGGCCACTACACCCACGACTGACTCTCTCTCTCTCTCCCTCTCTCTCTTTCTTTCTCTCTCTCTTTTCATTTGTTTTTCTTTGTGAGTGGTACATGTTTCAAGGCAGAAAGATGAAAGAAAGAAACAGATTCCATGCCTCCGAGCAAATTCTGCAATGTCTGAGTCAAGCACAGATGGCTTTCTCACGTGAGCCTTCAGTCAAGCAAGTCTTCATTCTACCCCCGTTCATCATTAGCGTACCTCGATGTCTTTGGATTACATTCAGCATGACATTAAAGGCTCAATGGTGCATTTACAGCTGACCAAATTTGTTAAAAGACATATTAATTCTGCAACTGCACATTAAGATACACTGATCTCATGATTTACCTCCAGTTCGTATTTCTAATCACATTTTTGTCCGTTGTTGCTTATAATACTTAGAAAATGGAATATTTATTTACCTTATAAAAGAGCACAGACTTTACACAACTTTGACAAATACCGATTTGGCTGCAGCTGTAGAGCTGTGGACTCATGATTTTCAGGTACTGTACATGTGAGCAGGCATGCAGTCACATGGTACTAGTTCAAGACAAACTTTGTGGAGATCACAACCAAGGGTACAAACTGTGGAAAAACCATCTAGGTTAATGAAACCAAATTCTATCTCAGGATTTAGCATCATTATACTTTGGTCAATTTGCAATTTGTAAAGCTGTCAGGCGTTATCACAAAGCATAGCAGAATGTACAACATTGAATATCTCGTACAAGTACCATGTGTCCCCCAAAAATTACAACGGTCTCCTCTGCAACGATAACTTTAAAAATAGTGAGTCAATTCAAATGCAATTTCGGGGTATGAAACTATAACTTACTACCCACATCTTACAGAAAACCCCATCAGATTTGCTTCCATGGTCAAAGAGAAATGGGGATATTTGTAGAGCATGTCAGGAATCCCTTCCCTCCAAGTTCTGTCCATTGTGTTTAATATGCAGTTCCAAGAGCATCCAAGTGCTAAACTTGGAAGAAACAGGCCCATGACGTGCTTTACAACAATCCAAATTCTCTGTGACTACTTAACCAATTTGAATGGGATTTTCTGCAAAATATAGGTAAGATGTTATATTTAAGGCCCTGAAATAGCATTTGCACAGTTTAATCATATATTGGAAGTTATCAATGCAAAAATCCAATTGTATTTTTTTTTTGGGGGGGGGGGGGGGGGACATACTATAGACACTGGGGAGCCAAGTCAAGTTTCTTAAAGACCACCTGCTGTGATTGTTTCCTGGTATCGTTTCCTGCATCCTCTCATAAGACGTAATTATATTACCTTATAAACAGGGCATGACATGCGCAAGATTATCATTTTTTTTTTTAGTTTGAAAAAAACAGAAAGAAATGTTTTAATTCAAAAGAACAAGAACAAAAACACAAAACAAAACAAAAAGAAAAAAGATGACATATCCAACCTATCTGGTAAATATATTACTGGTCCCTATGGGTTCCTTTCAAACCTTTCCTGTAGATAAGTGTCAATGCTGCAATCTTAGTCACCCCACAATAAAGCTCTGTCAAACAACTGCTACCACAATTAACATGTATCATTAAAGGCAGTCATTACTTTGAAGTAATATGATTCTTCTGAATCAAATCAGAAAAATCATAAAAAACTAAGAAAGCATGAACACAACAAAGCACATGACTTATAACCTAGTGCAGGCTAAATTGAGTTCAGCATGAAGAAATAAAACATTTCCACAATTTAAAAATATATATATAATTCAGCTGCCATGATTCAGAAGATTTTCTACTAAAATGACAGATACAGAAACGAATATGATTAAGATACATACTATGCTTGACATTTGACGGTATTAATCATGAAATTGTACTGTGATACATAAGCATTGAATTGCCATCCCAAGTTACCAAGACTTCACTTGCATTGAGTTGATGAGTGAGTATTTCATACTGCTTTGCATGGCAAGGCCAAGTGCCTTTAAATACCCTCCTCCTGAAAATCTTAATTAATGCCTCTCTTAGTCAGACTACCCTCGAATAGATCCCTTCAGGAGAAAGTAGCCCTTATTCCCTTGAGAGCAAGCACATTTCCTACTTTTCTTTTGCAAAACTCTATCTGTAGACACTGGTTGATGTACCACCAGCTTGTGTCAGAGTTCACTGTCAGAGTTTACTTCAAATTAACTCCAAGCTATAATTATTTGAATTGAATTAAATGACAACATTTTTCTAATTTTGTTTCATTAACTTTTTTTTCCTGGTTGCTATAAAGTATGCACAATTTTATTCATTTCTCATTATAGCAGGTATTTCTCAATGATGCTAATTTTACAATTTTAAAATGCTAGCCAGATTAGTTACAAAATTCACTGAGTCTGAGTGTTTTGCTAACTGTTGAGTTCATGATGATATTTTAAATATAATAGTTCTCACCTTTAAGTTTATTTCTGAACCCTTTCACTGAAGTGCAATCCTTTTCTTATTCAGGCTTAAAGGGTAAATGGCATTTCAAGTAAGATATCAATTCAACCTGCACAGAAAAAAAATAGTCATAAGCATATACCGAGACATAACTATAGCTGCTGAAATTATGCAAATAATGACTACCTCAGTACTGCTTTTATAGAGCGACAACTAACCTGAAATATACAGGCATCACAATATTCAGATTGACTGAAAAGTTGTAAATATTTTAGGATAAATACACTTGTAACTCACATCAATCCAACACTCTTAAGAAAAATAGGTTGAACTTTGTACCTTTATGGGTGCAACTTTGCACCTTTCAGACCAGTGTTGACCAGAAAAGGTGCAACTTTGCACCTTTCTGCCATGAAAGGTGCAAAGTGGCACAGTAAAGGTGCTCCAAGTGTGACACTAGTAAAGGTGCAAAATTGAACCTATTTTGAAGCCTTTTTAAGAACTTGTTGGAATGTAATAAAATTGTAGATTACAAATATAATTCTATCTGTAAGTCAGTTTTGGAAGTAAGCCTGCTCTCAATTCTGACATGAAAGATTCTTGTCTTAATCAAATAGATTAAATCCCCTATAAAGGAAGAGTGCAGCAATGCCTGGGAAAAGAGGCTGCAATTTTGAAAATGATTTTTTTTTTCAAGTGCACCCAATTTTGGTCTGGATAGCAAAAGGAAATTTGACTCAAATCAATTTTTTAGACAACAGAGAGAATGTGCAGATGCATTATGTATACCATAAATGAAACATCCAAAACAGATGACAACATACACTGAATGTTTTATGAAATGATGTGCACATTACAAAAGTGCAGATATTCCTCAAATTTCTAAGCCACGGAAATTACACTTGTTGGTCCCACTGCTGCAGTTGGAGATGGATGTAGCAAATAAACTGATAGCAGAATATTCCAAATTGCTAACATTCCCCAAAATTGTATAAATTATCTAAATTATAATGCTGACGCACTATCAATGCATTTTAAGCTTCACTCAGAAGGGGCTAGTAGTAATACTAATTATCAGTTAGCACACATCTCCACACTTTGGGCTTCACTGTTAGGTGAATAAGTCTGAGACTAATAGGTGTCAATGACTTTAAAATTGTTAGTGCTCATGATGGCTAATACCGGGATATACCATTTCACTTGACGTATGGGGGTGAAAGTTGTGGGTCAAGGAGTGGATTAACAAGGGATTATCTGTGGTGGGTGTGGGGTTGGAACAGTTATAATTAAACGCCTTACGATAGCAGGATTTATTGGATTGCAGGGCTGAGATGCAGCAAGTTTGAGCCAACAACTTTGGCGATGACCACAAAGATGAGACAAAAGACAGTTGTCTTTCCAAGCAATTGGTTGCTCACATCATTATGTAGAACTTATCAGAGACAATTATAATTGCCCTTTTTGACAGCAGAATGCATTTCATAAATAGTGGATGGCGACATATTGGAAAATGAGAAAAAATGAGAGAATACAGTAAGAAAACAACAACTGAGTCAACAGAAGAATCTAAACAGGAAAATTGTATGAACTATTACAGGCATGTAGTACAGAATTCTGTGTGCAAGACACATGATAACACTACAACAGAATTGATCACAGACAACCTTTGAAAGGATTAAAACATCCCTCTCTCACATGTTCTGAAAAGTGTGATGTTTTAATTTATACAAATAAACATTACGGTATTTTTGAATTTAAAGGGATGGAACAGTATTGGTGGAGATGAGAATTGGGCTTTTAACTTTTTGCAAGATACCAAGAAAACACTAATGAAATAGTACAGAGCAAACCATTTTAAGAGGAATTCAAAGTTTATTTGATGAAAATCGGGTTTGGAATGACTGAAACATCCAAAAACAAAGTAAAACAAAGTGATCGTAATAAAGTGTGGGTCCCACACTTATTAGAATCGCTCTGTTTTGGATATCTTGGCCATTTCAAAACCCATTTTCATCAAATAAATGTTGAATTCCTCATGGAATTACTTGCTCTGTCATATTTCATAAGAGGTTTCTCATTATCTCACAAAAAAAAATGTTAGAAACCTGAAATTAGGTATCAACCAAAACTATACCATCCCTTTAAACCGAGAGTTGTGATAACACTTTTCCTAACAAGGGTTAAATTGCACGAGAGTGGTCATGCTTAGCCTGGAAGGAAGGTTGCATCTGAATAGGGAAAAATTACGAGGACATGGTTGTGGTATACTTTACACTGTAAACACAATGTTTGTGGGAAGTAGATTTTTGGTAAATTGATTTTGGCTTATTTCATGCTACTGTTGGTTAGCGCAAATTCTAACACCCGCAAAAAAAAATCTTCACAATTGTCTCTGCATATTTTGAATGGGTTGACAATTGCGCAGCATGAATTCAAGAACCCAATAATATGTTTTCAACCCACTCTACAAAATATAGACATTTACAGTATGTGAAGTACAATACAATACCAAGTGACCACATCTTACTATCACATCAATATACATAAATGTACAAAATGGATCACTATTCTTTCATGATCCACAAGGATCTTTTTATCATCTCATCCAATGACATTACTTGTACCATTAAATGTTCTTAGGCCATATTTCATTATATTTGCCTTTTGCACATTCTCACTATTAAATATGAGCACCATTTCTCCAATCCACTTCCCTCACTCATTGCATAATCAAAGCTTGTCTATTGCATTAACTTGAAAGTCACTTGAAACTGACATTGTACAAAGGCCTGCTTGCATGTACTGATCCCACAGATATCTCAGATGTCCATATCACCTTTGGGTTCATCTCATCATTTTGTAATTTTGAATGTTGTTTGAATTTGATTTCTCTTTCTCATCAGATTTTGAAAATACAAAATGATGAAAAGAGTCACAAAGTGTGAAAGAATCAATTTTTCGCCCTTTAAACATGTGGCCAGTTTCATGACTAATGAAAAAAAAAAAAAAGCACTTTGGATACAATCACAATTTACGTTCTGTGGCCTTGCATGGCTAAAACCAAAATTTGACCTTTTTCCTGCAGTGTCTCATGCCCTGTACAGGTGGACAAACAATAATTACTCAACCACAATGCAGCGCGCTGGAATCTTCCCAAGAAGTACATATCACATGCCAAATGATGGACACACCTTGGTTTGTACATTTGATCAGCATGATCTTTATCCCCAAAAAAAAAAAATCACTACTCCAGCTACAACTACTTCTACTACTACCACCACTATTATCACTACTACTACTACTACTACTACTACTACTACTACTACTACTACTACTACTACTACTACTACTACTACTACAATTACAACAACAACAACAACAACAACAACTACTACTACTACTAGTACTACCACTACTACTACTACTACTACTACTTCTGGTTATATATCTATAATAGGGCTCAACATTAACTTTTTTTTTTCTCTGGTGGCCATTTTAGGCCCCTAAAATGTTTGAATAGACTGAAATTTTGGTGGCAAAAACAAAATGTTGTGGCATGAAATAAAAGCAAACATAACAAAAAATCTTGCATCATAAATGCCTGATCTAGCTACCAAAAGATAACCGTTACGGAAGTTTGGTGGCCTGACATTAATTTTTAGTGGCTCCAGGTCACCGCTATGTCATGCCCTGTCTATACTACTACTATTCTAATATAATTACTGCCAGGATTTTTGTCCCAAGTTTAAAAAGGAGCTTCTGAACATGATCTGTATGCATGTATGCATGGAAAACAGGGAGTCTGGCATATTTGGAAAGCAACGAGCAGCATAAAGTTCTGAAAACAATGTCTTTAGTTTATAATCGTTTTCAGGCAAATTTTTGATGCTGTTTGTTTTGCTCCCTTGCACTTTCAGGTCTTGTTTTGTGCAAAGTTCTTTTTTTTTTAAGTACGTTGAGTAAAGGTTGCACAGTGAAGGCATCAGCTCTTAAAAAAAAAAGGTTGTTAAAATTATTAGTCCGTTGGAAATAAACCCGAACTCAGACTCTGCAAGCCAGTGATTAAAGGTTATCGTTCCCTCCATGGAGGGAGTTCTCCCAATTAAATGTCCTGCGGCAAGACAGCAATGACGCGATCTGACAGCTAGAATGGCGTAGTACGTGAAGAGGGAGGAAGCAAGCGGGAGGCACAT
This sequence comes from Diadema setosum, assembly GCA_033980235.1. Taxonomy (NCBI): domain Eukaryota; kingdom Metazoa; phylum Echinodermata; class Echinoidea; order Diadematoida; family Diadematidae; genus Diadema; species Diadema setosum. The sequence goes on along the minus strand of CM067072.1, from coordinate 10,812,602 downwards.
GACCCAGAGTGGTCGTTGATACGCCAGAGGTTGCCGTGCACAACGCGAAGCAATTCACCACAAGCAAGGCAATTTCAGAGAGAAACATTCAACTCGGTTCCAAATTAAAGGCAGTACATAACCCCTTGGTTTTCAAATTATTGCACTACATTTCTGATTTGTCTTTAATAACACGTAAGAAGAGTGCACCACAAGAGTAACGTCGGTTTGGTGAAAGTGAGCAGAGAAGCACAATTAGAAAACAATGTAGGTCATTTAAGATATGAAAGCAAGATCAGAAGACTACCAGGAATAACATAACCATTTGGGAGTTGGTATTCAAAAAACATCAAACGTAGTGTCTACTTTAAAAACTCCAGCTAACTTCTGAAGCTGTATTGGGCATGTGACTGGGATATTCCATTCTTACTGCTCATCAGTTGACTTGCTTCTGAGATGATGCCAATTTTGAAGAAGACCTTTTTTTTTTTTTTGCATTACTTTCCTCAAGATGAATTATTAGCAAGGTTGGATATACCTCTATAAACGTGACAAGAGGATGTAACTCCCTCTATGAAGAGTCAATATCCTAGGTAATTTGGGTAGATTCATGATTGTGGTAAATTGGGACAATTTATGAACACTGTGTCATGTGGTCACGTGTCCAAAGCTGTTATCTCAGCAAAGTGAAATTGTGCATTCAAACTCAAATGGCTCCTCATCTGTCAACTGTGGACCAAAATTTCATTGCTATACTATATAGTATCCTGCCTAAAGCACTGCTTGAATACAACATACGCTTTGGTTAAGGATTGATGGCCCTTGTACGTGGTAGCTACAGGTCAGGATGCCACAGGCACCGGAAGGAAACAAGGCCTTCCGCCATGTGACCACAGTCAAACAAGAAATCACAAGTATTTGAGGGAAATTTCAAGTTATTCCTTGCTAAAAGACAATTTTGCAATATAAAGTTGACCCAGCTTTGAGATAGCAAATATCACCAAACGGTGATCTGTGATACCACATGCACCAGAAGGAAACAAGGCATTCTGTCATGTGATCACAGTCAAACATGAAATCAAAGAATTTGAGGGAAATATCAAATGTTTCCTTGCTAAATGAGAATTTCTGCAATACGAAGTTGACCCATCTTTGAGACAGCAAATAATATCACTTGTTGAAATGCCGTGTGTGGGGACATTGCCACAGGATATGGCTTAACAGAACTGGGAAATTCCCTTTACAAGAACACTCACATTTCCTGTTATCAAATTACTGATTGTCCCCACTAAACTCTGACCTTGACCTCTGACATGTTGATGCTACAACTTCCTGTGTCGTAAGAGGGCATTTATAGCATTTTGAAAGCTAGTAAAGCATTATGAATCTGATTATAAAACAAAAATGTGTAGAACTTCAAATGGTTTGAGACTCACTGAGTTACATTCCAGGTATACATTTGTATGGCATATATGAGTACACGGTGTATTAGACACATCATTCCGATATACACATGTACATTGTATGTTAATCGTACAGCATCATAAGTTTTGGCACAGTGTCACGTTTCATGAGAAGCTCATGAATATGCATGAGTCTCTCTCCCTGTAGTATGTATCCCTTTCCCTATGTGCACAGGCCTTGTGCATCAATTGTGTTTTTACCTCATGTTGGATGCTTTTGGTAGTTTGTGAAAATGCCTGTCTAGTTTACGACGGATGGATGTGGGAGCACTCGGACACAAATATACATCAGATATCGAAACGATGCTCAAGAATTATAACATATACTCATAAGAGCGCTCTCTTGTCTGAATAAAAGGGGGGGGGGGTGTTGGGTTGGGTTAATAGCCTTTTTTTTTCTGGTACGTGTCACCAGGGAGGCTCACCTCCCTGGTGTCAGTGAGTGCATCCAGGGAGGTGGTTCCACCTCCCTGGTGCATCCAAGCTCTCGATTCTTTGATTACTTTCTTCAGAGTGTACTTAAATCCAGGAAGTACTATGACACTCAATATTTTCCTCTCACCTCCCTGGTCACACCTACAAACTGTAACGTGTCCAAATTTGGCCTACGGCTAGTATGTGATTGGAGTCTTCGTGACTGTATGATAGGCCACAGAAAAAGATGCAGAAAACCTTGCATGCATGTACATTTTACCAGTTGGTAAATCCTTACAAGCTGAGCCGATCAAAGATGTATTATCTGAGGATTTCTTTTTTCTTTTTCAGAAATATGAAGGATAAAAAAAAAAAAAAGATAACACATTAAAAGGCACTTCTATCCTGTCTCATAACTCACAGTTTTAAAACACTGCATCAATTATTGTACGGAGTGTTCCCTTTGTCCCCTCTCATCCTGCACATACAGTAAGTAGCAAGCTTTAGATCTGTGACACGATTGCTATGATGACACTGTCAGGCAAAAAATGGTATTATGCACATGCGCAAGACAGCTGTGTCCATCATCTAACTCGGGAGGAGGCATCGCCTGCTTGGAAGATCCAAAGCTCACTAATATACAGTACACTGTAAACTTGCCTGCTAGCAACTTTTATACAAGGTTTCTTTAAAGGGATGATACAGTATTGGTGGAGATGAGAATTGGGCTTTTAACTTTTTGCGAGATACCAAGAAACACTTATGATATAGTACAGAGCATACCATTTTAAGAGGAATACAAAGTTTACTTGATGAATATCGGATTTGGAATGACTGAAACATCCAAAAACAAAGTAAAACAAAGCGATCATAATAAAGTGTGGGTCCCACACTTTATTAGAATCGCTCTTTTTTGCATATCTCAGGCATTTCAAAACCAATTGTCATCAAATAAACGTTGAATTCCTCATAGAATTACATGCTTTTTCATATTTCTAAGAGGTTTCTCATTATCTCACCGAAAAATGTTAGAAACCTGAAATTAGGTCTCAACCAAAACTACATGATCCCTTTAAGACACACACAAACTTTAGCCTAAACACAGTCATTGCAAATACCCATGGAATGACAACATGTCCTGAGCAAATTTCACAAGTAAAAAAAAAAAGAAAAAGAAAATGAAAATATGGATGAAACTAACACCTGGCTATACATGTGTCACATGTAACTGTTGACAGCTATCATATGTTGCGAGTTCCTTCCCCTACAGGCATTTTCGGTGACGCCTAGAGGCACTGGGTAGGTAGAATTAGGAACGGTCGCCATATGATAGTGTTTACATCACACAGTTCTAAAAGCATGAAATAAAAAAAGAAAATCTATCTAGTCATGCCAAATGACGTTACGTGTAATTCTAGTGTGTATTCACGATGGGACATTTTGAGCTAAGTCATGTGACACACATGTGATGTGTGCTAGTCTAAGCAATGAAGACTTCAGTTTGCACGCTTTCCTATTCACATTCTCATACTTGTTGCCAAACTTTATAGTTTTAAACACATTGTTCTGTTGCCCTTTGGATAGGTAGTTTACCTGAAGTACACGCACTATTTAATACTTCTCTGAAAAAAACAAAAACAGACAAACAAGCATAAAAATCTGATTATTCCTATAGCAAACAGTGCCCTTTCCCTCAATATGCTACCATGATAATACTACAGTGTACTCAGCTTTAAATCCTCTTTGGATATCTGACTGTACAAATTAATGAATTCTTGCATTGAGATTTTTTTTTTCATTGCAACTGATTGAGAAATATCTAGCTGTGTCTCTTCGCCTCCTTTTTTCTTTCAATTCTATTCCGCTTTATTCCATCTAGGGTTGTACAATGTAAATGTTTTCATGATCTGAGTGCACAAAATCTTAATGAACAATTCAGACTCACTTTGTATGAAAGACATTCTCTCTGCTCAAGTGGAAACATTTCATACATGAAACCAGAAACTAATGTAGGTACCACTACAGAATGTTTTCATAATATGGTGGAAGTTCAATTGTACTTATAACAATCTACCATCAAGACTCAAGTCTTTTTCAGACTCACTGAATGTCTGCTTTTGATAGATAGACTTGTCAATACAATCATCAATCATTTCAGAGCTTCTTCGATTATTGTACCCCATAAGTTTCAGTTGAGCTTTCAAGAGCTCACAAATCTTTGTCGTTTTTGCTTTTATCTTCGCCTTTTTTTTTTGTGGGGCGGGGCACGAGGAGAGAAGGAGAGGAGGTGTTGAATAGTCTGTTTTCTTGCATCTATTTGTTGGTATGTTGTTGTTGTTTTTTCCATGTCTTCCTGGTTTGGTTAAGATTTTCTCTTTTTTTTCCCCTTTAATTTGAATGCATGTTTCACATGTAAAACTTGCTTAATGGCACTGTGAAATTAGAGACTGTAAAATGAGGAATGTTTGCTTGCATTTTAATTTCACGTATTTAGAGCCAAGATTCTCTAAATTAAAATGCACGCGGAAGTTCTTGTCTACACTATATGCATTAAATGTTAGAGGCAACTCGCGAAAATTTCATGCCATGAAAATTTCATGCCGCGAAAATATCATGTTTTACAGTAATACTATGTTTGGGCTGCCCAGAAGATGAGCTGCATCCTGTAGGCCCAGCCAAGTAGCATCATCCAAGTGTGTACTTTATTACCATGTTGCATTATTCATGATTCTTTGCATGTCATGAAAGAGATATGAAATGTTAATGACCTAACTATTTTATACCCCTTTCATAAACTCAATAATGCGGATAATATCCGCAACATTTGGTCGTAAAATCGGAGCGGGGAAAGAATAATGCGCATTATTTCGACCCTTCTATTATCCGCATAATAGCAGCATCGGGACCAGATTTTGAGTTTATGAACGCAAACCCAAATAATGCGGATAATTGCCGGGGTGCGGTCAAACGTCACCTGTCTTCCCGCAGGAGGGACGTGTGCAGTCACCATGACGATTATCCGCCTTTTTCAGGACGGGCGCTCGTAAAAATAATGCGGATTATTTTCAGAGTTTGTGAACGCATTTTTTATTGAATTGTCAGCATTATTCTTATGCGGATAATAGGAGGATGAGTTTATGAAAGGGGTATAACAGGCAGAGTAGAATGGCCGCATGTGTCAGGATAGTGGTGTTCAGGTTGTGCAGCCCTAAACAGTCCATTGTCCTTGGCTCATCACTTGTTTGTAACCACGATTTGTTCGCCAACCCAAAATGTTTTTGAGAAATTTTCTCATGTGAAAAACGCCTTGCAGAGTCTTTCAATGATTTTTTTAGCTAACTCCATATTCATTTTGAATGACCAATACATTTTATTCTTTCATCAGGTTGTGATGTTAATGATGAGGAAGTTCTATGTACAGTAGGCCAACAGATTGCATTTGTTGTATACATGCATATTTTAATCCGGTATGACATTTAAGTGTCAAAAAAGCAAACAAAATGAACAAGGTTTATGAACATTGTGTCCATGTATGAATTACTTATTGATGAGTGTGAACATGCCTTGCTTTGGCCAGGGGAGTCGAAATCCAACAGAACCTCGTCATCGAAAATGTCATAGCTCCTTCGCAGGGGGATGACATCATTCTTCAAAACGGGTCAACGACAGACAACAAAAGACCTGGTCACATGACCCCAGGGCGGAGCAGGAGGGCAGGGAGATCACCCCGTCACCTGTTCAGACTCCCAGCGAAGCCTGTCCAGGCTCTCGCTGTACGCCTGCATGACGTCAGCCTTGTCACAATTTAGACATCAAACTCTATTAACACTATGTATCTTTTGTTTGGTTTTGTTTTAAAAAGCTGTAAACAGGGATTCCGACCTTATTTACGACCCTGCAAACCACGTTGTGCTCAAACTGACACCGATACACGATCACTATTGTCATACAAATGTCCAAGCAATTATGTAACAACATTTTCACCGTTACCTCTTGCTACCTGCCATATAATGTATGTCATTGTTGTTCCTAATTGTTTCAAATTTGAAGTTTGAGGCTTTGGGCTCCCATTAAAAAAAGAAAAGAAAAAAAGTTTATTACAGTAATTCATGCAATGTAAAATTTATGCAATCGCGTTGATATTCTCAGGGAGATCCCCAACTCCCTGATACAACAGGGCTGCACATCGACAGGTTCCATAAGATTGTGAAGTTCTGCTTGTGCATAAAGCAAAATTATGGTGAAGTGAAAAATAGTGAACTTGAGTCATATGACATGTAAATCTTGTTTGATTTTCACCTTACATGTGTGAGCGATTATGAGAAGGACACTTGAGTAAATGTATCAGTCATTGCTCATATTTTTTGCTTTATTGAAAAGTGGAACAAAGTGCTGAAGTACACTGTATATGTCTGAAAGTCAATGTATGATTATATCATGAGGCAGTTTTTGTAGAAAACTCTTCTAACATTCAATAACAGGCACCTTAAGGCTCTCTTGAAATGACTGACTTCATTCAAGCACGGACATTAGGTCCATGATTCAAGTAACCAAGGACGGATGGTGGACTTTGTCTCCTGATCCATGGCAGTACAAAGTATGATGGGTGATGAACATTAAAATGTATTTCAATGCATGTAAATGGCACACCCTTTCAAAAATTCCACTGTATTGGATTCATTGTAGTGCCTGGTTTCTCGGCTTTGTCTGCATCCAATCAAATGGAACCAGTTTAGCTTATTTGCTGAGAAAACCTCCAAATCTCTACAACATTCCCAGGAAATTCAGTCATGGAAACTAAGGGTAACAAGCTGGTACTGTATGACAACTGTTTGTGGGGGTTTTTTTAAGAGAGAAAATGCAACTATCAATGGATTGAGTAAATGCAGCAATAAAAGTGTAAGTAGAACACATCAGCGAGAGATTGAGGAAAATCAGACAATCCGTTCAAAGGATACAAATCTTTGAAGTTTTGGTGCTGCCGTTGCTAAAGAAGACTGCATCAGCCTATGACATCACATATGGAGAATAACATATTATTTATAGAGAAAATATAAAGAAAATTCAATGAAATTCTATTTTACAGGAAAAGTACACATTTCCTCAACTTATTACTGACATATAATATTACGGATAATATCACTCCCTGTGTTTTCTAAAAGAGCTCTTTCATCATGCTTGAAAAGGGAAAATATGTTGGATTTTCTTTACAGCATTTACAGGTACGTATTTTTCCATTGTGAGGTCACAAACTGACATAGTCTTCTCATCCAGTAATGGTGGCACCAAAAGTTTACAAAACCATTATCAACTTTTGAACAGACTGTCTGATTTACCCCAAACTTTCACTGATGTACTTATGTATCATACCAATAATTCTGCTTTCACTCAACCCACTGCTTTGCGTTTCATTCCCCTTTAAAAGTACAGACTGCACCTGGCACAACCTGCCAGCAAGAAGATCTGCACACAAACAAATCTGACCACCTGGAAGAATGACATCATTTTGGGTATATTTCACAGAAGGCCCCTACAGTAGCCGCTACTTCTCTTGTAGCCGTTCCGTGCCACACACACTCAACCCCAATGACACGGATGTCATTTGTGTGGCAGGCACGAATGCTCTACGTGCACACGTAAGGTGTTTACTCATCCTGAAGTATTGTCTTTAAAGGGGTCTTTGCCTCCAGAAAAGAAGTTAATAATATTCAAATTGAAACTGGGGGAAAAATCTACACATGTGGAACTGTGGGACCTCACTCTGTTTCACCATTGTGGGGGCTCAATTTTAGAAAACCAGCAAAGTTTGCTATTAAAGGGGCATAGTCCCGGTAGTGTAGATGGCGCTGTTGATGATACTGCCGAAGATTACCGAAGTAGAGCTGTCATCAAGAGTAAAGTGCGTAGGTGTTGCTAAGTACCGTTGCCTTTGTTGTCTTCTCTGCGCATCGCGCAGTCTGTAGTAATGTCAGGGTGCGTGCATATGTGCTTGTTATTATGACATCACAAAAGAAGTTTGCTAAATCTGTCATCCCTCTCAGCCGAATCATGAGCCGAACTGTGATCGGACCACTGACTACAGTGAATCGGACTTCTTCGGACTCGGGAAAGTGGGCCAAAGCGTAAGCGCCAAAAGAAGTCGATAGCGTAGGTCTCTATAGGAAACTTGCGCCGTGCACCCGCGTACGCATTTGACTAAAACACGGGGACCATGCACCTTTAAATAAACTGAGCTGTACAATGATATTGATGATGATATCAATAATGATAATAATAATAGAAGAAGAGGTAGTAGTAGTAATTACCTCCGCCAAGGGAGGAGGTTATGTCTTCATTACCATTTGTTTGTTTGTCTGTGTGCAAAATAACTCAAAAAGTGGCGAACGGATTTGGATGAAACTTGCAGGAAAGGTTGAGAATGACATACGGAACAGATGATTAAATTTTGGCAGTAATCTGGAAACTTTTATGGATTTTGTAAAGGATTATCGATATTTTGGCAGGTACACGTGTAGGGTCAATGAACTTGACCCTACCTTGGGGAGTTCAAGCTGCATATTTTTGAGGTTTTCATATGCACACTAAAGTGTGTGCTCCACTGCGAGGCACACTGCGCAGCTGAGGGTTGATGACGTATCAAAAGCCTTCGATATTGGGAATTTGGATGATTTTTAGCATGCAATATGTATGGGTGGAAATCACTGATCTCTGGAAGAGCAGGATTATTGGTGGAAATTAGCTGCTTGGCGGAGGTCTGCGCTCTCTGAGTGCTTCTAGTAATAATACATTATTATTATTATCATATTTTATTATTATTATAATTATTATTATTATTATTATTATTATTATTATTATTATTATTATTATTATCATCATTATTGTCATCATTATTATCATTATCAGCATCATCATCAGAGCAATAATAATAATAATAATAATAATTCAATAATAATCATCATCATCATAACAATCAAGATACTCATGGTGCTGTGAAAACCAAAACATTAATAGGGCATGATGCACATTCCAGCAGAGAATCCTAAAACATAGAAACATAAAAAAAAAAAAATCCAGTCAATCACAGAATCACAAATGATTTCTTGACTTCATGTTATGATTCATCTTCCTATGTCTTAATTTGATATTCACAATTTTTCCAAATCTTTAAGAGTCATACTTTCATATGATTTTAATCCAACAAAACACAATATAAGTATCTAATCACTTGAAGCAAGTGAGGAAAATTACCATAACTCAAACATTCAATCAAAATTACTATTATACGAACATTCATTGCAATTTTTCTGCAACAGACATGGACAGCAGGGTAAATTACAGCATAGATCACTGTACTGTACAAGCAGAAGTTTCATGCGTTTTCTATTTCACAGGCGGTCATGACAAAATTGAATGAGCACTTCATACAGCTCATCCCTGCCTTAATGGTTAATGCTAAAAAACATAAACTGACTCACATTACATGCTACAGGAATAGTGAATGTGAAGAAAAACTAAAATAATAACAACAATAAATTATGCACAAAAAAATCTATGCGAGCACTTTTTGTACTAGTTTCATGTCACGCGAAATTGAAATTTCAATATTTACAGTAACCTGTAAGTCTTTAAAAAAAAAAAGTCACCAAACAACTTGAGCACAGACTACACAGAGTGAGGTGATGGTACATGATAATGAAAGTCCCTAGCTGGCTGGACACACATGCAATCTATGAATGGTCAGTGGCTTCCAATCTATGGAAGGAAATGCAGCCCGACAGCCCTGGCAATAAAACATAATGGCTACAACACATACAAAACATCCAATCTCTGACATTGCAGCTCATCCCTATGAAAGTTAGTCCTACCTATCCTGTCAATTAACACATCAGTGTGGCAAAGCAGTTACAGGCAGTAATTAGCGGTGGATTACGGCAATTGCCGTTCGCTCTAAGATTAATTTCCCCTTTTAACACGAAAGCAGAAGTGAAAAGACTCTGAAATGAGCTCTACTAAAAACACTCCATAAATTGAACAGTGTACATAAACTGCTCATATTTTGATTTGCATTGATCACTCAACACGATCAGTATCATTCAACATAACTTCATGTGAATACAGGCAATGACAAGCAAGTGTAGGAAGTAGCACTGAAAAAAACATAATTTGAAGAGTTTGTTTGCAAAAACCGATAAGTCCATTTTTGAAGATTTTAAAGTGCGGTCTCTGTCATAAAGTATAAAATAACACCTTTTAAATGATATATTGGTCACTACATATAAAGGTACATTTTTGAAGTCATGGTCAAAAGAAGCAAAAATTTTCTTATTATTCTCTTTATTTTTCTTGACCTTCAATCGCAAATATCTCCATACGGCAAATATGGACTTATCGGTTTTTGCAAACAAACTCTTCATTTGTTGACAATTTGCTAAAAGTTTTAACTTGTCAGACACAGAGAACATAGCAACAACTTTAAAGGGATGGTATAGTTTTGGTTGAGACCTAATTTCAGGTTTCTAACATTTTTTGGTGAGATAATGAGAAACTTCTTGTGAAATATGAAAGAACACAGAATTCCATGAGGGATTCAACGTATATTTCATGAAAATTGGTTTTGAAATGGCTGAAATATCCAAAACAGAGCAATTCTAATAAAGTGTGGGACCCACACTTATTTACGATCGCTTTGTTTTACTCTGTTTTTGGATGTTTCAGTTATTCCAAACTCGATTTTCATCAAATAAACTTTGAATTCCTCTTAGAATGGTATGCTCTGTACTATTTTTTAAGTGTTTTCTTGGTATCTCGCAAAAAGTTAAAAGCCCAATTCTCATCTCCACCAATACTGTACCATCCCTTTAAGAAGAAAAAGGAGGAGGGACAACTCAGATGAAGAACAAGGAAGAGGAGGAAGAAAAGAAGGAAGAGAAAAAGGGAAATAGATGAGACAGGGACAAAGCAAAGAAAAAAAGGAAAGACTAGGAAAAGAAAAATAAAGGGGATGAAGAAAAAAGAGGAGTAAGAAAAGGAGCCGGAGGAAAAGAAGTGAAAAGGCACAATAGGAGGAAGAGCAAAACAGAAAAAGAAGAAAATTCAAGATGGAAAACGGAAAAGGAGGTGACAGAGGTGGACAAAATGGAAGAGAAAGAAGAAGAGAATGAGGATGAATAGAAGAGCAGATGCAGCGGGGGGAAGTGAAAAAAATCTAGCAGGGTGGGATGATTTTGGTGAAATGATACAAAACTCTTCAATCACTGGTAATGTGTGGCTTTGAAGCCATACATGAATTCTAAAAAGAGAGATCTTTTAGTTCTTCATCTCTGCAGTTTCTTCACATAACAGTTTTGGAAGAAAATGTCCACAAAATCCTAGTGTCCATAGGAATGGTGTTTGTCTCTGATAGATAGTCATCCTATAAAAGAAAGGAATACAAAGATTAATAATACTGATAATGAGCCAAATGACAGGAAATGATGAAATCTCAGAAATTGAACATAATCATTGCTAATCCTAGCATGTTTTCAAACCAGTTATTGATTACATGGTTTTTCCTAGCTATATCAAAATAACACAAGAAGTACAGGGACTTGCTGTAACTGTATAACCAACAAGCAAAAAATGTCCAAAGAGTGTTTTTTTTTTTTGTTGTTGTATGTGTGTGTGTGTGTGTGTGTGTGTGTGTGCAGTTGATGCAAATACAACAGAAAAGCACATGTATCTGATCTTGAAAAGCTACATGCCTGAGGCGTGGCTGTATCTCTGAACAATACTGCCATAACGCAACCTAGCTACTGTTCAAACATGATGTCTGAATTTGGGGACAGAGAAGTGGAAAATCCCTAAAATTCCCTCTAAAGAAAGAAAAACATCAGTCTGGTGCCAGAAGTTGATTCAGGATATCCTATGGGCAAAGTTTACACGAGGTTTGGCTATGTCTGCACTCTCGGCAGAAGGGATATATATTATGGACAAACATCCACGGAGGGTGCCTTCTACATGCAAAAACTGGATCCAAAGCATTGTTCTGGGTCAAAAATCAAACAGCTCCAATGACACACCTCATAGACGGGATGCGATCGAATTAATTCAAGAAGCTATTCACATATCAGTGATGGGAAGATGAACATTCTAGGGGACTGGTAGAAGGTGGCAAGAAAGTCTCCATTGCTATTTAAAAACTGAGGAAGTGATACAAGCTGGCTACCAATCTGGCACCACATTGCTGAATGTATTGGTCCTCTTATAATAAAGGGGAAATCCCATCCAAATATAAGTTAGTCTGATAAGAAAGAGTAAAATATTACAAGTTCAACGGTGAAATTTTGACTGAAATCGGGTGAAAAATAAGGAAGTTATGACATTTTGAAGTTTTGCTAATTTCTGAAAAACAGTTCTTGTACAGTGGATACAAATATGCAAATGAGTGAGCTAACCATGTCATAACCTCACAATTTTCCATTGATCACTTACAAAAAATGACAAGAATTCAATGTTTCTGCCATTGAAATCTGAACACATGATGTTATTCCTGATTGAATAACTTCAGAATAGTGAACAGTTGGATATAACAGGATTTGAGCCTCGAGCATAATTGCGTTTGAATGAAAACCTGGAAATGTCAACATTTTATGTACAAACTATATGGCAAATTGTGAGGGTATGACATGCCCACTTTGCTATTTGCATATTCATATTGATTGTTCAAGAACTGTTTCCTGAAAAATTAGCGAATCTTCAAAATGTCATAACTTCCTTATTTTTCACCCAATTTGATCAAACTTTTTTACCATTGAACTTGTAAGATGTTACTCTTTCTTATCAGACTACCTCATATTTGGACTGGATTTCCCCTTTACACCCTACTGTGCAGACATGTGAGCGTACACCATTGTAAGATGGCACAAAGTGTAGTGTACAAACTCTTTGAATACTTTCATAATGACAGCTGCCCCTGACATGCAAACTGCTTGCCCATGCCTTGCCCAGCATTGCAACAGCTTTATGCACTCTAACCATGGAGAATTTTGCAATATCAATCATTATTCATATACAGTACACCCAAAAAAATAAATTGAAGTTCAGACATCGTTATTGAAATAAATCAAAATCAGCATCTAGGAAAATGTACACTGTGATCATAGTGAGGCTAAACACCTCTTGTCCACCATGAAAATAAAAGAATAAGAAGGAGAATAGATAAAATGAAGCCATCCTCCCTTTGGTTTTCATGGAAAAATGTAACTTTATGTTGGAAAATATATTCTTCTATGTAGATACATAATCTGAACTTCTGAACTGGCACGTAATGTGACCTCTGTTAATTTGGAAACCCAAGATGGCAGCTGTAACCTAAGTACATTTGAAAAGGAAATTTTGGTGGAAATTAGACGGGTTAGTTAACAAGGGGGTACACCTTAATTTGATTGAAACATTTTACTCTTTTCTCTCTCATCGAGACCAGAAATGGGCATTACATAATCAAGGTACCGTCGGTGTAACATCCCTCTTCCTCCCTCCTATTACCCTCTTTGCTGCGCCGTGGATTTGCCCCGGTCATGTGACCCAGGTGACAGCTAATTACGTGGACTCCGACTGGCTCATTCACTCATTGGCAAAATATTACCATATCATAACTTGCTATGTTTAAGCTTTTAATTGACACCGCAACAAGAAAAAAAAAAAAACATATAGAAGGGCACTTATATTTGTGAGCAAAACTAATTTAATCAACATATACATGTATGTAGCTCTCCTTCAATCCTGAACTTTAGAAACTCACACTTCATACACTTGATAGGCATTTCACATATCATTCGACCTATTCCTAAGACCCCATACCGCTTGAGCGTGCTAGCGCCCAACTTTTGCTCCATAAAACTGGCTTGCCGGAACTTCCCTGTTCCCGTTAAAAGTCAATAGACAGTGATCCCACAAGGAACAAGAATTACCTGTTATCTTTGGATAATACACAAAGTTTATGGAGACACTAAAAAAGAGAAAGAGAAAAAAAAAGTGGATGAGAGCAGACATGGGGAAATACATTAAAGGACAAGTTCACCTTTAAGTAAATGCCATGTGGATTGAGTGAATGCAGCAACATCAGCAGAACACATCAGTGAAAGCTTGAGGAAATTGAACAATCCGTTCAAATGTTATGAATTTTTAAAGTTTCTATGCACTCGATGCGGAATGACAAGACTACTACAGATTTCGATGTCACATGGGCAGAACGATAGAAAGAAAACATTTATAAGGAGAATTCCATGAAGTCTCATTTTTTTTTTTTTTTAAAGTACACATTCCCTTGACCTGACCTTGACCTTGACCTGGTACTGACAAAAGAGTAACATTATTCCCCCTGCCTTCTGTTCCACACATGTGACATCACAAGGTGTTGCAGTCTTCTCATCCAGTGATGGCGGCAATGAAACTTTGAAAGTTCACATCTTTTTGTACAGAATTGTCCGATTTTCGTAAAACTTTCACTGCTGGGTTCTACTAATATTTCGGCATTCTCTCAATCCACGTGTGTATCAAGGTGACCTTGTACTTTAAAAGCAGACAGACAGACAAACCCAAAGAAAGAGAGAGAGTTTGTGTGTGTGACAATAAAGAGAGGGAGGAACAAAACAGATTTGCAATTATACAGACAACCAGAAAGTCAGAAAAGGAAAGAAGGAAAGAGAAACATGGATGAGGGGTGGCTAAAATATATTTCCTTGTACTGGTCACGACCTGTAAGAACACCTTCATCCTATCTGTCTACACTTGACTTTGATAAATTTTTTTTCTTGCTCCAATTACCAGGAAAAGAGTTCTAGATATATAATTCACATAGCTCACATGGTTACAGCATGCATCTATTATAGGTCATACTACCTCTGTCATTAAATCTTTTAAAATAGACGTGTTATCACCCACTTTACACTGGTTATCGATCCATCAATTTCCTCCTTTCCCCATCATCCCTTTCCTTTCTGTAGGGGGAAAAAATCTCGAGAATAGCAATATATACTTCAGAATACTCCACAAACCCTCACCCTCAAACCTCAAACCCTCTTCTAACATGCCCCTGATATAATACACAGCCCAGTTTTCATAAAGAGTTGATGTCATTTCAAAACGGCAATTCATGAGGGCATTCCTATGAAACAGGGATGATCTTCGTCATTGCTTGGAAAAGAAATTCCGAATATGGAGCAAGCCTGCATAATCTGCAGGGAATACAAACTAAATCCTATACGAATATTCCCTCACTGTTGGAATAACATTGTGATTTATAAAAGATTTAACATGACACTGAAATTCGTTTTAAAAATGAAGACTTAAACAAAAGCCGCTTTAAAAGCAAGAAAAGGATGCAAAATGACTCAAATAGCTTTCACAGTTGTGTTTGCACAAAAGAACTACACAGCCCCAGTGCTACGGTGCAATTAACTCACTGATAAGAGGCCAAAGCTTTTGAAGTCCTAACGGTCATCGAAGCACTGTGCGGAGGGAAGGACAAAAAATCTTGAAAGATCACTTCCTTGTATCTCCCTTATTTTACCACCAAATCCCTTGAAACTTCACACATATATCTAATACAGATATCTATATCATCCTTCATATGATTTTCGGGCGAAAATGCTGATGTATCTTTCGAGATATGTGTATTTTTCTGTTTGAGCCGACCATTGGAAAGGGTTATGATTTTTTCCCCGACACAAGTCTGCGCCTGCATGAATATGCATTTGATTAACATATTACTAGTCTGTATACACCAGACTCACTACCTGCGAAGTCTCGTGTTTGTGCAATCAGTAGTTAGGTGAAAATAAGAGCAAACAGACAACCGACTTTAAGAGAAAATACTGGACATGCACAAGTAGATCATCCTCTTGCGCATGCGTTTTCTACTGGTGAGTGCACGCTTAGCCAATCAGCGGTGTCAGGTACAGCGCAATGCGACAGGGGTCGATTTTCGGTCAGCAGAGTGGTGAGTAGGCAAGAGAGGGACCCTGCTATGTGCTTCAACTGTTTCATGCAGCACAAACACAAATACATCGGACTGTGTATTGCTTACGCTATGATTTTACGTGGGTCACAAGTGACAGTGATCTTGATTTTTTCCAGACATAGCTGTGCGCCAAATGATACAGAAAAGATATTTGGAACGCAGTATGGATATACTACCATACATATTAGTCATACCGAAGTTTCATTTTTGTGCAATGAAGGAAAATGTGAGAAAATAACACTTGTTTTGAGACCAAATTTTCTGTTTTGGAAGCTAAGTTTCGACATTATTTTCACACGTCCATCCTCAATAAAACCCCAAATAACTAACATTACGAGTTAGAGAATAGTTTCTTCTTCAATTTGCTGTATAGATTTAATCATTTGATGGCTTCTGAGGTGAGATATTGCGATTGTCCTGCAACACTTCCCCAGCGGTTTTGCGTACACAAGCTGTGTACTTTTTGCAACTGAGGCTTCGAGGTCATAAGCTTTTGGCGAGTTAACGCACCGTAGTGCCGCGCTTGTACAAGGATATTTCATTTCATAGATAATGTCATAATTCTAATTCACTTTTAGGAATATAACAGCACATGAAAATTGTGAAGTTTTTTAGTAATGACCTTATGTTAAAGATTAAATCAAAGACCTGCTAATTCCAGCTGATCAATGTTCATATCATATTTTTATTCTGGAGTGAAGTCAATTTATCTGCAAAAATTCTGAACTTGTGCAGTTTTCAAGTATTTAAAAATTCAATATTGAAAGTCAACATTCCTTTACTCATCTAATAAGATTACACCATTAACAAAAAGAAAAATGGCATGACTTTATAAATAACAGAATAACAAATAAGTCATATTTACATTCCTTTGTGGATAATTTTATACTGATCTAGCAGGATTCCTATCAGAGTTGTAATGATGGATTTTGAAGATTGAATGCCTGCTGTCATCTAATTCATAAATCAAAAGGTTCCTGTTTAGGCTTCCTTCAAATCATAGTTCTCTTCCTGCTTCTATTCAATGTACACAACAGTTTTCTTCATACACAAGTCGCACAAGACAGATCAAATTGGTACTTTCCTTTTCAGTCAATGAAAGAAAAAGTTGAGATGATGTGAACACATCCTTCTCTTTCTGCAAATAATCATGGAGAAACATGAAAAGGAAAACTGACAGATTTATGAAGCGAGGGGGTAAATATTAGCCTTAAGAGCAGAAAATTGAGAGTGCTCAGAGTACAAATGCAAACGAAAAATTGTGAAGCAAATGTACCAAATTCATACCATTCAATGTCATCGCACTGGGTTTGGAAGAGAGTTTAAAAATTTCCAAGGCAAAACAGTAATGGTTGATGGATTCAAACAGGAACAAAAAGTAAATGTCCTGTACAGGTGGACTTGTAAAAATAATCCATTAAATTCAAATATTACAAGACAATAACATTACCAGCAAAGCTAACTTTTGGCATCAAACTAGCACAAACCTGAGACTATAAATTCTAGTTCTAAATACAATGCTTCATGTTGCAGAGGCAGGATGTAAGATACTACTGGCAGGTTCTTTTACTCTCTTTTCTACTTTCACAGGGAAATGTCGTACAGAGCACAAATTTTGCAACCTCATTTTCATTGTGACGTATTTTGCCTAAAGTTATTTGAGACAATGACAGGGCCCCAATGTTTGCATTGAGAGGTAGGTTTCTCAAGGTGATGAACATTACTGTTCCATTTATCCATCATGAGGCTTAACTTCAAGAAATCTTAGGATCTTGCCAGAATTTGCCACATGCAACAAGTTTGAAGGTTGTCCTGTTTTTGTTTTTTTCTTTCATACCTTCCCTTTCCAAGATCGTAACAGAACGATACATCTGTATGGGATACATCCACTCTAGGCTAGAGCTACATATTGCATGACATGCGACTGCCAACGATGGCTTAGTGTGGTTGTCGACATCCGTTTCTCAGTTACTACAAGTTATGACTATTTACACAGCAGTCTTTCTTGTTTTTATGACAGGAAAACTTGTACTGAACATGACTTGTAAAGAAATTATACAGTCAATGAGAAAAATGAGAGAAATATCAAAACTTGAAGATATAAATGAAAGCTGTAATGAAGTTGAGGTAGTATTTGATAATTCTTTCTTTCTTTCTTTCTTTCTTTCTTTCTTTCTTTCTTTTTTTTTGGGGGGGGGGGGGAGAAAGGGAGTTGAAAGTGATTAGAAATGAAGCAAGGAAACCCATCTGAAAACATGCAAGAAGGGGATTAGTCCTTTTCCCCCGCATTGAGGGGATCACTTTCACACATCACTGTGTAATGACGGGGAGGAGATATCGAATATCCCAGCGTCTACTTGCAGTGCAGTCTGCAACGACATGAGAGCGTGGAAGGCAGGCTGCCCACCGACAGATCTGCCGCGACCCGCACTAGCTGACTAATATTACCTCTAATTTGTTGCTTCCCCACTGCAGTTGTCAGCCTGTTAATTACATTGCACCGAGTATGACACCTTACAAAGCCCCCCCCCCCCCCTTTCCCTTCCCACTGTCACAAAAATTCCACCCCAAACCTCTTCCCTCCCTCTCTCCTTAGCCCCCCCCCCCCCCCCCCCATTATCACTGTCATTGATTTTATTATTGCGTCGGATCAAATTTACACAGCGTCAAGGCCTACTGTATCCCATGGTAATATGACGTGTGGAATCATGCTATCAGTTGACATATATATACACGTAGATATATGCATAACTACACATCTTATACGAGAGTAAACATGAAAGACATGGCTATCACTCCATATCTAAATGATCAAAGTGAAGTGGAAGAGATCAAAAAAACAAAACTTTATCTTAAATCTACAATGTCTACAAAGTGTTATTTCCTCACTTTCCTAACTTCCAGGACTGGGAGATCACAATGTCATTTCACAGAATAAATAACATTATTTGATTTACTTGAATTCGAAATGGTGCCTAGTCCAGCATGATGTTCTACAGTTGTATGCAAAATGTTGTTCTAAGATTTAGAAAAAAAAACAAACAGTATCACACTTTGTGCTTGTTGAATATCAATTACTGAAAAAAAAAACCTTAAGACTACTACATGGCTTGTCATATTTGTTCCAGTTCAAATTTAATTTTTTTCCCTTCTTACCATTCAGCTTAATCAGAATTTCAGCCAAATATTTCATCTTCATAGAATTTATTCACCACATAAAAGTATTAAATGGATTCCTATATTGTCTCAATTTTTAAACAAATTCATCAATTATGTTATACACTTTCATTCATGTTAGTTTGTTATCTGAATTTTCTTGTCTCACAGATTGTAACCCTTTATCAACACTCATTCATTGTCAGCTTCCATAATGCCGAGTATTAACAAATAAAAAGAAAAAATACAAATATTGCCCTCTAAAGGTGACTACTAGTATGTTTTTTTTTTTTCCAGAAAGAAATATTTCCTGCAATAGCAAAGTAAACTTTCTCACCACAAGCAAACTTGTCATCTACAGCATAGAAGAAAATACCCACATGTTGTAGCAAATATAGAAACATCATACAGGTAATACAAAGTAATTTCCATCATATGTTAAATACTCCTACTACTTCTACTACTACTGATACTTCTCCTAGAAAGATTAGTATCACTTCTGAACGAATGTGCAAGAATGTGCTTTCAATGAAGCAATTTTATATTCAAATTAGGTGACATATATTATTAACAATGTTTAAATACATTATTGTACACTATCATAAAGAATGTACTGTACATTCTGCAGTGCACCTGTAGCAAACAGTCCCTGTAATTTGTTGACTATCTCTCTATTCCTCCCCCCCCCCCCCCCAAGATGGGGAAAAAGTACCTCTATAACATGCAGTGCATGGCATGCATGCTCATGCGCAACATTATTCACATTAATCAGACTATGACACTATCCCTGCTCAAGGATTAGGGGGGACTGCAGTAAAGCCACAACATGGGGCCCCATCATTGATAAAATAGCCTTAAATCGAAAAGATCCACAGTCTTGATTTAAGGAGCTCAAAAATCTCTGACTGCCCATGCAAAACTACTATAATCCACTGTACAACAATATGCATGTATGTATGTATGTATGTATGTATGTATGATGTATTATATGAGTATCAAACAAAATAGAGAACTATATTTTACATGACTGCTATAATGATAAGAGTTGATAATTATAATAATAATTTATATCATTACCATTATTATCAATAGAGTAATAATACTCAATATGATCACTGATATCATTATGATTACTATAATTATCATCATTCCTGTTATTTCTGTTGTTGTTGTGCTAGTGACAGCAGTGACTTGTGACAATTTGGGCTCAAACAGAAAACAAAATAAAATCTTAACAAACAAATAAAAACAGCCACATCATACCATTTCATCCATGCTGGGAACACTTCATGGATTGTCAGTAACATTACATTTGATTTTAGAATTTGTGATTCAAATTGTTTGAAATCTTTCAGTCACTCTTGCAAGCAAAATAAAGGGAAAAAATGGCACGGCTTTCCTATCATGCACTGAATTTGTACACTACAAGCACCTTGGCAACTAATTGAAAAAAAAAAAGAAAAAAAAATGATGAAGGAAGATTAGAACTCATGTTTTCCAGGTCATTCACAAACAGTTTATTCAGAAAGAAAAATACCAAAGAATTAAACAGATTATGTAGTACTTGACATCTATATTGGGAGTTATACGTGGATTTGCCCTTAGAGATTATATTTTCCGAGAGCGTGAAGTGCAGAGGGAGTATATTTTGTCACGACAGGGAAAATATATAACTGGGCATTATGCTATGTACAATGATAGACAGGGCAATAAACGTTACGTACATGGTCTATATCTACTGTAGATGCACATCTTTCAAACTCTTGAATCGTACATACATGACATAATGTTACTGCTGGCAACACAACAATTTCGATCCTCGCTGCATTAGCCAGATGTGATTGTGTATGACCAATCACTGACCAACGTTTATGAAAAAAATTTAATGTATGTATACTTTATATTAAAATACAATGTACAAATATTGATACAATGTACACATTATACGCATGCATTCTGAGGGTCTCTAAGATCATACAGAACTTAATATCCACTCAACCATGTATCAGTTTCAATGGCATGTTGAATGGTCTTCCCATATCGCAGTGCTTATCATCTTACTGATAAATACTACCAATGTAATATGATAGGGAATTCCCTATAATACCGCACACTCTCTCTCACTCTCCTGTCTCCCTTACTGACACCTTCTCTCTGGTAAGTGGTTTGAATTACCATACTTCATCAGTCATTCCCAAGACTTTCAGACAGTAGGACCCAGACAATCCTTAAAGGGAACGTAAACCCAAACAGCAGTGTGAATTGAGTGAAAGCAGCAACATCAGTAGAACACACCAGTGAAAGTTTGAGGAAACTCGGACAATCGATGCAAAAGTTATGAATTTTTATCATTTTGGTGTTGGAACAGCTGGATGACGAGACTACTAGAGGTTATGACGTATGAGTGGACAATAATACAAAGAAAATATACAGATAATTCAACAAAAATTCACTTTTCTAACATTATGAAAGAGCACTTGACTATTAAACCGCTTTCAGAAAGCAATGGGGATAATTGCCACCCTTATATGTCAGTATCAAGTTGATGGAGTTTGTAATTTTAATGAAAAATGAATTTTTGTGGAATTTTCTTTATATTTTCTTTATATTGTTGTCCACTCAAAGAAATCCTGAATGTCTCTATCCTGTTAACCCCCTCACATGTACAACTGTAGCTACAGAAACAAGTCCCAATACTAACATTGAACTTTCCCTTACTAATTTTTTCCTTTTCCTTCTCTTTTCCTGTTTCCTTTTTCTTTTATTTCTTCATATTGGTTTCCTGTCCTCTTCTTCCTCCTCCTTTTGCTTTTCATCCCTTTTTTTCCACCTTTTTTCCTTCTTTGCTTCAGGTATGATTTTTTTTTTCTTTCTACATGTCTTTCTCCAGTTCTCTGACTTCACTCTTTCTCAAACACACACACACACACACCCACACACACACACACACACACACACACATTCATACATTCAACATCCATTCAAAATCCATTCAAAATCCATTCAACTGCACGATGGAACTCAAACATGCTGTATTAATCCTATCTTCAAACTTGTTGTACAGCATGAAAATCGTAGTTCAATACAGGGAGGTCCCATGCCACCTCCCTGATTATACCAACCAGGGGCAGATCCAGGAATTCTGTAAAGGGGGGAGGGCGCAACTGATATTTCTGGTGCCACTTCCAGGTTTCATTTCTTTTTTTCTTTTATTTCTTTTGTTTTTAACGAAAAATAAAGGGGGGCAAGCACTGTGTGTGCCCCCCTCTCGCTCCGCCTCTGCCAACAGTGCTGTTATACTTGAAACAAGTACTGGCAAGGAATCTCCACATGGTCAGTTGGGGAACTGCAACTGTGACTATACAGCACGGTTGAATACAGACCCTGGGCCATTGTATTCAGTAAATCAAGGTGACCTTTTCCAAACAATATAATGGGGAAACACAGGGGACAAAGATCAATGGGCAACGGTGCATGAAAGGGGCGCATCGCAGGCATTACGTCAGCATTGTCACAATGTAGGTTTCAGGTGGAGAGTACAAGAAGGGAAATCCCCCAAACTTTGCCGGTCTGCCAGGCATGGCTACCCCCTTGTCTCGCAAAGTCCGTACACCCAAGATCTATGGCAGCTTTGGCTTTTAAAAGCAAAAATAGCAAGGTGTCTCAATATATTCTGCCAACATATGTCTCCCCCACCCCCACTCCCTTTCATTCACTGTCACGGATTGCTCCGTGAAGGAATTCCCTCCTCTGTACATTTGCCCCAATGTTTCTTTCCCTTCCGTGCTCCCTAACATGCGATGAGTGAGCTTACGAACGTAATCGAGCCGAATAAGTCTCACAATCAAATGTGCGGTTTGTTTCTCTTTTCAGTGACGAATAGAGTTCTTACAGAAGCAACACCAGTAGCCCTTCCAAGGAAATTAAAAGTAGTTTTGTATACCAGTATCTATGTACATATATCCATACAAATACATACACACATACATACACTGTACAAGCATGCAAACAGCATACATACATGATTGGTACTGTACGTACAACCTTGTACCACATATTATGCACAACATGAATACTAATACATACCTATACACACACAAATACAAACATGCACACAAACGTCATACAAAGATACACGCCATACAAAGATAAATCATGCAAAGAAAGTTCAAAACACATGATAAAATGGTCTCCTTAAATACACTGCGTAGCATAATAAAAAGCTTGACCTCTTGTTCAGTTTTGAAGTATGGGTAGCTTTACATGACTCTTGCACGCATGCATTGAGAATTGCATCTAAATATAATATCAATTGACTGAAAAGGTTGGGAGTTTTCAATACAGCAGTAGTGTGGAGTGTCATTTAAATGCTGTCAAGAAGGATACTCATTACAAAGAGTGATATATTTTTTTTTTCACTGTAAACATTTTTAGAAATGAATTTCAGACACAGATTATAAACAAGTTCTTCTGAAAGTCTGAAACCCATCTTTTTCTTCTTTGTCTTATATTCCAAGTTGAAGGGGGGGGGGGGGGGGCAATGACAGAAATCTATTTTAATAGGGGAAGCAAAAGTCAAAGACTCCATCATGTGACAGACTAGAATAACTCTACACTTTGTCATATCTTCATCGAGATCATGCTGTCCCTTAATGTGCCCTGCAATGAAAATAACTTCTGTTTGGTTAACAAATGAAACAGCTTTTTGATTAACATGGTGTGAAAACAAGCTTTACTTAAAGGTCAGTTTGAGCACTCTAGTTGCATATACCGTATTCAACATTTGGTATGAATGTTGTCCACAGAAAGACTTCTGTCTCCAGAAATTTCACAATACTCTTCTAGGCTCTGGATAGAAGTCATAATTTTCAAGGTGGAAATGGCATATCAAGCATTTTTGGAGATCATTTCAAATGTTCTCCTCCCAAACCAATGATCATCTGCATAATGTAATCATAAGGAAGTATTGTGACACACGATATGTCAGAAACCAATCACGGCAATCAAAACAAAGACACACAAGAGGCTAACTTCCGAAAGAAAATGTTATGATGGTAACCCAGAAGCCAAAAGAAACAGTACCTACATACTCCATGTACATACGTACATGTATGTATGGAGACTGTACATTCATTCTTGAAGAGTCTGACTTTTCTATTTTAGTTCCTGTTGGCTCAGTACCAACCCAACATTATTTTAAGGTTACTGTATGTGCTATATATTCTGCAGGCATAATATTTTGCCAACTGGGACATGGATGAAAAATCCTCAAGTGGGTGACTTTGGGATAGAGACCCAAAGCCAAGGAATGACAAATTAGTACGACCCCTTTTCAAGAGAAACATTAGTAATTTCCCTCCTGTGCAATTCATTTCCTTGGATTTGTTCTCACATGTGGCAGTATTTTCGTGAGTTAATAATTTTGCTTGAAAATACAAGTAACTCCTAAATTTTGTGAGAAGTTTTAGGCATGAACTGTGATGTAGGTATTGATTGTCACATGTTCCTCGAGATCACATTTGATGACCTGTTACTATGGAGACATAAGGTACAGATTATCCCGGTACATATAAACTGTGTACCACGTAGAAAAAAAAAAAAACTTCCTACATTTTTCATCAGGTCCATATGTTATCATGCTGTGCAGAATTAAACACCTCCATCTTTGATGGTGTAACACTTGCCCATATATAACAATTATGATATTCACTGACATAACATCATGCCATAAATGAAATATCACATTTACCCATCACCTGTGCTTTTTTTTTTTTTCTCTCTCTCTCTCTTCTTTAAGCCCAGCTCACACCTTTGCGGTTTTAGCTGCGTATAGCTGCGTCAGTCGAACGCAGCCTTAAAGCAGCCTAACGCAGCACTCCGCGGCAAAATATTTTGTAGCAGTCACACTGTTGCGTTGTAGCTCGTATATTTTGTGCAAAATGGTTGCCTACGGTTGCCTTAATTTGCTTTTCACCTCGCTCCAGCTCGCTTTTGCTCGTAACAGTACGATTCAGTACGAAGATTGCTCGCCCTGTTGCGCGTGTACCTCGTTCGCCACTCGTTCGTTGCTCGCTGGCATCTCGCACTAGCTCGTAGCAGCTCGCATGAACTCGTTTCTCCTCGTTTCACTGCTCATCCACTCGACTGTTGCTTGTGCCTGCTCGATCCGCTGCGTATCGGTTCGCCCTGCTGCGTATTAGCTCGTAGAGAGCTTCACTGGTATATAATTTTTGACATTTTACAGTTACGGGGGGCACAAGGACTTTTTGGTTCAAATTCTTTAAAAAGCACTAAATTTGGTACAGGTGTTGCCAAAACCATACTATTTCAATTTTTGATGGCCGCCAAGAAGGGCGCCCTGAGGCCATATTGGCCAAATCCAATATGGCTGCCATCTGAAATTCAAAAGTCACTTCCATTGTTTAAAAAGGTAAACATTTCACAATAATTTTCAAAATCTGTATTATACGTTTTCTGGGTCAATGAAATCGATTCTCAATGTCGTTTTCATGGTCTGAAGTCAGCTTTTCCTTATACAGGGTCACCCTTAATGTCGCTTTGGGTCAGGACATTATTTTCACTACAGGTTATTTCAAAATGGCTTGCCTACGGTCACTATAACAGGAAAAACAACCTTGCTCATTACCTGCAGTTGTTGAGGACTGAACAGAGCATATTACTGTGTTTTAAAAAAAAAAAAAAACTTTTCAGCAATACACATTGTGTGGTAATACAATTCTGAGAAGAAAAAAAAAAAGATTTTCCACAAAACCTACAATAACAGCGGGAAACTCAGTTTGAGATTTTTTTAAAAACTGATATGTTTGAATCTGATGTTGCTGAAAGCACACAATCATTCCAAAAGCTTCATGATTTGATAAGCATATTGTGTTTCTTGGTCAACTAAGTGAATTTTAATTAAATCTAACTAGATTTTGTGTGAACAGATGTATACGCAGTCATAGCGAGCTAAAGCGAGCAGCATCGAACAGAATCGAGGAGGAACGAGGTAAGGCGAGGATGAACGAGGGGGAGCGAGCGACGGACGAGCTAGATTCGCAATGAAGCGAGTTACATCCGCAACGGTCCTTGCTAATGCGAGCAGAGTACTAGGAGTAGAGTGAGGTGATGCGAGGTAAAGCGAGGTAACGCGAACTAAAGCGAGGTAAGTCGAGGTGAAGCGAGCAGGTATCGTAACCATACGCAGTGAAACGCAGTTCAAAGTAAAGCTGCGTTGGCCTGCGTTAAGCAGCTCGTTGTCGCTCGCCCTTGCTCGTCCTTGCTCGCATTAGCTGGTTGTCCCTCGTCTTAGCTCGTATGGATTTTGATCTTGCGTTCAGTTGCGGATGTTTGAAAAAATTTCAAACTAGCGAGCTAGAACGCAAAGCCTCTGCGTTAGTCTGCGTATTGACCTCGTATTAGCTCGTTTCATTGCGTAGTGCTGCGTTGGGCTGCGTTAGACTGCGTTCGGGCAATACGCAGCTGAACGCAAGCTCAAAACGCAAAGGTGTGAGCTAGGCTTTAACAATTGCGTCAACAGGACTAGTCTCAAAATGGGGGCTGCAGTCAATATCCAGTAACAGCTAGAATTGTGTCCATAAAAAAAGTCTGTGTCTATCATTAAGGGAGATCATCCTAGTAACACTGCTTGGCAGCAGCAGTACAGTGCACATGGTAGCATTCATGAGCAAGTCAGGTGGTAAATCACATGACAGCCCTAAAATTTAGTACCTTCCAAGGTCAAGTCACTTCCTCGTCTAGCTCTGCTGAGCTACGGTGCACTACTCATGGTCATATTATCTGACATTCAGCTGAACATTTTATCAACTCTGAATATAATAATTCTGGGATTTTTGGATGTAACTTTTGTCAAGTACTTACAAAATTTAAATACTGTAAAAGTGGATATTTTCGTGTGACTAATTTTTCACGCTCAGCCGCGTAAGATGAGTTTCACATGTTTATAATTCTGCGGAATCAAGACATCAACCACTGGAACATACAGTGTATGGCGAGCAAAAATATTTGCATGCTTTTATTTTCGTGCAAGTTTCTGGTTGCGTGAAATGCGTGAAAATTTCAGCACCACTAAAATTTCCACTTTTACGGTACTCCTTTTTAAAAATGTGGACTGAAGCTCGAGTGTGGTTGATACAGGTGATAAGTAAATATGGTGTCCATAATGAATAATTTGTAACATTTTAAATGTTAACTATATGGTAGAAGACATCAGAAGTTCCACTAGAGATTTCTGGCTTAACAGGTGATAAACAGCAGTGATTATAATATCAAGGGAAATTATGTGATGGCCTGTGCACTTAAACACAATCTCCTTTGCTTTGGTATTATCAAGAACCTCACAGTTTCCCCAAGACACCATCAATAAGGGAATCCACTGTCCTTGCACAATGCTTTCGAAACATCAGCCTCCAAATTCTGCTATTTCTGTATCGGGTGACATGTTGCTCAGTTGTTGCAAGCTGCAACTGACATCTAGCAGAATTATCTCGGACAAAGTGTAAACATTGAGAATTTGTTTGTCTTTTTTTTTTTTTTTGTCTACAGCATGAAACACAATTACTTGCATTTCAGCTAAAAAAAAAAATGATGATAAAATCATCTACACACCAGCAGATTCAAAACACAAAAGTAACACAAACAAGACATACAACAACGCTGCACACTGGCACTGGTCCATCAGTCCCTGACCAGTAAAATCACTGTCGGGCCAGGAACTTTTTCAGGAATGGACCAGAAAAAAACTGAAAAACTAGGTACACTGTGGTACACTGTACCTACTGGTCCAACAGACAGGTTGAACCAGTACAGAAAAAAATGGGTTAGCGTGCAGCCCTGCATACAATGCGGAAACTAGGTACAAGTACTCACATGAGAGAGACCGGGCGTCGCCTTGTGACTGGTGGTGGTGGTGGTGGGTTACCCTCCACATCGTCGTAGATTTCTCCCGAATCCTCTGCCTCCTCGGCCACAGGAACCGGTGGACTGGGGCGGGGCTTGGCGCCACCAACACCAATGGGAATGGAGGGCCTGGCAGGAAGACTGGGAGGGGGCGGAGACTGTAAACCGGGCTTTGGTGGTCTGTGTGGTGCTGATACTGCAACAAGAGAAAATATTACAACTCCAGTTTAAAGAGTACATTGTAATTGCAGAAAGCCATGTGGTAATGACCAATTGGTGCACTGGTTAAGATACTAAGCACTCAGCCATAAGGTCATCAGTTCAACACCAACAAGAGATAGCATGACACCCAAGAGTGAGGTTGTGTCGTCATGATACACATCCTTGAGTTCAAACAGCTTTTGTTGGGCATCGGTCAGAAGATAAGGGTCCATGCATCATTTGAATAGTTCACTTGTCAAGTGTTCTGTTTGATATCTATCAGACACATGTCAAAAGATTCTTTCATGCCTGTACTCATGAAAAGGATTTTGGAACGAGTGCATGTAACAACCATACCACCACTTTTACACAGTGCATCATGAGACTGAAATATATTAGAGAACATCTTTGATAGTTATGAAAAACAAAAGAGAGAAAATGCCAACACTAGCATATGCCCGAGTTCTTCCTTCACTCCAATTCAATGCCTACAAAGACCAGTATGACAGCCACAAGTGGATATCAAGAGATGGACTCACATTTGGAAGATGTAAATCTTGCAAGAGACACATTCGGTGGTTTGGCTGGTTTCCGTGGGGCGGGTCCAATTGCCATTAGAGGAGGCAGCGGTTGGAGCGATGGTTTTGAATGTAGAACTTTGTTTGTGTGCAGGAAGGACGTCCTCCTAGGGGGCATGTCTGGTATAGAGGAGGCTGAGGAGTTCTCTGAGTCTGACACAGGTGGGGGAGGGTCCTCCGCCCCAACCCCATTCCTCCAGTGACTGTTCCTTGAGTCTTCAATGGATAATCGTTGCGAATTGAGGAAACTTGGCTTTGGCGAGGGTGAGGGTGATACTTGCTCATCCTTGTGGAGGCTGTCCTTTCTTGAAGGAGGCGGAGGGCGCGGCTTTTTGTCCTTTGGACTGGGCACAGGGGGGGTTCGGTCTGGGTTGGGGATCGGTTCAGAAGAGGGGGATGGGTGCAGTGCAGAATGGGGCTTGGGTGGTTTAGAGGGGGTTGTGAAAGAAGGGGACTGTGGAACAGGCGAGGAGGATGAGGATGTTAGAGCAGCGGAGGAATCCCCTCTTGGCAGAACACCGGGCTTTGGTTTTGGCTTCGGAAAAGGTTTGTTCACAAATGCCGGCGTCTCTGTTGACGGTTTCTCATTTGGAATTCGCGGTACAGGGGATTTCTTTAACTTCACTGTCGCGATCTCGCTGATGTTCAATTGAGGGGGCTGAGGGCCCCGTGGCTTTGTACCCGGCTTGCCCGGTTGCGCCGGAGAAGGGGACTTTATTCCATTCGATGCTGCACTGTCCTTGCTAATGGCACTTGGTTTGGCCAACACGTTCGGCTTTGTACCCACCCGGGGACGCGGCACAACTCCAATCTGGGGTCCATTCCCTTGGTTGAATTTTGCGAGTATGTCCTTTACTGACCCGTCAGTCTGGAATTAAGGTACAGAGGATTATAAGACTTTAGGGTTAAACTCTATATAACTGTTAAAATATAATAAAAAAAAATATAACTGTTTCAATGATGTGACATAGTATGAAAGACAGTATATGTAATTTATCCGTATTTCCTCTCTCTTCCCATACAGAAATTATGATACATGTATCTTTCCCAAACTTTTGTGCATGAGGTATGTAGTCTTACAAACTATGATCATCATCATCACCACAATAAATCTTCCCTATTTTGCCAACAATGCACAAAAATGGCCACATCCTATCAGGTGTATTCTGTGATTACAAGTGCATGTCATATTTGAATGATGAAGCTTTGCAGTGGTTCCGAATACCCTTTTATATGGCACTAATCAATGATTGAGGCTTAGACTAAAGATAACGAATAAGCTGCCACAGCTACATTACCATTTTTCATGAGCTAGATGTTTGACAACAAAAGATTTAAGACAGTACTGCATACGCCGAATATTTTGCGAGGTTTTTATTTTCGCGAATTTTGCGAGTCAGGTGCTATTCGCGAAATTAAAGACTTGCGAAAATATTGACTCTGATCCCGATGTGGATGTGACATACGCGAGTACATTTCTCCATTCAGTACAGACTCCACGATCGTGAAATTAACCACTCGCAAAATTGTTGGGAAGTCCCGATTCGCGAAAATTTAGACTCGCAAAACATATGGCATATACAGTAATTGATAGCCAACAATAGACTAAAATGTTGATTGAAATGCAGTTATCTATCTGTTCCATGGATTCTCTTCAAACATGCACGGGTATCCATGAAAAACATGATCATGACGTTATCAAAATATTTATTCTCATTTCAGAGTTAAACTATTAAAAATTCTTGTCACAAATTTATGCAGAATAAACACATCCCCCAAAATCTTCCTTTCTGATCATATCAAGGTAATCATGTTCATACAGCATACATGCTCAAACATGAAACTTGTTTAGTCTTTCATACAATGCATACAATGTGTAGTAAGCAAGGACAGAAACACTTGTAACATAGTAGTTCGAGACCAATTTATGAGGAAACCTTATGAAGAAATGTAGACTACACTTTGAAAAAAAAAATGCCATATTGAGGCCATCTATACATGGTTCAGTTTTGGATCAAACTTTGATGACTTGAAAATGAGAACCATCTCCCCCCCCCCCTCCCCCCAACACACACAAACAAAAGAGAGAAAATAATGATGAAAAGATGACTTGGAGCAGATACTCACCATCATTCATCACTGGTGTTAAACATCTGAAATACAGATTCCTGAGAGGGGGCATGAATGAGATGATAACGCCAGTGATTACTGCATTATCATGATGTGTCTACAACTTGAATAGAATTCACACCACTCAGCTGAATCTTGATAGAACTGTAATATAATGAGCTGGCAAATCTGTCGTAGCTGTCTTGAAACAGTACCTATAGTGTACTTTACTGAGCCATAATATATAAACCCTTCAGCATCCACAAGTTCTTCCGAAGCCAAATTCTCATCACTAATGGAATTGGTGAATTTTACAAGCACTTTTGTAAGGGTTTAAGTGAAAATGGTACAGGTACATATCTATGGAAATAAGATACTCAGTACAGGTATATGAACCAGGCAAAGACACAAACACACTCAAATTACACTTCATATTCAAATATTTGCTTGGTTTGGTAAGCAGTTTTTGGGAGGGGCAGCTGCAGCAAGTTCAGGAACTAAAGGGTCAAGAATCACATTGTTGCTGAATTGCAAACTGATGTCACAGGAAGAAAAGAAAATGTAATGAAGTGTGCATGGGTCTAGCACCAGTTTTATTTTCTTGTATTCAGGATTCAGTGGTGCAGGAAACCTATATAGTAGTGTATTCAGCCTGAGGCAAAATTTGGGTGACGCATACATGTAATCACTGTTTATTCCCCCCCCCCCTCCCCTCCTCGACACACACCCTCTCTCAACTTATGCCCCTACATGATGATATGACTGCAATCATTTTCCTCTGCTGAGGTTATTAGTTAACTGTATTATTATTATTTTTTAACTGGGGGGGGGGGGGTGAAAGTCATAATTTAGGGGCAAAACTGGGTTAAATGCTTGACTACTTTAACCAATACATTGTGTGCCACAAGTAGAGGTTCAGTGCACTGGTTACTGAGACATGGCTCTGAAAACCCCAAACAAAACATACACAATACAAGCAAATATTTAAGAACCCTCGCTAAAATTGCATATTTTTTCTTTCAATACATATATTTTCTATTTTCAAGGACAAATTAGTTTGAAAAGAGGCAAGACATTTGTGTTCACATACAAAAGATGGAAAGAAGCCAAAAAATACTACTTTAAAAATTTAATGTTGGTATGTACAGGTTCCACATTTAATGCAGTCATGTTCTGTGTATAGACCGATTCGGGTTCGTTGAGGGCAGCAGACAATTTGTGGCACTGGGCGCAGCCATGAGCTCATTTTGCGGTGTCTTAGCCGACCCCCCCTCCTCTCCCCCACCCCCCGGGCAACATGTTTATCGCGCACTTGTAACAAAGGTTCGCGCATTAGTAAGCATTCGCGTACTCAGTACGAGACGCCCATTGGCTAAAACAACCATGCATCAGTTTTTCATTCCGTGTGCGGAAGGCGGTGAGGGAGAGGGGTCGGCTGAGACACCGCAGTAATGGCGCTGCCCATGCCAAAAATACACATAGCCAGGGCTCGACACTAACGGTGGCCCGGTGGCCCGGGGCCACCAAAAATGAAAGTCGGGCCACCAAATTTCAAAAAAGGGCAAATTTGGTGGCCCGCCTCGGGCCACCAAAATTTTTTGAAAAGCATGTCAATAAATTCGTATTTTTTTGCGCCGGAAATTAGCAGTTAAATTTGTTCAAAGGATGGCTGAAAAGGACTGAAGGAATGCCTGAGAGTGAGTGTTGCAAGTTTGTTGAAGTTTATTTATGAGTAGATATGTCCAACTTCCAATTCTTACTATCATAAATCTTAAATATTTGACTCATTTTAAAAAAAAAAGGACTTTTAATGTTTTTTATTGTTTTTTCGGGACACCAAATTTTTCTCTCGGGCCACCAAAAATTTGAAATGTTAGTGTCGAGCCATGACATAGCGCGTCACAGAATCGGTCTATAGAGTCAATACCAGCACATGTACCTGGTTGATATGGAGGGATCTAGTATTGTTGTTGTCACTGTTTGTTTTTATCTGTTTGTTTATGCATCATTATCATGCAGGAAATAGTCAATTTCTGGTGAAATTACGTGAACGTGGATCATTAATGAATACTGGCAAAAACTGACAGAACACCCATTTCATAATAACCTAGTAGCTCTTGATTGCTTGTCACTACCGCACTAAATAGATTCAACAGCCTGCTGTCATTTTTTGGCAAACCTTTTATAGGTCTGGCAGTGAGCACTGGTTCAACATGGCTGGATCTTTATTTCCCATAACAGGAGATTGCATAATTTCTCTATAGATCTGCACTGTAAAGGGAGAATATGAGCCAAGAAATATGCTGACCACACTTAGGACAAATCTGACCTTTGATATAGATCTGTTTCCTTTTTCTCCTTTTTTTGGGATAAATTTCAGTGATAAGCCACTGGATCACAAAGAGATGTACATGCACTATGTAGATTGTAAGGGTTTTTTTTTAACCTTTTGCTGTATTCATATCAAAACTCAGCTTCTAAGCATTAATACAGTATCTAAATTATAAGACAGGTATTTGAAATGATCGATGGTACTAGCAGTTTCCCCAATAAGTCCACATAATATGTCTGTTTGATGTAATGTTTGTTCACATATAATATGAATGCATAATTTCTGCATTACTATCACAATGTCATTGTCTTTCTTCAAAATATACATACAATTTTACACTTTAG
Source organism: Diadema setosum (assembly GCA_033980235.1). Taxonomy (NCBI): domain Eukaryota; kingdom Metazoa; phylum Echinodermata; class Echinoidea; order Diadematoida; family Diadematidae; genus Diadema; species Diadema setosum. The sequence continues at coordinate 10,779,108 of CM067072.1, read as the reverse complement.
CATCTCACTTTATATTGTATGTGCTTTACAGCGATAGAATTATATCTAATGCTAATGTGAAAACAAGATGTGGAGCCCTTACAATTGAGACACTCCCATCTTTGAGCATGCATGTATACAAATTGTATTCTATCATGTTTTTGCTTTGTTTTGTTGTTTTTTTTGTTTATCAATACTACAGATACCTTGATTACATTGATACATTGTAATCAATATTAATATTCATGGCAAAATCCTGCAAACACTATGGGTAAAGGTTTTTGTTGTTGTTGTTGTTGTTTTAATTGAAACAGAAATAAAAAGCTAATAAGGCAAATAGCATCCCATGATCGGACCTGTGGAATCCAGAACATGCAGAATTGTTTCTTTTGTCATATACACTATGAATACATAGCTGGAAATAACAACACTTGCCCTGCTGATCGATATCTTAGCTTCAATGTTGTCTACACGTAAAGCAAATTCAGACCTTCCCTAAGCCATTCTGCAAAAAGCAGAGTGCTTTCTGATAATCACCTTTGGATGACTCGACAACCATTTAAGCTGGTATCAACATTAACTACTAAAATAACAAATATTACATCTACTACCAAGCTACATACTAGTGAAACAATAACAATAGTGAATATGATGACAATGATTGTAACAATATAGTAATGGTGATTTAAAAAAAACAACAAACAAACGGATCTATATTAAACTGGACAAGAAACCATCCACCAATAAGTGGGCCCATGATAGATGAGGATAGACCTGCAAGCTGGACTGCTGCTACACAGCAAACTTCCAGTATCTTCGGTAAAGGTAAAGGTGAAGTATAATGCATCTCTTGGAATGCTATGACACTACAATGACAAGTACACTACTAAATTGCTACTACTACATGTAGGCCCAGAGCACCTAGCCTGTTTAGATTTCTACACTGGTATCATAAATTCTACTCAATGTAATATATTGGTCGGAAGAGAAACAAATACCAGCCACTACATAATGTGTATGGTGACTGTACTAACATCCACATAGTAACACTATGTACAATGTAGTTGATATTTTACAGTACCTATACTCTACTGGAAGTAGGCTGGATCATGGCCAGGTGGGGTGGCATCAAACTTGATAGGTTCGTCATTCCAAAACTTATCTTTTTTAGAAACCAATTTAAAAGCTACATCATCACATGTAAGACACTGATGGTTGCATTTTATCAACTTTTTTGCTCAACCATTCCAGAGTTTCCTTATATTTATACGCTTAAAGAATTAATTTTTTCCGTTTACATAGTACCTGGTACAGACATAACCATTTGCACTGGATACAAAACAATGGGTTGGTTGAAGCAAAAAACCTTCATGAAGACAGGAATATTTTTGTACAATGACAAGCTCACAACAAAATACAGCTAATTTTTAAGGCAAATGATTTGGTGATGAATTTGCCATTGCATTGATCATGATAATGGAATGCAGAGAAGTTATCAACTGAGGCAATCATGAAAGTCATCTTTCAAAGGCAAAAAGTTCGTACAACTAGATCTAGACTATACATATGTCGATATGAAGTTGCACGGAATAGGGCCAGGGACAGTCCCTTCAATGACCATTCAAGTCACAACCCTGGGCTGACCTGCCCGTCTGTGTTAAAAAAAAAAAAAACAAAACAAAACAAAAGCAAAGGGCCTGTTGACAATAGCTACATGTAGGCCCCTACACGCGACTACCAATTTCATCACAAAATACAACAAATAGGGCATAGGGCCAGGGACAGTCCCTTCAATGACCATTCAAGTCACAACCCTGGGCTGACCTGCCCGTCTGTATTAAAAAAACAACAACAAACAAAAACAAAAGCAAAGGGCCTGTTGACAATAGCTACCATGTAGGCCCCTACACGTGACTACCAATTTCATCACAAAATACAACAAAAATCGTGCTCATATTCCAGTGCACAGGCGGTTTTCACGCATGTTTACATAGGGGCCTGAAACAGCAGCAGCTACAGCCTTATTAGCTTTATATGGTCCTATCACTCAGTCTACACAAACTAGCTCCTGGGGTTTTTTTACACTCGTTGCTTTCGCACCGTTCATTGTTTACAAGACTTCCTATCCTAGCTCACACTGAGCTGGCGAAGTTACGGCTCATTTGAAGAAGCGAACAACGCGGGGAAGTTGCGGGGCAATTGTCATTCCCGTGCGGTACATATTGTTGACTTACCTCGGATTCGCAGTCTAAACCCACCATAAAATTGACCGCCTCGATATCGCTTATTTCTGGCAGGAAAATGAACTAGCTGCAAAAATCAATTCTAAACATTTCAATCCTTCAATCAGTACTGTAGTTTCGACAATGACAGCAGCAGCCATTTGAGTATTCCAAGCTAGTGTTGTCCGACTGCACAGCATGTAGGCCTTCGGTATAGAACAATGCTCACTCAATGTTTAGTAAGTTTAGTTGCGGACCGACCCCCTTGAAAAGTTTTGGAGATCGAATAAAATTGCGTTTACTTCCTGGTTCGCTCGAGCACTTCGCGAAGGACGCGTGCACACTCGACGCAATTCCGCTCCGATCACGTGCGTTCGTTGCTATCTCGCCATACAACTTCCGAGCTGTCGCACCGTGCTTGTTTACGAGGTGTGAACATACCATCCTTGTCGTTGCTGACATACAGGTGACAAAGTATCAAAGCATGGAACAATTAAAATTTTGATTTTAGTCATTCGCATTAACTTAAAGGGATAGTACAGTATTGGTGGAGATGAGAATTGGGCTTTTAACTTTTTGCGAGATACCAAGAAAACACTTATAAAATAGTACAGAGCATACCATCTTAAGAGGACTTCAAAGTTTATTTGATGAAAATCGGGTTTGGAATGACTGAAACATCCAAAAACAAAGTAAAACAAAGTGATCGTAATAAAAGGTGGGTCCCACACTTTATTACCATCGCTCTGTTTTGGATATCTCAGCCACTTCAAAACCAATTTTCATCAAATAATTGGAGAATTCCTCAAGGAATTACATTTTCTTTCATATTTCATAAGAGGTTTCTCATTATCTCACCAAAAAATGTTAGAAACCTGAAAATAGGTCTCAACCAAAACTATACGATCTCTTTAATAAGGTTTAAGATTTGAAGTATGAAGTCCGATGTTTATAATCATATGCACGTAAATATACCAATTTCGTACTACACGTAATTTTAATATTTCATCTGAGTAGGTCCTGCTCTTTTATAGTCTTATTTATGATTTATATTTTGATGAGAACGTTGTTGGTTATGGTCGAATTATTTCATTTGTACAAGAAGCGAAATAAAACAAAACTGAAACTGAAACAGAAATTTCATAATGATATTTTTAGAATTGATGTTGTCATGTGGAGCTATATGCTACCCCAGCGGTCTTCTGTATTAATCTTGACTCTGCACGTGCACTTTAAATGCATCCTCGGCCCATACTCTATAATGTATAAAGTGATGGCATTATTTTGTAGCGTTTTGCATTCTATTTCGTGTCTGATTTGAAATTTCACTTAATAGAGTATCTTCATGTCGGTTGCTGTCTTTAGGCATATTCATTTTCTGTATATTAACGAAGTTATGTGCCACGAGTATAGACAAAAGTGTGATTATTATCCCCAGAAGTAGAAGTGGAAGAGGTATAGCAGTATACAAGTAGTAAATTGAGGCCTATTTTGCACGTGATGACATAGGCCTATCATTACCATTTTTTGAAATAATGATAATTATCTCGACGTGACGTCATATATCCTGCCAGACATGTCTTAACGAGTCAGTCATATTTACCCAAGCTCAAAACAGCTTTGAAAAAAAAAAAGGCCTTTCATCCGCCAGTAAAATGTTCCGAATTCACTACCAATTTCTGTTAAATCATCCCCTTCGTTACAAATCTTGAAGAAACGCCTCCTGCAACATCGGTCTATACCTTTCTATATCGGTGATACTTCTTATGACCATCGCATGTATTGTGTTGTATATGTTTCCATATGTTTTTGATTTCTATTCCATTTTTGTTACTTGATATTATTGTTTGTATGCACGTATCATACTTTGTAACTTTTTTACCTGCCGCAGGGCTCCTTTGTAAAGCAGGCCATTGTGGCTCTGAATGGGACTACCCTGCTCTTAAAGAAGACATGAATAAATAAATAGATGAATGAATGAATAAATAAATAAATATCATTATCGTTATTATCATTGTCACTAATATCAAAATGATTATTTATTTATTCATTTGTTTATTTAGGCCTAATTAGTTATCTATTCATTCATTCATTATATCATTCATTGATTCTTTTATTCTTATCGTTGTTAAGCGGTCATGTACACAGCGACATAATTATCTTGCTCTCATTCTTTACTGTGCGAGGTCTCTAGTTTATTGATATTTCTGCTTTCACTCTTTCTTAATTTCTTCCTTCCTTCCTTCCCTTCATCTTTCCTTTCTTCCTCCCATTGCCACTCCCCCACATACACCTTTTTTCTCTCTCCTTGCCCCCCCCCCTTCTCTCTTTAAAGACTTGCCATCGCAAGACGCACAGACATACTTGAACAAATACTTGTATTTCGATATGACAAAACTTTGTTTAGAGCTCGGCCCTCTCTTTCGACCCCTTCATTGACGTCACAGAGTAACGAGCAGTTTACGTCACACGACTGACATACGACGTCATTTTCAAAGTCCCTCCCCACACACGGTCCTTCTTTTTCCAAGAAGTCCGTCTTCACTCACGGTGTGTGCTGGACATGCTTGCTGTATGAAAGACCGCAAGAAGAGGAGGTGTGACTGTCAAAAATAATCATAGGCCATAAAGGGTGGAGGAAACCTGTGAACATTTCCTTTGAAATAAACAAACAAAAAAGAGAGAGCTGATTAAATTGTGTGGTAAGGCCTATATTATGTGTGACAGTCAAAATGTTTGGGTTTGTATCTTGTATGGTTTGTTTGTGTTTGTTCTTGTGTCACGTGTGTGTGTTTATGTTTATGTGTTTGTGCTTGTTCTTGAGTCAAGTGTGTGCGTGGGCGCGCGCGCGCGCGCGTGTGTGTGTGTGTGTGTGTGTGTGTTTTGTGTGTGTATGAGCGTGTCAGCGCGTGTAGCTGATTGACGAATGCGATAGAATAAATTGAAATGAATAAAGTAGTCCTTCAATTTATAATTTATGGCCCGAATTCACGAAGGTGGTACAATAATGAAACCATGGTTTAAACTATGGACAAAAACCACGGAGCGCCAAGTGTCGCACGGAATATTTCGTTACGAAATTGGTCATTTTTTGTCGACAAAATAACTGTTTCGTTAACGAAATTATCATGTCGTGGACGAAATGTTCATTTAGCTACAAAATGGTGTCATTTTGTTACAAAATAATAATTTCGTCCACGAAATGACTGAATTCGTAACGAAATATTCCATGCGACACTCGGCGCTCCATGGTTTTTGTCCATGGTTTAAACCATGGTTTCATTTATTTAGTACCACCTTCGTGAATTCGGGCCAAAATGTCTGTTTCTGCATCAGTAGGTTGGAGTTTTTGCCTATTATCTGTCTGACCTATACGCTGTAAAAACAGTGTATGCCTTCATTTAAACATTTTGAGTTTTCGTGTTGTCATTGTGCTAACCGTCATGGGTTTGACTCGAGTTCTCCGTCCCAAACACTATGTTCTCACATTTCATGATAGCATCAACTCCATGTTATCCTAACCCCCTTCCTAACCTTAATTTGGGCCCGCATGTAATCAGTGATTGTCATCCATATCGTCAATAGATGACGCACTATACATCAAGCAGGGCGAGAAGTTTGAACTCACCCGAAAAGGACCTAATGGAATGATCGACATCTTAGACAATTTGGTTTGCGAGTTTTGCCTCTACCATGTGAAACTAGGGGAGCACTCTGCAAGAGACTGTATGAGACCTCTGCCAAGGAGCCGTGATCGAAATATCGCCATTTCCTAGGAATTAAAATATCTTCAACACAAAAATAAAGGAATACGGACATGTACACAATCCTTGGTGAATTTCTGATCATCCATTGTTGAGTTAATATAATATATAGGAGATTAAGCTTATTTTGTGCCTTTTATCAACCATTAATGATCACTGACCTTTGATCTGATGACCCAAGAATTAATTATTTCATTCTTACTGCACTATGGACACAGTCTGCAGGTTTGGTGAAAATTCGATCCGATCCGTTCTTGAGCTGTTGAGAGATTAAGCTTACTATTATGTCCTTCGTGACCCCCATGACATTTGATCTTTGACCTCATGACCACCAAGTTATTATTATTTTTTCTTATTTCATTATGAACACACCTTTCAAGTTTGGTAAAAATACGTTCATCTGTTCTTGAGTTATCTTATACACAGACAGACAGACAAACATACGAAACTGAAACAACCTCTGTCGGCCGTTACACGGTAGGTTTCACCTATTGATATTGGCGGAGGTAAAGACATGTAATTGTCTGCAATATAATCGACAATTATAACGGAAGCCATTCGAAAACCTTAGAAATGTAAGTGAAATAAGATGATGAATGTTCAGCCCCCCCCCCCCCAAAAAAAAAAAAAAGATCAAGCGTGTTCACATTCTACTATTAAAGGGCTACATATTTGCAGGCCGAGCAGGGTACTGCGAATTATCTCCTTCACTGATCAGGCAACCCTGCAAAAATTGCATGCCTCTAGATTTGCTTGATTATTTGATTGCATGTTACTTTTGTTCGCTTGTTTATTTGTTTGTTTGTTTTTTTGCTGGTTTGATGGTTGGTTGGTTTGTTGGTTGCATGCATGGTTGATTTCACGATAACAGAGTGTGAATACAATCTATCTGAAATGTATTCACAGTGTGTCACCGTGTGTTCTTTTCCAGTGGGTTTTTTTTTTTTTTTGCCTTTTTTTTTCTGATTTTTTTTTCCTTCTTCTTCTACTACTTCTACATTTACTACTACTTCTTCTTCTCCTCCTCCTTCTCCTTTTCCTTCTCCTCCTCCTCCTCCTTCTTCTTCTAATGTTGTCTTTGTTTTAATGCCTGATGTGGAAATAACTCAACTGAATTCTTCTTCTTCTTTTCTTGAGCAAGACACGTACATAAGAGTAGCATATAAACTGACGTGATTACGGTTGTATCTCCGCCTGACATTCTGGTTGTGGCTCGGAAAAGAGCGCCCCCAACGTGACCGTAGCATAAATACTACATGTAGTAACAAAACTGGGTCAGAAACGAAGAGCTGAAAGCCTCTCTATCCATCATTCTATAGGCATTTTATGAGGAGTGATCCGGTGAAATTAACACTGGCAATGGCTATTTCCACAGTGTAGGATTCGTAAGATTTGCTGAACAGCAGCTGTTGGCAGACTTGCGCAAAATTTACTGGGATTTCTGGAGAAGATTGTCATTTCATTTCTGCCTGTTTTTCCAAACAATACAGGCCATCCTTTCACGATGGTGTACAAAGAAGCAAACAATAATCTTAATGATTATATGTAACACAGCGTTAGGTGTACATGCTTCATTTCAGGCTTCTGTATAGGCGTTGGTTTTCAGGGAATAAAAAATTTATACGACTTCACTTGATGTCTGTGTGTTACGGACGGTACGTGCAACATATTATATAATAGGCCTATACTGTGCAACCCATAGGTATAATAATTATGTATATGTACATAATACTTATGTATATATGCCATATACTGTTACACCTTTATCTATACCTTCATACCCACTTCAATCTCTACAATCTATTAAGTAACGCTTGATCGGACTTTTTGTTTGTTTTAATCGATTCTCCCAGTTAAAGTATGGTCTAAAAAATATCTTGATTTCATACTTCCCCTAATCTGATTTATCACGGGACCTGTGGCTGTACAAGCTTGCTTTTACGCAGGCCCCATCATATTTTCTTTTTTCACAATGGCTGAGATATCCAAAAACAAAGTAAAAGAAAGCAATCCTAATAAAAGATGGGTCCCACCTTTTTTCAGAATCGCTTTGTTTGGATTTCTCAGCCATTTCAAAACCCTTTTTCATCAGATAAACTTTGAATTCCTCTTAGAATTGTATCCTCTTTGGTATTTCCTATCAAGATGTTTCTCATTGTCTCAATAATTCATCATAAAAAGAACGTTGGAAACTTGAAATCCATCTCAACCAAAAGACTTAGTGTATCATCCCTTTAAGTCTCCGTTTGTTCCGTTCGTTAGCAATTGGTTCCAACAATGTTTAGGGCTGTGTTTAGGTAATAGGCTTTCACGTGTTCAGTCGCATGTTTCATTACCATGTGGCCACCCTCATGTCATGTATTCATGGTGCAGACCTATATTTATACTCTTTCTCATTTTAGCAAATTTAAGGACCGGGCACGCGGACGAACACAAAGTACCATTTTAAATACATAGCTGATTACCTATCCGAACGACTAATTAGGTAATTTCACCTAAGTGTCATTTAGATATTGCCGCACAAGAGACTCTGATTTCTCCGATTTACAGCCTCATACAACCTCTGGTGATCACAGGTCATCTTCCATTGGAGACCAACTGGATTACACTACAATACGTAGACATACGTGTTTATATGGGCAGAAATTAACAAAAGGAAAGAACGAAGCTGGATGCTCCTTCTGACAATGCAATAGTTATTGTTCGTTATTGATGATACGTTATAATTATCTTGTAAAATGTGTAATATGCTATTATTGCTCATATTTTTACCACCGATCTGTATTGAACTTACAGTTTGCGAATGCTCCATGATCAGATTATCATTGTAAGCCTATCGTGTTTGACTTAAAATGCAGTTAATTACCGAAAAGAAAAGAAAAAAAAATCGTTCTTAAACATTTTAAGTATAGGCCCCTACGTTTAGTAAAGAAATGATGGGTCGTGATGGTAAATATTTCCCCAAACAAATTGGGTAACATCACTCTAAAAACACAAATGTTGAATTAGCATTTAAAAGGGCCGAGGAGTGACAACATCTTCAAAGTGTTGGTTTCCCTGCTAGATTCAACATTTTAAAATGGTATCTTAAAAGTTAGATGCAACACTTCAAAAATGCTGTCACTCCTCGGCCCTTTTAAATGTTGATTCAACATTTGCGTTTTTAGAGTGATGAATTTTAATCAAGCCAAAAGTGATTTAGCAAACATTTTTTCATCAATTGCGGTTGTTGGTCTCCCGCTCCCCCCCCCCCTACCCATTTTTCAAGGCATTGCCGCTAAAGAAATCTGTGGAATGTAAATCGTGATTCCTAAAAAAATGAAAGCTAATTACATTTTGCTCTTTTGGCTAATACGGCAGGTTTCCTTTGACACGTTTTATTGACATACTTATATAATATGTGTGCATATTTTGAGTTTGAGAAAACGCTGCTGTATTTATGAAAACAGAACAGATAGTGGCCTATCAAGGTCTATTACGATTAAGGAAGGCGCCCAAACTCCATAAAATGTCAAATCGGGAGAAAATAATTTTATAGCTGTTTTCAATAACTCGGGATATTCATTTTCAATAGTTTTATTCCTATTCAACCTTCAAAAATGAGTCTCGCTTGGTTTTCAACATGCTCACGCATCAATGAAACAAATTTAGATTTGACCAATACGCCCACGTTATGGGGTAGGCGTCTTTGCATTTGAGTATAGCATTTAATATAGTTCAATGAGTGAAATCACTTTAGAGACAAAATGGACAAGACTTGGAACTTAACATTTTTCAACACAAGTAATTGATCTCTTTTCTTCTTTGTATTTGTGTGAAATTTACATCGATATCAGAGCACGTTAAAGTTGATATTTTAGAATGTCAATGCCCCTATTTAAACACGCTTATAGATCTCGTAAGATTATTGAAATCTTTGAAAACTGAGGTGTCAGTTACGCATTTGTCAAATAATGGTTATAGAATCGGTAATGTTAGTTGCCTGTCAGTCTTATCGTAGCCTTACTTAAGTGACATGTTTCCCGATGTAAAGGACAAGTGGAGTAATGAAGTGCAAAATGACTTTATAAAGAATGTCCTGCAACAGTAACTTTACAAGCGTGTACGTGATTTATTTAAACCAACAACATGGTGTTATTAGTAGATTATGGCGAGAAGCTTGTGGATCTAAACAAAAACAAAACAAAAAAAGAATGTGTTTGTTTTATGCCATAAGTCGTATGTCGTGATTATGCTTTAAAATGCTCTCAGAAAAGACACCCACTTACTTCGGTGATATTAACATTCAGCTGCAAATGTCACATCAGCTGAGCCTTGACAGCTAGCATACTCTCCAGTTCCCAGCAGTATATTCATACCAAACATGCTGTAAAGCAATACCTATTTACAATATTGATTCAACATCTCATTTCCATACCGGTGGGCAGATTATAGTATATTGGACAAATTGACTGTTTTTGTCAATATCGTTTAATATCACAGCTAGGCTTCGTCATGTTTACTATAACTTTGTTGGATATGAATAATTCTCTCAAGAGAACTCTCTTAATGATGTTGAAACTAGCAACGTGGTGGATAACTCGGTGGACATTGAAACGGGGTTTGGTTCCTGCGCGACGTTTTGAATATGCATGTATACTAAGAGGCCGGTTACAGCTCGTAATTCCGAAGGTTTGTTAATCAGAAAATGAAATAAGGTTCGTTATTCGAAAGGTTCGTTTATCCAAAAATGAGAAAGGTTCGGTATTCCGAACATTCGTTAGTCCGGAAATGAAATGAGGTTCGTTATTCCGAAGGTTTATTAATCCGAAAAATTGAAAAAAAAAAAAGTTTCTTATTCCGAAGGTATGTTAATCCAGAAACAAAATAAGATTCATAGTTAATAAGGTTCGTAATTCCGAGGATTCGTTAATGTCCACCTTTTTTTTTTTTTTTCTTTTTCTTTTAGTTTTCGGATTAACGTTAACATTATTTCATTTTAGGATTATTGAAGCTTCGGAATAACGAACCTTATGTCACTTTCGGATAAACGCACCTTCGTAATGACAAACATCACCAAGGATGCCTATCTTATTCAGATGTTGAATGACTGCGTATCCGGCAATACCGGAGAATAACAACGGCAGCGTCCGCTGTATAGGTCTTACTGATTACGCAGAAGACGTTAGTCAGAATTATCACGTACTAAAATTTTTGGTATTGTGATTATCATTATCACTTTCATTATCATTATCATTATCATTATCATTATCATTATCATTATCATTTTCATTCTCATTATCATTTTCATTCTCATTCTCATTCTCATTCTCATTATCATTATCATCACATAAAACAGTGCAGTTCCACGTCATGTTCAATGATAGTTTCATCAAACTCAAACACAGAATAAAAAAGTCATGTTAAGTCATGAAATTTGTCATTATCACGTTTTAATCAAATTGCGCTAAACTACACGGAAAATTAAAGGAGGCAATAATAATCAATTGCTATATAACTCTCCGATATGTCTTTAGATCAGGAACATTATAAAAAATCATGCTTTGTTCTACATGATTTTTGTATAGGTAGTACGGCCCTTGGTTCCCTAAATGTCATTGTTGCTATTCTAGGTTATTCTTAGGGTTATTCTTATATATCCGATGCCTTTCATATCACACACACATACAAAAAAAAAAAGAAGAAGAAATGAATCAATTTTGTGAAGAACTCTGTACTGGTCAATCTATCGATGGGAAATTTGTGATAACACCATCACCTCCTTCAATTTCCATATTTTTCTTTTAATTTGATTACTGGAAATTGCACTGGTCTTACACTCGAGACTCAGTGAACAGTTCAAGCACTATTTCCATGTTTCACTCGACATTGGATAATACATAGGTCAAACAAAAAACAAAAAATAAAACAAAGAAACTAACAAAAACAAAAAACAAGCAAAACCAAAAAATATATGTGCAAAAGACAAAATATATACGTCCACATAAAGTTCCTTAAAATATTATTAACTCATGTAAGCGTTATGTATATTACTTTGTATTACTTTGTATGGAAATAAAATCATTTTGAATTGAATCATTTTGATTTGAATTATAATTAGAAAGTGTGGCTGCACATGAGATCTACAACAAACAAAAAAGCTATCTTAAGAAGATGTGAAGTATGAAGAAACCACAAAAGAACACAGAGCATGTAACTGGTGCGGGTTCAAGGAAAGAAATAACAACGTAATCAGTCTCGCAATGGCGATGGGATCGACACAGAATAATAGATGAGAGCGTACTAGTAAGAACATTAAAATAGCAAGTTACACGGGCAACAGACGTAAAAGAAAGAGCAGGCGAACTAGGTGAAGAAGCAAAGCTATACGCAAGTATACAAGCATATTTATATACCGTCATATTCGTAAAGAACCCAAGTTATGAGAATGGGTATAAAGAGACTACGGTAGCAAAACGATGAGGGCATTTAATTTCAAATTCAATCTTCGGAGAGATTATTCCAAAATTTGTTTCGCAATATCGTCACATTTTAACTTTCCATTGCATCCTTCAAGTAAATATGTCAATATGGTTAATACGTCACTGCACTCTGGCAAGGCAACTTATAATCATAGAGTAGCATTGATCTGAGCTTTTGTTTGAAAAAGTACAAGGAAGAACACTGAATTTGACATTTAATAATTGAAGAGATTATTCCAAAGTTTATTTTGTAACAACACATTCTTACATTTCATTGTCTCCTCTTAGACCTCCTTGTGATGAAACATCTTCCATTTTATTTGCCTGAGTTCATTCTATTTACAAAAAAAATAATAATAATAATAATAATAATAATAATAATTTAGCGCCGACTCGCACATGCATGGTGTCGAATTGCTCTTTGATCGCGAATGAAGTTTTTGGAATGTTGGGAGATGTCATCGTCAAGATGTACGTGGTGTATAGATATTCGCAGGACCAGGAAGACAAGGTTCCCTCCCATTCACACTGTTTGTTTGACTAAGCTTGGTGATCATTTTACTTTCCCCGTCAGGACAACACTCATGGTCATGATGATTTAAAAACATTTATAGACCGCGGCGCGTGTTCAGATATAATTTCGTTGGCGAAAGGCGCAACTTCCAGCTTACACTATAGAGGGCATTTCTTGCAATTATGCACTTCAGCTTTTTGAGAGAATAATCATCCTTCAAATCATTGTAGACATCCAGAATAGAAATAGGTGAACCTGAGAGTATTTTCTTTAAAGATCCCTGCCAGTGGAGAGTGTCCCATAACATGCATTTCAAGCAAAGAGTATCCTTTCCGATAATTTAATATTGTAGCTAGCAAGGGATTTTCTTGATAATGGCAAATGGCGAGGTTAACTGGACAAGATCGCGAGATTTTCGTATACACTCGACAAACAAGGTTAGTGATCAACAAGGCCAGCTGGCATCGAAAAGTGGGGGTATATATTTTCGACGGAGAATACCACTAATGTTCATGCAGTTGCCATAGTAACAAGAAACCCTTCCCTGTTGTGACAAAGGAAGATGCATTGGCATTTAAGAATGCGGGTAACTTAATTCAGAGGAAGTTGTTCACCTGCGTAAATCGTCAAGGGGGAGAAAACTGGATTTACTTGTTGTATTTTGTAAGACCATCTGTAAGCGACAAACTGTCCGTCATTGAACCTACACTGCATTGATGCAATACATTGAAGGAACATGTCAATCACATGATGAAGGAAACATAAATCAAACCTTTCACTGTGCAGACTGGATGCTATTTATGATTGATTATAACATTATTATGATTTTTTGTTGTTGTTGTAATTCCATCATTATTGACTTCAACGAAAAAGAAAACCGACTCAGGCTGACGAAACTAACAAAGTTTGTGACAGAGAATAGCCCTGTGGTCTCCATATAGATTATTTCTTGGTCAACTTGCGTTCATATTCCACTCGCTTTCCTTCGTTCCACTTTTTTTTTTCTTGTTTGATTTGACAGCTTTTACAATCAGCCCTCTCTCCTTCTCTGCCACAATTCCTTTCCTGAGGACAATAAACCAATGGAAAAAAGAAGAAATTTGATAGCCCAGATGCTACAAATGTCATTCACACCACTCTCACTTAAAAAGCATCTTTCAGGGAAATTCACTTTGGAGACCATAGCTCTTCTCTCTTCTCCTCCCCCCCCCCCCCCCCGCCTCAGGATTTACTGTCAACCTATTTACTTTCTAGCTATATTCTCGTGTTTTTCACTACATAGCGAAGAGCCAAAAATAGAAGAAATTAGGAAGAGAAGCCTCGCCCTGATGCTCTCAGTGGATTCATTTCCTGTTTCTTGCATCATTGCCTATTCGTAGGAGACGCGCTTGCTCCAATCTTCTCTCCTTGTTTTCATTCACACTCTCCCACTCTGTCTTTGTTACATCTCTTTCTCTTTGTTTACATGTCAGTATATCTCGAGTTCTTCCTCTTTGTTCATGTGTGTCTAGGCTAATGTAAAGCCAGCTCAAACACACACATTCACACTCACACACACAGACACATTTATTTTCTCATGATATTCTTATCTGAATTTCAATCACTTTCAGGTTCTTTTTCACAATAATACTAGTTCGAACAAGAATAACCAGATATTCTTCTCACTTGTGCCGCTGAATCACATTTTCTTTAAAACATACAATATATATATATATATATATTACAAATCAAACCATGTGTTCCAAAGTATTATAAAACTCTGCATAATTAATCTCAGATAAAAAGCTATCTTGATCGACTAATCAATATCTGCTTCATAATCAACAGTAACACTAACAGTGAATCACATTTTGTAACATAAAAATTTCAATACAACTTTTTTTTTGCAAAAAATTAAATGCATGCAAACGTGATAAAAAATTCTGCATACATCTCAGAAAAAGCTACACTGATCACAAACACACATACAAACACACACACACACAAACACATAGGCACACACACACACACACACACACACACACACTCACATGATACATGCCCGAACATTCACAAAGATTCACATCATTATGGACATCTAATTGGCTTTAGATAAAAGCGATAGCTGAGACCCCACACATTAATCAATTTTCAATAATAAATCAAGAGGCAATATACGGAAAACGTTTGACTGTTTGTATCATACCAACAATAAAAAATTATGTAATTTAAGCCTTGTTGTGTATTTTCTTTTAAGCTTTTCGCTATTTTACCCCTATACCTAGTAGAGCTACTAGTCTAATGCTTATAGAAAACTGAGAACCAAACACGCCTTGTATGCCATGTGTGCTGTATTCTCTGCGTTGACAGTTTCCCAGTACAAAATAGCTATATCAGGATAAGTGAATTTATTTATTTATTTATTTATTCATTTATTTATTCATTTATTCACATTTACTTATTCATCTGTTTACTTATATATTTATCAATTAATTTATTTATTTGCATACTTATTTATTTATTTATTTATGTATCTTTCTATTTATTTATTGCAACAAGGGAGCACCATCCTCATTTCCTTTCAACCTGAAAAAAAAAGACGACCAGCTTTATCTCCCACTTGCATAATTATATTCTTTCGTACTTTTTTTCCAGGCTCTTTTTGCAAAGGGGTCTCTTATCAGTTTGCTAATCTTCGCATTAGGCTTAGAAAGTGGCGAACGTAAACCCGACTGAAGGATACCATCGAGAGAGAAAGAGAGAGAGAGAGAGAGAGAGAACATTCTGTTTATCTCTGTCAGTTGTCGATTTGTTACGTAAATTTGCTTCTTCCTCCCTTTTCCTGAGTTACAAGATGCATGCAATTGCCAACCTCACCATTTCTCTTAAAGTTTAACGACCGAATATCAACAATATACCATGACTTGTTCTTATACAACTGCTAAACTGCAGCGAGGGTGAAAAAAAAAGTTCTCCAAAGAGGAACCAAGTGGTGTATGCTTAGGCCCTATGTGATGAAACATCAAGCAGCCTTCATTTTCAACCTCACCCCCATAATTTGGGTTTTACAGGATCTTGTAATTCAGGAGCATACAAATTAACAAAATGGTCTGCTTTGACTTTATTTTTGTTTTGCTCTCTAGTTTACCTGAGCCAAAGACTCAAACTGAGGTGTTTCGACCATTGATCGTCCGTCGTGCGTAAACTTTTCACATTATTCAGCTGCCTACAGCTCTTGAAAACCTCATGACGAATTTTCACCAAGCTTGAAAGTTACAAACAGCATCGATCGATCGCTATGGTAATAGGATCTCAATTTGATCAAATGGGCACCATACCCCCTCCTTTTTTTCCTGGAGACCGGGGGTATGGATAACCAAGTTGAGACCCAATATTAACATTTTCATCTTCACCTTGAATATTTTCACCAAATTTGGCAGGAATTTTCCCTACGTAAAACAAAATATACTGTGTACATAAATCCGGACCATGCCCCGTTTAGGTAATGCAGGGGGCCCAGAACCCCCCCCCCCCCATATTAAAGATTCTGTTTATTCGTCTTCTTGAAAACGAGTTACGGCACCGCATTGTACATTGGTGAAAATACTCTCAAGTTTGTTAATGGCGGACCAATTTATGACTCACGTTTTTCATTATAGGCATTCAATATTGCTAACTGTCTTGGAGGAGTCTGCGCCTCTGAATGTTTTAAATAGATATGGCGCCATAAAAATGCTGTGAATCATCATCATCACCGTCGTCATTATAATCATCAGCATCATCAGCATCGTCACCATCATCACCATCATCATCATCGTCATCACCATCACCATCATCACCACCATCATCATCATCCCCATCACCATCACCATCACCATCACCATCACCATCATCATCATCATCATCATCAACACCATCACCATCATCATCATCACTATCATCATCATCATCGTCACCATCATCATTAGCACCATCATCATCATCATCAACATCATCGTCACCATCATCATTAGCATCATCATCATCATCATCGTCACCATCATCATTAGCATCATCATCATCATCATCATCATCATCATCATCATCATCATCATTCAGGGGAGTTCGCTTGATGCTGCAACCAGATTTGGGGACAGTTTCACAGCTTTGGTCTTTCCTTCTTCTTTTTTTTTTTTTTTCGTTTTTGTTTTGTTTTGTTTTTTGAAAACGCATGGTCATTTTCTCTACAAATTTGGCAGGTATCATTGCCAGTGTAATAGAATATACAAATAGATATTATTCCCTCCTGGAGGTCCTCCAATGTTCCCCAATTTTGCTTTGTTTTTCTTTGGTATAGAGAAGAAGAATGACTTTGTGTGGAAGATGAACTTATGATACCCAGGTGAGCGCGAGACCCCTGGGTCTCTTGTCTCGTCCACGTTGCCAGTTGGCCATGCACGCAGTCATCTTTTACGATCGAATAAAATATGCTTTCTGCTGCTTGTTTGATTGCTTGATTCGGTTTACAAGCCACCTATTACATATGATTTATTTATTTATTTATTTATTGAAACATATTTATACAGGATAAAAACGATCAGCTAAAAGCTGTTTTACATCGAAGTCCTGTG